>OX382378.1:11600566-12945566 GCA_947508005.1 Amphipoea lucens | reverse complement strand
TACAGCATAATTGAGACGCGCTGTAGATCCCTAAAACTTAACAGATAAAAAAAAACAAATATTATATCACATACCCCTTCATCTGTGGCGGCTGGTGGCGGCCATTTTGTGCGGTAGTTACCAAGTTCCTTCTGTGATTTATTTAGAAAGTCGAGTCTACCCATATTTATATAATCACTGTTGTATACAAGCTGGCAGGGTCATTGACGCGCAACCTTTTATCATGGAATTCAGTGCATGATCCTGAATCCGTGTACCGTCCATCATCATCATCTGCCTAGCCTTTTCCCAATTATGTTGGGATCGGCTTCCAGTCTAACCGGATGCAGCTGAGTACCAGTTTTTTACATGGAGCGACTGCCTATCTATATGACCTCCACAACTCAGTTACTGGGTAATACGTTATACGATACCCCTTGGTAAGACTGGTTGTCACTTTCAGGGTTCTGACAGCCCGTAACG
The DNA here is from genome assembly GCA_947508005.1 of Amphipoea lucens. Lineage (NCBI taxonomy): Eukaryota > Metazoa > Arthropoda > Insecta > Lepidoptera > Noctuidae > Amphipoea > Amphipoea lucens. The sequence goes on along the minus strand of OX382378.1, from coordinate 12,945,104 downwards.
ACTGTCAAAGATCCACGAATGACAGCCGGGACCAACCAGTGTACCGTTGTTATGAAATAAATTAACTCCAAATCTACTGGACCCATTTGAAAAGTAGGTACAGTAAACAAAAGAGATAAGTATGCAGGATCGTCGGATATAGTTGAAGTTTAGTAAGAAACCGGTGGATGTTGTCGGCTGAAATTTAATTTGATAAATGAGCTGTTTGTTTTCTATTAATAAAATTAAATTTTATTCGAGAACATCCATCGGTTTCTTACTAAACTTCAACTATATCCGACGATCCTGCATACTTATCTCTTTTGTTGACAGTAGGCACATAGGTATGCATTTAAAACGGACGACGTGCTTCTACTGAAAACTAAAGACAATACGACGGTAATAACAGTAAAAAGGTTTACAGCACCGTACGTTTTAATACAGACTTCTGAAATATTCAGGCTTATTCAAAAACGTGCCTCCTTTGTAGCAACGAATTGGATAAGTAGGTAGCTGGTACAGACACACGTTAAATATAGGAATGTGTGTAAGAGAAGGATTGTTTTATTTATCAGTTAGTTACTCATTCCGGCTTGCATCGCATCGGATCGGAAAGGATACGAACGGATGCGGCTACAGCCAATCGCGTCCAGCAGGATGTTGACGCATACGATCGGCTCCGTACGTCGCTTGCGATGCGAACGTATCCCTTTCTGCGCCTAGTCAAATAGTTTCATTCCTACTGTTGACGTGTTCTAATTTTTGAAAATTTGTTGACGTTGAGGTAGTATTGTTGACTATTGCATTACAAGAAGAAGAAAATAATCATAAAACACAGAAGAGGAAAAGAAAATTTGGACGAAAGCCGAAAGGATTTGATCGGAAACGACGACAGGCGTACGGAGCCCTACGCACGTCGCAGCATACTTTTGGCAACGATCGCGTGTCGCGGAAGACGCCCGCGGTCAAGCTGCTGTGCGCGTCTTGGTAATATAGACTTTAAATACTGTCTACATGATTTAATATCGTATAAAGATTGTAAAATCCGTTCCGATCCAATGCGGTGCGAGCCGTTTAGTGGAAATCATCCTTTAGTGTTGTTTTATTGATTTTTACAGACAAACTGCATGAACATTTTAATGTAATTTACATATAAGTAATATTATGTGTTACAAAAGTACCTATTATCAAACTTCACCAATGATACGCGGAAAGTGTGAATGAGATTAATATATCTAAGTAAGTGCCGATTTTTCAATCGTTAGATAACTTTTACCTGGAGAATTAATATGGCGGTTTGGCAAAATATCGTCTATACAAAAGCTGTCAATCTGCCATACTTCTTCGGGTAAGTGACGATTAAAAATCGGTCCTAAGTCAGTCATAGCCTAAGGGTTCATTAGAAAACCAGCGTCAGACAGCATGTGTCATCTGTGGTATTAATGCTGAAATGAACCTTTTTGGCACAGCCGTGAGGCACACACTATTGTTGTCTGAAACATTATTTTTTATTTATTTATTAATTTTGTATTTTGTGTTTCACGAACTGTGTCCAAATAAACATTTTTCTTTCTTTCTTTCTTTCATAGTAATCCCTATGTCATTTTTATCCCGGCAAGCACTCCATACCCGAAAAAACAATGTGTCCAGAACAATGGCAACACCACCTCGAATATCAACATTATTAATCTGGGACGGTGAAGTTGGCAAATTATTTTTTTTTCCCCAAATCCCTTTATAAGCACGAACAAAAGCCGCATTAACTACAAATTAAATTCATGAAGCCATAAAATTTTCTGTTGTTCATGCCACAAAACGGCGACCGTTTTGTTTCTTCAAAGGTATGATTTTGGCTTCACTAATATTGTTATACTTCTTTTTGTTAGAGTAATTGTTGAAGATTTTTTCGTCAGTTTCTCTTTGAAAGAACTCGGACGAGACACGCAGTGTTTCAAAGAGAACTAATTTTAAACTCCATGATTAAAAACGATGTTCATTCTGTTATAAAGCCACTTGCCCGGATCGACGTGCTTGTCTCGAAATTGTAATTTAAAATAGCGCCCTTTTTAAAGCTTCCTATAAAGAGACATTTGATACTTTTGTAGGACGAAAGGCTTTAAAAACGAGAGGAGTTGCGAGCAATTCGCTAACAAAAGACTCAACGGCCCTCTTTTATTTTCTTTCTAATGATTTGGGTACAATATAATTTGCCATTCGCGGATACCGTACAGACGCGGGTTTTTCTTTGTAATGTAACCGTTAAATTAAATCCATACGGATTTAATATTCATCCATTTCAAAGGAATTTGTATAACTTGTGAACTTAAGAGCCAGCGCGCACTAGCGACTTTTTGTTGACCGATAGTTTGATCGTTCAGGGAATCAGTATGGAGTTACATTGAAGTGCACGCATTTGGCGATTAAAAATCGGCTGATCAAACGCGTGCACTTCAATATAGCTCCGAACGATCAAACTATCGGTCAACAAAAAGTCGCTAATGCGCACTGACTCTAACGTAACATCATGCCTGCATTTCCCGGAAAGGTTAAGCAGAGGTGTAAGTTAGCAGTTAGCACACACAAATAACATACATAATAACTTTTGTAAATTAATTTCCGCCTTCAATTATGGTACGCGTGTGAGGTGGAATAACCATTTGCAATTACAATTACCCACACACCTGAAGCCTAAAAATTAAAGGGCGTAATTTAGAGGTAGGTAGGTACGTAACGTACCGATCGCGAGAGCCTTCGTAATCAAATCAGGTATTTACGTCTTACGATGTACTTAGAGGGGCTTCAAATAAACGTTTTAGGTAAATACTCTTAATTTTACGATGTAGAAAAGCGGGGCAATTGAATTGGTGATTGCAGTATTTTGAAATTAGCTTTGAAGGAAATTCTGCTGCCCATTTTTGAGGATATTCGCAATTCGCTTTTAGAACGATCGAGCGAAAAGGATGTTATGGCCATCAAATTATTTCTGCCGTGTTTCGGTTATCGGGGCATAGATGGTGTGAAAACAACAAGCACGCTTTTAACCACGTGGATATCAGAAAATATCCCACGGAAACTTTTTAAGAAATTTTTTAAGAAAACTAATATAGGTACAAACTGCGGTGTGCCTCTCAAGAGAAGAGTGCGGTGTGCCTCGGAACGCACGTTAAGCCGTTGGTCCCGACTGTCATTCGTGGATCTTTAACAGTCGTTACGGGTAGTCAGAAGCCCGAAAGTCTGACAACCAGTCTTACCAAGGGGTATCGTATTACCCAGTAACTGGGTTTTGGAGGTCAGATAAGCAGTCGCTCCATATAAAATACAGGTATTCAGTTGAATCCGGTTAGACTGGAAGCCGTACCCCAACATAGTTGGGAAAAGGCTAGGCAGATGATGACCTACTATGTATTGTTTAACCCTTCACTTATCTCATCTTCTATGTTAAATGATTTGGTTTTCGCATTTAGTTCTTCAGGTGGACCATTAGTGCGTGAGCCATGGCGGCCGTCGGTGGTTATTCCAACCAGCCCACCTCCCTTCCGAAGCTGATAAGGCCTCCTGCATAGCTATTCACAACCATACGACAGGATATCGTATCGAAAACCTGACATTTCGATAACCTGATTTGACTTGCCCTTAACAGCAAATCTGTCGGAAGAATAGCGGGCGTCTATTTAATTTAAACTGACAAAATTTTCGGGTTTTGGACTTGTGAACAGAGTTTAGAAGACTCCTACGATAACAATGATTAATGTTCGATACGATACGGAAGCGTATCGAGTGTTTGTGAATAGCTATGCTGGTCTTCTTTTCTGGTCTTGGTGGACAACCCCTGGTTGGTGGAGGACTATTGCAGAACAAGGGTACAAAATATATTGGGCTATGGAATGGGTTGGCTATAGTGCATCGGTAACCTTGAACTATGGAAGGACAATCTCCGGCCTGACCAATGATAATAATAAAATTCACAGATAAAATAGCAGGGGCTAACTTGCACACTCAATAATTGACCCCCGAAAACGGTCGCTATTTTATATTATTATTATTATTTTATAAATAAATATTTCGGACGACAAAATATACTTAAGTTCTTGTTTTCTGTCTGAAGAAACTAGAACACTTATAGCAACCTATTATTCAATGTTGTGGGTCTAACTACCATTAACGCGAGCATTGGTCCAGAATAAATGTTGCCCGAAAAAAATAGCGGCCATATTCTATGTGTTGCCAACGTGTGGGCGGCAATAATCGTTTATTATCCAATGAACCGTATCGTGTGCTCTTAACCGAACTTTTAATTTAATGTCTATACAGTCTGCCCAGCGCACTCAACCGGGGCTTAGAGACCGCTAACTACTTAGTTATATACAGTCGGAAAAACACTTTGATCAACCTATTTGGATAGTGCGCTGTATTAAGGTGGACACAAAGGCGCGACGCGACGCCAGTAGAACAATTTCTATGAAAACTTTATGGAGATTGCCCTACTAAAATCGCATCGCGCCGTCGTATTGCGCCTGTTTGCGGGAGCCTTAAGATATACACAATAATGTATTCGGTTTGAACGAGTATTCAAATCAAAACAACATGTTAATTGTTTGCTTGTATTTTCAAACAGGTATGTAGGGTTCGATGTGCCCTACCTATAGGAAAATATGATGCGAACTAACCCGAGCGATGCAAATCCGAACTAAAAATTCAAAAGTTCATCGAGGTAACCGAGTTGCGGTGTGAATATTTTATTTGAAAACGTGTCAGCGAGGGCTAACAATTGTGAGTAAAGGTCTTTTCATATTGCAGTATTAAATTATCCAGCGCCGCCCGTCGCAAAAACACCCGAAAATAATAAAAAAAACATGCATTTTGCGGCGCTTTTTGCTCATATCAGCAAGCATTTGGCAACAGCCGTTACTAAAATGAGATTCCCGAGAGATTCAGAGAAGGAAGATGCAAAGTTTTATATGAACGAGAAAATAATCAGTTCGCCAACAAGTAGCCACTATCGAAAGCAAACAAATGCATGAATAACTCACGACTTTTCATTGTTATCGCAAAACGGTTTGTCATAGTTTTGTTTCAAAACACTGCTGGCTTAAAATTTGATTCCGACAGTAAGCCGAAGTTGGAATATTGCAATAAACTACAGTGGTATGTCACATAATGTTTACAAAAAAACTTTTTAGATTAAAAATTAATTGCGTTCAAAAAACTGGTGTAACGGTGAATTCTATTAACATTGTAGTGTATATGTAAATGGTACACCACAGTCTACCTGCAGTATTGTCTCACGTTCTCCCTTAATCCATCCAAAGGTTGTCTTTAAAAGATCGCTATTAGCGATAAGACCGCCCATTGTGTTACTACTTGTAAAATTTCTACATTTAAGTATATCTGTAATATTTATGGTGTACATAATAAATAGTATTTAATCCATCTATCTAGTGGTGCTATAAAAGAGCATGTACATTAATCTATCGTCCGCAGACGTTCATATTAAAGCCAGTCAGTTTACGGTGAAATTATTGCATCAGTCAGTACGATTCGCAGACGGCCAGGGGGCACAAAATCTGTCTACGGCTTGTTACGGTTTTATTGCAGGCAGACTGGGAGCAAACACCCCGACACCCTGCCTCCCTGTCCGCCCCCCAACTGTCAAATACGACTGCAAAATATTTTCTACTAATAATTGTGTTAGTGTGAAATATTGTTCATAATTATTACTAGTTTTCTTCGTTGTTTTCGGTTTGTGGGAATAGCTCTATCGAGTTGGTGGTTTATTGTATTGTTTTAGGTGTTGATATAAAACAATCGACAGTCAAACGACTATGATCGTTCTTGCCTTTCTCATTGGAGAATCGGAAAAGGCGTAATATATTAATCATATTCCGATTCAAATAAAAGAAGGGTGGATGGCGAATTTCAAGTGAAAATATTATAAAGTGGCGGCGCATGGCGGCGGCGGCGGTGCGAACAGCAGATATAAAGAGTTCAGTGATGCGGTGAAACAAGTTTTCGTTAGGGTGTTCCACTCCGCAAGTCACCTACTTAATGTCTACTATCGTAACTTCATAACTCGAACCCGGCTTTACAAAACTAACGTCAACTAAGTAACTACAAATTCTTTTTGTTTTCACGTGATTAATTCCGGTTGTTGTCCAAGGGCGCACGGCTCTATTTACCTCTATCTATCTCTTAGCTACAAACTCTATTACCGCTAATTCTTCGACGCCATTATTTTTGTGCTGACGTAATAACTGGAGCGTAAAATATTTATACCTCGGTCATAACTGCCTGTGATACGATCGTGTTTTGTTTTAGCGGAACAGACAATGTTATAGTGAGTAGTTAGGTACCTACCTACAATGTAGATGCTGCGACGACGATGGTTTTAACAATGTAAACTACTTGTACCGCAGTAATTGTTCAATGTCTCAGTAATTCCGCAATGTGTCGAGAAACAAAGTTAATTATAATTGGGCCGGTTGCTTGTCGCGGTGCTTAGTGTAACGAGCTACAGTTCTGTTGTGACTATAATCCAGGCATTGTCTCCCATTTACCGATGACAGCCAGATCTCTGCCTAGAATAGTACTTTGGAACAGTGTTCCTTGATAATGTGCCAAAGTGCTTTGTACACACGTGTCGGGAATAAAGGCGGGTTCGCACCGCGGGACGTATTATGCGTGTCGACGTGTGTTGAGGCACATTTCTGTGCCATTTAACCGGAGCGTAATCCTAGCGTAGTGGTTCGTTGTGAAATAACGAGAATTTCTTGACGGCTGTATATATGTAGGAGCTCCAGTAACTAACTTGCATATGTTACTGTACTTAGTTTGGAATGAAGATTAGTATTAATAGTATTGTTGGTGAGGAGAGGATAATTATTAACATTACTGATCGAAGCATATCGATGCAAATACAACGAAGGTATTTATATCAGCTGCCTTTATTTGATCTAGTGCGAACTGGAAATCGAACCCAGGATCTCAGAGGTCTTGAGTTTCCTGGACCGAGCAAAGTGTTATTGGATTTGGCAATAAAAAATTTTGCCATTGGTAAGCAAACGATTCGTTCTTGTTTACAGGAGCCGAGCATTAGTCTTACAACTGAAGCATATCTTCATAATCAGCCTATAATGTTCCCACTACTGGGACACAGGCCTCCTCTCGGTGAGAGGGAAGTGGACCATAATCCACCACACGGGCCCAGTGCGGGTTGGCAGATGTCATATGTCTTCGAATTTTTGGTTCTAGGACATGCCGGTTTCCTCACGATGTTTTCCTTCACAGTTTTGAGAGCGGTGGTGATGAATAATTTACACAAAGTAAAGCGCCTTTCTGGGTTCGAACCTACGACCTACAACTCGTAAGTCGCGGCCGTTACCACTTGGCCACCACTGCTCTATGAGCATATGTTATGTAGGTATTCTATTTCCCAGAAGAAGCTCCATTATGTAGGTAATCGATGACAAAAAGCAATAAAAATGAACGTCCTTAGAGCACTAGTACTCAGTAATAACGAGGGAATAACATAAGTATGAGCTAAAAATGTAACTCGAGGGCTTTTCTATTTGCTCGCTCACAAATAAGTCGTTTCGAGTACCAGCCAATTGTATTTGAATCCTCTCGAACTCTGCTCAACTAGCCTTTTCGCCGGTCCTTTGTGATTTTGTATTTTGGAATTTCAGCGCCTACTTGTTTGATGGGTTGTACCTAAGGACCAGAGACGTATTGTAGTGTATTCATGTAACATGTTGTAACTTTTATTGGTTTGTATAATCTTGTTCGTCTATCAACTTAAGTTCTGTTTCGATAATTCCAGAATAGTTTACGACCTATAAATTATAGTTTATGTAGCGTATGTGTCAACTATTATGAATCAATGAATGATCTCTTCATTTGCGAGAATATGACTAAACTCTGATTTTTTATTTGAAATGGGTTTGCTCATGACTCTAGTCTAGGTCAGAGGTGACAGAGACAAAGTCGACTAAAACTGACTGACTGTCGATTTGCTAGACTAAAATGACAGCTGCGGTCGACCTTTTTTAAGGAAATGACATTATTTAGTATATAATATGAGCGACTGGGTTGTGGAGCTGCTTCCGGTTAGACTGGAAGCTGACCCCAACATAGTTGAGAAAAGGCATAGAAGATTTTTTTTTGGTCTAGCAAATTAAAAATCAGATTTTAGGTTATTACACGGTGGTAGGAATTTGTTTAACGTCATACTATGATCTTTCGCTCGTGCAAATATAATTACCTATGGGAATTAACATAAGCCGATTACAAAATGCAATAGATTAAGCAATCACAGCACACTAATATTATAAAGGAGAAAGTTTGTGAGTGTGTTTGTATATTTGTTACTTCTTCACGCAAAAACTACTGAACGGATTTGGATAAAATTTAGCACACATATATTATATAACCAGGATTCATACATAGGATACTTTTTATCAGGATATTCCCACGGGAACGACACTTATGCAAGTGAAAGGGGCACTGCTAGTTTATATTATAAAATTACTAGCGTTAGCGCTAAACACGTAGTCGAATTCTGAGCCGAGTCCATTTAAATTGCCATCGACACGCTAAGAAGAAGAAGATTACAAAAAGCAACATTTTAAACGTTGTATTGTTCTTTTCAAGAAGCCTGTCGTCTATTCTTCCTCGAGAATCACACTGCGTCTTTTTTAAGAAGAAATGCGGTCGGAGAGACTTTTTGAAAATGCCAAGTCGTGATTCGAGGTTTGGTTCTCGCCTATTTCCTCCTACAATATTGGACCAATTTAAAAGATATTTCATAAACAGAATAAGAAGTATATAATGTGTCCTTATGAAATATCTTTTAAATTGGTCCAATATTGGAGGAGAAATTAAGCGAGAACCAAACCTCGAATTATGACATTTACTTAGGCTTTTTCAAAAAGTCTCTCCGACCGCATTTCCTCTTAAGGCTGACTTTAGATTTAATCCTTCAGAATGAAGAGAGAAACAATAGGCTGCGGCATTCAGCTGTGCGATAATCCGTTTAGTAGCGAGGTGAATGTTGGTAATATTTCTTCATGACCATTTATTGTAGACGTGAGCAGTGTACAATTTATGATCTCATAAGACAATGAAATTAATGAATTAATGACACATCAATTTATGTGTTCACTGCTACAAGTCCGTTCATATGTTATTTTACCTCTGCTATTGTTACTTCATCACTGTCAAAGTGTATTAAAAAAATTAAAACCGGTCAAGTGCGAATCGGACTCGCGCACCGAGGGCTCCGTACAAATTTCTAGGTATGTTGAGTTTAATTTTTTTTTTTTTTATGTAATTACAACGGTTTACAGATGTGTTGACTTGTGCTACATGACATTACTTCTTGTCAAACTTCAGGATTCTAGGTCAACGGGAAGTACCCTATAGGTAGGTTTTAATTTTGGAACTTAAACGCCCGTATCTTTTGATTGCGTTGACTTAGAAGTTTGATTTTTTCACTGCTTCAAGGGATTTCAGCCCTGAGTATATGATGCTTGATAACTCCACGCGTTCTTGAGAAAAAGGATCTTGACTGACGGACAACGAATGATCGTCTAAGGGTTCCGTTTTTCCTTTTGAGGTATAGAACCCTAACAAGATGGCGGTGTGTAAATAACCATGTAGCGCTTTTCAATAACCAGTAACTGGGTTGTGGAGGTCAAATAGGCAGTTGCTCCATGTAAAAGACTAGTACTCAGCTGCATTCGGTTAGGTTAGGAAAAAACCTACGCTTACTAGTAAAGAAAAATACTACGCAGATGAGCGCTATATCAATAATCAATACACTAACATAAACACAACCAGGCGTGCGTGTACATAACCATGTACTAGTATTTATGTCAATTTGTGAACAAAGTTAGTCAATCAAGTTGTACTCGATAATTAAAGCCTCTCCACACGGCCTGACAGATTGGGTGACTGACGTAATTATTGTTGCAGCCCCCCAGAATCCGATTACTGACGAACATGTATCACACGTAATTCGACAACCCCTGTAACTTAATAATACTGATCGATTTTCGGTTACTGCGTGTTTAACTTTTAAGATTGGCTAACGAGAGTTTTGGTCTGTTTTAGCCCTGTGGCTGGGTTATATCGGTCGACCCTTCTCTTCGAGTGTGTTTTTCCTTAACTAATTAGATTTGTCTGTTTGTATTATAGTGAAAGTGATAGTGCTGCATATAATCAATTAATATTATAAATTCGAAAGTAACTCTGTCTGTCTGTCTGTCCGTATGTTACCTTTTCACGCCTAAACCACTGAACCGATTTCGATGGAATTTGGTATAGAGATAGTTTGAGTCCCGGAGAAGGACATAGGATAGTTTTCGGATCGAGACTTATGCGAATGAAACCGCGGGCCGCAGCTAGTAGGTATACAGGATGAAATTGAACACATGCGACAAATCGAAATGGGAGATTGTACTCATCATTATGAACAACTTTTACTATGGAACCAAACCTGAAATCGCGAAAAAAAAATCAGCTGCTCCCTACATTTTGACGAGTTATGCGAACATAAATGTAGGGAACAGCTGATTTTTTTTCGCGATTTCAGGTTCGGTCCCATAGTAAAAGTTGTTCATAATGATGAGTACAATCTCCCATTTCGATTTGTCGCATGTTTTCAATTTCACCCTGTATAAGGTGTTTCAAAATTAACCCAACAAACTTGAAGAGGTGCTTTAGACCATCGAAATGAACAACTTTCACTATGGGACCAACACTGAAATCACGAAAAAAAGATCAACTGTTTAATACAAAAGTTCAATACCTACCTACTTGACCACACACAAACAGCTGATTTTTAGGGTTCCGTAGCCAAATGGCAAAAAACGGAACCCTTATGGATTCGTCATGTCTGTCTGTCTGTCTGTCCGTCCGTCCGTCCGTATGTCACAGCCACTTTTTTCCGAAACTATAAGAACTATACTGTTGAAACTTGGTAAGTAGATGTATTCTGTGAACCGCAGTAAGATTATCACACAAAAATAGAAAAAAAACAATAAATTTTGGGGTTCCCCATACTTACAACTGAAACTCCAAAATTTTTTTTTCATCAAACCTGTACGTGTGGGGTATCTATGGATAGGTCTTCAAAAATGATATTGAGGTTTCTAATATCATTTTTTTCTGAACTGAATAGTTTGCGCGAGAGACACTTCCAAAGTGGTAAAATGTGTCCCCCCCCCCCCTCTAACTTCTAAAATAAGAGAATGATAAAATTAAAAAAATATATATAATGTACATTACCATGTAAACTTCCACCGAAAATTGGTTTGAACGAGATCTAGTAAGTAGTTTTTTTTAATACGTCATAAATCGAAAACCGCTATTTACCTTTCACAAAGTTACAACGAACTACAAGAACTTTTATATTATGTTACTTGCTGCTACAGAACCCTTCATGGGCGAGTCCGACTCGCACTTGGCCGGTTTTTTTTCGTGATTTCAGAGTTGGTCCCATAGTAAAAGTTGGTCAGTTCGATGGTCTAAAGCACCTTTTAAAGTTTGTTGGGTTAATTTTGAAACACCTTATATAATATGCCTATATTATATACCTATGCAGTACTAATTTGAGTTGTAATGTATGATGTCTAGCACTGGGTAGCAGTGGTGGCCCAGTACACAGTGGTATCGGTCCCGATTTACGAGTTTTAAGTCATGAGTTCGAACCCAGGCTCTTTGCTTTTTGCAATTAATTTCATCAATACTTCTCTCTCGGTTCTTTCGGGAGGAAACCGTTACGTCATGTCCTAGAGCCAAAAATTCGAAGATCTGTGACATCCGCCAACCTGCACTGGACCCGCATGGTGGATAACGGCCCACTCCCTCTCATAAAGAGAAGGCCTGTGTCCCAGCAGTGGGAACGTTGTAGGCTGATTATGATGATATAGGTAATGTAGGTATCATTTAAAATGCTTGCTGTTTGCAACTATGCCTTAATAGCCGAAACAGAAGTAATTTGATGGCAATAACAGCCCTTCCACTCGATCGTTCTCAAAGGCGAATTACGGATATTATCAAAAATGGGCAGCCGAAATTCCTTCAAAGCTAATTTCAAAATAATATAATCACCAACTAAATTGTTACGCTGTTCTATATCGTACAATTAACAGTATTTATCTAAAACTTATTTGAAGACCCTCTAAGTACATCGTAACGATGTGAATACCTGATTAAATTACGAAAGCTCTCGCGATCGGTACGATACGTATCTACCTCTAACTTACGCCCTTTTATTTTTAGGCGACACGTGTACAGATAATTTTAATTACAAATGGGTATTCTACCTCCCACGCGTACCATAAAATTGAAGGCGGAAACCGCAATATCACAATATTATAAAGGCGAAAGTTTGTGAGTGTGTGTGTGTGTATTTGTTACTTCACGCTCAAAAGGCTGGACTAATTTTGATAAAATTTTGTATGGAGGTAGCTGACACCCTGGATTAACTTATAGGCTACTTTTTATCCCGATATTCCCACGGGATTGACATTTACGCGGGAGAAACCGCGGGGCGCAGCAAGTTAAGTTATTAAAGTTATAATGTTGATATAAGTCTCGGTAAGTATGTAATGGATAGTCACCCATCCACGACCCGACCGCGGCAAGCGTAGCTTAACTTTTGATCGACCCGTGTGGCTATTATTATTTAGCCACGAGTCTGGAAAGGAGATGCATAGGTAGGAAAACAAGAAAATACAGGATGAAATTGAAAACTTGCGCCAAATTGAAGTTGCAAATTGAAATCGCGTAAACTTGGTTTCCTGGTCTTTAATGTTAGTAGGGCCATCTCCCCCGGACAGTTACTGCACCTCCTAGTAACTGTTACATACCTAATCAAAATTGTCATTTCCCAAATCTAAATTCTTGAAAAACATCGTGTAATTATCGTCTTAAATAGTGTAAACTAAGTTTTGCCTTCAAGTAGACACGAATTATCGGGGATCCCTTCTTTTCGCATAATGTTCTTTGTCCTAATATACTTCGGCATAACGATTTTGGCACAATTTGTTTTGGCATAATAATACTTCGGCATAATTTTTTTAGGCATACATTTTATGTTGGCATAATCATCTTAAAGACTAATTTGTTTTGGCATAAATTTGATTCGCATAACGTTAGTAGGCCTAATGACTATTAGCATAACGTTAGTAGGCCTAATGACTATTAGCATAATAATATTTAGGCATACAATTAATATAATTTAATGAATATATTAGATATTTTGACAGTTTTTGTATAAAAAAATATGTCAATCAGTTAACTTCTATTATGAGAAATAAATATGGCGGTTATTCCTCAGATAGAAGTTAACTGATTGAAACGGGAACACCCAAATACTCCGAAATATTTTATTCCGAATTTCGATGTTCCGATTTTCAAAAGTCCGAATTTCATAATACCTAAGAATCATAATGTCTATTATTAAAAATCACGAAATTTATTTTACCGAAAGTTATAAATGCGACTTGTTTGTTTTCCGATTTTCATATATTCGAAGAATCAAATGCTCGATGGGTTCGCGGTCCGGAAAACGACATTCCGATTTTCAATACTCCGAATTATTTCCGTTACCGTTACCGCACCCGAACTCAACGAACGCAATAGACGACGTAGGATGCAAGAGCGAGCGAAGGGCACCCTGAGGTTCGGTTTGGTTAGGTTACTTTAAACCCTTTACACAGAAATAGGGGCCCCGCGAAGCGGGGCTCCGTCGACATAGGATGCAAGAACGAGCGATGGGCACCCCGAGGTTCGGTTTGGTTAGGTTACTTTAAACCCTTTACTCAGAAATAGGGGCCCCGCGAAGCGGGGCTCCGTCGACATAGGATGCAACAGCGAGCGCTTGAATGCTGCATGCTGCATGCTTGCTTGTTTGCTGCATGCTTGCTGCATGCTTGCTTGCATGCTTGCTTGTTTGCTGCATGCTTGCTGCATGCTTGCTTGCATGCTTGCTTGTTTGCTGCATGCTTGCTGCATGCTTGCTTGCATGCTTGCTTGTTTGCTGCATGCTTGCTTGCATGCTGTATGCTTGCTTGCTTCATGCTTCCTACAGCGAAAAAATATAAATATGTTTTAATATCATTATGCGTAAATAAATTTATGCTTTAGGATATTATGCTTAAAAAAGTTATGCTTTAGAACTTTATGCTTAATAAATTTATGCTTTACAATATTATGCTTAATCATTATTATGGTTAGAGAAATTATGCTTAAAAAAATTATGCGTAAGATGTTATGCGTAATTATATTATGCGAAAATATAATTATGCCAAACAAAATTATGCTAAGTTATATTAGGTCTTAAAATTTTATGCAAATGGATAGGGAACCGAATTATCGTCGTACCAGTAAGAATTTTTTTTTATCAAAACAAATAAGAAAGTTAAAGTATCAATTTTAGCGCGCTTCCGATAAGCAACCCATTCATCGCAGAGTTCACAAACATGAAGCAAGTTGGCAATGCGTTGAACTAGAGGTATTTACCTAATTTTGCTTACGAAACAAAGGGCGCGCGATGACGTTGCCAAATCGCTTGCCTCTGCGCACGTATGTGCGTATGTGTATAATGACGTGCTCTAAATTTTCCTTCTACCACGTTGCTTTAGATATTTTAATTTAGCGCACATATGCAATTTCACCTGTATATAGCTTCGTCGTCGTCGACGGACGTCTTTCATCAGTTCATGTACCAAAGAGGGAGAAAATTGGCAAAACATTGTGAAGAAGACGCGAAGCTGAGTTTAGTTTGTACTTAGTGGGATGTTGCTGTAGAAAATACAGTTTAAACGAACGCCCGGCCGCTTCGCTGTTACGTCGGTGAAATGCTGTCAACACCGTTTTGAGTTGGAAAATCGTGGAGTCACTACACCACATTGCAGCTATAGTAGTACCTACTTGACTTTAACTCGTTTATGGACACGCTTAAGTATTTTTTTCGTGTGAACACAACGAATCTGGTAAACGAAAAACCTAGAAAAGAACCCTATTTATTTTAATTAACTTTTATAAATGATAAATTAAGTAGGTTTGCACCTTTGCACAAGCAGTTTTACACATCAATAACATTTTAAAAAAGGTCGGCGTTTCCTGACTACTCTGAGAAGAAAGGCTGAAACAAACTCAGAGCTCACAGCACAGTCTCTTTTAAAGTCCAGACATACCTAATCATGTGACTGTTTGAATTTATAGGTACCTACACATACCTACCGACGCGACGTCTAGTATTTGTTGCGTATTTAGTACGAACTCAACCTCTCCATGTACATGGACCTACACAGTATTGGCTTCTTAGATATACCAAATAAGTAACTATCGATATGTTGTATCTACCAAGAATCCAATTTCAGGCAATATAGATTCCGATCTGTGCCTGTAGTGTAGGTAATTGTGATATGGGTAAGTACAAGTATTAGTTATTCTGTGATATGGGTAAGGATTAACTTGAGTAAGAACTTCGACACAAAATTTTAGTTTTTTAATGGTTTTAGGTTAGGATATTATATTTTTATTTTATTAACATAATCAGCCTATAATGTTCCCACTGCTGGGACACAGGCCTCCTCTGTGTGAGAGGGAGTGGGCCGTAATCCACCATGAGGGCCCAGTTTGGGTTGGTAGATGTCACATGTCTTCGAATTTTTGGTTCTGGGACATGCCGGTTTCCTCACGATGTTTTCCTTTACCGTTTGTTTTGAGAGCATTTTTTTTATTTTATTAGTTTTGTTTATTTGGTATTAGAAGTTTGTACATATTACATAATAATAATATCCATACTAATATTACAAATGCGAAAGTGTGTCTGTCTGTTACCTCTTCACGCTTAAATCGCTGAACAGATTTAGATGAAATTTGGTAGGTATAGAGATAGTTCGAGTCCCGGGAAAGGACATAGGACCACGCACAACGGACCAAATTGGAGTCTAAGTGCGGAAAAGGGAGCCCCATCATCATCAAGGACATACTAGGATAGTTTTTATCCCGCTATTCCCACGGGATCGAAACTTACGTGGGTGAAACCGCGGGGCGCTGCCTGCTAGTACTTTATATAGTAAGAGCTTGTGTTAGCTAATGGGTTAATACTTAATATGCGCTTTTATAATTTCTAACGTCATATTATTATCGTGGGCGTCCACGTCCTTGTCTATAAATTGTATGGTAATACGTGTATGTAATGTTATAACGTAATCGAGAACGGAAAAAACTTCTTCATATACCTACTTACATTTTGCTTTTTTTTGTAAAAAAAGTTTTTTCTCTATACATTTTACTTCCCTGTGTTATCGTGATGGCGTGATGTGGCCATGTACGATAATATCACGTTAGAAATGATCAAACCGTACATTGATTTTAGAATTTTTGTAAGTTGTACATAAGTACTGTAGTAATTCACTACTGGCTAATCTAAATATTTCTAATATGTTTTTATGCTGACAAGTATTTGTTTTTTATACATGACATTGTCACTTCAAATAAAATCTCCTATACAATTATATATTAGGTACTGTCTTTCCATACCAAAATTACCAAGTTTCCTTTAATTTTCAACAAGTACCTACTTTGTTTTCGAAACAACTCAAAATCAAAATCGAAAGTCATTTATTTAAACTAGGCTGAGAAACAGCACCTTTTGAACATTAAAATTACATGAGATAGTCCCCAATACCAAAACGCCCGTTCTTTACCAATGTGTTTAGTGGTTTAGGTGGGAAGAAGAAGTGGCGTCAACAAACTCCCCAGCAGCACAGCTGTCTCTTCAGTTAGAAGAACTTGATTTTATACTATAGTAAGTAAACTAGCAAACTAGTTCTTCGTAACTTATTATTATAAATCAAGAACCTACCTACCTACACACTTAAAATAATAACGAAAATATCCTTCGACATATTTCCAACTTCATGTAGGAGTCGAAAGCGTCTCAAGATCCACTTGGCTACAATATCAATCATCGTGACTATTTTTATCAAAGATCTCCTTGTCTAATAAATTTAATACTTAACAGTAAAAGCGGAAATCTCGTGGGGCTAACAAATGTCTATATACCTATAAGAGATTAATATAGATTATCGGTAAGGTAATTAATATCATGAAAGTATGCAAGTCTGTATGTATATTTAGGTTAAATGTTTGACCTCCTTTCATCAATACCATACAATATTAATTTTCCTGTATCGATATCGGATCCTGTATTCATTAGAACTGTGTAATTCACCCATCGTTCACGCACGAACACGCAGTATGATGAAGGCATATCCAAAATTCATCATAATCTGCCTAGCTTTTTCCAAACTATGTTGGGGTCGGCTTCCAGTCTAACCGGATGCAGCTGAATACCAGTATTTTACATGGAGCGACTGCCTATCAGACCTCCACAACCCAGTTACCGGGTAATACGATGCCCCTTGGTAAGACTGGTTGTCAGATTTTCGGGCTTCTTCCGCAAGGCATATCCAAAACTATGCTTGATTATCTAACAAAAGGCTGACCTCTGTGTTATTAGACATAACATCATGAATCTGCGGCTACCCTCGGCCTACTTAATTACAAATATAATTCCCACGAATTCTCATTTCGTTACTATACAACAGTCAAAACACTTTCCGTCCTAACTTTTTACTAACACTCGCTCAAACTAATATCAAATTGAAATTCTACTCCAAACACACGTACAATTTAAAAACTACAGCGCGTTCCAATTTATCGGTTGCCATGGTTACAATAACACAATTTGCTGTAGCTCTAACGTCCAGAAGCTCGCGATAAAAACAATTCCCTATTTAAAAATGTAATTATTGTATGTTGCCAGGTGCTGCAATGCGGTGGAGCCTGACCCGACCTGAACTGGGACCGCACATGCTGCAATGTTATCTTACGTCACACACTTTTTATTGTCCAAGTGGGAGCAAAAAGGTGAAGGATTTATTATAAGTTGGCGAAGAAAGCACCGTTTTGTTTGAAGAGGTTAAAAGTACGAGTATGTATGAAGTTTTATTAGTAGGTGCTTGCCCACTTTGAGAGTAAATGCCATGAAATAGAATCAAATGTGAAGACAATTTATTTATTATTTGTTTAGTTTTATTAAGTGAATTGTTTTTAGATTTTGTTTTTTTTGTCTTCTTAACACGCTGTCTACATCTCTCTTTTTCTTGTCCTATCGCAGGTATGCTGGAAGAGATTTCTTATGAAATAAGCATCACCTTTGTACCTATTTTTCTGTTCTGTTTTTTTCTTGTCTGTTTGTATGTATATGTGTGTACATAAATAGTAAATAAATAAATAAAAATAAGGGGGTTATTGAGATGATGAATGCGATTGAAAATTCCTACTCATCTCATTCCTTCCAAAGTAATAGTACGGTAGAGATTTATTCATTAATATAATTATATAAAAATACAGTACATAGAAATTGGAACAGTGTTTTACCCAATATCAAATAAAAAACAAACAGTAGGTATGATTTCGATGAAAAGTCATACTAATACTAATTGGTCAACATGTAATAGCATACATATGTACATGAATAATCAGACAACAGAATACAATATTTTCCGGGTATTTAAACCAGTTTTTGCTCCACATCGCAGCGACGATGTCACAAAGAAGTTCCAGGGAAAAACAAGTGTCCCCTGGGCAGGGTATTGTCGGCAACATGTTTGTGTTATCACAACAATGTTACGTAGTGGCGCGTTATCAAGTTTATAACATATTGCGCACCACTTCTGTGAATCGGGTGCGTTTCCTTTTTATTTTACCGCCATAACACAATGCTGCGGCTGGTGGGGAAACTCATTTCTCTCGCTGCAACATTTTTACAGTAATATTTTGAAAAATTGAGATATTTCATGCATTGCCTTTAGTGCGAAACCGTGTGTTCTAAACCCTTTTCTTTTTTGCTTTAGACTAGGTATAGAAACAGGAATAATGTTAAAATGTCAGAAAATATCGTCGGTGAAGTGTCTAATAACTAACATTTTAGCGACTTTCACTTTATTGCATATTCGTAGGTAAAATATGAAATAGCTCATATATAAGGTCTTGAATCGATGGCGACGTTTTCTACTATTTGTTTAATATAAGTAACTTTTTTATTAAAATATTAAAAATTATAGAAATGAAACGTTTTTTCGCCTCCTGTAAAATCATGATTTTGTAGTTATTAGATATTGATACTACACCGTCGATATGTTCTTCATACATACGTCAGTAGCAGTCCGGTGTCCGGAACTAGCACCGCCATCTTGGTTTTTGAATACATTCCAAGTGACATTCCACAAAACAATTGCACAAATAATTACCAAAGACGCCCCCCTGTCAACATTCGAGCACCAAAAGATCCGTGTATAGTCCGTTGGCAATTATTTTACCTCTGACAGCGGAAACGGAATAGCAACCTTATATCAACGAAGATAAAGATCATTGTAATTTTGACAGACTTGGCAATGGCAGCAACCTTATTGCCACGACAGTAAAGATCACTGTGATTTTGACACTGATGCAAAATCAGAGGTAAAATAAAATAACTGTGAAAGGATTGTACACATAAATTGATGTGTCATTCATTTATTAATTTCATTGTCTTATGAGATCATAAATCGTTCACTGCTCAATATGAACGCCTACAATCATGAAGAAATATTACCAACATTCACCTCGCTACTAAACGGATTATCGCACAGCTGAATGCCGCAGCCTATTGTTTCTCTCTTCAATATGAAGGGTTAAACCTAAAGTCACCCTTTAAGAAAGACGTAGTGTGATTCTCGATGAAGAATAGACGGTAGGCTTATTTATAGAAGACAACAATACAATGTTTAAAATATTGCTTTTTCTAAACTCAATATTTTAAAGAGAAAATGTGATTTTTGGATGCTTGTTTGTTACGCTTTCACGCTGAAATGGCTGAACTGACTTGGATGATATTTTTTATCCTGATACCAACGGAATTGCGACTTATTAGGGTGAATTTTCGGGGCGTACCGGGTACCTATGTTATAAATTCATTAATCTATTGCATTTTGTAATCGACTTTGTTAAATATAGTTCGACGTTAAATAAATTCCCACTACCATGTAATAACGCAGTTATATTCTAGAAAATGAAGAGTTTATTCATTCATTCATAATAGCAATGAATGAATGATCTCTACACGTTGCTGATTCAAACGCAGACCTACATAGACTATCATTTACAAGTCGCAACCAATTCTGGAAATATCGAAACCAACTTTGAATTGATAGAAAAATAACAAAATTATACAAAGGAATAAAAGTTACAACATGTCACATGAATACACTACAATACGTCTCTGTTCCTTATAGGTACAACCCAACAAACAATTAGGCGCTGAAGTTCCAAAATACAAAATCCGGCGAAAAGGCTAGTCAAGCAGAGTTCGAGAGGATTCAAACACAATTGCCTGGTACTCGAAACGACTTATTTGTGAGCGAGCAAAGAAAAACCCTCGAGTTACATTTCTAGCTCATATAACTACTTATGTTATACCCTCGTTATTACTGAGTTCTAGTGCTCTAAGGACAGTCATTTTTATTGCCTTAAGTCAGGATTTACATGATGGAGCTTCATCTGAGAAATAGATTACGACGTATGCTCCGGTTGACCTTGCCTTGGTTGCCTTTTCATTTGATCTGTCACACGGTACAGATTGCAATTTTTTTGCTTTTAAATTTTTATTTATTCCCTCAAAAGGAAACCCCATATTCAAAATTCTTTTATTCACGTTACATGTCCTTATTTGGGTCACAGAAAATCATATCTGTACCAAATATTTACTTAATCGGTCCAGTAGTTTCGGAGCAAATTGGCTGTGACAGACGGCTAGAAGACAAGAGTGATCCTAAAAGGTTTCCGTTTTTTCATTCGGACGTAAGGGACCCTTAAAACTGTAAGCTAAGCGAGACGTAAAGACCAATAACCGATTGTTTCATGATATAAATACCTTCGTTGTACTTGCATTGAGATTTTTTGATCATTAATATTATTAGACCTTAATCCTCTCCTCTATCGAACAATATTAATTTACATTCCAAACCAAATACAGTATCATATATGCAAGTTTGGTACTGGAATTCCACAATCCACATACATACAGCCGTCAAGACGGCTGTCATCAAATTCTCTACATTTCGCAACGAACCACTACGCTAGGATTACGCTCCGGTTAAATGGCACAGAAATGTGCCTCAATACACGACGACACGCATAATACGCCACGCGGTGCGAACCCACCTTTATTTTCGACACGTGTGTACACTTTGGCACATTATCAAGGAACACTGTTCCAAGGTACTATTCTAGGCAGAGATCTGGCTGTCATTGGTAAATGGGAGACAATGCCTGGATTATAGCCACAACAGAACTGTAGCTCGTTACACTAAGCACCGCGACAAGCAATCGACCCAATTATAATTAACTTTGTTTTTCGACACATTGCGGAATTACTGAGACATTGAACAATTACTGCGGTACAAGCAGTTTCCATTGTTAAAACCATCGTCTTCACAGCATCTACATTGTAAGTACTCACTATAACATCGTCCTCACCGTAAAGACAAAACACGATCGGCTCACAGGCAGCTATGACCGAGGTATAAACATTTTACGGTCCAATTATTACGTCAGCATAAAAATAATGGCGTCGAAGAATTAGCGGTAATAGAGTTTGTGGCTAAGAAGATAGATAGACATAACTAGAGCTGCGCCGACTCGGACAACAACCGGAATGAATCACGTGAAAACAAAAAGAATTTGTAGTTACTTAGTTGACGTTAGTTTTGTAAAGCCGAGTTCGAGTTATGAAGTTACGATAGTAGACTTTAAGTAGGTGACTTGCGGAGTGGAACACCCTAACGAAAACTTGTTTCACCGCATCACTGAACTCTTTATATCTGCTGTTCGCACCGCCGCCATGCGCCGCCACTTTATAATATTTTCACTTGAAATTCGCCATCCACCCTTCTTTTATTTGAATCGGAGTATGATTAATATATTACTCCGTTTCCGATTCTGAAAAATGTGCAGCGAATGTCGGAAAAACAGTTGAATAAAAGTGTAAGAATATTCTTATTTTCGGTTTCCATGTGGCTTGTGCTGTGTAGCAAAGAATACTAAATGAAACTATATTACATGTTCCTAAGTAAGGCGTAAGTGGAAATGCCGGGCCATGCCCTAGAAGGACATATAGGGACCTTATTGGTGATATTCTTTAGAGAGGTCACGTGCGAAGTACTCGCAACGGGCGTGCGTATATGACCAGATGTATGAACTTAAACCACACCCCGGACACTCCATACAACGCTCGCAAAATAATTACCTACTACCACTACATTGACAAATGACGTTTGTATACGTGTAAATGTGTGCGTGAAATCTAGTAGGGCTGGCTGGCAGTACTCGGCAGTAGTGCGTAGGCGGCGGCGGCGCTGCCCGAACGTATGCAACAATGGGGCGCTGCGCGCCGCGACACTAGGTACTCACAGAAACCTAATTAATAACATTTCTATTGTACTACTTTTCAAGTCGAAGAACGAATAGAACGTGAAAGAAAGATACATAACTAAGACAATAAAGAGAGAGAGCAATAATTTAATAGTTGGTATGTTAATATTACGGAAGTTTTAATTATTCTAAAACGAAGAAAACTTGGAAAATAAATGAATAATAGAGAAAATTATGAAAATAAATTATCACAACACTGGCTTAACTTGTTTGTCTGTAATAATATACTAGCTTTTATTTTTTATGGGTTTAAAGGATATTTGAGTTGCTGTTCCTTACCTTCTTTCATGTTTCGGGAACCGAAAGAAACTCCTGTCTTTATCGTTCCTCGATGA
Source organism: Amphipoea lucens (assembly GCA_947508005.1). NCBI lineage: Eukaryota > Metazoa > Arthropoda > Insecta > Lepidoptera > Noctuidae > Amphipoea > Amphipoea lucens. Next base: position 12,922,239 of record OX382378.1, on the reverse strand, counting down.
AGATAAGCATCCAAATAATGCACAAAATACAACCATCGTGATTAACAAAAAATATAAAACTTTAAAAAAAGAATGTGTTCGTGTCAGCAGTAGGTAGGTACAGCGCTGCGGTTCTTGTGTATGCGAGCGCCATTGTTAAAGAGCAGGCGACGAACACATCGAAGTGCGGGGTGAGGTGCGGTAACTGATGTTAGTGCGGGGAAGGGAGTGGCCTTTCTGTACGTAGTACTTTAAGTATTCTGTGCTTAAACGAAGAAAAAGGAATGTATGGATCGTAGTAAGTCGTTCTGTACATTCTGCACCATGGGAAAAAGGCGTGAGTTTATGTATGTACAGTCAATAAAAGAGATACCTAAGTATGCAGGATCGTCGGATTATATAGTTGAAGTTTAGTAAGAACCCGATGGATGTTCTCGAATAAAATTTAATTTTATTAATAGAAAACAAACAGGTCATTTATCAAATTAAATTTCAGTCTACAAATTCCATCGGTTTCTTGCTAAACTTAACTATATCCGACGATCCTGTATACTTATCGCTTTTGTTGACTGTACGGTCCTAATCCTGCTGTTATCCCAGCTTATTAAGAATAGGCTAAACCAAAGGCGTTAAAGAGATTATATCAGTTCAGCAATCCTTATCCTAACAAAACAACGAAAAACATAATCCTCTGCGAATTTATATGGAGCTGTTAATCATCAGCTTATCAACACGATGAGGTATCATCATCATTCCCCTGCCCGTATCCTAATTTATTTGGGGTCGCCGCAACATGTCTTTTTCCTCCATACTTCTCTATTAGTCGTCATCTCGGTAGTCATTCCCTTTCTAACCATATCATCATTCACACATTCTTCCCCTACTCTTATAGCCATCAACATCCATACTCAAAACTCTCCTCACGACATTTTCCTCGTTTTAACAATAATTCAATCAAATGAGAAAGGCACAAACTATCATAACGTTTGTCCTTTGTTTGATATCTACACCAACAACAATACAATAAACCGCCAACCTGCTAGAGCTATTCCCACAAACCGAAAATAACGAAGAAAACTAAAATAATTATGAGAAATATTTCACATTAACACAATTATTAGTAGAAAATATTTTGCAGTCGTATTCGACAGTTGGGGGCGGGTAGGGAGGCAGGGTGTCGGGGTGTTTGCTCCCAGTCTGCCTGCAATAAAACCGTAACAAGCCGTAGACAGATTTTGTGCCCCCTGGCCGTCTGCGAATCGTACTGACTGATGCAATAATTTCACCGTAAACTGACTGGCTTTAAGATGAACGACTGCGGACGATAGATTAATGTACATGCTCTTTTATAGCAACACTAGATCAATGGATTGAATACTCTTTATTATGTACAATTACCTACAGATGTAGAAATTTTACAAGTAGTAACACAATGGGCGGTCTTATCGCTAAAAGCGATCTTTTAAAGACAACCGTTGGATGGATTAAGAGAAAAGGTGAGATAATGCTGCAGGTAGTCTATGGTGTACCATTTACATATACACTACAATGTTAATAGAATTCATTGTTACACCAGTTTGTTGTACGCAATGAATTTTTAATCTAAAAAGTTTTCTGCAAACATTATGTGACATACCACTGTAGTTTGTTGCAATATTCCAACTTCGGCTTACTGTCGGAATCAAATTTTAAGCCAGTGTTTTGAAACAAAACTATGACAAACCGTTTTGCGATAACAATGAATAACTCACGACAGTTATTCATGCAATCGTTTGTTTTCGATAGTGGCTACTTGTTGGCGAACTGATTATTTTCTCGTTATATATTATCATATAAAACTTTGCAGATTCCTTCTCTGAATCTCTCGGGAATCTCATTTTAGTAACGGCTGTTGCCAAATGCTTGCTGATATGAGCAAAAAGCGCCGCAAAATGCATGTTTTTTTATTATTTCCGGGTGTTTTTGCGACGGGCGGTGCTGGATAATTTAATACTGCAATATGAAAAGACCTTTACTCACAATTGTCAGCCCTCGCTCACACGTTTTCAAATAAAATATTCACACCGCAACTCGGTTACCTCGATGAACTTTTGAATTTTCAGTTCGGATTTGCATCGCTCGGGTTAGTTCGCATCATATTTTCCTATTCGGCATATCGAACCCGGTTTACCTACCTGTTTGAAAATACAAGCAAATCAATTTACATGTTGTTTTAGATAGTAGTTCATGCCGAATACATTATTGAGTGTTCGTAAAGGGTACCGCAGACAGGCGCGATGTAATTCTGGTAGAGCAATTTCCATGAAGTTTTCATAGAAATTGTTCTACTAGCGTCGCCTAGCCCCTGACTGCGGGAACCTTAATACAGCTAACTATCCAAATAGGTTGATCAAAGTGTTTTTCCGACTGTATATAACTAAGTAGTTAGCGGTCTCTAAGCCCCGGTTGAGTGCGCTGGGCAGACTGTATAAACATTAAATTAAAAGTTCGGTTAAGAGCACACGACACGGTTCATTGGATAATAAACGATTATTGCCGCCCACACGTTGGCAACACATAGAATATGGCCGCTATTTTTTTCGGGCAACATTTATTCTGGACCAATGCTCGCGTTAATGGTAGTTAGACCCACAACATTGAATAATGGGCTGCAATAAGTGTTCTAGTTTCTTCAGGCAGAAATAGAGAACATAATTACGTATTTTGTACTCCGAATTATCATTGACCTTTCACTTATCTCAGCTTCTATATTAGAGGGTTTAGTTTCTACACTTACTCCTTCAGGTGGACCATTGTACAGACGCCAGCACATCAAGCTACCCGAAACTGTCAAATTTTCTCAATCAACTTTGAACCTTATCCTTTTGCGATAAAGTTGAAAATCTATTAAAGAAATTTGACAGATTGTAGTAGCTTGATGTGTTGGCGTTTGTATGTAGGCCATGGCAGCCATCGGTGGTTATTCCAACTGGCCAACCTCCGTCCAGACGTTGATTCGATCTTCTGGTCTGTTTAGAACATCTACAGAAGGCGTCCCGAGGATTTCTGTTCTAATCTGGGTGATGACTGTGCATTCAAAGAGCACATGCGCAACGGTTTCCACAGCCTCCATTGTTTTCCCTGCACAGAGAACTGTTCGTTATGCCTATTGTGTGGAAGCGTTTGTTTAGGAAGCAGTGTCCCGTGATGGTCTCCGCCACCAGGCGCAGGCCGTTCCTGTCCAGGCGTAAATTTCAGCTTTTTGGTCTTATTGAGAAAATATCCCAAAAGAAATAAATCAACTTATTTTATCACAAAATAAACAACTCCACTTATTTACAAAGCAATCGTAAATAGACGCCCACGTTCATATTTATTTGGTAAGAAAACAAAAATTGTTTCCACTTTATTTTCACTTGATGTTTGTTCTAATAGCAGAAACCTTAGACCCGTTATACACACACGTTTTTCTCTCTGTGAAAAACTACGGTTGATTCGCCGTGTATAGGCTAGGCACGGTCGTCAGTGTTGTATGGATCATTATGAAATCTTTTTGACATGGCGGGTCGCCGCATGCACCGTCCGGTGGTTTGACGTGTCATATACAAGCTCACACGATTACCTATTCTACGGTAAAGCTACAGTCCGCGCGGAACTAGTTGGCCGCGCCTTAGGTATGTAAGCGGTGGGACGGAGGGGCGGGGGCGCATTACTCAGTATAGTTAGCGCCACGAAAAATGAGACTTGACACACCGCGTGGTTTGACTTGCGCAGTACACGATTTTAGGTCTCTTTAGTGGTATGAGGTCTGAGCGCGAGACGTGACCGGACGTCATAGGGGCGGTGGAAAGGGCGCGGGAGGCGAGGTCAAGTCTCATCTTTCGTGGCGCTAACTTTACGTGAGTTACGAACCGCCGCCTCACCCCTGTCCCCACCTCAGCGGCCAACTAATTCCGCGCGGACTAAGTATAGCGCGCCGTGCCGTAAAGAAACCGTACCGTGTACAACGGGCCTTATTCATTGAACGCTTGCTGGAAGTGATCGCGATAAAAGAATAATGTGTGTACTTAACCTGATTACTTCGTTACTGAGATTACAAACAACAAACACGGGAGGAGCACATTCTCACAAATAAATACCATTAGCAGCACCGAACTGTCGTTAACGTTTATTCTGCTCGTTGTAATTGCTTGTTGAATGAGCAGACAGGAGCAGAGCTTACATTTATTTATTTTCACTTGAATGCTGTTGCCTTAGAGTAGTACAGTCAACCGCTAAAGTGGTAGCAATTTGACATGGACAGATTTATGTCATTGCAGTAAGAGCGGATTTCGTAGTGCAAGTGTTACCGGTGAATTGTGATTGACTGAACTATATAAGGTGGACTTAATATCATGCCACGCATGATTCTGCCCGCGACTTCGTCAGCTTGAATTTTCACCCTCCCCCATTAACCCTCTTAGGGGTGGAATTTCGAAAAATCCTTTCTTAGGCCAGCGATTTAGGCTGTGCGTTGATATATCAGTCAGTCAGGACTTTGAGATTTATATTGGTAAATACTCGTATATAGATTATTATTTGCCAGGCAGCATTTGGGTTAAGACTGCCAATAGAAAAAATTCTGGTAATTTATCTAACAGTAAGTCTTTTATACCTGACTGCCTCATTAGCCTTTTGGCTGCAAACGTGATTGCTGAACGTGAGTTCCGGGACTCAATTCCCAGGTGGGGCAAAGTGGTTGTTTTTCCATCACTCATTAACAACCTGGTGCCCGGTTTGTGGTAATAGTCTGGCCCCCTATTATGACATATGCATAGCTTAACATGGACTTCCTCTATAGTGGGGGTGACCGAGGGGCATGCCGGACTCTTATCGGCTAAAACTACCGCGGTATTCCACCTCTACCTATGGCCGGGGGTGCGGGATTCGCATAAGCATTCACCGCTACCAGCTTAATTAGCCTATAATATTCCCACTGCTGGGACACTGGCCTCCTCTCTCTGAAAGCGAACGGGTCGTAAACCAACACGCGGGCCCAATACAGATTGGAGGATGTCACAGGTCTTCGAATTTTTGGTTCTAGGACATACCGGTTTCCTCACGATGTGTTCCTTCACCGTTTTGAGAGAAATGGTGATGAAATAAATTACAGAAAGCAAAGCGCCTGCCTGGGTTCGAACCCACGACCTGCAACTCGTAAGTCGGGTCTGTTACCACTGGACCACCTCTGCTCTCTGACATGACATGATCTGCATGACATGGGACTTACATATACAGGTTGTTACGGAAAGGGTATATCAATACAAACGGGTTGAAGAGTGTATCTGGTCTAGAATCTCTGTACAAAATTTTAGCTCAAAAGCATTAACTTTGAAAATGCTTAATATTTTTTTATTTAGACATCACGGCGCTGCACTGGCGCGCGGCGGCGCGATGTGCGTGTAGGTACTAGGCGCACAGACACACTACAGATAATGGATAATGACCCTAGTAATGCGGTGACACGTTTGTTATGATTTCAATTTAATAAACTATCGAAATAAAAAAATATTAAGCATTTTCAAAGTTACTTACTGCTTTTGAGCTGAAATTTTGTACAGAGATTCTAGACCAGATACACTCTTCAACCCGTTTGTATTGATATACCCTTTCCGTAACACCCTGTAAATGGTGGGGTGTAACATACACGTCAACCCATCTCGTCAGGATACACACGCTATTATGTAATTGCTTTTTGAATGAAGCAGATGAAGCAGAGCTTGTATCAATATCTAGTTAATTAGTTCCCTTTACTGTGCTCTGTATATCCGCTAATGTTACTGATATTAGATTATATTAACTACTGACAGATCAATTAAACTAATGTCTGACTTCTCTGTGTACTTGTGTACTGAATAGTATTGGAAGCTGCGAAGTGTTGTTTAATTTATGTAATGGAAATGTACAAATGCCAGCACATCAAGTTACTATAATCTGTCCAATTTCTTTAATAGATTTTCAACTTTATCGCTAATATATAAGGTTCAAAATTGATTGGGAAAATTTGACAGTTTCGGATAGCTTGATGTGCTGGCGTCTGTACAAGTGTTAATATGTCAGATACACGATGTGGAACGAAAATCACAGTTGGATAATGAGAAGAGAAGTGAATAACACACTACTAACACCCTTCCAGAAACAATTCTAAACAGCTACAGAGTTTGTGTACCTAATTACACTTTTAAATGGAAAAAAGGAACAGTAAAAAACAAAAGAAAAATATAGGTTATTTGTTTTATTCTAGCTGCGCCCCACAGTTTCACCCGCATAAGTGTCGATCCCGTGGGTATATCGAGATAAAAAGTATCATATGTGTTAATCCTGGTTATGAACTATTTCCCCATTTTCATCAAAATCCGTTCAGCCGTTTGTGCGTGTAGAAGTAACAAACACACTCACAAACTTTCGCCTTTATAATATTAGTGTGATGTGATACAGTCTTTATACAGGTTCATGTTTGTTTTGTACAGACGCCAGCACATTAAGCTACCCGAAGCAAGACCGTCAAATTTTCCCAATCAACTTTGAACCTTATGTTTTAGCGATAAAGTTGAAAATCTATTAAAGCAATTTGACAGATTGTGGTAGCTTGATATGCTGGTGTCTGTACCAATAAACCAGAAATGGTTTGTACTGGCACTCACATTCGCTATAACAAAACTGCTTAATCACTACCTGTTAGCTTTAAAATTCTGTATTTGTATATTATCTTGTTTTATAGAAGGAAATTCTAATGAATTTTAAATTTTTTTTTTTCCCCTAATATGACGAAAATTTAATCACGAGAATTCCTAAAAGTACCTAGTACAGTTATAGTAATTCTATAATTCTTTTATATTTTATTTGCTTTGTTCAAATAAATGAAGTCGTTTAATAAAATATAAAAGAGTAAGCATAATATTTTATCGATTCGTATTCTAAAAAATCTCAACCATTTATGCAAAGGTGGGTCAGCTAATTACTATAACCGACTGTACCTGAAGACTGGTAGAAGAGTAAAACTAGCACCAAAGCATTCACTTCTGCAGGATAAAGTTCTGAACTCGACTGATTAGTCTGGCTGCTTGTACGTCTCGCGAATTGATTAAGATATAACTTACATTCATTTTACATAATAAATTCCGGAGACGCATTCATCAAAACCTGTTACGTCGCTAGATTTTAGAACCTGGATTAGTCCTGTGAAGTTAGTCGTTAAGAATTAAGATAGACGAATATTATTTCTTAGACATGCAAATGAGTAGGATTGGTACAGTTGCGACTTCGTCTGGCTTATAAATGAGGTGTGGGTGCACTTAATCATTTAGAAAATGGCAGCGAGTTATCAGCCTTACCTACTCCAGTCGTTGTTTTATGTCCAAAACTATCTTGTAAGTCAGTCATCTTCTATGTAAATGCTAATGTGTCGTCGTGTATTTTCAGAGTTTTAGTGGTACATACTATAGACAATTAGTTGAATTACTAGGTATGACTAGTATTTGAATTGTTACTTCCATCATCGTTTAAAAAGGCACCAATTTGACATTTTGTTTTTTCTTCATATTCATGTTATTTGGTATCATTTAATTGTGCTTTTGTTTTGTGTTACTTTTTTCTTTTGTGTGCACTAAATAAATGGCTTATATATCTATCCAATAACATTATAATAACGTACCTACATATTTTAGGTATATATATCTCTGACACCTCGAGCCGACACGTGTAAGGAGAAGCAAAACTACTGCTGTCGTTTTAACATTACCTAGGTATAGCCTTTAAAGCAACAAGTAATAGCACACACATTAATTAATTCATAAATCACAGGGACATAATATTTTCTGTTTAGAAAATAATGTAAGTAAAGAAGAGAGCATATCAATCAATCTTCCTAGCCAACTATGTTGGGGTCGGCTTCCAGTCTAACTGGATGCAGCTATGCGTCTCCTTTCCAGGCTCGTGGCTAAACAATAACAGCCACACGGGTCGATCGGAAGTTAATCTGCGCTTGCCGTGGTCGTTTCGTGGATGGGCGACCATCCATTACATACCAAGACCCCTCCGTGTCTCGGAAAGTATGTTAAACCGTTGGTCCCGGTTCTAATTTGTATATCTTTGACAGTATAACTCCTTATGGATAGTCGGAAACCCCCCAGTCTGACCACCGGTCTTACAATATATAAATATCGTGATATGGATATCGTCTTACCTAGTAACTGGGTTGTGAACGTCAGATAGGCAGTCGCTCCATGTAACATACTGGTATTCAGCTGTATCTGGTTAGACTGGAAGCCGACCCCAACATAGTTGGGAAAAGTCTTGGTAAATTAATATAATTTATGCATCTCCTTTGATTTCTTCAGTACTCTAAATCTAAAATACTTATAGTAAGATCTACTTTATTCTTACACAAATTATACTCAAGTCTCATCTATAATGCAGTAGAAGACTCGGATAGCTCTCTTATGCCGGGAGACTAGATTAAATTCAAATTTAAACTGCCATCGCATTCGAGCAATTGAAGAAAAATGCCGCCCGGAAACTGTACGTTAATAATAAAAGTTGAAACATGTAAAGTGCTCTGAAAAAGCAATACGTGGCGTCGTGTGCGACTTGAATTATGGTACCCTGATGGAAAGACTGACAGATATTCCATTATATGTTTACTTTGTTTTGAATGCATTGTAGGGGTGACAGTTTTTCTTCTATGATATAAGTTGTGAAACGCGTCTCTAGGTACTCTTCTAGTTATTTATGCTTTTCGTCATCGTTATTTCAGCCGAAAGTCGTCCACTGCTGGACATAGGCCTCCCCAAGCACCGACACTTCGCCCTCTTCTGTGCTTCCCGCATCCATCATTGTTTACCTAGGACAAACTTTCCAGTTAGATAGATCCAACTTCGAGGAAGAGGTCAATCGTCGAATCCGACTCGGCTAGGCAGCGCTCGGGAAGCTACACCAATATCGTCTCGTCCCACATACCGCAGTGTCTCAAGATGAAAGTCTTTGACCAGTGCATGTTGCCGGTGATGACCTCTGGTACTGAAACGTGGTCGCTCAATGGGCCTGTATACTTTTAGCTACCTACTTAAAATTTTTGACTTATTTCATATTTATCTTGACTTTAACCGTTTTGTAAATTAAAATGTCCTATCTAAGAGAGCAAAGCGATCTCCTCAGACAGCTATGACAGACAGACCTACTTAATATTGTGCGTTTTATTAACCAGTGCCTAATTTGATATTGAGATAAATATAGATTTATGATTGTACATATTATGTATTTCTGACACATGTGCTACTAAAATATCATGAGAGCCCAGTAGATTTTGGGATTCGACTGTTGCGATATGGATGGAACTTGGAAGTAAATCTACGGGCTCCAGGGGAATGTTTTATGTAAACACACTACAATAAATAATACGACACAAAGATGTTGACGTTTATTTTTTGCAAACAACTTGAACGTTTCGCCGAAACTCATTTGCTCATAGGTCGTCGAAAATCAAATATACAGGAGAAGAAAATATTCGATTTCGAACACCGCATCATCCAATCAACAACTTAGTGGGTCTGTGTAAATACATTACCTTGTGATGTGTCGCATCCGCAGAAATCTGCCTCGGGGCTCTTCGGGGATCCTCGGGACCCTTCGGTGCTCGCGGCTCCATACGCGCCCCTCTGATTGCCTTTTTTATTGCTTCGCTTTCATACCGTATTTCATCTTAACCTTTTTTTCTTTTTATAATTAGAGTTCTGCTACGTTACTCGAGTTTGATATTATTGATAATGGTTCTTCTTTGTTTTTTTTTAGCTTTTGAAAATGTGACCTTTCCAATTAGTCGAGATTCTTCAACAAAGTACTTTGGCAGGAAACAAGATTTTTATTCACATTTTTTAACAATCGTAATTTATTTATTTCAAAAAAGTTTGGTACGATCTGTTACAATAAATATGATTTTACAATTTATAATTCAAAGTTCTGACTGACTGATATATCAACGCACAGCGTAAACCGCTGGTCCTAGAAACATAAAATTTGGAGAGTGTGTTCTTTGTGAAGAGTGAGTATCCACTAAGAAAGGGCTTTTCGAAATTCCTCCCCTAAGAGGGTGAATGGAGGCAGGGTGAAATTTCACGCGGACAAAGTCGCGGACAGAAACTAGCTTAGGGATAAATCGTAAAGAGAGTAACTATAAACAGAATTAAATCTGACGTCCTATGGTAACCTGTATTACGGTTTGCCAGCCTAGGTTTCCACAGTACAAAAATTTAAATAGAGACTGTTTAGTACTGTAGAGGCTGCTTATGAGGCCTTACCTCCTTTTTAATACAGGCCGGTCATAATTGACGGCATCTGCTGTTCGAACGTTCAAGCGTGAGTCAATGATTTAGATTAGGTTTAACGTGAAAAATAGGAAGTGCTAGTTTTAGGATGATAATGAAAAAGTCTAAAAATATAGCTAATGAAATCATCCTATAGGATTTTGATTTAAATTAAAGCTCCCATCTGTAATTAACCCTTTAGAGTACTATATAAAATATATTCTGTAATATATAATACAATGACAGTGTGTCTATCACTTTACTAAATCATTTTACCCTGACTTCGTGACCAATTAGTTTCCATAACGACCCCTATCTATATTTAGCCGACATTGCGATGCATAGCCTACAAAGCCTTAATCCTGAAATCCCCAGCCAGGCCTGAGGACGTGCTTAATTTTAATATACATGGGTAGAGGCGCAATATTTCTTATTCTACCTTGAGGTCCTTTACAATTACCGGCTTAGGTAGGTACTTATTTATCTTCAGTCTTCAGTATTCCAGCTGAATGTAGCTACCTAAATCTAAAATAGCTGGAAGCTCCGGTTCCATGAAATCTTTCCTAGAACTGTTCGAGACTTATGATGTAAGTACCTACCTAAAATGTTACACTATTTTCCCACACAACAATCTTATACGCCTACGTATCTTAATATAGCCTAGGCAGTTGGTACATTTTTCATTTCAGATTCTAATAAAGGTATTACAGACTGTAAAGTGTTGATAGGTAATTTAAATTACAATACTAGCTTTATATCCGATTATTGAAAATGTACAGACGCCAGCACATCAAGCTACCCGAAACTGTCAAATTTTCCCAATAAACTTTGAACCTTATACTTTAGTTATAAAGTAGACAATCTATTAAAGAAATTTGACAGATTGTAGTAGCTTGGCTTTATGGTGTACATAATAAAGAGTATTCTATTCTATTCTATTCTATTCTTGATGTGCTGGCGTCTGTACTAGACATTTTACTATTAAACTTAGTACCTACCTAGTTATAATTGTAACAAACGCCGACCTCATTTAGTTTTTTTTTTTAAATATGATCGACGTGTAAAAAGTGTTTGTACAAACCTATTTACAGAAATAAAATCATCTGTTATAATCTATGGATCATTGTTGTCTTAGCAGTCGGCGCTGATATCGCATGTTATCCCACGGGAACCTGCTACCCGGACAAAAAGCAGGTACCTAGCCTATGGCGCCTATTCTTCCTCAGGATATTCAGTGGTTTAGACGTGAAAAAATAACATGTAACAGACAGTTACTTTCGAATTTATAATATTAAGTATGGACTTACGAGACATCTATGTTAGAATGTTTGGTTTCCTCACTTACTCGTTCAAGTGGACCATTGTGCGTGTTTTTTTTACAAGACATTTAGAACAGGTACATATAACTAGGTGTGAGGAATAACTCCCTTGCTACGTAATATGTCGTACTTACGCTTGTACTAGGTATCTGTCTAGTTTCTAAAGCAACATAGCATAAAGGACACGAAAACATTGAGCCGCAAAACAATATCTGCAAGGCATTCAAATATTTATCAATCCGACGACCTTTTGAACTTTTGCAGCATCTGTAGGAGTCGCACAGCTCAGTTTTATAGATACCGGGGAATATATTGTTTGGCGACCGCCATAAGAATTTTACAGTGCAATATTTTTCTATGTTCACAATGTTGCACTAAAGCACGATTAAGAGATATTGGACGACTAAAATATTAACCAGCATCAGGCACTAGTTGTCTGGCATTTTTGCTCAACTGGGCCTATTTTGTGCAGCCGAGAGGCACTATCCTGCTAATTTCTCACAACGCGCTTTACACTTTTTATTTGTTTTCTTTTTTTATATATTTTTTTTATTTGTAGTGTAATATGATGTTGTGTGCCTTTTCGTCTGTGCTAAATAAATGTATTTTCTTTCTTCCTTTTCTTTCAAACACGTTTCAAAAACATCACTTTGATATTCTTAAAAACATGGTAGGTAAGTAAACCTCCTTTGTGCTAAAAAAAAAGAACATTCTTTTGCAGAGAACAACTGTGACCGAACGCAAGGTTCTCGACCACTTACGAAAACGAGAATCCAAGTGCGCCACTCGGCATTACGAACGATCTTTCTAGAAGCTAACGACAATTCGAATGACCGCATTCCTACTAGAAAACTTATGGCAAGGAAATTAAAATGAACTTATAGAAACTCTTTGAATTCTTTTAGTCTTAAAGCGGCACAAACGGAAAGGACTTGTATGTCGTAAGTAGCTCGGTATTCATTAAGTTTCACTTTGTGGTTCTATTAAATGGCTCCTATTATGTACATACGGGACAGTCTATTGTTTGCAAGCGCAGAATTGTAGTTTGCAAATGGCGTCCTGTTACCAGTTTCCAGGTCAGACAATAATTACAGCTTGTTTTTTGTAGTTGGTAATGTGACAAATTCCAAAAGAGATCAACGTTTTCTTAAGGTGATCGTGCTTGGACATGATTATGAGTAAATTAATGGCGCCCAACATGGGACCCATAGCGCATTTTTGGAGACACCGTCGAGAGACAGAGAGATATAAAGCAAGAGATGTAACAGAACAAAAAAACATTATTCAACAATGTGGCAATTAGGTTATCACATTAATTTAAACCACGTATCCTACATTACGTATTTTAAACATTCATAATTAAAATAATTAATAACAATTAACATTCTACCCGTGGGACCTTTTTTCTTTCGTTTTAATATTTAACAACATTAAACTTAATTTGTGATTATTGGTAACTACACCATAAAGTGTGGGTACACTACAATAATACGAAAAGCTTTATTCCGAAAGTCACAAATACGAATTTCAAAATACCGATTTTCATAATTCCGAATGGTTCAAAATTCCTTTTATAACAACTCCGATTTATCATTCATCCTATTTTAATAATTCCGAAATTTCAATATCCCTAACATTTATAATTACTATTCTCAAAATACCGAGTTTCAATAGATCGAATAACAAAAAGTCAGACTTAATGATAATTCGAAACATCAAAAATACGAATTCCGATTATCAAAATACCGATTAATTAGAATTCCGAAATAATAACGCTTTGTAAAACTGAATAGCAAGACAAATAAACACATATTTCCAATCATAAGAATATAGATTGCACAAAACCAACAATAGTGCCCTTATTTCTGTGTAAAGGGTTTAAAGTGACCTAACCAAACCGAACCTCGGGGTGCCCTTCGCTCGCTCTTGCATCCTATGTCGACGGAGCCCCGCTTCGCGGGGCCCCTATTTCTGTGTAAAGGGTTTAAAGTAACCTAACCAAACCGAACCTCGGGGTGCCCTTCGCTCGCTCTTGCATCCTATGTCGACGGAGCCCCGCTTCGCGGGGCCCCTATTTCTGTGTAAAGGGTTTAAAGTAACCTAACCAAACCGAACCTCGGGGTGCCCTTCGCACGTTCTTGCATCCTATGTCGACGGAGCCCCGCTTCGCGGGGCCCCTATTTCTGTGTAAAGGGTTTAAAATAACCTAACCAAACCAAACCTCGGGGTGCCCATCGCTTGCTCTTGCATCCTACGTCGTCTATTGCGTTCGTTGAGTTCGGGTGCGGTAACGGTAACGGAAATAATTCGGAGTATTCAAAATCGGAATATCGTTTTTCGGACCGAGAACCCATCGAGCATTTGATTATTCGAATATATGAAAATCGGAAAACAAACAAATCGCATTTATTACTTTCGGTAAAATAAATTTTGTGATTTTTAATAATAGAATTATGATTATTAGGTATTATGAAATTCGGACTTTTGAAAATCGGAACATCGAAATTCGGAATAAAATATTTCGGAGTATTTGGGTGTTCCCATAAAGTGTGTGTTGAATTGTTGATACCATCGCCCCGCGCATGTCTAGTGCCATATTATCAAGGCTGGTTTATTTCGTGCCAATTTTTAAGCTATTTATTTTGTTTGAAAAATTTAGTTTAACAGACTGATAACACCTTGTAATAACGGCTGTACTGTTTAATGTGACAACCTAATCGCCACTTTGTATACAATAAATAAATAATTAATGCTATTCGTTGGCACACGCATTACTTGAGAATGGCTGGACCGATTTGGCTATTTTTTTTATTTAAAATGTTCGTAATAGTCTTAATTAGGTTTTTATCGAAATATCAATCAGAAAAATTTCCCGGAAATTTTTCAAATTCAGCAAAAACTAAACGTCCTTTTTTCCAATGAGATTTTTGTATGAACTATTAAAACAAATCAAAAAAATAATGATATTCTTCAGGATATATGCTAGGTAGATAGTGTGTTGAAAACATAATACAACTTATTTGGTAGGTACGATAGAAAAAAATCATGAAGATACCTCTTAAACCTTTCTTTTTACAATAAAAACCATAGGTACTTAATATACATACAATCATTATGATTTTTTATCAGATTATTCTATAAGCAACATACTAAAACTCTAGTGTTCGAATTTTTTAGTCTAAACAATAGATTTTTCGTAAATAGATGATTGTTTCATATTTTGCAATAAATTACCAGCGTTCTGTCATCGCGCTTCTCTTTCTTTTCTATGCAGTCCAATAAAGACTGCGCTTTAGGTCATGTAGTCCTCTTAAAATAGCAAGTTGGATAAAACTTGCAATAAAAACAAGAAAATAAAAGATATAAGTACCTACCAAACCAGTCCAGTCTCTCAAAAACTAAAATGTTTTAACATAATTAAATACATAATGTTCTTGCTATTTAAAGTCTGCATTACTTAGCAGCACAAAAGTGATAAACTCCAACTCGGCATTCAACAAAAATCCGCCACCTATTTTAACGTGAGTAAAGTCGCTGGCAAAAGCTTGTATAAAAAAGAAACAGGTGCGGAGCTAATGTTATTTTCGCTACTACATACGTGATTACTCCAGGGCCTAAACTAAAACGTACAAAACCAACAGACGGGCGTGTTGTAAAGCTCTTCTATTTGACCACGTTACTCAGATTTTCGGAAATTCGGCAACATTTTCTGTCTCCAAAGCTGATCTTACACTGACAACTTAAACTACTCAATTCTAGGCAATATTGTTTAAATATGACGTTATGGAGAGCAGTGGTGGCCCAGTGGCAACGACCCTAACTTTGAGTTGTAGGTCGTAGGTTTGAACCCAGGAAGGCTCTTTACTTTGTGTAAATAACTTCATCACAACTGCTCTCAAAACGGTGAAGGAAAACATCGTGAGGAACCGACATGTCCTGGAATAAAAAATTCAAGGACATGTGAAATCTTCCAACCTTGGGCCCGCGTGGTAAATTTAAGCCCACTCCATCTCGAAGAGAGGAGGTCTGTGACCCAGCAGTGGGAAACGTTATGTCAACACCCAGCTATAACTTAAGTACTTAATGAAGGACATGAAGCACAAGAATAAATTAGTGAATACATAATTAGCAGTAAGCATATATCGATTACCTATAGTCTTACTAACATTATAAACGCGAAAGTGCGAGGATGGATGGATGGATAGATGCTTGTTACTCTTTCACCCAAAAACTTCTGAACGGATTTGAATGAAATTTGGCACACGGATAGCTTATAACCAGGATTAACATATAGGTTACTTTTTATTCCGATATTCCCACGGGATCGAAACTTATGCGGGTGAAACCGTGGGCGCTGCTAGTTAGGTAATATTGCCGAAACAATCACACTGCCTCCAGAAACTACTTATAGCCGGCAACAAATGCTTCGAAAATTTCTGGTATAAACGCAGCTTTATGTACTCTAATTTTCGGAAATGTGCCAACCTTTCCAGACTAAAAGCATTCTTGGCGATCACGTGTTTAATTACCCTATCTATCAAACATTCAGTCTACAGCCACACATGACACAATGGGCCGCTAACAAAGACAGATCGGGCAAATTTTCAATCTCATTAAGTTTTCATTTGATTGCTTTCGGTCGGGCTCCGTGATTCCAGTGGAAACGGATCTGTAACCGGCTCTTGTTAGGGGAAACATTTGACTTTGATGTTTGCGACGTGAGATCAGGAAGATCTTCAATGGGAAACCTTGTAGTGACTTACTTAATTGGAAATGGAAAAAAAACTCTGTAAAAAAACTTGCTTGTGATTAAATTTTAAGTCGGATTGGTAGTTAATTAACTTATAAGGCTTCGTGGTCAAATTTTCGGTACCTAATGTCATAATAATCAGCCTATAATATTCCCACTGCTGGGACACAGCTCACGCCTCCTGTCTATGACAGGTTGTGGGCCGTAATCCACCACGCGGGCCCAGTACGGGTTGGCGGATGATACCTAATTTGATGATTGATGAATGATGATACCTAATTTAACAAACTTATAATCCACATGATCAATAATAACTAATTAATATACCGCCTACCAATAAACTAGGAATTAATAGAAGCTCTCAACACCAGAGGGCTAGGAAGTTCTTATTAAATATGATTAATATTGACATGACAATATTGATATAGCACTGTGTGACCTAAAACTGCACTTAAGTCATGCTTTTCTGTGACTTAAGTAGTCTTCCTGTACGTGTCGCAATAAATACTTTTTCTCTCTTTCTTTCCATTTTTACACAGAAAAGCGTGACTTAAGTGCGGGTTTAGGTCACACGAGCTATAAAATAGTATACGATACTCGTGATAATGTAAGTCTATTAATGCACGGCGTTTAGCACCCTCCTTAAGGCGATTCGCACACTGCACCGCATTACGCAGCGGGACGCAGTTAACGTGCCCCCCGCGCGTGATTTTTTACATAAAAATTCAATAAAAACGTGCTTCCGTGCGGGAAATTTGGCTCCGTTTCACGCACCCCGCAGCGTAATGCAGTACAGTGTGCCAATCGCCTAAGTCACACGTATTTTTATTACAATACGTGTAATAGTATATTCCCAGAAAGACTTGTTTTACGGAAAACCTATCAAAAATTAATCAATCAAGTAAACGCGTTTTACCATTGCATGAATAATACATTTGTTTATTATAACACATTTAGGTAACAGACTACACTGCTCCACAAAAAATAAAACCGTAATTTGTATCCTAAACAATCATTACAGCGATTAAACAAACATTTTTACAAGGCCATCAATCCTGACTGAGAAGGGAATTTAATAAGTAAATGCGTCATCTTATCACATCAATCAGAGGACCGCGAGTGGCGCGAACCTGTTCCAAGCTTACTCCAGCTAATATTAAATTAAATTCAACCACTCACGTCGCCTGTGATTGAGACACGGTTGTGACACGCCTGACGTCTTTTTTTTTTATGGATGGGAAATCATCAAATGACCCCTCCCGCTCTGGGTGGAGCGGAAGGGAGTGTCAGACGCTTACTGACTAAAACCCATCCGTGTTCCTTCCTTAGCCCTTTGTGTTCCGGGGTAGCGGTAACCCTTTCGGACAATCCCGCACCCCCGGCAGGCTTCGGCCCTGGCAGGCCCCTTGTGACATAGTTTCTGTATAAACTCTCGTCAGTGAACCACTAAACCACTAACAGAGTATAAATAGAATTAATTTGGAATACAAAACAAAAATATAGCTGCTAGCTGCGCCCCGCGGTTTCACCAGCGTAAATGTCGATCCCGTGAGAATATCGGGATAAAAGTAGCCTATATGTTAATCCAGGGCGTCACCTATAGCTCACCGTCCGATCAGTAGCTCACCGTCCGACCAAGACCAGGCCCGTGCCGGACGGCGCGTACGTGTTGCACGCGCGCCTCATAGAGATGTCAGCATAAAGGGCCGAAGCCTGCCGGGGGTGCGGGATTGTCCGAAAGGGTTAACGCTATTCCGGAACATAAAGGGCTAAGGAAGGAACACGGGTGGGTTGTAGACAGTAAGAGTCTGACACTCCCTTCCGCTCCACCCAGAGCGGGAGACCATTTGATGAAAAATTGATGAAAAAAAAAGGGTGTCAGCTACCTCCATAGGTACAAAATTTGATCAAAGACTTTTTTGATTGGTCCAGCCGTTTGAGCGTGAAGAAGTAACAAACATATAAACACACACTCACACAAACTTTCGCCTTTATAATATTAGTGTGATGATTAGTGTGAGTTATAGGTCGTAGGTTAGAACCCAGACAGGCGCTTTATTTTGTGTAAATTATTTCATCACCGCTGCTGTCAAAACGGTGAAGGAAAACCAAAGTAGGCAACTAGAAGTCATGGCAAAGATGATGCAGATTAAAAATAACAGTAACATTTCGAAAGCTAGCAAGTTTTATTTGTTGATTTTGACAAAAAACAAGCAAAGCTACGAGTACAATTGGTAAGTTTACATTGCTGTTCTTACTTTTTCAAAGAAATTGTGAAAGAGAGCCCCTCTTTCATTGGCTTAGTAATAACAGCCGCACGGGTCGATCGATCAGGTTAAGCTACGCTTTCCGCGGTCGGTCCGTTGATGGGTGACCATCTTTACATACCAAGACCCCTCCGTGCCTCGGAAAGCACGTTAAGCCGTTGGTCCCAGCTGTCATTCGTGGATCTTTGAAAGTCGTTACGGATCATCGGAAGCCCGAAAGTCTGACAACCAGCCTTAGCAAGGGGTTTCGTATTACCAAGTAACTGGGTTGTGGAGATCAGATAGACAGTCGCTCCAAGTAAAATACTGGCATTCAGCTGCATTTTAGACTGGAAACCGACCCCAACATAGTTTGGAAAAGGCTAGGCAGATGATGACTTTTTCAAAGAAATATAGGCGTTTGATATATTTTTTCAGTCTTATTTTCGTTTTCATAAACAATTAAATCAATCAATCGGCTGTTATTACAATTATACACTTTATAATTAAATAACATAGGTACATAACATCACACACATTTTGCCAGTTATGTTAAAGTCCCTAGTAAAAGGCTTGTGCCCGGGTGATGGCAATAGGCTTACCCGAGCGTATTGCCATCACCCGAACACAAATCCAGACTCCGGGCTACTACTGAGAAATTCCTGATGAAAAAACACAATAACATCTCGAACGAATCGAACCCAGAACATGCAGGGCTAAGGAAGGAACACGGATGGGTTTTAGTCAGTAAGAGTCTGACACTCCCTTCCGCTCCTCCCAGAGCGGGAGGGGTCATTTGATGATTTCCCATCCATAAAAAAAAGGACCTCGTGCTCAGCAGCAGCGCTTGCGAGTCTTGCGACCACTAGACCAACGAAGGAGTATAATTTAGAGCTCATTTTTCAATCCACAGGTACTTCATTTTTATCCGTGGAATAAAATTGACGTTTGATAGATTTTGTATGGGAGAACTGTCAAAAATTCAAAATTATTCCTTCGATAAAATTATCTGGCGTTGGAAAAACCAGCCCTTAATAAACCCTTACCCTTAATAAGGGTAAGGGTTTATTAAGGGCTGGTTTTTCCAACGCCATAACACCATCAATATTGCAGGAGGGAAATGTGTAAATAAATCGCGAAGTTGAGTCCACCGGCTGAATGAAGTTAATTATGCGTGTAACCAATATGGACTGTAATCATACGGAATCACTTTAAAAACAGTTTATTTTAAATTTAACTACGGGTTGGTATTTTAATGAGTTTATTTTAAGCTTCAATCCACAGGTCTGGCAATGTGTAATTATTTCAAGCTGTCCTGTTTTTACCAATGATGGAATTAAAATCGACATTTACAACACAATTCGCCTATAAATTTCCCACTGCTGGGACACAGGCTTCCTCTCTGTGAGAGAGCGGGTCATAAATTCATAATCCACAACGTTGGTAGATGTCATATAATGAATTTTTGGTTTTAGGACATGCCGGTTTCCTCACGATGTTTTCCTTCACCGTTTTGAGAGCAATGGTGATGAAATTATATATACAAAGTAAAGTGCCTGTCTGGGTTCGAACTTGCGACCTATAACTCGTAAAATCAGGGCTCAACACTGCTACATTTGCAAACGGTTTATTAAGTTTTTTTTTTAGATTTTTTTTTTGTTTCATTAACTATCACCAACTCTATTATTTATTACGACCCACTTTATTTATTTTGTGATTCACATCTCTAAAACAGTAAAATAAAAATAAAAAAGTAAAAATCTTTTGAAGCATTTTCTTGTTTCCATCTCGCTAAGATGATAAAGCCATTAATTAATAATCAAGACATTCTTCGCATTATTTTCTACATTTTCCTACAAGGAATTTTTAAACAAGCTTATAAAAAAGAAATGTTATTTCTCGAAACTATGATAATTTCTTGAGTTTGCGTAAATAAGATAACTTTGTTAGTTGCCACGTTACTAAACATGAAAAAGGCGATAAGTAAGTACAAAACTACCGATGTATTCTGTAAAAATCTCACCGTGAAAACATAGGTGAAGTGAGCTTAAAGTGAGCTGTCAATATATGATAACGTACTTCACCCTGCTACAATATTCTGAATTTCTGATACAGTAATATGACCCGCCAAACATAACCTTTCCAAGTAGCCTTTCAATCGCAAGTTACGGCATTATGGGGGATGCGCTACGTAAGTCCATTAACTTAATTCTTTTTTTTGCAATTTGCAGGTTAGTGTCGGGTTGTATCTTGATTTAAACATGATTCACTATCGTAACAAATACTTATGGCTTAACAGAATTCTTATCATTAGAATCAGCAATACCGTAAGTTGGGGTGATTTTGCGCCTGCCAGTAATACTTTGCTCCAAACCGTACAACTTTAAAAATAAAATTTTAAAAAAAGTTTACAACTCTAAGGTTTTATTGATGTCTGAACGCAACGCAATCATAAGATGTATTGACATCTTATGATTGCGTTGCGTTGCGTTGCGTTGGAAGTTTCTTTGTTTATGTCTGTAATTTATAATTATGGTGTATGTACATAATAAAGAGTATTCTATTCTTTTTTTATTTTATTTTATTTTTAAAGTGGTACGGATTTGGAGCAAAGTATTACTAGCAGGCGCAAAATCACCCCAACTTACGGTACAACTCCTTGAGTCATTCAATAGGGTAATATGACCTTAGTTGATAATTTTTATGAGACAAATATTTGTTACGGCCGCGAATCATATTTAGATCAACATAGAACTTCATACTGACCTGCACCCTAATTGCGTAACACACTATCAATCTCAATCCGAGTCATTTTGAAGCTTATTGCTAATCCATTGCTTCATAATGTTCGAAAAATTTGTCTGCTCAACAACGTAAATAACGCAATGAATGATGTTGAACTGTCAAATTGAAACCCATTCCTACTGATAGTGTGTTACGCAATAACCCCGATCGCAGAATCTATACTCGCAAACTGATTGTCACTTCTCGCAGATATATTGTGAACATTTCCGAAGAGGCTACCCTTTTTTGTGATAGCTTTCCCTCATCAGAGGCTTGTCAAGCGAGGGATTCGAAACAATTCGGCCGCCAGAATTCGCTCATTACGATCAAGTGTGATAACGGGAGCAAACGTCGTGCCCTTCCGATTTATTGTTCTTTAACAGATGAGCACGAACGAGCTTTTATGTATTTGTATGCTGAAGTGTAGGATTCATGTAATGATGTTGGATTTCCATAAGTAGCTCGTACGTTATTCGTACTCGTAAAGTTGTAATGTTAATGTTCTGTACGGAGTTACGTTTTTATGCATCACTTATGTTAAGGCAAAAATATGAATGGTAAATATAATAAATATTCTAATATAATAAAGCTAATAAGTATTGTTTTTTTTTATTGTTTGAACGCGGTAATAACTGCAGATTAGCGCTAAAAACAAACTTTCCTAATCCTATTTGTAGTTCTGGAATTACAAGTCGGATTTAGAAAATTCTTTTTGCATTTCATAGCCCAATTTTTAAGGAAGGTTATGTGCGATAACATCACACTTGGTCAGCCTTTGGGGCTTCTGACAACCCATAACGACTGTCAAAGATCCACGAATGACAGCCGGGACCAACGGCTTAACGTGCTTTCTTTCGTGATCTTGGTATGTAAAGATGGTCACCCATCCACGGACCAACCGCGGCAAGCGTAGCTTAACCTGATCGATCGATTCGGGTGGCTGTTATTACTTAGCCACAAGCCCCTAAGGTTAGGAAGACCCATGAAATATAATTATTCATGTCGTAATTCTGCTTATTACCTATGTAAACACTCACCGTCCGTGAGTAGACATTTTCAAAACAGAATTAAAACTTGAAGACCTTACCAGACCTACTCGTTCCACGCGTGTCTACTGTCAATCTAACGTCAAACTCCACACACTAATCTCCTGTTAAACAATTGTTTAGCCTAAACGGCTGCAAAACACGGTTTTGTAGTAATAAAGGAAGTGCTTAAAGACATAAATTCTTTTTATTTAATTACACAAAACATCCCATTTAACATGGCCGTCGTCGTGAGACCAAAGAAAAATAGCAAGTGTCCAGGAACTTATCAAAGTTGTGAAAGTTAAATGAGGGATAAGACTTTCCACGGAGCTCGTACCCGGTGTGATAACAACTGTCATCTGTCACTTGCGGAATTACTTTTACAGGAATATGTATCCAACAACTTTTTATACAAATACCAATTTTTTAAGTGAAAAAATTTTAGACGCGTTCGGCATTTTTTGAGATGGGAAAAAACCATTGAATTCGCGCCACTGTTACCTTAACCGACACCGCTTCGGATGTGTTCGGCTGTCCTCGGATGTACTCGGTTTTAATGTATATTCGATATGTCAGTGGTGGCAAAGTTTTCTGTTTGTGTTTTGTTTTCACTTCTGTCGGCACTCCCGGAGTGTTTTTTTTTAACATCTAAATTTCAGATAACAAGAATTCCCATAGGGAAATTATTAGAAATTTATTTTAAGAAATCTATTAGTCAAGTCCATTATTTGAAATTAATATTAAGAAATCTATTACTTGGTCAAGTCCATTATTAAAAATTTATTTTAAAAAATCTATTAGCCATGTCTAAAATTTAAATCTTTTTTTAGAAACGGAAGTAATTTGGTTTTATAACTATTTACTTATCTTGTAAGATATTTTCCCCTTCGCGATCACAATATAACTAACCTAAAAGACAAGAAAAGATAATAATCAAAATGTGCTTACCTACTCCTCTGGCACATAGGTACACAGATTTCCCGGCGGTCGCTCCGTGTATAACAAACACCTCGACGTAGAACGCGTGTCCCGCCTGCCACAGAAAATTGTGCAACGAATTTCTGATAAGTGTGAATTATCCTTCTAACTGAACAAAAATCTTTCTCATTTTTAACCGACGAAAAAACGGAGGAGGTTATTTAGGGTTCCGTACGTCACCGCTCCGTTCGTAGCACCGTATGTCACAGGACTGTATCTTTTGAACTGTAATAGGTAGACACTTAAAATTTTCTCAGAGAGTGTATTACTATGGCCGCTATAACAGCAAACAATTAAAATAAAATAAAGTTAAAAAAAATGAAAATAGGTGAAAAACAAGAAACGTGCTTTTTTCGGCGTTTTTTTGCTAGGTCTTTTAATAATGACATTATATATTGTAGGGTGCGGAACCCTTTCTGTGCGAGTCGAACTTGGCCACTTTTTTAAATCCACTAAACAGCAAACACGATGTTAAACACACGTAATAATTAATTCACGTAAACATTCATGTAGCTACAGTATTAGAACTACCTCACTTGAACACAACATAATTTATGAAATCCTCTCCGCGGCATTCATGGATATTAAATAAAGGTAGGAGATTCATTAATCCGGTGACAGCCATGCTCTATAATGACTACACATTATATTAATAGACTCGTCTATTGTGCTATAACATTATTAAGGAAATTCCGTTCGAAGCCATCAGCTCAATTACACCATTATGTATATACATGATACCTTTGAGTAACATTAGAGTTTACGTGGAAGATCAGTGTACGGTACCTATAACACTTCCCGTATTGGAAATTGCTGGATAATTTAATATACTGCATAGGTAAGCGAAGAAAATGAAGGGCTTGTGGCTAAGTAATAACAGTCGGACGGGTCGATCGATCAGGTGGTTCGTGGATGGGTGAAGACTCTTCCGTGCCTCCGAAAGCATGCTAAGCCGTTGGTCCCGGCTGTCATTCGTGGATCTGTGACAGTCGGTACGGTTCGTCAGTAGCCCGAAAGTCTGACAACCAATCTTATCAATGGGTATTGTATTACCCAGAGATCAGATAGGCAGTCGCTCCGTGTAAAATACTGGTGTTCAGCTGCATCCGGTTAGACTGGAAGCCGACCTCAACATAGTTGGATTTAAAACAAAAAAATGTTTATTGAAGAAAAGCCTAAGTACACACTAAAACAATGTTATATTATAACTAACTGGCTATGCTAAGCACACTACAATACATTGAAACCCTAATCTCCAAACTAGGGGTGACCCTGTATCTTAGAGATCGGTGTCCCTTCGCAGTAAAGTCACAAGCCAATATTTGTAACTCATAGGCACTTGACAAAAAAGTCTAGGCAGATGATGAGGTAAGCGACGAAAATGTGTGAAGCTTACAAGTTCACCTACAGAGTTGTAAACGGCTTCGTAATCTCAAACTGCACCCTAATTGCGCAACACACTATCAATAATTTTGAAGGATATTCCTAATCCATTGCTTCATATGTACAAAAAAATTGTCTACTCAATAACGTAAATAATGCAATGAATGTAGTTGAACTGTCAAAATGAAAACCATTGCTACTGATAGTGTGTTACGCAATTACCCCGGTCATGATTGGTGGCATATTTACATAACATCACGCCTGTTTTCCCAAAAGGGATAAGCAGAGGTGTGCCTATAAATTAGTACATAGTACATTTCGCCAGTTATGTTTAAGTCCCATGTAATCCCGGTTGATAGCAATAGGCTTGCCCCCTGCAAGCCTATTGCTATCAACCGGGCACAAATCCAGAGTGCAAGCAGCTACGGAGAAATTTCTGATGGAAAACCTAACAACACTGCCTGACATCGAATCGAAAACAGGACAGGCTCCGCAGTTGCACTGGCCACTAGTCTGTCTTTATGGAAAAAACCGGCCAAGTGCGAGTCGGACTCGCGCACCGAGGGTTCCGTACAAACCTGTTTTAAATATTTTTATTATATGATGCTAAAAATGTACGGTTCTCGCAAATTTTTCTTTATAGGTGCTATAAGACGTTGACGGGAACTACCCTGTAGGTTTTGATTCCCTGCGAGTGTAGAAAATTTGCGGCATAAACGGCTGTATCTTTTGATTGCGTTGGCTTAGAAGTTTGAATTTTTCACAACTCCAAGTGACAGTAGACCTGAGTATTTGGTATAATTTCCAGCTTGATACCTTCACGCGTTCCTGAGAACAAGGGTCTTGACAGACAGATAGACGGAGGGACGGGCGGACAACAAAGTGATCCTATAACGGTTCCGTTTTTTCCTTTCGAGGTACGGAACCCTAAAAATTAAGAGAGTAAATGAATCAAACTCAAACTCGATAGCCGAAAACTTATTATCATCGTAACAACCGTTTAGCACGTTTAGAAAGTTAAAGACAGCGAGATAATTCAATATGCCGTTGAAGCTCTAAGAAAAATTCTTGTATAATTTTTTGTTTGGCCGCCGAGGGCCGCCAAAGTTTCCGGTCCTACCCTCCAAAATCCAAGTCATCGCTATTCGGCACCAACGCAATTCGCTTTAAAACTTTTCTTTATTTAGATAACCTCGCTTATATTAACATAAAATAGGCTTATGAAATTACTGAAAATTGTTTCGGCATCCTTTATTGCAAAATTGTTTTGGAGTGAAACATAATAACCGGGTAAGAAGACAGATATTGTTTGTTGTCGATGTAACCATCCGAAATTAGGACGAAATATTAATTAAAATGTAACAGTATCATGACTTTATTTTCATGAAAGTTTTATTAATATTGCTGGCAGTTATTAGAATTTAAATTTGACCTTTGTGTGAAGGGTTATGATTAAACCGTTCTGAATTACGTACTTACCTCAGTATAAGCTCTACATTAGTAACGTTTGTGTGCATTATCTACACATTCCAGGCATGTTCCAACACCCTAATTTCGTAAAACACTTTCAAACTCTGAATCATTTTGGAGGATATTGCTAATCCAATGCTTTACATGTTCAAAAATTTGTCTGCTCAACTACGTAAATAACGCAATGGATGTTGTTGAACTGTCAAAATTAAAGCCATTGCTAATTTGTTACTGTTAGTATGTTACGCAATTACGCCGTCATAGCGGCGGTAAGACACGTCATGGAGGCGTAGATCGAGAGGTGACATGACGCCCTCAGCTTCCGGAAGGCTTCCGGCTGACGCAGGTACTCTCTGGCCACGGCTGCTTTGGGAAGTACTTGTGTCGTATAGGTCGGGACCGGTGTGTCACCACTGTGCGGCTTGCCCTGAGGATACGGCGCAGCACACGTTGGAGGAGTGCCCAGCTTGGGCAGGGCTGTGCCGTGACCTCATCGCGGCAGTAGGCGGGAGCGATCTCTCGCTCCCGGCCGTCGCATCGTTCAATCGACGGTCGAGAACGGGAGCGCAAGGGACGGGGTTGCCTCCTTTTGCGAAGATGTCATGTCTGCAAAGGAGACGCGGGAGAGAGAAGCCGCAACCTCTTTTCCCTCCCGTAGGAGACGCACCGGGCGCCCGAGAAGGGCGCAAAACGATATGCGACCTCCATGAGAGGTGGCCTGCGGACGGCGGACGGGAAGGTGGGACCCGCTGAGGAACAGCAGATCGAGGCCTGTCGGGGAAGCGGTGAATGCTTATGCGAATCCCGCATCCCCGGCCATAGGAAGAGGTGGAACACCGCGATGGTTTTAGCCGGCAAGAGTCCGGTATGACCCTCTGTCACCCCCACGATGGAGGAAGTCAATGAGGGTTTCAACCGGGCACCAAAAAAAAAGGATTATCTTTGGGAAAATGTTCCGTGAGGAGTTACACAAACCATTACAGACATTCAGTATGCCATAACAGCATTTATCCCTATCTGAATATCTCCCATAAAAACACACTGCGTGTTTTATTACTCTCAACCGAACTGGGTCACAACCGTTTCATAGTGTAAACAAAGAGAGTTATGACATAACTGGCCATCGCAACCATCGCTATAATTGTGGACAAACAAGTAGTGGCGCATCGCGGTGGTAATCCACGCCGAGCCCCGCTGATTGCTGAGTAAGTCATGCGCGTGGTGCCGGCGCACGAACGCAAACATAAAACTGCGAGCTTTTATGTATTCCTGATAAAACTAGCCGCGTTGCACCGCCGACCAGCCCTCATATTTATTACTCTCCTATATTCATTTATCACGCTCTCGATACCCATTTTATTCAGCACGATTTTTAGAAATGAAAGCTTTTTTATTTCCTGTATTGAATTTCCATAAAATGTACAAAAAGCTCAGTGTCAGATTTCCTAAACAAAACAATGAATAAATATCGAAAGCCGAATCAAAAATGAATGAGCATGTAGGCACATGAATACTGAATCAGCTGCCTATTAATACAATTTGCGCGCTACATTCATTTCATTCGGAACGCGAATTGTTTGTACATAATTCCTCACAAGCTGCACTCAGCAATCTGTTCTACGAATTCATTAATATTAATCTTTTCTGATGTTATTACTGGGAATTGTACAAGGAGTGTTCCGCGGCGAGTTATGCCGGAGCAATTCCGCAAAAAGCCCGGCTGAATAAGTGAAGGTGGGAGTTGGGTGCAGTCACTGACTCGTGAAATATAGCTCTGCATTGCTCTGAGGTGGGCTACGGGCTATGGGCTGCTCGGAGCAGGTGTCCTGCACACAGATTAATCTGTCGACAAACAATAACCGATGCCAATAACGCTCGCAACCTTAGCCGTCGTCATCCCGGAGCTATTCATTCAGAGATAATCGCATTTTCAATTGGAAATCGGTTTGACTGATGTTACAGTTAATTTGAAAGTTTTTGTTTGGTTGTGTATTGTAAATCAGTGTGTTTCTGTTCGTTTCGGTAGTTTAATTGTTTCCTGGTGTACAATTATAGTCATCGCGATGATAAAAATGCGCTTTTTTGTAATTATAAAACAGTTTCGTTTAAAATTTTCTACAATGAATCTTTTTTTAATTGTAAATATGAAACATTCCTCTTCTGGTGTGCAAAGTTCCGAGAATTTCGATTTTCACTACAATATACTTTCTAATTTGTTGGAAAGAAAAACTTTATTACTTTTCAGGATGGTTCTCGGTATCTATTTCAGTTGTTATGAAACTTACTTCAGGAGCCATCTAGATATTTAAACAAAATGTTTATTGAGTCTTAAACAGTTACATTTACAAATGCGAATGAAACAGCCCCAGTAAGTAATTAATAATACTTGTGTTGGGGTTGTCTCGTTAACAATATTGAGACTTTATAAAAATTAAAATTATTAAGAACTAATTTTTAAAAACAAAGAACTATGACCTATATAAAGTAAGTAGCAGCTCTGTGTAGTGGGTACTTTTGAGTATATGTATGGATGTGTGACTATTATAGTAGTGTGTGGGGGTGGGTTTGTGTGTGTGTGTATGTTTGTCTGTACAAACAGTATGTGTGAGTTCATGTGTTTGCTGATAGTGCTATTATAATCGAAGTTACAAATACCGCTATGTAATCACAAGGTATAACATTATGATAAAGAAGATAAGTATTCATGTAAGTCTGATTAGAATATGCTCTGTTTCTTCATCTGTCTGAGTTTTTAACCACTCAGTTATAACTTTTTTGCATTGACGCGAGACCTCATGGTGGAACTTTAGTTTTGCGTTAATTTTATTGCAGGTATCTTAAGTACGTACGTACCCGTGGAGAGTAAGCGACAATACCTATGCAAATGACAGAAATTGAAGTGTCTATTTGTAAAGTCATAATAACAGTTGGATATAAAAGTATATACAGTACTCACTCAAACAAAAAATCTAATTTTAAAATTTTTGTCTGTTTGTTTATTCCAGATATCTCCGGAATGGCTGTACTGATTTTGACGGGACTTTCACTAGCAGATAGCAGATGTTATAAGCAGTAACTTAGCTTTCTTTTGTTTTAGAAACAAAATTAGGGTACCACGCAAAAGAAATTAAAGCCATGAAATCCAATATGCACGCGAACGATGTCGTGGGCACAGCTAGTTGTGAATAAGATCCTGGCAATAGATGTAAAATAATAAAAGTTAATGTTATGGGAATAAACATCATGTGGACGTCAGAATAGTCACTTTGGTATCCTCCCGGTTCCCAGTAATAGCTGGAATCAATTTCCGGTTCACGCTAAAAGTTATAAGATAGGTACAGACACCAGCACATCAAGTTACAACAATCTGTCAAATTTCTTTAATAGATTTTCAACTTTATCGCTAAAGAGCAAGGTTCAAAGTTAATTGGCAAAATTTGACAGTTTCGGGTAGCTTGATGTGCTGGCGTCTGTACGTTATCCTACACTTTAGTTGTCTCGTAGTACATTTAGAAAAACCAAAAAAAAACTGCAAATTCAATTAAATATTAAAAATACAGATTAAGTATATTTAGGTAAAAGCAATTTTCAATTTTTATAAGTACAGTTTTTTTACATTTATTTTACCTCTAACAGCAGCAACCGAATAGCCTTATATACAACGAAAATGAAGATCATTTTGATTTTGACAGTGAAGTAAATTCAGCGGTAGGTACTCATTTATTTATTTATCCTCCTACTGGAACGCCATACAGCAATTAATAATAATAAATAATAATAATAAAATTGTTTATTTACCCAAAAATAAATAAATGCACACAGACACAGTTCAGAACAAGTTGATACAATAGAATAAGCAGAAAAACATAGCTTGTACACAGGAGAATAAGGCTTACAAACAAAAAAAAAAGGTCTATGCATACAAAAATAATGAACCCTGTCTCTTAAACTAGGAAGAAACCTGTATCTTAAGAGACAGTGATCGGCCAGAATTTAAATTTAGTAAAACCAAAACATACAAGAGTGAAAGTGTGTCGATCTACCATACTAATGCATATTAATATTAGTATTATTCAAAGATGAATAAGTGTTGAGGTGTATGTACATGTGTGTGTTGTGAGAAGGGAAAAGTAGAGTGTACCTATCTATGTGTATAAGTGTGTATGTGTGTGTGAGTATGAGATCTGTTATTGAAGTGGTTAATTATGTCAAGCGATGTGTGATTGTAGTATAAACTCTGTTTTAGTATAGTCCTGCTGCATGAGCCAGTCAGAGGTTTACACCAACGGAGCAAGAAATTACATCATGTGCTGTTTTCATCCATCTCATAATAACTGTGAACGGGCTGTTGTAGCCTAAGGTACCTACCTAAACCGTCAAAATCGTTGAAAACAAGTGCAACGAAACAGATTGTATATTCACAGCATCATTATGGAGAGACAACTAGCGCGTTTGTTGAGAACGACTTATCATTTCAACATCGAAAACCAGCATTTTAACAACGTTCGATGCAACTTCCGAGTCCTAATACCTAAATAGTTTCAATTAAAGTGTTCACAAAAATATAGAGCGAAGCGGAACAATGAAGAGCACATGTCTGCGCCACAACGAGCAGCCATATTGTTATTAGACATTAACTGAAGATGTCGTCTAGAATTATGGGTCAATTGTAGCGCAGCGTGGTTGCCAGCTGTTTGCGGCGGCGTCGCTCTTATTAAGTTTGACCCATGTAATAAACCACAGTGGCGGAGCCGCGCAAACACCCTTAATTTAAAGACTGTACCGTCGCCCGAGGTGCCACACTAATCCCGCATAACATAGTAGCTGAAACCAGCCTCTCATGTCGAGATAATGAATGAGCAGCTGCCGCGGAACAGCGAAACACGACGTATTTTGCGTTTCACTGTGTTAGCGAACTGTCTTGACCGCGGCACTAGTCGGCAGTGCGACTGTCGCGTGATGCGGTTGCAATATGCCGAGAGCACGTTGAATAATTTCGAATCTGATAAATGTTCAGAAATTCCGTTTGGATGGCAATCGATACGCGGCGTATCGGGCACGGGTAACGAGAGTGACGAGATCGGAACACCGGCTCGTTTATTTATGCTTCTCTTCAGCAACATTTATTTTACTCGGTCTTCTCAATTTATTTTGTTGTCGAGAGACCTTTTTGAATAGGCAATGTGGCGTATAAATTTCTCTCGCCCCTCGAGGACCGTAGGCTCCGGTGACTCCGTTAAAAGGTGCTAGGAATTAATTTTACCTGACATCAAGGACGCGACGGCGGAATACGTTAGCTCATAATGAGATAGCTCAGTAAACATGTTCCCCCCGGAACAAAGTAAGTGCCTGTTTAAATATGCATATTGTATGTTGTCTATCAACATACATATTGTACATAAAATCTTGAAGTTGCTGTGGGAAAATTTCTCATTTTTTCGAATAACCTTTTAGGGGATTGAATCAGCCTTGGGTCGGAATGAGTAAAAAAATTCGTTGGAAATGAGTTCTTGATTATGGTTTTTGATAAAATGAGCACAGCGTAGAATATATGTATATTATGTTGAATGAATATACTGTTGGTGTTCCTTAATCCCATCCCATTTCTCACTAATATAAAAAAATTTGAAAGTTTGTATGTTTGTAACTCAATCACACAAAAACGGCTGACCAGCACCCTAATTGCGTAACACGCTATCAATCACAATCAGAATCATTTTGAAGGATATTGCTAATCCATTGCTTCATATGTTCGAAAAATGTGTCTGCTCAATAACATAAACAACGCAGTGAATGTTGTTGAACTGTCAAAATGAAACCCATTGCTACTGATAAGTGATAGTGTGTTACGCAATTACCCCGCGGATTTTGGATGAAATTTGGCACACAGTTTACAACCTAGATTAACACATAGAATACTTTTTGTCTCGGTAATACGTTCCTGTGGGATAATTTTCGACCTCCACGCGGGCTAAGCCGCGGGCAAAAGCTAGTACCTACCTAAGTAAAGAAAACAAAAAAAAATTATTCTAAAACATTATTTGCAATCAATGTGAAGACACACACACCCACACGTTTAGGTGCATAACCGTTCCATATCAAGTATCAAGTAGATACTTAACTAGTATCGTAACGAAAAAGCAAAAGCAGAGAGGTTTCCGCTCTTGTAATATGTAGATAGGAAAGCGGATAGTCTGAAATTGTTTCAGTATCGGCAAGGCAGCATTGGCTTTGCCGTTGCGCTAACAGTTCGGAAATAGCTGACGCGAGTTCAACAGTTTCTTGCATACATTTACACGCAACAAAACTAACTTTACTCATTAAAACTGATTCATTTAGTTACATCAAAGCTTTGAGTAGCTACTACTAATACTAAAGTAGATGGACTCAACGGAAATGTTACTGGCATCTATAATTTTATGCTTGAATTCGGAATGGTGCAGAATTTCGAGCGATCCCAGCGCTCTCGTCCATTTCAGTCGATGTCCGGTCTAGAGTTTGTCGAAATAAAGCGATTTCCGCGCTTTACCGCCGAGGGAATCGGAGCTACATGGTTCGTATGTATACCTGCACTTTATTTTGCTCTAATAACTTCCACGTAAGTAAGCGCTTTTAGAGGTTAAATACCTATAATACATTTCCGTACATAAGTGGCGAAGGTACCATACAACTCGATTCCCACCGGCTTCCCTTCGAAAAATCAGAACATAACCACACTATAGTCAAATTCATAATTGAAATTTTTTTTGGCATTTTTTTTTTGCTCCGGCTTACCTCTGTCATAAATTCACCCTTCGCCACTGGTACATAACCTGCAGGAGCAGTGGTGGCCCAGTGGAAACGGCCGCGACTTACGAGTTGTAGGTTGATGGAGAAGGGAATTTAATCAGTAAATGCGTGAACGAAACGTCATCTTATCACATCAATCAGAGGACCGCGAGTGGCGGGAACCTGCTCCAAGCTTACTCCAGTTAATATTAAATTAAATTCAACCTCTCACGTCGCCTCTGCGACTGACACATGGTTTTTGTATTAAACTCTCGTCACTGAACTCCTAACAGAGCATAAATAGAATTAATTTGGAATACAAAACAGAAATATAATGATACAGAGAGCAGTGGTGGCCCAATGGTAACAGCCGCGACTTACGAGTTTTAGGTCGTAGGTTCGAACCCTGACAGGCGCTTTACTTTGTGTAAATTATTTTATCACCACTGCTCTCAAAACGATGAAGGATAACATCGTTAGCAAACCAACCTGACTAACCCGCATTGGACCCGCGTGGTGGATTACGGCCCACTCCTTCTCACCGAGAATAGGCCTGTGTCCCAGCAGTGGAAACATAATCGGCTGATTATGCTATAGGGTGCATTCATCAAGTTAAAAGTGTTTCCTTCACTGTATTCAGAACTTCTTACGTTTGCATATTGCAGCGCAGTTTTATGTGTAGTTGATCAACAACCATCAATATGCAGCAACCATGATAAAATAATGACTAAACAATAATTGCTTAAAATGTCAATGAAGCTCTCGAAATTACATTTGCTAGAAATCGTCTTATTTCCACAAAATACTTATACCTACGAGTAAGTAGTCTTTTTTCATCAAATATTTAAAGATACTTTCATTTTTTTTTGTGTTGGGGACCGCGAATTTGTGAGCGTAGTGTGGGACGACCCCCAGTTAGATGGACGGACGACGTAAAGACGGTGGCTGGGACAGACTGGATGCGGAAGGCGGAGGACAGGGTGTCGTGGCGCAGCCAGGGAGAGGCCTATGTCCAGTAGTGGACTGCAATAGGCTGAGTTGATTGATTTATAGATATAAAATATATATAATTTCGAAAGTTACACACCAAATTTCAAACTTTCACTTGATCAAACAATCCGGCATGAAAAGTTTGTTTGTTTATATGAACGCGCTATATATAATCTCTGGAACCAGTCGGATTTGAAAAATCTTTGTCCATTTGATAGCCCAATTCTTGAGGAAGGCTATATATAGGCTATTTAATGTCACGGCACGCTACGCTACACTACGTTATGGTGTACATCACAGAACAGTTTAACTGTTCTGTAGTGTACATAATAAAGAGTATTCTATTCTACGGCCCATAGAAGTCGAGAAAAAAAAAACCAGAAAGAACGCTAAGCTATGACGAAGTGATAGCGCGGGCAGGTTATGCGATGGGACGGGGGAACAAGAAATTTCACGCGGACGAAGTCGCGGGCAGAGCTAGTGTATCTTATAAAATCAATATCATCATCATCATCTGGCTAGCCTTTTCCCAACTGTGTTGGGGTCGGCTTCCAGTCTAACCGGATGCAGCTGAATACCAGTCGCGGGTCCGACCCCATATTTTACATGAAGCGACTGCCTATCTGACCTCTACAACCCAGTTACTGGGTAATACGATACCCCTTGGAAAAACTGGTTGTCAGACTTTCAGGCTTCTGTCGACCCGTATCGACTGCCAAATATCCACGAATGACAGCCGGAACCAAAGGCTTAACGTGCTTTCCGAGGTATGCAGGGTTGTTGAAACATGGTCACCCATCCACGGACTAACCGCGGCAAGCGTAGCTTAAACTGATCGATCGACCCGTGCGGTTGTTATTACCAAGCCACAAGCCCCTCATGATAAATTTTCTCCCTGTATTTCATAAAAAAGTAACCCTTTAATTTTATTGAGGTAAGTATAATAACCGGTCGAAGTAGAGGTGTTTGGGGGAGGCCTATGTCCAGCCGTGATCGGCTCGGCGGTCGTTTCGGCTGAAATGATGAAGTATAATAGGTACTCATTTTTGTCAATGTTGATCTTGGAATTGGAAAAGACAGATAGCATTTACAAGCTCTTTTATATTTTTATGAATAAACCTAGGTTTAGGCTAATAGTCGAGAATAAAGGGATCCTAAGTTTCGATGGAATCTTTTCAACAAGCTGGGAACTAGTCGGTCATTAATTTACGCGACTTCTGCGCGGTCGAGGTGCAAACGTCTTTGATTAATCGAATTCAATCGCCGACATTCCTTTTGAAACGTTTTAGTTTTACCTTAATTTGCAGAATAAAGCCTAATATACACGACGTAGTTTCTTACCTGTGGCTTACAATAAAATATACTAGTTGACAGTAAGAATAATACCATAATGAATTTTGTATTGTAAAATGGTCTTGAGCTAAAAATATCAAACTACAACATAATTTCGTAAATGATTTTAGATTTATTCAAGAAGTTTTGAATTGACACGTCAATTCTTGCTGACGACCGTTTTTCTTATTATAAAAACAAACTTTATCATAAAAATATTTCGCTAAAATATTTATATTTTGGCTAGTCTTCGTTGAGATTGGCCGCCATAGCCGAAATACGATCTGGAGGACCATTATGCCTCCGACAATTGAAGACAAAAACTACACCATATCATTCAACCGGTCAAGCGGCGCTCGTCGCCGATCGGCGACGAAACAATAGAAAATCGATTGTGTCTCATTAGAGGAGCTTGATAAATTAATATCGTTGTATAATCTATCGTATAAATGTATCTGAATGTTATGAACATCAAATCATCCGAAAAGTGACAGCAAAAGTCACCCCATGGAATTAGTAAGTACAATATAGTATCTACCACCACCCCTCTCACAGAAACGTCAGCTATCATCACCAACAACAGAAGACGCTCCCCAAAATGATGCACAATATACATATTCATAAAATACGCCTCATACATTCAACTTATGGAAACAAGTTAGTAATTAACAAACTTAGGTTATTACTGCCGATGTGTAATATTTTAATAGATGCGGCCGGTTCGGGCCATGGCTGATAACCGCAATAAATTTCCGTAAGCACTCTGGATGGCTGTATTTCAATCAAAATGGCCGGAACTTCCAACTCCATTACAACGTTCAAGTTTAAGCTGTGTTATATAAGCATTGTTCAAATCAAATCAAACGTTTATTTGCTAGAAATACATTGTTTTGGTAAAGGTAAGATCTTAATAATCTACTCGTAAGTGTCACCGTTATGTATTCTGCCTGCCTTACATAAGTATACATATTATTATTATTATATATGGTGATGTGATGCGAGAGCTCAGTGATTCGTGCGTTAACTTGTGACAACTATCACCCCTCCCGCGCCGCGCAGCTACCTCAGGCAACGTCTCAGCGGCCTATAAATCAAATGCAAAATAATTTGTAAATTATTTTAATTTCAGCTAACAATCCGGTTTTATTTAAAACGTGTGTGTTTTACATCGATCCTTGATAATGCAAATACAATGGCCGCTTTACAATGTATCCATTTAAAAAGTGCGCTTCGTTCATTGCGCGTAATTTTCACAGCACAATGCGCCGAATGTTATTTCATTCGTTCTTTCGCTATTTTTATTCTGAAATACGGGCATTGCCAATTAATGCCTTATTACGTTTTAAAACAACAAAGAAGAGTATTGTGTAATACTAATTAAACATTTTTTTATTGTTTGTGCACGAGCTGTTCAGGAATGGCTATTTGCATTTTTGAAAAGGTTACCTTTCAGCCAAGGGTAAGCATGCTACGTAGCACGATGGTACAACGTTTAGCGACGCATTTAACAATTACTGCTTTATTTATCCCTTTTCGTAACAAAGCTATTCGTCCCGGAACAACTTACCCCCGGCACTTTAAACCCCGGCCTCTCCTACTTAATTATTCTCACTGACCACGGCTTGACTTGAAATCTTAGAAATTAACGAAAGAGTTAAATAAATCATAAAACAATATTAAATATCGTGACCACACTTTATAATGGTTTAATTATGCTACGATAACGCACACACGTACGTAAACAATGTAATTTATGCATTAGAAACTAGTAGGTGTACACTCTAACTGGCTTTCCTAGTCCATAACAAGCAAACACTAAAGCTATTCCCCCAAGTTGTAACTTTCTTGATTACAAGTATGTAGAAGGCGACGGCTTCATAAATACCTTAGCATTCATCATACTCAGTTTAAACTTGGTGTAACAATTTTAAATTGCGCGCGAACCCCACACCTACCTCGCTTGAATAATTCAATGAGCGCGGTATCCGTAAACAAATCTAATCAGAACTCCTATCAAAATCACTTTATATGTATTCGCTGGTGATAAAGTTATTCAGGAACTTCTTGTGCCTTTGTAACAATGTTGCCGCGTCATAACTAGGTGGTCGACTATTTAAACGTTGTGTAGATTGTGTTCAGGAATAAATTAGGATGGGAAGCCAAGTTATTTCAGGGACGTATTATATATTCACGGCAGTTTTTTTTTCACTGTTAGAGCTGATTTTATCAAAGTCAGATAACTTTTATCAGTGGAATAAAATTCACGTCTGACAGTATGGAAAAACTGTCAAAAATTCAAAATTTATTCTCAGGATCGAGAGATTACCTATTCCACCTACCCCCACCTACCTACCTATTCGACCTATTCTAGGTATGAAAGTTTGGTGAAATTCATCCTTAGGGATATAAAATGTGGCGTCGGGAGCCGCGTGACGACTCCCGGCCACCGTAGGCGCAGGCCTGCGGACGGAGAGTAATGGGTAGCTCACCGTCCGTTCAGGACCAGACCGGTGCCGGACGGCGCGTACGTGTTCCACGCGCGCCTCAAAGAGATGTCAGCAAAAAAGAAGGGGCCTGCCAGGGCCGAAGCCTGCCGGGGGTGCGGGATTGTCCGAAAGGGTTACCGCTACCCCGGAACATAAAGGGCTAAGGAAGGAACACGGATGGGTTTTAGTCAGTAAGAGTCTGACACTCGGGGTCATTTGATGATTTCCCATCCATAAAAAAGGGGTATAAAATGTGTTTAGCTTACTGCTGAATGTGTTAAAACACATTTAAAATGAAATAGTTCAACGATCATCGTTATTTTTTTTTTTTAAGTGAAAACTTGATTAGCCGCACTTTGTTTTCTGAACAGTGAATGAAACTGAACCGTCACGCTAGTGTCAGTGACGTTTAACGAGATTTATACCTTGCTCCAGTCGGTCGATGACGCTGAATCGCGAATACTCGACTCCAGTAGCCATCAGCTGTCATTGATGACAGCTGATGGCGACAGATTGATATTAAGTTGCTTGTTTGGCGCCGACCCAAAATTACTTAGGTATACTTGCATTAGCTTAAGAACTTATTTATTAAGGTAAAATAAAAAAGGTTTTTATTTTTTGTTGCTTTTCAGTTTTTTCGGAGGTTTAATTTTTTTGTTAAAAAGTTTTTATTTGCTAAAATCCTCTAAACTTACTTCCGCAGTCACACATAATCCTTCATTGAACTTAATCAACGTCAACCGACTTAATTAAAAGCAACAAACGACATAAAGAGATAAAAATATGCAAAACACGCAAACGAGAGGTGTACAAAATGGGAGTCGTGTGTTTCAAATTAATGAAATGCCTACTTTAAATAAGTGCTCCGGATGCCTGCCGACAATTTAACAAAAATTAATTTAACTACGGAATTCATTTCAAGTAGGAATCCGGTGGCGAGATGGGCGGACGACATTGTTGCCATCGCGGGCAAAACCTGGATGAAGCTGGCACAGAAGCGTGGGTATTGGCACAAGAAAAGAGAAACACACCGCTCGACTTCACCCACTGCTGGAAATTAGGCCTCATGCCCAACAATGGGAGTCGTGGGAGAAGTCGAGCTGAGGATGATGATGATAAGGTACGCAGCCACTGGAAGCATGTACGAGAAACGTTAGATGTGAAAATATTGCTATTGTATTTTAATGAACATAGACACGAACGCTTGTTTTTGAACGAAAATTATCGACGCCTTAAAAATTAATCTGTCGAGCTCCGCTAGGCTTCAATAGGCGACGCGCGGTGTTACCTATCGGTCACGAAACAATAGAAAATCAATCGTGTCTCATTAGCGGAGCTTTACAGAATAATCTACTATATAGCGCTTTCTATTTCAACACAATATCGTTTAAAACAACTTTTACGTACCCTGTAAGATACAATATTGGAATGGAGATTTATTAATAATTCCGAGAAAGCGATCTGTGACTGACAGACGTTTGAATTTTGTATGTAAGCTTACCCGACGCTACACACCACCTTTTTTTTTTTTTTTATGGATGGGAAATCATCAAATGACCCCTCCCGCTCTGGGTGGAGCGAAGGGAGTGTCAGACTCTTACTGACTAAAACCCATCCGTGTTCCTTCCTTAGCCCTTTATGTTCCGGGGTAGCGGTAACCCTTTCGGACAATCCCGCACCCCCGGCAGGCTTCGGCCCTGGCAGGCCCCTTCCTTTATGCTGACATCTCTTTGAGGCGCGCGTGGAACACGTACGCGCCGTCCGGCACGGGCCTGGTCCTGATCGGACGGTGAGCTACCCATTACTCTCCGTCCGCAGGCCCGCGCCTACGGTGGCCGGGAGTCGTCACGCGGCTCCCGACGCCCGGAGCGTCTCCCGCGGCGGCTAGGGTGTGAGGCTCTCTCCCTCAGCCATTCCGCCACCTCCTTCGCTAGCATGACTGCTTCGCAGAAGGAGGTGACCGCCTCCCACTTCCTTTCGCCCCGGACCATGGCTTGAACCAGGGCCGGACGCGAGAGGTCGCCGCCGCTGTCGATCGCCTCTACGAGGGCACGGCGGTGCTCCGCCCATGCGGGGCAGACCTCCACCGTATGCTCCACCGTGTCCTCTGGGCGATCCTCGCAGTGGTGACACCCGGGCGTCTCCTCCCGCCTGATGATGTGCAGGAACCTCCCAAAACATCCGTGTCCGGTGAGGACCTGCGTCAGGCGATAGGTGAGGACGCCGTGACGCCTCTCTAGCCACTCCTCAAAGAGGGGTCTTACCGCCACTATCGTGGCGTGCCCTGCGCTGGGTTGCGAAAGTCGCTCCTTCCATGCCACCATGAGATCGCGCCGGAGGTCTGTCCGCTCCGCCGCGATTTGCCGCGGAAGCGGAGTTTCCCGCCGGCTCAGTGCCTCCGCGCGCCACTCATACAGGCGCGCGAGGACTATCGCCTCCAGATCCCATGGCGGCAGTCCGGCAAGGAGGCTTGCCGCCTCGCCCGAGATCGTGCGGTACCCCCGGATCAGCCTTACGGCTACCACCTTCTGGGGCGCGTTCAGATAATGGGCGGCTCGCCGCCGCAGAGAACGCGCCCACACCGGGGCCCCGTATAGGGCCATGGACCGCACGACCTCCGCGTAAAGCCTCCGGCAGGAGGTGTTTGGCCCCCCCAGGTTGGGCAGGAGCCGCTTGAAGGCGGCCCCGGTCCTCTCCAGTTTGGGGGCCAAACGTCGGAAGTGTTCGGCTACACACCACCTAAGGGGCCATTCTCGTAATTTTAAAAACGTTCACAGTCTGATCTCAGTTTCAATCTGTCAAAAACACTTCTAATTTTTGACAAGTTTTTGACATTTGTTTGTCGCCGAGATGAGACTGCGACTATATTTTGAACGTTTTAAATTACGAGAATTGGCCTTCTGATTTATCACACAATTACAAAGGGTTATACTTATAGGTTGTGGTAGGTTACGGTATGGAGGGGTACGTGGCTAAATAATAACAGCCGCACAGGTCGATCAATCAGGTTAAGCTACGCTTGCCGCTGTTGGTCTGTGGATGGGTGACCATCTTTACATACCGAGACCCCTACGTGCCTCGGAAAGCATGTCATTCTTGGATCTTTGACAGTCGTTGCGGGTAGTCAGAAGCCCGAAAGTCTGACAACCAGTCTTACCAAGGGGCATCGTATTGCCCAGTAACTGACACCTGTTGACAGGCCTGATGGTCTAGTGGTTAGTGACCCTGACTGCTATGCCGGAGGTCGTGGGTTCGATTCCCACCCAGGACAAATGTTTGTGTGATGAGCACGATCATTTGTTCTGTGTCTGGGTGTAATTTATCTATAATATGTATGTATTTAGAAATATATGAGTAT
This sequence comes from Amphipoea lucens, assembly GCA_947508005.1. Classification (NCBI taxonomy): domain Eukaryota; kingdom Metazoa; phylum Arthropoda; class Insecta; order Lepidoptera; family Noctuidae; genus Amphipoea; species Amphipoea lucens. The sequence continues at coordinate 12,881,049 of OX382378.1, read as the reverse complement.
GTTTATCAGTTGTCTAGTACCCATAACACAAGCTCTGCTTAGCTTGGGACTAGATGGCGTTGTGTGATAGTTGTAGTTGTGGAACTGGGTTGTGAAGGTCAGATAGGCAGTCACTCCATGTAAAATACTGGTATTCAGCTGCATCCGGTTAGACTGGAAGCCGACCCCGACATAGTTGTAAAAGACTAGACAGATGATGATACAGGTTATGGTAGAAAAACCACCACGGTTTTTCTTGCCATAAACATCAACGCCCATTGCATTTCATTTATTACCACTGAAAGTTCCCAGCTCTTTTAGGTGTTAGTACTCTAGTACCTAAGACCTTACGAAAATAACATACAGGCGTAGGCAGAAACTATACAGGGTGAAATTGAAAACATGCGACAAATCGAAATGGGAGATTGTACTCATCATTATGAACAACTTTTACTATGGGACCGAACCTGAAATCGTGAAAATAAAATCAGCTATTCCCTACATTTATGTTCGCATAACTCGTCAAAATGTAGGGAGCAGCTGATTTTTTTTTTGCGATTTCAGGTTTGGTCCCATAGTAAAAGTTGTTCATAATGATAAGTACAATCTCCCATTTCGATTTGTCGCATGTTTTCAATTTCAACCTGTAGAACGACACCTACTACGATCCATACATAATCCTTTTGCTTCGTTTACCTTCATAAATTTTAATCTGGTTATTGTATTAAGTAATTTCCCCATTATAGTTTATCACTAGCTTCTGCCCGCGACTTCGTCCGCATGAAATTTCACCCTCTTAGGGTGAAACCCTTTCTTAGTGGATACCTACTCTTCACAATGAACACACGCTCCAAATTTCATGTCTCTAGGACCAGCGGTTTAGACTGTGCGTTGATATATATCAGTCAGTCAGGACTTTGAATTTTATAGACATAAACTGGTATGACATTATAATGTTTTGAATGTAAGTTAATTTCAGAGGCTGCTGTATCTAGGGCGACTGGGTGGCAGGCGGTAGGCGGCAAGCGGCAGACTGAAGGCGACGTAATCAGAGACATTGATTTGATGCGGCAGACACGGCCCGAGCCGAGAACCCGCTCCACTAATCCACTTAACTAGCTTTTACTCTGCAAATATTATTATAAATATTAGGTAGGTACACTTTATCTACCAAGAGAATATTTAAACTTCCTTTCCTTTCTGGACCGCTGACTAAATTGTTCTAACGTGAATAATTCGATCGATGGGGTAAAGTGCAGCCTTGCATGGCCTTATAGAGGGAGCGGTCACCGTAAGAACAAGATAATTCTCCGTATAAAGATAAAAAACTGCGATAACCTTGCCTGGACGTTCGTGTAATTAAGAGATAATAATATTGAGTGAGGTCGTATACTTTTGGTCGTTGGGACAAGGTATAATTAGATAAATCTGAAATCAAACGAAATAAGGGAGAAGAGATTTGTTTTTATCTCACCTTCGGGCTTGGGGCTATTAATATCTGCCTGTTTGACGCACCCCAAACTTATCGGGGAGTTGCCAACATTAATCAACAGGGACAGTTGATAACACTAAATTTTTAAGTGATCCCAACGGATATCTTAGGTTTATTTACTTTGAGAGCTCTTTGAAAGTGGTAGTTCGTGAAATTGTAACTGGAAGGACCTACACACATTTAGACTTAAAATCAAAGCATTTATTTCAAACTAGCTGCGCCCCGCGGTTTCACCCGCGTAAGTGTCAATCCCGTAGGAATATCGGGATAAAAAGTAGCCTATATGTTAATCCAGGGTGTCAGCTACCTCCATACAAAATTTTATCATAATTGGTCCAGTCGTTTGAGCGTGAAAAAGTAACAAACATATAAACACACACACTCACAAACTTTCGCCTTTATAATATTAGTGTGTTAAACCAATTACAGGCACTTTTGAATTGTCAAGGGGTCGGTCAATCAGAAAGATGAAGCTAGTTGCCCATTACAAAGCGTAGGTACCTACTTATGGAGAAGAACTGGCAAGAAACTCCATGGACACTCCTTTAAATCAAAATAATATGGTTACAAAGTCATGGTTACATCATTCATGTTAAAAATTATACATGTGAGAACGATGCAGAACGTTAAAAGCGTTCGTAATTAAAAGAAAAGGTAACATCGTGGAAGATGGAAAAAAAAACAATTCAAATAAGCCATGGCAGCAAAGAGATGACCAATCCCTACTGACGGCGCCCGTTTACGAACATGACGATAGAGTGATGCCCACAAAGATAGTAATTTATTAACAAACAAATATGTCTGATGTAATCCACGTTATTTTGAAGTAAGGTGTCACGGTCTAGAAACTAGATTAAATAATAGGAATATCTTTTTCATTTCTCATACTCGGAAAGTAGTGTTTGTTTGATCCAAATAGCGGGTAGAAGACGCTGCTTCCCACCACAGGGCGGGAAAGACTCATAGTAATAACTTCCCTCTTTAGGGTGGGAATGAATTTTAAAAATAGAACTGTAGTCAGCTACGAAATTTTTTACATAAATGAAGAAAAATGCTGCAGTCTTGTGTGTGTATCTTGCCAGTGTGATTTAAAAAAAAAAAACCTATTAAGCGGGACAGCCCGCGGCGATGACGCGGTATGTTCCATATTTAAAATAAAAAAAAGTCAATAGTATTATTTGGCAGGATACTAACCCTGTAAGCTGTACCGAAATTCAAAAACTTTGCATGTTATTGTTATCAATAAATATTTTAGAAAAACTACTACTTTTTACTTTCCTTATATTCGAAATGAAAAGTAGAGTGTTTAACACGGGTGAAAGTCATCAATTCCTTTCGACCCTTGCATAACAATCTACTATTACCTACTTACAGAACGAGAGACCGAAGCATTATGTTTAATGACTCGTTCTGTAGTAGTTTTATGTTCTGTGAAGGCTTCAGACTAAAATATCATTATTACTTTCCGTCCGATTACGGTCACGGCGACTACTTCTGTCAGTCCAGTTTACTTTGATGGGCTGCTGATAAGGCTAAAATATTATACCTCTTACGATCTCTCCGCCCCTGGTAGCGCTGGTAGGACACGGATCATAATCCTTTTATTTAGGCGCTCACACAAAATCAAGTGCGCTTTGTTTTGGCAAAACTTCCACTCGCAGTTTCTGTTTCGTTTAGTTCCTGAATACAAGAGGAACTTCGCGATAAACCAACTATTTAGTTACAACAAAGCCGAGCTCAAGCTATACTTCCTGCTTCACTTCGCTTCACACGAAAATATTGAGATTTACCTACGAAAATAATAGGTTTTGCACGCGTGGTTGTCGGAAATTATCCCCACGAGAACGCACTACCGGGATAAAAAGTATCCTATATGTTAGTCTAGGTCAAAAACTATCTGTGTGCCAAATTTCACTCAAATTCGTTCAGCTGTTTTTGCGTGGTTGAGAAACAAACATACGAACTTTCACGTTAATGTATAATAAATATAATATATGTTAGTACTATTGTTTACACCCAGTAACAATTACAAGTAGTTATATGGATTCGGGTATTATTGTGCCGATTACCGTAAAAGCAATAGGACTAAGGTTTTGGTCAAGAGTCTTGACCAAAACCTTATCAGGCCGTCGCCGTCGTTGTGCGGCTGAATAAGGGGTTTGGTACAAAAAGTGGTCCTCGAGCCACGCATTGTGAGAAAGATCCTGTATGTAGGGTGCTAACCACCGGAAACTTGGCCCCATTTTCCCCTTGGCGATGGATACCTATACCTATTTTTTTTTTTTTTATATATTTGCAGGAACAATGAAAAATTTTATTAATATAATGCTTAAATGAATGAAGTAACAACTAATAGGTATAAAGAAGCGGCTGGTTGACAATTCCCGTGACCCAAGGGCTGGCTTTTACCTTGGCCAGAGGCTAAGCATTGCCATACAACGTGGCAATGCCGCCAGTCTCTTGGGTAAATTACCAGTCGACAGCGATGCGAATGATTTTTTCGACGCTATATTTTAATTTGTGAATAGTTTTAGTTAAGTTGGGATTATTCATCATCATCATTTCAGCCGAAAGACGTCCACTGCTGGACATAGGCCTCCCCCAAGCACCTCCACTTCGACCGGTTTTGTGCTTCTCGCATCCAACGAGTTCCTGCGGCCTTCACAAGGTCGTCGGTCCACCTTGTGGGAGGCCTTCCAACGCTACGCCTTCCGGTACGCGGTCGCCACTCCAGAACCTTTCGGCCCCATCGGCCATCTGTTCTGCGAGCAATGTGCCCTGCCCACTGCCACTTAAGTTTGGCAATTCTTCGGGCTATGTCGGTTACCTTGGTTCTCCTGCGGATCTCTTCATTTCTGATTCGATCCCGCAGGGAAACTCCAAGCATAGCCCTCTCCATTGCCCTTTGAGTGACTTTCAGCCTTCTAATAAGGCCCATTGTGAGCGACCACGTTTCAGTGCCATATGTCATCACTGGCAATACGCACTGGTCAAAGACTTTCGTCTTGAGACACTGCGGTATGTGGGACGAGAAGATATTGCGTAGCTTCCCGAACGCTGCCCAGCCGAGTCGGATTCGACGGTTGACCTCTTTCTCGAAGTTGGACCTACCTAACTGGACAGTTTGTCCTAGGTAAATATACTCGTCCACGACTTCGAGTGTAGCGTCTCCGATCTTCATGAGAGTGGGTGTTACATGGGCATTTAACATGACCTTCGTTTTGTCCATGTTCATTTTCAGACCCACTCTTTCAGAGGCTCTACTGAGGTCGTCGAGCATTGTACTGAGGTCCTCCATAGTTTCAGCCATGACTACTATGTCGTCGGCAAACCGAAGGTGAGTTATGTACTCGCCATTGATGTTAATGCCAGCTCCTTTCCAGTCCAGAACCTTGAAGACATCCTCCAGAGCAGCGGTGAACAGTTTCGGAGAGATAACGTCTCCCTGTCTTACACCTCGCTGCAGAAGGATAGGTTTCGAGGCCTGGTCCTGGAGTCGAACTGACATAGTGGCGTTTTCGTACAGACACTTCAGCACCTCGATGTACCGATAGTCGATCTGGCACCGTTGAAGAGACTGCAGTACAGCCCATGTCTCGATCGAATCAAAGGTTTTCTCGTAGTCCACAAACGCTAAGCAGAGAGGCAGGTTATACTCTTCGGTCTTCTGTATAACCTGTCGCAGCGTATGTATGTGGTCTACGGTGCTAAAGCCTTTACGGAATCCGGCTTGTTCGGGAGGCTGGAAGTCGTCGAACCTGCGCGCGAGACGGTTCGTGATGACTCTCGAAAACAGCTTGTAGACATGGCTCAGAAGTGAGATGGGCCTATAATTCTTAAGAAGGACATTGTCACCCTTCTTAAAGAAAAGTATCACCACACCTCTGTTCCATGCCTGTGGTGTTTTACCCTCGAGTATGACGGAATCAAACAGCCTCCAAGTTGGGATTATTATTTATTAAGTATTATTTTTTAATTATAAGTATATAATTCAGGAATTTTCCAACTATTCTGAAAATTACCATCACAAAAGTTGGTCTATAAAGCCCTATACATTTCAACCACACGTAAACTTCCATGTTTTCGTACATAAGAGGTCCATTGAAGGAGTAATCCATCAAACGACGCGAAGTTTGTCCAACAGTGGCTATTGTGTGCCCGCCTTTAGTGATGGCTTCGACAAAGCTTCGAGGCTATATCATTATATGCGTAGCTATACCATGGCTAGTATACCTACAGGTGTATCAATATTCGTCACACTCCGTCTTCGAGGAAAATCTGGCTGTGATATATATCACAGATACACCAACCATTTTGCAATGTTATGGGTTTTGTCATATATATTTTATTATATATTATATTATTGGCTAATGGCCATATCAATGAGGAGTAGCTCCTTAGTACCGCGGGACCCATTCCTACATCCATTCTGAGAGGTAGACATGATGGAGTTGGTGTCTATATGTTTGTTAGTTTTAGCTCTGAAAATGGATGTAAGAACTTTATAGACCGTCGTATATATTAGTATTTTGAGAGATAAGAGTGTGGATTTTTTTTTTGCCATGTTGGTAGTCGTGCCCTAAACCTCCTGTATATTCTCTCAAATTATTATTATTACATATTTTGTCTAAATTTTTAGTAATCAAGTTTTGATCATCCTAAATTCCGTTCTTATTTGGATTCTAATATACACTTATTGAATGACAAATCGAATCCACGACTCTTTTAGCACAAACATATGGTGCTTTGATACATTGATAGTTCATTATTTTTGAGAAACTGTATTCAGCAAACATACACGTACACATTTAGGATACATTTATAGTTGTAGTTCGTATGGTGTACATTAATATTATTATTAAAAGCCTGTAATATCCCACTGAAGGGCAAAGGCCTCCCTACTCACTTTAAACTTCTCTCTGTTTAAAGCTGCTAAGGACCAGTTCTTGTAAAATGAGTCCAGCTCATCCCGCCATCTCCGTCTGGGCCTGCCGCGATGTCGCTTGCCATTAAAAGAGACCCATTAAGTACAACTACCTATATTGTATAGTGTACGTACTAAAGAGTATTCTCTTCCATTCTATCCATACCTAATCAAGAAGTACTTACAATATTACCATCATAACGAGTTTTTCTGTAGCTATTCTAATTTGTTTATCACCAAAATGATGCCTGTAATAACTTACCTACCTACGATCAAGCTACAATTTACTGCCTACGTATTTATTTCATATAAAATGTCGCTGGCAAAGGCGCCTTTCTTCGAACACTACATAATATACAAGCTGACGGTGTCGGTAATAATTTGATATATGCTTAGCACTTTATGTATTCGCGGCGCTAGTTCCCGGGGCGCGCCACAGATGGCGCTCTATCGCTTTCCAGGTCATTGCATACGTTAGAATTTATTATGAGACCGATTCTATTCTAGTCAGGGGAGAAAAATATCTTGCCAGCGATGAATGATTCAGGGATATTCAGGTAAATCTTATTTACTTCCTTGCCTTCAGAGGTTATTTTAAAATAGCTTTTATTAACTTCCTACTAAATTAATAATAAATAAGTAAGGATGGTTGTTGTGCATTCAAACCTAACATGCAATATTAACGAATTCCCCATTTTCAACATAAGTAATTTGGTCCTGTTGGTCCTTATGTCAGCGTGATTTAGTTATCATTTAATAGTTACAAAGTACAAAATCAAATAACTAATTCATTACAATCAATTTGGAAATAATAGGCAACTACTGTAGGTAATAATGACCTAATAAGCTTAGTTTTATAAGGCTGCATTCACAAGCATTGGAGTTTGACAAGAATTACGAGGCCTGGCCGCAAAAAACATAAAAACCTCCAATCTGATCGCCGAGGATTTATTTTTCTAACTCCAAATTTGAAATGTAAAAGCTGGCCTCTATTGTATTTGAGCGAGGCCGCGACACGTTCGCTGGCGCCCCGCCAAGCACCGGGCTGTAATGTGAACGACACCGAACTTGTGCTAATTACCGAGGTGGCGACTCCACCACAATATGTTACAAGGCGATTCTTAAAGATTTATGATGGGAAAACAGTATTTTTTGTTCTAGACGTGTTCGGTGTGAGAATGTTTCGATTGCTTGCGTACAAAGAAACTTTGGTCCTTATGTCCAAACTTTAGAACAACTAAGCTGATAACTCTGAGGCAAAAAACAAATTCTGGACCAAATTATAAAACGTAAGAAAATAAACGTTTATTGAATATATTCTGTAATTTCTACCAAGTATAAAAAAAAGTTCAAGACGAATTCTACAAAAACGTTCAGAGCGATATTACAATTTATTTTTCACGTTATGCATGCGATCGCTAAGAAATATTGTAATGGTAACCGGAACCGACAAACAGCGAGACGCTCGCAGCCAATGGGCGGACGTCCTCGTGACGGGGGAAGATTGGATGCGGAAGAGGAGGCTGTGCTGCAATGAGGACGATATAATGTCTGTTGTTGATGTGTTGGGGAGCTAAGGGGACAACAATTATTGAGATGACTAAAGTCATTTGTGATGAGAATTGCATCGAGACTTTAATCTAATATAATATTAACTAGCTTCTGCCCGCGACTTCATCCGTGTGAAATTTCACCCTCCCCCATTCACCCTTTTAGGGGTGGAATTTCGAAAAACCCTTTCTTAGTGGATACCTACTCTTCACAAAGAACACACCCTCCAAATTTCATGTCACTAGGACCAGCGGTTTAGGCTGTGCGTTGATATTGATATATCAACGCACAGCCTAAACCGCTGGTCAGTCAGTCAGGACTTGGAATTTTATATATATAGATTAGACCAAAATGAATAAACATAATTATTACACAATTTGTCTTAGCTACTAATTTTAATCAGTTACAATTTTAATAATTATGATTAAAAGTAAATAAGTTACAATTTTATTTTATTTATTATGGGACAATAAACAGCTACAACATAAAACGTTTACAAATAACAATAATATAGGCTCATAAGTACCTAGTATTAACGATATTGCAGCCCACTACATTATCCGCATGTTAACAAAATTAAGATAAGTTAAAAAGTGTCACTAGATTAGAATTACAATTATTTTACTTTATTGGGACATAAAACAGTTACACATTACAATTTTAGTGTGACAAAATAAATTAAAAACTATGTAAACATGTAACCTTCACCAATGTCCGCGAAATTGTGTCGAATTATTGGTATCTGCTGTCGGACTAGGTTTATAGCCTGTGTTTCAGCAAACAGCGCCTCAAACTCTCGGACTGAGTATGCAAGTATGAGCTTACAAACAAAAGAAGACAGTTTTTGTTAAGTGATTAATATTATCAAATGGCTACTGAAATTAATTTTAAACTGTAAGACACTTTACTATGACACTGACAAAATAGCGTGTGCCCAAACTAATCGCCGGGACATTCTGTTATCTATTAAAATTCTACAGGAGTAACTTCATCATTTCAGCTGAAAGACGTCCACTGGTACCTTTTTATTTTATTTTTTGTGTTTATGTTCTTTTTTGCGTCATTTTCACCGCAAATAAACGTATTTTCTTTCTTTCTTTCTTTACTGGTGGATATAGGCCTCCCAAAGGAACTTCATAGACCATTAAATGTATTGTGAAATGAACAGTAGCCGACGTACCTATCCGTATGATTGATCAGTTCCTAAAATGGGATGGTACAAATCCAGTCAAGTTCCGCGTGTAATCAATAACACCAGTCATAGACCACTACCTAAATCTAGATAGTGTTACCGCAGCGCAAGATTGACCTGTAATTCAATCTCAACATGGCTGCGTCAGAGCTATTTCCAACCTAAATTCTTCAACCTATTGTAGATTATAATAGAAATTGAAGACTAGCGACCCGATCCGAGATTTTTACGTACTTATAAAAACTTTAAAGGTTTAAAAGATACGAGTTTCAGTTATGTATTTTGTGTGTGTACTGTGAGGTTTGTTTCTTGAATGTTTGAACAGAAGGTCATTTTCCGCAGTTAAAAACATTCAAAATTTAGTCGCAATTTCATCTCAGCAACAATCATTGTCAAAAACTTGCCAATACTGTAGGGATTTTAGAGGTATTTTTGAAAGATTGAGAATGAGATCAGACTGTGAATGTTGTTAGAATTACGAGAATTGCCCCTCAGATTTAGGACAGTTACAGATTGAGGTTTATACAATATACATGTAAATGAGCTCGAATTCACCACACAATGTTTTAAAACATTCCTAAAGAAGACATGATCGTAGCAAAGTGCGTGCTACGGCGTAGCTGATTCGTGCTACGCCGTAGTTCGGTGCGTAGCGTAGCGAAACTGCCTCTGGCGCCGCCCGAGTTTCCGCAGATAGTTGCAGTTTCCTGAATACTGAAAAGAACATTATAGTGCCTGCAAATTACATGTTACTGAGTTTCTTTACATGACTGATTAAAATACTGTTCGTCTTAATTTTGCCCCAACACTTTGTTGAATGCAGCGGCTGTTTGAAATTTTTATCCATGCAATACAAATAAAAAAGGAAAGTTCTATTTACTAAATACATATGATAGTACTTATAACAAAAAACAATTTTAATAATGTTGTCTGTCTGTCTGCCTGTTTGTCCCCGCTAATTTCCAAAACGGCTGGACAGATTTTTATGAAATTTCTTATGGGGATACTCTGAACCCAGGGGAAGGATATAGACATACCACACGAGCTAAGCCGCGGGAAGAAGCTAGTATAACACAAAAAAGAATGCTACTGTACATCATCAATCATACATAAAAAAAATTCTATACCCACGGGAGGCTAATTTCAATAAGTACAACCAAGTACAGTATCGATACAAAATACAATTACCAATCCATTTGGGATATAAGCAATCAGGCTTTCCATCGGTGCACACGACGAGCCAATTAATTAGCTAGAGGCAGTGCCTACGGGATAACATATGATTACCGCACAAGTATGTTAACGTGTGTTTGTTGCCTTGCATTATTAGAGCTGCTAGACTGAACATGTGTGTGTGTGCGCCATTTGCTAATGTCATTTGACACATGTTTGTGATATTAAACTGTATGGAACTTCATCATTATCATGTTATGCAAACGAAGACATGTGACATCCACCAACCCGCACTGGGCCCGAGTGGTGGTTTATGGCCCAGAACCTCTCATAGAGAGGAGGCCTGTGTCCCAGCAGTGGGAATATTTATGCTATGCAAGACTTGCACTAACTTCAGGAGCGAATCACACTAATCACACTATCACACTAATATTATAAAGGCGAAAGTTTGTGAGTGTGTGTGTGTGTTTATATGTTTGTTACTTCTTCACGCTCAAACGGCTGGACCAATTTTGATAAAATTTTGTATGGAGGTAGCTGACACCCTGGATAAACATATAGGCTACTTTTTATCGCGATATTCCCACGGGATCCAGACTTATGCTGGTGAAACCGCGGGGCGCAGCTAGTCTAAAATAAAAACATGGTTCAAATTTCTCAATTGCCATAGGTATAACTGTGGGTCCGATTTCGACAATATTTGTAAGTATTACAGGTAAGATTTTTTGGAACGAAGTTCTTTGACGCGGCTTGCAGTAGGATTAAACTGGTAGAAATCGTCAGGTAACGAAAAAGCCTCCTCCATGCGGCTGTCTCGCTCTCTCTGTCTCTGTCTATAATATATAATACAAAGAGAAAGAAAGACAGTTATAATGGTTTTCGATGGTGCTGACGCCAATAATGATGTCAAAATGCAAATTCAAGATGGCGGCTGTGAAATTTTTAAGAAATTTCAACAAGTTTGTCGTTTTCTTGGTTTCAGCGCCCTCCACCATCCAAGATGGCGGCTGCAAAAACTTTCAAACTTTTCGGCATGGATGTCGTTTTCATTGTTTTTGAAGCATTTTTGAAGGTGCTAAAGCCGATAGCGAATTCAAAATAAAAATTCCAAGATGGCGACATCTTTATGAAAGCTTCTAAATCGGTTACTAGATGGCTCTGTATTAAAAACGCGTATTTTAGATACACACTTTGTCTCTCTTTCATATACCAGTGTGCGTGCGAGTAAGCAACTTCGTTTCTGACGGAGCTCGGAGGTCCCCCGACCTCACACACTTTTTTCGTTTTTGCCTAATTATGTCTGTTAACGCAACAATACCGGGCGTGTTCTGAGAAAAGAAACAAACTTATTTTTTAATAGTATCGTCTAGTTCGGAATAAATGCTTTCAGAACATGCGAAAAGAAGACTTTTCTAAAAGGATTTTCAACTTGCTGCAACAAGATTTTCCTGCTTCCAAGCATCGAACAATATTGTTTTGTCTACAGGATCAATATTTAGTTATAAAATGAAGCAGTGAGGTGAGTGGAAGAATAGATCGCTCTAAATATGTCATATCGCGCTAAAACATCACAATAGAGTGCCTGAACTGGAGCACGGTTCTGAACCTAGGTGACAGATGACAGCGTGAGGGGTGCTACACTAATGTTCGGCTCGGCACAATTCGGCGGCAAATTGAATATTGTAGAAATAAATATGTGCGGGGTACACCTAATTTTATGAACGCTCATAGTCTGATCTCAGCCTTAATCTATCAAAAATAGCTCTAAATTCTCTCCATGTTAACAAGTTTTTGACTAAATGTTTTTTAAAAACTTATCAAAATTATCACTGACAAGATTATATTGCTAGACACTACTATTGCTACACACCACTACTATTGTCTTAGAAGATATTGTGCTATATTTATAAAGAGAATGCTTCTTCGGATTTAGCTGAGTTCCGATAGTCTTTTGTTTTACTATAGAATTTCCCCGATGTATCAACGTCGTCATACGTCGATACGTTTGCAGATATACAAAATAACGTCACATGAGAATCGAACAGACTGACCCATAAATGTGCGTCTAGACAGTGTGAGGCATGTGCTTCTAATGGCAAGCTACGCATTTGACGCATGCCTCAAGCTGAGGCATTTGAAATATACAAAACCGGCCAAGTGCGTGTTGTACTCGCAAACTAAGGGTTCTGTAACACAAGGCAAAAAACGGGAAAAAAATTACTTGTATGGAGACCTCCTTTAATTTTGATTAACTTTCTTTTTTGTTACAGCGGCAACAGAAATACATCATCTGTGAAAATTTCAACTGTCTACCTATCACGGTTCATGAGAAACAGGACGCTGACAGTCAGACGGACGGACGGATGGACGGACAGCGGAGGGATGGTGATAGGGTACCGTTGGCACCCTATGGCTACGGTACCTTAACAAGCAATTGCGGCGCTTGACCCTGGACGCAACTTAACAATTATCTGTTGGTCATACAAACATTTGTTTCATACGGGAATCGACCTTATAACTCTAACCGCAGAAGCCAATCTCTCCCTCACTGCGCCAACTTGGTGTCTATCGAACAATCATTGTTGCTGACACCTTCATTAAAACCTCATTTGGCACACTACGACTACATACTACACACAGCCAGTTCACAGATATTTTACCTCTGACAGCCGCAACCTAAAAGCAAACTTATTGTACGATAATAATGATCACAATGATTTTGACAGACTTGTCAGTGGTAGCAACCCAACAGCAACCATATTATAAGAATGAGAATAAAGGTCACTGTGACTTGACCAGTGATGCAAAATCAGAAGTAAAATGACTGTGTACGGTCTGAAGTGTAACTTATCTACATACTAGCTGCGCCCCGCGGTTTCAACCGCATAAGTTTCGATCCCGTGGGAATATCGGGATAAAAACTATCCTATGTCCTTTTCCGGGACTCAAACTATCTCTATACCAAATTTCATCTAAATCGGTTCAGTGGTTTAGGCGTGAAGAGGTAACAAACATATAAACACACACACACTCACACACTCACAAACTTTCGCCTTTATAATATTAGTGTGATAGTGTGATTGTGAAGTGTGATAGTGTGACAGCTATATCTACTTATTAAAAGTAGGTACAAAGAGGTACAAGTTTGTATGAAGATGGTAATCTCTGAAATTACCAGTCAGACTTGAAAAATTATTTTTGCATTTGATAGCCCAATTTTTGAGAAGGCGATAGGGGTATTTGACATCACGCTGTGGCCCTTTGGAGCCGAACAAGAAGAAAAAAAGGAACGCTAAGCGAAAACAAAGTGTTAGCGCGGGCGAAGTGGGTCGGGGGAACAAAAAATTTCACGCGGACAAGGTCGCGGGCAAAAGCTAGTTCTTCATAATCTACGCTATGTATTGACATGTTGCCAATTGTACGTAACAATATAGTGTGGGTATGTAAACAATAGCTGCTGAGAGTACAATAGAACGTTACAATGGCCGACTTAGTTATTGCGAATGAAGCGATTATCCCATTATTGCTTTCTCTGTCTGTGTACGCTATTACTAGCTTTTGTCCATTCCTTAGCCGTTTATTTCTGATATTAACCTCTCAGGAGTAAGCTATCATTTATCACTACATATTATACTAGCTACGCCCCGTGGTTTCACCCGCATAAATCTCGATTACGTGGGAATATCGGGATAAAAAGTGTCCTGTGTCCGTCCATCAGTGTCATATATATATCCAGGTCATGGTTTAACAATGTGCCGAAATTTCGTTCAAATCCGTTCAGCCGTTTTAGCGTGAAAACGTAACAAACAAACAGTAGTTTAGAAAAGTCCGCCTGTCGCGACTGTCTGTCTGAACGCAAATAACACAAAAACTATCGAACGAATTTTCATACGGTTTTCATCAATAGACAGAGTGATTTATGAGAAAGGTTTAGGTGTAAATTCATTAAGGTATTGTGTAAATTGGCTTAAAATAACGATGATTGTTAAAGATGTCGGAAAAAATTATGCCGACTGGGAGCTTTATTTGCGCGCGCCACGTAAACCAATACAGTTATATGAAAACAATGTATTACGGAATTATTCTTCTTAAAAAGATCTATTAAACATATTATTTATGTATGTATTATTATTATATAATTTCCGACCTACACGCGGGTGAAACCACGGACAAAAGCTAGTGATTTAATAAGTTAACAGCTGACCTTTTTATTGATCTATGAAACAGTAAAGTCTATAATTTGTGAATCCTTGCCAAACTAGTGAACTGTTTATGGCCTATCGTTCAATGGGCCTCAGGGGGTCGTTGATAGAGGATTCAGTGTTTTATTATTGTTTTGGTTCATTCTTTCCTTATAAGCTACGGATTACCAAAACTGAAGTACAACTAGCTGTTGTATTTCATTTATTTATACAAAAATCCAGAATGAAAAGTAACTTATGTCCTTTTCTAGGACCCAGGCTACCTATCTGCTAAATTTCATCACAAGCAAATAATTGATTTAGGCGAGAAAAGGTAACATACAGACAGTTACTTTCGCAACGATGATTGAGAATGAAAGATCTCCTTCTTTTGTCACAAACTGTAAAAAATATCGGCCAAGTGATGGTCGGACTCACACACGAAGATTTCCACATTTAACAATACATATTAAAAAAAGAAAACGTTTCTCGCTTGACAACCCCCTTTAATTTTAAACTTTTTTTTATTATTTGTTGTTAAAGCGGTCATAGCAATACATATTCTGTAAAAATTTCAAGTGTCTACCTATTACGGTTCGAAAGACACAGCCCTGTGATAGACGAACGGACGGACGGACCGCGGAACCTTAGTAATAGTGTCCTGTTGGCACCCTTTGAATACGGAACTCCAAAAATGGCATATTATTATGTCGTGATATTAACATTGGTCAGTCAGAAATATGATAGGGTCTGACTGCCCATGAGGCCATGATGCGCCAGCAGACATTTACATACCTGATGAAGAATATGATGGAAGTTAATTCAGGAAATTATTACAGAAGCTTTTCAACACTTAATTTTATTTCCTGTACAATCGATACACTACCTACAGAGGGGCAATTCCCGCAATTTTAAGAACGTTCACAGTCTGATCTCAGTCTCAATCTGTCAAAAACACCTCTCATTTCCCTACATTTTTGACAAGTTCTTCACATTGATTGTCGCTGAGAACAGAGTGCGACTAGATTTTGGACATTTTTAACAACGGGAATTGGCCTTCTGAGCTCGATACTCGGTCACTCTCATCCATCTATATATACTTACCTTGCGAAGACCATCGCTCCTCTCTTTCACGCAATCCGTCAATTAGTGTTCTGGAGTTTTCCACCAGTTTCCCTTCCCGTTTCACAGAAATGATGAGTCATCTAATTACCTAATTAAGATATTCTGAATCCCGACTCTCGTCTCAATTACTATAAAATGTTTGTAACTGTGTCTCTAATACTGCTTACATTAACGTTATACTTAATTAATTACGTTAAGATATCTGTATAGAAGCACTTAGCATAATCAGGCTATAATGTTCCCACTGCTGGGACACAGGCCTCTTCTCTGTGAGAGGGAGTGGGCCGTAAATGGCCGTAAGCCTCCAGGCGAGTCCAGTGCGGGTTGGTAAATGTCACATGTCGTCGAATATTTGGTTCTAGGATATGCCGGTTTCCTCACAATGTCTTTCTTCACCGTTTTGAGAACTGTGGTGATGAAATTATTAAGGTACACAAAGTAAAGCGCCTGCCTAGGTTCGAACCCATGACCTATAACTCGCAAGTCGGGCCCATTACCACTGCCACTGCTCCACACAGAAGTACAGACGCCAGCACATCAAGCTACCCGAAACTGTCAAAATTTCCCAATCAACTTTAAACCTTATAATTTTGTGATAAAGTTGAAAATCTATTAAAGAAATTTGACAGATTGTAGTAGCTTGGTGTGCTGGCGTCTGTACTTACCTCTCTTTAAATACATAACATACATCTCAAGCCTTCTTTCTTTCTTCCAAAACCACAGAACGCCACCTGCTGCGATTCTTAAATCTATATAAATATCATATTCATATTTTTTATGTAAGTATATCAACGCACAGCCTAAACCGCTGGTCCTAGAGACATGAAATTTGTAGGGTGTGTTCTTTGTGAAGAGTAGGTATCCACTAAGAAAGGGTTTTCGAAATTCCACCCCTAAGAGGGTGAATGGGGGAGCGTGAAATTTCACGCGGACGAATTCGCGGGCAGAAGCTAGTAAATGATATAATCTAAATCCGCTGATAGTATCCTAATCAATTAGCCCTTCACCCAAATTACGTAACACACTAAAATCTGAATCATTTTGAAGTATATTGCTAATCCATTGCTTCATATGTTCGAAAAAATTGTCTGCTCAACAACGTAAATAATGCAATGAATGTTATTGAACTGTCAAAATGAAAGCCATTGCTACTGATAGTGTGTTACGCAACTGCCCCGTTGGTCTAGGTGTCGTTTACAAGAATAAAAGGATAACTCATCAAGAACTTAATCAACAGAGTATATCGAAAGTAGGTTATTCGAAATATTTATTATCTTCTATAAAAATGTACAGACGCCAGCACATCAAGCTACCCGAAACTGTCAAATTTTCCCAATCAACTTTGAACCTTATGCTTTAGCGATAAAGTTGAAAATCTATTAAAGAAATTTGACAGATTGTAGTAGCTTGATGTGCTGGCGTCTGTACCTATTGATCCTATTATGATCGTCTACGGGATCTCTTTATATCTCGACCTTATATTATAAGCTCTCACCTCTTCCAATTATAAGTTTCATTTTGCGTTCTATTTTAGAAGGCTCCTGTAGATACATAATATTGATTAAGTTGTGATTTCATTAAAGTTATTATTAGTCTTTAAAGTTGATTGTGCTTCCAAAGTAGGTATCTATTATGTTAAGGTTCCTCTAGTCGACGGCTCGAAATCATAATATTATAGGTGGGTGTGGCTTATATCCATGCTATTAATTTATTTATATATTTAGTGAAATAGACGAAATAAAATAATAAAAACTAATAATGAAAACGAGCGTAACATGTCATGAACAGTCCTTTATAGATATTATGAAAAAACTACTGCATGCATTTATTGAAAATTAAGTTATTTGAATTCTTGAATAAATTGATCTATCCCTGTACGGTAACAATTTTGCCATTTTCGAGTTATTCATTTAAGCCCAAAGATGCGTTAAAATATGGAAGTTTCGACGCTCATAACTTTCAAACCAATTTGTTTTTAATTCTATGTCCGTACAGGGCTAAATATAATTTTTAATGTACTGTACTGTTTTAGGTTAACTACTGTACTGTCAAACGGTGGAGTAAACTCCATACGATGTTAGTATGGAAGAATGACTGGCTAGTATCACCGTAAGTCTGAGTTTGAGTGCCCAGCTGTTCGCCCTGTGCCAGCTTTTCACCCCATGCATAAATCGCCAATGCATCATTACACTAAGATATACGTCGTGTGTTCATCATAATAACATTATATATGTGTACAATTTGGCGCACTCGGCGGAGCACTGCCCGACTGGCCTCACTTCCCGTAGCTACTTGTGTGCCAAAGGATTTGGGATAGAATAATGCATAAGTCATAGATATTATCTGCGCATTCCTCATCCGGAATCTTTTGGCGGAACGAAAATGTGGTTGCAGCGTTTATGTTTAGTTTATTATTTGTCTTTGGCACTGCTACCGCAATAACCTAGAAACGGAGAATTTTACCTGGTTCCATTAAACTCAAGTTTGGAACTGATTAACTAAAATAATCCTACTTCAGCTACTTCCTACTTTCTATCCTTTCCTACTAATATTATAAATGCGAAAGTTTTTGAGGATGTATGGATGGATGGATGTTTGTTACTCAATCACGCAAAAAACGGCTGAACGGATTTGGATGAAATTTGGCAAACAGGTAGTTTATAACCTGCGGGGTAATTGCTTAACACACCATCAGTAGCAATGGCTTTCATTTTGACAGTTCAACAAGATTCATTGCGTTATTTACGTTGCTGTGCAGACAATATTTTCGAACATATAAAGCAATGGATTACCAATATCGTTCAAAATGATTCAGGTTGTGATTGATAATGTGATTGTCTTTTATCTGACTTTCACGCAGGTGAAGCGGCTGGCAAAAGCTAGTCTATACTAAAACTAAAGAGTTTTTTTTATTATTTGAACGCGCTAATCTCTGGAACTATCGGTTGGATTTGAAAAACTCTTTTTGTGGAAGGTTAAAGGTTATTTAAAATCACGCTACGACCCATAAGAACCGAGAAAAAAGTAACACATAAGGATCACACTATTTATACTTATTCGTTACTGTTTTTATCTGACACAAGTATGCATACACACGTCACGTTGCAGTATAAAACTGTCTTATATCCGTCACCTCACACATCAGGTTCAGTTGAAAACCAGCGTCAGGCACTAGTTGTCTGGCATTATTGCTGAACTGGGCCTTTTTGGCGCAGCCGTGAGGCACACTTTCCTGCTAATTTCTTACATCGGACTTTACACTTTTTATTTTAACTTTATTTTTTGTTTTTATCTGATCTACATCTGATGTATTGTGTGTCTTTTAGTCTGTGCTAAATAAATGTATTTTCTTTCTTTCTTTTTCCTTTTAAAATGTCCAAGAACGCTAAGCAAAAACGAAGTGATAGCGCGGGCGGGCGATTTTTTCTTATTTTATTTATTTGGGACAAAAACAAACAATTATACAATATGTTTTACAAAAAAAGAAAGAAAATATAGATAAGACATATGGGTAAATGTACAATCAACGACGTTTCCACAGATTACTTGTGTACATTATTAATTAGGTAAGTACAAATTACATTTAAATATAGGTATCTTAAACTTTTAGCTTAGTTACTAGCGATGCGACGCGACGCGGTGTATCGGGAGCGAGGGAGTTTTATAAAAAAAAATGTCGCTGTTATTTTAGTATATTGTATATCTTACGACTTCCACGCGAACGAAGTCGCGGGCAAAGGCTAGTGGTAGGTAGGTATTTTCCTATAACATAAAATTTAAAGGCCCTTCAAATACTGAAACGAACTCAGTACAAGCAATTACATTCACAAAGCAGTCCCGTGTGATGTTGACGTATAATTATACTTCATTCCACGTCTGTCAACATCATAGTTTGTGAGATAACGTACCTACTGTGTAGTTCAGCTATTCACTAAATAACCACCGTAATTAACAACACGTTCATTAAATGGATACATATTTACAAATATGTATTATAGTTGTAGGTCGTTGACAGGCACTTTACTTTGTGTAAATTATTACATCACCATTGCTCTCAAAACGGTGAAGGAAAACATCGCGAGGAAACCGGCATGTCCTAGAACCAAAAATTCGAAGACATGTGACGTCTGTACCAACCCGCACTAAGGCCACCTGGTGGATTACGACCTACTCCCTCTCACAGAGAGGAGGCCCGTGTCCCAGCAGTGGGAACATTATGTACACTGATTATGTATTATAATAGCGAAAGTGTCTATGTGCAATCTGTCTGTGTGTTACGTCTACATAACGCTGAACCAATCGTGACATAGAGATAGCTTAAACCTTAAAAACATAAACAAAAAGAAATGGGGTGTTTAATTTGAAATCCACGCGAACGAACTGGCTGGCAAAGCGTTATCGTTTAAATATATTATCCAAGCCTTTGCTCAATCAATTTAGGGTTACTTTGTAGTCTAGATTTAGCTGAATATTACTATTTTAATATGACGTGGACGAGACTACGATCCGACATTCGCAACCCAATTTGTGAGGAATACCGATATAATAGGTCAGTCCTGTCAGACTTTTGTTTCTGAATAACTATGGGTTATTGACGCGCAAACTATAACCATGAATTCGGCACATGATTCAAGAGCCCTTAGCGTAGACAGTTTTCGTCGGCTATCAAAAAAAAATCGGCTTATGTTTAACTTATCACCAGATAAAGTAAAATATAACATCAAAAAAACACTTTTTACTGCCAAAAATAGTAAATGATCACCAAAATTAAAACTCCATTTTATTGTAAAATACCTAGGTAAAGGTATTTGTATTCTCATTTGCTCGCTCTTGCATCCTATGTCGACGGAGCCCCGCTTCGCGGGGCTCTTATTTCTGTGTAAAGGGCTTAAAGTAACTTAACCAAACCTAACCTCGGGGTGCCCAGCTAGAACTATTGTAATTTTAGACTTCATTTTTTGGTGTTCGATATATTTTTTTGGTGATATAAATTTAATCCCAAAAAAATCTGTTGTTTCATAGAAAAGTGACCTTTAAGCAGTCAAAATATATGGAACAGATTTTTTTTTAATAACTTACGAAATATTTGAAATTTTTAACAAGTCGCGCGTTGATGTCCCTGCCATCCTGTAGATATAGACATGACCACTGTTACCGACTGACAGACGGTTTAACCGAAGTGGCTCGATGTACAGACGCCAGCACATCAAGCTACCCGAAACTGTCAAATTTTCCCAATCAACTTTGAACCTTATGCTTTAGCAATAAAATTGAAAATCTATTAAAGATATTTGACAGATTGTAGTAGCTTGATGTGCTGGCGTCTGTACGTATTGGTGTAATAAGTAGGAACACCAGCACCCTAATTGCGTAACACACTATCAATTGGAATCAGAATCATTTTGAAGCAAATTGCTAATCCATTGCTTCATAAGTTCGAAAAAAAATCTGTTCAACACGTAAATAACGCAATGAATGTTGTTAAACTGTCAAAATTAAACCGATTCCAATTGATAATGTGTTACGCAATTGCCCTGCTGTCCACTGATTGATAGAGGGTCACAGGATCGTTCGATCTGTGCAGTTGCCATTTAGTTAGGCGGAAGCGTGGCGTCATGGGTAGCCCGTGAAATTATTTTCTTACCCCCTTACTTATAAACGTTCTATAGCGTCTGTATAGTTATACAACGCTTTGTCTTCTTCTTTCGAAAGTCAAATTAGTGACGACTGAAAGAGAAAAATCGGTGTGCAACTATTCATCTGATATAAGTACCTAATACGTTTATTATGTAGGTTAGGTAGGTAGGTGGTAATAGGAAATTGATGAGTCCGTAACGAATATTTATTTAAATAATAATAATATTATTATTTAAATCGTTAAAGGCTGATTTTTCAATCTACACATTGTTTTTATTCGTGGATTAAAATTGACGTCTGACACTTTTTGTATGGAAGAACTGTCAAAAATTCAAAATTATTCCTCCGATAAAATTCTCTGGCGTTAGAAAAAACAGCCTTTATATTAGGGGGAAGTCCCCTAGTGGCGGACACTTAAGGTTTTTTAGAAATAAAATAAAAAATATTTTACGGAATGTTTATTTATTTATGATTTACAATAGATAACAAAGTTAGAAATCAAATTAAACTAAAAAAAACAAAACCTCTGCTTAAAAATAATTAACACCATTAATCAAACATGGGTAACAAAAAATGTAATTTATAAAAGTGGCACCTAGTACCGGACAGATATTTGTACCATACCAAAAGCACTGGTCATCTCAGAGTAGCCTGCATCGATCACATATTTAGCCATCTTCAGACTCTGGGACGTCTGCACATGCTTCATGTGCCCACCCAAGACAGGATGAGCACTGAATCCAGTCTTCCTCAGTGTCTTCTAAGCAAACCACGCAAATTGTTGTGTTTGTGTAAGATGTTTACTTGAAAATTGTTGTGTTTGTGTTAGATGTTTGATTCAGTTAAAGGTTCCACTTTAATTCCATTTTTTTTCTTTGGGCTCCACGTCTTTCGCTTCTTTTCTTTTGTCTACGCTCTTCCCTTTGGTTTTAATTCCTAAGCGGCATACACCTGTTAGATAAATCTTTGACGTGATCCACCATAGCTTGTTCATACTCTGCTGAGAAGGTGCTAGTGAACCTACACAACTTTGGTTTCATCGTTACTTCTTTTCCTCGATTTAGCGCCTTCATTTTGTCATGTACATTGCTTTTAGGAATATTGTATCGCATTGCAGCTTGTCTTACACTCAGTTCTTTGGACAAAATATTATCGATAGCAGTTTGTAAGCTGTGTGGCTCCCACGATCCTTTCTTTTTCTTCTCTTCCATTTCAATTCTATTCATTCTTCTATGTTCTAAAACAAAATTAAACAATTAGAATAAATAACGTTAATTCTCACAAGAAATATCAATATGTTTACTGTCCGGTGCTAAGGGATGACTTAGTGTCCGGTATTAAGGGACAGATGGTGTCGTACATTAGGTGGTACCTACCAAAATTAGTTAAAAAATCTAATAATATTCTATCAGTTTACGGATAACAATCAAGTACTTCTTTTATTTTTGAATACCATTAAAATGAATACATCGTAATACATTAGAATTACTTACATCGATTTTTACGTGACGCCGTGATTTCTCGCCAAAAGCAGCAAACTCCCGCTCCCGCCGTGGCCTTACGCGTCACAGGCGAGTCGCGGCGCGTGATCCTGTTGCTGTGTGCCCCCCGTGCCCCTTTCACTTGTACTTTGAAACGAACAGGTTTATAATTGCTTAAATAGTACGAGTGTCCGGCGGTAGGTGCCGTCCGGCGTTACGGGACTTCCCCCTACACATATACATACAAATAAATAAAATTGAAGTTTCCTGTGTTGATCGTTACATAACGCTTTTTCTTCGTTTACGTTCATATTTGTCATACACGCACAAAGGCTGCGAGTACGACGCACCCGACCTTTTCGAAGAACATCAACAATATGGCCTTTATTTCGTGTTTCAACGTTCATTTTTCATTTTTCCTAAACCTATTGTGTATTCGGGTCGATCCTCAACAATTACAGTTTTTGTTTTCTATTAAACGTTTATATTGTTAGGAATAAATCATTGTCAGTTTATACAAATATACTGGATCCCACACAAGCAGAAACTACAGAACGTCAACTGCTACGATCCTTATTCATATTCATATTCATTTATTTTGCGTTCCACAAGGTAAAAAGATGTTTACAAAAGGCTGAGAGCTAAGATCCGTTGTAGACCCTGTGAGGGCACAGCAAAAATTTTTAATTGGTACATAAGTACTTAGCAATTAAATATCTAAATCATAGAAACTAAAGTTAAAATAAAATTATACATGAAAACTGAATATATAAGTAGAAGTATATAAAGTAAGTAGCTATTTTCTTAAAATACTATCATTACGTTTAGATAAATTTATATTTGCTTAGGTAATATTATCACAAAACTTATTTAATAATAAGAGATCATAATTATTTTAAGATTACAAATTATTAATACAGAGATCAGGTTTACATGTATCCATAAACCTTTTGCTTCGGTTACGTGCATACGGAGGGGCAATTCTCGTAATTTTAAGAACATGCACAGTCTGATCTCTGTCTCAATCTGTCAAAAATACTCCTAATTTCCCTTAATTTTTGACAAGTTTTTGACATTTATTTATAGCGGAGATGAGACTGCGACTAGATTTTGAACGTTTTAACCGGTCAAGCGGCGCGATTCGCCGATCGGCGACGAAACAATAGAAAATCAATTGTGTCTCATTAGCGTAGCTTGACAGATTAAATTACGAGAATTGGCCTTCAGATCTCAGTCTCAATCTGTCAAAAATACTCCTAATTTCCATTAATTTTGACAAGTTTTAGACATTTATTTATCGCTAAGATGAGACTGCGACTAGATATTGGACGGTTTTAATTACGGAAATAGGCCTTCTGGTCATAGACGGACGCTGGCTGCAAGCACTACGCACCTGATTTTTCTGAAGAAGATCTCCAAGAAGGTCATATGTCAATATCAATATGTCCTGCTAAGGCCCTTTGTATACACACGTTTTCTATGGAAGCTTGGTGACGGACACGTAATTTCTACTGCGCGGCTTATACGCCGTGTGTAGGCACGGTTTGTCAGTATTGTATGGATCACTTAATGGTAGCTTATTGATAGGCATGATTTTTCTACAGGGTTTATTCACCGTACCGTAAAGAAACCTTGCCATGTACAGACGCCAGCACATCAAGCTACTACAATTTGTCAAATTCCTTTAATAGATTTTCAACTTTATCTCTTAAGTATAAGGTTCAAAGTTGATTGGGAAATGGGGTTTGAAGGTTTTGGCCCTAAAATCAGCCGCCATTTTGATTTTTTTTCAGAATCGCGGTGCACAACAAAAGTTATATATTTAGATAGAGGACACTTATATAAACAAAAAATGTAATATAACATAATATTCTAAAGCGTCAGGTTTCGGTGTTATTCACCAAAATATAAGTCGAAAACAGCAAGGATTTTTTTGTTTTATTCCCTTTAGGTATGCATATTGAACTATTGAGGTAATAGAAACGTTATGAAACCTTTGTGGAGAAGAAACAAAAGAAGAATAGACATTTTTTAAATAAATAATTAAACACCGCAATTTATAGTTCGTTTTTAATCCCAGAGACTAATCTGACTATTAAGTCTTTTGTGTTTTCGTTTTTTTTAGTACCTATAGAAGTTTGACATTACACTTGTCAGTTTGACATTACAGTCGGTACGGGTCGTCTGACAACCAGTCTTACCAAGGGGTATCCTATTAGGCAATAACTGGGTTGTGGACGTTAGATAGGCACTCCATGTAAAATAATGGTATTCAGCTGCATCTTGTTAGACTGGAAGCCGACCTCAACATAGTTGGGAAAAGGCTATGCAGATAATGACCTAGATGTGGGGTAAAATGTGGCTAATATAAGCTAAGTATTCACAGCAAATTATAGAAGACCCTCGCTGTTAAATTACTCGTGGTAGAGAAACTCCTAACCGCAAACTTCCTACAGTAAGCAACGCTAAGATATTCAATTCTATTATTATTGATGACTGCGGACGGACGCCATTGCCCCTGTAATCCCCACTCAGTAAATATCATAAGAGATTACGGCACCCGTGGGGCTCCCATACATACGGAAGCCCCCATATAAAGTCACAATTAATTGGCATAGTAACTAAACCTATAAATGAAAATTATTCCTTGTGTTAGAAGGGTATCTGAACTTATTATAGGGGGATTAAACGCGCGATCAAATTAACTGTATAATCTGAGGTGAAGTTTATTTAAAACTTTTTGCTACCATTCGTTGAATTCGTTCCGGTTCTGCTGTCGGCTCGTTATAGGGACCTAGCGGCCAATTCACAACCGTCCAACAGGCTATCGTATCGAACATGACACATTTCGATAGTCTGATTTACCTTGCCTCAGGCAGAAAATAGTTGTCAAAATAATAGCGGTCGTCTATTTGATTTAAACTGACAACAATTTCGGGTTTTGGATTTGTGAACAGCCTGTAGCTATATACGCTTAACAATGTTCAATGTAAAAAATGATAATAATAAATGTGCGATCGATCCCCACGCTATCCCACAAACATAATCAATATTTTGTTGAAAAACTACCTGATAACTCGATAGATGGCGTTGGGATCGAATTAGATCGCGGTATGGTTTCGTTACCCGGCAGGGTATATAAGGCTTGGGTTTAAATTAATAAAATTGTCTCGCTCTGAGGTACTGCGTTTTATTCGAGTATCCCTGGCTCCAAGGCACCTTGTACCGATATTGTACATGGTCCATTCGAGCCGAAGGGCGTTTTTGGAAGAACACAAGTAACTAGGATTAGTTACGCTACTTGATACGAGGTGGCGCTAGTAGTCGGTGAACAAAGTGGAGAAGTGCATAAGTGGACAAAAAACTGTGAGTACATTTAAGTGTTTTAAAATAGTGCAAAGTTAGAGAACTTAGGCGATAGTGTTTGGTCAGGGACTTAGAATAGTTTCGATAAAAACGACCAGACATCGAATCTATGCCCGATTTTGAAGCGATTTTACAAGTGTCAAACACTTAGAAAAATTTCTCTTGGCGGCACTTAGAAAATTTACCCTTGTTGGGACTTAGAAAAATTACTCTTCACTGGACTTAGAAAAATCCCACTTGTTGACACTTAGAAAAATACTGTTGAAATACAACATGGAAAAGGAATTGAGAAAGTTGAAGGATGTTAAAGGACAGATTGAGAAGGGCTTGATAAACTTCAAAAAGTCTCCGAAAGATCGGATAAATTACAATTATGTGGACACACGTCTAGAGATGTTGGAGAACCAATTCAGGAATTTTACTGCAAAGTACGAAGGAATAGTAGGCGAATGTGAAGGTGAAGAATTGTATGAATACTTTCAGGAAGATATTTATGAAAAGGTTTATGAAACATATTTAATGTATAAAGTTGAATTAAAAAATGCTCTGTCTCAATTAAAGGTTAATAGTCCAAATAAAGAAGTTTGTGATGGTTCATCTGACAGTGTGGGAAGATTGCCAAAAATAATTTTACCTACTTTTAGTGGAAAATATACAGAGTGGTCGTCGTTTCGAGATTTGTTCATATCATTAGTCCACAATAACAAAAAACTTGATGACGTACAACGTCTCCACTATTTAAAAACTCAGCTGTCAGGTGAAGCAGAGCAGCTTATAAGACATGTTCCTATAACTGATGTTAACTATAAAAAATGTTGGGAAATGTTAGAACATAGGTTCAATAATAAGAAATTTATGTCAACATGTATATTAAACCGACTATTTGGCCAACGTAATATTGGAACCGAATCTGCAAAGGCACTTAAAGATTTGCTTGACGTTACAAGCGATTGTTTGCACGAACTTGCAAATATTGGGATTGATGTTAGTTCGTGGGACGTTATTGTCGTTTATGTTGTAAGCTTGAAGTTGGACGTAGAATCTAGGAAGCAGTGGGAACTGCATGTTAGTAAATCATCCGACGATCTACCCTCCTTTAAGCAGTTTTGTGAGTTTTTAGAGACGCGTTTTCGAGCCTTAGAATGCGTTGAACCTAAACATAAGTCTAAAGCCGATAGTAATTCTACATCTCACGCTAAAGTAATGCATGGTGCTATTAAAGGTTCGTGTCCACATTGTTCTGAGAGTCACAAGCTCATCAATTGTAAGAAGTTTTGTCAACTAGATATTGACGAACGTCGTGCCATTTCAATGTCTTTAGGTGTCTGTTTTAATTGTTTGGGCAGTAACCACACTTCCAAAGTTTGCCGTGTTCTTTCAAAATGCCGTATATGTCAGCGGAAGCATCATACGTTGTTGCATCCGAAGAACCTTAGTGGAGCCAGTGGGGCTACTACGCCAATGGAGCCTGCAACCCCACCTGAATCTACTTCAGAGCCTGTACAGGAGATCAGTGCAAATATAGCAACTCATTTTGTGAATGGACAAGCACAGGGTCAAGTCTTGTTAGCCACGGCTCTAGTAAAGGCCGAGTCACAAAATGGGTCCTCTCAAATTTTGAGAGCTTTGTTGGATCAAGGATCACAAGCGTCTTTTATAACTGAGGCAGCAGCGCAATTGCTTCGTTTAAAGAGAGTAGTCTCGAAGACTACTATTGCAGGTATAGGAGGTGGTCATGGCGGTATCGTCTCTAGACATGTGGTTAATATTAATATACAATCGCTGCATGATCCCTCTTTTACCCTTAAAGTAACTGCGCATGTATTAAGCTCACTGACCTCAGTTATGCCAGATACAAACTTTGAACTCGAGAATTGGCCAGAAATTCACAGTATACATCTAGCCGACCCAAAGTTCAATTGCCCTAATAAAATCGACATTTTGTTAGGAGCTGAAACATATTGCCGTATTTTAAAGGAAGGTCTAATCAAGAGCCCCGCGGGCTCTCCAGTCGCACAAGACACGCATTTAGGTTGGATTGTGTCAGGTCATGTTAGTAAGGCGGATAAGTCTCTGGATTCCCATAATACTGTGATCGCGATGCACACTCAAATAGAAGAGGACGAAATGTTAAAACGTTTATGGGAACTAGATGCTGAGCCTGCTTTAACGAAAAAGCTTCTCACGCCTGAAGAGCAGGCTTGCGAGGAGTTTTACGCAAATACGACGAAAAGAGATAAAGATGGGCGTTACGTCGTAAAATTACCTTTTCGTTCAGAAGATCCACCTTGTAAATACGGAAATTCTAAAAATATAGCTGTTAAAAGATTGCTAGGTTTAGAAAGGAAGTTGGCTAGGGAGCATGAATTAAAACTACAGTATACTGATGTGATAAAGGAGTATTTATTGCTGGGCCATTTGGAGAAAATCACCGACGAGTCTGAAAGAAATAAAAGTGATGCGGTTTATTTGCCCCATCACGCAGTGGTTAGACAAGATAAACTGACCACCAAGGTAAGAGTGGTTTATGACGCGTCATGTAAGGGAACAAACGGGGTTTCCTTAAATGACACCTTAATGGTAGGACCCACTCTTCAGGCAGATTTGAGACATATTGTCATGAGATGGCGACAGCATCCGATCTGTCTGGCAGCAGATATAATAAAAATGTATCGCCAAATTAAAGTAGCGCGGTCGGACGCGGATTTCCAAAGAATTGTCTGGAGAGAGGATCCTAATAAAGAGATAGAGGAATTCCGACTTCTGACTGTCACCTTTGGCACGTCATGCGCCCCTTATTTGGCTGTCAAGTCATTGCATCAAGTTGCATGCGATGAAGGTAATATGTATCCATTGGCTGCTGAAAGGGTGAAGTCAGACTTCTATATGGATGATCTGATGACTGGCTGCCAATCTGAAACAGAAGTAGAAAGAATTTATAGTGAAATGAACAGTTTATTAGAGAAAGGAGGATTTCAATTGCAGAAATGGACAAGCAATAGGATGTGTTTATTGGAAACCTTAAAGGAAAATTCTGGTAAAGATTTGGAAATTAAAACTGATAGGGTAACTAAGATTTTAGGACTTACCTGGAACCGGAACACTGATGAATTTGATTATTCTGTGAAGATGTCATCTCCTGCTGCAACTGAAACAAAAAGAACGGTCATATCAGAAATATCACGGCTTTATGATCCGTTAGGGTGGATAGCGCCGTGCATTATTACCTCGAAGGTTTTCATACAAAAGCTATGGATTAGCGGAATAGGCTGGGATGATGAACTGCCACCAGATCTCTCACAAGAGTGGAAGTATTACAGATCAGAATTAGAGAAACTGGTGGATTTTCACATTCCCAGATGGATAGGCAAAAGGGAAGAGGACATTACGATAGAGCTACATGGTTTTAGCGATGCGTCAAATATAGCTTATGCGGCTGTGGTGTATTGTCGCATTATCGATGCTACTGCGCACATACACTCGCACCTCATAACCGCGAAAACAAAGGTAGCTCCTATCAAGCAGATATCCATTCCACGGCTGGAATTATGTGGTTCTGTTTTAGTAGCAAAACTATTGATCGAAGTAGCTGAAGTAATGAATATTCCGAAGGCTAATATCCATGCTTGGACAGATTCATCTGTTGTTTTGGCCTGGTTAAATGATCATCCAAGTCGATGGAGAACTTACGTGGCCAACCGCACTTCAGAGATCCTTAGTTTGCTAGACAATACACAATGGGCTTATGTCAAATCCAGAGACAATCCAGCGGATATCGCTTCTCGTGGAGTTTCTCCAGCTGTTCTGCTTAATGATGATCTATGGAAACGAGGACCAAGTTGGTTAAGAAATGATCACATAGAATATACTAGACCTAGCGCAATACGCACTAATGAGGAGAAGAAACCTGTCATGGTTTACACTTCCAACCTCGTGTCTGACTTTGAAGCCATTTGGGGATCTAGATATTCATCACTTGCACGTTTAGTAAGGGTTGTTGCGTACTGCAAAAGGTTTTTGCAGTCAACAAGATTTCGTAAAGCAAATATTAAGTTTACAGCATACCTGTCAGCTTCAGAAATTCGTGAAGCCTTAGATGTATGTATCAGGCAAAGCCAACAGCAACGGTTTCATGCAGAATTTATGGCCCTGAAAAATAAAGATCCATTAGACAAAACCAGTCCATTATATAAATTAAATGTGTTTATTGATAAATGTGAGATATTGCGCGTTGGGGGAAGACTGCGCTATTCTCAACTACTTGATGATACGAAGCACCCAGTTGTTATTCCTCATGATTCAAGTTTGGCCAAGTTAATTGTAGCCGACGCTCATGAAAAGACTTTTCATGGAGGACAGCAACTGGTACTCAATTTTATACGCACCAAGTACTGGATCAGTCGGGTAAAAAATATGGTACGAGCTCATATACGTCGTTGTGTTCCCTGTATTCGATACGCGGCGACCACAAAACAACAGTTGATGGGAGAGCTTCCAGCTTGCAGAGTGACCCCAAGTAAACCGTTCCTTAACTCCGGTGTCGATTATGCGGGCCCCATTAATATGAGGGTCTCTAAGGGTCGTGGACAGCGGTCGTATAAGGGATACATCTGCTTATTTGTGTGTATGGCCACGCGCGCAGTACACATTGAGGCTGTTTCAGACTTAACAACTGAGGGTTTCCTGGCAGCGTTCAAACGGTTCGTTTCCAGGCGTGGTCATTGTCGTCATATCTGGAGCGATAATGGCACCAATTTTGTGGGCGCTGCCAAGGAGTTACAGATACTCTTCAACCAAGAGAGTTCAATGTTTAAAGACATTGCAGCTGCTCTTGCAAATTCTCAAACCGAATGGCACTTTATTCCTCCCCACGCTCCGAATTTTGGCGGACTGTGGGAAGCAGGAATAAAAAGTGTGAAACATCATCTGAAGCGCGTTGTTGGCGACTCCACTTTGACATTCGAAGAGCTGTCTACAGTTCTTTCTCAAATTGAGGCATGCCTAAATTCTAGGCCCTTGTCTCAAGGTAGTAGCGATCCAGAAGATCCTGTACCTTTGACTCCTGGCCATTTTTTAGTTGGTCATCCATTGGTAGTAGCACCCGACTATAATTATGAGTATGCCACAGTTAGTACTTTACGCAGATGGCAATTGGTACAACGTATGGTGCAGCACTTCTGGCGTAGATGGAAACAGGAATATTTAACACATTTTTTCCAAAGGCACAAATGGAATGTTCGTAACCCTGATTATAAAATAGACGATATAGTATTAATAAAAGAAGACAACTTACCTCCTGCTAAATGGTTATATGGTAGAATTATACAGCTGCATCCGGGTAAAGATAGCTTGACGCGCGTTGTCACGATTCGTTGTAAAGGCACTACGATTAAACGTCCAATTTCAAAATTGTGTTTCCTTCCTGTTACTGAATAAGTCACATGTCGTTGAACTTGTAAACATTTATTCTGTGCTAAGATTTGTTTGTTTTAGTATGTTTTTCTTATGCTGCACTATTGTTTTAAATACTGTGTTATATTTGTTATCATTAACCTTATTACTTTGTGTTTTGATGGAGTTCAAGCGAACTCAATAATGTAATGATGTTTTACTTGTATATCGTTATTCTACCTTGTCAAGTAGATAAACTTTTGTTGTATTTGTCATGTTTTGATCGGAACCATATCTGCCAATCATAAGTAATGAAGCCGTCCACTAGTTAGTATTTGTAATTATCATACAGTCCATTGTTTTTGTAGTCGCTGAGTTTGTTCATGGTGGGCGGCACTAAAAGGAACATGTTCCTTTTGGTGGGCGGAATGTTCAATGTAAAAAATGATAATAATAAATGTGCGATCGATCCCCACGCTATCCCACAAACATAATCAATATTTTGTTGAAAAACTACCTGATAACTCGATAGATGGCGTTGGGATCGAATTAGATCGCGGTATGGTTTCGTTACCCGGCAGGGTATATAAGGCTTGGGTTTAAATTAATAAAATTGTCTCGCTCTGAGGTACTGCGTTTTATTCGAGTATCCCTGGCTCCAAGGCACCTTGTACCGATATTGTACAACAATTATATATTTTTTTTTGTAAGTTCTGATACACGTACGGTTTTATAATTTCTGTAAAAAGTCATAAATAAGGTCATTCAATAAAATAAGGCAGTTTATTTAAATTTATTTTATTACGCATTTTAAAGTTAACTTTGACGTAATCTGGAAGGGTTTGACGCAAAATGTGCACTTCGCAAAAATGTGCACTTCGCAAAATGTGCACTTCGCAAAATGTGCACTTCGCAATTTGTGCACTTCGCAAAATGTGCACTTCGCAATTTGTGCACTTCGCAAAATGAGTGTGAATTTTATCACAATGGGTCAAAATAAAAACCGTTTGCTTACCTACACTATGCTTTTTTTATTATTTAGTCCTAACCTCCAACAGGCCTCTCTGTAACGATGTCGAATTGACTGGCGCTATATATCGAAGTGTTAAGATGTTTGTATGACACTGCAACGATGCAGGATCAGAAAACCAGCCCCATCCAACTGCTCAGGGGGGTGAGACAGGGGGATGTAATTTCCCCTAAATTGTTTACCAACGCATTAGAAGGCGTCTTCAAGACGCTGGACTGGACTGGACAGGGTATCAACATGAACGGCGAGTACATCTCGCATCTTTGATTTGCCGATGACATCGTCATAACAGCAGAGACGCTGGAACAGCTAAGCTAATAGGTTGGCCTCTGCATGAATTTGGACAAAACAAAAGTCATTTCATCATTGCATCTTCTGGGCACGCTCGTTCGATCATAGACCTCATCCAACGCTTTCCATCAGGCGTGATCGAGGTCAAGAGCGGGCCCATTCAGCAATAAAAAAAAAATAAAAAAAAAAATTTACAATTCGCACGTCGTGCCTAGTCTAATCCAGATCGAAGGGTCGCTTCTCGAAGTTGTGAAGGATTATGTCTACCTAGGACAAGTCATCCAGTTCGGTAGACACAACTTTAAGAAAGAGGCTGACAGAGGGATCCAGTTGGGTTGGTCAACATTTGGAATACTTCGTCAAGTCTTCTCGTCGCCTATCCCGCAGTGTTTGAAGACTAAGGTCTTCAACCAGTGCGTCCTGTCCGTCATGACATACGGTGCTGAAACGTGGACACTGACGGTCGGGCTGGTCCACAGATTCAAGGTCACTCAGCGCGCTATGGAGCGAGCTATGTTCGGAATCTCTTTGAGGGATAAAATCAGGAATTAAATTATCCGGAAAAGAACCGGAGTTCCCGACAGAGCTGGCATGAAGTGGCAGTGGGCTGGCCATGTCTGTCGAAGGACCGATGGCCGGTGGAGCAGACGAGTCCTGGAGTGGAGACCGCGTACCCGGCATGCGTAGTGTGGGACGCCCCCCAGCTAGATGGACGGACGACCTAAAGAAGGTGGCTGGGGTAGACTGGATGCGAAAGGCGGAGGACAGGGTGTTGTGGCACTCGTCAAACGTCAGTAAAAGTTAATTCGTATGTAAAATGTTCTTTTTTTTATCTCTCATTTACTATAAATATATTGTGATTATTATGTGTATAGCTGACGTGTACTGAAAATACATAAATTATTTCCTGAACGTGATTACTTTTTTACAAAGAAACTACTGTTATCGTGCTATTCGAATATTTGCGACCCCGGCAATTACTTATTTTGCGAGTGGATTGCAAAGTTTTAAGTTTTGTATTCGTTAATGTTATTTGCGTATGAAGTAAAATGTTAAAAAACAATAGCTGCTTAGTTTGTGTGTCAAAGTTATTTATTTATTTATTTATTTATTTATATATACTTTATTGTACACCACAAAAATACATAACATGAAACACATTAAACACTACAAAATATACAATGGGCGGCCTTATCGCTTTCTGCGATCTCTTCCAGGCAACCTTGGAATGGACAGTGATTTCCCTGGACATAAAATGGGGCTGTTGTTGGTGCAAATATTATGTATACAATACAATAAAATAGATACACAGATAAATACATATCCAAAATTATAGATACTTAAATATATACATACTAAATAATTATAAGCACCGAAAATAAAATAAGACAGTAGATGATAGCAGTTAGGACAAAATCACAACGACAAGTAGTGTTCCTTTACAAGTCTTTTGAACACGTGTAACGACTGCGCGCGTTTTATTTCAACTGGCAACGCATTCCACAAACGAGCGGCTTGGACAGTAAAGGATTTATCAAGGAAAGTTGTGGAATGCGTTGGCATTTTGAGCTTTAAGTTATCTGATGACCTTAACAATTTCGTGTGGGAGTCACAAAGAAACTGAAAACGTTTCTTGAGATAGAGAGGGGTGGAAGGGGAAAAGAGAACATTGTACAAAAGGGAAAGAATATGAGCATTCCGACGAAGGCGAATTGGTAACCACTTGAGCTTCACACGAAATTCGGAAACGTGGTCATATTTGCGCAGACCGAATATGAACCTTATACAAAAATTTCATAGTTATTATAAGTTTTAAAAATATTGTCAAAGTAAGTGAAATGTTTTTAATTTCTTATTGAGAAATAAATTTATTTAACCATAAAATCGTGCAAAATAATAAAAAAATTTGTAAGCAAACGGTTTTTATTTTGACCCATTGTGATAAAATTCACACTAATTTTGAGAAGTGCTCATTTTGAGAAGTGCACAAATTGCGAAGTGCACAAATTGCGAAGTGCACATTCTGCGAAGTGCACATTTTGCGAAGTGCACATTTTGCGAAGTGCACATTTTGCGAAGTGCACATTTTTGCGAAGTGCACATTTTGCGTCAAACCCATCTGGAATAGTAACGTTCTAAGGCAGCTGTCAAAAAACGAATAACCTAGTGGACAGAGTGTAAGTTTTCTCGGTGAGAGTTTTACAGAGTAAATCAACTGCACTTCTAGTGTTATCGCTTGTCGTATAGCTCAAACTATAAACAGAAGACTTGAAGTCAAATTAAAGAAGTTTCTCTTAATACAAGACGGCGAACATGTCACGACGTGCACTATACGATCTTTAAACTTAATACGCAGAGCGTGTCGTACGTGGTACGACGGTACGCCACTAACATCTCACTACGAATAAAATACGAACGATACTACGCGATAATAAAACCTATTTCCACACGTAACAAAGTTTTCGTCTTGTAAGTTACTTATCGATGCCGATTCGATATTCTGTAGCGAATAAAACTGAGGACGTTTAGGATGTATTCCTAAGAGTACTATTGTATGGCATATCGGAAGAGCACTTTACTATGGTGGATCCGTGTAATGTTCTTAGGAATGTGTAATGCATTTCGGAAAACATACTTACGGGATTTCATGAGCAATATTTTGCACGAAACCCTATTTTTTTTCCAAAATAAACGTAGCCTAAGTTACTCCTTATAACATCAGCAATCTGCCAATCAAAGTCCCGTCAAAATCGTCCTGATCCTCTGCCTCCCGTCACTCCTGATGAAGTTCACGACATCATTAAAAAGCTCGAAGCTCGGAAAGCCCCCAGTTCGGACGGTATCACCAATAAGGTATACAAATTCCTCTCCGCCCCTCTCATATTGCTCATGGCCGTCATCTTCAATGGCGCTCTGAGCAACAACATCTTCCGCGTGAAAGAAGCTACCGTCATCGGTATCACCAAGCCAGGCAAGCCCAAGTCTGAGCCCACCAGTTACCGTCCCATCAGTTTGCTCAATGTTCTTAGCAAAACTACGAGAGGCTTATTTATAAGCGTCTCAAGGACTATGCTGAAGCAAGGAGCCTTATCCCTAACGAGTGGTTTGGTTTCCGAACTAAACACTCGTACATCCAACAGGTCCACCGCATTGTAGAGCACATCAGCGCTGGCTTCCAGCACGGTGCGGTGACCGGCGTGTTGTTCTTCGACATAGCGAAAGCATTCGACTGAGTCTGGGACAATGGCTTATTATATAAGCTGTACCCACTAGGAGTGCCTGACCATCTCGTACTCATCTTAAGAGACTTCCTGTCGGATCGCATTTTCCTGTACCGCACCGAGGGTGCACTCTCTTCCCCTCACCCCATCCGTGCTGGAGTCCCCCAGGGGTCCGTGTTATCTCCCCTTATGTTCACTCTTTTCACCAGCGACATCCCCAATAGTAAAAAGGCTTATTTGGCTCTATTCGCCGTCGACACTGCCATTTACTATACGGGTCGCTGCCGCCTCCACTACATACTGACCGCCCCAGCAAATTGTTACTCAAGTGGAAATTGCGCCTATACACCGCGGTCATCGACGGATGACCGCTATGTAGAGGCGTAAGCCTCACTATTTGCATAGAATACAGACCCTCCAGACCGTTTCCTTGGAAAGGTCACGGGAGCTCCCTTCTATGTCCGCAATGAGAATCTAAACTTAGATCTCAGAATGACCACCGTCCAGCAGTTCAAGAAACGCCTTTCCAAGCGTTTCTTTGATACTATAAAGCATCTCAATCTCCTGATTGCGGCGTCCGCCTGATACACACCCTTCCGCATAAGTAGGATTCGCCGATCGAGGCATACCCTTACCATCCCCGACGACGCCACAACCCTCCTCCAAGAGAGTAGTAAGGCCACCAATACCCTCAGTTTCATGACGTTATAAATATGACGGAAACCTTGTTCTAGGAAACTGTAGCTTTATTGTATGACTGTTCACCGCTTTCTCAGGAAACCGGCTTAATCATGGACTCACGTGAAAAAGGAAACCAAAACACGGATTATTCCAGGACATGACATGCAAATATATAGGTATTTTAAATGAGAACTGTCAAAGGAAGACGGAGCAACGTTGACATTTCCTTGATTCCCGCGAAGTGACATTACCTCGTGTCACTTCCATTCCTTGGATTTCCGGATAGAAAATCGTTTTATAATTATTATTTTTCTCACCCTTCTACATAGTTTAACATGATTGGGTGCCTACTTACCAATACCTACTACAGGAAGCTATTAACTGTTTAGTCCATGAAAATATTAATTCCTTTTTAGTCCGTCATTATATAAAACGCCAACAAATTAACAAAATTGAGCATCGCTACTCTGTAATCAAAATCAAAGCTATTTATTCAAATTAGGCTGAGAACCAGCGCTTTGCGAATGACAAAATTACGAGAGTCCCCCAAAACGCCCGCGGTTCATCGCTTCCTAGTGCTTTCGCTAGGAAGAAAAAGTGGCGCAACAAACTCCCCAGCAGCACAGATGTCTGTTTAGTTAGAATAACATGATTCTATACAATAGAAGGTATGCAAAGTAATTACAGACACACAACATTGAATAAATTATTTGCCATAAGTCAGCTAGCCACGCCAATACACCAACAAATACAATGAAACTACATATAAGTACTCAAGCAAAAAATAAAAACTAAAAAAATTTAAACAAAACTTAAATGACCAACCGAATACCGATACCTATGAAACTCTATGAAAATATCAAATTGTATCCGTATGTCCTATAGGTTATACTATGGGTCTATGGTAGGTAAATTGCAGTGCAGTCCTGTGGTTTAATTTCGTGTGTGCCGGAGGCTATGGACGGCCGACACATGCGCATATTTGTTCCTGATGTTGGAATTATAATAGAAATGTCGCCCGTACCTTAACTATTAGGTTGGTAAAGACTGGAATTTGTACAGGAAATGTAGTTTGAGTCTTATTACGTTGGAGCACATAATGACGCTGCTAGATAAGTAGGTACCTAGGTAGGTCTGTACACGTTTTCGCGTAACAAGCACTTGTGTTGTGGAAGTCTGAAGATGTTTCATAGCTAGGTGAAGATAGGGATTCTGAAAAAGAATAACATTGAGATATAAACAGCTCGATAATTTTAAACTTAGGTTATTAAACATAGGTAAGTATTACCTATTTCAAATCATAAATAGGTAGAAACCGGTCAAGCACCGCGCGTCGCCTATTTGGCGACGAAACAAAAGAAAATCAATTGTGTCTCATTAGCGGAGCTCGACAGATTAACAGAATGAAAAGAAATAAAAAGTCGTATAATCAATTCTATTTCATTGTATGACGTTCAAAGTGCCTTCTATGTGCCTATTTGAAATAAATGCTTTGACTTTATTATTTCCAGTCTTATAATAATAGAGAATGAAAAGATATATAAAGTCGTTACTAACTAGCAATTTGATTTACGGCCGAAATTAATAACCAATCTAATCCAATATTTATTTAAGATCGTACATTCAATCCAGATTTGTAGTAAAGTGTAGCTAAAAACGATCCGCGGATTGCAATTGCAATCTTTTCAACCAATCGATCTTTGAAAGGATGGATCACAGACTAAAAATATAATCTAAAATGACATGTGTCAGAAACACATTCAAGTGTACCGCGGTTTATTTAATGCTGTCATAACGTACCTTTCGTTGGTACATGTCTATTTTAACAAGCCAACGAATTGTTTTACTTGCGTTCCCATTGAGGGACCACATTTGAATTTTGAGGGACCACATTTGAATTTTGAGCGACTACGGCGAAGCTAAAAGGAGGGTTATGATTTTGACCGGTATGTATGTTCATCTGTTCCCTCATAACTTCTAAACTACTTGTCATAATTTGACAAGTGAGGTATCGTTGGAAGCGTTTTGATCGTCCGCCAGTTATAGGCTATGTGACGTCACAATAAATTGAATATGGCGCCCTCTAGCGGACATAAAGTCATGACCTAAAAGATTTTTTTTCATCATGCTTTTTGGGTATCAAATGAAAGGGCTTAATTAGCACATTTCAAAAATATTACTGAAAATCTGAAAAATGTCTTAAAATAATTAAATAAAAAATAAGTTTATTCGAAGTTACTTACGAATTAAGTAAGTATGTAATTTTTATGATGTAAGTAGATAATAAAGAGTATTCTATATAAGTATTTATCTATAGGACATTCAAGTCCATTCATTTCAAATACTGAGCACCTAAAGAAAAAAATCTTTCCAGGAAAACCACAACATTGTGTGCACTGAATACTTGGATAATAAAAACAAGATAAGAAATGCACGAAGCCGTAAACATAACTACAATAAAAGAAGTATTTTCTTTCTTGTCCTTGTTATCCTGAAGAATGTTTCCTTACAAAAGCCGTGTGACAGGTGCCAGTCGAGACTCAACGATCAGACAACACGTTATCAAATTCACGATAAAAAAAACTACCCTTTGGAATGGGCGACTAGAATCAATTCTATTTTATTAAGATAATTTTTGACGTTCAAAAGTGCCTTTTATGTGCCTATTTGAAATAAATGCTTTGACTTTGACTTTGATACATACATTTTTAATTTACTCGAGTGCCTCGTTGGTGAAGTGGTCGCAAGCACCACAACTGAGCATAAGTTCCTGGATTCGATTCCCTGGTCGGGAAAAGTGTTATTGGGTTTTTCTATATCTGGAATTTCTCAGTAGCAGTCCGGAGTCTGGATTTATGCCCAGTTGATGGCAGTAGGCTCGCCCCTTATTATATGGAACTTAAACATAACTGGCAAAATGTAGATGTACAGACGCCAGTACATCAAGCTACCCGAAACTGTCAAATTTTCCAAATCAACTTTGAACCTTATGCTTTAGCGATAAAGTTGAAAATCTATTAAGGAAATTTGACAGATTGTAGTAGTAGCTTGATGTGCTCCAGTCTGTACCTACATACACCACTGCCCAACCCTTGGGGGACAATTAGGCGTGATGTTGTGTTAGTTTAGTCGCTCTTTCTGATGAAGGTGATAGTTATTTTTCCCTTTTTCACAAATAATGAATAAAATTGATCAAAATCAATTTCGTGCACGGTCCGGGTAAGTTCTAACGGTAAGATTTTTAAAGATTAGATCGACAGATCCTTCATTTAAAAAACGAGATAAAATAGGTACTTACGTAAAACTAAAATCCCCCAAGATCGAAACGCCTTTAATGTTAACAAAAAGGTTTATAATGGTGACAGATTATGGCGCAAGAAATCTCGTTCGAATCACGTTTGCGTAAGTACTACCCATTTAGGTTCAGACTTTGGACTGATTTTTCTAACGCCAGATAACTTTATCGGAGAAATAATAATTTCGAATTTTTGACAGTTCTTCTATACAAATACATACAAGTTTCGGCCTTTCTTCTCAGACTAGTCCGATAGGAAACGTCGACCTCATCTAGTTTTAAAAAAAATATGGTTGACGTGTAAAAGTGTTTGTGCAAACATACTTACAAAAATAAAATAATGTATATTAGAGCCAAGACTTTGAGATAATTTTCAAGTTATGGCACAACAAACTGTGTCGTACTTAACAAAGTTCAAATTCCATTGCAATCATAAATTTATTAGGACCTTTTTGTGATGAAATGATCACTCAAAAATAAACTTAGAATACATTGTACTAAGGTAGATGACTGATTACGTGGCGTTAGAATGTAATTATCTGAGATTATGAACACTGCTTTAAGTATCAAAAACTGTCAGACGTCAATTTTATTCCACGAATAAATAAAAATTATCGGTCGATTAAAAAATCAGCATTATTAAAATAATAATATGTACTTACATGTATATAAAAAAGAAGCAAAAGAATCATATATGTAGGATTCATAGGGCATCAAAAAATTCGTCCGCATCGCTGTCAACAGGAACAGTGCCCAAAAGGCTAGCAGCATTGCCACATTGTATGGCGATGCTGTTTCTTTGGCCAAGAAATAGGCCAGCCCTCTGGTCACGTGTAGAGTCGAACAACCGCTTGGCAATATCTCGAAAATTTTACTCACAAATTTTTTACTATAATTTATTATAGGTGTAAACTAGTTCTATTTCGATACTATTAATAAGTCGGAACACCGTCTATACAAAATGGCCGCCCTGTTTTATTCATAAAGCTTTTAACCGAATACGTTAAACGTTTTAATATTCACAACTAAACGTTTGAACTTTATCAAAGAAAAACTAGTTGGAAATTCATGTCGCCTGAAAGGTAACAAAATCCAAAAAGACATTGCAGAATTACCCGTTTGACTTCGACTTTGTAAAAGCATTCTCATTATTCATTTAATTCTCTGCCCTTTAAAATCATTCGAGCGGCGCTTATTCAAAATGTACAGGCGAATAAAATAACACCTTTACATTTTAACACCGTCGTGAAGTTCGTCTAAGTAAAATTCAAAGCTAAACTAACAATAAACAAAAAAAAAAAACAACCGACTTCAAAAAAAACACTACAAAGTGATAAATAACTTTAATTTCGGAAGTCGGTGTCGTTGATTCCGCATTTTCGTTTTTTGACACCGACTTCCGAAATTAAAGTTATTTATCACTTTGTAGTGTTTTTTTTGAAGCCGGTTGTTTTTTTTTTTGTAAAAAAGTTTTTATTTTTCGCTTTTTAGTTGTACCTACCCCACAAAAAAGTAAACAAAAAGATCGTTAATGTAGACAATGTAGATACATTTTTAGATTTTTTTTGATTTTTCAAAAACTGCTCATCCAATTTCAATAAAATTTTCATGGGACCATTTGGGAAGTATACCCTTTCTAACAAAAAAAGAATTTTTCAAATCGGTTGGCAAACGACGGAGTTATGCGCGAACAAACACAAAAAAAAAAAAA
Source organism: Amphipoea lucens (assembly GCA_947508005.1). Classification (NCBI taxonomy): domain Eukaryota; kingdom Metazoa; phylum Arthropoda; class Insecta; order Lepidoptera; family Noctuidae; genus Amphipoea; species Amphipoea lucens. The sequence continues at coordinate 12,839,328 of OX382378.1, read as the reverse complement.
AAAATACAACCATTTGAATTGAGAACCTCCTCCTTTTTTAGAAGTCGGTTAAAAACTGCTTTAAACATTTTTGCCTGTCTGTTTGTGCCGGCTAATCTCCGAAACGGTTGGACTGATTTTGACGGGACTGTCACTGGCAAATAGCTGATGTTATAAGGAGTAACTTAGGGTAATTTGTTTTAGGGAAAAAATTATGGTTTCGCGCAATTATCGACATCTATGCGGACGAACCTGCGGGCAGAAGTTAATTTATAATATGACGTTATACAAATTGTTATCCGATATTTACTAAATTAGAATAATTGGCTTTAAACTCGTCTTAAATTACGAAAGTAACATGATCATGATTGGTTTTAATCTACATTCCCGATTTATTTGCCAATAATGTAAACAAATATAAGTTCATGGAAAAATAATTTTAAATCCTACACAATTAAGTTCAGTTTACAGCTACAACTTCAAACATTTTTGTAACTATTTCAATAGTGCTAGGCACTCTGCAATCAACTAAATTACCATTAAAATAAAGTTGATATTTGTTTAAAATGAAATAATATTAATTTGAAACATAAATTTAAATAGACTTTACATACATAAACTCACGCCTTCTTCTTATGGGATTAAACAGAAACTACAGAACGCCACATGCTCTTTTTGCCTCGTTTACGTCCATACATCTGATCATACACGCATGCCGCGACCGGTTACGGTACTACACACCTGGGTGCTTACTCTTGAATTTAATTCCGATAGATCGACTTTAGAATTGCGACGTTTCGTACTTTTGAGTTCGGTTTAATTAAACAAAAGGTAAAATTGGGTGTCCATTTTGGTGAACTAAGTGGAAATTAGGGCCGGGCTCCAAAATCAATCATCCAATTTTACCTTTTAGTTTAATTAAACCGAACTCAAAAGTACGAAACGTCATAATTCTAATGTCGATCTATCGGAATTAAATTCAAGAGTAAGCACCCTGACCTTTCTGATCGAAACTTATGTGGGTGTAACCGCGGGGCGCAGCTAGTGTACATATATAATATATATGTACACTAGCTGCGCCCCGCGGTTACACCCACATAAGTTTCGATCCCGTGGGAATATCGGGATAAAAAGTCTCTCTCTCTCTGTAGTCGGTCCCTCATGTCTGAGGATCGTGGTCAGCTTCGGAGTTGCATCTGGAGCGGATGATCCTCCTCCACCGGTTTCTGTCCAGCGCATCTCTTACCACCGTGTAGAATTTAGAGGACGATGATTCCTTCACCTGATCGGTCCATCGTGTTGGTGAACGACCGCGCGATCGTTTGCCTTCGGTGTTCCCAATCACAATCAGTTTTTCCAAACTTTCATCGCCTCTGCGTACTATGTGGCTGAAATAGGAGAGAATGCGCTGTTGACATATGGTCGACAAGCGGGTCCTTATTCAAAGCTGGGTTAAGATCGATGCATTGGTGCGTTTGGCAGTACACGGTAGGTATTTTCAACATTCGTCTCCAGCACCACATCTCAAATGCATCAATCCTTTGTCTTTCTCGGGCCAAAATCGTCCACGTTTCTACTCCATACAGGAAGATAGGGAATACTAGGGCTCGCATCAATCTGATCTTGGTTGTGATACCAATTCCTCTCTTCTTCCAAATGTTACCTAAACGGGTCATAGCATCTTTGGCCATCCCAATACGCCTTTTTATCTCGGGGACACAGCTGCCATCATTGCAGATTTGCGAGCCAAAGATAAAAGGCAGCAGCGGATAAAAAGTAGCCTATATGTTAATCCAGGGTGTCAGCTACCTGCATACAAAATTTTATTAAAATTGGTCCAGCCGTTTGAGCGTGAAGAAGTAACAAACATATAAACACAACACTCACAAACTTTCGCCTTTATAATATTAGTGTGATGTCCTCCTGGGGCGTCCCTCCCGGCGTTTCCACTCACCAGATGAGAGTGGAACCTTACCTTTAATAATACATAATTGGTTTGATTTACGTAATTTAAAACCGTAATTCGTTTGAATCCCATGGTACAGCCACTAGGGACCGATGATTGCATTGAAATGGTAAGCCGTCCCGATGAAAGGATTATACTAAGAAGGTCGGAGATTGGTTTATCCCGTAGCACTGAAAATACAAGGCAGAGGAGATAGGAACAATTCTTTCTCGATCTGTATTTATTGAAAAACTAGCTGCGCCCCGCGGTTTCACCCGCATAAGTCTCGATCCCGTGGGAATATCGGGATATAAAGTATCCTAAGTCCTTTTCCGGGACTCAAACTATCCCTATACTAAATTTCATCTAAATCGGTTCAGCGGTTTAGGCGTGAAAAGGTAACATACAGACAGACAAACAGAGTTACTTTCGAATTTATAATATTAGTAAGTATGGATATGCTCGACGATGCGCGATGGTAGCAATTTGATGATAATTAAATTGATCGTTTTGTACTGAAATGAAAACAAATGACTATTCGTCTTTTTTTTTTTCAGCCTTTACTGCCCCACTGCGGGGCATAGGACTTCCGTACCTAAATCCTTCTAGAATAGAAAAGAATACTCTTTATTATTACCTACACCATATAAATTACAGACATAAATATAGAAACTTTACAAAGGGTGACAAAATGGGCGGTCTTATCGTTAAGAGCGATCTTCTTCTTTTTTTTTACTTTTTTTTTTCTTCTAGGAACTCTTTTCCCGCGCCACCTCGAACCAGCCCTTGCGGCACGCGTCCTGGTCATCTCGCCATCTTTTTCTGGGCCGGCCTCGAAGGTACCGTCCGTCTTCAGGCACCCATTGTGTGGAGAGTTTTGCCCAGCGGTCATCGTGCATACGGCTGATGTGATTCGTCGGTTATTAAAAAACTAACTCAATTCTTATTATTATATTATTCTAACTGTAGTGCGAGCTTTAAAATTAATATTAATGAACCTATCTGAAACTTACTTTTTTAAACTCACAACCGAACCCTTGTCCCTGCAAGGCGTACCTTCTTAAATACTACCTAAGCAAGATAGCACAATCAGCCTATAATATTCCCACTGCTGGGACACAGGCCTTCTCGCAGTGAGAGGGAGTAGGCCGTAATCCACCACGCAGGCCCAGTGCGGGTTGGTAGATGTCACATGGTCTTATTCGAATTTTTGGTTCTAGGAGTTGCCGGTTTCCTCACGATGTTTTCCTTCACCGTTTTGAGAGCAGCGATGATGAAATGAAATACACAAAGTAAAGTGGCTACCAGGGTTCGAACTCACTACCTACAACTCGTAAGTCAGGGCTGATGCCACTGCTCCCTCCTAAGCGAACAAAAAATTAAAATAATATTAGATATCCAGATTTAAAATCATTATAAAATTATTTCTCGTTCAATTAATATTACTGTGACGCCAATTCCAGTCCACGGGCGTGATAACATTATTATCCAATCCATTTTACGCTTTGCACTCAATTCAACGCGGATTAAATTGATAATTACAAACCTGTTACAAAATTAAATACATTTTGTTTGTTCATTTTTCGCTGTGAAATACGGCGCAAACCCATTATGGTATTCATAAATGGTCCAATTTATATCAGCCTTAATGGTTTTGCGCTTCAATACACATTAAACTGATTGAAAATAAATACCGGTGATATGAGAGAGAGGCGAAAAAATTATAAAACGTAAGAACTTACTTACAACGTGTAATGAATAGTTGAGATGAATGTAAATAATCACACATTTAGGGGTATGTAATATGAATAAATAAATAAGCAATACCTTTGTACTCTAATAATAAAATAAATAAATAACAACTTATACCTAATTAGTTAATAAAAATAACAAAATTATATCCTAACTTAACTAAAACTATTCACAAATTAAAATATGGCGTCGAAAAATTCATCCGCATTTTCATGCTCCGGGAGTTATTTCTTTACGCCCTAAGATGCGTTAAAAGTAGTATTGAAATAAGGAAGTTTCGGCGCTCATAACTTTCAAACCAATTTTCTTTTTTATGTCCCTCGTCTTTTATGTACGGGGCTAGATAATGACGAGACAAATAGATATAATTTTTAATGTACACTGTCAAACAGTGGAGTATATGTATAAACTCCATATGACGACGTTAGTATCCATGGAAGAATTACCGACTAGCGTAACCTTAACGTTAGAATTCCAGATTACCTACTTGCATAATATGCCTATTTGAATAGATGATGTCTAAGGAGCTGCTATCGTACCACGTCCACGACGAACTGCTGTATTTCGGCACAATCTTGGTGATATTAAAACTCCTGAACCACTAAAACTATAACCACTTCTGGTAAAGGCGCCGTAATATCGATATTATTTGGGAGATAACCGTAGTCGTTTAAATAATTTTCTCGTTTAGCTTTATAATATTATCCTGTAGAAAATAATTGTACAATACTAACGACTGACGTGCCATTCATCTTACATAAAAGGAAATTGCATTATCATCACGCTTGCTGACTGCGTGCTGGTGATTGGAAAATCATGGTTTTATCCCGACATTTTTCTTAGCTAAAGTCTTCAATTATATTGGATAAGAAGTAGGCGCATCCGAAATTTTCGAATTCCGAAAAAAAAAAAACATATTTCCAGAACACCCTTTAATAATGTTAACTGCTCATATTACTACAACCGCCTTTGTCAAGTTACGTTGATTACGTTGAAACCTGATATGCATAGGTAACTAACTGAAGGGACTAAAAATACATAATAATGTATAATACACAACGTTTTTGGACACCTTCATTTCTAATACTGATGCAAATGACAAATTTTCATGACGTTATAATATGAGGGAACCGCTTTCCAATGAAACCAAGGCAACGTCAATGTGCGTCTTATATCTCAAGCAAAAGAAATAAGTATATACCTACCTACCTACCAGTTAGTTCTCCATAAATGGCATGCACATTCAAAATTCAAATACATAGAATCATGCATATGTGCCTCCATCCTAACACTCCATGCATCCTCTGATTGCGTGCCGTGCCCGCGACAAGGTCGCGCGCACCGGACGGGCGCCGGTTGCCGGCTGCACGCGTCCTGCACTTACGGGTTCCGAGCCGGACGTCTCTCCTTTGTCACGTCAAGCCGGCAGCCGTACTGCACTTGTTTACCGTCTGCATAGGCTATGCCTGAGCCGTATGTACGGAACTGCTCATCTCTTGTTTGATTTCGCGATTGGTGATTGCATTTTTTATGGCATTGATGACAATTGACACTTTGTAGTGCAGTTGATTGTGGCACAAAGAACAAGGTCTGGTAGCGATCAGAGGATCTCCTTGAACCGTTACCTACGCAACCGTGATAAAGTATGCTAAAGGTCCGGTCGCGCTAAATTTGCCAAAGATGTAAACAACAATGGCCGCTCGAAACTGAATAAAATCGATATACAAGAACAGTAGTTCTAGTTGTAGAAGTCTAGTTAGCTCGGAGATTTAGACGAAAACAAACATTAGATACTTAAAATAAATGTTCTTGTATATCGATTTTATTCAATTTCGAGCGGCCATTGTTGTTTACATCTTTGGCAATTTTAGCGCGGTCGGACCTTAGATGATTTGGTCGTGTTGAGAGGATGAGTGAAAGGCGACTAACAAAAGGTATTTACAAGGCAGATGTGAGTGGAAACTCTAGGAGATGACGCCCTAGAAAGACATAATTATTACCTTATCGGTAATGCTCTTCAGAAAAGTCTGGTGTATAGTACTAGCAACCGGCGGACGTGTATGACCAGCGGGATAGGTAATTGCGTAACACACTACCAGTAGCAATGGGTTTCATCTTGACAGTTCAACAACATTCATTGCGTTATTTACGTAGTTGAACAGACACATTTTTCGAACATATGAAGCAATGGATTAGCAATATCCTTCAAAATAATTCAGATTGAGATTTATATTGTGTTACGCAATTAGGGCACAGTAGGCCAATTCTCGTAATTAATCTGTCAAGTTCCGCTAATGAGACACAATTGATTTTCTATTGTTTCGTCGCCCATGGGCGACGCGCGCCTCTTGACCGTTTAAAAACGTTCAAAATGTAGTCGCAGTCTCATCTCGGCGACAAACAAATGGTAACAAGTATAGGTAAATTAGAAGTATTTTTGACAGATGGAGACAGATTAGAATGCGAACGTTCTTAAAAATATGAGAATTGCCCCTCTGACGTATTAACGTAAATATGGCAAAAGAATTATGTAAGGATCGTAGCAGGTGGCGTTCTGTAGTTTCTGCTTACCCCCATGTGATGAGGAAGTTTATGTATGTACAGACGCCAGCACATCAAGCTACTCGAAACTGTAAAATTTTCCCAATCAACTTTGAACCTTATGCTTTAGCGATAAAGTTGAAAATCTATTAAAGAAATTTGTATCAAGCTACCCGAAACTGTCAAATTTTCCCACTCAATTTTGATCCTTATGCTTTAGCGATAAAGTTGAAAATCTATTAAATTTTGACAGATTATAGTAGCTTAATATGCTGGCCTATAAGTATGTAACACTAAACATAGGATACTAATCAGAAAGAAAAAGTTTCCAAACAGAATCAAACAAACAGTACACTCACGCACGGAACCTCTACCAAAAAGGCAAAAAATAAATCAATTCTATTTTTTTTATAGACGAAGTAAAAACATAATACCGTTTTATAAATCCAGGTAGATAAGATCTTCCTTTCAGTAAATCTCTGTCATCTTATAAAGAATACGTACTTAATCTTTCTGAGATTAAACGCTTTCTATTTGAAGCCTCCCATCCCGCCTCAAAGACAAGGTAAATATTTAACGTGAGAAATCAAAACCAGATTTTAACTAGATGATATTTTTTATTTAGATTTTTTCATAGTTTATTTTTCTGGAAAACAAGAGTTGTAGGAATTTAGAAAACTAATTGGTAACAACGTCGTTTCAGAACGTAAAATGTATTTATTAATATCCACTCTTGAAAAGCCCTTCTTATTATTTTTTAACCGACAATAAAAAGGAGGAGGTTCTGAAATCGACGCGTATATTTTCTCCATACGACATTCCATCCTACTAATATGAACTTATGAAGTAGCCGGGAGTGACAGCACAACATGTGTGATTTATTCGCCCATGGGCACTCGAAAAAAACGCCACAATACACAAATCAGGCCGACATTCAAGTGGTCACCACACATTGCGGTGACACAGGACGGATATGGGCCGTTTTTATCCGCAAAATGTTCGGCTATGATTGGACATCCTATACTACCCTGTAGGTACTTGCTTGAAGGGGTGGAAAGCAGTACATTATTCACTGCTCCCGGCAGCTGTCTCTAATTTTGTTTCCTTGGCTTCAAATGGCTATGCTGAATAATAAATGCCGAGACTTTGCAAATAACACGGGTGCTGTTACGGTATTAATACTTCTTTTAGCTTTTAGTGGAGAATCTTTTTGCTACAGCAAACTGGTGTTATTTTCAGTTGGCTAGCTAAACTACGCAAAAGCGATGGGTATCATTGTTTTTAGGGTTCCGTAGCCAAATGGCAAAAAACGGAACCCTTATGGATTCGTCATGTCTGTCTGTCTGTCTGTCTGTCTGTCCGTCCGTCCGTATGTCACAGCCACTTTTTTCCGAAACTATAAGAACTATACTGTTGAAACTTGGTAAGTAGATGTATTCTGTGAACCGCAGTAAGATTTTCACACAAAAATAGAAAAGAAACAATAAATTTTGGGGTTCCCCATACTTACAACTGAAACTCCAAAAATTTTTTTTCATCAAACCTGTACGTGTGGGGTATCTATGGATAGGTCTTCAAAAATGATATTGAGGTTTCTAATATCATTTTTTTCTGAACTGAATAGTTTGCGCGAGAGACACTTCCAAAGTGGTAAAATGTGTGTCGTCCCCCCCCCCTCTAACTTCTAAAATAAGAGAATGATAAAATTAAAAAAAATATATATAATGTACATTACCATGTAAACTTCCACCGAAAATTGGTTTGAACGAGATCTAGTAAGTAGTTTTTTTTTAATACGTCATAAATCGAAAACCGCAATTTACCTTTCACAAAGTTACAACGAACTACAAGAACTTTTATATTAGGTATGTTACTTGCTGCTACGGAACCCTTCATGGGCGAGTCCGACTCGCACTTGGCCGGTTTTTTTTTTTTTTTTTTGGGAGGTCTTCGACCGCTGTTAGTGTCGTAACTTAAGTATGAGTTGAGAAAAACTGTTTTCACGTCACTGTGAAGTTTTGTACACAAAAAACAAAAAATAGATTTTATAACTGATACCTAGTTCAATTCAGTTCATTTATTCACAATATATTATTTTTTTATTAAAATTACATGTCAATAAAAAATTGTCATAAAGGGGTTTGAAGGTTTTGGCCCTAAAATCAGCCGCCATTTTGATTTTTTTTCAGAATCGCGGTGCACAACAAAAGTTATATATTTAGATAGAGGACACTTATACAAACAAAAAATGTATATAACATAATATCCTAAAGCGTCAGGTTTCGGAGTTATTCACCGAAATATAAGTCGAAAACAACAAGGATTTTTTTGTTTTTTTTCCCTCCTGGTAAGCATATTGAACTAATGAGGTAATAGAAACGTTATGAAACCTTTATGGAGAAGAAACAAATGAAGAATAGACATTTTTTAAATAAATAATTAAACACGGCAATTTACAGTTCGTTTTTAATCCCAGAGACTAATCTGGCAAGTGTAATGTCAAACTTCTATACTAAAAAAACGAAAACACAAAAGTCTCTGGGATTAAAAAACGAACTATAAATTGCCGTCTTTAATTATTTATTTAAAAAATGTCTATTCTTAATTTGTTTCTTCTCCATAAAGGTTTCATAACGTTTCTATCACCTCAATAGTTCAATATTATGCTTACCTGGAGGGAAAAAAACAAAAAAATCCTTGTTGTTTTCGACTTACATTTCGGTGAATAACTCCGAAACCTGACGCTTTAGGATATTATGTTATATACAGTTTTTGTCTGTATAAGTGTCGTCTATCTAAATAAATAACTTTTGTTGTGCACCGCGATTCTGAAAAAAAATCAAAATGGCGGCTGACCTTAGGGCCACCCTCCATACAAAAATCTTCAAACCCCTTTACAAAAGAGCGTGGAACATTTAACATATACTATAAAGATTAATGGAGAAAAAATTACAATAACATACTGTAGTTAATAGATCAATAGAATCATTCGTCGAAACAAAAAACAAAAAACAGACAAATACTCAATACTCATTGCAAGTAACTACAATAACTGTTCTCCCTATATATTTTTGTTTTATCGTATTAAGATATCGATACCCATCGCGTTTGCGGAGTTTAGTTAGCCAATTTAAAATAACCCCGTTTTAACATTACTTTTTACTACACACTAGAGTCGGCGGTAGTTTTAAACCACGTACTTATACAAAAGTTGCGAAAGCGTGGAGGTTCTTAAGTTGAAGTAAACTTTTGTATGCCACAAAGGTGTCGTAGAACTTTCAGAAGAAGATGACAAAATAAATTGGATTTGTCATATTCCAACTCTTTCAAGTCAACTGAAAAATAGTAGAAAAATGAATAGGTAATTGATAAGAACACGGGTAGGCATTTCGAATTATTTACCTATAACACGTAGTCATCGGATTGGTTGGTTGATTCACACGAATTTAATCACACTTTTAAATAATATTGTTCTTTCTATAGTCGATTCGCACGAAGTTAATTTGTTTGTGGGCGAATTGGCAACTCCAGAAAAACGTATTAGGCAATTGGCAGATTTTGATTTTTATGCAATAAAGTTAAAAATAAACTATACTGGCGTACAGAAGAGATAAAAACAAAAAAAAAATAGATTTTTTTTTAAATTAAATTCATAAATTACCTATTCTTTAGATTATAGGTAGGACAATCCAGTCATCTTTTTGTGAATACATTTTCGATTTCAGACACCTCAGATCTGAAACCCCTAAAACCACTAAAACCCTCTTCGGCCATAAAATCAGTGTCCAAAGACGATGCTCTTAAATTGCTATAAGTCTCTATTATGGAGAGTTATACCTACTCATAGATATATGAAATACATTTCTATGGTTATAAATGTACCTGTCCTGTGTGTGTATGTGTGTGTAGTTGTTCCTGCACGAGTCACAATAAATACTTTTTCTTCCTTTTCTTTCAAACATTTTCGCATATCCTAAAGGAATAGTCTGAATCCCACGTTAAGTTTAAAAAAAGTGTTTACATATCAATAGCTAGCACTCTACCCTCGGACGGGGTACAATTGGAGCGGAATGCATTACGGATGCATCCATGCAAATTCCAATTAGTTCTTGTTCATTTCATTTCGACTGCGAATTGCACTGACATGAAAATAATATATTTTCATGTCTCACAAACGAACACTGGTGCATGAATCTGGTAATGTGCGTTTCGTGCCAAATTCAATGGCATTTGTTGTAATTAATATGTTGTATGTAGGCTTTATGCGAGAGCAATTTCTGTTATATACCTACGAACAAATCATTATTTTATGGCATGTATTTAATGGAACCTCAAATAATTCCCATTTTGTTAAAAATATTATTGAACACTCTATTATAATGAATTTTGTGATCCTCTAATCATTCTTGTGTCTCAAAACGAAAGTCTTTGACCAGTGCGTGTTGCCAGTGATGACATATGGCACTGAAACGTGGTCGCTCACAGTGGGCCTTATTAGAAGGCTAAAAGTCACCCAAAGGGCAATAGAGGGCTATGCTTGGAGTTTCCTAACGTGATCGAATCAGAAATGAAGACATCCGCAGGAGAACAACGGTAACCGATATAGCCCGAAGAATTGCCAAACTTAAGTCGCAGTGGACAGGGCACATTGCTCGCAGAACAGATGGCCGATGGAGCCGAAAGGTTCTGCGAGTGGCGACCGCGTACTGAAAGACGTAGCGTTGGTAGGTAGGTCTCCTACAACGTGGACCGATGACTTTGTGAAGGCCGCAGGAATCCGCTGAATGAGGGAAGCACAGAACCGGTCGAAGTAGAGGTGCCTGAGGGAGGCCTATGTCCAGCAGTGGACATCTTTCGGCTGAGATAATGATGATGATGATTAATTCTTATTTTGGAGTCTTAAAAATACTAAATCGCCAAGTGACTGACTGCGACCAACTTGGATGTAAAGTTAAAAAAAAAAACATCTTTATTTACCCAAATAATTATAACAACCTTGCACAATTATTCATCTCTAAGTAGCTCGCCGGCCGCTGCCTCGGCATCGCTCGCTTCGCTCGCTCGGGTCGCGCGCGCTTGGTCACAGTTCTAAACTAACCTAAACCATATATTCGGGGTACCCTAGCTTAGTTACTGCGACCGATTTTGAGAAAAGGTTAGAAAGTTAAATAGCCTCATTTATTTTAAAAACTGTGCATCAGAAAACCATAAAGTTTTTAGAGGCTCTTTAATTTAAAAAGCGGACATCATAAGCTCTTCAATTATGATTAAATTGCTAAGGTATAGGTAGGTCATTGGCATGAGCCCGTGTTTTTATTTTAGATTTTACATCCACAAAGCAATACCTTGAAATCTAAAATGGCTGTTAGAGCTCACTTTAATATTTGTCTAATGGCAAGGATTGAACTAGTCCAAAGTATGACTACAAGACTGGTTGAGGTAACCAAGGGATATCGTGTTACTTACCCAGTAACTGGGTTTTGAAGGTCAGATAGGCAATCGCTACATGTAACTGGGATTCAGCTGCATCCGATTAGACTGGAAGCCGACCCCAACATAGTTGGGAAAAACGCTAGACCATTTAATGGCAGCAGCTGAGAAAGAAATGGCTACGTAAAATGTTACTACTAAAAGTGTATTGATAAATTCCCATGTTCCATACTGCGCTCAGAACAATCTATCGAAGTGTATAACCACAAACTTCTAAAGCGAAACCATTAATTTAAGCAACACCATGCCGCTCGTAAATCACTTTGTAAGCTCGTTATTAAATTGAGCATATCCTCATTATCCCTCGAGGTGCGACATAGTCTGTCAACGCTTGTCCATCCACTACTTGAGAGAATTAAGTTGTACAACCCGAGGTACATTCAGCTCAAATTATTTGCAAAGCTAAAGGTTTTGCCGGGACAAGAGGTTCCATTTGAGGTGTCAGTCCGACTGTCCATTAAACCCTTTTGCTATAATTCGTGTGCCAACACGGGCTAAAGGTACATATAAGAGGTACCTACCTGTGTCAATTCCGCCCATGTTATTATGTTTATCTTTGTTTTTGTTTTGCACCTCACTAGACCGGGATAAATCCTTTATACAGGCTGGCAGGATGCAGGGACATGGACGCGCAATCTAGCTAGCGTAAAATTTTTTGGTCACTTTTCAAAAAAAAAACAACTGTTTCGTAGAAAAGTGCAATACCTACCTACGCGGCCAAACGTATAGAACAGAATTATTTTTTTTTAAATAACCGACGAAAATTTCAACCATGGTACAGGTTGCGCGGCGATGTTCCTTCCAACCTGTATATAACGCAATTAAAGTTTGTACAAGAACACACTGTAGATGCTACCTATGTAGCCTAACCTAATGTAGTGCAGGCTGGCTATAACTTAGCGCGAGTTCCATTCAAACATTCAAGCAAGTTTAGTTAGTCACTTTGAAAGACCTAGATATAAAATCTAGTAGTGGAGAAAAAAATAATATCTAACGAAGATTTGATTTTGCACTTTTGTCTGGACTTATGTTCCGAATTCGCGCAAAAACAGCTGAACGGATTTGGATGAGATGTGCACGCAGATACTTAACTTATATCCTGGATTAACAAAAAGGGTACTTGTAATCCCGGTAGAACATTCCCTTGGGATATTTTCCGACATCCACGCAGGTAAAGCCGCGGTCAAAAGCTAGCAGTGTTGTGCATAATACGTAGGTATAGATATCTTCTCGATGTGTAAGAGTGTGAGTCAAGCTCATTTTCTAGCAGTATAGATATCTTCTTGATGTGTAAGGCTAGCTCATTTTCTTTTATTTTACTACGTGCTAGCATTTGCATATCCATAGTTCAGGGCCCTTTTCATATAAATACTAGAATTACTAGTCCTACCCATAAACCAAGATAGTGTAACACGTAGGCCATTACGTAACACAGAATGGTCACATTAGATAGCAGAGGATCTGCCCTATCGTGCCATACAATTGATTTAATATGCACCCTTTGAAGCCAAGGGTCGGCAAGTTTCAAGCAACTCTCGGTCTTAACACGACATTTATCACTGTTACAAGGGACACTGCTAAGTGTGAGTACCTATACCTATCCAAAGATGATAAATAATATCTTAAAATATGCCGTCATATTACCATTTAAAAGCCATAAATTTTAAAGGCCACGTGTCAAAGCAGTTTTTGCGAATAAAAACCGCGAAGAACAAAAGTAGCTTGGGTATGTAAATTGAGGCCGAGCGAGCAAGACATTCGCATGCAATTCACGATTTACATAGATAGGTACAATTATAACGATGTCGCAGGGTCACTTATATTTACATCAGCTTGACAACAGGGTCAGAAGGGGACTAAATGGGCCACTACAGTTATGGGCCATGGCGACCGGCCGTAAGTTCATGGCCAGTATAATCTACGCCGTCTGCACACACAGGAGTAGCGTCGGGAACTCGGGAATCGGAATCTCGCCACAGTTCGCTTGACACTCCACCGCTATAAAATTCACACCATTAACGACGAAAGGGGCAGCTAAGCCTCCCCTAAAAGGTATCGAGAGGTACCCTTCAAATTTTGATGAATGTTTCAGAACATTTCGTTGGGGTTTATAAAAATATGAGTGTCGTGTCCTAAAATTATTTTAACCCAAGAAATTTTTCACGAATATGCACACATGCACATAAACAAAAAACCTTGAGGCGCCACAACAGTCTAATAAAACTCAAAAAATAGGTCAGTCAAAAAACCTGCAAACTTAAAATAAAATTAAATCTGAAAGTACACTCAAGAATTCATCATAAAATTTACTGGATAAAGTTCTGAGCTAAAATAACATGTAACGGGAACATTTTACAGACTTTTCTCGTGATTTTTTTCAAACGAAATCCGTCGAGTGAAACTTTTACAGAAAGATTTATTTCAAGGGTCGCCAAGCGGGTGTTCCATCTTCATTTGATGGCGGCGACGCGTCACCGGTGGGTGTCTGGTTACAGACGCGCGATAAATGACACTATTTGTACAGATTTGCGTCCACGCTTACCACTGACAAATAACTGTGTTAAAATAAATTCGCGTCCATTTTAAAATAATTTACATACTTAACAACTAGTGTAATCATTTGGTAAGGACATGAAACGGAAAATTTTAGCTCTTGCATTGCGATGATGTCACAAAGCTACATATGTCGCATATAAATTCGTCGCAGCTAAGAACAAAGTTTACATATCCAGCAACATGCACATATCCCGCACACATATTTTATTCACCAATATTTAGAGAAGAGAATACACGAACCGATGACTCTCGAATGTCCCCCGAGCGGACCGAACGTGTCGTAGCTATAAAAAATTCAGCAGAATGTTCGTTATGATGAGCGGTGCCGCCGTCGCATTGCAGGCTGCAACGATGACCTACATCCACACAAAGCCGGTCGAACTGCTCTTAAGATTAACTTACACAATATGTGAATGTTTAACACCCCAGCCGCAGGTAATGCATCGCTGCGCAGCTGATCCATCTTCGACGGATTTGAATATGTACATTTTATAATGTGATGCATGATCAATACTCGGAAGGATTCATTTTATATTGTACAAATTTTGATATAGTTAGATATAGTTGTTACTTAAGCACTATAACAATGCCTTTATTGAAAACATAAATACAAGTAAAGAAAAAGTCATAACATAGTAGTTTAGTATCTAGATACTAAACAACTGTTTTATGACTGTATCTAAATTTAACGCGTGAGTTGTGTCTAGACACACCTTGATATTCCGAGTGTGAGAAAGATAGTAAAATGTTACTATTGTTACATGGATTTAAAACTACTTTAAAAATACAGGATCTACATTTTGTGCTTTTATTTCTGTGTTCACCGAACCGAGCTGAGAATCACCTGTCTATATCGAAAGATCTAAGAAATGGGTAGAGAGGAGTGACATCGGGACAGACAGACACTTTGACAGACAGTGAGTTGATAAGCCTACACTTTCCGTTCCGTATTCACCAATTTTACTACGGAAAAACTAAAAGGGCGAGCACACATCGTCAGTGTAAAAAGAATTCATGCTCTATAAAACGTTAGCAAAGATGTGTGTGTACCATAACACCATCAAAACGCGGCTGAATGAAAGCGAGATAAGGCTGCAGCATCCGAGAAATTCCTTTCACCCTTCTCACTTCGCCAGATAATATTTTACAGGGGGATAAAGGACAAAGCCTTTTCAGCTTTAGGTGAAATATATACAACTTGAAATTTTACTTTTTAATAACGTAATATTAGAAGACTTTATAGGAAAGTTAACAGAATTATAATTATGAAAGTAGAATAACGCTGAACTTGTTTTGTTCAATTAATGGCCGGTTTCATTAACATATAATTGTACCCCAAGCTTACAAGCATCTGCAAGCGATTACAAAGAATAGTTTTTCAATCAAAATTATCCATTTGAAGAGCGAAGACTCGTGAGTTTACCAACAAGCGTAATTCACTGAATGCAAACATATCCTCCTTGTCCTGTAAAACTTACAGAATTGTAATAAACACTCTCCCTTTAGGTAAGTAATCTATTTCCTTGAGTGTTTATTCATGCCTCAATTTATTGTCCCCGCTCGATCGTATTTTCCAAAGAGCGACCTTATTTCTAAGAAGCTACTTTATGTCCGGAGAAAGCAACCGAGAAAATGGCTATGTCTTACAATAATATACGGGCTTCGTACAGTTCGATAAAATATAGGTTTTGTTGCTACAGACCGGCAATCATAATCGCTGAAATAGTGAAGTTTCTACAACAAACAAGTGCTAATGTTAGAAAGTTTCCAGACCAGAGCAAAATGGTTTCCCGTTTCAGGATATTTTTATGTTACAAATAACTTAGGAAGACTCTACGGGATTTCTCTTCATTTTGCTAAGTATAGTTCAACGTCAAATTAAAATGTCGTACTTGTTCTAGAAAAAATATTGTTCTTTCCATATTTCGAAGAGTTACTACGATGACACACGTAGTTGAAGGTAAAACTAACAATTAATGAAGTTATCTGAGTTAATTGATTAAGTACCTACATAAGGATTATGATTACACGTGAGTGGAAAAAGTTATTATATAAATCCAAGATAATGAGAAAAAACAAAAACTTTACTACAAAAAGTATATACAACTATATTACATTCAATAAACATTATAATGTTATGAATGAAAGTAACAGTGATAGCAGCAGTTTAAATTAATAAACACGATAAAACCATCACATCAAAATGACATTAAGCTTCATTAAGGCCAGTGACACGCTACCAACAAAACGTTATCATTTACATCGTATACGTTTTCCATGTTTGATTGCTACGATTATGTGTGACATGTATGTACAGACCTTTACGTAGCCGCGTAGGCCTATGAGGAGCTGCTACGAACTTCAAATAGTCGGCGCGTAGACGTTGCACACCTATACACGACTTCGCTCTTTCTGTCTCATAAATTTTTATTTCACAAATATTAATACTTATTAAAAAGGTACTTTTTATCGTATTTTTTTTTTTCTTAAAAAAAAAGATATAATAAAACATGAAAGTTTTGAATTCAGATGCCGCCAACCGAGACAAAGTTCCGCCTTTCAAGGATTATCGCGAGTGCCGTGGTTTTCATCTCGGTTCTATGTGGTGAGTACTCATATAGATTATTTCGCTAACTTTCGCATTTCTAATAAAGTGAAAACTCTCGCAATAAATGTTGAGTGTTGTTGTTCTAGATCGAGCTATTTCGCTTGTATTTGTCGGTAACATGATGTGCGTCCGTGTTGAACGTTTTACAGATATTTCTCCGGTCTAGATGCTTTCACGAACATTGCCTTAAATCTTTTGTGGTGCCATTATAGTCATTGCATTGTTTCTTTAGACTTTCCTCGACCCTTTTACAAACTTAATCGTAAACCAAAATACGTATGTTAACGTAAATTATGTTATTAATAGGTAGGTACTTTGATTTTCTCCATTTTACTAAAACCAACGTACCTAGTCATAGTCATTTATTCATTAACAATATTTTTATCTGAATTTACACAAAATAAATGAATAATTAGGTACATAATACACGAAAAACAGCAGACAACATTGATTTTACGAAATTAATTCAATTAGGTATCTACATTGATCATATAATAATTTAGATAGGAATTACAAATCTTTATTGGTCTAATTGGACATTTGCTCAATAAGAAATTTTTCGTTTTGATTTTATTACTGTTTTTTTTCTTATAAGTATTAGAAGGATGTATGTATGTAAGTATATTCTCATATTGTAGGTATGTTTATATTTAAATTATAAAGTCGTTTTTGATTTAAGTATTTTCTACTATTAGACACGTTGTCTACATCTGTTTTTATCTACTCTCCTATCACAGGTAACCTGGAAGAGATTTTTTTTACAAATAAGCACCACCTTTGAAAGCATTTTTCTGTTCCTTTCTTCTTGTCTGCTTATATGTGTGTAGATGTTTAAATATATAAAAAAACACGTCATTGTTAACGTAAAATAGGTATTAAAATTACCATGAAAGGTGAGGTGTCGCTGTTTTGACGTGGATAGCTCATAAGATATTCAGCGGCTGCCGCGACCTCCACGACATATGGATGGCTCCCATGATCGTTTACGTATCGACAATATAGACAGCTATTTAATGACACATTGCATTTTCCTTTGATACAAAGAAATAAACGCTTAAGTTCTTGGAATTCATAATTTCTTACAAATCAAATAAGGTTTGTTTGTTAAGATTCATATTTTGACATAGATAAGCCATAAGGCATGTATTTTCTGGTGTACAATAAAGTATATATAAATAAATAGGGAGGTACTGATGTTGTTACCTAGTAATTGGGTTGTGGAAGTCAGATAGGCAGTCGCTCCATGTAAAATACTGTAGGTATTCAGCAGCATTCGGTTAGACTGGAAGCCGACCCAAACATAGCTGGGAAAAGGCTAGGCAGATTTTAGGTACCGTCAAACGGGGTTCAGGGGTGAATAGGGACATTTTAAAAGAAATTTTCACATTGAAATAATATACCTAGTTTGTTGCCAAAAAGGACTCCAATATTTTTACTGTGTTATAATTAACTAAGCTGTTATTTTGACGTTACAAACACACTTCAATTTTGTTTATTTATTTGTATATTTTTATCTATATCTATATACTTATAATAAATCTGTAGAGAGGTCAATTCTGTACATGAAATATATTTTCAAAATAACTATCAGGGGGTGATTAGTGATCGATACTGATGCCAAAAATGCAATCAGTAAAATTTTTGTCTGTCTGTCTTTCTGTCTGTCTGTCTGTCTGTCTGTATGTTCCTTATAGAAACAAAAACTACTCGACGGATTTTAACGAAACTTTGTACAATTATTTTTCATACTCCTGGGCAGGTTATAGTATACTTTTCATCACGCTACAATCAATAGGAGCAGAGTAGTGAAGGGAAATGTTGGGAAAACGGGAGAAGTTACTCCATTTTTTAAGCTTCCGTCGCGTGTGCAGCCTTAATGGTTAAAGTTACATAGAAATCATGTATGACGGAAATATTCTACATAAAATTGTCTAAAAAATATCCCGCCACAGCATATGTCTATCTTTTATGGTTGACTCACAATAACACGTGTAACTCCTGATAGCTTAGCAGTTCGGAGCATTCTGATTATATTTGTTTACTCTTACGTTTATAATACTCTCACTCATCCCTAATTTAAAATAGTTAACATTATTACCTATTCAATAAAAAAATAATCATAGAAATCGGTATAGAAACACCAAACTTATACATGAAATAAGCCATCGCGCCGTCGCACCAGAATATTGAATCATGCTATAAGGATTATTTTTGTGTAACGGTTGCCGCGCTCGACACGGGTCGCGGCGGCGCGGTAGGGTATAAAAAGGCGGGAGGTCCGAGTCGTCCGAGAGCGAGCTTCATTCAATATTTGGCTGTTGATGCGTTCAGAGCGTTCCGTTCGACCTTATTGACAGACAATAATTGATATTGAGAAAGCGTGCTTATCAGCGCGACTTTTAGTCTTTAAATAGTTTATTTGAATTTATTTTGTTGTTATTTTGTAAAATAGGTATGAGTTGTTTTGGTAGTGTTTAAATATTCGTTCAAATTAAAAATTATTAAGCGTAGGTACTTTTATTTTAAAGTAGTTATAAGTATTTATTTTTAAGTGAAGTAGGTATAGGTAGATAGTATTGCACAGGCGTTTCAGCTTTATTTTCATTTCTTTTTTGTTGTGAGTTGTATATATTTCTGGTTATAATTCTATAAGAATATTTTAGTTTAAATAGTCACTTAGATTTTAAGTGTAAGGTAGCTAAAGTTAGGACCACGTATTAGTTGTTGTGGTAGTGTTTAAATATTCTTTCAAATTACAAATTATTAAGCGTAGGTACTTTTATTAATTAAAGTAGTTATAGGTATTTATTTTGAAATTTTACACAATGGTTCCCTTTATAATGTAGACAAGGAATTAGGAACGATTTTTTTAAATTCAACCCGTAAGGGAGTTAAATAGGGGATGAAAATTTGTATGAAAGTCCGTCAGTTTTAAAGTTAGGATCTTCAAATTTTGTGTTTAGGCTGACGACTAAAAATTAATTTATACGTGTCTCAGCGTTTTTGATAATTCCAACCCCAAAGGGTTAAAAAGGGGGATGAAGTTGTGTATGAAAGTCCGTCAGTTTAAAAGTTAGGGTCTTCAAATTTTGTATTTAGGCTAACGATTGAAAAATTAATTTATACGTGCCTCAGCGTTTTTGATAATTTCTCCCCCAAAGGGGGATGAACGAACTGACTAAAATATCAACGCAGTCTAAACCGCTGGTCCTAGGGACATGAGTTTTGGAGGTTGTGTTCTTTGTGCAGAGTAGGTATCGAATAAGAAGGGGTTTTTGGAAATTCAACCTTTAAGGGGGTGAAAAGGCGGGATTTTGTTTGTATGAAAAATCTTATTTATTGAGTTAATAACCTTGAAACTTGGCAATACTTATTTAAGTAAATTATGAAGTTTGGAATTTTTCATTTTTTCTAAAATACCCCCTAAAGAGGTAATGGGGGGGGGTGTTAAAATTTGTATGGAAGAATTTTAACGCCCTGTCCGATTTACTTGAAACTCAGTATTTATACTAAGGACTAAAAATAATTAATAACGTGTATCAGGGTTTTTCGAAAATCTAACCCTAACTGTATGAAAAGAGGTAGTTAATTTTAAAGGGGAGGATTTTACTGCGTGGCTTGATTAGCTCGAAAATTAGTATAAATAAACTTTGAGTCAAGTTATGAACACATCTTAAACGATTTTTCAAAATTCTACCCCTGTGGGGGTGAAAAGCGGGGATAGTTTCTTTGAAAAATCTGATTCCTTTGTTCTATAAACTTAAAAATTGGCCCGAATACTTATTTATTTAAATTAATTATAAAGATCATACCAACATACATTTTCGAAACTTTTAGAGGAAAGTACGAATTTCACGCGGACGAAGTCGCGGGCAGAAGCTAGTTATTATTAAAAGCCTGTGTTGTCCCACTGTAGGGCAAAGGCCTCCCTTCCCTCTTTCCACTTTTCCCGGTCTACTGCGATTGTGGGCTAATCCTTTAAGGAGTCCAGCTCATCCCGCCATCTCTTTCTGGGCCTACGACGCAGTCGTTTCCTGCCATTGGGGATCCACTGAGTGGTGGCTTTTGCATATTGCTGCTCCGACATGCGACATTTTAGCCAGCCTAGTTCCACTTTAGTCCAGCAGCTGTGCGGCCAGCGTTATTTGTATAGATATTTAAATTTTTGTTTCGGCCGCGAATCATATTTAGATCAACATACAACCTGATACTCACCTGCAAATTGCAAAAAACCTGGCGATCCTGACGCTTTCGCCTTAAATGACTCCCAAAATTAATGACTTCTATTCGTCCAACCCACCTATTGACTTTTTGTGACCATTAGAGTTCAATTCGTGACCTCATTGTGTCTGATATGACTGGATTAAGTTGTCAACGCCGTCCCAAATTGTTCCTAAAAATGACTGACATTTAAAAAAACATTTCAGACCGTAACATTTGATGGTAATGTATTAAAAATGACGAATAACGTGACCTCTTCAAAATATTTAGGTACTATAAATGTTTCTGCTTTGTAAGTAATTTTAAAAACATAGGTATTATATGTAGGTGTTTTAAGTACACTTAGGTTTTTTTTCATGTATTCTTAATTTAATTATTAATTATGTATTCATGGCATGTAGGTATATAAGGTATTCGATAATGTGTAAACTGTAGTTACCTATAATTGAGTGTGCAATTCAGGATAATTATACAAGTTATATTAGGTATTGTTGAAAATATGTAATTGTAATAAGGATTATCTACCAGATACTTGTAATGTACCTATCTTGTTGGTAATCCATAAATAAATAAATACCTACAATTCTCCATCATTTATTTACACGAATAGGTACCTATTCGTAGGGATCTACCTATTCGTGTAAATAAATTAATGAGAACTGTACCTGTATTTAGGTTCAAAAGGAACCCATTTTGTGAGATTCTGATAATACTTACGATTAGATTAGCGAAGTCAGTTTATAATATAATTACTATACTCTGATATTTAATTTACTAGACCAAAGTGATGAGTGACAGATGTCCGATGGGACCGAAAGGTTCTGGAGTGGCGACCGCGTACCGGAAGACGTAACGTTGGAAGGCCTAAGGTTGACCGAAGACCTTGTGAAAGCCGAAGGAACCCGTTGGGTGCGAGAAGCACAAAACCGGTCAAAGTGGAGGTGCTTGGAGGAGGCCTATGTCCAGCAGTGGACGTCTTTCGACTGAAATGATGATGATGAGACCAAAGTGACAGCTGAGATCGACATTTTTATCATGTTGACAAAAACAGTTCTATCGCAGGTGCTTAAATGTATGGTTTATGTGGCTAGGGAAATTAGTTGTTACACAAATGGACAGCCTACCTACGTCAATTTGCCGTTTTATAGCAAACCCATAATAACAGATGTGATATGAATATACCTATGGACAATTTCCCAATTTCCCTGACTTTACCTATGAGGTATCTTCATGCCATGTAGTGCCCTCAGGAACACGGATATGGCTGTCCAATGAATGTCAACCACAAATCTCAACATGGGTACAGCTAGGATTACCATTTAGAAATATGGAAAGTTCTGACAAAAAGCCTGACATTTCAATAAAAGTCCGGACATATTAATCACAAAATCCAAATACTATGTATATAAATTTTATTACTCGTATTCCATCTAAGCTAAAAAATCCGGACAAATTAAAGAGCCGGACAAAGTCCGGACAAAAGCCTAGAAGTCCGGACAAATCCGGACGGATGGTAACCCTAGGTACAGCAAGCCTAGAGCGGAAGAGAAAATGTTGCCACTCGTAAATAAATACTATAAAAATATTACGTTCCAATCCACATGAATCAACCTACATCTCTAGTCTCTACTGTATGTAACCCTGTAGGTAAGTGCGACATGACAAGCTTCGCTCATTCATCCAAAATTTACCCAAACAGTATGTCAGTTAGGTACCTACTTCCTCACATCTAGGTACCTACTACCTAGTTATTTTACCTAATGCACTGGATGATCTGTAGTCATACACTCATAGCTACTGACAACAAACATTTACATCGGCATACACGAAGAGTAATCAACACAGAAGCCAGCTGGAGCTGCATCGTGTGAATTAATGATTATGTGGCATCCACCGGTCAGTGGCGACTGAATTATATAGCAACGTGCCATTGGGCCAGTACGGAACAGGACATATACATCGTACACGTGGACAATTCACTGCGGTAACCTAATTTCGAGTATTGATGTCCTAGTTTCCGATAATAGGGATATTAATCAGTCGTTTTGTTATTGAATAATTTGGGGAATGGTGTGCTATAGTACTACTAGTTGGCTCAATTGGATTATGTGTATTATAATTAGAGAGACAGAAATTAGGAACAAGCGATATATTCTGTAAAAATCTTACCGTGAAAATGATGATTAATACTGATAGGTACTATTAACAACTCACTTTAAAGTCACTTCACATAAGTTTTCACGGTGAAAATTTTTACAGAATGGTACGGTTGATTAGTATACAGGGTAGCAGAGGGACCTCGACGCGGTTTTTTTTTTTAACCTGTGAATATGTGAACGTAGGGTGTTCAGAATCATGCATTGAATCCATGGTAACAGCGGGGTAGGCGCGTAAATGGGTTTCATTTTGACAGTTCAGCAACATTCACTGCGTTGTTGACGTTGTTGAAAAGACAAATTTTTCGAACTTATGAGGCCATGGATTAGCTTAGCTCCTGGATTATATCCTTCAAAATGATTCAGATTGAGACTGATAGCTGTGCTGATTGTGTGTTACGCAATCAGCAGGTTACGCGTCGATTTCCTTGCTACCCTGTATATTTTTTCTACCAAAACTTTGCCTAATGAAATGGAAAAGGATAACATTCGTTAACGTGTTACTTTTTTTTTTATAAAAAGCAAAATGAAGGATAACTGCAATTTCCCCTCCTGTGTACCTATTTAATGAGGACTATGTAAAGCTCTGATCAAAATGAACAGGTATGAAAATCACACCCGGGAGTGCAGAAGCGACCCACTTTAGAAAATTAAAAAGAGAGGACACAGTTAAATGTTAATTAACAAACTTCGCACTCGGCAAGAACCAAGTTTAAAGAGTACTTAAGTACTTACGTAGGTTAGGTAGGTATACTTTGGTACCTACTACTGAATTGGACCAATGATTTCGGGCTTATCTATTACTAGCTGCGCCCTGTGGTTTCACCCGTATAAGTTTCGATCCCGTGGGAATGTCGGGATAAAAACTATCCTATGTCCTTTCCCGGGAATCAAACTATCTCTATACCAAATTTCATCTAAATCGGTTCAGTGGTTTAGGCGTGAAGAAGTAACAAACATATAAACACACACACACACACTCACAAACTTTCGCCTTTATAATATTAGTGTGATTCTGTGCTTATGGGTAAAAATTCTACTTCTTTGACTGCTGAGCCGTGGGTCGTAGGTTCGACCCCTTGGTCGCCAGTGTTATAAGGTTTTCCGAAAAAGCTTTTCAGATGCAGTCTACTCTACAAACAAACTTGAATAACTCCAATAACTCGGGGATCAGGAATAAGGGTCGAACCCGGACACTGCGTTCGGTATTTGCGGTTATGATTAGGTACCTACTGTAGCAACGACGTAGCCTCCGATAAAATCCTATCCTACTAATATTATAAACGCGAAAGTTTGTGAGGATGGATGGATGAATGGATGTTTTTTACTCTACTTATTCTCATGTAAAAACTACTAAACGGATTGGGATGAAATTTGGCACACAGATAGTTTATAACCAAGATTAAGACATAGAATACCTTTTGTCCCGATACTCCCACGAGATCGCAACTTATGCGGGTGAAACTGCGGGGCGCTGCTAGTATTATACAGTGTGTCAGGTTAAACGAGGGATATACTTTAAGGGAGTGTAGTGTCTGTGAAAATTAACAACTTTTACTAAGAGACCAACACTGAAATCGAGAAAATAAAACCAGCCGCTCTATACGTTTATGTTCGCATAACTGGACAAAATGTAGGGAACAGCTGTTTTTTTTTTCATATTTTTGAGTCCGCCCCGTATTAAAAGTTGTTCATTTTCATGAGTACTACACTCCCTTCGAATCATACCTACCTAAAAATAAACCTCCCTTTTATGAAGTCGATTAAAAATAAACGATGTTTTATCGATTTTCATTGGTGACCGTACAACCTTGTAATCTATTTTATGCTTGTGCTGCAGTTTCAAGACTGTCTTTTTTGTTTATGTGGAAATAACATCAAATTGGAAAAAAAGATTTGCAAATGGAATACCTACCTCTTTTGTTGTCTGTACTATTTTGTTGTGTAAATGTTCCAGTACCCTCGGAGGCCGAGACACGGCGCTGCTACTGGTGCGGGCCGCTTGCTGAGCAGGTCCACCGCAGCCAACGAGCGCCGCCGTGCAGCGCTCCGCACACGCAAGTCACTGACTGTGACCCTGGCTTCCCATACTGCGCCATCGTCGCCACGGCACCACGTTAGTACAGACGCCAGCACATCAAGCTACTACAATCTGTCAAATTTCTTTAATAGATTTGCAACTTTATCGCTACACTATAAGGTTCAAAGTTGAATGGGAAAATTTGACAGTTTCGGGTAGCTTGATGTGCTGGCGTCTGTATCTATGACTTGATTTTGAAATCATCGTACACCTACACTTATCCCAATTTATTTGGGGTCGCCGGTCGCCGCGGCATGTCTTCTTCCTTACATTTCCATAACCTATTAGTTGATATCTGTGGTCAACCAAGGTAACCGACATAGCCTGAAGAATTTCCAAACTAAAGTGGCAGTGGGCAGGGCACATTGCTCGCAGAACAGATAGCCAATGGGGCCGAAAGGTTCTGTGAGTGGCAACCGCGTACCGCAAGACGTAGCGTTGGAAGGCCAACAAAGTGCACCGATGACCTGGTGAAGGCCGCCGGATTCCGCTGGATGTGAGAGACACAAAACCGGTGGAAACGGCGGTGCTTGGGAGAGTCCTATGTCCAGTAGTGGAAGTCAATCGGTTGAAATGATGATAATGATGTGGTCGACCTGCATCTAGTCATTTCAACTTTCACTCACCTCATCCAAATTTTTACAGGGTGTTCTACCCATGAATATGAACAAGTTTCACTATGGGACCAACTCTGAAATCACGAAAAAAAATCATCTGATTAATTCAAAAGTTCAATACCTACTTGACCAAAATGTATGAAATAGCTGTTTTTTTTTTCGTTATTTCAGAGTTGGTCCCGTATTGAAAGTTGTTCATATTCATGGGTAGAACAGCCTGTAAAAATTTGGATGGTCATAAAAAAATCTTCCTGTATAAAAATTTAGTTTTAAAATAGAAACACTAATAGGTCGTCTTTTATTTCTCACAGCTTACATAGAATCAAGATACTGCGTCAAGTTATACCAGGATGAATGTTATTCGCTATACTGCAACTCAACCAGAACATGGCGCATGACTTGCCCATGCCGAGGCGATCTCTGCAACGGACCCAACACAGAGCGCGAACTTGACGCCTTCGCAGGACTAGCCAAACTAGTGGCTAGGACACAACAAACACGGAACAAAAGAGCCCTCGTCAATAAGGCTGGCTTTATAAGCATGAATACTAACAGAAAAAATCGAATAGACAACGCCACTGTCGAAGAAAATAAAAACATTCTAAATAATTTAACAGATAACAATGAAGGTAATGAAGCTGACGTTAAAGACAATGAAATTCAAATGAACGATGTCAGTACTACTGCGGTTGCTGGTGTTAAAGACATGGGCAGTCAGAGTGATACAACAGCAGCTGGGGCGCCCCCTGATGTTAAAAGCGATGAAACACAAATGATTGAGACTACTACTCCAGCAGTAGTGGCAGACGTCGAACTTAAAAACAGCGAAGCTACAACAAATAGTCCCAGTGATATTACCGAAGAAGTTATTAAGACCAGCGATAGTCATATGAATGAAACTAGCATTCAAATAGATATTCCAAGTGCTAATATTGAAAGTAGCGATCTCAAAACTGAAATTATTTTAATGAGTAGCGAAACAACCAAGGTCTTAAATGACGCTAAACTACCAGACATTTCAAGCCCCAATGTAAATATCCCAGACGTTACGACCACTCAAGAAATTATAACCCAGACGGCAATTAAATCAAAGGCTATGGCAGAAACGACCACCGAAGCTATTAAAACTGCTCCAACTGAAGTAAAAATGAATGAAAATAAAATGAAACCCAGTGAACAGTTACCTACAGTGGGGCCACCAGTTACCGCAGGAGCTCAACACGACATAACTATAGCTAAATCTACTCCTACTGTCAGAGCGATGACTACATTAAAACCACAAAATAATACCGCTGTGCAATTCTGTTCACACATTGTCACACGCTTCACATTAGCTATAGGTCTTATTTTAAATTACGTTTAAGATTTAAATTAAAACGTTTATGTAATATATTTCGAATTATTCATTGTCAAAAGTTGATCTCTGTAAGTGAAGCTTTAATTGTTAGAAATTAAATGTAGAATAGTAGCGCTCATTCCATGTGATATTAGCATAGACAACTTGTAAATATTTTCTGCAATACTTTTAGTAATTATGTAGATGTGATTGGCATTGGCACAAGAAATAAATACGCACAGAAAAACTTAATTGTTTTATTTATGTTTTTAGTCGAAGGTAAAATCATAATGCTTTGGCAACTGCCGACCGCTTGACTTCGCTTCTAAACTTTTTGCTCCCTGGCTGTATGCTTCTCTTATATCTGATTCAAAGGGTTTTTCAAACCTCGTCTGCTTTATAGTCGGTCCATAATACTCAAATGTTGGAGGCGGCGGTACTTCCATACTCTCAGAATCGTGTTTTCTTTTTTCTGTCCTAGTATTATCTGCCACTGAATCTGTAGCGTCTGTATTATCTAACTCATCAACAATAGGAGTTGGTTCCTGGGCCTTGACAAAATTTCTGTATTTAAAGCTATTACCATCATTTATCTTAGCTGACGAGAAATATAGTCCTTTACTATTTGAAATTTCACTTAGATCGCCTATTTCAGGAGGAGGCGGAGTCTTCATTCGAGGTCTCACGTCCGCCCAAGTTTTAGTAGCAGTTGCGTTATTATTGCCCACTTTATTTCCTTTATCATCAAATTTTGAGTTTGAATTCGAGTTGCCAGAAGTGGAAGCTTGTGGTGGAGCAAATTCTTTTATCCGTTTATCTCTCTGTTGTTCGACATATTCTTCTTGGCTCATTTCTTTGAATTTCTTCGCTTTTCCTTCTATTCCTTCCTTGCCAATATCCCACTCCCGTACGTACGCCTCGCGTAGCTTTTGCCTCTCTTTTTCCTGTTCTTCTTTGAGTTTATTTTCTTTTTCATTCGCTTTAGCATCTGCTTCGTTCTTTTGTTGCGTCAAAAACTCTAGCAGACAGGTAGTAAAGTCTTTTTGGTTTTCTGAAATTAGAAATATATAATCAACAACTATCAACACGTTTTGAATATGAACATGAACAGGAAAATTTTGAGTATGAATGTGGATAGCCATAAGTGTAGGGAAAGATCAAACAAACGATAGATGGACTGTGTGAAAGATGATATGACGAAAAAGGGGGCGACTACCGAGATGACGACTAATAGAGAAGTATGGAAGAAGAAAACAATACATGTTGCGCCGACCACAAATAATTTAGGATAAAGACAAGAGATAATGATGAACTACTACACTACAGCAGAATTTAAGGAGTCTCTTAGACAGAGAAAACACCAATTGACGTGAAGAACTAGTACAGTCAACAAAAGAAATAAGTATGCAGGGTCGTCGGATATAGAGTTGAAGTTTAGCAAGAAACCGATGGTTGTTGTCGACTGAAATTTAATTTGATAAATGAGCTGTTGGTTTTCTAATAATTAAATTAAATTTTATTCGAGAACATCCATCGGTTTCTTACTAAACTTCAACAGTATTCGACGATCCTGCATATTTATCTCTTTTGTTGACTGTACTATTACAAGATGATTCCATTGTGTTCAAGTTGGGATACCCTGGCTGTCTTACTCAAAATTGGCGAGATAAAGCACAGCATTGTGAAAACTTGAAGAAATAGGAGAGGCCTTTTTTATAAAATTATAAAATCCTATCCTACTAATATTAGAAATGGGAAGGTGTGTTTGTTGCTTTGACCTTCTATCACACAGCAACAGAACAAAGAATAAACGTGATTTTTTGCATAGAAACTGTAAAGGGGCTGGAAAGTGACATAACGCTACGCTATTTTGGAAATCCTCCGCACGTGAGCGAAGCCGTAGACAAAAGATAGTAAAGAATAATCTCACCTTTAGGTTCCTCTGGCGGTAGGCCTGCTCGGGCTCTCTGCCTGGCGCGCGCAGCCGCAACTCTTGCTGCAACCATCTCATCTCTCTTCTTGCGAACCTGTTCCGCCTCTTGCTGCGCTTTCAGAGTTTCCTCTCGCCGCTTTATCAGCTCTTCCATTTGTTTCTTGCGCTCCGTTTCATCGGTACTGAATGAGAAGTAACCGACGCCGTGGATTCGGGCCTCTGAATAGAAAATTTCGTTTTTTTAGAAGACAATCTAGGGAAGGTTTGGGTTAGATACATTGTTTGTTTCCTTTTTTCACAAGAAGTTTAATAGATTGATCAAGTTTGATAAAAAACTAAGATCTAGGAGTTTGATAGTTTTATGTATTTTAGTGAAAAAATTTAAGAGCAATTAGATTAGATTTATTAGGCCAACAGTTAGGGTGCGATCAAATTGAGAGCTAATTAATAGTTTAAGAGGAGCTAAGCTGCATTTGATTTAAGAGGTTAGAGCGAAATCGCAATAAAATATCTAACTAGTTGTTAGCTATTATAGTACTCTTACAATATAACACCTATATACATATAGCTCTCAATTTGACTGCATCCTTAAAGACAGAGTTAAGGCGGCGCTGACCGCACAGTGACGCCGCCTCATCGCTTGTTTGGTTATTTTTATTTAAGATTGAAAATGCAGAAAATAAGCACGTTAAGTTGTGCTCCACAAGATTATACTTTAATATTATTACAAACGGTAGTTTTACATTGTTTAGTTTTATTATAATCACTAAAACGGATAAAAGTGGCCACTATTATATTAACATATAATCTTGTGGAGCACAACTTAACGTGCTTATTTTCTGCATTTCAATTCTAAAATAAAAGAAATAACCAAACAAACGATGAGGGCGCCACTGTGCGATCGCCGCCGTCTTAATATTTTCAAACGCGAACGCGCGAAAATCATTATAATTTAAACCTTACGACAATCTACATTAAAGTCGCATGGCGCGCTCTCGTGATTTGCAACAAATACATTTTACATGATTAAAACTTTTTATATCCAAGATATGAACTACTAGCACAGTCAACAAAAGAGTTAAGTATGCAGGATCGTCGGATATAGTTCAAGTTTAGTAAGAAACCGATGGATGTTCACAAATAAAATTTTATTTTATTAATAGATAACAAACAGGTCTTTTATAAAATTAAATTTCAGTCTACAACATTCATCGGTTTCTTACTAAACTTCAACTATATCCGACGATCCTGCATACTTATCTCTTTTGTTGACTGTACATAAGGCATTTTACAGAAAGATATACGAACCATCAAACAGCAAGTCTTGATAATGAATATCTTTATCTTTGGCAAGCAGTTCTTTTTCCTTCTCTTCCCATTTGTCTCGTAATGATTGTAGATAATCATTTGTAGTTTGAACTAACAGCGGCTTTTCCTTTACAACTGTAGGAGTCTCCTGTGAATGGAAATAAGCAAAATTAAATAAACTATTGGAAATAGATAAATTTTCATTACAAATACAAAATCCCTACAGGTTTTAGAGGTGCACTAAGATATAAGGAAAAATAAAGGGAGTTGTGCCAAATGAAGAAAAAAATACTGGGTAAGTTTATATGGTTAATCTATAGGGTAGAAGTTTACAGATTTATTTAAACTACTAGCTGAGCCCCGCGGTTATACCCGCGTAAATGTCGACCCCGTGGGAATATCGGGATAAAAAGTAGCCTATATGTTAATCCAGGGTGTCAGCTACCTCCGTACAAAATTTAATCAAAATTGGTCCAGCCATTTGAGCGTGAAGAAGTAACAAACATATAAACACATACACACACACAAACACTCACAAACTTTCGCCTTTATAATATTAGTGTGATGTGATAAAAAGAAATAGATTCTGCAAAATAATAGCATTAGTTACCTCTGGTTTAACTACTTGTTCCTCATTTGAAGTAGGTCTGTCTTTATTAATGGCCCTCATAAGGTCAATATCCCTTTTCAAGAACATTCCCACGTCTGATTTGTGACATTTCCGTGTCCTACCCAGGCAATCTGTGAACTCGGTCCTGAAACATCCAATTAGTTATTGCAATAAAATATGAAGGTTTAGGATGAGATGCCCTAGAAGGACATAGATTGGTGATGTTCTTCAGAAAGGGCAGGTGCATACCCACAACCGGCGTGTGTGTATGACCAGATGTATGCACGTAAACGAAGCACAAGGAGTATGTAGTGCTCGTTGCAGGTGGCGTTCAGTATTTTCTGCCTACCTCCAAAGAAGGCGTGAGTTTATTTATGTACGGGCTCACGCACAATGGTCCATTTGAAGGACTAAGTGCGGAAACCAAACCTATAACAAAGAACTTATGTATGTACGAAGGTGTAATAACTGGCGAAACATCTCAGGCGTGATGGTTATCAATAATCTTTATCAATAGCCTTAGGCATCTTCTGGGCATGCTCATTCCAGCATAGACCTCATCCATCGCTTTCCATCAGGCGTGATCGAGGTCAAGAGTGGAGCCCACACAGTAATAAAAAAAAAAACCGAGTGTGCTTATGACCACACGACTGAAGTGAAACTTCAAACGTATTTGGCTATGAGAGGAAGAGAGAAAGAAAATGTGCGCGCGCACTGCTTTCTCTTGCTTATATCCTCCTGTTCGCCTCGCCCGATCACACTTTTCGTAACGCGTTCGCCAGTTTACTCCCCAAGTCAAGCGCGCGTAAAGAAGTTTCACTTCAAAAATACTTGCATACGAAATTGTTCCGTAGGCTCTTACTGATAAGGAGCATAATCGCATTTGCGAAAACTAACGCGGTTGAGTACCTACGTATTTGAGCGAGTAACCGTATAAGATACTTTATAGTCTTGCAAGTATTTTGAGTCGGTACCTGGTGTGCGTACTTGGAAGCAAATACCTGGTGTAAAAACCCGGTCGCATAAATACCTATTTATGCGACCGGGTTTTCCTACCTTCCCTACTCGCCCGATCACACGTTTTCGTAACGCATTCGCCAGTTTACTCCCCAAGTCAAGCGCGCCTAAAGAAGTTTCACTTCAAAAATATCCAAAAAACTCAATAATTTCACGTACAGGCGTATTTGAAATTATTGAGTTTTTTAGATATTTTTTTGTTGAAGTTTTGCTAGTTAATTTAATTTGACCTTGTATAAAGTGTACATATGACATTTAAAACCTTATAGTTTTTATATAAGGCCATTAGGTAGAATAAGTGTGCCTATAGCGGTCCACTACTAGACATAGGCCTGTTCCACATTTTACTTAAAACCAAGATAGACTAACGGCCGATCTATCACCAGTTTTGGCATACTGGAGGTTGAAAATCCTATTTATCTCTGGTTTTAATGTCCCAATAATCTATATCAGTAGCGATCTGTATGGTTATATGATCATCATCATCATCATTTCAGCCGAAAGACGTCCACTGCTGGACATAGGCCTCCCCCAAGCACCTCCACTTTGATCGGTTTTGTGCTTCTCGCATCCAACGAGTTCCTGCGGCCTTCACAAAGTCGTCGGTTATATGATACTGGCAGTTAATAATTATACTGGCTACCATTAGAAGTGATCTTTAACTAAAAATAGGTTATTGGTTTCGGCTCTTAAACTGAGACATTTGTTTAATTTCTCGGAACGTAGATCTACGCGAGACACAATGGCTTTTTAATTGTGCCTGTAATTACGACATTCAACAGGTTAAACCCGTACCGAATTAGGTTTAAGCACGCTCAAATCGATTATATCGATTACATTCCTAACTCGGAACACGGCATTTGTAATAGATAGATCACTAATTACCATTCATCATCATTATCTTCATTGGGAATACTTTTAGCCTGAAGCTCAATTGTTTCTTTTTCAGGTTGTTTTTCAGGCTCTTGCTGCTTCTTAGTGTTGAAGTCAACAAGAAATCTGCTAGCCAGTTGAGAGTTGCCTGCGCCATCTGCCAAATGTTCATACAATTCAGCTTTCTTCTCCAATGCTAGTCTGTAACATTAATCAAACAATTATTAGAGTAGGACAAGGCAATAATATAATTGTTATATTGGCTGATTTTTTTTTACCAAAATCTAAGATATCATAAACTTTGGTCAAAGGGGCCATTCAAGTATTACGTAAGCACTACAGGGGGGCGGGGGGGTCTTTGCCTTGCTTATTTTTGATGACATGGGGGATAGGGGGTCTGGATGGTGATTACGTCAGCAGTATTTATTTAACTTTTTCGGATTTTCTACAAAATTTAATCAATTTCGGTTTGAATGCATATGGCAACCCTACTTGTCTATGCTTGAAAACGAAACGCATATATTTGCTGCTCATGAATCAATAAAGAAACCAGAGATGTTTTGTGTTTTGTGCTGTCTCTTGTGTGCCCAATAAATGGTTTATCTATCTAGCTAAAATTGAAAAATGCATGTACCAATGTTTACGTAAGCATGGGGGGGGGGGAAGAGCTTTGCTTACTTTTGCTGACGAGGGGGACGGGGGGGTTAATAATTGCACAAAGTCTGCTTACGTAATTCTTGAACGGCCCCAAATCAGTCCATCTAAGATGTCTGAAATAACATTGACTTCTGACAGAGTTTGGATAGAAAAACTGTCAAAAATTCAAAATTTATTTGCATGATAGGGCTTATCTTCATGAAAGGTTTGTCCGGCGCAACCTGGAGAGGCAGCCTTGCTACATTGATAAATGGCCAATATTATAACCAGTTGCCACAGCCACACCAGTTACACAAAAAGAAACTGCAGACAAGATAATCATGAGTTGCCACAGCGTAATCTACTCCAATATAATTTTCAGCTTCAGGATGATTTATGTAAAATGGAGTTACATTATAACCTTTCTGAATAAAAACTACTTACTTGGATTTCCTACAAGCCTCCAACTCTTCAGTATCAACTGCTTTCAAACTGTCTTTAAATGTCTTTTTATATGCCTTTTTTTCATCTTTTTCTTGACTTTTATCTTTAGCTGAAGGAGGCTTGAAGTTCTCAAGCTTGTGCTGTGGCAGTTGCCTCTTCTCATTGACTTCCTCTTGCTTCCTTAATAACTCAGCCTTCAAACTGAATAGCTGAAAATATAGTGTGATAATTAATATCATAAGAATAAAGTCATTAATATTATTTGCTTTATATAAGGTGTAAAAAAATTAACCTTAAAAACTTTAAGAGGTGCTTTAGACCATCAAACTGAACAACTTTCACTATGGGACCAACTCTGAAATCACGAAAAAAAAATGAGCTGTTTCATACATTTTGGCCGAGTAGGTATTGAACTTTTGTATGAAACAGCTGATTTTTTTTTCGTGATTTCGGAGTTGGTCCCATAGTGAAAGTTGTTCAGTTCGATGGTCTAAAGCACCTCTTAAAGTTTTTAAGGTTAATTTTTTTACACTTTGTATATTGCATGAGTTGCATCATGTCTCAAATCTGAAAATGAGTCTTATTAGATAATATTTTGTTTTTCAATTTTTTTCTACTTATTGGATCTGGGCAAAACTTCATCCCATTTCTCTCCCCTGGTCTCCAGTCTTTCTTACAATGTCGTAGACCAAGTTTGCTATTACCTACCTTCTACTTGTAGTACACTGTATTTGTTTATTTTGACTTTGGACATTCCGGTGTATATTTCTCCAGATTTGACATTCATTGCACATATTGATGCAACATCCAATGGCCTAATCATAATCATCGGTTTTCTTGATTTCCTATTCAGCTTGGATCCAGTGCCAAAACTAGATGGGTGAAGATGGTTGGTGATGGGATGGGTGGTGGGATGGATGGTGGCTATTTTTAGCACGAAAAGAGTATTAAATGTGCGAAGGAATGTATACTTACTGTAGATTTGTTGAATAGAATCTTTTTCGAACCACTATCGTTCATCTTGAAGGATAGTAACAAAAATTCCGTAGCTCATAAATTC
This sequence comes from Amphipoea lucens, assembly GCA_947508005.1. Classification (NCBI taxonomy): domain Eukaryota; kingdom Metazoa; phylum Arthropoda; class Insecta; order Lepidoptera; family Noctuidae; genus Amphipoea; species Amphipoea lucens. The sequence goes on along the minus strand of OX382378.1, from coordinate 12,804,166 downwards.
AATATAGGTAATTGCATATAATGCAAGGAGCGACTACAAAGCAACATTATTATCTAAAGAAGATCTGATGATTATTGTTTACAATGTACACAACACTATTTACGACAGAAACTACTCCGAATTATGCACAAATGTGTGTATATAACCAATATATACGCTTCAAGAGCAAAACAATATTTCTAGGTAGTTCAGAGAAGTCTCTTGATTCTGAACCAAATTAAATCAGCAACGAGCAAAGTAACTTTTTACTTTTTGAGATTACAAGATAGTTAATGACAACCAGCAAGAGCAGGCAAAATAATGACTGACATTTAAATGACATTTTATGCTAGAGGTGGCCACAATCAAAACTAAAATATCCGCGCAAGGTCTGTGTGTGTGGATCCGTCTTAATGGAATATGGAATTTAGTTTGTGAGATTGTGAGAATATCAACCGGAGTGAAGTTATACATATACCAAAACAGAATTTGACATCTCTGTATTGACCACTTGCAGGGTTTTTTATTGCTAATTTCATGGTCATCTGACAACCATCTCGCTGGCCGTGACGACAGAAATTTCTACACAACGACAAAACGGAATCTTTTGTGTACAAGCTAAACCTACATAGTTTGCGAATTTTGTCATATGAAAAGTTTTACACGAAAAACACATCAGAATCAGAAACGGTACCTTTATCAAATTAGTGGCCTAAGTGCTTGAGACCAAAATGTCAACTCCAGCCAGAAGACGCCTGATGAGAGATTTCAAACGGTTTGTATCGAAATATTTCTCACGTTCTCCTAAACATCTGTAAACAGCAATGGATTCTAAGCACCCTAGTTGCCATTTTCAACAAAATTTTCTTTGTGCGAAAGTGTAGTGCTGATTCATCAAATTACATCACAGTCATTTTAATTGATTTCTATTCTGTTCTATATTTCGAATTCCAGTGTAAACAGCGAAGTTTTAATACGGTGGAGCTCTTTGTGTCGCACACAGAGATTAAGATACGCTATAAGTAGACATAGCTACGTCACTCTCGATGTATAAACGTCGTTTGTTAGTAGTCATTATTTAGGTTATCCAAATACATTTCATTTATTCGACAAAACGGAACATTAAGTCATCGAGGAAAATCGCCAAAGATGCCTGACTATCTGAATATGGCTAGCCTGTATGAAACCTAAAAAGTCATCTCATGACCTTGATTATGTTATAGAGGTTTCCATGAGAACTTGAGAGCTTTGTATGTAAATTGCAGTTCTTATTATTTCTTTGTAAACTACTCATACAATGATACAAATTAGAAAATATTTAATATTTTTGTAAATATTTGTTTTTCCTATTGTACCAGTGTTACACAATAATAATCCTTACGGGATCAAACGGCATAATTTTTTTATGATAATAAAATAATAGGAATATAAAAACAAATAAAGAATGAAAAATATTCTGTATACATTTACTAGAATATCAGCTCCATCAATTATTCAAGACCACTAAAAAAAACAAATAATGACTCATGATTTGCTTGCCACCCACAGCTTGCAAGAGGACCCCCCTACTGGAGTCTCTGGTGCTCCCACTGACAACAATATCATGATCTGGAATGCTGTGATATTCGGACCCCATGACACTCCGTTTGAAGATGGCACATTCAAGCTAACAATAGAATTCACAGAGGAATACCCAAATAAACCTCCAACGGTTCGATTTGTGTCTAAAATGTTCCACCCCAATGTATATGCTGATGGAGGAATCTGTTTAGACATTCTGCAAAACAGATGGAGCCCAACATATGATGTGTCAGCTATATTAACTTCTATACAGGTAAATATTATTTTTATATCTGAAAAGAGGAAAAGCTTGTGGTTTCTGGAGTTTATTTATGAATTAGAAAATAGGTACCTACACTAACCATATTTACTATGTAACTAATAACAATGCAGTAAATTTAGCAGATAAAATTGATTTGCATTCTTGAGTATTTAACAATAATGTTACATATCTAAAAACCCACTATTTGATAAATCACAAACTTCTCTCTGTTTAATATTAAAAATCTTACAAGAATCCACTATACTTTTATGCCCTAATACTTTTTTATACATTACTGCACTTGTGCAATAATGTTTACTTAAATATTTATATTATAAAAACCTAACTAATATTGTACAATATGTTTTGTTTCAGTCCTTACTTAGTGACCCTAACCCTAATTCGCCGGCGAATTCTATGGCAGCACAGCTTTATAAGGAGAACCGACGAGAATATGAAAAACGGGTGAAAGCATGTGTAGAACAATCATTTATTGACTAGCAGGGGTCGGCCTGGATCTCAGTTAAATGTGGTGTACACAATACCTGCGCTGCCGGTCACCGGCCAATACCTCCTTATAAATTTCATTGGGACAACCATGTAAATTATAATTACATACATCATACACCAAGTTCGTACTGCAAAAGTATACCAGATTAATAATAAGTATGGGTTTTGGTAACTAATTTAAATAATAATTGATAAGGAACCAAAATTTGAGTCAACAGGTGATAGATAGAAATAGCTCCACATTTATACAATTTATCATTGACAATATTAAACCTTACTGCATACCAATAACTGTAAGAATAGTGTCAGCATTACACTCAAATATATCATCTCATGTGTGAACTACTTTTTCATAGTGAACTTTAATCCCTTTGTCTTACCATAGTATATACATGATTTATTCTAACTGTAATGGAAGGAACAATAGTTATATTGATAAATGGAAATATTTTTCAATAGAACTGTATTGTTTTTACTAATTAGTTGAAAATGTATGAACTTTTATCAAGTAATAGCACATGATAAAAACTTAACTAAGCTTTGCTTGATTAAAATCTAGAATGATTGAACAATTTTTGTAAATCTTGGCATACACAAAAATACAAAATTTTCTTTCTAACTTGATTGTTGCATTGTCCTAGGTAACTTTTGGAATACTTGTATTTTTATTATTGATGAACTATACAATAATGTAATGTAGAAATTATAATTTTTTGCTGCTGAATTATTATAATTGTTAATTAAACACCCTAGTGGTATTATCAAGTGTTTACCTAAAATAGTACAAGTTTATTTTTAATTTTCAAAATTATTATCTATTGACTCCAATGGTTTTTTTACTAATACATAATATTGTCATTATTATTCTGCTGCACAAAATTAGGTTGAGTCTCATTCGTGTATATTATTATAAGCGTCCCAATGGATATTTTTGAAAAGTGTAGCAGTTTTCTTGTTTTCTAATAAAGCTGAATGTTTGAAATGTCTTGTTTCATGGACATTTTTAAGTATGTGTAATATTTCGTCTTCTAGTAAAATATTATTTTCGGTTTTACAAAATGTCTTTTATTTTTATAGTATGTAAATATTCCTGGTAATATTTGAGTTTAAATGCGCCATTAGGTGGAACCTAAGCACAGTGTAACGTGTCTGGCGATAGAGTAAGAAAGTTTTTTTATTATAACAATAAGGGTCATTTTAGCGTGTACCCCAAAATGGCTGTAATAGCAGTAATAGTGAGTCTGTTAAACTGCATTGGGTGAAAGTGTAATTTTGTACATGCACGTTGCACATCCATCAAGCAATCGACTGCGAGTAATGCTCGAAATTCCAGATTTGGAACATAGATAGATAGATTTGTTGTTGTTGGAACATAGACCTATGTAATCTGCATTCGCGACTTATTTGCCAAAAAGGTAAATAAATATGAGATTATGGAAAAATAACTCTTAGCTCCTACACAATAAAGCTCAGTTTACGCTACAACTTCAATTGTACAACTTTTTCAAAATAGTGCTAGTCATTCTGAAATCAACTTAATTGCCATAAAAATAAAGTTTATATTTGTTCAACTTGAAATAACATTAATTTGAAACAAGTTTGAATAGACTTTATGAAGGAACGAGGAGTTTGGAAGTGGCGGTGTGATACCCCTGCGCCTGATCACTCTCCAGTCGTGTCGGATTGCCGTCCCATCGGACTATGAGAGTGAGGGAAGAGGGACTGCAACTGTGTCTGCGCGCACACTTGTGCACTATATCTCTCGCGCCGAAGGCTGGTCTCCGTTCGAGATTGGCCGCCGTGGCTGGAATACGGACCAGACCGTATTTCCAAGTACCTCCAGAGGTACTTACTTTATATAGGAACGAGATTAAGACTTGGATAAAACTCACTAAAGGTCTATCATCTTTATCTGCTGTATCACCAATCTATAGGGTTACAACTGCTGATCGTGGAATCCTGGGTTCGATCCTTGATAACATAGATTGAATGTTAGGTATGTAGGTGTACTATAGGTAGGTACTCTACACCTCTGGCTACCTAAGAGGACATAATGTAAAATAAAACTAATTAAATAAGAAAAATAGTTTAAATATGAAATGTGAATTCTTACAAAAGTATAATATCTTAGTAAACTACACCATTATTGCAATATAGTAACATTAAAATAATTCCAACAATTTATTACCATAATAAATTTCGTTGATAATTCTATATCAATAAATGAAAGTTCTCGCGAGTAGAACTTCAGGGACTGGGAAAAATTTTTCAAAGTTGTTTTACACTTTTTTATACATTTCATACAGATAAATAATAAAATATAAGAAAGTAGTGTGAACAAAGCTCAATTTGGTTACACACTTAATTCTTCACCTTGTTTTAAGGTCTTCTTTTAATTTATAATGTATTAATTCCATACAGACTATGGCATCTTCTGCACTGTCGTGCCCATCTACAGAATTTTGTATTATCTTCTTCAAATATTCAGATGATAAATTTCTTAGTGCTCGTTTGTATGGAGGACCCATTTTATGTGGATACAAAACACTAGTATCAATTACAGTCTCGTGAATTAATTTAAGTACTTTGAAATCTGATTCTAAACTATGCCCTATTAATATAGTTTTACTATTGAACATTGTGAGGAGTGTGGCTTGAACATCCAATAATGTTGTAGTTACTCCATACATGTGTTCTTCAGTTATTCCAGAATACCTAGTGTTGTAATCTATAATAGGGTGCAATGGCCTAATAAATGTCTCATACACAACTTTACATTCAGAATTTATCACCGTTACTCTAGTTAAATCCAAACCATGGGTGGTATAACACATCTCACAATCCAATGCATAAATCCCATAATCATCCATTTCAGTTTCTGGAGGTAGGGTCTTTACAAAGCCTTTCAAATTCTCAAAGTCAACATATTCATAAACATGACTGGGAGCTATACAACAGCCATCAGATGTTCCATCTTGACTGCAGCACTGGTACCTTGCTTCACCTCGAACTCTATATTTGTTATTAGGATGGTAAATGCATTCCTCCTTTGTTGCTGCAAAACCAATCTTATTCACCATATATTCTTTCTTGCATCTACAACAGGTTCTGAAAAAGCCTTTTGGGGGTTTCTGTTTATTCTGACCATAAATAATTGCCCTACCTTTTTGCCCACTCTCATGAGGCCTAGGAAAACCATTTTGTTTAAGTTGTTCCTCTGTTAAAATCCATTTTGCAATATTATTGTATAACTTTGCACCTACAAACTCTTTTGAATTATCTGCATTTTTTCTATTCTTGCCTTCTATGCTCCATGAGCCCATTGGTTTGCCAGGTGTTGTTCCTGGCATATTTTGTAACGTTATGCAATCAGATGCTGATTTCTTTACCCCTTTGCATTCCTGCAACTCTTTCCTTAAGCGGCTAACTGCTAACACTGCAGAATTCTTATATATTTGTACAGTTGAACATTTTTTACTAGTATTCAGTTCTTCATGTTGAGCTCGAGCATAAGCATCATGTGCAGTAACATACAGTTTTAAACATTCATCAATCATCATATTTAAATATGTAGATCTTATATTTGCAGCAATTTTAGAACCCAGAGGTTCTAAAACACCTGGTCTGTCAATAAATTTTTCATTAGGTACATGAGCAACTCTTTGAGCTCCTTTTTTTACCGTTTGCGTGATAGTAGAACTAGTTGAAGGCTCACTCTTGGCTGAACTTGGACTGGGTGAAATAGTTTTTTTAGCATTTAATAAAGTGGAAGCATATGGCACATGAGCTATGCGGATCTTGGTATTACCAGTAGTAGGAGGGATGAAGTTATTTTTAGCAGGTGTATTTTCACTGTTTGAAGTAACACTTGCAATTTTTTTTGCATTATGATATTCTCGAACTTTAGCTAACCTTTGGGCCATTGTTTGGGCTGCACTCGCTTTAAAATCTGTTTTAATGGGTGCTTTCAGTGCCACTTTCATGGGTTTATCAGCTGCTCGAGATATTCTTTTTTTTCCTATGATAGTCTCCTCTTCATTTGTATCCTCTATCTTAGTTGTATCTTCGATAATTTTAGGCTTTTCTATGGGAACATATTCATCAAATATTTTCTTGCATTCCAATGCAATGGCATCTTCATCAGATTCCATATCAAACTCTTCATCTAGCAATTCCTCAGCATTGAAATCATCATCAGATATGTTATTGCTTTCATTAAGCTTGCTACTCTCATGTTCCTTTTTAGATTCTTTAGCTTTAGAACTCTTATGGGAGGTTTTACGGTCTTTATCTTTAGTTTTATGTTTAGAATTAGAGCTATGCTTCTTTGTGTCATGTTTTCTAGATGAGCTATGTTTTGAGTCTTTTGAACTATGGTCAGAACTTTTAGAACTTGAATGCCTTTTCTTGTCTGATGTGCGTTTCTCAGTTTTGTCCTTTTCCTTGTCTCTACTTGAACTTTTGTGTTTTGATTTATGTTCTGAATTCCTTACTTTGTCTTCATGTTTAGTTTTATCTTCAGACTTAGATTTATCATCAGACTTAGATTTTTTTTCAGACTTAGGTTTATCTTTCTTACCTGAGCTGCTTTTGTGATGTGACCTACTATTATGATTTTTATCTGAATGGTTTTTAGAACCACTTTTTTCAACAACTTCTTTATTGTCATTGTTATTGCTTATGCTATTTTTAACCTTTTTTAAGTCATTACACAAACTATCTTTTCTTACTTTATCATTGTCAGGCTTTTCTTCATCTAATATTTGATCTAAAATATCAAATTCTGGCCCCAGGTCATCCAACTCGTTAAAGTCTGAATTTATTTTCCTTTTCTTTATTTCAGGTTCTTCTTCATCACTGGAAAAACAAGGTGCAAGCGACCTAGGCGTTGGTTGATAGGTAACTGATGGGGTTTCACTTTTTGCACTAACTTTGGTAGGTTTATATTCTAGTATTTTCTTCTTACTCGTATTTTTATCAGACGGAACATAGTTAAGTTTACTAGTGTTATTAGAACCTTCATTAGGAATATATTTTTGCAGTTCAGTCTCAGTACCCGGCAAGTACTTTTCAGTTGATACAGTTGATCCTGTAGGTGTATATTTGTCGCACTGCACATTTTCAGTGCTTCCTGGTGTATACTTCACTGGAGGGGGAATGTAAATAAAAGGTTTGGAGGACCCATTAGTATCTATGGGTCGTTGAATAGATAGACCTGCGGGTTTTCTCGGCGTATAAGGTACTGGAATATGTCTCTTTCTTTGTTCAGGAACTTCCTCATTATTTTCCTCTGTGTCAGGATTGCTGATCTTTTTCAACTCTGCTATGGGTGTGGGGTTGTATGTCGCTTTGGCAACATTTGGAAGTAGATTTACTGAATTACTGTCTGTTGGTGTTGCGGTCGTTGCTGTCGTTCCTGGCGTTGCTCCAGAGGCTTCCTTCTGTTGAAGAACCTTTTGTACAGCAGCCGACACTAGTTTCTGTAATATCGCTCCACTTTCGATTCCATCATTTGTTGTACTCTGAGATTCTTTTTTAACGTGTCGAAAATGACAATAAGGTCTTTCGCATAGACCATTATCATAAAAAGGGCAGTTGTATCCTTTAAAATACCCTGTCGATGGAAGCATTCTACTATAAATTATTTTTCAATCCACTAATATTGAAGAACGAACCAAAACCCAGCTAAAATCACTCCACTACAGATTATAAAACATAAACTGATTCATTCATATTTCTAGAAATATTTGCTGTGATGTATAGTACTTACATATTCCATGGCTGTGCTTGTAAAAAATAGAAAAATAAAAAGTTTTAGTAATTTTATTTTGAAAATGAATTCATTCATTGAGTGAATTCCTACTTCGTTGACGTTGTATTATGCATGGAATTGGTTTTCTGCTATCTGCTAAAACCAAAAGACAAAAGAAAAAGCAGAGGGTCTGTAGCAGACAGTAACTTTGAACTTTTACTCAGCGTGTATTTATTAAAAAGCTTCTTACTTCTTTTAAAGAATAAATAGGAATTTTGTTTGTAACGGCTTTCGCTACCACAATGACATACCTACCACTGTTCGGGTAAGATTACTGGTATCAAAAGGAATTTAAAAAATAAATGATTTTAATTATACATTACTCGCCTTAGTACTTCATGAAGTATAAACATTACAATTTAAAATATTGTTATTTTTCGAAACGAAATAATCCAAAATCCCTGATCCTATTAAAATATCCAGGATTCCTACAGCCTAGGCTCTTTCTTTCTCATTTTAAGAATTAACCAGATCATTTCCCCGCAAAGCTACCTAATTTGTTCATACCTTGATTTAACAAGAAACATAAATACATAGGTATATACAAGAAAGCTAAAAAAAAAAAAAAAAATGATAATAACTCGTACTGCGGTATTTTCGTAAAAGTTAAGCAGTTTGATATAAAACACGAGCGTTAAGTGGAATTTCAGAGATCTAGTATAATTAAAGAAACTGACACTGGTCAGTTAATTTGAAATCTTTTAAAAGATTGTGTTTAAGGTGTGAAAAGAATAATATAATAATAACTATAAGTGGTATTATTCTTTCATTTGATTGAGTTAGGTACAAGTACCTTTATTCTTTTATTTGATATTTTACTATAATCTCTCAAGATCTACAAGTGTACAATGCTAATCTCGAGGACGAGGCTAAAGTATAATTAGTGATTAAACGAACTTACCTGTAAGTGAAGTTCTATCATAATTATATGTGCTACTAACGTCTAAAAGTCTACAAACGCAGGCCTGTCTGAATGCATAGTCGCATAATGTTCTAAACTGGAAAAAGTTCTTGAAGGCATGATGGTCTAAATGACTATAAATAATTTGCCACCGCCGCGCGCCGCCTTAAACTCTGAACCACGCTGAACGTCGACCTCATCCTAAAGCTACCGGGGGTGCGGGATTGTCCGAAAGGGTTACCGCTACCCCGGAACATAAAGGGCTAAGGAAGGAACACGGATGGGTTTTAGTCAGTAAGAGTCTGACACTCCCTTCGCTCCACCCAGAGCGGGAGGGGTCATTTGATGATTTCCCATCCATAAAAAAAAAAAAAAAAAAAAAAATCCTAAAGCTACGTTCCCACTAGGGCCGTGCGGCTCCGTGAGGCCGAGCCGCGCGTCCGAGCCTCGTGAGTTCTTTTATGGAGACTCGTTGCAAACAATAGCAAAAGCCTCACGAAGCCAGGCCACGCGACGCTCGAGGCCAGGCCACGCGACGCTCGAGGCCAGGCCACGCGACGCTTTGGGGCCCGGAGGCATTTGATGTTACCAGAAAAAAAAAACTCTTTTGCCGGGCTAAATGAAATAAATATTTATTTTAAAAAATGCAGAACCCCTCTGGCTCTGCTTTTTATTATGTTTCTAACTGCCGCAATGAGGGTGCAATGAGGTAATAGGATACAGATCATACAATGAGTATTTGAATAAACCCAACCAAACCACAGCTGCTTAACCGTATAGTTCGGTAGCGCCCCCTTTAGGACCCGAACACACAAACCTCCGCCGGCTCGGTAATGACCCCTTTAGGACCCAAGAATTACGACATACGACACCCTACATTGATTATGTAAATATTTATTAGGCTACCCATCAAATCTTATAAATGTGCGTTAATTAAGAGAGTTGGATAAAAAACTCATATGTTAACGCCATTAAATATTTCATATTTAGCGCGCAAGCTTATTACTTTACCTTTATAAAATTCAAGTCTGTAAATGCAATAATCGCCATTTTGTTGACAGTGGTGGTCGAGGCTAAAAAACATAAAAATTGGGGATTTCGAACATCCAAACTCCACCACAGGGGCAGTGAATAATACATAATTTAATTATTTGACGAATTCATCCGTTGTTCAAGTTAAAATAAGTAGTGGTAATGAAGTTTTTTGATATCTAATGTCGAAGTTTCGCGCCAATGGTGCGTGTTTACATTTTTACTTTTCACAAATATCACACACACATAAGTAGATAAGATTTAAAATGTGACAAATATTATTGTAAATGTTATTAACAACACGAAAATGCCCAAATCTTAACGTAATATTGAAACACAGGTCGAATAACACGTATTATTCATTACCACTACTCAATTTGTGTTCAAAATCGCCGTCCATTATTGTTTTTTTTATCGTAATGATGTGCGAAAGCGATTATGCAAAACGATTTTTTTTTAATTTCGATTGACTCGGGTAATTAATATGTCGAATATCGGAAATCGATACTCAGAAATTGAAATAAAATTATTTTAAGCATTAAATACAATAAGCATTGTTTATAATAATGATTTATGCTTTACTAATGTAATTTTAATAGTTTTTTGGACATTCAATTGAACTGAGTCAATAACACTGAGGACCTTAGACCATAGTCATTTATTGAATTTCGCACCGAATTTGTTTCTATATTTGAATTTATCTTCGAATGCGCTCGCCGTATAAAATTATTTTTATGTATTTTACAATTAAGTATTTATTTTTGACACTTTTCTAATAGTTTGCTACAGAATGCCCAGTATACATTTTTTAGGTAGGCTGAGCAGAAGTTTGGGAATGATGATAAATTAATTGTATAAATTGCATATTCCGCAATCACTTTACATTTTAATATGTGTTGTTAGTTTTATGAGCTTGGTAGTTTTTGTTTCTATTAGTTTACTTGAGTAAAGGTAATTGTTTGTTTTTGTGGTAGTTTCCCAACGAAATTAAAAAAAAATCTTTCCATGTTTATGTCGGACCACGCACAGTGAGAGGTTCCGTTAGGGTTGAATATTCACGCATGCACAATGTACATCATCATTAATTTGATCGACTGCAAAAATAAGTTTGTTTTTCATAAACCCATCATTCATAAGGTACCTACTCAAAAATTAAAGTGCCAGCCAAAAAAGAAAAGTCCTACTGTTTTCTTATGGGGAATAACATCTTGAGCATTTCTTACTATTGAGATTGAAAATGCCAAAAATCTTATTTTTAACCGACTTCTTATAACAAGTGTTTTTAAGCATAACATTTAAAAATACCAACTTTAAATTAAATATAACGTCCCGAACATATTTTTACTGTGACCAAATGTAAGTATGTACGCAGTATACCTAGAATGAGAGATTTGCTATATTATTTGAAGACCAGACGTCTGATAGGATCTCTTGGAATCTAGAATAATCACAGAACTATATTTTGTAGTTTTTATTTTTTATTTTAGGCTGTGGTTTCAGATATATTGTTTCTAAATAACTTTTTTTTAGTTATTAAAAAATATGTTTGTGACCCTCACGACAAACCCTTTCATTTGATATATCACACGGTACTTACAGTAAGCAAAGCTTTTTCATTTCTCATACTCGGAAAGTAGTATTTGTTTGATCCGAATAGCGGGTGGAAGACGTTGCTTCCCACCTTAAGGCGGGAAAGACTCATAGTAATTGCTTCCCTCTCTAGGTCGGGAATGAATTAAAAAATAGAACTAAATTGGTTGGAAGTAGTCAGCTACGAAATTTTTACATAATTAAGAAAAATGTTGCGGTCTTGTGAGTGTATAAACAGCCAGTGTGAAAAAAATACCTATCAAGCGGGACGGCCCGCGGCAGTGACGCGGTGTGTTCCATATTTAAAATAGTACACAAATTGTTCTAATATTTCAATTAATTTTAAATAGGTACCTATTATTCATGTTATTCTTATCAATAAATATTTTAGAAAAAACACTATTTTTTACTTTCCTTGTATTCGAAATGAAAAGTAGAGTGTTTAACACGGGTGAAAGTCCTCAATTCCTACTCGGACTATAGTATAAATACCTCGTATGGAAATAGATTCCTTTCGACCCTTGTATAACAATCTACTATTTACCCGACTGCACCAGAAGGAGGGTTATGTTTTTCAAGAGTATGTAAGTATGTATAATTATTTGGCACGCTCTGCGGCCTGAACGGCTCGATGGAATTTAGCTTGAGAGGTGTCGTTAGATTCGTATTTACTGTGAGAGTGACACTGGGCATATCAAAATAGAAAAAAAATAAAATGGTATTTTTTAAATCTAATGTGACCCCAAAAAGTGACCCCATATTCATAATTAATTTATTCATGTTACACGTCCGTATTTGAGTCACAGAAATTTATATGTGTACCAAATTTCAACTTAATCGGTCCAGTAGATTCGAAACAAATCGATTGTAACAAACCTATAGACAGACACACGAGTGAGGGTGTAAGGGTTCCGTTTTTTCATTCGGACGTAGGGAACCATAAAAAGTTACACCCCTATCCACACTGTACGTGTTTGTACTTATTAAAATGATTATATTTCAAAAAATTATTAATTCATGATAAAATATACCAAAGAGTTTTTATTCAGTCTCTACAATTTTTTTATTTTTTTTTAAATACCGATTATCGATTAGGTTTTATGACATTTTTGAATCGGAATAAGAAAATTGGGTGGATTGTCAGCACTAAGAGGTGTCACGTCGCAACACAATTTTTAGTAATTTTTATCAAGATTTGATGATGTTTTTTATGTAGTTTATGTATGAAAAATGGTAAAAGTAAGAATGCAGAGAGAATGACAATATCTTTATTTTTTCCTTTTGCATATTTTCATCAAGAGATTAGATGGTTTATGTACATATTTTCAGCGATTTTGAGGTGTCTACCTTTTGGATAGGTGTAGTAATATCAATTTTATAAAACTTTCACAGTAGAATGACGCGGTTTTACCGACCTCAGCATATAGTTAGAGATATTTGCCACAAACTTATTTTACAAAATAGGCGCGGTAACACAGTTTTCTTAATAAATTCGAATGCTGAAAGTTAAAGTAAATTTCTGATTATCATGACGTAATTCGCAACACCCCGTCGAGTCAGCTGGTGTGTCAAATGTCAAAATTTTGTCGAGCAGAGAGGTTAAATCTTTAAAAAATGATGTCAGGGTTGTTGTTGCGAATACCAAGATGAGAGGTGGGAAATTCAAGGCAAAGTATTTACTAATTTCTCAATACCTCGTTCTAATGGACATTGCCTGTCGCTACGAAGAACGTATTATCTGATACGTGCAAGTTTCAGATATGGAATTATTTTTAAAAGTTTTACATTGGTGTCCATCGTCGTTTAGAGCGTTATCAAAACTTGTGTCAGATTTCGTAGATAGGCTAGTAAGTGTCATCGAATATTTGTATCCAGATTTCGAAGGAAAAGCTGGTTTTATCGAATAATAGCAAGATGTTGGACGAGCTGGTGAAAGATTACTCTGCATACTTGAAGTTGGATGTGTTAAATGGTTTTCAAACCGTCCAGGATGTTGTTGATAATATGCTAACAAGACTTGAAGAATTAACTAGTGTGCTGCAAATGGTTAAACTGAAGAACAGTGATTGTGGCTCAGCTGTTTCAGAAGATATTAGCAAATACCGCAGTGAAATAACAGCACTCTCTAAGAAAATAACAACACTAATCCATGTTATTCAGAAGCTTCAAAACAATGTAGATCATATTGAAAAACAAGTGGACAAAGCAGAAACTGATTTTGGTGTAAACAACGATAACAAAATCAAAAGCTTCCTTAAACCATTCCTCAAAAGGAATAAAGAAATTGTTCCAGCAAATACTCCAACACAGCCTTATGAGAAACTAGTTTTTGAAAGTGTTTTAGATCATTTTGAAGATGGGAAACCTTAAAAAAGATAGGTTAATATTATTCTGTGCCTATTTTTATACATGTGGGATTTTTATGGATTAGAATATACATTTCAAACCCTGTAAATACTAGTTGTGTGTACTTATGTAGGCTAATTTTGATCTAACATTTTATAAAGTAATCTCAAGGGTTATTATGGTGCTTGCTTTGTAAGCTGTAAAACAATTAATGCTATACATATTTTGCATTTTATGTTACTAGTTATTGCAACATGGATTAATTTTAAGTCCTTGTGTTATCCATATTCATTTCATATTTTATTAGAATTCGAGATCTGTAAGGACCAGTGGGTTGTATATGATATAAACAAAGTTAAATTAAGTATACCAAGAACTTTATTAAGTGCTCATTGGAATTACAAATTAAATCATAAAAACATACAGCAGCTAAGCACATTTAATGGCTTAAACACCTATTTTCGGCAACTAAGTGGAAAACCTGTGCTAGAAAATCTAGAACTAACATCAAAAGAATATAAACGAATCAGGTTACCCTAGGAACTAATGAAAAACTTGAATAGTGCATGTGGTGCAATACAAAAAACATGCCTAACCTATTGACTGCTTTGTTCTATACCAATTACCGTGCCCCCGAACACCCAGCTCATAAAACAACAAATAGTTGTGCAATGAAAAACAAAAAACGACAATGGGTTCTCAGTTTTTAAGACTCGAGGAGGGACAGGCACGAAAACATCAGAAAAGGAGCAACAAGGGGCAAAATCCGACTGGGGCGGTCAATAGGCTAATATACTTAACATTAATATTCAGGCAGCTCTTTACACTGTAAAACATAACTCACAACAAAATAGTGATACAGATTCCTTAAAACCATATCTCAATAGTACAAACCTTAATCATAATGGAACAAGCAGTCTGTTTGTAGACATTCCTTTTTATTATACACATAATATTAATTCTTATGTTATTATTAAACATTATGTTAAAAATCAACCCTTTTATTTCCCTGTTGATCCAAACCCTCCTTCTGCCCGTTTAGTTTCTGATAAATTGGTCACTTCTTTCAGGACTGGGTAGTAGATTCTTTCACAAATCAGTTGGGCAATCCTATCACCCTTCTTGACTTCAAAGTCTTTGTCAGAATGGTTGAAGATGACAACACCAACATTGCCCCTGTAATCTTCATCTATGACACCAGCTGTAACGAAAATTATCAATGATTGCCATTTCCTACCTAATTTATACATGTCATGTTGTTGGAAGTATGCAAACAGCATAATTTAAATGTCTCAAGGTCTTGGTAACCTCTGCAACAGACAGGTTTTATCTACATTATTACATACAACACTTCATACTTTCTCAATATTTACTTTGTTTTTTTTAAGTCAATTTTTTTTTAGTTTTTATCTTTTTAGTTGTCATTCCTACCACAAATTTGTATACTACTAATTGCTATGTAAACAAAAGTGACAGTTTTATAGCATCATCAACATATACACATACATATTATTGAAGCTAACTCAAAAACTACCAAAGCAAACTTAATTAAATTCATAAGGGAAAACTGCACTAGCTTCCTTTACCAAATCAAAACTATTTTCAAAATCGGTCTACAATTGATGGAAATATTGATAAACCTACATAAGCAAATACAGGGTGTTACGGAAAGGGTATATCAATACAAACGGGTTGAAGATTGTATCTGGTCTAGAATCTCTGTACAAAATTTCAGCTCAAAAGCAGTAACTTTGAAAATGCATAATATTTTTTTATTTCGATACTTTATTAAATTGAAATCATAACAAACGTGTCACCGCACTACGAGGGTCATTATCTGTAGTGTGTCTGTGCGCCTAGTACACGCACATCACGCCGCCACGCGCCAGTGCAGCGCCGTGATGTCGAAATAAAAAAAATATTAAGCATTTTCAAAGTTAATGCTTTTGAGCTGAAATTTTGTACAGAGATTCTAGACCAGAGCCCTGATTCACAACCATACGATAGGCTATCGTATCGAAAACCTAACATTTCAATAACCTGATTTGACTTCCCCTCAACAGCAAATAGCTGTTGGAAGAATAGCGGGCGTCTATTTGATTTAAACTGACAAAATTGTCGGGTTTTGGATTTGTGAACAGCATTGAGAAGACTCCTACGATAACAATGATTAATGTTCGATACGATACGGAAGCATATCGAGTGTTTGTGAATAAGGCGGCAGATACACTCTTCAACCCGTTTTTATTGATATACCCTTTCCGTAACACCCTGTATATACCTACAGACAAATTGAGAAACTCCTCCTGTTTTTAAGTTGGTTAAAAGTTGTGAAAGTACTCAAGAATTGTAGTACAACATGACATACCCAGCATCATACTGAACATGATCATTGAAGAAATCTAAATATCTTTATATTGTATAGAATCAAGTATTTTCTAACTGAACAGACAGCTGTGCTGCTGGGGAACTCCCATTCGCTAGGAAGTGGCGAAGGGCGGACATTTTGGGGGACTGTTATGTAATTTTGACATTTGAAAAGTGCTGATTCTCAGCCTAATTCAAATAAATTACTTTTGTATTTATGTTAGACATACACATAATTACAACCAGTTTGAAGCACCTACATTATGATATTATAGTTTAATTTTAGTAATATTGGAGCACCATAACTACTAGAAGTATTTGGGAATGTAATACTACATTATGTTAGGATTGGTTGGCAAGAGCTGAAGAGTGTGTTTACCTATTGTGGTATCGTAATTTTATTCTAGGCACATCAACTTCACATAATATAATTATATTATTATTTTATAAGACCTTGGAGCAGATGGCGGGACGTGCTTGACGCCTATGCCTACAGGCAGGATTGGTCCACTCTAGATCAAGACAGAGAGGAGTGAAAAGGTGAAAGAAAGGCCTTTGCCCTGCAGTGAGACAACATAGGTTAAAAATAAAAGAGTAACTGTGAAGTTTCTTGCCTATTCTTCTCAATACAAAACTACCTTTTGGAAGAGGGAACTAGAATCAAATTTTTGCGTGTGTTGTAAAGCTTACAGATAAAATTTAACCCCCTTATTCATAATCCTATTTTATCTCTATTTTAGCTAAAATAGGTTTATAGAATGTTTGTCTTTATCTGTCACGTTGTCATTTCTGTGTGTAAGAAAGAGACAAACCCCATTTTAACTAAAATAGGTTTGATAAGTTTTATGAATAAGGGGAAGTCTATTGAGCTTGTTATGTCTCTAGCACACATAATGATGAATAATGATAATAATTGCATTGATGCTTACCCGCAGACGACAGATAAGTAATAATAGGCATTGACATTGTAATGTTTATGCCAATATCTATAAAATTATCAGACAAGATAAAAATTGCATTCATATGACAAGTGCAATAAGTATTTTAGAACCTGTTTGTACATTATTTTATAATCAAAAACAAATGTCACATTACTATTTTGTTGTAATGAAACAATTGAATTAATTAGTGTTTGACATTATTTTTAGCAATGCTTTCCTGCTCTAAGTAACTTTAATGTTGAGTTAGGATTGTTATTATGCCAACAGGAAGTACAAGCCTCTCTAGAACATCATAGGAAGGACTTCATCACATGGTTTTACCACTTCATAACCTATCTTCACCGGAAACGAATATCAGTTAAAATGCAGGCATATGACACTCACCGCCAACATCAATGAAGTTTTTAACAGCTAGTCCTGACCTGGGTGCTACTCTACCGTAGCAACCGGCTGGTAGTTCGATTTGCAGATCTGTCTTCACTAGTTCTTTACCGCGTGCTGGTACTACGTAGTCATATGCACTGGAACAGAAATAACGTTAGAAACAAGTAAAATTCCAACCATACCCGGCGGCCTAATAGTGGTAATAACCTCTTCAGATCAAATCCTGCGGCTTTTTCAGAACCTTTCATCGGTGGAAATGCATTCTCACTCAAACGTGTGAATCTCAGTTCAGTTTCTAAACCTGAAGACATTTTGGATATGTTAAATAGAATTCGCTGAATAATCCGTGAAATTTTGAAAAGCGATAAGCCTGATACTTCCAGAATAAAAACGTTAAAGTGATCAACACGCGAAGAGTACAATACAAAAACCCGCCAGATTTGACGTTAGTGACGTTTGTTGGCGCCAAATCCTTAGAGTATTGTAAGGTCTTTGGCCAAATCAAATTACAAATGTCAAAAACGATGTTGCCCGCCGCGAAATATATTTTACCTGAAAATATTCAAAGAAAATACGGCACCCTTGCTTGCGTGTAGATACTAGGGGTGCGTTCCGAGTTAGGGAAGTAATCGATATAATCGATTTGAGCGTGCTAAAACCCGTACCGAATTAGCGTGAGCGCGATAACGATGTCCCGTGAATCGTCATAGATGACGTCATGACATGCGCCATCATGCGATAACGCCGACCATGCCTTCTAATAATGTCACCGTGAGCGCTGTCAAAAATGCGAGTGTGTGTGCGTATGTGTGTGTTTTGTTTTGAGATGCATCATATCTTTAAACCTACGTGGTTTTTCGAAACTGTGTTTCTGGCTGACAGTCGCCACCTAAATAAAAAAAAAGAAGAAATGTGTTCTTTATACAAAGAAATACTGCTGTAATATCGTTTTGACATTGAGTGAGCACTGTGATCGCGTTCACGAGCGTTCCGAATTGCTGACAGCTCTCAGCTGTCATAATCGTGATATCTAAATCGGAACGGAAATTATCGATATGAGCGCTGTGAGCGCTATTGTCTTAATTCGGAAAGCGGCCTAGCAATCAAAATATACACTCGCATTCACTCGGCCTGAAACACGTTTGTATAAATTATCTATCAAGCCAAATCTAAGTTAATGACCTCACTGTTTTGGTCGCTCAGACACCATTGAACTATTAATAACATTATAATCGGTAAATTGTTTTAGGAGAGTTATAGCAGCACTTTATACCCATTAAATTCGACTGAAAGACGTCTTTATCTATGGTCATGAATAAAAATTACGTAGTTTTTTCTTTTCTCATGCATCATTAGCCCCTAGTCAATAAGCTTCTTTCTCGTAGTTAGCCCGGCATGACATGTAGTTATAGATTAAAAAAAACCTATATCTATCATCTTGGATCTAAAATTAACGTGGCGAAATAGAGAACTAACATGAAATGTATCTACTTACTGGATTTGACAGTTTTTTGACATCTTGCTTCTTCATGCCGGGGCCACACCAACGGGAAACGCCGATAAATAAAATTATCGTAGGTGCAGCCGCAACTTATCGCGATAATTATCGGCGTTTCCCGTTGGTGTGGCGCCAGTACAGCCACCATACTCTTATACTCATAAATTCATAATACACATGTCGGTGTCGGACTATGCAGTATGCATGTCTTTTGAGCAGAGAACATTAGATCTGCCAATTTTGCACCGATTTTTATTTATCATTTAGATGCTAATTTTAATATTTTTTTTACAATACCATTATCTTGTTAACTTTCATCAATACCATTTCAGTCTGGTGACAATAGTCATTGCTTGACATAGGTGTCCCCAAAGCATCGCCACAACGATAGTTACGTAGGTAATATAATTATGTATAGTAACTAACCATAAAATAATCTAGGTACCTGTTTATGCTTAATTAAATAAAGTATACAAAGAAATCGATACCTACGTAATAAAAAAATACATATTAATAATAATACATACTTATCCACTGACCTCTATTATGTTTAATAGAGGTCAGTGTACTTATCTAACCTATCCGACTCGGAGTGCTAAAATTAAAATTTTCGAGCTCGCTTTGCTTGATCTTGCTGCTTGCAACTTTTGTCAGTCTTTAGCTTTTCTGCATAAGTCAGCGGACAAGTTAGTCTTATTCCTATGAATGGATAAAAGAAGTCTGTCTTTTTAGTGGCAGGGTACTAAAATTTTCGTGCTCGATTTCGAAGCTGGCATCCTACACGCGCTTTCAAGCTTTTCTGCTTAACCTAACAAACTCCTGTCAGCCTGGAGGCACGACAGTGGCTCCGCCAAGACGAGCTAAAAACAAAAAGAAGGTCATTCCCTTTCTCGAAGCGTTTCGTCGTTATTTTCAAACCCTCATAGCTTCGGCCTGGATAATACTGGAAAGCTCAAAATCTTAGGATAAGAAGTAGTAAGAAGTCTTATAAGACACACCAAGTTTCATTTGTCTAGGTTTTATAGGTACCTACTTTGGATTTTATTAACTCCTAAAATACTTCGATTTCATCACTGACTGGTTTACTGACTTACTCACTCATCAAAACCTCTAGGGCACTCCCCGAAGTCCTAGAAAGCTGAAATTTAGTATGCAGGCTAGGATTTGTAGACACCAGCACATCAAGCTACTATAATCTGTCAACTTTCTTTAATAGTTTTTGCAACTTCATTGCTAGAGAATAAGGTTCAAAGTTGATTGGGAAAACTTGACAGTTTCGGGTAGCTTGATGTGCTGGCGTCTGTACACAAAAAAAAATGTTTAGCTTTCACCCTCCCACCCCCGCAAGGGGGGGGGGGTGTAGATCTATATATAAAATAAATCCTCTAGGGCACTTCCATTTCTTTGCCAAGTTCTAGAAAGCTGAAATTTGTTAAGCAGGCTTGGATTTGCATACAAAAAGTTATCCAGGATCTAATGTACAGCCAAGCTACACATTACATTATACACCTCTACAAAATTATGGAATACAAATCAATATAATATGAATACATTAGGTAGGTACACAACACATACACAGTACATTTTGACCAAGATGTCAGGTTTGTAGAGTTAGGCATTTGTAGGGGCTTGACTCTACATTCGATCTGATAACTTTTTAACAGTGTAAACCACAGATAGGTATAGGTGTAAACCGTTATGCAAGTCTTGGCAATCTACTTTACATGATTTTTTTCTTGGTGGGATTTCCTATTTCTGTTTGAATAAAGAAAACCCAAACTATGCGAAGCGCGGGCTGCGAAAATATTCGAGCTCACTTAGCTCGCTCTTGCACTTTTCTGCAACTTATAATCTAGGTATCTCCATTAGACGTTGCGCTAAAATGTCTGTGCTCGCTTCTCTCGCTCTTGCATCATACCGCTCATTTAGATAAACATCGACGTAACTGCAAAGTTTTTTTATGTCATTGCTTTCCTAACGTAAATACGCTTTCTAAGTGCTTTGGCATATTTAACTTATTATTGGGAAAAAATACATTTACTTACATCGATGTTTCTCCAAATGAGCGATACGTTCTCCTATCACGTCATCAGATAAAGCAAGTATACAGGCATCAGCAACATGCTGCAATAAGTATGTTGTAAGTATAGAAAAATCAATAAATTGTAAATAAGTACTTATTTTCAGTACACTGAAATACACTACCAACGTAGGTAGGTACTACTAACTATGTTCAGACGCCAGCACATCAACCTACTACAATCTGTCAAATTTCTTTAATAGATTTTCAACTTTATCACTAAAGCATAAGGTTCAAAGTTGATTGGGAAAATGTGACAGTTTGGGGTAGGTTGATGTGCTGCCGTCTGTACCTAATTAAATATATTCATACAATCGTAACTCTGATTGCCTACTTAGATTATCGATTCACTTTTGTAGAGACAAGCTACAAGCTACCCTAAACTGTATTTTCCCAATAAACCTTGAACCCTAAACTTTAGTGATAAAGTTGAAAATCTATTAAGACATTTGACAGATTGTAGTAACTTGATGTCTAGCGTCTGATGCAATAGACGTTAATCGAACCTAGATCTACCTAGGTACTACTAAGTAATTAGGTACAGCTATAAATCTATCTAGACTGGAATACTGGACTGAAATACTAAATCAGTAGGTATCCCTTTGATATGGGATAGGTACCGTACTACATCTTAGGGTCACAGGTAAGATCTCTATTCACTCATTTATTAAAATATATTGTACTGAATATCCCTCGTAACTCTACAGAGTACCTGTAGCATTACCTGTAGAGATATAAAAAAAGTTTACTTATTATAGGTACTTAGGTACAGGATATAGGTATAACATAAATTTAAAATTAAAAAATCTTCCCCAACTCAGAAATGTAAGAATACATTATACGACCTAACACAGCTATACAAAGCTTCGACCATTAAGCGTCTCTCCCTAGTCCCTAACTCCCTACATAATCGTTTAACAACATGTACCTATATTACAATATCATCGGTCGGATCGGCTGCATATTAACTTGTACAAATAACTTCAAACCAACTAGTGAGTCATTTTTTACCTACTCTTAATTCCTTAGTATGCGACCCAAAGAATACAAAAAATTCTACCTGCTATAAAAGAGGTCTCAGATTTGGGCACAATACGGATAGCAGGCGGGTGATCTACAGCGATTATCTCCTTCCAAAGCTGGCCCTTTGAAAATGTCGAACAACGACGACGGGAGTCGCGTCGATCAATATTTTGTAACAAGCTGTACGGAAGTTTGCATTATAATTCGATACCGCTCAAATTTGAATCACCTCCGAAGCATTTCCGCCTATAATCGTGATATACAAAACCGCAACGATGAAAAACGTCCTTTAAAAAAAATGTCCGGAGTGCGTGTGAGATTAGTGATTTACTGTGATTCATTCGGTGAGCCCCCAAGAAGGGGAGTTTGTCCATTTTTATATTTCGAGCGTGTCCCTCGCGACATGCGCGTCGTCTCTCCGCCAGTCTCGCTACTACCGTTTCACGCACGTACCAGCGCAATGAAACTGATGTAAATATTACTCCTACCATAATATTTACACGCGGATTGTTATTTTCAAAACATCAACAAATAGTGAAAGTGTTGTTAATATGAATTCAAGTGAAAAAAAGTGAGTTTTAAGTGAAAATTACTGAGAATTGTGACTGTGAATTGTTTCGCTTCGATCCAAGTCCGAGGAAATGCCGCCCGTACTCAATGTGCCTATTTCAGGAAGCATTTCAGCAAGGAACTTTTCGTTCTCATAACTTACGCTAGAGGTCAGTATAAAACTTAACCGCTAAAAGTAAAAGTTTTTCAGTCGTATTTTATATAAAATCCATAAGTTTATCTGTAGCTATAAGTATCGCGATCTATCTAGGGTTCAAACACCGACAAGCTTCCCTCTTTATCAGCCCTTCTCCGCCCTTTACGCATGATCGACCGGTAGTTTTGGGGTTCACGTTCGGTGTAGGGTGCGGGTACTATGGGTATACGCGTACGTATATATTGTATAGTCACCCATAGCTATATAATACGATAGCACAATGCGCCATTGAGAGCTATTGAAAATTGAAGCTCTATACTTAAATTGGATCTTGAATCTTGAAGGATGCCAATGTGCATGTGTGATAATTATTTTGTCATAGTAGGTACCTAAAACTTTTGACAAGGAGTCAGTACTTAGTAGTTAAGAAATTGGTTTATGAACTAAAATAATATTGATTCCTATAGCACGTCCGCCGCCGCGTCCCTAAAGTATTTACCTATAAGAAGGTATGTACCTTACCTACCTAGTTCCTAATATGTTTTTTTTTTTTCTTAATTATGCACAAGTTGAAACATATTGAATAGGTAAGTAATGAAATCGATGAAATAGATCAATTATTTTATTTGTGTTGCAAAGTGCAGGAGTTAAAATTGTGACGTAAGTAGTAGATACCTATCGAGATAACAGGTTCAAATCTGATAGGTAAAAAATAAGCTGTTACCTAATTATTACATAATATTAGATATATAATAAAGTAGTAATAATAAATAGGTAGATACCTACCTATTAAGAGTAAATATTTTTTTAAGAATGTGCTACTTTATTAGGTATTTATCGTATAGGTAGAGCTAGTCCCAGTTTAGCTTCCCAGAATATAACGTGTTATTTTATCTCAGACTACGAGTTAGTTTATAGAAAATCGACTTCTTAACAACAAAACCTGTTACAGGGACAATGAAAAATCTGAATTCTCAAAAAAAACAAATCGGCGGCAAAAATCATTACAGAGACTGTCTTCAAAATAAAATTGTTCTGAATTTGATTACCTTTCCATCCATTCCATCCTATAAATAATTACCGTACCTACATTCAACCATAAACCACTGCGGTAACATAACAACAAGTCCCTTCCGTGAAATTCAATTTACTCAACTACGTCTACATTATTTGCTCTACATTACAACAACTCTACATTACCGCAACGAATCGATCAAGAAGAAAGGCAAGCGTAGATGAGGCTATAAATTGACTACTTGAATTAAAATGACGCAAAACAAAAGGCCCCAAAAGGAAGATGTATCCATTCTAAATGCTCTCAAAGCTCGCTCTACGTCTCTACATAAGTACATAATATGCTCGGGATGATACAAAACCAACCAATCTTCAATGTAACATCAATGAAGTCTTGTAGATTCTTCAGGAATGTTAACAATTCTAATCGATGCCTTTTACAATCAATAGTTAAAACCAGTAACATTGGAAAGGAGTAAATGCCGTCGTTGTGTACCGACCCGTTTGCGCAGTTTATAATAGATCATAAGTCGTAAGCAGAACATAACTTTTTTATTGACGAAAAATGAGTGAAACGCCTCTATGTATAGATAGAGTAGCGAGGTAACGAGTACTGTAGCGAGCGACATGTTTGTTTTCATACCGGTCCGAATTAACGTCGCGATTGGTTCAAAATCCATAACTGGCCTCCGAGAGCCAGGTGTCGTTCACACCGCGGCCTCGCGCCTCGTCTCGTTAATCACTCGTGTACGCTATTGTTAAAGCGCGGCGAACAGCCATCTTTGTCAAATTACGGCGATTCAATATTAATAATTAAATTTGTTTAGTGATAAAATAATCAAATGGAACAAAACGCAGTGATACCGACGCGTAGTGTTGTAGAATCGGGAGTATCGTTACATTCTCTTTTGTTTCACTAGTAGCTGACGCTTAGTTGAATGGAAGCGATACGACTACGGCGTTAACAACCAGTCGACCATTAAAAATGATGGATGATGTCGTCTTTTGCAAAAAACAGTGTTAAGTGATGGTTTTAGTGAATAATGTGAAGGGTGATGTTAGTGTTTATGTTTGAGCGTACATACGATGAGAACTGCGTCGTAATTTGTTATACACATTGCATAAATGAGTGAAATGGCGTTGCGGAGCGCGCGGGCCCGAGCATGCGCGCCAGTTTCCTCGCAATCGCTAGGAACGCACTGAGTGTTCTTCGTTTACGTGCACATCAAAATGGGAAGGTCGAGATTCCCAGGGAAACCACTCAAATTCCAAAACAGAAAACGTATTAGTGTTCTATCGGGAGCTGTTTACCATGAGACTGCTCCAGAGAATCACCCGCCAGCGCGCGGCTCTACCGCTAATGATTTTGCTGGGGACCAAGAGGTAAAGCTTATTTGTAGTGATTTCACCATGTTTTCTCGTATGTTTCATTAAAATATGAGTGTACACACGGATATGTTGTGTTTACGTAATAACTAGTAGCATTCGAGGCGATAATCGCATAGGTAGAGCGTCAAGTATGTATCTACGTACTTTGACATTTGCGTGTTCCATTTCATGTCAACAAAATGTAAATTGTAGAGTTTAGAATTTGTTTCGTTTATATTTATGTTTGTTATTATAAGCATTACTTACACTGCTGCAACATATTCGATGTTATTTACAAATAAACTGTAAACATTTTATGGTCTACATAACCTTCACTCACACTCCTAATCTTTACAACACAGCTTTTAACAATGATTTGTTAATTCTATGATGTTTTATAGCAATAATATTACATTCGTTTTAACATTAGTATGATACATTCTGAAGAATATAGAGGAATACACGAACTTTTGTTAACATAATTTCCGTTTGACCATTTGTTTTGTTACAAGAAATCAGACCCAACATTGTTGATTTTACTTCAAAATCACTTGTTAAACATTAAATAATACTGAAATCTAGGCTCTACTGTGTTTATGGCACATATTTTGCATATATTTGTAATTTAGTTGACAAAAACATTAGAAAAATCTAACATTTTGTATTTCTCAAGGTTACATACTGCCTCCCAGGCTGCAAAAACAGCATATTTGTGTGCAATTTCATTATACTAAAATCGTGTAGACTTCTTTGTTAGGATATTTTAGATAAACATCACTTATATAAACTGTTTTTAAGGGATTCCACAGTGTAGTGTCTAAATAAATGAAAAGAAAGTAGATTTATTACTTCCACTATATCATATGTTTCAGGAGGAAGAAAAGAAAGAAAACAATAATGAGAAAGAGACAGATGCAACTAGCCAAAACAAAGTGACTGATATAACAAAGAGTAAACCAGAAAACCAGGACAAAAACAACAGTGATTTGTCTAAATCTCCCGTTAGGACCAGGTCTCAGAACAAAATGGAACCAGTGAAAGCAGAAAAACCTAAACCAGTGAAGAAAACAGTCACTTTTGGCACAGTGGAAAGTTGTGAAGATATATTTTTCCCGCTAAAAAAGATCCCGCTAAAACATCATGCGCCTCTCGTACCCATCATAAAGAAAAAGTCATCTCTGAAACAAACAGAATACTCTACATTCAACAGTATTCTCAAACCAGCTAAGTTAACAGATTTAAGCTCAAAATCAAGTTCAGAACACCATGAGGGTTATTTGAGAAAGAATTTGAACCCATTGTCGAAGCCTATGAACAAATTTTCTCAATTTAGTGAAAGCCGGTGCATGTCACCACCTCCGAGGAATGCTTCACCAATAGAGAAAGAGAGTGGGAACTCTGCGAAGTTTGTCCTGCCTGTTAGAAGTGTGCATTCATCAAGAGTAATCAAGCCTAACAAGAAGTTTATAGATGGTGAGGAGCCAACAACAACAAGCAGCACAGCATCATCAAATAAAGTGCTTAAGAAACCTAAGTTGAAGAGGTTGGTGTTTAATAACTTGCACAATGATGATGACACTCCTGAAGAGGAAGACACTGACAAAACAAACCAAAATGACAAAGCTAAAGATACACAACTACAACCATTGAAATCTTCAAACCTTTTCAAGGACAAAACATCAAATTCGTTTTCAAGCCTCAGTGTTGGCACTAGAAAGGTACATGATTTATTCTCATATGAGAAAGAGCCTTCACAGGATGAAAACTCAAACGTGGAGAGTATTGAGAAGTTAAAATCTCCAGAACCTCCCAAGGAAGACAGAACAGGGCACGCAATGAGGAAACTCATGGACATATCAGATGCAAGTAGCTCAAGTAGCACTAGCAGTGGCTCTGAGTCAGAAGATAGTTGGGACAGTGCCAGTCCTGCAGGAAGTGGCGATGAGGAAGAGAAACCACCACCAGCCAGCCCAGAGAAGGACAAATCATCAGCATCTCAGTTGCTTAGAGGAAAAATCATTCTTAGAGAAGCAAGGTTGCAACTGAATCCACCAACACAGTCTACTTCAGCTTTGGATGGTCCATTCTCTACTGTTACATCTTCATCATGTATGTATTTGACTTTTATCCCTTCAAATGCGGGAACGTGGATCCACGCGAGATAACCATTCTAATAAACTTCCTTTGTGTTTCTCAGCTCCAGTTCCACCAACAACAGTAACTTGCGGTGTGTGTGGTGCTGTAAGATTTTACAGGTTTGTAAAACAAGCACGGAAATTCGGAATATACTCATGCGAGTCATGCCGCAAATTCATATCCAAGATGTTGAAGAAGGAAAAGCTATCCCAAAAGACCGGTCAAGTTGTTATGCAGTGTTTGAAAGGCGAAGGTCAGTACATTTTGTTGTAACAGTTATAAATAAGTGTTTATGTATGAAGTAGAATGTCTAACAAAAACTTTATTTTTAGGTAACTGTCATGTTCCACCGATAGTCCGTTCACAACAGTGGAAGCTACTACGGTGCACAAACAAGGCTCGATGTCCAGCATGCTGGCTCAAGATGTGCTTAAAGGCATTCCAGGTACCACCTAGCATAAGAGCTGGCCTCACGGCAATGTTGCCTCCATTCATGAGGTCAGCTGTTAAAACGCCTGGTTGTTTGACACAGGCAAACCCATTGAGAATAGCAAGCAACACTACTACAAACACACCAGTGTTTGCAATAACCAATACTGAAAACGACAATAGTAAGATCTTCGGTACTCTAAAGCCGAGTAAGAAGATTGAAGAAATTGAAAAAGTAGAGGTATGTGTCGTATTTATATGTTTTTTTATTTATTAAAGTTTTTGATTTCCATTTTTGTAGTTAGATGAATCGCTTGATATTTACATGTTTGATGAATTTATTTTTATGTGGATAAATTTTACAAAATTGATCTGTATTTTAGGAAAAACCTCCAAAAGACCGTCCAGTCACTGGCGAATCAGTTGAAGAAATTAACGCGAGTAGAAAGCGCCAGTTGACAAGGGTGAAAGTTAGGAAAAAAGATAAAACCGATGTCAAACAAACAGAAGATCCTAAAAGACAAAAGGTGGAACTCAAAGGACCGAGAGTCAAACATGTTTGTAGAAGTGCATCTATTGTCTTGGGACAGCCTATTGCTACATTCCCTACTCAAGATGAGAAAGAGAAACAAGATAAGAACCTTCCTGTGGATGAAGAGGGTGGTCTATGTATTGTGGAGAAGGATACAGAGATACCTGACTTGTCCAGTTGTGAGTCTGAGATGGATTCTGAGAACAAAGCTCCTCAGATTGTTCCAGAGGCAATAGTTACGAAAGATAGTGACGTAGAGGCACAGATAGAGACCAAAAAGCGAAAGATTGAGCAACCACTGCCTATCAAATTGCAAAGCAAGGCTGAATCTAGTGAAGACGAAACTATTATGGACCTTGTGCCTAAGAAGACATTCATGAAGCCTCTATCCAATATTACAAATGTAAGTTTTAGCAAATAGCACATTGAGTTCATGTTATTTTCAAAGGACAAAATGTTAACATTCTTATGTATCATTTCAGGTGCGCAGCCGGTCACAGAAATGTGGTCAGAATAGACCAGAACTGATCTGTGTAGACTTCTGGGAGAGCTATGACCCTGATGAAGTGTGCAGTTCAGGCTTTGGACTCATTGGCACTGGCTCATTCACCGTCACCAGACTGTGCTTCTTATGCGGGAGTGCTGGCAAGGAAAAGGTAATAAAATTATGCTCCACTGTTCATAAAGAATATGCCAGAAGTAATTTACTAATCTTATATTAATGCAGTAATAATATTGTAAGTATTTTTTTGCACAAGAAATCTTTTATGTACCAATCTAGCTTCCCTCTTGTGGCTATGCTCATTAACAATTTAATCAACATGTAGCATGTAGTCAGTGGATTAGATTTTTATATGTTCTGCTCATATTATGCTGGTATTTACATTAATAATGTTATTATTGCTTCAATATTATAAATTATACTTAGATAAATTCTTGGTGTTAGTATTTCTATTACCAAACATTGTATTAGATTGTTTGTGCTTCTTTAGTTTAAAAGTTGTGGAGATTGTAATGTATTTATTTATGTAGGGTTTTGAACAAAAGGTATGCACATGAAATTCTATAAATTAATCAATTTCATACCCAGTTCAGACAGGGTTTTGAGTACATAATCCTACGAAAGAAAAAAATATTAGAAGTCAATTATTGACCATAAAGAAAGTTTGGGTAGAGTTTTTGGCTCAGGGTTCCCGAAGTAGAATAGCCTACCTGCAGGCTAATCTAGGGCCTGATCAAGACACTATAGTGTTCTATGAGATACACAAGGTTGCGTTAGAAATAGGATCACACAGCATCTTTTTAGTGAGCAACTTTTACATACAAATTGAGTTACTTGCAAACAACACTAAAAACCATGGTTTCTCGTCCCGTCGCGTGCCAGGTCGCAATGTGTGATCCGCCTCAGTTCTGCAGTGCTATTTTGTAAAAACCTCACTGTGACAACTTAGGTAAAGTGAGTTTGAAATGACCGGAAGGCCAATTCCCGTAATTAAAAACGTTCAAAATCTAGTCGCAATCTCAACTCAGCGACAATCAATGTCAAAAACTTGTCAAAAATGTAGGGAAATTAGAGGTATTTTTGACAGATTGAGACTGAGATCAGACTGTGAACGTTCTTAAAATCACGAGAATTGCCCCTCTGTTAATCCCTAGTGTCAGGTAGGATGACACTTCACTTCACCTAAGTGAGATTTTTTACAGAATAGCATTGCTGACTTGGTTTACTTTTGTGGCAGATGTTGGTGTGTTCGTCGTGCTGCGAGTGGTACCACAGCTGGTGCGCGGAGGAGGCGGCGGGCGGCGGCGGCTGGACGTGCGCGCGCTGCGTGGCGTGCGCGGCGTGCGCGCGCCCGGCCGCCCGGCTGCGCTGTCGCGTCTGCGCAAGGCACTACCACGCCGCCTGCCTGCCCGCGCCGCCGCCCGACCATCGCAGCGACTGGCCCCAGGTATGTAACACTAGCTTTTACCCGTGCCTTCATCTGCGTGAATGTTGGAAATTATCCCACGGGAATGTACTACCTGTGTGATAAATTTCATCGAAATCTGTTCAGCCATTAAGGCGGGAAATAAAGTTATTTTTGCAAAATCACATAAATTGGTACCTAGGATGTGAATGCAGTGTACAGTAGTTCTGAAATTATAACAATAATTCCAGATATGCAGTGCATGCCTGAAGTGCAAAAGTTGCGACAGCAGCCGTGTGAGCAAGTTCGTAGGCAGCCTACCGTTCTGCGGACCTTGCTTCAAGCTGCGGCAGAAAGGCAACTACTGCCCACTCTGCCAGGCTTGCTATCGGGATAATGACTTCGACAGCAAGGTATGTTCAATACCCTTTATTATGTACAACATAAAAATTACAGTCTTATCGCTAAAAGCGATCTTTTAGATGCAACCTTTGGATGGCTTAAAGAGAGAAGGAGAGAAAATACTGTAGAGACATTATATATCAGACATAAGTCCGTTGTGGGCTCTTCCTACCAATGGATTTTCAATTTTATCTGTTTTCATAAACAATGTGCATTTTTGCTCCTTCCAGATGATGGAGTGTGGTTGGTGCGGCAGATGGGTGCACGCCAGCTGCGAAGGCCTTACTGGCGAAGGGTATCAACTGCTGTCGGCATTGCCACCCTCCATCGAATACATCTGCTGCAAGTGCATGCCACTTGATCCGCCATGGAGGAAGATGCTCACTGAACACCTCAAAGGGAGACTTCTACATCTACTGAAATTACTCGCCAAAAATAAGAAGGCCTGTGCACTATTGAAATTGACGCCACACAAAAATACGCCGGTACCAAACAAACCGTACCGACTCATGTCACCACAAGCTATTAGAAAGCTACACTTCGACGTCGTCGACGTCTCCATGAAGACATCGGAGACTAAAGTGT
Source organism: Amphipoea lucens (assembly GCA_947508005.1). Lineage (NCBI taxonomy): Eukaryota > Metazoa > Arthropoda > Insecta > Lepidoptera > Noctuidae > Amphipoea > Amphipoea lucens. Next base: position 12,772,802 of record OX382378.1, on the reverse strand, counting down.
ACAGAAACACTGCAAGAGGGCGGCGGAATAATAATTTCCCGCAGAACAAATTCGATGAGTCGCACACCCCACATGTGTGGCAGTGTTCGTCTTTGCTACAAGATGTTGACATGGAAAAAGAAGAAATGCCGCATACGTCCCACAAAGTGGTGAATCTACAAGAACCATTGATGCAGAATAAGGAAATATGCTTCTCTACAGGCCTCTATGGCACCAAAACAGAATTTGAAGCTGCATGTGTTGAAGTGCATGAAAATTATACTCCACAACCAAAATCAGAGAAAGCAACTACAATGTTGCCGACAACTGTACACGATGACAAATATGAGGCGATATCCGATGATGATGAGCCTATGAAGAGTTTCCCGCAAGCTCGCAGCGAGCAGGACTTGAGCCCAGTCGTCTTACGACAATCCACTGAAATGGACAATACTGGTGATGATGTCGACAGAATTATTTCGCCGTCACTCTTAGACATCAAGAAAAGAGTAAACACTGATGGATATGTCTCACTGAAAGACTTCAATCACGACATGAAAGAGGTCATCCAAAGAACAACAAGTGACGACCTTACATCAATATACAAGGACTTATTCTCAGAGACATTCCCCTGGTTCGATTGTGAAAACAATTGCCTTCAACCCAACCTAGAAGTAGAAGGTGAACAGGAAGATACAGAATCTATGAAAGACCTTGCTGTAGCTGACAACAAAATCAAGGCAGCTGTGCAGTCTATCGAACGTCCAATGGACCAAATAGTACCTAAGTTGGAAGCTGATAGTGAGAAATTAGAAGAAGATTTATTAGAGTTTTATCCAGTAGTGGATTCAAGAGTGTGTGTGCTTTGTAAAGTTGTGGGTGATGGTTCACCGTCACTGGAGGGGCGTCTACTATACTGTGGACAAAACGACTGGATTCATTCCAATTGTGCATTATGGTCTGCTGAGGTTTTCGAAGAAATCGATGGATCTCTACAAAATGTCCACTCTGCCATTTCCAGAGGCAAAATGATCAAATGTGCCGCATGCGAAGTGAAAGGCGCTAGTGTTGGCTGCTGTGCTAAGAACTGCAGCGAGACATATCACTACACTTGTGCGAGGAAGGCAACCTGTGCCTTCATGGACGATAAGAGAGTATTCTGCCCATCCCATGGGAAAGACGTGCCCAAGAAGAGTTTGCAAAAAGATGCGGACTTCGAGCTCACCAGGCCAGTCTATGTAGAGCTTGATAAGAAAAAGAAAAGATACAGTGAAATTACCAAAGTGCAATTCATGCTAGGCTCACTAACAGTTCACAGCCTCGGGAAAATAGTACCATCTGTTTCCGATTATGAAGAGTTCCTTATGCCAGTAGACTTTTCATGTACTAGGCTATTCTGGTCATGCAAGAAACCCACCAAAATAGTGAGATACACCATCAAGACTAAACTAATACTTGCTGAACCACTACCTGGATTTGACTTTGGCGTGAATATAACCGTAGATCACACTTTAGATGTGCATGTAGTGGAAAGAGTGATGGCGGAGATTGGAGCCTGGCATGAGAGCATCGAGACAGGCACTGGAAAGACTGTCCTGATGCTTAAAAATGACAAGTCCCCAATAAAGTTTGGAAATACAGTAACATTAGAGGATTTAGCTGTGAAACAAGTGTTGGAGTATTTACTGGATAATGTATGCAAACAAGAACAGCAGGATGAAGAGGAACCGCAGAACACAGCAGATCTGTTGCCACCTGAAGTCAAAGACGCTATATTCGAAGACTTGAATCATGATCTTTTAGATGGCATATCTATGCAAGATATATTCCAAGACCTCAAAAATGAATTCTATTGCGCAATGGGTCAATCAGATGATAAAAGCAATGACAAATCTGATTTCCGTTCGACTGATTTCATAGACGAACTCCTGAACTCACGATTCGAAACAGGGAGCAAGGAACTAAAAAGAAGCAAATCTGAAATGCTTCTGCAGAGTCATAGCTTAAAGACTTTGACAACTGGCCGTGGACAGCAAAGATCCAGCAGTTGGAACAACAAATTTGACACAAGTCTACTGTCATCTACTATAAAAAGATGCAAAATGGGCAAATCATCCACAGTGACTGGAAAACTGAGCCCTATCCAGAGAATACCTTTAACGGAAAGTCCAATAGATTCCATAAAGGAAGAAAATAGTACGGACAAGAAAGTGAAAGTGGAGACATGCACTAGTGGCGCCATTTGCGAAGAGGCGGCACATTCGTCCGGTATCACATATCGCACCACCTCGCCCAAAGACAAGGATGAATCCAACAGTACCAAAACAGATAAGAATGAAGGCTATTACACTGATGTCATAGACTTTTACACGAAGATTCAGTGCAGCCCCATCTCCCAGTTAGACGGTGCCGCAGACTGGTCTGGTTCGGAGAGCACGTGTAGTTCTCGACCGGGCAGTCCCCGCGATAATGACAATGATTTCACGCCAATACAGCAGCTAGATGGCGCTGAAGACAATCATCACGGAAATGATAACATGCAGAGAGGACAGACCAATCAGTTCATGTACCGAGCCAGTGGAACTGAGAGTTATACAGTGACGTTTGCCGGTAACTCTCTAAGTGGCCAGCCAGAACTTGTGATGAGGCCCTTAGACGACGGCTCAGGCAACTCCAATCACATGGAACAGCCAGTGAGGTGCGACAGATGCCAATGTACTTACAGAAATAAGGAATCTTACGACAGACACGTGCCCTCGTGTGATATGATGTCCACGAGCGAAAGTGAGAGTGAGAATCCTAAATCTCCTGAAAATAGAACATTGACGACGCTGCAGAATGCCTTCCAAGGTGCGTTTGCGCAACCTATGATAATACACGCAGGCGTTGTCAGTGGCACCGAGAACACCGTCAAGGCGGAAGGCATTGCAGCCAGAAGAACGTCTATCAATACCAGACAAATCACAATAAACGGAACCATCGTTGAAACGCCATCTCCAGGCCCTTCAAACGAAATGACGATGACTATAACTGAACAGATGAAGTCAGGAACTGTTATTTTCGATCAAAGTAAGACGACGAACGTGCAAGTGTCTGCTAACCAACAAATGATGTCCTCACCACAAATAGTCGTGACGCCACAGATGCTACTTCCTCCAAAAACAAGTTCCGCAGGCGGCCAGAAGATAATGACGCCGCAGATTATAACTCAACCGAACATTCTGCCCTACAACATCTGTGTGAAACCAGGCAATGGAAATGGAAATATTCAACAAATTCAAGGCAATGACATGACACAGTTGCTGTCAGGACCAGGCGGCATTCAAGTTATATCATCTAATTCGAACCAGGTTCTAACTATACCTCAAAATCAACAAGGTAATATGATCCAAGGCCAAATGATCCAAAGCAAAAATCATTTCCCCAATATGGCAAGTGCAACATCAATCGCATTACCGGTAAATTCAATACAGGGAATGCCACACGCGTCTATTATTCAAAATATTCAACCTATGATTCGACCCAATATGCAGGGGAATACTATCGTTGTCCCTGCAATGACAGCACAAAGGTTATCGTCGCCTAATACGCAAAAACAACAACTTATATTACCAGGCAATACGCAAAAGTCTCCAAAGAAGCAGCCTCAACAGGTGCAACCAAAGCCAATATTCCAGGCTACGAACCGAGGAAGAGGTCGTCCAATTCCTAAACCTACCACGATCAAGAGGCAAACCAAAATGGAGAAGACATATACGACCATCAACCAGTCACCACTAGGTCCTGGTAATACTGTCATTCAGCTGCAAACTAACAATCAGACTGGCCAGCCGTCGATTATAGTTCAGCCAGTTTCCAACCAGAACATAATGTCGGCCTACGTAGAGGCATTATCGCAACAACAGAATCAAAACATGCAGTACATCGCGACAATTGCACCGCAAGGAGACTTCAAGACCGGTCCCACTCAATTTATCTCCCAGAGCGGTCTAGTACCTCAAACATTCCAAATCCAACAGACAGAATCGGGAGGACTGGTCGCTGTGCCAAGCGGCGGAATACCTGTGTTGTTACCGCAAGGAAATATGGGAATATTGCCTCAAGCTCTCCAACAAGGAGCTACGATTCTACCTCAGGGAGCAATCCAAACACAAGGAATTATTTCTCAAGGCCCCAATGGTCCCACAATCCTACCGCAAGCAATACATACTCAAAATGGCACTACTATAATACCACAAGGAACAATACAGGGATTGACAAATGGAAATAATGTTGTGTCGCAAAGTGGCATGGGCAATGGCCAAACGACCATAATACCGAATACTCTACAAACGCAAGGCAATACGCTAATCTCTTCAGGCCCTGGAGGTACCACTATCTTACCACAAGGAACTTTATTACCACAATTCTGTAACGACCAAGTGCTGCTAGGTTCAACACCTACTCTAGAAATGGTTACAGATCCGTCTGGCTGCATGTACTTAACAACAACGCAGCCTGTTTACTACGGCTTGGAGACGATCGTTCAGAACACAGTGATGTCATCGCAGCAGTTCGTATCTACAGCAATGCAAGGAGTGCTTGCACAGAACAGTAGTTTCTCGGCTACAACCACGCAGGTGTTCCAAGCAAGTAAGATAGAGCCCATAGTAGAGGTGCCCACAGGATATGTCGTGGTCAACAATGTGGGCGACAGCGTCGCTGTATCGTCCACACCTAACGTGGTCACTGCGCAAACTGTACAGTCTTCGCCACAAATGAAGAATGTGAAGGCAAACGTCCCTAACCTGACATTGCAGCCGCTGCCCGATAAATCAAATAATAACAACCGACAGACACCCAAAGTAATTCAAATGAGTCCATCGCAGCTAACCGTTGGCTCACAATCGGGAACTATTATTTCGGGCAGACAGAGCATTAATCCGATCACTTCTCAAATACATGGCATGACTATTTCTAGTGCGCCACAGATGCAAAGAGGAAACATGTCTAAACCCAGCATTGTGTCTATGTCTCCAAATGTAACACTTGTATCGTCGATCGGACAGCCCGTGATGGCGATCTCTCAATCGATACCGGCCACATCATTCCCGATGCAGTCGATTCCACTGACACAGCCAATAGTTTCGAGCTCTATTGCGCCGTCTGCCAAGAATAATTACAAGATCGAGAATTCCCATGTCATTGAAATTAGTGGAAACTTGCATGATAATTCAAACAACCCGAATATACCTACCATAAGTGTTACTCAGAGCATAAAGTCACCTACGCCCTGGAGGCAAATCAATCAACCTATCAACACTTCTATGGACAATAAGATGGAACATCAAAACATAACAGTGAAACCAAGTACTGTTAACACCAGTTCTATGAATATACAAAGCAATGTTATGGCGGGGAGATCGCATCTCAACAACGACCATGACAAAGTTAATCAGAACTGTTTGATACAAATGCCTAATAACTCCATGTCTGGGATGAACATGCATTCTCACCAGTTCGAGCAGAGCCTCAACGTGAGCCACCACTCAACATCACATACTACATCAAACAATGTCATTCAAATTACTGCTGGAAACATATACCCACCATCTTCAGTTATGAATAGCAACTTTGATGCAGACACTTCATTGAAATTAAGCAAAATTAATGCTCTATCAAAAGCTGAAGGTGGTCTTTTGAATTTCTCGCAAGAAATAATGGCGTCTCATTCACAGCAACATGCTAACAATGACAAAAGCTTCCAGAACATGGGAACTGCTGAGAACAAACATAACTCCGACAGTTTGTCGAGTCAGATGAATACTCACAAACTGAGTAACTGCCAGATGAGCGGAAATATCAACAACTCGCCAGCGATCAGCATCATACCCCACAATGTCATGCGACCGCAGTTACAGAACAATCAGAATACAATTTCTGTGCCCAATAACCAAAACCAAATGTGCTCGATTCCTAACAGCAATTCTCATGGACAAGTCCAAATATTAAGCTCTGGAAACAATTCACTCCAAAATATGAACATGTCGTGTCAAGAAACTACAAACAACAGAATGAACATCTCAGTTTCTAGTGATAACAGCATGCAGTCAAACCAACAGCATGAGATGTCCACTTCTATGAATTCTTCGAATATGTCGCACAGCAATAACATACAGATGATGTCGCACGATAACAATCAAATCCCAGCACCTAACCAGATCCACATTATGAATGGACAGATTCAACACAACCGTCAAGTTGACAACAGCCAGTTACAGCAGCTAAATCAACAAACACCCAACAGAAATTTCCACGAAAATCTGATGAGTGCGCAACAAAATCATAATCAGACAAATATGCTTTCTAACCGAAGTACGCCTGACAACACCAATATTATGAACCAGTCCATGAACATGCATAATTTAGGAACCAATAACCACAGTATGAACCGGTCAGATTTGGGCGATCTCAACCATATGCATATGCAACAACCAATGACAAGCATGAACATGCAAAACAACAGAATGATGATAGACAACATGCAGCCTCACAGCATGGGCAATATGAGTCACAATATGCACTCCAATAGATCTATAGATAACATGCATAATTCTCAATTGCATAACATGCAGCAAATGAATCATCACGCGAGTAATAATGCTCGAGGACAAATGGACAACAACATGCATGTGAACCAACAAATGTCGATGCAGCAGAACAGACAAATGGAGAATGTTGGCCTTCATCACCAGCACCAAATGTCTAATGTCATGCAGATCCAAAATAATCGGCCCCACGTCGACAACAATATAATGAATATGCACCAGCATGTACCCAATCAAATGCATAACAGACAGCAGATGGATAACAGCATACACATGCATCATATGTCGGGAAGTGCCCCGAATATTAATTTAGGCAACCAGATGGACAACTCTGGCTCTATGCCAAATATTCACGGGAATAGATACGACAGTAACTCAATCTCCTTGCAAAATATCAATGCTATGAATCAAATACAGAACAACAGAAGTTCCATGGAACATTCTTCAATGATGCAACATCAGATGAATTCCATGAATAATATGAACATGCACACCAATCTCAACAGTACAATGCAAATTGTAAACACAAACCATCAGTCGATGAACAGTTCAATGATGCATATGCCGAATATTCCGGACATCAAGAACGATATTCAAAGTTCATGCAGTGGCAGCTGTTCTAATAACAGCACGCAGTTTCCAAACAATCAGAACTCGATGGAGATATGCTCCAGCATGAATATGAACACAAATCAAAACAACATGAACATGGGCACAGGAAATATGCTGCACGGCATGAATGTGAATAACTCGAGCATGTCAAACAATATGATGATGAATAATGTTAATAATAGCAACATGTATGGACCCAGCGCTCAGAACAACATGACGGGACACGAAATGTTGATGAGTTGCTCCAACTCCACAGACCACAATGTTAACAATCTCATGTCTGGACCATCCAATCACATGATGTTAAATAATTCCCAAACACACGCTGCTAACAACCAAAATCCAATGATCAGCAGCCAGGTGCCCAACACAACACCAATTAATATAAACAGCTGCAGCATGAGCAGCAACAATGCATCACAGAGCCAAAGTATAACTAACATGGACACTCAAATGAACAGAAATACATTACCAGTGCCAGATCCGCCTAAGTTTACTCAAGATACTTTACGAGGTAAAAATATAATGGGTCCTCCACCAACTAACAACTTACCCATGCCAAACAACAAAGACTGCTCTAAAGTTAACATGGGTAGCAATGAAAAGCAAAACCATACTATATCAGTGAGCAATCAAATTGGATATATGCAAATGAACCCCCAGAATAATAGCAGAGTTATTAATTTACCTCGAATGAATAATACAAATCTGGAGAACAATATTAACCAGCATGTGCCACAGCAACATAATATCCGTGTGGTCACTAATAATGCCAACAACAACGTGCCTGGCATCACGACAGACCCTCTCGCTTTCCAACCAAATAGCGACAGCAGTGGGACCATGATCAACGTTCCATTCCAGGCGATACCGAACAGTGCTCCCATGAATATCAACGTAAACTCGAGCAATAACACCGTCAATATCACAGTTCAGAATAATCTCGTTGATCCCAAAATCGCTTCAAAAGCTGCGGCTGATATAAACTTCCCGCTTCAGACAAACGCCAATTTACTTCAAAATCAGAACAACGCCAACAACCTGATGTGCATACCTGTGGCGAACAATACGATCAATTTACCGACGCAAACCAGTTCCAGCATATCATTACCAAAAGCTCCTCCTACTCAACAATCTGGGATTCCAACTAACGTCGTTAATCCAATGTCTATGAGGCCTATGAACAGAGTACTGCCATTACATAGAGATGGTCAAAGCAAGTCATCTACAAAGACCACCAAAACGGTTGCAGTGCCGAAGCAGAGGCCTGTAAGTCACGACATGCCAGACTTGAACATAAAAGATGACTCAATTGACAGTGATCTGGAAAAGGCGATTGCAGAGTCAAAGCGTATGATGGAATTGGAAAAAGCTAAAAAGGAAAAGGAAGAAAGGGATGCTGCTCAGGCCATGCAGCTATCAGCCGAGATACATCAAGCAAACACGAGCACGGCAGCTCCGAACATCGATACTGGAAGAATCATCGAACCTATTGAAATCAGTTCTAAGATGTCATTACCAAGCTTGGATGCAGAGATGATTGAAGTCGAACCGCCAAAAGTACTAACAGAAAAAGATACAAACAGAACTCCAGTTGCAACTAAAATATCTAATGCTTCTACTAAAGTGATGAAGAGACCTTTGGGAGATAGGAAGACGGAAGTAGAACCAGTTGTGACGAAGAAGCAGAATAAAATATCGAAGGAGAACAAACCTACCGTACCCAAGCCTGCTCCCGAGCCGGCTAAGGATGATGGACCTAAACTGATTTATGAAGTAACATCGGAAGACGGTTTCAACTACACGTCTTCGTCGCTGACCGACCTGTGGGCGAAAGTTGTGGAGGCAGTACAAAATGCTCGGAAGCAATCGGGATTACCGCCGATTCAGTACAATCTACCGGCTAGTTTGTCCGGAGCACATATTCTGGGACTGAATAACAACGCATTGAGATATCTCGTCGAACAACTACCTGGGGTAAGTGTTCACTGTTATTCATGAAAATTATTATACAGGGTGTTACGGAAAGGGTATATCAATGCAAACGGGTTGAAGAGTGTATCTGGTCTAGAATCTCTGTACAAAATTTCAGCTCAAAAGCAGTAACTTTGAAAATGCTTAATATTTTTTTATTTCGATAGTTTATTAAATTGAAATCATAACAAACGTGTCACCGCACTACGAGGGTCATTATCCATTATCTGTAGTGTGTCTACTGCGCCTAGTACACGCACATCACGCCGCCGCGCGCCAGTGCAGCGCCGTGATGTCGAAATAAAAAAATATTAAGCATTTTCAAAGTTAATGCTTTTGAGCTGAAATTTTGTACAGAGATTCTAGACCAGATACACTCTTCAACCCATTTGTATTGATATACCCTTTCCGTAACACCCTGTATGTTTGAGTGTATGTTATTAATAAAATATGCGGTATGCTTGCAGAAGATGCGGTGATTATGATGTAACCGCATCTTCTGCATATGCATATTTTATTTCTGGGGGGGAGGGGCAGCACTATGCATCCAAGCCTGGATCTAGTTACTGCGGAATTAAAACTAAATATTTTGACATAACATTTTATTGTCATGGATTTCTGCTAAGTAATGTCTGATTCCATAACATAAATTATGTTAATATTACAGGCAAGTCGTTGCACAAAATACAAGACACGTCAAGGCCGTCCGTTGAGCAGCTGGGACAACGACTTGGACTTGAGCGAGGGCTTCAAGGAGAGCCCGTGGGGCAGCGCTCGTACGGGGCCGGTCGCTCGCAAGCAGAACCACGACATGTTCAGCTGGATGGCCTCGCCCTTCAGAGAGGAGCCGCCACCGTTCGGAGGACAGGAGGGAGAGAGCTCTATTTCTAGGTAAAAATAATTAATAGTAACAAAAACAGGTACGCAAAATACGCGCATTGACGTGGAGTTGCGGACACCAGCCCGTATTACCTATTTCCTAGTAACAAACATTTCTAAGGTCTATTCAAATCCTTGTTTCCAATTTACGTTATTTCCACTTTAAGAAATATCAACTTTATGTCAGTACAGTACTATTGAAAAAGCAAAGCGCAAAATGAACTTTATTTCTAAGTATTACAGTAAATTTTTCCAAAGCTCCTATTTGTTTACATGTTTGGAAATTGCGGACACAGATTAGTTTCTTTACTATCTCCACTATGACTCATAAACTAGCTAGACCACATAAAAAATCTACTCGATCAAACTTCTCCGCGCGGATAAGTTACTAAACGGAGTACTAGCATTAACTTTCCTTCAAATAGATATTTTTTGGTTCAGCCCAGTTTATGAAAACCTGTATTTATATTTCTTTTCTCTTTTCCAGGCGCTTGGCAACTTTACCGCCGGCTATGAGATTCAGACAACTGAAAGAGACATCTAAAGCGTCCGTGGGCGTGTACAGATCACACATACATGGACGCGGACTATTCTGCAAACGAGATATTGAAGAAGGTAAATCGTTTTAACTATTTAAATATTTTCGATCGTGTTTGTCCTCTATTCTACAGTTGTAGCAGTGTTTAGTAAGATGCAATCTGTGTATTTGTTAGTAATTTGACTAAAGAAGTAGAATACATACTTATAAGTTAAACTGGGCGTTTCGTGTGCCCCGTGAACGTATCGCACGCCCCTAGGCCGTATGTGGATGGCAAACGTTCGAAGCAAGAGTTTCGCTTCTAAAATACGAATATTCCTTTTTTTTTTTCATCGAACTGTTTAAATTCGTGAACATTGCTCTATAAATATGATATGTATGACGCTTGTAGACTCCACACTAACATACGATTGCATTCTTCCAGGTGACATGGTAATAGAGTACGCAGGAGAGGTAATCCGCGCAGTGTTAGCAGACCAGCGTGAGAAGCGCTACGAAGCCATGAGCGGACGGCGCGGCGTGGGCGGCTGCTACATGTTCCGCATTGACGACAACCTCGTGGTCGACGCCACGCTCAAGGGCAACGCGGCGAGGTTCATCAACCACTCCTGTGATGTGAGTTATGTTGACACGATAGAAATGAACTTTTAGCAGGATTAAGGCGTCAAACTTCATGGCGGCTCTGAAGTGCGCTACTCGCTGTGCAGTGCCCCAGCCCTCACCCGCTGACACATGAATTTGTTACTGCGCAGCGACCCGCTCATGTTCCGTGCCACTATAAAGTTTGAATCGGGATGTAACTCTACACAGACACAGTAGTTAAACAATCACTTGTCACTGAACAATTAAAGTATTAACGTAAACTAATTTTATATAAGACAAGCCGTGCGCCAAAATAACGAACTTCAGTATAAACTTAAGCTCTCATTTAACAAACAAAAAAAAAAACCTTAGTGCTCGTCTACTTTATGGTTCACTAATGTTTCACCAAAACTCCATTGACAAATTTTTAGTTTACAACCAACGTTTCGTACACTATTTATTTCACAAACAACTCATTCCGCAAATGTTTTATTTTATAAACACTCGCTTTACAAACATTTATTTGGCAAATGCTTCACTTTACAAATGTTACGGATGATATTTAATCATTTATACATTTTTCATTTAATATTTAGATTCTTTTGGAAAAATAACGTTTATACAAAATATCATTTTATAATATACTAGCGACTGCATTAAAATCCGTTGCGTAGTTTAAAAGATCTAAGCTTACAGACAGCGGGAGTGACTTTGTTTTATATTATGTAGATTTTCTAAACTAGTCACAAAGTGATTATGACGGTATTCTCCACTTGGGTCAAATAATTTTCAGGCAAGTATTTTTTTCTATGTAATCTAGTCCTTTCTGGCACTCGCCGGCCGCTGCCGCGGCACCGCTCGCTTCGCTCGCTCGGCTCGTGCGTTGGGGGTCACAGTTTTAACCTAACCTAACCGAATCATTTTTTTTTAAATAATTAACCTAATGTAACTAGTTCGGTTCCGGGTAGCGTGCTAAAAATAATCTCTTTTTTTCTTCTATTAGCGCAAGTTGTTTCTGGCATCCATATTTTGTGTAAAAGTAATTTTTTTCAATAATCTGACTAGGTGCCGCGGCAGCGGCCGGCGAGTGCCAGAAACGACTGTTTCTGGCACTCGCCGGCCGCTGCCGCGGCACCGCTCGCTTCGCTCGCTCGGCTCGTGCGTAGGGGTCACAGTTTTAACCTAACGTAACATTTTTTTTTTAATAATTAACCTAATCTAACTAGTTCGGTTCCGGGTAGTCCACTAAAAATAATCTCTTTTTTTCTATTAGCGCAAGTCGATGCAAGAATGAGTTTCATTTTTAGGAAATTGCGTAATGATAAGTCAATATGTAAAACGTTTTTATTCCAAACGTTGTGTTATGAGATAAAATGAATAAAAAATGAATTGCTTGTTAAATAACACGTTATTAAACAAAAGTTTATCTGGTGATTATTTTGTAAAGTGAATTATTTGGCAAACTTGTTGTTGTATATTGATGAAATGACAAATCATGTTTTTGCCAATCGTTGTTTGTTAAGTAAAAATTTGTTAAATATTTTTTGGTGAACTGACAGGGCACCCTACTTTATATAAGGAACTTTTGTGCAAAATGTATGATTCTAGACCCATTAAATATTGTTTTCGATAGAGATTTTTGAGAGAGAACACATTTTGTCCTTACAAGAGCTTTTACTCCTTTTGTGTTAGGGGGTATTCCAAATTGATTTCATCATACTTATGAGATTTTTCATCTTTTAGCCCAACTGTTATTCGCGCGTTGTGGACATCCATAGCCACAAACACATCCTCATCTTCGCCCTGCGACGTATAACCATCGGAGAAGAGCTCACCTATGACTACAAATTTCCCTTCGAAGAGGTCAAGATACCGTGCACCTGTGGCGCCAAGAAGTGCCGCAAGTACCTCAACTAACAATGAACTACATTACGGAGTGAGTGATTTGATTGTGTCAATTATGCTTGTGTTGATCTATGATCAAAGAGGTTTAAAATGCTGTAAAACCGAACAAAAATACTGCAAAACAAGTCGAACATTGAATCTGTGCTAGTCCTGTAGTATTTTTGATCAGTAAATTTCACAGCCTCACAGGTTTTACTTAACAAATAGCATAATTCTAGAAGTACATAACTGAATTAGACGTAAAAACTTAGTAATAACATGAGACGTGGGTGACATGTAATTTGGACGGACATATTTAGCGGTACGCCGCCTGATATAAATCGATGGATCTCGTGAGAGTTCTAAGTAAGCCTATTTATAATGTAGCTTGCGGAAATGAATGCTTGATGATGAAATACTGGGTCGAGCACAATTACTACGTGTACATAATTATGTATGTAAGACAATAAGTCAAATTCACATATCGCGTTACTCCCACCTCGTATCTTGACACTAGAGTTACTGGAGCCTACCTAATCGGACACATGAAAACAATTTTACATGAATCTTAATATGATCTCTTTCTTGAATCTACCCAGTGTTAGAGTTGTTGGATTTTATAATAATTTTGAATTAGATTTATTTGAAAAATCGTATTTTGAGATAGGTTTATACATTTTGTAAATATATTTTAGTTATGTTGAGTTTTTTTGAGATGGATAGTTGACTCGCGAACGGCTTAAGTGTGTGCACTTAACTTTGATGTGATATGTTAAGCCCCGGATCGCTCGGGTAAGAGATGGTTAGTGTGTAGCTAGTGTATATTTGTTCCTCATTATGTTCTTATATTTTCTCTTCACTTGTGATCAGTTAAGTCTCGACTAACATAGCGCGTATGTGTACATATATCGAGGGATCTTTAGGCATAAATAATAATAAAATTAGTACATTCGAAAGGAGGGTAGCAAAGTTACAAGTACAATGTTACTTTTTAGTAATTTTATCGTGTATTGTATAGTAAAATTGTAAATAAGAGGAATTATCTGTCATAATAATGAGTTAAACGACAAATCGTTTTATTGTAGTCATAGTGGTAGGTTGTACTTTATAGAGTATATTTTACGGTGTATATAATAAGTTATTTAGTGTGCGGGCGGCCCGCGGGCTAGGGGCGCGGGCCGGGGAGGAGGCGCGGCCACGTGACGCAAAATGATCGAGATGTGTACAGATAAATGACTCCCAGTTACGAAGCACGGTTTAACATAAAATGCACATTTGTTAGCTTTAATACTACTTCAGCAAAGCTTAATTGGTTTTAATTTAGAAGATATATATTTTTTAATGTTCTAATCGATTGCCTGTGTGTTGTTTTAATTGGCAAATATAATTTTTATAGCATTTTTTTCCTAAGCATTTATAGACTGAATTTTAATGCATCACACAATAACAGTCATCACATAAATCAGTCAAATTGCTAATAAATCTGCTTCACAATTTTATTGTTTTAGTAAGTAATAGAATTAGATGCAGAAACAAAGTGAGTAACAAAGCTTTGGATACCATGCCTTAGGATAACAGTTGATGTACTATTTGTTACTGCATCTAACAATAGCAGTATTAAAATAACTTGTATGTGTCCCCAAGTATTTTATAGATAAAATCAATAGGACAGATTAAAGTAGGCCCGAATTAAGAGGTAACTATTAGTACTTTTTGAAATTTATACTTTAAAACAAGATGCACATAAATAACGATAAATGTTCTGTATTTCTGATAATGGTCGGAAACTTTCATTATATAAGAATCATGAAATAAGTATACAATAGCTAAGGTACAGACGCCAGCACATCAAGCTACCCTAAACTGTCAAATTTTCCCAATCAACTTTGAACCTTATGTTTTAGCGATAAAGTTGAAAATCTATTAAAGAAATTTGACAGATTGTAGTAGCTTGATGTGCTGGCGTCTGTACATTTTTGGTGTTAAAATAAGCTGTGCATACAATTGAACTTTTAATATATGTGCTAATTTGTTATACAGGTGTCTTTTTTAGCGAAAATCAATTGATAGTTGCATATATTTGTCAATCAGAGCCCTTGTTTTGTTTTGTTATAGGCAGTTTGTCTACCTTGTAGATTATAATTTAAAATTGTTTTTGTGAACTGTGTTATTTATTAGATTATGATTATATCACATTATATATATGTGATATTTTGTACAGCCATCAGATGTAAGCTAGACAGCAGTCACAATTATATGTTTAGTATGTGAATTGGATCTTAATAATTTAGTGTTATTTAGTTGTTACTTGAAATAAAAATTCCAAAGTGGGATTTATCTTTTTTGATCGACATATCTAGTAGTTTCTATTGCATAATAATTGAGCCTTTTTAGTAGACAAACAGCCTGAACTTAAGAAGAAAATACAAACAAATTGATGATAGTAACATTCTGTTGTATGTGAACTGTGTTGTCTGTGTTCCCATCAACGTTTTAAATTGATATTATCCAGTCGGTCTGGAAATATCTGTAGACTAGTCCTATCGGTTTTAGAACTGAAATGATGCGAACGTAGCCATAACGGTTATAAGCCATTCTTTTTATAAAAAAGGTTGTTATATTTTGTTTACATTTGATACGAAAGTTAGTCGAAGTTATAGCCTACATCGAGTTATGATAATAAAAAGTACAGGTAATTTTAATCACGTTCGATTATTAAGAGTAACACAATATTTTTAAAGATTTAGTTTTTATTATTTTGACATAAGATTAACACGCGTTTCTTTTCCTCTTTCCTCAACATTTCTTTTGTAATGTTATTTTACAGGTGTGACCTAATGGTAATGTCGACTTAACAATTTGTGGACTATATCAATTGTAAATGGTTTATAATAAAATTGACTTGTTTTTTAGACTCACGAATGCTTTAAAATTATGTACATTTGCATTTGTTAGTCTTGTATTAAGTGGCGGTCCGAGCCGAAGGTTAAGTGAGAGCTCACGAGGGTTTTATCGTAAGCTTTTAAAATCAAATATAAAATCAATTTGTTAACATAAATGGCTGGTTCCCATAGGGCCAGTTTCTCGAACGATAATTATACAAGTTGTCAAGCGCGCGTGACAGCAGTTCACGCGCGCTTGCTTGGTTGAATGATTTATCAACAGCCAATTTGTCGCATTTTTTTGCGATAATTTTCGTTCGAGAAACTGGCCCATAGACACAGATTACTTTTGGCAATCGCGCCGCCACTCGATGTTTATGTTACCGCTAATGCGCTGATTACCTTATAAATCAGACAAAGTCGTTTTTCGCTTACCTAGACAAATCCGCTGAAGTGCGTAGACGTTTATCAGAATCTTCTAAACTCTTACAAAAACCAAAGCCGCAAGTACCTAATTAATTCCTGACTAAATACACAAGTGAAATATGGAATCAATCGAAACGAGGTGTCTAAATTATCTTTCCGCACTTTAGTGGGTGGTCATGCGTTATTCCGTATATTGCACATAAAGCTCATCAAAAGGGTTTTTAAATCTTAATTTAAAAACTCCTTTGTGGACATGTCAGGTAGTCTATAGATAAGTGCGGTAATGTTCGCTTGTTGTGGCTTCTTGCATTAACGGTAACATATCCTACGTGAAAAAATTAATTAGAAATCAAAAGACCAAATCACCAAGTGATAAATCATTTTGCGTTAATTATTAAGTGTATTGCATCTGCCCTTGATATTATTTGTGTTAAAAATAATGCTTTTATTTTTAAATGTACACAATGCCATTTTGCCTAATGTTATTATAAATTATAAAGAAATTGCTTTAAAAGCACCAATTTTTACAATGCATAGTTCTATGACCTGTCTATACATTTTATTACTTTATTTATTTCTATCATTATTTTGTATTGTGGTAAATTTTACCAAAAATAAAAATACTAAAATGTGCTTTATATTTTGTTTTATTTACTTTTGTCTGTGATGTTAATTCCAACGTCCTTTTTATTAATAATAAAAAAAAAATGGAATTTATCGATATCAAGAATCATACGAAGACATACCAGAGCGACTTAAAAAATGTGTTGACAGAACCCGCACGCATGGCCCATCGCCCATTCAGCAAAAAAATGCCAGGTCTTGTTTTTTGCCACTTGAACCATGAAGTTGAAACCATACAAAAAACACTTGAATGCCTCCTTATCTATCACATGGAGGGATGAACATACCTAATACGCAAAAAACTGCGTCCCTTTGTTACAAACCTGTGGGAAATACTTGAATCAGTATATTTTACGGTCAGATTCAGTAGGACCGATTAGAAAAACCTCTTTGGGTGTGCTTTTTTTTTCTTAGTGTATCGATGGCAAAAAGTTTAAATATATTTTTGGCCCACAAAATTCAGCTGCGCGAACACCGCTCACTGACGCATCATAAGATCATCAAGTGCACAGGTGAAAGGGCATGCGGCGCAGGATAGATTGCCTGTGGGGAGGTGCCGCATATGCAAATGAGATCAGAGCTTGAGATTTTTCATTTAGCGTTAGGTTATTGAGTATTTGTATCGAAAGTAAAGTCCCGTTGACGTCAGCATATGCGTTCTAGTAACGCTAAGGCGCGCGTCGCCCACACGAGATAGAGTCGAGGCGCGGGCGCACGTTTTCTATAGGAATAAATATAGGTATGTATTTATTCCTATAGAAAACGTGCGCCCGCGCCTCGACGCCGCCGCCTCGACTCTAGCTCGTGTGGGCGACGCGCCTAAGGGTTTGTCATGTCATCAATGTTAGCAATATCATTGTTTTATCAGCGACAGGCTCAAAGGACTACACTTATTCAAGTGACCTGCTATAGGTACCTTCATAGCTCAGCTACCTACAAATTACAATACGTTTAGCAGAAGTTACATTTAAAGGTTACATTTACTTGTTTGTAAGTTACATTTACTTGTGTTGTTTGTAAGTTACATTTACTTGTGTTCTGTACAGTTGCGTAGCTACGTGACCAGGGGCCCCGGTGCGGAAAGAAAGTTGGGGCTCTATCAAACTGGTAGGTTTTATTTTATCAAGTAAAAAACATAAATACTTACATATGTAAGTGGTTTAGGGTGTAGGAGTACCGTAACAATATTTTGTAGAAGATTTCAAGGATAAATGGAATTTTGGCAAAAAAGGGAGTGCAGTTCATTACTAATATTTCAGTAGAGTAAGCTAGTATTCAAAATCGGTCGCATAACAGCCGCTTGCTTGAAGTGGATAATAAACACAAGAACGCACACTACACAACAGAAATAATTTATTATATTTTTATATTTATGTTCTGAAGGTGGAAGAAATTTTTTGCTAGGTCAGTTCGAGGTTTGCTGGTCAGGGGCCGAGGGGCCCTCTGAGCTTGGGGCACGGCAGCGCCTAGCCCTTCGATAACTACGCCACTAGTTCTGTACTTCTGTCATGGAACAAAATAGTCCAGAGCCCTGATTCACAACCATACGACAGGCTATCGTATCGAAAACCTGACATTTCGATAACCTGATTTGACTTGCCCTCAACAGCAAATAGCTGTTGGCAGAATAGTAGGCGTCTATTTGATTTAAACTGACAAAATTTTCGGGTTTTGGACTTGTGAACAGCGTTAAGAAGACTCCTACGATAACTATGATTAATGTTCGATACGAACCGGAAGCGTACCTACCTATCGAGTGTTTGTGAATAGCTATGCAGAGCGCAAAAGTCACAAGAGAGCTACATTTAAATACCTCAGAGAAGAAAACGAAAGGTATCAACGTATTTAAAGTTAAAGAGCCATAAAAGCTATTTATTTAAAGCTGCAAGGCTAGTCCCCAAATGTTAACTATGCAATACATGTACTTGTTCTCCCAGCGTACGGTGCAAGAACCGTCAGTGGTAATGTCCCAGAAATATGCTGCAGCTGTGTGCAAACCTGCACCATTCTTCTGGGTTATTGTGATTCGCACTGCGGGAAGAAAAGCAAATTATTAATATTTGTTAGAGTCGGTCATGTAGTTTAATAATAATAATAATATTCCACAACTATCACACAACGCCATCTAGTCCCAAGCTAAGCAGAGCTTGTGTTATGGGTACTAGACAACTGATAAACATACTTATATATTTCTAAATACATACCTACATATTATAGATAAATTACACCCAGACACAGAACAAATGATCGTGCTCATCACACAAACATTTGTGAATTTGTCCTGGGTGGGAATCGAACCCACGACCTCCGGCATAGCAGTCAGGGTCACTAACCACTAGACCATCAGGCCAGTTTACTTGAAATGCAACTCTGCGTCAATGTAGAGCCGTTTTTCGACCAGTCTACCTTGTGTCCAAATCCAAAGCATCGACGAGGATTTTGGCTAAGGATAAACGTAAACATTAGGGTACAGCTAGCACAAGTATTATGCTAGGTACAGATGCCAGCACATCATGCTACTATAATCTGTCAAATTTCTTTAATAGATTTTCAACTTTATTGCTAAAGTGTAAGGTTCAAATTTGATTGGGAAAATTTGACAGTTTCGGGTGGCTTGATGTGCTGGCGTCTGTACTTCTTTTCATCATTTTCATCGTAATAACGCCAGACGATATGAGGTTATTGGACTAAACGTGAGCATTCTCCGATTTGTATTTCTCTGTATTGTATTCCAGGTACTTACAGATGTATTTGAAAGGTTTGTTCATTTTATTAATTCTTGTAAGGGTTTTATCTGTAATATTGCTGATCCATATCGGCGCTCGTGTATGGCTGTACGTGTTACCCCCCAGACACAACTCTATTGTATCTCTCACGATTTTCTGTATTTCCTCAACGTTGAACGTAATATCCTTGAATGAACAAAATAAATTATATTAATACTAGCTGCTCCCCGCGGTTTCACCCGCGTAAATGTCGATCCCGTGGGAATATTGGGATAAAAAGTAGCCTATATGTTAATCCAGGGTGTCAGCTACCTCCATACAAAATTTTATCAAAATTGGTCCAGCCGTTTGAGCGTGAAGAAGTAACAAACATATAAACACACACGCACACACCCTCACAAACTTTCGCCTTTATAATATTAGTGTGATTATATATTATATAGGTATATTATATACATATATTGTGCACTTAATTATAGTTTGGAATTACTTCTTCCTCGTCATCCGCTGCTGCAGCTGCTGCCGGTGCTGCCATAATTAGTTACGTAAACTTTATAAAATTGAATCGTTTCAATGTAATCAATATTTGTTTGTGCACTGGTGCTGTGCAATATCAAACGATGACGACGAACATAAATCAATGTCAGTACAACTTGCCAGTACGTATAAAAACGATAAACTACAAAAAAGAAGTAAAAACTCTTTACGGCTTTTCATGATTTTGCTGAAAAATGCGGTCAATTATTTATTTGGAGGATTCTTATCTAATATATTTAGATTTATTTTTGAATTTAGCGCTTCCAATAAAGCTAAGCTACAAATACAATTTTCATACATGATTTATGGCGAAAGCGCCAGGGTAGCCCGCGAAATTCATTTTTTTTAAAATGTTTTTCGCAATTTGCTGTTCAGTATTAAGTAGTAAGTAGATTAAAATATGATTCGCGACCGTAACAAATATGTATTTATAGAATTATAATCACTAAAGTCATCAACACAACTCTCTAAGACCAAGTAATCTTACTGAATTACTATTTCATGAAATCTTGACATTTTAGAATTGTACTAACTTAACAAGATGTATTACTGATTCTTATGATTATAATTCTGTAAATACATATTTTTTTAGGTCGTGAATCATATTTTAATCAACGTAGCAAAAAAAAAACGTAATAAAATTTGAACTACCTTAAGGTGAATGCGTAGTTGTAGCCCGCGAAATTCAATTTTTCTTACGTTTTTTGCAGTTTTCAGGTCAGTGTCAGGTTGTATCTTGATGAAAATTTGATTCGCGACTATAACAGGTACGTATTCACAGAATTATAATCATCAGAATCATTAATACATCTGTTTAAGTTAGATTTCTACCACCAACACTTTTCCATACGAGATTTGTTCTTAACGGTAGAAATCTAACTTAGAAAGATGTATTAATGATTCTAATTATTATAATTCTGTAAATACGTACCTGTTATTGTCGCGAATCATATTTTGATCAAGATACAACCTGACACTGACCTGAAAATTGCAAAAAACGTAAGAAAAATTGAATTTCGCGGGCTACAACTACCCATTCGCCTTAACGCTTCCCCCGTAAGAAAGATTGTACTGCAGAAAGCACAATCGAAAGAGACATACTTACTACAATATTACACCCATTTTTTACTATACACCTTTTGGTCTAGGAGATCTATAGGCCGAATGCTTATCTGAGACGTTGCCTGAGATAGCTGCGCGGTGCGGAAGGGTGGTAGTTGTCACAAGTTGACGAATCAGTGAGCTCTCGCATCACGTCACCACACCGCGCTGCTACCTCAGGCAACGTTTCAGTTAAGCGGTCGGCCTATAGTAAAATATGGCCCATTAGAAGAGACAGACAGAACACTTAGTTTTATTACTAACCATAAACCATTTGCCTTCGTCTATCTGTGGGTAAAAAACAATAAAAATCAAAGCTGTCACGCTTATGTCAGCGACGTGTTTCTAAACGAAAATTTCTCATAACCCACTTGGAGCTTTATTTTCTTTATTGTGTTTTTGGTATGTTTGTGTTGCGTTTTAGCTCATATTGTGTGAGGAAAAAGTCTCGCGCAGGCTGAGTAAGCGTTAAAATGACATCTTAGGTGAATATGTGGTTTACGAGTTGATTGTGAACAGTGTGAAATTAATGGAGTTGAAGGTCTGGGTCGAGGGAATACAAAGGATCGTTTGTGGGGTTACAGAGACCACAACCTGCCAGGTTAGTATACTAGAATTTCTATTCTCGTGATTATGCTACTGACATGGATAGAATGCTATGTGTATTCATTTTCACTTTTAGTAACTTTCGATGTTTCATACTATCATAATATTTTTTTGCACAGGATGTAGTTTTCGCATTAGCTCATGCCACTGGAAAAGTGGGCAGATTCACACTAATAGAGCGGTGGCGAAATAATGAACGGCTGCTGGCACCCCAGGAGTATCCCCTCAAGGTATCATGTTCTATAAATAAGTCAATGAATTGCAGAAATCCTCAAGAGACTGTAGTTTATTTATTCTAAAATATTCCAATGCTTAGAAATGGTTACTGAATGAAAAGTAACAAAAGTATAAGTAGTAAGTATTTTACTTATTCATAGTTATATTGCAACAAATGTAACTGAAAGTAACTTTACTATTTTAGAAAGCAAACCTTTTTGTTGGTTGTCATGTCTTAGCTAATCTTTTCCCATTTCATAGCTATCAATATTTTTCCAGATCCTAATGAAATGGGGTGAATACTCCAATGATATACAGTTTATACTGAGACGTTCAGACTCTGGCAACAACCAGAAACCTCAAGCAACTAACAGTTCTAGATCTCCTATAGGAAATGGGTGAGTTGAGACACAAAAATACACTTAAGATAACATTATTGTGTACCTAATATTTTGATCTTACTGTTATACATAGTGCACACATAGTTTTTCTTTATTCATAATTATCACACCTAAATGTCTAACTATACATGGTGGCAAATACATTGATGTGCAAACTGTAACCATGAATTCAGCACAAGAGTCTAAACCCCCTAGTGTATAACGTTTTTACTAGTTATAAAATATCTACACAGTCTAAATGTATGGAGCAGCCATTTTTTTAATATAACTGATGAAGAATTTCAACGCAGCGGGCTTCAGAGTCATGTACTGAATCCATGGTTACAGAATCTACCGCCCTGTATAATTGTCTAACCACTACCATTCTCTCCTTTTAGCGGTCACACTACATCAAACTCCAACATGTTGGACTCTCAGAACTCCCCAAATAGAATGTCTACAACCCCAACTTATAGCAATAACAATGTAACTAACACATCACCTGGAAACCCTGTTGGAGTGGTTAAGGGTGTGCAGCAAGCCAAAACTCCTGAGTCTGACAGCCCAGTGCTTAAAGATGTCCCACCTTACAGGTAATGATTTACTATCCTATTTAAATCTTATAGATTCTTTGATTCATAGATGATGGTATGGCATACCAAGTGAAAGAGGCCAAAATCCTTTGGAAGCCTGCACAGGACAGGCTGTTAAGGTTATTCTTGGGGGAGGTATATGTCCAACAGTGAATGTCTCAGCTAAGTAATTGACGATGACAAAAAAAAGCGATAATTAAAAAATGCAAAAAAAGCTCTAGCCATACAAGAGGTGAATCACGCGTTTGGAATTCACACGCAATTGTTCAATGACTAGGAAGTTAAGAAGACTATTTGCGCCAGTTTCGAACATCTCGCGAATTTCGTCCAAAGCTGTAAAAAGATCTACGATTATTGGATTGGCTGTGGAGGTTAATAGGTTATTAATTGACAAAACAGAAACAACTTGAGCTTGCAAACATTTACTGCTGAACAGAATCATAATATAATACAATCACAGTAGTATAATTTAAAGATTGCCTAGGCTAAGCCTTGCCTAATAAAGTTATAGGTAATAGCTTTGGTAGCATTATTGTAATAAATCAGATTTCGTCTTAAATACATATATGACTCATCACAGTCATCACATACTGACATTTAAGATCCCTGACCCAAATGTTGCATGATTCATAAAAACTTTCGACTAAGACTATTAGTCAGAACATTCAGGTAACTGAAAGATCATGTAATTCCAACGACCAGGGCTGTTTGGTTGTTGTGTAATTCAGAAGATCAAAAGAGAAATATTTTTTCACTAATTACAGCATTAATTCAGTCACATGTCACATGTTTTAATTGCCTCTGAACAGTTTATAACCCACCTATCATATTACAATTAACAGTTACATGTGGAATAGACCTTTGACACTGTATTATTTAAATATTGGACAAACTCTTCTGGTAATTGAGAGGATTATCTTGCATTTAGGGTAGGTAGTCAAAATCAAATTCATAATCGGAATATAATGTTCCCACTGCTGGGACCCAGGCCTTTTCTCTGTGATAGGGAGTGGGCTATATCTAATCCACCACGTGGGCCTAGTGCGGGTTTGGTGGATGTCACATAATCTTTGAATTTTGGTTATTTGGAAAATCATATTGAATAATTTTATTTAATTACAAACAGATAGGTGAAGTACTCATCTTAATCATTGCCATTATTTCAATGAAATAAACACCCTATGTGATTGTAGACTTTAACAAATGAGTCAAAAAGAGTCAAACCATTTCGTCATATTTATTGGCTACCAGAATAAGGCCCTTTGTACACGGCACGGTTTCTTTACGGTTCGGCGGTACACGGTTTCTTTATAAACCGCGCGCTAGAAAAAACGTTTCTGTCAACCAGCTTCCATAGTGTAATCCATACAACACTGACGACCGTGCCTACACACGGCGTATAAACCGTGCCGTAGAAAAAAACGTGTCTTTCTGTAAACTTCCATTGTGATCCATACAAAACTGAGGGCCGTGCACGTGTACACGCACAGTGTACACGGTGAATAAGGGTCTCCCCACATTTATCGACGCGGAATCGGCTAACACCGGTCAAAAAAGCCTTTATGTCTACGTAATAAGGGTGTTACTAATACCATTCGCATCGGCTCGGATCGGACGACGCGTCGCGACGCCGACCGACGGCGAAACGAGCCGTTTGCCTATTAGCTCGGCGATAAGTCGAGTAGTGTGGTGATACGCACTCGGCTTAAGCCGTTTCCGCGTCGATAAATGTGGGGAGACCGTTAACCGTAGTTTTTCACCGCAAGAAAAATGTATGTGTACAAAAGGTCTAACTCCAAGAGAAGTTTTCAGAAAGCAGTGTTTGTTTCAATTACCACTAGGATAATAAAACTTAACAATTCTTTCACAGAGAACCACCACCGCCATACCGTTCGCCGCCGCCTCCATCCCAAGCCGTCAGAAAGTCTCCCAACCGCATGCGTTCGAACCGGCCTCAGCACATGTCGCCCGTCAACTTGCCAGAAGAGAACCAAGACAACAGGAGCCCTGAGGCAGTCAGCTATAACAGCCAGTATAGGGAACTGGTCTCATTGGTGAACTATCAGAGGGAGAAGTTGTCCAGTCAGCAGGTGGATCTAATTAAGGTAAAGCATTGTATGATTTCCAAAAGCAATAATTTCTTTTACTAGGATGAAAGATTTCTATCGAATTTTATTGTGATGGTTAGGTTAGTATTCTGATTCTTTTATACCTAAGGTCCGGCGTCTCTAAATTTGCCAAACATGTAAACAACAATGGCCGCTCGAAATTGAATAAAATCGATATACAAGAACATTTATTTTAAGTAATGTGTAACAAATAAATAAACAAACAAACAAACAAAAACATTTATTTTTAGCAGCACAATAACAACCTTAGGAACATATAATATATATATAAAAGAATAAAGATAAATAAGAATAACATAAGATCTCATAACGAATGACTAACGTATATGGTTGTTAGAGAGTAATTCACACTGACCTCCGTACTAGTAAAAACTGTATCACGGTAGGTCAGTCCTCCTCGTTCTCCGACAATCACATACTCAATCAGTGAACCTAGTATTTTAAAACATTATGCAGGTAGTTCAGTAATAATTATTACAATGCTATCATTACTACAAATCGTAAGGTGGGTAAAATCAGAAAAAAAAATAAGTATATGCAAAATATTTAGACAAGTTTAAAAGAAGATGTTGTGTTGATGTTTGAACGATGTAGTGTGTAAATGTAATAGGTGTATGTGACTGAATGTGTTTGAATACGAGCTGTTTGTTTCTATATTTTATGATAGGCTTACTAATAGCTTTTCTTAAAATGATCTTTTATATCGAGTTTATTCAATTTCCAGCGGCCATTGTTGTTTACATCTTTGGCAAATTTAGAAACGCCGGAATATATTTCTTTTGCTTTTGTTTACGTTCAGACATCTAGTCATTCACGCGCAATTAAATTACAATGTCATCCAAATGTTTTATGAGAGCCTATGATTGCTGTAAGCCCCATCACATGATCGTTATAACTATGCTGCGTTGAAGCCTAGAAAGTTCACCAAGGGAATATATTGGGTCCCATATTAATTATTCTTAAAAACCTCTTTACATTTACAGTATGACGCAGAAATCGGTTTCTGGGAAAACAAAGGGCGGGAACAAGAGCGTCAAGTAGAACTATTACAGCAACAAATAAGTTCAGCGGACAATCAACTGCGGATCGGTACTGAACAGGTAATTGGAACTCTCTCACAAGATCGCACAAAGCAATCGTCTGTTGGCACATAATTACGTGCTAACAAAACATTGTCTTATCACGACTTGCGCGCTCCGAGTCGCACGGTTTCTTTATTTTCTTTCGCGCTTCTAGATCGTAAAGCGGTGGCAGAAATTAATTTGTAATGATGATTATCTGGTTGATTGAAATTGACAACTTACGTCTCTCAATAAAAGCATGGTTAATTATTTGTTCCACTGATTTAGGCCGGCCGCAAACGTCCGGTTTCCTGATTCGGAATTCAGTTTCGGAATTCAGATTCGGAAACCCGAATGCAAGCATTTCATACAAAATGTTCTCTTTAGCGCACACGTTCTTTTATATTTTCCGTTCGGAAACCCTGACGGAAAATATAAGCACGGGTCCGCAGGAGAGAACATTTTGTATGAAATGCTTGCATTCGGGTTTCCGAATCTGAATTCCGAATCAGGAAACCGGACGTTTGCGGCCGGCCTTAAGACTACTTTTATTACTTGCCAATATTACTCACAGTTTCATTTCTTAATGTAACCCCGTCTTAAAAAGTTTGTATTTTTTTAAATCCGTGCGTGTATCTATTGCCTTATTTGATACAACACTCGGAAAGTTTTCTATTGATATTTTGCTGATTGTTGCTAATAATTGAAGAGTAGACTTTCGTAGCTGAACCTCCTTTAAACCATCGTGGCCTGGCCCTTTTGCGTGGATGTGAAACATATTTTCCCCTAAGGGTCTCCCCACATTTATCGACGCGGAATCGGCTAACACCGGTCAAAAAAGCCTTTATGTGTACGTAATAAGGGCGTTACTAATACTATTCGCATCGGCTCGGCTCGGACGACGCGTCGCGACGCCGGCCGACGGCGAAACGAGCCGTTTGTCGATTAGCTCATAGTGATAGATAGTAGTGTGGCGATACGCACTCGGCTTAAGCCGATTCCGCGTCGATAAATGTGGGGAGACCCTTACTTGTCCTTTTTGTGTTTGTGTTATTTCTCTGCGTCATGTTTACCGCTTATACGTATTTTCTTTATTCCTTTTTTATCCTGTATGATGTGTTTTCGGTTTTCGGACTCTTAAACTTTTTTTTTTATACAGGTGCAATCACTAAACTACGTAGAAGAAGAAAGTGAAATAGTAAAACAAAATGAGAAGACGATAAAGTCGGAGATCGTACTGGTGCGCTCAAAACTGGCGAACTGTGAAACTGAACTGTTGCAATGCAAGAACAAGATCCGGAAACTGATGGAGGAGATCCACAATGAGCAGAGAATTATTAACAGTCGCCAGCAGGAAAATAGGTGAGTTGTTCTTGATTGTCTCTTTTGCCTGCCGTTAGGTATTTAAACCCATTGACTTTGACGGACCTACAGCCGATTCAAATATTCTTAACCTAGAGTCCAAGGCCTAATATGAAAGACCCGAGGGGTCTTTGCCTTGGAAAGCACTTTAAGCCGTCGCGTTGGTCCCGGCTGTCATTTATATATCTTTAACTGTCGTTATGTTGCGTAGCCGCGTATAGAGTTACCCGGAACCTGGGTGGTTATGGGTATTGTGTAGGACAGATAGGCAGTTGCTCCAGGTAAAATACTGATATTCAGCTCCAGCATCGCACTAATAGTTAGTTAACTAAGAGCAGTGGTGGCCTAGTGGTAACGGCCGCGACTTACGAGTTGTAGGTCGTAGGTTCGAATCTAGACAGGCGCTTTACTTTGTGTAAATTACCACTGCTCTCAAAACGGTGAAGGAAAACATCGTGAGAAAACCGGCATGTCTTAGAACCAAAAATTCGAAGACATGTGATGTGACATCTGCCAACCCGCACTGGGCCCGCGTGGTGGATTACGGCCACTCCCTCTCACCGAGAGGTGGCCTGTGTCCCAGCAGTGGGAACATTATAGGCTGATCATGTATGTTATGTATCGCACTAACTCCAACATAGTTGGGAAAAAGCTACGCGGATCGTTGAGTCCAAGGCCTAATGAATTCTTCAAAGCGTTAGAGACAATAACTATTTTTTGAAGTGTAAACTTCTTTAGCGGCGTTGCACACTTTTTTCTAATGGGTAAAAAATGTTAAACTCGCGTCAGGCCATCGCGTCAGGACACGTGACCGTCAGGAGAGACTACTACGGCGGCGCCAACCGAAGTGAACCAAGTGACACACGACAATGGATGGATGGATGGATGGGTGTGGGTGTATGGATGGATGGATGGACAGCTGATGGCTCGACCGTCTGTGTAGTACCTACACTGCTGTGTATTCGTAAAATTCGTGTATATAGTGTTTAAAATATGGAAATTGAACAAAGTGCATCTATTAATGAAAAAAGTGACGCAGAAATAGTGAAAAAAAATGAGTTATATTAATTCAATTAATAATTGATTTATTTCAACGTTAATATTCAAGTTTTCACTTCTGCCGGCACTCCCGGAGTGCAACCCGTCTTTTTTTTTTGGTATTTGACGCGAGTTCGATCTTTAACGGGCAACCTAAGCTTTGTCTGCTTCTAATATTTGAATTAAATCGAGATGAGATCATCTGAGCTACTTGTCAACTGAAGTGAAGAAATTTTCTTAGACACACAATATTAAATCTAAAAGGTGTTATATGGTATTGAGTCACTAGTATGCTAAATCGAACTTACATATTATTGCATAATGTAATATGCGAAAGGTTTTCTCTTTTTTTTTGTTACTGAGGATAGAATAATAGCATTTGTGTATTTTCGTATTGAAATATCATTACGTTGCATATTCATATTTGTATGGCCTACTATTTGAGTTGGCTATTCAGATTATAATGTGAAAAGTGATTTTGTATATCTCATTCATGATCATGAATTCACAATTCTAAGTTCGTCTTGAAAACGTGTAATTACGGTAACAATTACAGGTACAGTAATAAGTACTTGTGTGAGAATGTAAATTAGATTATTGTTTTGATAGTCGGCTGAGTTGTACTGGGAATTAAGAGACCTTGGTCTTTTGTTTGTTTAGATTCTGCCTGAACTTTTTATTATATTAGTGTAACCTTCATAATATGACGCCAGAATTACACAAAGACGTAAGCAGGCAAAGATGAACGGTATAACAGTTCACCCCCTTTTCCCCAGTTACGTTTTTGTCCCACAAAATAGGGGAGAATGCACCCATAAAAACTAAATTATTCTTTTCTTAACCACATTTGTCTTTTTTTTGTGTTTTTTCTGGTATCTACGATCAGTGAGTTTCACTATGAGCAGATGTTTTGAATGATGTGTTGGCGTGTAGAGTGTGCTCCTCAGTAGGAGCAACCCCTCATTAATTGGTTTACGAAATGATATCTTTCCTCTTGAGGCGCTTCACGTAGCTGCGCATTGTGAGCTGCGTTGCCAGTGTATTGGGGTGACTCTTTAGTCCCTCCCTGTATCTTTTCTGGACTTCCTCCCTCACTGTTGTAATCTCAGCATGCTCATGGAGTTCCGCGACAGTAGTAAACCATGGTGCAATGCATAGATTGGTCTTAATTATGATAATTTTCTTCTCATAACAGGCAAGCGCTGGAGCGATCAATGCTAGCTGAAATGGAAAGTTTACAAAGCCAGATACAACAAGCTAAACACGCGACTGAAATTAACAATCTCACCGCAGAGAATTTGAAGAGAGAGGTATGTCTCTTATTGAATTTCTAGTTGACGTGCCGCTACAATGGGGACATTAATTTAACACGGATAGGGCGAATGGCCAGTAATCCTGAAAAATATAACAACACACGTTTCATCTGCATAAGTCTCTATCCCGCGGGAATATCGGGATAAAAAGTATCCTATGTCCTTTCCCGAGACTCAAACTATCTCTATACCAAATTTCATCTAATTCGGTTCAGCGGTTTAGGCGTGAAAAGGTAACTTACAGACAGACAGACAGAGTTACTTTCGAATTTATAATATTGGTATGGAAGAATGGATAAAATAATTCGTAATTTGAAAACTACCGCCTGCGCCGCTCGCCGACATAGGGCTTTCTCTTTCCTTCAATTCGTCTACTCTTTGCACGCTATTCATTTTAATTTTATTGATGCGATGTTATGATCCGTGTCCTTGGCAAATGACCCCTGCACTACAGTTCTTTAGGTACAGGTTGCTACAAGATGCTATTTTAGAAAATTGTAAATAGGTAAATAATAATGTTTAATCTAATTAAAATATGTTCATAAAAAGAAAACGCCGTGTGTTAAATTAATGTCACCAACCGCCACGTTGTATTTGTATAATTTAGATCCTAGATTCCTATTCAAGAACTTCAAAAACATCTGATAAATGAACTTTTAACTTTTCTGCCTCTTTTGATTTTTTAACCCCCGACGCAAACACGACGGGGTGTTATAAGTTTGATTACGACTTCTTCTGAATTTTTTATGTCGGGTTCGATAGTCCAACTAGTTTCAATTTCGAACTGGCCTGGAGCAATTGATCAAGAAAACTTTCGTTGGAGTTCGAAAATATATAGAGAAATTCGAAATGATATCATATCTATCACGTTTTAAGGGTTATTCTTGTTGTATAATGAGTCAGGTTTAAGATACACTGTCCGCAGGTCGGAGTGCTAGAAAATGCCATAATGGAGAAGAAACGTCAGGTGGAGCGGCTGGTCCAGGAGATGAAGGAAGCTAATCTTCAGAGCCTGACCGGCAGCGTGGATGAGTTGCGGCATCCTTTGGATGGTACCTATGCATGTTTTATATGTATAAAATTGTATAGAGAAAGTTTTGACGAGTTTTTTCCTTATTTGTTTTACGATTTTTGTTTAAAACGAAATCATGATTCGATTTTCTAGGTATAATATTGACACATAATATACTGTATATTTCCAATTAATTATACCAACCATTCATACGGTAATACTTCCTCGTTGACTTGCGCAGTCATTTATTACTCACTAGCGACTCACTCTTTTACGACTTGACAAAATATCGGGATTTCTTTGTTATTTGAATAAAGAGATCCCTATGTTTTGTCAAGTCTTTTTACAAGCTAAATATGATATTATATTATACACATAAACCTTTCAGTATAAATTCTCTAAATAACAACAAAATCCGTTGCGTATTTTAGAAGAACAACACGACACAAAAACTGTCTTTAATATGCATAATAAGACTTCTGCATACCTATTCACAAATACTCGATACGCTTCCGTATCGTATCGAACATTAATCATTGTTATCGTAGGAGTCTTCTAAACGCTGTTCACAAGTCCAAAACCCGGAAATTTTGTCAGTTTAAATCAAATAGACGCCCGCTATTCTTCCAATAGCTATTTGCTGTTGAGGGCAAATCAAATCAGGTTATCGAAATGTCAGGTCTTAGATACGATAGCCTGTCGTATGGTTGTGAATCAAAACTCAGGTGACGGCTTTTTGCGGATGCGGGGGCATTTTGACCATTAATTCTAACCCCCTTATTCATAATCCTATTTTATCTCTATTTTAGCTAAAATAGGTTTATAGAACGTTTGTCTTTATCTGTCACGTTGTCATTTCTGTGTGTAAGAAAGAGACAAACCCCATTTTAACTAAAATAGGTTTGATAAGTTTTATGAATAAGGGGGTAAGAGTTTAGGCTGGAATCTCTTAATAAACGCAGCGCTGCGGGTCGCAGCATAATGCTGAGCGATAGCCGTTTTGCATGGATGTGACGCATGTTTCCCCTACCTTTTTATTTTATTTTTTGTGTTTATGTTCTTTTTTGCGCCATTTTCACCCTAAATAAACGTATTTTCTTTCTTTCTTAAACCGATTTTATAAATTGTACGTGCTTGTAACTAAATAAGTTTTTTTTTTATCCACAGGTTTATGCAAAGCAGGTAGCGCTCGTAGGATCATCGGGTCTCCGAGACAACTAGAAAACGCAGCGCCCACCAATAAGAATCCCCACGGAGTATGGGTATAGTGTACAATGACACATACTATAAGATCGGCCATTCAAGTTCCCCCTATTCAATACACGACGGCCTAATTTAAGTAGCGAAGAAAATGTTTAGATCAAACTAGATATAATTTTTGGCTAGGTTTCTAAATCAGATTGGCAGCAATCTCGAATGTATGTGTGTGGCATTTTAAATAGTTTGTAAACAGCTGCTTTTATGAACTTTTCTTCTTTAAGTGTAGGTACTGAGCTTTCTTTAATATAAGCCTTCACTATAGGGTGGCAAATACATCGTTGCGTCACCTGTTACCATGAATTCAATACAAATTTAGGATGCCCCTGCGTTAAAATATTTCGACATTTGTTTAAAAAAAAATGCTTTTTTACACATTTTGACTTTTGTATGTAACACCTTATTTTTTTTTTTTTTGTTGCCTATGAAAAATATCTATGCTAAGGGGTCTAGAATCATGTTCTGAATTTATGGTTACGGTTTGCACGTCGATGTTGCCGCTCTGTATAGTTTAAACATTTCTTGTAATCATCACATTTTTTCCTAGGAAATATTTCTTCAATGGTGTGATTTCAAAATATAGCTTTACTCACCTGAATCTCTTATCTTTTCACACTGGATTCGTGATTTAGAAACCTAGTGTCAGTGCTGCTATATAATGTGCACGATATTACTTTGTGGTACTTCTATAGCTTATGGTAGCGGTTAATTTATTAGTGCAGTATTTTTAACTCACGTAGCGACGCGCGCTTTACTTGTGGTAACCAAGTGTACAAACACTCTGCGAATGTGTGCGTGATGAGTATAGCGATAGCACATAACACACACACTCCCGACATCGCCGTCGTCTAGGACGGTACCGAAAGCTCCTTCGCTTACACACACATTCACAGTGTGTCTGTACCCGTGGTCTGTACACTTGGTATAGATAGTGCCATCCACGAAGACGCGTCCCACTCTTCTTACTAATCGCTAGTTAATTCCGCTAGTGTTTTAGTTTTTTTATACACACTAATTACCCACTAATAAATAATTACTGTGTATCGAAAAAACTAAAACACTAGCGGAATGTTGCACACTTGTACTGTAAGCGATTAGGAAGAAGAGTGGGGCGCGTCTTCGTGGATGGCGCTATCTGTAACCACAAGTAAAGCGTGCGTCGCTTCGTGAGATACACATACTTTATTTGTGTTCAAATTAGTGTCATATTTATAATTATTACTTTGTCACAAATTAATCGTTAAGTGTGTATTGGAATTTTAAATGAAGTGTACTTAAAAGTATTGGCTCGATATTTTTACCTTACACTAAAAGTATTATTGTGTCTTGCCGTATAGTTAACGTTTTTTTGATATTGGAATTAGATAGAACAAGTACATTCAAATTATTAACGGTTCTATTTAGTATTTTTTGTGTGTTGTGTTTTGTGTGACGACTTTTTATGAATTGCGATCGTAGGTTTGAAACTAACCATACAGTAGACTTATAACAATTTGCATTCGGTTATCCATTTGACTATCTAGTTTCGTAATTTTATCCCATCTATTATTGTGTTCGGTTTATGATTGGCGGAGTGAAGATTATTTTAGCTTGGAAATGTCTAGTGCTGAGTGAATACGCCATTTTTGGGTAATAGAGTAAGCTTGTGGAACGAGTAAGTTCTTAAGTATTATCATGCCATGGATGTGTGAGTTTAGTGAACGTGACGTTTTAATTTACCATTTCAAACTCTTTTTATTAAACTATTTATAAGTATGGTACTTCACTATGTAAGAATCTCTACCTATATTACTGTTAATCATCCTGTTTAAAGTATTTACACTACGATTAATTTGCAATATAGAGATACTTAATTATAATAATAAATCTAGTCGAAAGTTTAAGCCATTGCAATATTTTATAAACAAATATTAACCTTGATTTTAGAAGCATTTTAAATATAATAATGGCATTTATGACAAATCAAATTATTAATATTATAGATGTAGTATGTACAGACTACGTACTTAGAAGTTCTATGAGACTTATTTGAAGAATATACTACGTTTTGTTTCCTGCATGGTAACTAATTGTATCTAGACGATTTGTGTATAATTCATATTATATGAAATAAAGGACATATTGTATACTTAATTGTTGTGTATTATTTTCAATGACTTAGGTACTCTACCTCTAGAAAAATGAGAGGAAAGGTTTGAGTATGAATGGGGCTGGCTCAGTGGCGGACTTACACATTTGCCGCCAGTAGACTATTAAAATTTTTGCCGGCCCTACCGACCTCTACAATAATGTGGCAGTTTCTAGATAATATTTCTAGACTCGGAAGCCTTAAGCACTTAAGTCAAATCTTTTTGCATGCCAAAAATATTTGACTTAAGTGCTTATGGCTTCCGAGCCTAGATTTATAACCCGTTTTAAGTTGCACAAGAAATAGTTTTTGACGTGACAACGTCTTATAATTCGATGGAGCCGGCTGCACGCACGAAAAAACATGACTCATGCGGCGTTACCTCGTTCTGAGGCGTTCCATTTATGACGTTGTCACGTTCAACTGGACGTAGTTATGCAAAAATGTTCCATTCCACAGTAAACTGAATTTGAGATAAAAGCATTTACGCGTTTCAATGGTATTCTTTTTTATTCTAACTAGTAAAGGTCAATACTAAAGGTTTTATTGTTGAATTATATTGTGTTTAGATAATCATATATTTAATTTTAGACTATTCACTTTACAATAAGAAAAAAAAATATTATTGGTATTGGAACATTTTAACATAATTAATATTTACATGAACATAGCTTCAAATTAATTTTGCACAAACGTTCCAGGTACTTTTTATCCATCTGTACCTTTTATGATCTAAATTTTACATCATCATTTTACATCTTATTTTTTAATAAATATGTAAAACCTGAACAACAAATAAAAGAACAATAATTGCTTATGATTTTTTTATTACTAGGTCACAATTTAAAAAACAGTATAAAATCTTGTGCTATTGGGGTGGCCTACGTCCAGCAGTAGACTGCTATGCTGCTGATGATGATAAAATCTTCATACGTCATACTCATCATCCTCTTGCATTTCGAAATCTGGTTCCCCACCAAACCCATCGAGATCATCTATGATTCCCTCCGTACTCTTTAGGTTTTTATGTCAACAACCTCGTGTGCTAAGTCAAGACATTTAATTTGTTTCTCAGCTTTCACGAGGTTCCCGTCATGTGGAATGGTAGATAACATCGACAATCATTGTGCGGCGCGCTAATCGATCTATCACCACTATATCAGGCTTATTGGCGACAATAGTCCTGTCAGTAATGATAGACCGATCCCAGTACAACGTGACATGGTCATTTTCAAGAACTGGGTCGGGCACATACTTGTAATACGGTACCTCAGAATCCACAAGTTTATATTTCAAAGCAAGTTGCTGGTGAATAATCCTGGCTACTTGGTTATGCCTGTGCAAGTACTCGCCGTTAGCCAGACGTGAACAACCAGAGATAATATGTCTGACAGACTCACCCGGACGATGGCATGCCCGACACACGTCAACTGTCCCGTCCTTCATAATATGTCTCCGGTAGTTATTCGTCAAGATAACTTCGTCCATAATTGCACAGACGAAACCTTCGGTTTTCCCCGAAAAGATCACCAAAACGTAACCAGGATACGGACGCTAAGAAATCTAGACCGGGCTCATGGAGAGCCCGATAGAAGCGCCCGTGAAGCTCCTTGCTTTGCCATACCTTCTTGCGGTCATCGGTAGTAAGTACTACAGGTTCAGGTTTGCGCCAGTTCTCTTTAGCCATGGAGAGCGGGGTGAACCCCATGTCCACTGCGACCACATCACGGTGCATACCCACTTAAGCTTTTAAAAAATATTTCCTGAGACTGCTCACCTCGCGGTTGTGGAGGGTCTTTGCATTTAAAAAGCCTCGACCCCCACACTTCCGCGGGATATACAGTCTCATCACCGATGATCGTCGGTGATGCATCCGATTCGCAGTCAGCAGTGTGTGGACCCTTCTATCCCGGGCGTCGAGTTCGGTTTGAGTCCATTTGAGTATGCCGAAAGAGTACATCAAAACCGGCATGACCCAACCATTGAAGGCGCGCACCTTATTTCCAAAGAAAACAGAAGCATTCCTTCAACGATTGCTTCATGTCAGCATCGTTGATGCCTAACGCTTCCGAAATACCCAAATACTTATAGCTTTCGGATGAGGAGAGGGATCTAAGGTTTATGGAATCCGAGAGTTGAATTCCCTCGGAATCCATAATCTCCCCTCGCTTTACATGCATGACTGCACATTTGTCCTTACCAAATGCCATCCTGATGGCGCTACTGAAAGTTTCAGTTACCTTCAGTAGCTCCATCAGATGCGATTTGTTGGAGGCAAAAAGTTTCAAATCGTCCATGTAGAGGAGGTGAGATATGACCTGACCACCTCTCCTCAACCGATAGCCTAGACCTGAATCCTCCAGTAGTGTGCTTAGAGGATTCAGGGCTAAGCAGAACCAAAGTAGACTCAAGCTGTCGCCCTGAAATATTCCCCGTTTAATCCATACAGGTTCATCATTCCCCTGGATCTGCCGACATCCTGGATAGCGAAGGACCGTCTTCCATTGCTCCATACACGACTCAAGGAAGGTGCGTAGAGTTGCATCTATCTTGTACAACTCCAGCACCCTCATAAGCCATGTATGTGGCACCGAGTCGTAGGCTTTCTTATAATCTATCCAACATGTCGACATATCCTTGCGGGATCGACGAACCTTTTGGCTAATGGCCATGTCTACGAGGAGTAGCTCCTTAGTGCTGCGGGAACCATTCCTACATCCATTTTGAGAGGCAGACATAATCGAGTTACTCTCAATGTGCGTAATAATTTGCGTTCTCAAAATGGATGTAAGAAGTTTATAAACCGTCGACAAACACGTGATCGGTCTATAATTCTTGGGTTCCGCGGGACTACCTAATTTATGGAGCAGGTGGGTAACGCTTGTTGTTAGAAACTGCGGTAGCTACCCAGACTCTAAAGATGACTGGAACTGAGATGCCAGGCAAGTGTGTGAACTAATTAGCCATTTCAACCAAAAGTTGTGCAGTCCGTCCGGTCCTGGCGATTTCCAATTCGATAACGGACGGACCGCTCTGGCAACGTCTAATGGCGTAATTAGTACCGTTTCCATCTCTGGTACAGTCTCACACACTCGCTCGACATCCCGTATCCAGCCAGCCTCAGTGTGACAGACGGGCACCGACCAGATGTTGCGCCAAAATGCACTCGTGGCGGCATCATCCGGGCGGCACACATCTGTCACAATTTTTTCAGGTCGCTGCCAAGCTCTATACACCCACCTTTCATCGCTCTGGAACATGCGATTCTGCGTGTATCGATCAATATGCCGCTTATACCGCCGAATTCGGCTCGCCCATGCACAAATTTTCTGCTTCAGGAAGTCGATGCGCTCTGTGACACGGGATATGTATTCTCGAGGGCTGATTCCAGTCCCCGAGAATGCCCGTCTCACAAAGTGCATCGCTCGTGGTCGTGTATTGCCCTCCCTGAAGCAGTATAGTTTGCCGATGAATACCCTGGTCCCATCGATACGACGCTCGATCCTGTGCTGCCAGGCTGGTACGGCTGGTTTTGGTCGAGTAGCTCCGTCACAACTTGGAAACTTGACGTTAGCTAAACGACATGTCGCCACAGCCGCACAATACAGGATCGAGTGAGTATCAACGAGATCCTCGCTGCTCTCGAAGAAATTCTTGAGCTGCGAATCCAAGGCACACACCAGCGCCCTATTTTTTTTGTGCATGGGTAATCGTGGTAATCGGGGTCTAAGCTCGGTCGGAGTGAATCTATACTCGAGAAACGCATCCTCCAGTGCGCTCCTCAGTCGGTCGTTGCACTGGCTACTTACTGTGTCAACCCTATCATCTTCTTCTCCAGCATGATTGAACCGCGGCGGGATGGCATCAACAGTTGACGCTTCTGCCGCGGTTTGTGCCGGAGTCGAGACGATATAATTAATATATTATTATTGTCATTAGTATTCTTTTCTTTTGTCTATGATATTAAAAGTTTTAAGTAATATTTTTTTTTGTAAATAACTTCAAAGAAAATAAACTTTTTCTTTACGTGTTATAAATATTTATTTTTAGTGGTCGTGTATGCAAACAGTTAAGGATGAAGCTAATTAAAGCGTGTTAAAAATGAACCCTTTAAAGTTGAAACATTTTGTTTTCGAAACAGGTTTTTTATTTAGGTATATAATAGTACAAAATTCATGAAACCTTTTAAGTTTTCAAATTATGTTATTTAGGTCTGAAACATAACGTACCACAAGTTTTGGATCGTTTATGCCTCGCTTTTGTAATTTTGCAAAAACGTTCCAAATATATATGGAACATTTTTTACAAAATAAAATGGTTTATTATGGTTTTGCTAAAACGCTACAAGGTTGTTGTGGCGTTTTAACAAAATAAATATACTGTTTCGTAAAACATTAAATGTTCCTGTCCTCATAGTACGTTCTAGTTAATTTAAACAAGTTATTATTTGATAAAGGTTGTGGGTTGGAACGTAAGTGAAAAAAATATTTTCTGATATAAGACTTAAAACTTGAAACCTTTTTGCTAATCTGACGCTAAGTGTCATAAAAGGTAGTTTGATCACATTATCTCGATTTCGAGTGACTTGTGGGTTGGAACGTTTCTGCATAACTACGTCCAACTATCGTCAGTAAACCGACTTTACAGACAACCGATTTTTGGGTATATTTCTGAGCTAGGTAATAAAAGTTCAATCATGTACAGTCACCAAAAGGGATAAGTAACCAGGGTAGTCTAAGATTAGTAAGAAATCGATGACGTTTTTGACTGAAATTTAATTTGATAAATGAGCTGTTTGTTTTCTATTAATAAAATAAAATTTTATTCGAAAACATCCATCGGTTTCTTACTAAACTTCAACTATATCCGACGATCCTGCATAATTATCTCTTGTTGACTGTACCTACTTTTAACTTCCTGTCAGGTTTTTATCAAAACCTCAACAGAAACTGCGTCGTGCTCGTGCATATCTTGATCGTATCGGTCTTGATCCCTTTAGGAACAAACTTTGTAAATTGGCGAGCTGTGTTTGATTGATATTATATTCCAAAGACCATTCCGTAATATGTCAAGGCCTTGCCAGCGATAGGCTAAAAGTGCACGTGCCCATATCCTATCTAATCTGGGTATCTATCTTATCGAAAAATTGGGTCAATCGTAACTAAATATGACGCTCCAATTCGCATAAATTTTCACTTTCTTACAGAATAGAAGCTTATTGGAAAGTCCCAATTATGATCGCATACGGGACGCAGGGGGTTTGCGGGTGCATCACCTCATGCACGTGGTGAGGTACGCACCCACGCGGGTATAAACCCGCGTGACAGGAAAAGGCCCTTATTAAAACGACTTTGATGGTAATAAAGCCCCATTCATGGGAAATAATAGTGAGGAAAAAAGGTGCAAAACAGTTATTAAAATTAAACAACTTCGCATTATTTATTAATTCTTATATTCAATATAACTTATTTAATGTAAGAAATTAAATCTGTTTGCAACAACCTTTAATAAAGAATGTCATTCTCTATTCAATAGATGCCGTAACGCGTAACTAAAGTTATGCCGTTATGTACTTACGAGTTCCGTGTTTGACCGTAACATAACTAATTATATTTACAACATTTCGTCAAATCGCGGAGTCAAATTAACAACATAGATTCGATGACTTCTATCCCGTGCTGTTGTGGAGATTCAACTAATCATACTTCAAATAATTTTCGTAACTTTCTGTTACAACCACTGGACACAGTAGAAAAACTGAATATTCATAAAATTTAAATCACATTTCAATACTTGAAAGTGTTCAAGGCAATCTGTGTGCCTTTATATGGACTAGAAACAAGTGAATACCGTTTTGTGTATATAAAATTGAGCTGGAACTTGATTTTTTCATGAGTCAGGATGTTTTACCAATTATTCGTTTTCATAACAGCTTACACTCCCACTTAAATTGTAGGGTTCCATTTCAAATACGTACTTTAGCTATCACACAAGCACCATCATAAAAATATTGCAGTTGTATTCACCAATTTCAAATCCACATGAACCTTAAACCTAATGTTGGAGCAAAGACTATGCTTTCTCTTCTTTCTCCTTGTTATACCGTTCTAGTTCTTTTAAGAATTGTGATTTAGGTTTCATGATATTGGGTCGGTCTCCGCGGCATTTCGGACAGAACCATTTGCCTTTAGGCTTGGTTGTGAGTGAGACACAGGAGAAGTGGAACCACTCGATGGGACAGAGGTCGTTGTCACAGAGGATCATCTCGCCGAAGGATATCTGGTCACAGAGGCAGTAGCGTGGCTCGTCAGGATCAATAGCGTCTGTTTCTTCTGGCGGTGTTTCTGAACGTTGTGCTGCTTGGCGTGCTTTGCGTTTTTTCTTTTTGCCTATACCTGTGGAATAAAAGAAGAAATGTTAGTATTTAATTTTACAAAAGGTGAAAGGAAGAATGTATGGTCTTTTTTATTTTTCAATCTGCTGCTAATGTAAACCCCTTTATTCATAAACATTGCTTAACACTTTGTGGGACACTAACGCCACTCAATGTATTAACAATAAACCTTCTATTGTGTCTTCGTCAATGTCCTTCAATGTGTTACAGTTACGTAGTGATTACTTAGCAACTGTTTAACCATGCATTTTTGACATTTGAAAATCACTTTAATCATTGTTTGTTAATGTTTTTTTAGGTTTACATTGAATATGAGTACCTTTCTTGTGGGTGGTGTTGTGGGCATGCCTCTCACTATCCCGTTCGCTCGAGTCTGCTCCGTCGGTGGCAGCACCAGCTGTGGTCCTTGATCGTCTCGCGCGTTTCGACCATCTCTCACCTGGGATAAACATTGAGATTAGTATTTATTATTTACAATAAAAGTTATTTGTGGTTGAGGGAGAAAATGGCACAATGATATGGACTTTTATGTCAATGGCTCAATCTAGATTGGGCCAGGAGGTAATTAAAGAAGAGGAAACAGAGAAAGGAGGTCTTTATGCTGTTTGCTAAATAACAAAAAATAATGACAAGCACTCACTAATCAGACATAGGTTGTATATTTTGTAATGTTTGATGTATTTTTTTCATGTTATGTATTTTTGTGGTGTACTATAATGTATATATAAATAAATAAATAATAGGCAGTTATCACACTGCATATCTGGTGTGTGGTGCTGCACACTAGAGTACCGCACAACGGAGTGGACACTGGGCGGTGTTCGGTTCAGTGTGATAATTGCCATAATTTAACTTTTTATCACAGTACAACCATACAAGGAAAGAGATGTACCATAAAGTGGAACTTACCTCCAGATTTATCTCTATTATCAACTTTTTCTTTCTCCTTCTCATTGGTACGTTCAGGAGGAGGAGGAGGCGGTGCATGCTGTGGTGTGACCACCGGAGCTGGCACCTCCTTCTCCGCAGCACGAAGTGTCTCTGGAACCGGTGCTGGCTCTTCTTTTACTGTACCATTTGTCTTTACCTCCAGGCACGATACTGTAAACAAAAGTACTATAAGAAAATTGTTTCGTGTTTGGTGATAAATTAGTTTTGGTCTTTTGCCAATATGTGATATTAAGATAAAGAAAATTATTAAACAACATACTTTAGTTAGTCTTGTTGTGTTTATTTTCATTAAACTTTGTTATGATAAACAGTTGTTAACTTTGTTTCTATTTTGATACTGTATTTTTGTTACACAGATATTTTTTTTATAATTTGACTTTTCTCTATTTTGTTTCAAGCAACAAACTATGGTTTCAAAATAGGTTATAATCAAATACTCACATAGTTTTTTATGATCTCCATCAAGTGACCGTTGTTTATTGTCAATGAGGTCTTGCAGTGTCTGCACAACTTGTAGTTTTTCATCTCCTATCTCCTGAGCAGCTACCAGCACTGTCTGTAGCCGCAGAGCTGCACGGCTGCGGCGACGCTCTTCTGTGTTGGCTCCTATGCATACTGCTAGATGCTTCTCAGCTTCACGAAGACACTCTAATAAAATCGAAAACCAAACTTAACACATAGCAACACAAAATCAGATAGGTTACTTCCACAACTGCACTTTTTTTTACAATAAAACAAGACACAAACATCTACTTTTAGGTAGTCAAAATGAAATCTTTTTATAACCATCTTTCGAAGTAACTACAGACTAGTGGTTTTGGTGTTATTTTGGTCCACTTATACTCGCGAGTCGCAATCTATACATAGGTATGCATACGTAATGAGGTTGAAAGGCGAACGTCAACAATATAATTACAAGCTGTTGTATCAATTATTAATAACATATACAACTGTTAATACTTAGTAAGAGCAATTATGGCATAAAGGGCATGCAGGAATTGGAAAATTACCTCTGTATGTTACGTCAAGCTCTCGCATACGCGATAAATGTCTTTGCAGGTCATTCGGAAGATTTTCAACACAATCTAAGTAATTTTCGACGTAACTCGCTGAAAGCAACGCTTCAGTGGATGTTTGATTCAACATAGTTAAAGAATGAACACAGTTTTCATAGTGATAAAACAAGAGAAATGAATTAAATCACTTTGAAAGCGAATAACAAGTCCGCTGCATTCAACAGCCGTCCCGTCAAGCATCATTTTCGTTCAGAAACGAAGCGACTTTTGTTTTTGTTGTTTTGTAATTTTAGTTAGTATTATTATTCTGTCAAAAAAATAAAAAATATATTTACTTTCTTTAATTTAGTAATTCGATATAAGTTTAATATTTAGATTAAAGAGCTACTAGTTCAATATTGAAATAATTTCCAAAGGTCCAATGTGACGCCACGCCGCAATAGTCATTGTGGCGTCGGGTTTTAGTAAGGTGTTTTGTATTGGATTCCCGCATTATCATATTACTAGAACATAAAAAAAATATTGAGATCAAATAAAAAAGGGATAACGAGAACCTCCCAAGAATTTTAGGTTGTATTTTTTTTTTTTTGACAGAACCCATCTACAGTTCTCGCGATAATGTGGCTTCAGCTTGAGTCGGTGTAGTTCGGTTTTAAAATAACAGATTGCGCTACGATGCACGTCAACCGTAGAGCTTTCAATGAGCAACCAACATCGCGTCGCGTGGTCTGCAGTGCAGCATAGATCAACATACTAAAACAGTTCTGGCCATTGCTCAAAATGGATAATGGATGTCCTGCTGATCACCATTGCAAGGCTCCGGGCGGCAATCTTCCCTTGCGTAAAGAATGTGAATTGAAAGTAGAAGTAGGTATTTCTGATGATTGATGAGAATTGAAATTCGTAAATAACTAATGGGGCACCCGCACCACACCCCCATTTGATAAAATAAAAGAAAATGCAGGATGTAAGAGCGAGTAAGCGAATTGGCTTTTGAAAAGTAATACCTCCAGTCATAGGAGTTCGTTTTTCGACCAAATATGCAGAGAAGTTTGGAATGTGGGATGCAAGAGTAGAGAAGCGAGTAGTAGAGAAGCGAGCTTGAAAACAGCACACCGTCTCGGTAAGAAATGTCTTCTTTTACCCATATATACAGAAACAGGAGTACCTATCTTTGTCAAGTTATGTAGAAAAGTTTAAGAACGCAAGAGCGAGCGACTTAAAGCCATATACTCTAACGAATGAGCTTGTATGAACTTTTATTATGGGACCAATCCTGAAATCGCAAAAAAAAAAC
The DNA here is from genome assembly GCA_947508005.1 of Amphipoea lucens. Taxonomy (NCBI): domain Eukaryota; kingdom Metazoa; phylum Arthropoda; class Insecta; order Lepidoptera; family Noctuidae; genus Amphipoea; species Amphipoea lucens. The sequence goes on along the minus strand of OX382378.1, from coordinate 12,728,718 downwards.
AGCTGTTCCCTACATTTTGACGAGTTATATATGAACATAAATGTAGGGAACAGCTGATTTTTTTTAGCGATTTCAGGGTTGGTCCCATAGGAAAAGATGTTTATAATGATGAGTACAATGACCTTTTAAGAGTTTGTTGGTGTTTTTCCAATAACCTTGTATAGGCTGGGGGAGCTAAACACTTCCAATGGACAAACTAGGACCAGACAAAGTTTAGGACCTGGAATGCTTCTTCAGGAAATAGTATACAAAATAGCCCAGCAGTAAAAGGGTTATTCTCATTTGCTAGCCTGTATTCCACTGAATGGCAAGTCCTCTGTCTCTATTTTTTTATTAATCAGCTAGGTGTCCACTGCAAGGCAAAGGTCTTATTTCCGTCTTCTCCAATGCTCTTATTCCTTTAACTAGGAGCCAAACTCATTCCGTCATTCAGTCTTTCTCTTCCCGAGATTTCTAAGGCTGTGAACTTGCTGTTATGAAAGAACGCTGAAGGTTAGCCAAGCTGTATAAATAAGTTCGGCCTCAGAACATTCTTCTAGAAAAGGAAGTGTTATTAATTGTGCTATAATATCATACAAGAGTCGAGGTCGATTTCCACCTACAATCCTCTCCCACGTATACTTTGTCATAAAACCTAAATGCAAAACGACAGTGTGCCGTACAAACTCGCCAGAACTGGCTAGATATTCTAAAACATACTCATTGGTTTAATTATTTGACATACGTCACAAATTCACAATAATTAGTATGATGAAGTGAAATTGTTTAATTTTTATTTTGGTTTTCTTGTGTGAATCAAACAAAATTGTTCAGTAAATAAAAAAATATTAAGTGTTTTTTAGTGAAGTTACTCAATGTCATCTACCCTTTTTTTTGTCGGTCTGCGGGAAGATTCCAGAAGCTCTATCACAAAGTAAGTACGTACATTTATCGTTGATCTAAGCAACATTGATGGGTCAAGCGGGCCGAGTAGATTTCTGACTGTCAGGTGGGTCGTTTGCTGCACGCAGAAATGGTTTTAAATCAGCAATACTTCAGCCAGTTCAGCATTTTATGATGATGCGTGCATCGTAAATTTAGCATGAATTCTAATTGTTCTAATATCAGGAGCTGTTTATTTTGATGGGCGATAATGGACGTCATTTTTCTGCCAAACCGAGCTATAACTTATTTATATGGTGTACATAATAAAGAGTATTCTATTCTATTCTATAACTTGGTTGATTATATACATTGAAAAAGAGCTGTTCGAACGGTTTATTGGGAGTTTTACTTTCTTCAAAGAGTTTTTATTTTACAGAAAACTTTTAGCCCAAAACTGCTTTTTTCGATAGTTTAGTAGAATGGTGCCCAAATCTTGTACGATATGAACGCAGAAAATACCCAGTTATCTGCCTGCTAATGCCCAGTTAGGGTTTCCTATAATGTTTGTATTATTAATATTATTATTGTTCCATTAAATAACTCCTGAAAGCATCGTCTATTCGCTATTCAGCTGTTCAAAGCGCCTGAATGTTATTATTATGTAATTTTGCTTTTATGTGCTTGAACGAGCGCCTCAGTGGTTCGTCATAAAATCCGTTTTAGAAAGCCTTTAGTGTTTCCACGTACAATGGATCACCCGTTTTAGATATACATTGCCTCGTTTATGTTGCGTGAGCTGTTCCCCGCGACACGGTCTCAGGGTATGAGGATTTTAACTCCTAAAGGGTACCCCAAACGATAAATTGCAATAAATTGCTATTGTAGGAATATTGTCAATCGCTTCAATTGCGTTTGTTAGAAGATCAATTTGCGCATCTATGTGTATCAATCAGGATACTCCCTTCCTACTGCTGGGACACAGGCCTCCTCTCGGTGGGATGCTGTAATCTACCACGCGGGCCCAGTGCAGGTTGGTAGATGTCAGATGTCTTCGAATTTTTGGTTCTAGGAGATGCCGGTTTTCTTACGATGTTTTCCTTCACCGTTTTGAGAGCAGTGGTGATGGAACAATTTACACAACCATCACTGCTCAATCATGTACACATTAACAATTTCAATCGATCGTTTCGGGGACCCTTTAGAAGCCCAAGAGCAGTGAAGTTTCGAAAAATCCGTTTAGGGGATACCTTATTTGTATAAAGCCTTCGTGTAATACGTTGGTTCTTTTGCAGTTTAGTTCTAGAGACTTCGAGCTCCGTAAAGAAGTCGGTAACAAGGTTTCTTACTGAAATGCTATTGTAAACTAGGAACTAAGAAAACCAGACTGCAGTGTGTAGGAAATAAAACATCTAACTTTGTAATTACAATAATAAATCAATAGTTATTATTGTACTTAGCGCTAAGCATAGGCGGCACATATAGGTACTTGTAGAGTGCTTCGCTCTAATTGAAGGTGTAGGCAGTTCCAGATATATTCTCTAACGTGGGCGGCGCAAGCGCAGCTTTGCCTTGAGACTTCCAATTAGGGTGAACGACTGGCTTGTTTATGTTTTAGTGCTTTATTTGTCTAAATTAGGTGTTATTGTGCAATATTATTGTTAACTACAACCTAGAAAGACACTGTTCGCGTTTTCACGACCTTGTAATTTTGCTGTTTAGTGCGTTCTTAGTTCAGGAGCTCGTTTTCCTTAATAGTGGTATTAAATCTTCATCTGTTATTATGATCATAGCAATAATACTATTGTAAATTATACAGACACGTCGGTTAGAAGGGCAAATGACTAAATAAAGAGCTTTAGGTACTGCGTTTGGAGTATGTGTGGGCTTAGCGGTCTGTATGGCCGGGTGCAAATGTGCAAACTTAGGAAATAAATAAGTAGGTATATTGCTTCGCAAACAGGTCGACAACCCTTTACATTACAGCCCACAGAATCGAACCTCCGTTCTTGTTAAATTGTTGCTAATCAACATTATACATATATGGTATTGGGTCCCTCAATTGCAAAATTAATGGTGGAAAGAGAAAAAATATTTTGCGAGATGCACTTTTTCGCCTAGTTTGGCTCCAAGTGCTACATTTCCTGCAGTAGAATTTTGCGAGAACTTTGCAGCCGAAAATACCTTCGAAATATGAAGTATATGAAAGGCTCTTAGACTAGAGATATTAAAGCTGCTAGCATTGTTCGCTGGAGGCCTTATAAAGGTACTATCCAGGTGTCACAGTGTGTCATTAAAGTTGCCACACGCCTTGTGACAATAGTTCTGTTGTCTTTGACAATTCGCCCCGCTCATTCGCGATTGGTCGAAGGAACAAGTTAACACAATAGAATTGTGTCCTTTCATTTTAGTACGGCGTTAATTTTTGCGGCCCTTTCTAATTCGTGCTGTATTTTAGGTCGGGTTTCCTGCATAATACCCTCTATTTGAATTTTCATTGTGTTGTTCATGATTAAAGACAAGCCGTGCAATAAGTCAGACTCGACTCACTTGGAAGTTGTTACCGAATTTCTCAATAAAGTTTTCTCCTTTAAACAAATGGGCGTTTTTATTGATTTAAAAAAGGCCTTTGATACGGTTAGCCACAAACTACTCCTAAAAAAACTGGAATCAATAAAAATCACGGGAAAAGCTCTAAAAATGCTCGAATCTTACTTAAAAAATCGTTCGCAAGTGGTCAAACTTGGTAATCACCAAAGTGATGCATTACCTATTACATGTGGCGTCCCACAGGGTTCTATCCTGGGTCCCTTGCTCTTTTTAATATATGTCAATAATATAAACGAAATTAAACTACATGGTCACCTTACCTTATACGCCGACGACACTTGTTTATTTTACTTCGGATCTTCCATCCATCACATTATCTCACAAGCACAAGAAGATTTAAACACCCTATTCGCATGGTTTCAGTTCAATCTCCTAACAATAAATATCTCTAAAACATGTTATATAATATTTAAGGCTAAAAATAAATTAATTCCCTCATAGACCCTCTAACAATAAATGATATCCCACTACAGCAAAAACCATGCGAAAAATACCTTGGTCTAAGAATGGACAGCTCACTAACGTGGAATGCTCATATTGATCATATAAAAAGTAAACTCTCGGCACTCTCCGGGTCACTGCGTAACATTGTTCGTTGTATTCCACCAAAATTGCGCTATACTATTTACAACTCCCTAGTAAAGCCACATCTACTTAATTTAATTGAAATTTGGGGCAGTGCTGCTAAAACAAAATTATCAGAACTTCAAATTACCCAAAATAAAATCATAAAAATAATATTCAACTACCCATATCTAACATCTTCCAGCAAAATTTATCAAGACACAAAAATAATGAACATAAAACAACTTTATATTTACAACACGTGCATTTTCATCAGAAATATTCTGAACAAAAGCCTTCACTCAAACATAACACTAACTCAATATAAACAAGTTAGTCAACGTAGTACACGGCGAGCAAGCTTGCTAGTTTTACCAAAAACAAGAACTAACTATGGCAAAAAAATGCTAACTTTTGAAGGAGCCCAGCTTTATAACAAATTACCGTCCTGTATAAGAAATGTACACTCTTACAATGCATTCAAAACTCAACTTCGCCAGCACATAATTGCGGACCGATCACTTCTGGAGAAATGAATGCATTGGATGGGTGACTATCAAATTGTAACACTGATGACGAACATATTGTAATTTATATTTTTAGTATTGTTCTCAAGTAAGTGACTTATGTCTTTATTGGGAATAAAGTTTCTTTAAACCGAAACCGAATTATATTCTATCAACATTGCCATACTTATTAATCAACTTAGTATTCGATCCGCGTCGTTGGAGTAAAGTGTCAATATTCCACGCTATTACCTCGATCAATTATAACAGGATTAGGCCCGATGCGCCAGGACTGCGGTAACAGGATAGTGTGGGTGGCGAAGCCCTGCAGGCCCACCTACACGGTGCATGCGACGCGACTTGCCCTCTGTTATGAGTGCATATTGTATTTCAGCTAAATATGATTCTGTTTACACCTGCTGTTGGTTGAGGGTCTTCCGGTTGTTAGTAATTGAGCCTCGCCATACGGAATTAAGTAGGCGATTATTGTGGAATTATCTACTGCTTTAGGAAAGCTTACAATGGCCAGATTTTGGATTATTCCACTTTGCCCCACCGGCCGCCCCACTGGTGGGGCAAAGTGGAATGTCAAAAATTTTGCAGTGGAATCTGCCCCACTAAATCGAAATAGTGGGGCAGATTCCACTGCTTTAAAATCCTGTTGGATTCTGCCCCACTAGGGTTGGCGCCTTAGAATAAACGTACAAACATTTTATTTTCGCAAATTTTTATTAATAAAATATAACTAAGTACACTAAACGTTTAAAATCACAGATATTATGCGATTTTAAATTAAATTATATTCTTAAATTAAATTAAATATTTGTTTATTAATGGCAACTAGATTTGTTTTTACTACTTTATTTAAACTTAAAATCACAAACTGAGCACGATTCGTCCCCGTAAATAGAAAATGAAATGCTATTTATTCTAACTATTTAACTATTCAAAATCACACATTAATTATCATTTGGTATGGCATAATACAGCCTTATGATTAACTTAAATAAGAAACAACTTAACTATATACAAATAGCCACTAAACTACTTTGTACGATTCGTCCCCGTAAATGGAAAACGAAATGCTATTTATTCTATTTAACTATTCAAAATCACACGTTAATCATCATTTGGTATGGCATAATACAGTCTTATGATTAACTTATAAATAAGAAACAACTTAACTAAAATAAAATCAACTAAAATCACACATTAGTAAGCTTACATAAAATCGTTTCAAAAACAAAAAAAAAAGGCGTACCTATACGTTGCATGGTGATTGGGGTAGCTCTCAACACAACAAATATTGTGCCATTCATGTACGTTGTTATGAGTACAAAGTCTTACAGAAGTTTACATCGCTTTTTTTTAGGTAGTAAAATCACAGATTCCGGAATGGGAACCACACTTTTCAATCGGATTTTGAGGCAGTGGCAAAAAAAGAAAAAAAATTCTACATTTTTGCGAAAACAAGTAGCACGTAGTGCAGCTGTTTTACCCTTATTACCAGAAAAAAAGATAACTGAATGGTTTGGATTATTCCACTTTGCCCCACCGGCCGCCCCACAACAGATGATGAAGGTTGGCATAATAAACTAAATAAAAAGATTTGCAAAATAGCCGCACAGAGTCCAGATGATGAAGGTTGGCATAATAAACCAAATAAAAAGATTTGCAAAAAAAAACGCCCCAGTTTATTTATACTCTTTAATGTTTATGATTAGATTAATTAAGAGTAAATTCAATATAAGAAGTTTGCATTATGTAGGTACAATCTAGGCGTGTGCGCCTCGCCGCCACGCCGTCACGCTGCCGCGCGACGCCGCCGTTGGTTCTGAAGCACGCCGCCGCCGCCGGTTACGGGGCCGGCGTGAGATCGGCGTTTATTTTTAAGTTTATTTCACTGGCTAGTAAACGCCTAATAACATTTATCACAACATGATTGTGTCAGCTGCTTTGCTTGATCCTAGGTTTCAGGGGCTACCTACATGAAATTGATATTTACCTAGAAACCATTGGCCAAACCAGAGTGTCATATTTGGAGGATGGAGGATGGATGCACTGGAGGATGTCTTCAAGGTTCTGAACTGAAAAAGGGCTGGCATTAGCATCAATGGCGAGTAGGTACCTGTATAACTCACCTTCGGTTTGCGACGATATTGTAGTCATGGCTGAGACTATGGAGCACCTCAGTACAATACTCGATGACCTCAGTAGAGCCTCCGAAAGAATGGGTCTCAAAATGAACTATACTGATAAGAAATGCAAATGGCCAAATGCACGTCTATTGTGTAGGTAAATGACGGTTTGGTCATTCTTACTCCAACGCTGCATGTAACAAATGCTTGTAACAAATCGTATAGTTAATCTGCGATTTACATCCCTTATCCTTCCAGAAACAACTAGGAAATACAAAATTTGCGAAAATAAAATGTTTGTACGTTTATTCTAAGGCGCCAACCCTAGTGGGGCAGAATCCAACAGGATTTTAAAGCAGTGGAATCTGCCCCACTATTTCGATTTAGTGGGGCAGATTCCACTGCAAAATTTTTGACATTCCACTTTGCCCCACCAGTGGGGCGGCCGGTGGGGCAAAGTGGAATAATCCCAGATTTTCAGTTTGAAAATATTTTTGGGGATTTTATAAGGTACCTAACTACATAATCAAAAGCAACTTAGCCTGACTGTAATTAGTATAGTATCATGCTATGTAACGCTAACTATCTTTGTCCAATTCTCCACAAAACTTATTGGATTAAATATATTTTGTTGCAAGCCCTGCTATTATCAGCCAAGATCAAAGACAGTCTCGACATTTATAGACTAACCAGAAATTACTAGATTCCAGTCTCGATTTGTTGTCGCAATTGCAAGGATGAGTGGATGACATTCGCTAACAAACACTGCATCATCGGAAGCTTCTGGTGTAGTCGGAGCGAGGGCGGCAGTCACGCACGAGCCGACTCTGAACAATGGCGGCACACCCTCGCGGAAGCCGACGCCATTACATGCTCGGCTACTCGCGACTGCCAGACTCCCCGTCTGCGCCTGCGGTCACCCGCAATCTTCGCTGATAACTATTGCATTCTTTTGGAATCGATTGCTTTGAGAATTATTGCTGCCAGGTGCGGATTTGATTGGAGTTGGTCTGCATCCGACTTTGCACGCATCGAGGAGGTTGATTACAACGACATAATAACTTAATTCAAACCGACCCCTGGTCGACTTTGGAAGGAGCAACTAGCTCCATCTTGGTCAGAAAGATGGAGCTACTGACCCTTTGCAAAGTGTAGCAAGTTCCTATGGGAAGAATGGGCAAAGAAACTCTCTGGACACTCTTTTAAATCGTAAAATGTAGGCAACATACTTCGAAAAGGTCCTAAAAGCAAAATTAAGATGCGCCAGTCATCAGATATTGTGATACTGATCTGATACTCTCAGTTGCTCTCTCGGAGTCTGTGTAGGTAAGTCTGTACCTAACCTTCGCCCTATAAATCTTTTATTGCATTATTTCGGAAGGCATTGATGGTCTTGTTAATTTGTAGTGTTGCAGTAATAGGCCTGTCATATTATGGGGTCTTACAACATTATGAAGAGCTTAATGGCAACACATTTTGGAACTTATTCTACTACTAGCAGCACCCCGTGGTTTCACCCGCATAAGTTTCGATCCCGTGGGAATATCGAGTTAAAAAGTATCCTATGTGTTACCTAATCCTGGTTATAAACAATATGTGTGCCAAATTTAATACAAATCCGTTCAGTAGTTTTTGCGTGAAGAAGTAACAAACATACAAACTTTCGCCTTTATAATATTAGTGTGATTTCTACAGTTTGAAGATCAATAACCGTTGTGAGTGCATAGGACAACAATGACTAACTGGCTTATGTCAGAGTACACTCGTATTCCCTTGATGCCATTGTCCGATTATTTAACTCAGCATTTCTTTACAAGATAAATTATTTACTTTCTACTTTTAGCAGAGCCTTGGTTTTTCCCGTTGCAGTTGTACTGCATCCATTAGTTGAATCATGTTTCCCAAAACTTGGTACTTTGGATGCGCATGATTGCGTTCATTTGTCATGTTTTGATTCATGACATGATTCACGATTATACCTTTAATCATAACGCCGAAACACTTGTTCTGACTAATGATCGGTTCCTATAAACAAAAACGAATCGTTTTGCTTACCAATCGTAGCATTTTTTATTGCCAAACTGGGCATATAAATAGATTCGTAAGCTAATTTTACCTGTGATAGCCACTTCCATATGGGAGGGTCTACTATGCAAAGCTATGAGGTCTTTGCTTAATTATTGGTAAAGATACAAGAGTCTTAATTTTAGCTAATAACGATCCGTAAATTATAGGAATCGGCCATAAGCAGCGGTAAAAACAAAACCAACCTCTTGCATAACAGATAACAGACTGAAATAGTCCGTCAAAACCGTCTGCTAGTAAACTACAAAGTAATTACTCGACACAAATCCGGTCGAGCGATTTACTAGATAATGTCAGAGTAAATAAGGATGAGGGGATCGCACTCACATAAATTAGAAAATAGTGTTTTAGTAACTACCCAGGTGGTCGGCTGACACGCTGACTAATATGGCGTCGCTCGGCCTGCCTTGCGCCCGCGCAAACGGTTTGACAGTTTACGGTCAATACTATGATACTTGAGCGCAATTTCTGGGACATCTTTACGTGTTTTCCCGCACCGATATTGACATGTTAAGCGGTGAAATGCTAGTTGGAACTATGTCTTGTATTATTTATGAGGTGTCGTCGGAGGTGTTGAATTAAACAAATGTGTTGCAATTTCCATGCTGACGGAACTCAGTTGTATTCATCCAATGTCTTCATCTTTTAATAACATCCACATTACATACATTTCAGACCTGCACCCTAATTGCCGAATAATTTTGAAGGATATTGCTAATCCATTGCTTTATATTTTCGAAAATTTTGTCTGCTTAACAACGTAACTGACGCAATTAATGTTGTTGAACTGTCAAAATGAAAGTCATTCCTACTGTTAGTGTGTTACGCAATTCCCCGCTGTTCTATGGACCTTATACGACATGAGGACTACAAACAACATTTAATATCCATTTCCTCATCTATCTAGAAAAACAAATAACAATAAAAATAAAAGCCGAACTCTTTCGGGGAATGTTCATTTGATTGTTTGTTATTTGCGGCACCAAGCCACAATGTCTGTTAATTGAAGGGTTCGATACAGTGGTTATAAAAACCGAGATAGTGTCAATTAGTGGCCGTCCCTTAGCGGCGTTTGTCTATATATTTTGGTCCATGCTGGGGAACAAATTGATGCAGCTATCAAATTAAGGAAAACTTTATGGTTTACAAATTGTTTCTAAGTTGTTGACGGTATTAATTAATGGGGAAAGAATGCGTTTTTATGTATCAGGGACTTTCGATCTAACAATTAGTGTATTTTACAAAGATTCGAGTTTAGTGAGAGAACGTATTTTAGAAAGACAACATAACATACATAACACAATCAGCTTATAATATTTCCATTGCTTATAATCATCCACCACGCGGGCCCAGTGCGGGTTTGTAGCATTTTCCGTACGTTTTTGATCCCTTTAATGTATGATCTGTCAACTTGACGTGCCTCTACGTCTTTTTCAAGGATTGGGTCTTTCTTTTTGATTTATCTATGTGAAACTTAGGTAGGAGGGTTGGTAGTAAGTAGAAGGCACCAGTGGGAGTCGGTACTGGGTAAAAGGTACCAGTGGGAGTCTGTACTGGGTAGAAGGTACCAGTGGGGGTCGGTACTGGGTAGAAGATACCAGTGGAGTTCGGTACTGGGTAAAAGGTACCAGTGGGGCTCAGTACTAGGTAGAAGGTACCAGTGGGGGTTGGTAAGATAAAGATGCATTTATTTGTTTAAACATGTGTAACATGATACATAGATATGCACATATGGATGGAACTGGGTAGAAGGTACCAATCTACGCGACCGAAATGAGAACGATAGTCCGTACCTGCAGGTATGGACTATCGTTCCTGTGTCCCCGTATTAGTCGCGTAACCGACCACGCTTACAGCTCTGGAACGCTTAGTCCGACACAACTTTAAATACCCCACGACCCATGTACCGTTGCATGCACCCATAAGCACAATGTGTTGCGTGCGTTACATTGCGCATTACCGCAAATTAGCAAATTTTCACACCAAAATTAAGTCGTTTCCCAGCAAATATCGTATTTTTGTGCCATGTTACTTAGTTTGATGCACAGAATACGTAGTTGACGGCTATGTAATGAGCATAGATCGGAATAGGTAGAGCTGTTTTACGTACTTGCTTAGAATAATTGGTTGGTTAGAATAATATGGATATTTCCCGAGCCCCGGGATTTGGTTTTTGAGTAGTAAAATCATAAAAACTATTCACGCCTTCGGGACTAATGAAAGATTACGCTTCCATTCTGACGGGTAAATATAAGAAGGACGGGATTAAGGATAGTATAATAAATAGATAAACTTGATTCATTAAACCACATATATTTTTTTACGTAACAATGGTGCCGATTTTCTTGTCACAAGTGCCTCTAAACTAGACTAAAAATCACTAAAATTTAATTTATTCCTGTCAAGCGACGATTTCCCATTCTGAAATTGACTAAAGTGACGCAACTTAACTATATTTTAGTTTGACAGCACTAAGATGGCACTGAGTTATTAATCTATTGAAGATGGCAATTTTGCTATTCTGAATTTCACGTTTTTCATCTAAAATTTTGATTGTCTAACTAAATCGAACTAAATCTGACTATTTTTAACCGCGATTAAAAAGGTGTGGAATAAAATTAGTTGTCATGAATAGAAATTCACACCAACACTGTCTGTATTTTTTTTTTCTTTTGCTTATATCTCGAAAATGGTGTGTCCTATCGCAAAAATAATGAAAATTTCGACCCCCTTTATGAAACCCATAAACTCCTAAAACTCAACATGTAGGTATAAATTTTTCATATTTTCCATACAAAAAGTGAAAAATTCCTTAAAAAACACGTCAAGGCTGCCCCCTCCGCGCCTGCGGCTCTAAAAAACCATTCACGGGGTAGGGAAAATGAGTACCACGTGTCAACGAGTCGCGATTGTCAAATTCGATTTTTGTTGTGCCAAAATTATTTTTAAATTTAGAGATTTTTTTATGCAGAATAGCTGTAAGATTCCCATAGCAAAAAGTAAGGAATTTTGGTGATAGTTTAGTTAGTTTAGTTCTGTGTACAAGAGAATCGGCACCAATTTCTTATTCAAGAATCAACAATCATTTAAACATTTTTATTCTGAAGTTGTACAAAAACATATTACCATACAAATTATTTGTTCCTCAGTAAAATCAAAACATTATCAAATAAAAAAAAATTGTATTTACAATAAAATCTTAATTAAAATAATCAATACGCTTCAACAATAATTCACTTATTTAAACAAAAAATGTCATTGATCTGGTTCGTCTTCAGCTTCACTAGAAGTACTGAGTATGACCAGAGTTAAAATAAATCACCATTATTTTTTCTAAATTATCTAATTTTAATCTATTTCTTTTTACATCTAACACCCATTTATATGTGGAAAACGAGCGTTCAACATCTGTTGATGTTAGTGAAGCGAATTTATATGACAAAATCCCGTAGTATCAGTCGGAATCCCGTGGAATATCCATATTAACATCAATGTTTGCGGTCAATGAACCTAAATAGCTCTACCTATTCCGATCACTGGTAATGAGTCTTTTTACACCCTGTATGTTACGTCACAGATAATATAATACGTTACGTGTAAAAGTGATTCCGATATAATATTTACTGAACAAACAATTTAATTTCACTCAGTTTGTAGTCCTATAACCATTACGGTCAGTACAATAAACTGTTATCTATGGACCGTTAATTGCTCGATTGTGGGATGTTTACTATTGAACAAGGCTTGATTAGCAATGCCTCCCTTTCGTTGGCTATTCATTAATACGAATCGAGATTATACAATTAGAAAGTTTGTTTAATTATAACCAAAGCGGCTACCTGTTTACGTGTAGGTCTGTTGGCTTTGGTTACATTTTCTCAATTTACTTTTTGTATCTACGATATTGTGAAATACATTGAATTGGACATAGAACTGCCTCATTGGTATAGTGGTCGAATGCGCTACTGCTGAGCATGAGGTGTCGGGTTCGATTCTCGGGTCGGGCAATAACTTAGCCTACTTTTATTTTAGAAATTGAATTAGGGTTCTGCGCAAAAAAAAATCAAACCTATGCGCACGAACGAAGTCGCGGGCACAGCTAGTATGGAATAAGATCTTTATTTCATTTTCAAAAGATATAAAATGGCTGTTCTTATAAGTATCTCGCCATTCCGGACACTTCGCATGTCAATATAATTGGACGCGGTACATGACTTTATTTTATTGTTTTCTTTCTAGCTATAATACCTATAATAAGTCATATTCCTAATGGAATAAGAACGTTTTTTTTTTATCGAAGCATTATAAATATGACTCATTAGATACTTAGCTTGTTGCTAAAGGGGCCACGCTTGCCGCGGTTGGTACAGGTCAACCACACACACACCCCATCCACAGGGATGGATGACCATCTATACCTACATACCGAGACTTCTCCGTGTTTCGGAAAGCACGTGAAGCGGTTGGTCCCGGCTGTCAAAGATGCACGAATGAATGCAGAAGAATGAATGGCTTCTGACTAGAAGCCCGATAGTTTCAACCAGTCTTACCAAGGGGTGTCGTATTAGCCAATACCCAGTAACTGGGTTGTGGAGGTCAGATAGGCAGTCGCTCCATGTAAAATATTGGTATTCAGCTACATCCGGTTAGACTGGAAGCCGACTCCAACATAGTTGGGAAAAGGCTAACTAAGCAGACGATGATGAGATCTTAGCTTATTCAGTTGAGAGTGAATGGTCAGTAAATCTACAGAGTCACGATTAGGTTATCACATTACTCGAAAAAAAGGTCCTACGGCTAGAATGTTAATTCTTATTCATTATTTTAATTGTGTATGTTTAAAATACGTAATGTACTTAGAATGCGTGGTTTAAACGACATTCTGTATAATCAACTACCTACGAGTACCTATGGAAATCATGGCGACTGCTGCGCTGTAAATATGTTTTAGAAGTTGACTCCTTGATTATCTCCATAAATCATTTAAAGAAACGCCTATCAGTTAGAGACTGCTATCATATCACAACCTTGCTTGTATTAAAGAATCTTAACCCATGAGAGAATCGATCTTAAATCATTATTTCAGTCAAAAGACGTGCACTGCTTGCCCTAGGCCGACCAAGCACTGCCACTTCGACCGGCAGCCTAATTGCGGAACGCCAAATCGTCAAATGATTCTGATCAGTTGGCTTCATTTCTATCACAATTGGCTTCATTTTACGATTTTCGAATTGCGAAACTCTAGTTTCTGCGCAGGGCCTTAACGTTCATAATTGGTTTCATAATAAACTAGAGTTTCGCAATTCGAAAATCGTAAAATGAAGCCAATTGTGATAGAAATGAAGGCAACTGATCAGAATCATTTGACGATTTGGCGTTCCGCAATTAGGCTGCAGTTCTGTGCTTTCCGCATCCAGCGGATTCCTGCAGCCTTCACCAGGTCATCGGTCCACCTTGTGAGGCCTTCCAGATGCTATGTCTTCCGATACGCGGTCGCCACTCCAGAACCTCACCAAATCATTTCATCTGAAACATTTCAATCATGGCGTCCACCGCTGCACCATTTCCAAAGAAAACATTCTCAGAATACAATTCACTCCGCTTTCAATGTGTGCTCATTTAAAAATAGTCTGTTATTTGGCCGGTGGTTATGCGAAATGACTAAGTTTCCCTGGCTAATGAGCCGTAATACTAACCGGTGCCGTCTCGCTACCGTGGACGGCGCCCGGAGCGGTGTAGCCGGACCGGAGACGGGCCGTACGGACAGTGATCCGGCTATGATTGGCAGCTCTTCAATTTAATGTGCTTGAATTGCTGTGTATTGTAGACTTGGAATGCATAGGATAAACTGATTTTAGGTCGTTTTATTGAAATTGCACTGTAGGGTCTTAGATTGTTTGTATCAAAATCTTTAGGCCGCGTTCACACCCAACGTATACAGTCGGCGGCAACTTATACAGACGCGGCTCACAGTCGGTGGCCGACTGTAACGTTTAGTCGACCACTGACTGTGAGACGTTTAGTACAAAATGAATGAAAAAGCAAATACAACCGCCGAATTACTGTCCTTTGATTCTTACATTTTGAAGTAATGTTCGCTTATCATTTTGCGTTGAAGTGATATGATTAAGCCTTCATTACTAAAATAATCTCTTATATAATTTCCATTATACCTACATATCTTATTATTCTGACTTGACCACATTGCATGTAGGTGGACCAAAAGTCCGAACGAAAACGTTGATCACATAAGGACTTGGTCACATTAAACTCGTTCCTTTTCAAGTGTAATCTTCATTTGTGTGTTACGTCGTTGACGTTGCATTTTTGTTAAGACGTTGTTCTAAGTATGTTAAAGGTTTTCATGAGCCTTGGAAATAAAAATCTAAAGTTTCCAAATTCGCAAAAGATGTAAACAACCACTGTCGCTCCAAATTGTCTATGATTTCGTGATGCGGTAGTATGAATTCTAAGTTCTGGTGCTGTCGATGTTAGGGATGAATAGGTATATTAAAGTATATTACCCAGTAGTTTTGTGGTGATCCACATTATGTTAAAGAATAGGTAGGTGTAGGTATGCTATTAGGCGCCTTTTTAATCAGTGACGCGCAGATATCCCGTTCTATTGGCAAGTTCAACGTTATTGCTTTTGGTTCCTAGAAACGACCTCAGGTTTACATACTTGTCCTTCCCTACTAACTAAGGCCTTCCATTACCTCCCTTTCCCTAACCATTCTGTCATTATAGGTCTGAAGACTACTTGAGAAGCTTTCCTGACTTAAGTTTCGACTATAAGTCAGTCGTCGTCACGAGCCTGGATTGCAAAGAGCAAGGGTAAGTTTTTAAAGCTATAATAATGTAGGTAGATACTTATCTAGAAAGTTTTATAGGTACATAAATTCAGTGACTTAATATTGGAATAGTGGTTATCGAATACTGGTCACATCATTGACGTTGAAAAAGTGCTGATTATCAGCCTAATTGGATTTATAGGTAAGTACTATCTTGATTTTGATTTAACCACAATACGGAATAAGTATTGATAATACTTTTACCGTCAGTAAATCAAATAAAGAATTGAAATTGCATAATTTACTGTGAAGAATGTGGATAAGTTAGTAATACATATTACTATTTATTTTTGTTGACGTTCGTTATTCATTAAAAGCTTGGCTATATTTCCTATTGCATATTCAAATCCTTCGCATTGAATTGGAACCAGTTTTCAATTCACAGCATTAAAAAGCTCACAGAATAAAATGTTGGATAGTTTCTTTACATTTTCCGACGTTTCGAGCACTTTTCAAGCGTTCATTTTAAATACAGAGTCGAGCGGTTGAAATATACAAACTTTTTTAAACCGTGGAATTATTCGTAGCACTACTTTTATTCCGAAACGCTTGGATTGTAAGTACCTTAAGCATTTTCTTTAAAAAAAACAAGATTTCTTTCTTGAAGAGTCTTAAATACCTGTTGAGGTTATTGCGTGTTTTGCCTTGTGTACCCTACTGCAATGTATTTTTTTTTATAAAATTGTGTTTTGGGGAAGTACGGTAATATGGAATCAAATCAAAGTTTTTTTTCCATACGTGGGCTTTCTAGAATACCTACTGCATTTATCACAGTTACACCAACACAATATTAACTTACAAATAAAATAAGAAAGGCCAATAAAGTGCCCAATTATAATCGTAAATAACGATTGTAAATTCCATACATTTGTGTTATTTTAGTACATGTATAAGTACATACTGTCACGTCCCATTTCCTATATGGGATGTACTATGAATACCAACCCGAAAGTGCCGAAGTTAGCCGAAGTCTCGCGTATGGAGTAAGCGAGTATAACCATTGACAGGTCCGCTGCGCATGTATGTCACAAACCCATTTTCTACGGTTCATCCGCAAATAGGTCGCGGAGAATTAGTTCGTTATAATATTCTGGTTTAATGAAAATGTCTGCCGACATGATACTCTTGGCCAAGCAGTTGTAGTGGAGTGTAGATCTTAAATCGTTTCTAAGAACCAACCCAAAACGAATTAAGTATTTCAAATTCTACCTCTTAGACTTCTTAGAAGATTCGCAAGTGGTAACTGAAAACAAAAAGTAGGAGACCTAGCATATTGTTTTTCCCTTGTCATGAAAGCGGGATTCAGTGCGGACAGTTTAAAATTACTTTCAAAAAAAAAAAAAAAACAATCAATGAAATTAATTCTCAACACATGACAAACTAGGTACCACGGAAATATTTAATTGACTGTATTATTTCTTATAAGGTAGATACAGTAAAACGGGGCTACTTTGACTTCCAGGGTTACTTTGACAAGGCTGATCACAACGCTATGACGCGTTCCCCACACCTCGCGCCTCGCGCAATATTACTCGAGGTCACGCACACTTGCTGAGCACACGTGAAAACCGATTTTGGCGCTCTGTTAAAATAGTTCCAACGCCTGTCAAAGTAACCCTGGAAGTCAAAGTAGCCCCGTTTTGCGGTAATTGTTTTAGCAAAGCAATCAATACAAGTTAAATTAACCTTATTAAAATTATACATAAGTACCTAGCTGTGTTACAAACGATTCATATAAAACGCATACTACCTTTTAAGTGGGGTAATTTTAATGAAATTACCCAAGGTTGTACCGCTTATATATTGCTGGAACTTATTAAGTAGGTACTCAAATGTTCATAAGAAGTTTTTACTTCGATGATCAATTCGCAATTTTATAAGGCCCATAAAACCTTATATTAGATAGACAGTGAAATCGAATTCCAATAGTTTTACTGTGTTTTAGGGTTCCGTAGCCAAATGGCAAAAAACGGAACCCTTATGGATTCGTCATGTCTGTCTGTCCGTCCGTCCGTATGTCACAGCCACTTTTTTCCGAAACTATAAGAACTATACTGTTGAAACTTGGTAAGTAGATGTATTCTGTGAACCGCAGTAAGATTTTCACACAAAAATAGAAAAAAAAACAATAAATTTTGGGGTTCCCCATACTTACAACTGAAACTCCAAAAATTTTTTTTCATCAAACCTGTACGTGTGGGGTATCTATGGATAGGTCTTCAAAAATGATATTGAGGTTTCTAATATCATTTTTTTCAGAACTGAATAGTTTGCGCGAGAGACACTTCCAAAGTGGTAAAATGTGTGCCCTCTAACTTCTAAAATAAGAGAATGATAAAATTAAAAAAATATATATAATGTACATTACCATGTAAACTTCCACCGAAAATTGGTTTGAACGAGATCTAGTAAGTAGTTTTTTTTTAATACGTCATAAATCGAAAACCGCAATTTACCTTTCACAAAGTTACAACGAACTACAAGAACTTTTATATTATGTTACTTGCTGCTACGGAACCCTTCCTGGGCGAGTCCGACTCGCACTTGGCCGGTTTTTTATTGTTTTAGTTGTAAAACGGGGACCTTTTATGGATTTGTTTTAGTACAAGAAGCCGTGTGTATAATTTAGCATGATCATAACAATATAAGGTGTCAGATTCATTAGTACCTGGGGTATATTGGCAATGGTAGACGAAATTTCCCTTTGGACAATAATCTCAATTTTATATTAAGGTGAATGCGCAATGGTAGACCGCGAAATTCAAATTTTCTTACGTTTTTTGCAATTTGCAGGTCAGTGTCAGGTTGTATCTTTATCAAAATATGATTCGCGAGTATAATAGATATGTATTTACAGAGTTATAGTCATTAGAATCCATACTAATATTATAAATGCGAAAGTGTGCGTGTCTGTCTGTTACCTCTTCACGCTTAAACCGCTGAACCGATTTAGATGAAATTTGGTATAAAGCGGGAAAGGAGATATGATAGTTTATCCCGATATTTCCACGGGATCGAAACTTATGCGGGTGAAACCGCGGGGCGCTGCTACTCATTAATTTGTTCCAAAAGCACTTTTCCATAAGAGATTTGTTCTTATGGAACAAATCTAACTTAGAAAGATGATTCTAATGACTTTTGACGCCTTTTATGTGCCTATTTGAAATAAATGCTTTGACTTTGACTATAATTCTGTAAATACGTACCTGTTATAGTCGCGAATCATATTTTGATCAAGATATAATCTGACACTGACCTGAAAATTGAAAAAAACGTAAGAAAAATTGAATTTCGCGGGCTACAACTGCGCATTCACCTTAAGTATTTCCTGTTGGTTATTAACAATAAGACACTGAATAGGTATCGATTTCCTGTTCTATTGCAGCTAATATTCATTTCTGTGAAAGCTAAATACTATTTTGATAGATTTTCTACGAATTGGATAAGTGCGCGCCACTTGTTTATTAATGCGACTCTCGGCCATTTTCTTTTTGCGATTTACCTAAGACGTAAACGTTCAGCTACTACTTTTATTTGATTGAGATTTGAAACAGGATCTTGATTGGATGGAGTTATCACAAAACCTATTTGCAGCAATCAAGTTGATCAAGTTGCTTGATCGACACAACTAACTTACTTTGTTGTTTTAACTCTTCTACAATGATTTCATGCTAAGGGGGGTAATCAATAAACTTGTTTGAGCGTTCAATCATTTGAACTAGTATTGCTGCAATCATGTCGTGATGATCAACTTAACTAATATTTTGATTAATCTAGGTAATAGGTAATACGGGCTGGTGTCCGCAACTCCACGTCAATGCGCGTATTTTGCGTACGGTTGATTAATCTAAACAAGATATCATCAATTAAACTAAAAAGTCACTTGATTGGAGTGCAATCTGTCAAAAATTCCTCTAATTTCCCTGCATTTGACAAGTTTTTGACTTTCGGATCGTTTGTCGCCGAGATTAGACTGCGACTATAGGTTTTGTACGTTTTAAATTACGAGAATTGGCCGTCTAATGTATGAACGTAACCGAGGTAAAAGGAGTATGTCAGGATCATACCAGGTGACATTCTGTAGTTTCTACCCACCCCATGGGTTGTGGGAAAACTATACGATATTTTGTTGGGAAAAGAGATCGCAGGAGTAAAACTCGCCTATCCATACTTCCATACTATCCATACTAAATGTTATAAATTCGAAGTCTGTCTGTCTGTCTGTCTGTATGTTACCTTTTCACGCCTAAACCGCTGAACCGATTTAGATGAAATTTGGTATAGAGATAGTTTGAGTCCCGGGAAAGGACATAGGATACTTTTTATCCCGATATTCCCACGGGATCGAGACTTATGCGGGTGAAACCGCGGGGCGCAGCTAGTAATTTTATAATTTCGTTTCTATCCACTTATGAGAAAGGGGTGATATTTCATAACACTCATAACGTAAAAAACATAACCCTCCTTCTGGCGCAGTCGGGTAATAATATCCATGTTTTGCATTAACATAATCCCTTTCAATTTTCATTTCATTCTCCAATACTTTTATTATAAAGACCTTTATCATCGCTTGTGAGTCCATTCTCTCAGTAAAAGTGAGCATAAAAGTTATGTATCTAGTTTATAAGGTTACAAGTTGCGTTTACGTGGTGACATTGTTCAGATCCGTTGGGATGACACGCAAGTCCCGTCCGGGGCTGGTACGAGTCCACCGAGCCCCGAGCTCATCCGATCCGATCGATACAACAAATAATGTTCGCGTGATGGATGATCCTCGCCGAATTCTATTGTTGTTCTTACAATTTTGGAAGAATGGAAGAATGTAGACTGTGCGACGGCCCTTTGATTTAGAGGCCTACTTTAAATTTAGGCCAGGTGTCATGATGACCTGGATGGAAGCTTCTGGCTTTGCGGAAGTAGGACGAGCGAGACATGTGGAATGGATTCGTGTAGGCTTTTTACATTACTTAAGTGGGACGCTAATATAGTTGGTTTTGCAGGTTTTTCTTGTAGGTTAATGAGTATTTTGATCCTTTTTCCAGTGTCTTTGTCGTTAACGAAATACATACTTCTGCAGCTGCTGATTAATCATTAATTAATAAATAAATAAATTGATAATTAATTAGTTCTGGTTATTCATCTCTATCCAGCACCCTAAGGGCCCTATCTCACTAGGACACCAATGGCGGCGCAACCATTGTCGCACTGCCAAAAAATGTATGGTTGGTTGCGCATCTGATTGAACGCCTAGTGAGATACCCACCATATAGCTGTATATATTTTGCTGGCAGGGCAACCATGGTTGCGCCACTATGGTGTCCCAGTGAGATATAAGCCTAATTATTTTGTGTAACACACTTTACATCACAATTCTAGGGTTTTGAAGGGAATTCGTAATCCATTGCTTCCTAGGTTTGAAAAATTGGTCTGCTTAACTACGTAATTACGCAATGAACGTGACTGAACTGTCAAAATGAAAGGCTTTACAATAAAATGCCATTTTATATTTGTGTTCCCTACTGGGTAGCCTATCCAGTAGGGAACACATATAAAATGGCAGGATAGGTACTGATCATTATAGATTTGAGCGAAATCCTTTGGCGAAGTTGATCGTAAAATAGATTGTCTTTTCTAGTTTATTTCAAACTCTTTAGATATTGCATGACTTCCCATAATCTTTTACGACCTGGGTAGGGACCATCTCTGATAAATTTTATGCGTCCCATATCTACAATATCAGATCAACGTGGGCGATATTCTACCTCATATACCTAGTATTTTATGCGTAACATTACCATTAATTAGATTCTAATGTTATTAACATTCTCCGACAATTAGAACCGGAAACAATAAAGGGTGGTGTAAATGATGCGAACGGTCGCTTAGTGTATGTTCATGTTGACAAGCGAACGCGATGGCTGACGCGAATATGCAAACCTGAAATAAAACGTTTATTTTCGTTGGATCCCACTTTTGAATCCCATTTTTTAGGTATTAACGATGGATCCCGTTTGCTATTTCCGTTGAATCCCATATTATAACAACATGTGTACATTTCAGAAGAAAAGTGATTTACCTTTATCAAACACTAAAAAGAGATTATTTTTAGTGGGTTACCCGGAACCGAACTAGTTAGATTACGTTAATTATTAAAAAAAAAACAATGTTAGGTTAGGTTAGGTTAAAACTGTGACCCCTACGCACGAGCCGAGCGAGCAAAGCGAGCGGTGCCGCGGCAGCGGCCGGCGAGTGCCAGAAACGACTAGATTATATAGAAAATGAGTTGTTTGTTAAATAAATAGTATACGAAACGTTGGTTGTAAACTAAAAATTTCAATGAAGTTTTAGTGAAACATTAGTGAACCCCTCATTATAAACAATTTTGTTGTTGAAAGTACCCGCATTCAGATTTTTTTAAGCATTCGGGATCCAACGGAAATACTTTTCGGGATTCAACGACAATAAAACGTAATTATCTTGCATTTTTTAAATTCGGGATCCAACGGAAATACATAATAATGTTTTGCGGGATCCAACGGAAATAAATCAAGTAAAATATCCGATAGTTTATGTATCAAACTCTAATGTTACTGCAACTCCTGTATGCTAGGATGAACAGAAGCGACCTACTAACTAGATACGTACTGAGCCAGTTTACTTAGGCTTCCGCGGATTCCGAGTGCCTGAATAATCAATATCGGATCTCAATATCTTTCCAGGAGTATGATGCAACTCTCAGGAAATCTTAAGGCACTCCTTGGATGCTCAACTCAATCATACATTTCTGTTTTTGATTATTTACCTACTTACCTAAGACTTATCTACTAGATATAGTTACATAGTTTAACATCGAGATTCTAGAATACGGGCTGAAGTTGCCAGGACTGATCGCTCTCTCTGCCGCGCCCGCCGCGCTTCCGCGTTTGTCCATGAACAAGCCTTTGTTTAAACACAGCATAAGTGCTGCTTACACATAATTGGATAATTCCTGACTCCTTCCTGTTGCGGTTAAAAAGTCTTTAATTGTGGAGAGTAAAAGTCAATTAGATATGAACCGATATTGATTATTGAGGCACTCGGAATTCGCGGATGTTTGTCTCAGAAACGGATGTGTTTACCGTTCCTTGGAGTGTTAGTTAGTTCTTCTATAAGATTCTTTCTCTTAATGAACTGTTGGGTAACATTTTCAGAAAATTGCTTTTCTACCTTAATGTGTTAAGTTTCCGAAGGCTTATGAGTGACAATGTTTCTTATCAGACTGGTCTGTTAGAAAAATCTTCCCCGCTACCATTGGAATTCTGGAATTCTAGAATTGTGTCCAAAAAAAGCAGAACCTATCCCGGGACACAGGTCTTATTCGCATCTATCAGATTTAGAAGCCCAAATTCCGTACCTAATTAAAATAGGTCAAAATCTAGTCGCAATTTCATCTGAGCGACAATCAATGTCAAAAAGTTGTCAAAAATGTAGGGGGTGTTTTTGACAGATTGAGACTGAGATCAGATTGTGAAGGGGTGTCTGGTGTCCCACAGGGGTCTGTGGGACACCAGACACCACTCGTTTTTTTCAGGTCAGTTGATGGCATACAAACTATTAGTGCTATTGCTACTTCTCACATAAACAAAATGACACCAGACACTTCCCTATAATATTAGATATAATATGCCTAAGTATTTTCCATAAATATCCGCCTCACGCTCGGCGCTATCTTAATAGCTCAAAGTAATTTGTGTGGTAGCGCATATTTAGCGCTACCTGGCTCGGTCCACAGGTGGCGAGATTGCCACTAAGATATGGCCCCCAGTAAAACTTTTGTGGTGCACATTTATTCTTATTTTGGTCGGCGATCGTGACTGGGTCTTGCACGTGCCGTTCAAAACAAACCGTAGCCTCTAGTCTAAGAAAACGACCTTTGGAATTGATGACTATATCGCCTTCCAACGAATACATTGCGCGCTGTTCACCAACCAACACTTTCATAGTTCGAACTTCCTCAGTAATGTATTGTCACAGTAATGTGTGAATGATTCCTCAGTGTGTATTGCCTGCCTCGAAGGGATGATTTACAAACTGTTTAGTGTTGTCCAGCGCACTTGTTTCACGCTGGGCGCGTGACGTCACGATTGCTTCGAGACGATTAGCTCATTCGGTTAAGGCACATACCTTACGTAAAGGTGCTTTGCCTAAATACAGCGTTATGTCGGGCTAATGCTGATTAGCTAAGAGATAGGAGGAATATTACTTAATATGCCGCCACATGGCTTTTTATGCAACCGTTCTTATGGGGCTGACATTTTCCCAGTAATTTTCTTGGCACTATAGTGTCGTTAGAAGTTTGAGTTTTCGAGCAACGACTGTCATTGGAGATCGAATCTCACTCGTAAAAATTTGCATTTTGCCCAGTTTTACGATTACCAGGAAGGCTTTAGAAAAAATAGAAGCTAATTCAAAGTCAAATCATTTCCTTCAATTAAATCCAAAGATTTACAAGCAAATAAAATTGATTGAATGGATAAAATACACTCTAACCGCCTTACTAATAAACGTATTTTAATAAAAGAATAGTTATATACAGATTTCTCTCTTTCAGTCGTCAATAATTTGACTTTCGAAAGATGAAGACAAAGGGTTGTGTAACTATACAGACGCCATACAACGTTTATTAGTAAGGGGGTATATTTATATATATTTTTGGGTAATCAGTAACAACGCATCACCATCATTATCTGTCACGATACCCATAATCAGCCTATAATGTTCCCATTGCTGCCTGCTGGCACACAGGCCTCGTGTCGGTGAGATGAAGCGGGCCGTAATCCACCATGCGGGCGTAGTGCAGGTTGGTAGATGTCACATGGTTTCTTCTCGATGTTTTCCTTCACCGTATTGAGAGCAGTGGCGATGAAATAGTTTACACAAAGCGGCCGTTACCACTGGGCTACCACTGTTCTGGTCACCATAATACCCACCGTATAAAATACTTAACATAAAATATCAGCTTGTAATTTTTTGACCACTCTCCTCTCGACTCTCTGTCAAAGGAAGCTAATTCAGCATGGTTGTAAAAAAAAAAAACATGTACTTGTACGTTTAAATCCCTCGTGTAATCTCACAGACAGAGTTGTGAAGGACATACGACTAATGAGGGATAACTTTATGTCGCAGGTGGGAATATAATCTTAGTTACATCCTTATTTCAACGGGAATTCATACAGACGCGGACGTGCAAAGTGTGCAAACTGGTTTCCTTTGACATGCTATATCGCTGATGACATTGTAATATGTAATGGGTTAAGAGGCGGCTTACACTTACGACTTTTTGACCCCTGGAAATTCTCTTATATTACAGATAGACTTAGCGGGGCAATTCTCGTAATTTTAACAACGTTCACAGTCTGATCTCAGTCTCAATCCGTCAAAAATACCTCTAATTTCCCTACATTTTTGACATTTTCGCTGAGATGAGATTGCGACCTGAAGGCCAATGGTCGCAATTTAAAACGCTTAAAATCTAGTCGCAGTCTCGTCTCGGCGACAAACAAATGTCAAAAACTTGTCAAAAACTTGTGAAAAATTTGAACATTAATAGTTGAAAATAAATGTTGATGGATGGAGAGGGAGTGGAAGGCCAAAGAAAAGATGATGGTTTGTGTGAGGAATGATATGAAAGAGAAGGGAGCAAATGATAGCGTGATTGTTGACAGGGGAGCATGAAAGAAGAAAACGTGTTGCGCCGACCCCAAGTAACATGGGACAAGGGTAGGAACGAGATATCAGAGGGGCAATTCTCGTAATTTTAAGAACTTTCACAGTCTGATTTCAGTCTCAATCTGCCTCAAATGCCTCAAATTGTTTAACGTTTTAAATTACGAGACTTGGCCTTCAGTTAATCGTATCAGCATTTTAACCTAATGAAACAGTTTTTAATTTTGTGGGAACCCCTATCCTTATGAGGTAAGCCGTCTGCTATGACTGATTGTCTTTTCTGTTTCCTCGAATGGTCACCATGGTATTCATTTTATGAGCGTAATTTGATTGTTGGTCAGTTTAGCCACGGTTTCTTAGAAGCCCGGTGGCTATCACATCACGGCCGCAGTGATGGCTGTCATGGAAATGATGACAGTGGGGTTTGACTTTACGTTGTCAAAAAACGCTGTCTAAGAAAACATACCAGCTTACTTTAATTTCATAAATAACGTTTCAGTGACGTCATTAGCCAATAAATTAGGACTGGACGGTTTCGGCTCTTCTAGGACACCGTAGCATTACCTATTCACTGCAATGATAACTTGTCTTTGAAAATACCATCTCCTTAACCGATTCAGTTGGTTCTAAGGTTGACATTATTACCAATACATTTGTCATGACTTCCATTTGATGCCTTATTCTGAAGTTTTGACATTTGATAGCTTCGAGCCAGTCAATTCAGTTCGTAGTCACATTAGAGTAATATTACTGTTGCTTGTATATTTATTGCTTTATGGAATATTTATAATATCCGGTGTTTTAGAAATGTCAGAGTCACCTATTTGACCTTTCGGAAGAAATCAGGTCACATGTCACTTAAATTAGTTCTGATTTGGGTACGTATTACATAGATTTATAAAAAAATATGTGCTGTAGTAGACTCATCGGCAATTTATTGGTTCGCAGTAAGAAATGTGGAGGATCTTGTTAACACGTTGATGGTGACAGTGGTCTCCGGCAAGGTAATTGCGTGACAGTTCAGCGACATTCATTGCGTTATTCACGTTGTTAAGCCGACACATTTTTCGAACATATGAAGCAATGGATTAGTAATATCCTTCAAAATGACTCGGATTGAGATTGATAGTGTGGTACGAATAGCCCCACATAGTAAATCAGCAGTGAAAACAGTTGGTAATCCTTCTTATTAACGTCTACTTAGTTGTTTCCCGTGACTTCTGTCGCAAACAAGTTTTATGTTTCCCCGGTATTTTAGACTGGGTATTGTCTGTCAGTCACTCAATCAGCCAAGTCAGTGAACTGTTTTATAGGTACAGATTTGTTATCAAGAAAGCCTTACGTTATACTGATTTCCGATATTTTCTTTATATTTATACTAGCTACTACTATACTAGCATCTGTCCGCGGCTTCGCATATATATTGTATATTCTCCAGAATGCCATCTATCTCCTTGCCAAATTTTATCGAGATTCGTTCAGTAGTTTAGGTGTGAAAAAGTAACATACAGACAGAGAAACTTTCGAATTTATAATATCAGTATGGACATTAAAAAAAAAGTTTCGTTATAAGTATGATTTACTAATTTAAAGAGAACCGTTTTGGATCTCTCTTTACCAAGCAGTTATTTATTTAATCATTTATATACACACACATATAAACATACAAGAAAAAAAAAACAGAACAGAAAAATTGGTACAAAGGTAACACTTATTTCTAAAGAAATCTCTTCCAGTATACCTGCGATAGGAAAGTAGATAAAGAGATGTAGAGGAGATTGAGCTATTCGTGTAACGCCGATATTGATAAACGACTTTATAATTTGTCGATTAATCGTAAGTGTGCGCACCCGCAACGGGAGAGCGTAATTAAGATCAAAGTAAGTAGTTGTGTACAAAGGACAGACATACAGCCGTTTCTAATTGCAAATATTATTACTCGGGGTAAGATTGTTGAGCAGATAGCTACAAGTTTGTAATCGCGTGATTTTCACCGTTAATTGCCACTTTTATACAAAGTATGTTATTTAATCATGATTTTTAATTGGTTGTTGAGTTTTTGTCACTTGTGTGTCTGCCGTGATATTTGTAGCCTCAGAGTGTTAATGAATGAATAAAGTAAGGAGTGTAGCGAAATGAAACAGAAAGACACTTCACCGACAAACACGTTTAATTTTTTGAATAAAAAAAATCGAAATCACAATTAGGAAAAAATATAAAAATACAAAAAAAGAAAAAAACTAAATATGAAAACTTGTCACATGGGTTAATCAGAAACTATTGCATAACATTTTACATTTAGTGGTTAATATCAAAAAAATATAAAATTTAGGTTTTCAATACAACGCGACGGGGCTTATTAAAAGTTAACTATGAAATAACTTAGGAGTGGTGTACCTTATAAAATAATTTTTAAAAAGGTGATAGATAATGCTACGTGACGTGTTATGAGTCGGTTGCAACCAGATCCGTAAAACGAAGACGTAACTTTTGTTGAGAATAGGTACGACTAAGTGTATTCAAAGTTTTAAATAACGCGATATTTAAATATTTAAAATTAACAGATTTTAAAATAAGAAAGGCTAAATCTACTACGGGAAAAAAAACTTAAAAATCTGCCATATCTTGTCCAAAACCTTCGCGGTTACGTAGAAACTCTGCCAGTTGTTCCAATATCTCATTTGCTGACTTCTGAGATATTACATGAAGAGGATGTCCGATGAAATGCAGTGCAGCGCAGCGCAGAGCCGCAGATAAATGTTAATATGTAGGTGGGTGGATGGAGCCGAATAAATCGGCTCGCAGAAAATTCGGACTTCTATCTGGGGCAAAAATTATCACCATAAGAATCCCGAGTTGCAAGCAGATCTCATAAAACCCCAAAAAAAACGTACAATTATACATACCAGTCAATAGGATTCAATCCAGTCAATAGGAATATGGGTAGTCTTCCGTCAAGGTGTGGGGAAACCTTTAGCACAGAACGGATGGGATTAATATATTGAAACATGACGAAAGGCTATGAAAGGCCAAAAAGATAAAAAATACATAACCCGAATCAAATAAAATTAACAGCACGATGCAATAAATTATGATTTGTTGATTTACTTAATAAATTTTGGTGTTTCTTTCTCAATCAATAAAAAATTCCGGACGTCGTATGAGAGACTATATAGACAAGTGAAGTATGTCACCAGGAAAAAATCTCATGTCACGTAAAAGAAATTATTTCAAAATTATTATAAAAATAAAGGTTTTTGATAGGGCCAGTACAAAAAGAGGTTGATTATAATGTTGAAGAAGGACGAATGGCGAAAATAATCATCATGCAGTAACTACTAATGCTGCAGGAGGTAAACTTAATATACATATTAGCCCCCTCACTAATAAACATTGTATAGCGTCTGTTTAGTTACACAACGCTTTGTCTTCTTCTTTCCAAAGTCAAATTACTGACGACTGTAAGAGAGAAATCGGTGTGCAACTATTCATCTGATATGCTTAATACGTTTATTAGTAAGGGGGTAAGTCCATATGAAATTGGCGTTTTGTCAAATTGGCCACACACGCACAATGTGTTTGGTTAAATGGTTAGGAATTCCAAATTCAAATCATAATTAAACATACAAAGATAATATAGAATCAAATTATTAATCCAATATGCTCCCCCACAATTACGGGCGATTACGGGGTATACTATAGATACACCTCTGCCTAGACCTTCAGAGAATACAGGCGTGATGTTTTGATATGTTATGGTCAAATTACTCAAAGTTTAATCATTAACCCCTTTATTCATAAACATTGCTTCAAGTAGTGATTAGCGACTGCTTCACCATACATTTTTGACGTCCACTTAACTTTAATCATCGATTATAAATAAACCCCTTAATTCACTGTTTTGGAAGACTTTTTTGTTTCATCTAATGCTAACTTTTGTTTGAATCCTACTGTCAAATCAAATCTTCTCGAAAATAATCACTTTCTATGTAGGTTTTCTACATTGCAAAACCGTTAATGTAGCCGGCAAAAAATTGATTGCCCATGACCATCCTTCCAACATTCCTAATTACTTCCAAAGTAAGTTTAAATTACTAAGAAGCGGACATTTAAACTGTCTAATGACATTGCCGTTACATGTAGATATCAATTCATAATTTATTACCTGCGTTTGCGCACTATCTGCCGCGGATGGCTTGTAAGTTTATGATGAATGAAACTAATTGCTCTTTAGATAATAAATTTGTCAATAGGGTTAGACAAATTATTATTCTAGTAAAGAAGATTTACTTATTTTAGATATGGGAGAATAATGAGACCTTTTTATGAGTCAATGTACAGCTACCCGAAACTGTCAAATTTCCCCAATCAACCTTGAACCTAATGCTTTAGCGATAAAGTTGATAATTATCTATTAAAGAAATTTGACAGATTGTAGTAGCTTGATGTGCTGTCGTCTATACAGTGGGTATTTAGTTATTCTTATTAATGTTTATTAGCTTTATTTATTGAACTGTTCAGTATAATTTTAAGGTATTATATCGATCAGAGGTGAAAGAGCGTAATTTCTAAAAATATTATTAGGTACTACTGGTGTTACTTGGACACTGGTATTGTGAAACTATCGACAACAGTGTCGCTCTATTCTATAAAAATCGTACCATTAAAGCACAGATATACTGGTGAAGCAAGCTTGAAGTGAGTTGTCAATAGTGTCAATCTACAGGATGTTACAGAAAGGAGATATCAATACAAACGGGTGGAAGAGTGTATCTGGTCTAGAATCTCTGTACAAAATTTCAGCTCAAAAGCAGTAACTTTGAAAATGCTTTATTTTTTTTTTGTATTTCGATAGTTTATTAAATTGAAATCATAACAAACGTGTCACCGTACTTCGAGGGTCATTATCCATCATCTGTAGTGTGTCTGTGCGCCTAGTACACGCACATCACGCCGCCGCGCGCCAGTGCAGCGCCGTGATGTCGAAATAAAAAAATATTAAACATTTTCAAAGTTAATGCTTTTGAGCCGAAATTTTGTACAGAGATTCTAGACCAGATACACTCTTCAACCCGTTTGTATTGATATACCCTTTCCGTAACAGCCTGTATAGCATTAGGTGAAATGATTGCTCCTCACTTCACCAAAATGTTTACGATGAGATTTTTATACAACTGGTCTGCAGTACTTAGGGCAAACGACGACGGAGTAAATAAGGAACTAATTTACAATATTCTATCAATTTTATGAAATTACTACAGATGTGGTCAGCCCTGTTGACTGCGCAGGAGCACTAAGTTATGAGGGAGCGTGTGACGCTGATGTATTTACGATGAGCGCGCGCTTTTCCCGTGAGATTACAAGCGCAGACGCACCCCCCATCGGTTTAACTCCTAATTTTATTGGCGTAGAAAGGAAGGATGAGCACTTATTCCTTAATGATGTATTAACATTGCGTGACCGATCTCAATACTACACACATCAAAAGTGTCTAGGGATCAAGCATTTTTATGCGGATTTCTTGAGATTGAGATGTGGCTTTGTAATAAATTTATGATTTTATAAATTTATATGGATCCTTTTTGGTGCATTTCATAATTTGAATCAGGAACTGTGAATCAAATTCGAGTAAAAGATGAAAATCAGCTGTCAATATTTTTCCTATAAAAACATACAACGCATTGAAGACATTATTAGTGCTACTGTTTCCCTACTACTGATTAAAACCAACGTTATTATGGAGCGGCGACGTCATTTAAGCAGGGAAGAAATGCTCAGAGCCGTGGGAATGATAGAAGCTGGTTCCCGGCAACGTACTGTGGCTTTAGCTCTGAATACAAGTCAGAGTGTTATCAGTCGACTTTGGACACGTTACCGAAGCACTGGTACCGTGGCTGAGCGCCATGGAGGACGGTATCGCTGCACCACACGGAGACAAGACCGATACATTCAAATCTTAACTCGAAGAGCTCCAACAATAACCGCCATGATGTTAGCCGTGAGGCTTCATCACTCTTCAGGGAACTTAATTAGCGACCAAACAGTCAGAAACCGCTTGCATGAAGTGAACCTTCATTCCCGAAGACCGCTACGGGTACCACCTATAGCAATGCACAATCGTAGGATTCGATATCAATGGGCTCTTGAACACAGAAATTGGGCAGAAGAACAATGGCGTTTCGTGTGCTTTTCTGATGAGTCTCGTTTTGGTATGAGACCGGATACAAGACGTATACGACACTGGAGAACCCCTGGACGCCAACAGCGATTAAAATCCTGCCAGGAAGTCCATCCTTATAGTGGTGGAACCATCATGGTATGGACGGGTATTTGGATCGGCGGAAGAACTGAGTTGATTTGGATCAGCAACCTCAACGCTCAAATTTATGCTGAGACGATTGTATCAGACTTCATCGTTCCTCTACAAGTGCAAATCGGTCCCTTATTTCAGTTAATGCATGATAATGCACGACCGCACACCGCAAGAGTTGTAAGACAGACTCTCGCCGCAGCTAACATCAATGTCCTGCCCTGGCCTGCTCAGTCGCCAGACTTGAACCCGATTGAGCATGCATGGGATATGCTACAGAGAAGAGCTCTGCCGAATATGGAGGGTATCCAGTCGCAAGAAGACCTTTTTTTGTTGTTGCAACGAACATGGGCGGCCATTCCACAGCGTGATTTGGATGAACTCATTTTGAGTATGCCAAACCGATGTTCTTGTGTTGTTAGTGTTCGCGGTAGAAACACGGATTATTAATTGTTTAAGTTACCCAATAAAATTTTAAAGAAAACTGTTATTTCAGTCTTTTTTTCGAACTTTTGTGTTAGTGGTTCAAATGTCAAAAATCCCTATATTAGGAAAATGGCAAATTTCTTTATTAATGCAAAGGTGACTTGGTTTATCGTTACTGTGACAAACGAAAACACTTTATTTGATGAATCCTTAAAGAAAATTTTAATTAATATCAATCAGGAGAAAAGTTATTGCAAAAATATATGTTGATCCCTAGACACTTTTGATGTGTGTAGTTATAATTGTTTTACGTAGGTACCGATCAAGTCCGCCGCATGGGCCTTAGTTAGCAAAGAGAGTCCAGCTAAATAGGTATCCCAAGGTTTTTATTGATTTATTAGCAAAACTAGCTGCGCCACGCGGTTTCACCCGCATAAGTCTCGATGCTGTGGGAATATCGGGATAAAAAGTATCCCATATCCTAAATCCAGGTCTACCCTTGTACCAAAGGAGGTCAACAAAAGCCCATACAATTTTGCCCAAGCATATACCTCGAGGTACACGTGTACAAAATCGTGGAGAAGAAATAGAGGAATTCATCATAATTGTATTTTTATCCTGACATAATTTAAAACTGCATAATAATTATTTTTTATTATTTTAATAGCCTGTTACACAATTAAAACATTTGGCAATTTTGTATGTACAATTACGTTACATTTGGTTGACACTCCGGTTGACATATTTCGTAAATGTCATTCCAATGTCATTCCGTTTGTTACTGCGTTTCGTAGTACGAGTTATTATTGAATTCTGATTGACTTATTTATAAATATTCGAAACGAAACAAACGTGAAACAACAGTGGCTGAAGCCGACAGCAGACAGCTGTCAAAATAACAGTTTTTTTTTATAGGTAAGGTTGTTTTGTTGTGCTTGTACCGACGTTGTAATGCCGAAATAGTGTGCTTTTTATTACGTTAAAAGTTATTTTATTCTCGTCCCCTGGTAACCATAAGAATATATAAATGCAATATTATTCAGTGTAATTTAGTGTATTTTATGGGACTAAGTGTACCTCGGTACCACGTTTCGGCAGATTATGGTGACATCCTTTCATCCAAATCCGTCCAGCGTTTTAAGCGTGAAACGTAACAAACAAATAAATATACAAAAAATCAAATGTGATATAAAATATAATATTAGTTTAGATAATATTAATATACTCGTAGATTATGAGGCTCTCGCAGAAAAGCACGATGCAACACTGGTGGAACAATTTCTACGAAAACTTAATGGAAATTGTTTTAAGTCGCGGTCGTGTCGCGCCTAAATGCTGAGTGAGCCTTATATAGCTGAATCTAAAAAAAATGAATTTATCTACAAGATTCTAGACTGTGTTGTTTTCCCAATTGGGTACTCACTCTCTCTCTTGTCAAACAAGATAAAGAACAAGCTGAAGAACAAGCTTGTAACTTTACTGAGAGTAGTGGTGGCCCAGTGGTAACGGCCGCAATTTACGAGTTCGAACCCAAGCAGGCACTTTACTTTATGTAAATTATTTCATCATCAATGCTCTTAAAACGGTGAGGGAAAACATTCTAAGGAAACCGACATGACAAAAAAAAACCGAGTGTGCTTATGACCACACGACTGAAGTTAAACTTCAAACGTATTTGGCTATGAGAGGAAGAGAGAAAGAAAATGTGCACGCGCACTGCTTTCCCGTTCGCCTCGCCCGATCACACTTTTCGTAACGCTTACGTCACGCGTTCGCCAGCATACTCCCCAAGTCAAGCGTGCGTAAAGAAGTTTCACTTCAAAAATTCAAAGTCATGTGTCATTACTAACTGGGCCCGCGTGGTTGATTAAGTAGATATGGTCCAATCCCTCTTACAGATAGAAGGCTTCCTGTCCCAGCAGTGGGAACATTGTATGTTGATTATGATGCTAAGATTAAGATTTATTGCATCAATGTTACAAACCAAAGTTACAAGTCATCATCATCATCATCATCATTTCAGCCGAAAGACGTCCACTGCTGGACATAGGCCTCCCCCAAGCACCTCCACTTCGACCGGTTTTGTGCTTCTCGCATCCAACGAGTTCCTGCGGCCTTCACAAGGTCGTCGGTCCACCTTGTGGGAAGCCTTCCAACGCTATGCCTTCCGGTACGCGGTCGCCACTCCAGAACCTTTCGGCCCCATCTGCCATCTGTTCTGCGAGCAATGTGCCCTGCCCACTGCCACTGCCATGTTACAAGTATTACCTTATAATTAACTTAACGTTGGTCTGTAGCTGTTAGCGATCATCATTTGGATCCTTGTGGCAGTCCCCAAACTAGGCGGCGCCTTTATCTTGGGGACCACTGGACCAGGTTCCAGTGAGACCAGTTTCTACCGTTATCTTTTTCCATTTAGTCTATGCGTTGATAAGTAGGTCAGAAGAGGTTATCAAACCCCTAATCCATAAACAATTCGACCTAATGCCCTACCATGAATGTCAATGCCATAGTACGCCATGGAATTAATGGAGAAGTGCAGTTACTTACCGCGAATAGTATCGGGAACAACCAAATATAATAACCAAAGGAATACTAAGTTATACGTCGCGAGAATTTATATCGTTCGTTTACATATCAACTCGTATGTAATGGATTACAAGTAGGTATTATCTCTTTGTGGTCACCGGTATTTATAGACCACCCTGTAGCCGTTGTTTGTTGTAAAGACGTGACAAAAACATGTTTTAGGTAAGAAAGAAAGAAAAATATTTTATTTGGGACACGCACAGGAAATTCAAACAGTAAAAAATAAGCATTAAGCCTATTTGGCGCAGCCGTGAGGCACACAATACTATTTTAAGTTCTTTTTTTTTGTGTGAATATTGTGTGCCTTACTTGGTCAAATAAACTTATTTTCTTTCTTTATTTAAAATTAAATTAACATTAAAAACGACCAAAAAACAGCTAGGTACTTACCAGGTACAGTAAAATATGGCTAAAATACTGTCAAATCGTGCCTCTATACCTACCTTCTACCTACCTTTACGTTATGGGGACTTCTATTCATCTGAATATTGCAATTGAACAAGCTGTCGAGAAAAAAAGATGCCATAGGCACCTGCACCTGTCTCACCGCCAACGCCAAGACGCTATCTGCGTCGGCTGCGTCTATATCAACGAATTTTTCGCCCAAGAAACGTACAAAAGATTGTATAAGAGATACATTGTATTAATAGTTGATTACTGACTGTTCAGACCATAGATATAATATGAAAGAAGTTTTTTACATTTCTATGGTTCAGATCAGACCGTCAGCGAGTACTCGTTTGTCGCAGCGGAAAAAGCTATCAAAGAGAGTTCTTAGTCAGCGTCACTCGCTTAGCAGGCAGAATACTCGTTGAGAGACTCGTGCTACACATATTTACATGTTCATTTTTTATATACCAGCGAGTGATCGCTCGTCGCCGTCGCGCACTCGCTGCTCGTTGCTTGCCAACTCGTTTTTTATAGTTGCTAGCTCTATCAGCTGAACATTGAGCCAGCCGGTGGGACTTCTACTCTTATATTTACAAAGTCTGACGACTAAAGTAAAGACTTCAAACTTCTCATCATCTGCCTAGCCTTTTCCCAACTATGTTGGGGTCGGTTTCCAGTCTAACCGGATGCAGCGGATACAAGGAGCGACTGCCTATCTGACCTCCACAACCCAGTTACTGGGTAATACGATACTCCTTGGTGGTGGTGGTCAGACTTTCGGCCTTCTGACGATCCGTAACGACTGTCAAAGATCCACGAACGGCAGCCGGGACCAACGGCTTAACGTGCTTTCCGAACAAACTTCTTTGCCAATTCTTTGTCAAGCTAAACTGTTTTATTGGATCTTATTGGCAGTTAAGATTCCTAATCATACATAGCTGCAATGGAATTAACAATGTTTTTTTCGAGAATAAACCAACACTAACCGATGATTTTGTTACGACAGCAGTGAGTGGCTTCAATTTTGCCAGTGACTTGCGCTTATTCTGCAACAAGTTCCATATTAATTTCTTTTTCCATTTCAACAACATAATGACCAATCAGATGTGCTCCAACAAATTATATAATTTACTGTAAGTTATGATCGGCAATTGAACCGGCAATGGTCTCTTGACCTGAGTTGCGGTCAATTCAATTTGCGACAGCCGACAGTTCGCCACCAGCCGGCAATCAATCGCAATGAATTACTTTCTTCTTCTTTGTTATTTTATCTTAATCTTAATTCGTCATCATTTAATCATTTGTATCACGGTCGAATGTTCCAGCAGCTTGTCGGAGAGTTGCGAAAAATTTGACTATAATTTCGTTGTTTTCTTTGTTTTGTTTTTGCTGCTGTGCTAGAAATTAGGTTCGGCTTGATTGACGTGTTAGACTTTGTTGAGAGGTTGAAGCTGTTGGATGTTAGAGTTGATGAGTTGGTATTAAGATTTAGAAGCACAGACGCCTACACATCAAGCTACTACAATCTGTCAAATTAATTTAATAGATTTTAAACTTTATTTCTGTACCATAAGGTTCAAGGTTGATTGGGAAAATTTGACAGTTTCGGGTAGCTTGATGTGCTGGCGTCTGTACCTAGAATCAGCAGTTATGATGACGATATTTTGAGTTTGTGACACATAAACTCACGCCTCCTTCCCACGGGGGTAAGCACGACTCCTCGTTCATATATCTGGTAATACATGCACGTCGGTTGCGAGTACTATATACTTGACCCATGTGGAGAACATTACCAATAAGGTCACTTATATCCCAACAAACAAATTGGTTATATAAAACATATCTTACGCGACTTTCGGTTATATAACTGTTGAATAGACGTTATTAGACAACTACGACGTTGTGTAACCGTTATTTCTACAACGATTCAGTCCCTGTAACTAAAAGGTCCTATTAAATAGTTGAGTGAACGTTTTAACGACCACTTTATACAACGTCGTATAATGGTACAAAAAATAGGTTAGGTAAACGTTATTACAACTATATAATGCAACGTCGTATAGTGGTACAAGTGTATAGGTTAGGTAAACGTTTTGATGACTTCTTTATATAACGTGGTATAATTTTGCCAGTGAATAAGTTACGTAAACGTTTTTGCGACTGCTTTATACAACGTCGTATACTGTAGGTTGGGTAAACGTTTACCCAACTAAATAATACGATGTTATATAACAGTTAGATAAAAGGGTTCATTTAACTAGCGTTGTAGTCTACGTAACCTTAACACGACTTTTATGTAATCAAACCGTCGCCAAAAGTTTATTTTTAGACCTGAATATAACGAAGTATTTTAGTGGTGAATAACGAATCATTATACGACTTAAGCGTTATTTTGTAACCGTTACAGAACTTTAAGCAGACCTTAAAATTATATAAAGGTCCAAAAGGGCCTTTTTTAAAACTAACTTCCATTTTGTCAGCTAAACAAACATTGTTACAATATTTACAAAAATATGAATCTAGATCAATGGAAAAAGCTTAAACAAAGTAGGGCTTTCAACCGGAAAGTAAGAAAAACTTTTGAATCACTGAAAACTGGCCTGTCATCTGCAAATTTTGTACCTCCTCAAAGCCTCAACAACAAAAATGGTTCCGTATAAATTTTATTTTTATTAGAAGTATTTCTATTGCTTGTTTTTTATTTATTATTATAATTCTATTATAAATGACATTTTTTAAATATTCCAGATGAAACTTATGAGGCAAGATCAAAAATTAAAAGTTCATCTGATGGCATTGACATACAACAAAAGAATATTGTACCAGAAATAAACAGTAAGTTTGTACTTTAAGATAATCACCATATATTATAACTATTTACAATGTCTCAAGTTGATTTAATTATTTTAGGTGACTCCGTTGATGATTATTTGGAGTATTTAGAGCCCTCTGAAGGACTGCCTTCCGATACTTCAAGCTTATCTGCTGACAAAGATATCGAATTTCAGGAAGATATATTAATACTTGGCAAGTATTTAGATGATTGCATCGATGCATTTGAAAAGCCCATGAAATCTTCTCTACTCAACATATTTATATGTAATATCAATAATGTGACCAAAAGAGAGATAACATGTACAGTTTTAGGTATTAAATGCAAATTGGTGTGTACAGTGCTTAACGAGCACATGTATTTTGTACCTTTAGTGCATACATTGTTGTAAGTGGTAACTGAAAAATAAAAATACTGAAAAAACTGTTTATATCTTTTTATTTACTAAGTTTTGGCATGCAAAATCACTGTACTTAAGTACAATGTCACAACTGTGACAGTTATAGCAATTGCTTGACAATATAAAATGAGTTCTTCTCCAAGGCCACTTGCGCCTTTTGAGGTTTTTTAAATCATTCCGTGTTATAAATTTATCGACATCCAAAAACACTACCATAATTTATTGATGTCCACTGTCCACACACACTACTTCACCTGAAAAATGATAAAAAATGTTAATTTTCGGTCATTTTATGGAACGTGGGTCCGGAAGTAATAATTATAATAAAAAGTCACATTTGTATAATGAATGTGTCATTGATGACTTGTTTATATTATGTATGACCCATGTTCTTTAGTGAATTTTATTTGATATATTGTTAACTATTCATTTAAGATGTAGGTATATGTTGGTATTATATTAGAACTACGAATTATTATGGCCGTGTGGGCCCGCGCGCCCCGGTCGTATCCACGCTCGTCACGTGCAGCGTGTGGTGTCAAAAAATTGCGTGCCGTATTGGTGCCATATCTCGGGTGAATTCAGTATCAATAAAGGAACTCAAGAAATTAAACAAATAATCACAAGATGCACCTATTTAGTATGTTATGGTCAAACAGAAAAAGTACAGGACACTGCGCTCAATAATACGTAGGTAATTAATTAGATAACGCGTTTTTTATAAAATATTACACCGTGTATTATTTTGCAAAGTAGGTAAATACAACACAAGCATAGTAATATAATTTTAATTGAGTCATTAAAATCAAGTACATTCAATAAAATTAATGTCATTTGTAATGTGATCATCATTCTGTGTTCATAATGTTTATTATCTCACAGAACTCTAAAATCATTCATAATGGCCGGCTATCTTGGTCGCAAGAAACCGCATTATTGACCTTTTCATTCTATAATTGTCGTATAGAAGTCACTTTTTAACTTTGACAAGATGGCTGGTATTTAATATAAAAAAATAAATTAAATAATAATCAAAAATAGTTAATTTTTAACGAATTCGAGGGGGGCGCAAAAAATTTCCCAACTACACACCTATATTTCATCATAAAACTAAAGGTCGCATAAGAATTAGGTGCACTATGTGCGCGTATATCATAAACCTTGTAAAGTAAATGTAAATTTAGTTATGATAATTTATAACTTACCTTTTATATTCCAGCATGGCAAATATCAGGAACGATTAAGAATTAATGGAATGGACTGAATGTATACTATAAACGTCGATGTTAAACACTTGTGCGACATTTCAGTCATCTTCTAATGTCTATATAACCTTTATGGGACTTCAGTGGTTCCATAACAGTTGAGATATAACCATTATCTAACCAAAAAGTCGGTCGGAAACTTTTATTTAACATTTAAGCAACGTTAAAATAGTTCTCCACTAACTTTTATGTAACTTTTAAATAACAATAATGTTGTATAATTTGGGCCTATTTCGCGTTGTATAAACGTCTACAACTACGTTTATACAACCCACCTCATAGAACCAACAGTAAATGAAAAACGTTTACTCAACTATTATACAACGTAAATTTGTTACTTGGGATGTCTCCCTAAGGCGTCCTCTGCCGGCGTTTCCACTCACACGATATTGTGACTATACGAGGGGCGTCCAATGTATTCTCAATGTATCAGGGTGATTTACTAATGATGTCGGTAATTTGACTAATTAATCAATTAATGACATTATCTAAGGGTATAAAGGTAAAATTTCTTATAGTTGTGATCATTAGTTTGCTAGTTATCCTTAGTCAACGACAACTGGTATGGCAATGTTGAAGAAAATCGAGCACCGCGCTGTCATTAAATTCTTTACCATACAAGGAAAAAGTCAAAAACCTATTCACGAATAGATGGTGGCTGTTTACCAAGATTCTGCACCTTCGTTATCTATGGTTCAAAATTGGTCAAGTGAATTTAAAAGGGGCGGAGAGAGTATTGAAGACGACACTCGCTCGGACGGCCCGGTTACTGCGTCTACGGAAGAAAACGTGAGAAAAGTTGAGAAGTTTATACTGGAGGATGCCCGACTATGTTGGCTCCGTGCACACTATTCTTCATGACCTTCTATACCTTACAAAAGTCAGTGCAAGATGGGTGCTGCGAATGCTTACTCGTAGGTTCCTTTTCTTTGAGTCGGATTGAACTCTAACCCATACTGTCCAAATGTAAAATTGCTGTCCATCGTTTATCGCCCTCGTCGGTCGTTTATACTAATATTTAATGACTTCCTTTCACAATCAAAACTGTCCCATAAAGGATTCACAGGTGGCAAACATAAATACAAATCAACCATCCGATTACGAATTACACTGCCATTCAAACTAAATAGGTGTAATACCTCTTTTGACACAAACCATAGACTATAGTGGCCAGTATTCATGTCACAGACGAAATCAAACAGTATGCCCGTGGCCCTTCGGCATGCATCGAATAATGAGTGGTTGTCATTCTATAATGACGAGTGTTACAAATTGCAGGGCTATTCACGAAAGTAAAACAGGAAATGTTCGAAGGGAAATAAAAATGTATGCCGTGCGTGTGTAATTGGTCTAAGTTACGAAATAGCGTTGGCATGCAGGTGACTGTGTAGTCATGGCTTTTTTGGTCGATTTACTTTTGATATGTTAGACTTGGGATTTTCTTATTAGGAAGTTGAAATATTGCTCTTTTTATGGTTTCGTGTGTACGGTTTAAAATTATTGACGTGATTTAGTTTACTCATTAGTATTATTGTAACATGTCTGCTTATTTGTGTATATTTAACATTTAGGAAAAGACATTTTCCGACATTTTCTTATCACATTTTTTAGATTTATTTACAGGTTGCAAGGTAACTTACGCAGGACGTAAGGCTGTCTAAACAGCATCTTGTGGCTAACTTGACAGGTAATCATGTTATTAGAGCGGTATTTACTCGTATTAGCATACCTTCCAGTTCTGTTGGTCCCCCAAGGGTGGATGTAATTAGCTTATTTACTGTATCCGCTCTATAGTTTCCTGTGAGACTGAAGTATGGCTCGCAGCATCCCTATATGATCCCTGTGATTATGTTGTTACTTAATACTTTTAAGTACTTCTTATTCGGAGAAAACACGAAACCCCTAGTCATTTTTCTGCAGTTTTAGTTCAGGTGGTCAAGTCTACTAATTTGTAACAAACGATGCAATGATCTTTCCAATATAAGTTTTTGACAGGTATACCATACAAAATCTGTCAAAAACTCACAATAGTGAGACCATTGCATAATCAGCCGATAACGTTCTCATTGCTGGGACACAGGCCTCCTCCCTGCGAGAGAGAGTGGGCCGTAAACTACCACGCTGGCCCAGTGTGTATTGGTGGATGTCTTTGAAGTTTTGGCTCTTGGACATGCCGGTTTCCTCATGATGTTTTCCTACACCTACAACTTGTAAGTTTGGGCTGTTATCATTGGGCTACCACTGCTCTCTGGCGAGACCATTGCGACGTTTGTAAACGTTTACAAGTTTTCAATTCTACAAAATTGTTAAATTGTAGAAAAAAATGCGTTTTACAGAAATTAAAAATATGTATGAGTTACAATTTACAATTCTTTCGCGTTTTTAAAAGTGTAACAGCAAGCATGAGAGCTATGTATAAATTGTAGACTTGTCCCTACAATTTACGTATTTGTAAGGATAAGGATTTTCAGTTACAATTGTGGAGTTTTGTGGTACATGGACTTGTAAAATTTACAAATTTGCAAATTGTTATTGTAATGTTTTGTGATATAGGGCCCGCGTGTGTGAAACTATCTTATGTCGTTTCTAAAATAGTAATATTTTAGATCATAAGGCAGTCCCACACTTAACAAGCTTCCCAGCAATTTTCAATCTTTTCTACTACATAGAATATTTCTTCAAGAGAACTATCTAATAGAGCCTCTATTACACGGGTTCAAGTGAAGGCTCACAAAACATTAACACGGCCCATGTGTTGTATCAGGCGCAGCGTTTTGTGTAATCTTTCGTGTTGTTCAGCTGCATAAGTGCATAGTGCATGTGCATAATATACTCTACTTTCGTTCCTGTCGCACAGGTAAATAAAGACTAGACAAATTGGATCCCTTCTTTTCGCATAATCTTATTATTCCTAATATACTTTACCATAACTATTTAGGTATAATTTGTTTTGCCATAGTAATACTTTACCATTTTTTTTTAGCATACAGTTTATTTTGGCATAATTATCTTGTTGGCTAATTTGTTTTGGCATAAATTTAATTCGCATACTTAATACTAAACGACGTCAGGGGCACCCCGAGGTTCGGTTTGGTTAGGTTCCTTTAAGCCCTGCAGACAGAAATAGAGCGGGGCTCCGTCGACCTGACGTCGTTAGAAATAAAATGAGCGTAAATTTATGCTTTAGAATGTTATGCTTAATCATTATTATGATGAGAGAAATTATGCCTAAAAAATTATGCGTAAGCTGTTATGCGAAAATATAATTAGGAGAAACAAAAGTATGCCAAGTTATATTAGGTCTTAAATTTTTTTGCAAATGGATAGGGAACCTAGACAAATACCACAGTGTTTATTTATTTTGTCGGTCGATGAATCTTTATTCTCCTACCCTTAGCATAAGTGTCCATTGCGGGTTGGTAGATGTCACACTCCTGCCCTTATCACGATGTACATATTTGTGGTCGGCGCGACATGTGATTAATAATGGTACAATATTGACTCGATTATTAATGGTACAATATTGACCCGTATCCAATAAATCACGTAGTGGATTTATGTAGGTACAAATGTAGTTTTTTCCTTGTCAATATTGATGACTTGAAACTTTGAAAGCTCTGATAAGGTTAGACTAGGCCCTCACTGAGAATATGTATAAGTAGATATAGGTCTACAACTTTCGGACTACTCTCCCAAAAGTTGTAGATTTAAATCTATATCTGACCGCGTTGTTTTTGTAAATTGCGCAACGGATTTTGATGCGGATTTCACTACCATTTAGAGTTTATTCCATCATGTTTGTGTGTGTGTATTACAATTAAAAATTACATGTAATAAAGAATTCATGAGGTCTTGTCAAGTTTTCCTTATTATAATTACTAGCTGACCCGGCGAACTTCACACCGCCTCAGAATCAATAAGATATCAGAATAATATGAGAAAATGAATTATCTTCATTATTATTTTGTCATGAAATTTTTCCATGTTTTAATAGTAAAAGTTGTTCATAATGATGAGTAAAATGACCCCCCTAGAGTCTATACATCTATATAAAACGTGTTTTTTATCCCATAGGATATAAATAAAACACGTTGTAAATATATAGATGTAAGCAATAAATTCTCTTTACTATATGAATATAAATTCTCTATGTATAGGTATAGAAGATTGTGGTGTAGATTCCCATATTAATTAATACTTACAAATAAAATCTAAGATTAAATTCTTATGCGGAGTAAAAATTAAGAAAAAAGTTAACAGCTGTTCACTCAAAAAACCGTAGAAACAGCGATCTAATCCAGTCAGTGGTAATAGTAATGTCCACGCTAGCTTCCGTGTGCGCGGTGGTCAGGCAGCGGATGCATTCGCGGAACAATGCGCCCGCGCAACACGGTCACTGACCCCGCGGTCAGCACTGATTACCACGGAGAAGTTAACTAATGAAATGTTAGATTTTGTTTTTTTTTTAGGTGCTTATAACTAATAGGCTGACGGACATCTTTGTGAGTGTTTAATGGCAGGACTACTTGTAAAGAGAAG
The DNA here is from genome assembly GCA_947508005.1 of Amphipoea lucens. NCBI lineage: Eukaryota > Metazoa > Arthropoda > Insecta > Lepidoptera > Noctuidae > Amphipoea > Amphipoea lucens. The sequence goes on along the minus strand of OX382378.1, from coordinate 12,684,646 downwards.
ATATCGAAATCCTGTCAAATTCAGTAAATTTCATGTTAGTTCTCGATTTAACAACGGTTATTTTGATCGGTGGCGCACACTCGTTCATAATATTCGTCACCGAATTTTGACACACAATGTTTTGACGTCTACTGTCAAAATAAATGAAGTAAAAACATTTTCTCGCACATTAGAACTCCATTTATTCATTACTCTGAACAACTGACTTGTAAAAACAATCGAACATTGTTATCCACTGAAACAAGCCATTTAAACTAAAGAAAGCGAAAACTTAAAGAACATTTCTAAATTAACGTGTCTTCAAGTTCCCTCACAAGGAAAGTCAAAGAAAACCTCATCCTGTCTATGATTTCTTTGATGGAGGGAAAGGGGTTTGAAGATCCGTGGCCTACTTACCTATCCGCCGTTTTGACGGGGCTTGGTCCTATTATATTTTCCGTTTGCATTGATGTCAGCTATCGATTTATATTTAATTTATTTATTTAAGTTAGACACAGTGATCCATATTTATAGTATAGTTTATTCTTTTTTTATTTATTTTATTTATATACGTATAAAGCGTGGTCGCCATTTTGAAAAAAAATAACAAAGTGGGTATCGCGACAACAGGATGTCAGGCGCCATTTAAAATTTTTCAATCCCCTTTGTCAGCCTTCGTCTTGTGTGGTCGTTGCATTTAACTTAACCACTTACGAGGAGTAGGTACTGACGACTCGTATTGCTAGTTAAAGATGCTATCCCGCGATAAAGCATCTAATGGAGTTTCATGATGTTTTATGCGATTTAATTTCCTCTTGGCGGCACCATAGAGCTTGTAAACAGTTTTATATAGAGGTACTTGTCTGTTCGTTTTTCAAGAGATAGATTAATGGAGGGAAAATTGCATGTGAGTGTTTATAAATCTTGTCTTCCTGTTCCTTATTCAATTCCTTTCCTGTGTTTTTAATTTTGCTTCTGTTTCTCGTTATTTTATTCTGTTGAGTGTCATGTCAAGATATTTTAATGGGTGTTGTTTCAGTTATTCCAGCCAATCATAGAGCATAAGAAGTTCGAATCCCAGGTCGGGTATAAACCCTATCTGGGATTACCCAATGATACTATTATTATTGGATTTTTCTATCACGAATTTCTCAGTAGCAGAACGGAGTCTAGATTAGTGTCTGCAGGGTTGTTGATAATCGCCCCCTATTACTTGGAAATTAAACACAAGAGGTGAAATGTGGGTGTACTATAGGTACCCTTCTGCCTAATGCCTCGCGAATTATAGGCGTGATGTTATGTTAGTTCAACCTACGCTTAGAGCGGTTTCGCACTACATCCGATCCGAATCCGAATGAAAGATTCGACTTCAATCCGAATTGGGAATGTTCTAAATTCTGACGGATAGAGTTCGGATATAGTGCGCAACCCATCATTCAAATAGGACTATAGGCACTTCCGACCGGCATTTCTCGGATTCGGATCAGACGTAGTGCGAAACCACCCTTAGGGGGGCGGGCGCCGGGCGCTAACTTAGTACAAGCTGGTACAAGCTATAAAAATGAAGCGATGTTATTGGTTGGTTTCACACACATCCCTCGCTACGCATCCTCGCTCGTCTCTGGTGGAAACGCAGCCTTATACTAGCAAATGAAAGATGCTGCTCCTATTTTAAATCCAACCCTTTTATTTAAGTAACCTATAGGTATAAATAAAATAAAGTCAGGTTAGTTACACCATTTTATTTATAACTCAGAACGGCTGGACCGATTTTTATGATCTTTGATTTGTTGGATTTGTCTCCGCCACGAATAGCAGAATAAGTATTAAAACATGGGAAACAATTACGAAAACAAATAATGAAGATAATTATTTTTCTCATATATTTTGTATGGAACAGCTTATTGATTCTGTGGCGGTACGAAGTTCGCCGGGTCAGCTAGTAGAAAATAATAGAAAAAAAAAATTATCCGAAAAAAAAAATTACAACTCACGCCAAATGGCGCCATGTAAATGCTACTTTAATTGTGCTATTATTAGGGCGTAATAACAGCCACATTCTACCAAATACAAAGAAAGACACATGCCATACAAAGAGTTACATAAACAATTACTTTATAGTTGTTTACAACAGCCACTTCGCGTGTATGTTAGTCTTTAAGTCCTTTTGATTGCAAGTAGCATTTTGTCGATCAATCACATCGGTTGCGAGTTGCGACACACGGAGGAATGTTAAGTCTATCGCGGCTGTGAGTTATCGGCTTAATATCGAGAAGAATAGTCCCGTGATACGCTCCACTTCATTGCATTTGATCTGTGTTGTAAAGGCGCGTACATAATATCTGATTCGATTTTATCGATCGATATGTTTTTTGATGATATCGAGTATTGATTAATTGATGAAGGGTTTTCTGGTAAGGAAAAAAATGCTGTGTGTGCTTATGTGTGTGATTGGTCATGGTTAATGAAAACTTACGACTGGAGCCGAGTATACCCGATTCAGTGTCACCGACCCGAGCGTGACGGTTCAGTTTTGTTCACTGTTCAGCAAGAACGTAAAGTGCTCCTAAAGAAGTTTTCCCTTCAAAAGGGGATGCCTGCCCTTTTTCACATGTTGCTCTGAGGATGAATTTGAGTTTTATTAGCAGGGTTCACCTGGATGCTAATAACTCAAATTCAATTAGAGTAATGGGTAGCTCACCGTCCGATCAGGACCAGGCCCGTGCCAGACGGCGCGTACGTGTTCCACGCGCGCCTCAAAGAGATGTCAGCAAAAAGGAAGGGGCTTGCCAGGGCCGAAGCCTGCCGGGGGTGCGGGATTGTGCGAAAGGGTCACCGCTACCCCGGAACATAAAGGGCTAACGAAGGAACACGGATGGGTTTTAGTCAGTAAGAGTCTGACACTCCCTTCCGCTTCATCCAGAGCGGGAGGGGTCATTTGATGATTTCCCATTCATAAAAAAAACCGTCCGCATAGGTCTCGATCCCGTGGGAACACCGGGATAAAAACTATCATATGTTCTTTCTCGGGACTCAAACTATCTCTATACCAAATTTCATCTAAATCGGTTCAGCGGTTTAACCGTGAAGAGGAGGTAACAGACAGACAGACACACTTTCGCATTTATAATAATATGAGTATGAATATATACCTATCCTTTGAGAGCGATGTTTTCTGTACTAGTCCTGTAAAACTTGAATGGCTTTCCAAGCGGCTATCGATAAAACAATCTAGGAAATCTGTAGACACCTTAACAACTAATTACTCGTAAAGGCCAATAACTCACAAAGATATCTACGCTTAATTAATACTCTTCAAATCACTTAGATCACCATAAAAAGAAAGCATAAATCTATATTCTAGGTGACAGTAATCTCATTTCAGATTTCAGTAATAAGCGTCTATAAAATAAAGACAGATTCACTTTCTAATTGTTTTTTAATAAGTTTTCAGCGAAATGATATGCGGCAAATTATGTTTTAATTAACTGTTTATGAGTCGGAGACAATGAAACTGCAGTGTAAAAATACTTTCATTTTGTAAAAGCTAGGGTTGTTACACAAGATATACAGGGTTATTGGAAAAACACCAACCACCTTAAGAGGTCATTGTACTTATTTATGAACAACTTTTATTATGGGACTAAACCTGAAATTGCGAAAAAAAATCGGCTGTTCCCTACATTTATATTCGTATAACTCGTCAAAATGTAGGGAACAGCTGATTTTTAGTAAAAGTTGTTCATAATGATGAGTACAATGACCTCTTAAGAGGTTGTTGGTGTTTTTTCAATAACCCTGTATAGTCGCAGTCCACTACTGGACATAGGCCTCTCCCAGGCTGCGCCACAACACCCTGTCCTCTGCCTTCCGCATCCAGTCTGTCCTATGCCACCTTTTTAAGGTCATCGGTCCATCTAGCTGGGGCCATCCTACACTACACTTGTCGATATGCGGTTTACACTCCAGAGGGGCAATTCCCGTAATTTTAAGAACGTTCACAGTCTGATCTCAGTCTCAATGTGTCAAAAAATACTTCTAATTTCCCTACATTTTGACAAGTTTTTGACATTTGTTTGTCGCCGAGATGAGACTGCGACTAGATTTTGAACGTTTTAAATGACGAGAATTGGCCTTCAGGACTCGTCTGCTCCACCGGCCATCGGTCCTTCGACACACATGGCGGGCTGGCCATTTCGCTGCCACTGCCAGTGTGGTCGAATAATTCCAGGCGACAGTCGCTGTTTATTAGAAAAGGAAACACTCCATGTAATGAATACGAAGTTTCACATAAAAATCAGTTTACATATAACATCACGCCAATATTCCCAGAAGGGTTCCTATAGTACACCCACATTTCGCCAGTTAAGTCCCATGTAACAGGGGGCGAGCCTATTGCCACCAATTGGCTACCAATCCTGACTCCGGGCTTCTATTCAAAATTGTAGATGGAAAAACCAATTACACTTTGAACGACCGGTCTCAGTAAGTTACTTCCTTATAACCCCTCTTCCCCTCCCGTCCCCCTTTTCCTACCTGACCGTAGTAACATCTAAAGAAAATAATACTTACACCTAGACAGGAACCGTCCCGTCCCTATGAACAATCAAGAGAACCGTCACGGTTCATTAGGTTGGCGCCAAACTTTCAGCATTTAAATAAGATTATTTATGAACGCCTTGTCCGATGCAACACTATAAAATAGAAGATGCCCGGTAAGCGTATTAAATGCGAATAGCTACCGGTCACAAATCATAATAATCTATGTATCTTCAAGCCGCTCGGGGGGTAGCCAAAGGCTAATGTCCTTGCGTAACGAACCTAGCAGATTTATTACACCAAGGACTCATGCTCTCTCTCTCATTTCTCCAACGAGTGAGAGAGTTAGCATGATGTATTAAAGCATGTACCGCAAATCATATCGTGATTTAACTCGTAGTATTCAGAATTATTTTCAAGCTGTAAATTATTGTAAGGGTCTTATGAGAACGAATTTGGTTTTGGATAAGCGTTGCGGTGAATGTGCTGGTGAAGTGGAGAAACTAGGAATTGTTATTGATTTGTGTGGCTGTGATCTTTGTTGAACTTTCTTCCATTTAAATTTTATTACTTTCAGCAGCTTGTTGCTGGGTATTAGACTTTACTAGCAACCCACCGCCGCAAATCGCGGACATGCATACATACGGGTCAAATACAGAACCTTCTTTTTTGGAGTCGGTTAAATATTGTGATTACTTCAGCCTCATCAATTATTAAAATATTTACATAATTTAAAAAGCTAACAGTCTTAAAATAATAATATTTACAAGTATATAAAAAGGGCGGGGAAATAATCAAAGGGCATCAAAAAATTCATTCGCATCGCTGTCAACAGGAAACGTGCTCAAAAGGCTGGCAGCATTGCCACGTTGTATGGCAATGCCATATGGCCATGCTTTTTAGCCTTATTAGTTGATCCGCATGATTTTCTCCATGAAAGGGGTTAGAAGATTTTTGTATGGAGGGTGGCCCTAAGGTCGGCCGCCATTTTGATTTTTTTTCAGAACCGCGGCGCACAACGAAAGTTATATATTTAGATAGAGGACACTTATACAAACAAAAATGTAATATAACATAATATCCTAAAGCGTCAGGTTTCGGAGTTATTCACCAAAATATAAGTCGAAAACAACAAGGATTTTTTTGTTTTTTTTCCCTCTAGGTAAGCATATTGAACTATTTAGGTAATAGAAACGTTATGAAACCTTTATGGAGAAGAAACAAATGAAGAATAGACATTTTTTAAATAAATAATTAAACACGGCAATTTATAGTTCGTTTTTTAATCCCAGAGACTAATCTGACATTTAAGTCTTTTCTATTTTCGTTTTTTTTTAGTATAGAAGTTTGACATTACACTTGTCAGATTAGTCTCTAGAATTAAAAAACGAACTGTAAATTGCGGTGTTTAAATATTTATTTAAAAAATGTCTATTCTTCTTTTGTTTCTTCTCCATAAAGGTTTCATAACGTTTCTATTACCTGAATAGTTCAATATGCTCACCTAGAAGGAAAAAAAACAAAAAAATCCTTGTTGTTTTCGACTTATATTTTGGTGAATAACTCCGAAACCTGACGCTTTAGGATATTATGTTATATTACATTTTTGTTTCTATAAGTGTCCTCTATCTAAATATATAACTTTTGTTGTGCACCGCGATTCTGAAAAAAAATCAATATGGCGGCTGATTTTAGGGCCAAAACCTTCAAACCCCTTTAATGATAATTTTCTTTAAAGGGGGACTTTATTACCCAGTAACTGGTTTGTGGTGGTCAGATAGGCAGTCGCTCCATGTAAAATACTGGTATTCAGCTGCATCCGGTTAGACTGGAAGCCGACCCCAACATATTTGGGAAAAGGCTAGTTAGATGATGATATCGACCATAGTAGTAGTACACTCTCTGTGAAAATTTTAAGTAATGAAAATTTAAGGCCAATCTGTCGCATTGGATCATAGATCTGTAATGATAGTGTAGGTAAGATTGTTATAAATAAATAAATAAATAAAAAGTGTCTGCCTAAAAGATACAGCCCTATGACATGTAGACAGGCGGATGGACGGACGGACGGATAACAGAGCCTTAGTAATAGGGTCCCGTGTCCCCTTTGGGTACAGAACCTTAAAAAGAGTTCAGTATACATACATACATAGAGAAAGATCAAGATCAAGGCTTCAAATTATACTTATTTCCATCTCATCGTAGTCATGGAGGTGACAAAAGTACACAATACAACTATCAGTTTGATGACGACAAGCATTCAAAATCATGATTGCTAGAATCAGTAGTACGATTCCAAACTAAATGTAGTCCGATCGCAAGTCAGTCAATCAGATCATCAGATCCGATCGATATCCCCTCAGAATTGTTCATTGTATGAAGCGAGATCAACAATAGGTATTCATTGACTGTAATGCTATACAGGGTCAAACTAAATTAGCTAGCAAAACTCCGCAGACATGATAGGTATCGAAATCTAAACACGAAAAATTTTATTATTATTTTTTTTTTTATTATCAGCCATTTCTGTCCCACTGCAGGGCAAAGGCCTCCCTTCCCTCCTTCCACTTATCCCTATCCAGTGCTGTTACACGCCAATCCTTGTGGAAAGAGTCGAGTTCGTCCCGCCATCTCATTCTGGGCCTGCCGCGTTGCCGTTTGCTGCTGTTTGGGACCCATTGTGTGGTTACTTTAGCCCACAGCTCCTCCGGCATGCGACAGATGTGACCAGCCTAGTTCCATTTTAGCTTGGCAGCCGTGTGACCTACATCGGCAATTTGAGTTTTAGAACGCAGTATCGAGTTCCTTATACGATCAGTAAGTTTAACTCCAAGGATACTGCGCTCCATTGCTCGCTGACAGACCCCGAGTGCGGACTTTTGACGATTAGTAAGTGACCATGTCTGCGCTCCATAGGTGAGGGTAGGAAGGATGCACATGTCCATGAGTTTTCTCTTTAGTGAGAGAGGGAGAGTTCCCTTCATTATTTGTTTCATCGACCAATAGCTCTTCCAGGCGTTCTCGGTGCGTCGAGCAACTTCTTTATCGTGTCTTGCCTGGAAGGAGACTATTTGGCCGAGGTATATGTACTCATGGACATATTCAATCCTCACACCCCCAATTTCTATGTTGCGCTTGGTGCTGTTGGTCATCATCTTGGTCTTCGCCATATTCATCGCGAGTCCGACCTCGAGGCTGGCACTACTCAGTTGGTCGAGCATTAGGCCTAACACACGACACGAAAAAAGAAAAATTAAATAAAGAAGGTCGTTTTTGGCGGGGTCTTTGACCGCAGTTACCTAGGGTACCTACTTAAAATATCAGTCTACTTTTTTTTTTGTGTAAGCTTCACATACGTCATCGTTATCAATATGTAAATCTAAACACGATAAAACAAAAGAAAACAGATTTTCTCATCTCATACTTTAAGGGCCTACGCCCATTGGCGGCACGGCACGGCAATGGATTTTTATGCGACAAATAGAAATATAACTTAATAGTTTGACAATAAAATTTAAATTTCAATGACACGGAATGTCTAAGGATACAGCTTTGCTTTTGCACCTACGATGATTATCATTGAAATTTCAATTTTATTGTCATACAATTAAGTTACATTTTTATTCGTCGCATAAAAATCTCTTGCCGTGCCGTGCCGACAGTGGGCACAGGCGCTAAGTAGGTACTTAATAAAACTGCCAACGGTCCGGTCGTTGACCTCCAAAAAAAACAAATCTTTTTATTTTTTTAATTATAAGCCTGTGTAGTCCCACTGTAAGGCAAAGGCTTCCCTTCCCTCTTTCTACTTTTCCCGTTCTACTGCTATTGAGGGCCAAATAAAATCTTTTTATTTTTGAAGTGAAACTTCTTTACGCACGTTTGACTTGGGGAGTAAGCTGGCGAACGCGTGACGTAAGCGTTACGAAAAGTGTGATCAGGCGAGGCGAACGGGAGTTTAGTGGGGGATATAAGCAAGAGAAAGCAGTGCGCGCGCACATTTTCTTTCTCTCTTCCTCTCATAGCCAAATACGTTTGAAGTTTCACTTCAGTCGTGTGGTCATAAGCACACTCGGTTTTTTTATTCTGTCGTGTTTAGATATCGACACCCATCGCGTCTGCGGAGATTAGCTAGCCAAAGTTTAAAAAGTTTTTTTAGTTTAGCGTCACAAGAACCCTGTCTTTATTCTGTTGTTAGCGTTACAGACATGACAACTTAAGTTGTTGTAAAATACGACGTCTTATCTCACTGGGTCATCAGGTCTGAAGAAATTCGGAGAAAATAATCTGTTAGCTTTTTAAACGAAAGTTTCTTTGAAGTTATTTACATAGGATGAAATGGAGCTGTCAATACTTTGTCCGTGATAGATTTCAGGTGCTTTCAGAGACGTAATTGTTTTGATGTTTATCTAATTGATCAAATGCTTTACAGGGTGAAATTAAATTCATAGGCATCCTTTTAAGGGGTCATTGTACTCATCATTATGAACAACTTTTACTAGCGGACTAAACCTAAAATCGCGAAAAAAAATGAGCTGTTCCTTACATTTATGCTCACATAACTCGTCAAAATGTAGGGAAGAGGTGATTTTTTTTCGCGATTTCAGGTTTGGTCCTATAGTAAAAGTTGTTCATAATGATGATTACAATGACCCTTTAAAAGGATGCCCATGAATTTGATTTCACCCTGTATATACATAGAATACATACATAATCCGCCTATAACGTTCCCTCTGCTGGGACATAGGCCTCCTCTCAGTGAGAGGGAGTGGGCTGTAACCCACCACGCGGGCCCAGTGCGGGTTGGGATCTTCATAAACTTTTATTTATTTGAATAAAGAATGGAATTAATTAACTATTTTAATTTACATAGTACCGTTTAACAATTATCACGCTCTATCTACAATTTTCTTTCACTTCGTAGAAAATGCAAAATACTGTATGAAATAAAAATAAATTTCATCATAATTATGCATACTCCAATCGAACAAACTAATTGACGCATCGCAGAAGTATGGTCCAGTTAGCAATGTTAATTTTAACTTTTAATGCTTTTTTATCGCAGTTAGTCGGGCAAGATGAAACGTATGCGCATCTTGATTTAAATGATTTTCTTTTGAACGTTCATCTCGGTCAAGTGAGCCCCTATCTATGCGGTTTCACGGCGCAGTGATTAATAGCAATCGTATGCACGTATCGGAACAAATGTGCATTGAAATGTTGCGTGTACGCATGTTAGGGTGACCGCACTTTATTGGTTCGTTTGATACAGTTTCATGACTGTGGTAGGCCGTGATTAGAGGGTTAGAACATAAATTTGAGCAGTCGTTAATTTAGCTATGGGCATGATCTAACTGAAGTGATAACAGTTAATCATTTCTGAGTAATTGTTGCCGGTAGTTATAATCATGTCGAGAGACATAAAACGAACAACTAAAACCTGCGGGGTAATTTGCGTAACACACTATCAGTACCTAGAGCAATGGGTTTCATTTTGACAGTTCAACAACATTCATTGCGGTATTTACGTTGTTGAGCAGACAATTTATTCGAACATATGAAGCAATGGATTAGTAATATCCTTCAAAATGATTCAGATTGAGAAAGTAACGTATGTCTTTTAGCGTTTTACTCCATTAAAGAAGTTCAAGCTGTTAGTCGATTATCCAATTCACATATAAAAATTAAGACAGACGTATAAGTTAACGTTGTTTTGCTGTCAAACTCACATAAAACAACACATAAATAACACAACGGTTTGTACCGTTGTGTTATTTATGTCTACCCTACATTTTGTTTCTGGGCGTTTCCCGGAACGTCTCATTTTTAACGCGGGATTTATGGTTACCCTACACCTGCTTACAGGAGTTTGAATAAATCATCGTACATTTTTAAGAGTGTGCATTTGTGCGTTTTTTGTTTTTCAAACAAGTATCTACTTATAGATTGTAACAGATGCGATGCTGCAGCGTGATGCGGATGGCAGAAATGAATAAATTATGCCATTTGGATTGCTACAGTATACTAATGGTTATTGCAGTAGGTAAATTAATTATATTAGCATTTCAAAATAATAAGATTTATGAGCTTTTAAATTAAGTACAAAGAGATAACTGATTTTGTAATTTTCGATTGATTTTTATTGCAGTTATATAAACCTAATGGTTTGAGAAATTAAACCAACCCAGATTTAATTATAACCCAGCCAATGGCGGCTAACAAGATAGCGCTAAAAGGGTTGCATCATTTCGCGTTCACATAGATGCGCGCGCGACGATCGCAAATCCATGCGTTGGACGTTTAATTTTAGGGCGTCTCGTTCCCGGAGCCACGAGGAAGTGCACCGGCCTATTTCAGTCCGGCCCTTTGTTGCTCCGTTTATTTCTGTTTACGTCGCGTTTCGTAACTTTACGACCGACTCTCGGATGCGCAAGCGCACGCTCTGTTGCAACAGTTATTAACGGCTGCCCGGAGCGAACCCAATAAGAAATGCTATTCTGTATTGTAGCGATGTAATCGCTCTCTCGTCAACACATGTCTATTCGATGTTAAATCGATACGATTAATCGTTTTATAACGATGTTTATAAATTAAGTATTGTGAATAATGTTATCGATTAATTGAAATTTATTGTCCCCGCGTTAGCGACTTCATTTCTTTGGCCGCGGTGCATTTGTCTTTATTATCGGTAGGGCTGCCAGGTGCTTCTGCGCTTAAAAGTTCTTATTTCGTTTTTGTTAATGGTCACAATATTTTAATCATATTTTATTTATTATAGATTACAGTACAAAACTATATTATATCGCCGGTAAAGTAGTAAACACATGTGAAATCTGAATATCTGATGCAACCTTTCTACCTCCTTCTAATTTGTGTAAGTTTTTAAAGTAAACGTTTCTCATTCTAATGGAAATTGAACAGATCGCATGTCATTAATCATTATCTTGTTGTAAATCTTAATTACATATCATAGCAGAGAATGACGATGCTTAATTAAAATACCTTAGCAAAAATACTAATACCAATTAATTTGTGCAAGTTAAAAGTAAATGTTTCTCATTTTGAAGGAAATTGAACATCATTCTCAATTTATTAATTAGACGACATAGGAGAGACTGACCATGTTGTTTTAAGATACCTTAGCGAAAGTACTAAGCCTCAAGATATGCAGTTGCACATTATTCTAGTACTAAGCCTTGCATTACACCTCGACGACAAGGGATTCTTCTACTTCTTCAGTTTAGATTTGTTGGTCCAAAACTTTGCCACTTCCACGGTGCTGTCGACACCCCTACAACCCGCTAATGTGCGCGCATCAATAAGATAAAACCATATTCGAACACGGGTGCGGATAATTGACCTCTAGCCCATTCCCACATTGACGCAGACTCGCCGTGTACTCGCGCTTATTGCGCTGCCGAGGCGTTAGAAAGCGCTTATCGTCAGCTAACTGCTTGCTTCCAAATGAAGTGTCGTGATTTTTATCGATAAAGTCTACCGGTTGATTAATTGTTGCCACGACTTGCCCCTGCGCAGATGGGAGTGACACTGGGATTTAAATGGTTGTGAGAAACAATAGCTACCTATTGAAGTACCTATTATTTTTTGCTTGGGAAGGGGTGGAAGATCACTTTCGAAAATACGTTTGGTGCTCTTCAAGGCTCTTTTATCTACAACAGTTACTATTGTTCAAAGATTTTAATTAGATTTTCAATGCTTAAACTGCCACGCGCTTCACTTTTAGTTTATTTTGTCTTTCATTCGGTCTTTTACGCGAAGTGAAACATCAGAACTTAAAAGTGAAAAATGTATTTATTAGTGAACCGATTCAATAATGTTGGATTTCGGCACTCTGCATCTTTCACTATTAAATGAAAGGAGCAGATGAATGTTCATTCCAAAGACTGGTTATATTCTCTATGGTTTATTCCTATATAGTAGATTGTACAACTAAGGCATAAAAGAAGCTATTTTACCCCGAGACGTTTATATCCACGCGAGCCGCAGGCGAGGGCGGATAGTTAAGTCGAGGGGTAAAATGGCTCGTTTATGCCTGAGTTATACACTCTGCTTTTCACTTCGATTGCGAGAAAATGAAACAGGCATAAAGTATACAGTGCATAATTAATCAAACATGTTGCAAAGCATAGCTAATTCCCGCCGCCACAGATAATACCGCCACGAAACTTTTTAAAAGTTTTTTTTTTAATTTAACATTTGTCATTCGACTTGGGTACTTCATACTGCCAAGTCATAAAAACGTTTCTTTGCGTTTTTAAATAATAAATGACAACTATTTTACCTGATTTTATTAAATTAACGATAGAAAACACGGAAGTGGTATAAATTAAAGAAAATGAAATAAATCACGACTTTAATCTGCGAAGTTTTATTGCGCGTGTGGCTGTTGGGCCTGATTACATTAGTCTCAGAAAAAAAATTACTTTATGCACTAGAACATAAAAAGCGATTTTATGTCGCCTAAGCACAACATAAAGACGAACTTTTAGAGCATGAGAAGTGAAAAAATTTTTTCGGTGTCGTGTGAATGTGGAATGAAACAAAAGTGAACCATTATTGTGCGCTTTTCTAATTTCTTGATGATATCGTCATGGACGTTGACGTCCACATCACGTTATCATGATAAGTAAAATATATAAAGGGAGATATATGAAGACGCTTTTAAATTTCCGTCATACATTTTATGGACGTGGACGTCCATGATAATATCATCAAGTTAGAAATCATAAAAGCGCACAATCCCGTGAAGCGTCTGATATATCGGTTTTAAAAAACTGCTGAATAATACATACAGGAAGATTTTTTTATCACCATCCAAATTTTTACAGGGTGTTCTACCCATGAACATGAACAACTTTCATTATGGGACCAAGTCTAAAATCACGAAAAAAAAATCAGCTGTTTAATACAAAAGTTCAATACCTACTTGACCAAAATGTATGAAACAGCAGATTTTTTTTTTTGTGATTTCAGAGTTGGTCCCATTGTGAAAGTTGTTCATGTTCATGGGTAGAACACCCTGTTAAAATTTGGATGGTGATGAAAATCTTTCTGTATAACTATACTAGAGCCTCAAAAGTGGCACGACTGTTAAAACTATCTTGCAAAGTGTTGAAGTATTAGGTCCTTACATATGAAATTGGCGTTTTTCGTACTGGCCACTTTAATCACGAATTTCTCCTCTTTGGTAAGGAATTCCAAATTCAAATTTGTACAGCTATTTACTCATGTATTTGTGCTTCGATGACCGTCATTCATTTGTTTTTTTTCTTCTGTTTTTTCTGTTTGCGTCACTCATTTTACAAAATGGAAAATTTAAAATATCGCATTATTTACGAGTACGAGTTCCGCCGTGGCACTAGTGCTGCGGAAACGACTCGAAGGGTGAATGATGTGTATGGCGGTCATGTTGCAAAAGAAAACACAGTTCGTTTTTGGTTCCAACGTTTTCGTTCTGGAAATTTCGACCTGCAGAACAAGCCCCGTGGACGGCCTGAGACCCAAGTTGATAATGGAGAATTGAAGGCTATTGTGGAAGCGGACCCATCGCAAACCACGTCCGAGTTAGCTGCAGGCTTCGATGTTAGTGATAAAACTGTTTTAATTCACTTGAAGCAAATTGGGAAGATTAAAAAGCTTGAAAGGTGGGTACCTCACGAATTGACTGAAGCAAACCGGCAAACGCGCGTCGACTGCTGCGTTACATTACTGAACCGGCACAACAATGAAGGTATTTTAAACCGAATCATTACCTGTGATGAAAAATGGATTCTTTACGATAATCGGAAGCGCTCAGCGCAATGGTTGGATCCTGGCCAGCCAGCCAAATCCTGCCCCAAGCGAAAATTAACCCCAAAAAAGTTACTTGTAAGCGTTTGGTGGACTAGTGCCGGTATTGTTCATTACAGTTTTCTCAAATCTGGCCAGACTATTACAGCTGATGTCTATTGTCAGCAATTACAAACCATGATGGAAAAGCTAGCGGCTAAACAACCAAGGCTGGTCAATCGCTCCACGCCACTGCTGCTTCACGACAACGCCAGACCACATACTGCGCAACAGACGGCTACCAAATTAGAAGAGCTTGAATTGGAATGTCTTAGACATCCTCCGTACTCCCCGGACCTTGCTCCAACAGATTACCATTTTTTTCGCAATTTGGATAACTTTTTGCAAGGGAAAAAATTCAACTCCGATGGGGCAGTCCAAATCGCCTTCAAAGATTTTATTGATTCCCGTCCGACTGGTTTTTTTAGTAAAGGGATCAATGAACTACCTATAAGATGGCAAAAGTGCATTGAAAACAATGGTTCATACTTTGATTAATTAAATATATTATATTAAAAAATATTCGACTTTTTGTTCCTTCCATACAAAACGCCAATTTCATATGTAAGGACCTAATATTTCAAGTATGAAGTATTTCCACGTGGTTGGTCTCCTTTGATGTCTGCGGAAGATTCTATGCGTGTTTGCACTTGCCAGATGTATTTACGTACATAGGGAAATATTGTTCATGCTCTTCACTGGTTATTTACTTTAAAAAGGAATTGATAGGTACGGCTTTGAGTCTTTGACGTTTCATATTCAGCCTATAATGTTCCCACTGCTGGGATACAGGCCTGCTCTCTTTGAAAGGGAATGGGCTGTAATCTACCACGCGGGCCTAGTGTGGGTGTACCGTACTTATTACTGGTACTTGGAATTTGGGTTCTGGAACATGCCGGTTTCCTCACTATGTTTCCCTACACCATTTTGAGAGCAGTGTTGATGAATTTATTGACACTTTCAAGGGCAGTATAGGGCTATAGCCGCCATGACAATAAAACGTCTATTGTGTCTCGGATACCGCGGCGGAACCTCTTAACACAAAGTAAAGCACTTCTACTATTTATTCTGTGGTAAAGCGCCTGGGTTCGAACCCACGACCTACAACTCGTAAGTCGGGGCTGTTACCACTGAACCACCTCTGCTCCTGGTGCACTCACTCCTGCACTGCTTGACGTTTAGCATAGCCTATAATAGAGTAAGGGTGAGCTTGAGCAGTGGTGGCCAAGTGGTAACGGCCGCGACTTACGAGCTGTGTAGGTCGTAGGTTTGAATCCAGACAGGCTTACTTTGTGTAAAATAACACTGCTCTCATAATGGTGAAGGAAACCATTGAGAGGATACATGTTCTAGAACAAAAAAATTCTAAGACATGTGCCATCAACCAAACTGCACTGGGCCCGCGTGGTGGATTACTGCCCAATCCCTCTCGAAGAGAGGAGGCCTGGGTCCCAGCAGTGAGAACATTATAGGCTGATTATGCTCTTCATTTTAAGTTATTTTCTTTAGTCAGGAATTGATAGGTATGGTTTTGACGTTTAGAAAGTCTTAATTAATACATTCAGTACCTCACTCTCAGGTTCCAAGTGTTGAAATTAGAACTCTATTGTTAAAATTAACCTCTCAAAACCACTTAATATCTCTCTCTTGCTATCCATTTACGCATTTCCATGTAGCCGTCATCGCGGATTTGATTACCTTTCCATTATCATGCAATCGGTATGAAATGAAAGGCGGCGCTGGTACCTAGGTACCTACTGACCGCTTTGGGAGGCAATTCTCTGGTAATACGATGCCACTAGTACCGGCCATGTTTAATCGCTCTAATTCATGGTAAAGTTTAAGACCTTTTACTTCATATTTTGATATTCCATAGTAAGTAGATTGTGAAACTTTGCTGTGCTGTAACTACAAATGAAAGTAGTTACTTGGTAGGTACCTACGCCAGCACATCAAGCTACCTGAATCTGTCAAATTTTTCCAATCAACCTTGAACCTAATGCTTTAGCGATAAAGATGAAAATCTATTAAAGAAATTTGACAGATTGTAGTAGCTTGATGTTTATAGGTACCTACTTACAGACGCCAGCACACTGTACAATTGCACAATTAGCCTTAAAAAGATTTAAATATCGACAAGAACTCATTCAATTGTCTACTATCTTTCTTTTGTAATATTCTATCAATGGTAACCACACAACATATTCTTCTTCGTGTCGCGGGCACGTGTATTTTAGACCTTGTCGGCCCAAAACTCCGCCACTTCCACGGCGTAGTCGGTGGCAGCGAAGAGGTCACTTTGACTGCAAGTTTTGGGACACAGAGGACAGGATAGGAGGTGGAGCATGGTTTGGCACACCCGTCGAGGTAGGACACTTTACCACGTTGGAGTTACATTTTCCCACTTGTGTCCACACAAAACATAATGCACATTGAATACAGTAGATATTATGGAATACAAATTGTTGACAATCAAATGAATTCTTGTGAATGTTGTATACATTCACAAGAATTCATTTGATTCATTTGATCTTTTTGAGGCTGATTGTTCTGCATGAGAAAATTTCTGATGAAGAAAAACTAATGAAAACGATCGAAATATTGGCGATGAATAGGTAAAGGTTTTTTTTCCGGGATATTTATACGTTTAATATGGTTTGTCCATTAGCAATCCGATACTGAAGTGCTATTAACTAGGAACTCAAACGCTTTTAGTAATAAGTTATAAGTAGAACTTAGGTAGGTACTTAAGCACGCTGTATTAGTAACGCTAGCTCAACTTAAACCCCTAACTTAGCAATATCCGTAACATAACAAAACGTAACGTCTCTTACTGAAACCATTTTACTAAGAAAACCTCTTACGCGTATGACCGGCGCTAACGGCGGGATCACTTAGATCTACAGTTAAAGCGAAAATAGCAATCTGCGCTTGCGCGGGTTGAAATCCATTTTGTGTTAGAGTGCGGTTGCAGTGATAAGGCGGTAGCGGGAAAACTAATGGTATAGATGGCCGTATGTGATGTGCTCTATTGTGAAACCACACAATGTGATTATTTTTAACTTTAATAGGTAGGTATCTATTGTGCTGATTCATTTTATATCAAGCTAGCGAGCCGCCCCTGCTTTGCGTGTTTTTTTACGACTTTACAAAACATCGCGATTTTTTTATTATATGTACGTATGTTAAATAATAATATATTAAGAACAACGCGGTCATACAGATAGACACTACTTTAATTTATAATATGCATAGGAAACTAATATATCAATTGTGCCGATTAACTCATTTTATATCATACGACGTTTATTGCGGACTTGCCTCTTATATTTTGCAACTTTCTGAGTGCCTTATAGCTTTAATTAACCATAAATATAGTCGTTAACAATCAGTCATATTTATTTATTTATTTATATATACTTTATTGTACACCACAAAAATACATAACATGAAATAAACACATTAAACACTACAAAATATACAATGGGCGGCCTTATCGCTTTCTGCGATCTCTTCCAGGCAACCTTGGAATGGACAGTGATTTCCCTGGACATAAAATGGGGCTGTCGTTGGTGCAACGACACCAACTTAGGTACTTAAATCACAATAACGTAACGCAATATAATTCATTTTACGTACTGCAATTAAACCACAGGTTAAATCGATTAGCGATTTTATGTCTAAAGAAGTTTAATTCATTTTAGATAATATGCTTTCGCGATTTATTTACCAAAAAATGTAAACAAATATGAATTAATGGAAAACTAACTTTAATTCCTACATAATAAAGTTCAGTTTACGCTACAACTTTAAACATTTTTATAACTTTTTCAATAGCGCTATTGTGTTTGTTCTAAGTTCTTGAAACGATCTCTTACATCAAAATGGTAGCTTATTCTCGTGAACCGTTTGGAAGTTGGCAACGTCGTAAACTGTAATCGATAATTAATATGTTTGTGCAAAATAGAGCGATCTTTCATATTTTCATACAATAGTATTAACAAATTATTAAAAACAGGTAAATATTTGACAGCTCTATGAAATGACGTTGGTAACTTTTAGGAAGCCCGCTCTTAACATAGTCACAACCGTATCAGCAGATTTCTTGCCGCTGAATAACTGAAGGCGTTTGATTGATGCGCTACAATGGCATTCCTGTGACGTAACTGTTGCAGCTTCCGTTAGCTTGTAGTTCAACCAGTGATGCAGGGAAATGGGATATAGGTACCTATAGAATGGAAAGGGGGAAATTATAAAAAATAGAAATGGATTTTTTTGAAAAGAAAGGCGTTATTTGGAACTAACTGCGCCCCGCGGTTTCTCCCGCGTAAATGTCGATCCCGTGGGAATATCGGGGTAAAAGGTAACCTATATGTCAATCCAGGGTGTTAGCTACATCCAGACAAAATTTTATCAAAATTGGCCCAGCCGTTTGAGCGTGAAGAAGTAACAAACATATAAATACACACACTCACAAACTTTCGCCTTTATAATGTGATAATTAATATATTGTGATAGTGTCGGAATAATAAAGCTTTCGAAAAAGACTTGCTACAGCAGATATTTTGACTGATCTTGCTTTTGCTAAAATTATAAGCAGTCACAAAACACAAAAAGGGTTAAAGTAGTGAAAAGAAAAGGCTTTAACTGCCAAAAAAAAGCGATATACTTACTCCGAAAGAATATCAAACTACTCATTTATTTGTTATAGAATCGAGATGCATTTCCCAACCAAATGCCAAAAGATCATTAGTTATTGCGGGTCACGATCCTCAACGAAGGCATACGACTTAGAGAGAGAAGGATGAAATGCAATACAGAAAATGTCTAAGCCAAGTCTGCAGTTTGTCTCACCAGGCATCTCGTAAAAAACATTGAGAATAAGGGTCCTTCTTACTTTGTTGTAAATACTGTAACGTTATCTATTCGATTGTAATCGACGGATTTATACCAAGATCAGATTCCTTTGAAATTATTATTTAAACAGAGAAAAGGGATGTTTGAAGTAGTGTTTAAATATAACCGTTATGAACGAGTGGTCAATTTACATTATTTATTTGCTTTTTCCGTAGCTGTAATAATAAAGATGAAGAATTTGTTTGTCTGAACGCGAAAATTTCTGGGACGAACAGGAACAGTCGGATTTGAATTTCATTTTGCATTTGATAGCCCAATTCTTGAGGAAGGCTATAGGCTATATTTAACATCACACTATGACCCTTAGGAGCCGAGCAAAAAGAAAAATAAATAAATAAAAAGAACGATAAGCGAAAACGAAGTACCTAATAGCGCGGACGGGCGCTAGTTTCATGCGGACGAAGTCGCGGGCAGAAGCTAGTCTTTTATATGCGTAATATAGAAATTAATGATTGCCTGTATTTTACAGCAATAAAATTCGACTTAACCGGTACTTAAGGACTTTATTATCTTTACAAGGTTACGATTACGATCCAATTAATAACTTGAGAGCGGTTAGTAGTATTTAGAACAACACAGTTCTAAGTAAAAAGAGTTCACTTCGCCAATAAAACCTTTTCTAAAAAAGCAATATAGCTATATTACAGAGAGACACGTTTTCTCGCGCCAGAATCTGCGCAAGAGTTGTAACAACTAAGTAAGTGGCCACAAAGAAGGTTTTTTATGTGGCCACGCGACTGGAGTCGTGCTTCAAGCGCGTGATAGACGCTGATAGCGGCCATTACCTAGTGATACCGAGACGTATGGTCACCTCAAAACGATCTACGCTTCAGGAAGAGCTAGTCTTAATGGCTAGCTGTGCTTTGACTGTTTTACGATGCTGATGGCTCGATGGTGGAGCTCGAGCTATCGGAGTGATTGCGCTATGATAGGCTAGGACTATTATTGTGATACGATATTGTTGATGTGTTTACTTGGATGGAGTGTTAGTTATCGTTTGCATTAGATCGTAGAGTAAAAAATGTCGGAACTGGAATGAAGAAAGGTACCTAAATTAACTTAGTCGCTAATACATGGCTGATTTTCTGGTGACAATTGACAGTTGTCTAATTAACTTCGACGAATAGGTCAGAAGTAATTTCTTATCTACAGATCCCGGCCATTTTGCAAGTTGTGTCTATTCTATTTTTTCGGTAATTTTACTCATTCCTTTGTAAAATATACCTTTTTTTCTAAGTGGAAAGTTAACTCTGTTGTGTAACTTTTGTGAGCTTTTAACTCTTTGTAACCGTAAAGTTCATTCATAAATGCAGAGCCCGAAGCTGTTCGAACGTTGTTCGTACACGCTTATTGTAAGCAAATAAATCCCGAACAATTTTTCATCGATTGTTCAATCGATTACAATCAATCGATGCTGGGCAATCGCTTCTTATCGATGTTATCTAATCGCGTAAACATTTGGACGTCCCGCGTGTCGGTGCTCGGCGCTTGCTCACGAACTCCCATTGTGTCGCGTTTCACGCCCGCGCTGCGCCTGCGCCGCCATTCGAAAGTAGGGCCCTTGCCGAGAATGCGATAAAAAAAAAGTATTTGGTACACTGATTGCGTTCAAGAAATATTTGTTCCATTGCATCGCTTTCAGATGGGAGTTAGAAATAATATAAATAACGTTTATTGTCTTCTTAATATTTTGTTAGATTCAATTCTCTCGCCTAATTTGTGTCGGTTGCTTGTTTTTGGATCGAGGAAAGATAAATAAGCCTATTATGAACGCCTGCGGCGCAACTCTAAATATCTAATAGATTTATTGAATTTAAAATAGTGTGCTCTTTTTGTTTTCTTTTTTTTTACTAAGTCAAAAGTTAGCGGATTTAGCTGCAGTCACGATTAAATAAATTATTACAGTGGCATGACAGGGTCACAGTGCCTATTTCAGCAATTTCAACATAATGCTGTTACGTTTTATCCGTAACTATTTTTATACAGGGTTATTGGAAAAACACTAACAATCTTAAAAGAGGTCATTGTTCTCATTGTGAACAACTTTTACTATGGGACCAAACCTGAAATCGCGAAAAAAAAATCAGCTGTTCTCTACATTTTGACGAGTTATGCGAACATAAATGTAGGGAATAGCAGATTTTTTTTTCGCGATGTCACGCTATCACGTTTCATGAGATACAGCCTGGTGACAGGCAGACGGATAGTGGAGTCTTAGTAATAGGATCCTGTTTTTACCCTTTGGGTACGTAACCCTAAAAATGAGGTATTTGCTTCGTTATTGGTACAGATACAAAGGTCTTAATTTTGATCAATGACGGTCCGTAAATTGTAGGAATCAAACATTAGTCTATTATCTATTTTTGTCTATTGGACATCATCATCTTCTCTAATCCTAATTTATGTTGGATCGGTTTAGTACCTACCTCTTTTTCATCCATAATGATATCTCTGTCAGCTATTTTTAGCATCCACTTTATTCCTAGCCATATCATATTTCACCGTTCACGCAATCTAAGTAGCTATATTTACAAGTGACCCATACTGATTTAATTTCTTGAACCTTTAATGCGTACTATTTTATGGGTATATTTCTATTATGAGTCAGTGATACTCGAATTAAAATGATTTTATTTATTTTTTTATTTAATGAATGAATAGCATAATCAGCCTATAATGTTCCCACTGCTGGGACATGGGCCCAGTGCTGGTTGGTAGATGTCACATGTCTTTGAATTTTTGGTTCTAGGACATAACGGTTTCCTCACGATATTTTCGTTCACCGTTTTGAGAGCAGTGGTGGTGAAATTATTTACACAAAGTAAAGCGCCTGCCTTGGTTCGAACCCACGATCTACAAGTCCGTAAGGGGCCGTTACCACTGGGCCACCACTGCTCTATGAACATAATGAACGTATACATTCGGTATATATCAGAAGCTTCCACTGGCGAACGCTTTTAAACTTTCCCAAATAACCCTAATAAATTACGTTAAACACGTCAATTTAATTCCCGATACTAGCAAGTATTTTTACTTTCATCCTCCACCTTTCACCCGCGTCTCGTGTGTACTCGTTACTACTCATGTTACCTCACGTTGCTTTGATTAATGTATCGGTGCACCGCGGACCGTTTTATTGACAGGCGGTCCTACTGCTTGCATTGTTAGAAAATCTCACACGCTCCCAATATGTGTGGGGTTTGGTAGGACTGTGAGCGGGGAGCGGACGTGAAAATGAGTTAGTTTTGCAAAATTTAGAATTTTTGAGGATTAGTCGAACTATAGAGCTCCTTTTTTTATTGCAAAATGGGCCAGCTCTTGACCTCGATCTCGCCTGGTGGAAAGCGATGGAACGTGCCCAAGATGCCTATTCACTCTTGCTTTGAAGGCTGACGGGTTATACGTGAAAGGGAGGAAAAAGAAGGCCTTTTTTGCTCCTGGAAGTTATACAAGCAAGATCAACCGATTTCGGCGGCAGAGCAGTGTTATTGTAGGCATTGTTGCCTGCATAGTTTGAAGGATATGCTCATCCTGTATATATTAGAAGAGGCTTTTGCCCTAGTGTGGGACATGGATGCCGGTGAAATGTTAGGCTCAAATTGACGTACGTAAGGTTAGCAATTGATAAATACTGGGAGGACAAGCAGCAGATATACAAAAGCATAACCATATCATGTACTAGCGGTGAACATATGAACACATATACGCATAGTTTGGCAAACTAAATATAAATGTTATAGAAGTTGGTTATGTGTGAGTAATGGTGGCCCATTGGTAACGGCTGCGACTTACGAATTGTAGGTCGTAGGTTCGTTCCCTGACAGGTGCTTTAATTTGTGTAAATTATTTCATCACCTCTGCTCTCAAAATGGTGAAGGAAAACATCGTGAGGAAACCGGTATACTTATCTTAGAATCAAAAATTCGAAGACATGTGACATCTACCAACCCGCACTGGGCCCGCGTGGTGGATTATGGCGCACTCCCTCTCACTGAGAGGAGAGGCCTGTGTCCCAGCTCTAAGAAAATTATATGCTGATTAAGTATGCTATGTATGATTCTGACGAAAGTCTAAGGTCTTATTGGAGATACAGTGATATGAATAAGAGAAGCCAGGAATTAAAAAACAAAGGCCAATTAGAAAGTGCAGCTTGATTGGCATTCGATTTCATATTGAAGATAAAAATTGCGCGGTGAGATATGAAGAGGATAATATAATAATATTACAGAGCAAAACATAATTAACTTGTCTTCATTATGGCCAAAACGTGAATGTAAAAAAGACGAAAACACGAACTCTCGAAATATTAACGGAGATATCCTTATCGAAATCGATTGTGATGTAAGTTTAAGTTTATGTATCTGCCATAATGAGTAGGTAATAAGTAGTTCGTATGTCCGCTGTTCTTTAGCAGTCTAGACTATAGACGATCCGTCGTGCAACCTACAATGTTCTCAGTTCGTAATCTGTCAATCGTGATGCTAGCAAATGATCTGCCAGTTGTGAACTCATTTGCGTCTGCGCACATTTGTCATTCCCCTTATTAGTTTTCTTCTTACTATATCTTAGAAACGTTGAATTTTTAGCTATCAATTATAATGAGAAAGTTATGTTTTTCTTATCTTTTTCGGTCATCTAGATTTTATTAACGGCTCCTCTTCGTAAAAATATGTTTGTAATAGGTAGTTGTATTTTTTACAATGTTTCGTATAGTATCGCCTATGGCGGTTGGTATGATAGTCGTTATGTGCAATAGATAGTGCGGTGTCTGAAGGAACATGAATTAATTTCTGTTTCGCTTGATCTATGTAGTGATATTTTTGGCAGGGGAGGTGTTAATGTTCCAGTTTTCAAGCAATCTGATGATTGATGGGGAATATTGTTTAGAGCTACATTTGCACTTACCGATGGAGATATTTTCTCTGAAGCGTACCGGGTGGTCTTTAGATTTTAATCTTTTTAATGGGAAGCTTTTTCTCAAACATCTAGTCGTCCAACTGTTTATAGAATAGAACATTTTTATTTCAGACAGAAGTCTATAGGGTTAGTAACGATTTTACTTAACTTCGGGTTAGTAGGTAGGTGTAGGTATTTACAAATAAAATTCAGCGTGGAGCTGCATCCACCTCCACACATTGAGAATACTGTTGGTGCTGCAGCGAATACGCGTCGTCAGAGATGCACATCTAGTCCCAACAATGACGGCAAAACCATTAATATTATTGTCCGCAAACATCCCTGATGCACTACAACACCGCGGCAGCCGCAGCAATAGTATGGCTAACTGAACTGTTTATAAAGTGGCGTAATTACTTGTCAATGTTTATGACACCTGCACGCCGTAAACCATATTCAGGCCACTATGCCCAGCAGGACAAAAACAGTTAGATATTAAATAGGGTCATAGCGAAACTCCGCAGACGTTATGGGTATCGATATCTAAAATTAAAAAAAAGATTGGTTTTGGGGTCAACGACCGCTTGGTTTCGTGGCTGGCTAAATTAATTTTTATTTACATACAAAAAACTGATATTAAAACTGATATTTCAAGTAAGTACAGACTAATCTGACTAGTGTAATGTCAAACTTCTATACTAAAAATAACGAAAACACAAAAGACTTAAATGTCAGATTAGTCTCTGGGATTAAAAAACGAACTATAAATTGCCGTGTTTAATTATTTATTTAAAAAATGTCTATTCTTCATTTGTTTCTTTTCCATAAAGGTTTCATAACGTTTCTATTACCTCAATAGTTCAATATGCTTACCTAGAGGGAAAAAAAAACAAAAAAATCCGTCTTGTTTCCGACTTACATTTCGGTGAATAACTCCGAAACCTGACGCTTAGGATATTATGTTATATTACATTTTTTGTTTGTATAAGTGTCCTCTATCTAAATATATAACTTTTGTTGTGCACCGCGATTCTGAAAAAAAATCAAAATGGCGGCCGACCTTAGGGCCACCCTCCATACAAAAATCTTCAAACCCCTTTGACAGATTGTAGTAGCTTGATGTGCTTGCGTCTGTACACTACCACCTGTCTTTGGTCCCAAAAAATAAATTCATCAAATTAATTATTTTTTGTTTTATCATGTTTAAAATAGAAACCTATACCCATCACGTCTTTGTTAGCTAATTTAATTTGACCTTGTAAAAATTAAGTTATTTGCAGTAATTTAATATTTTATTGCCGCCATGAAATCAAAGAATTTCACTGTAAATCCAAATTATCATAAAACTGACAAGGAAATGAACTGCAGGGATGTGATGTGGTGGTCGGAGTTCCGGCTAGGTTCCATATTAATTATGCGCTAATTACAGGAAGCGAGGAAATTGCTCTTAGACTGTAATGTTCATACATCTGGACATGAAGTTATACTTGCCTTTACTTATGCACTTCCACATCGCATTACAGAACAGAGCATTAAAAAACCAATATCCGACTTTCCATATCTACGAGACTACATATTATGAATGAAAATGAAAACTACAAATTAAGCTTTAGAATCTGTTCAGAAGAAATGATTGATTATGTACTGAGTGAAGATGGCTTTAGTAGTAGGGGAAGAATAGAAAAAAACGGTCAAGTGCGAGACGGACTCGTGCACCGAGGGTTCCGTACAAATTTGTAGGTACGTAACTACAAATTTACTGTTTTCGGATTTTTTTCCTTTACTTGTGCTTCATAACAATGCTTCTTGCCTTTCATGATTCTAGGTTAACGGGAAGTACCTATCCTATAAATTTTGATTCCCTTGAGAGTGTCGAAATATACTTTTTTGCAGCATAAACGGCCGTTTTTTTTTTTACGTTAACTTAGAACTTTGATTTTTTCACGGGACTTGAGTATATGGTTTTAATTTCAACTCGATATCTCCACGCGTTCCTGAGATAAAGGGTCTTGCTTGACAGACAGACAGATAGGCGGTAAAAAAAGTGATCCTATAAGCGTTCCGTTTGTTTCCTTTTGAGGTACGGAACCCTAAAAAACGATTGATGGATTGTGTGAAAGATGTTGGATGGAAAGAGGACGATAATATTGATGTGTACTGTTTTTTTTTTTGTTGGCCTACATTGTTTGCCACTGCTGGA
Organism: Amphipoea lucens; assembly: GCA_947508005.1. Lineage (NCBI taxonomy): Eukaryota > Metazoa > Arthropoda > Insecta > Lepidoptera > Noctuidae > Amphipoea > Amphipoea lucens. The sequence continues at coordinate 12,658,269 of OX382378.1, read as the reverse complement.
CAAAGACCTTCCGTTTTTAACCGACTTCAAAAAAGGAGGTTCTGTATTCGACCCGTATGTATGTATGTTTGTATGTCCGCGATTTTCTCAAAAATTAATGAACCGATTTTGATAATTGTTTCATTAATGTGATCTACATACTTTCAGGAAGGTCCGAAAATAAAGTTATTTATCATTTTGTAGTGTTTTTTTTTGAAGTCGGTTGTTTTTTTTGTAAAAAAAAATTTCTTTCTCCAATGTCTTGTGCGATCTCTAGCCAAAACTAAAACCTTAAGGTGAATGCGTAGTTGTAGCCCGCGAAATTCAATTTTTCTTACGTTTTTTGCAGTTTTCAGGTCAGTGTCAGGTTGTATCTTGATGAAAATTTGATTCGCGACTATAACAGGTACGTATTCACAGAATTATAATCATCAGAATCATTAATACATCTGTTTAAGTTAGATTTCTACCACCAACACTTTTCCATACGAGATTTGTTCTTAACGGTAGAAATCTAACTTAGAAAGATGTATTAATGATTCTAATTATTATAATTCTGTAAATACGTACCTGTTATTGTCGCGAATCATATTTTGATCAAGATACAACCTGACACTGACCTGAAAATTGCAAAAAACGTAAGAAAAATTGAATTTCGCGGGCTACAACTACCCATTCGCCTTAAAGGGACAAAATATCTACCACATCTCACTAACAACTATGTAAAATACACGCTGTACCTGTATTATACTATATTTATGTAACATGTAGCAATCTAGTTTCTGCTCGATTGTTTACACGTCGACAATTCAGTAAGTTCCCACATCAGAATTTACAAACTACAACGGTGGAACAGCGCTGCTGAAAGGCATTGGGTTCTGATTTCTGCCCAACTTCCGTTCGTGTACAACTTTGTTTGTGCTTTTCAGTAACTATGTTTTTATATTCCTTTTACAACCTACATTATTTCTCAAAGATGGATACGTATCCATCTTACATCTTACATTGTGTTCCATTGCCCAGCAGTGGAACACAATGTAGACCAACAAAAAACAATCAGTACACATCAATATTTTCGTTCTCTTCATTCATGTCTTTCTATAAGTGATTTTTTTTTAGTATTAAAGATAAACGCCTTATTTTACATATTTAACAGTACCTCTGTTAAATATGTAAAATAAGGCATTTATCTTTAATCTTTAGTTTATTTTTCAAATTTCAATTTGGGGCGGGTCGATTGATATCTTCATATCTACCATAGCCTTAACTGATTTACTTTCCTGATCGGCCTATGGTGTAGATGTTTTCGCGACCTATCCATTGTTGATTTGATTTGTTCCCCAAGTAGTGGTATGTTTTTATGCATAATTTCAGCCTGTAACGTTCCCACTGCTGGGACACGGGCCTCCTCTCTGTGATAGGTAGTGGGCCGTAATCCACCACGTGGGCCCAGTGCGAGCTTGTAGATATCACATGTCTTCGAATTATTGGTTCTAGCACAGGATTTCTTACGATTTTTTTCTTCACCGTTTTGAGAGCACTGGTGATGAAATTAAATCCACAAAGGAAAATGCCTGACTGGGTTCGAACTCACAAACTAAAACTTGTAAGTAGGGGGGGGGGGGGGGCACCACTGCTCCACCATGATTTTATGACAGTATCTTAATATGCTATGTCTCCTAGAGGTCATTTACAAGGCTATAATAACAAATACTCGTTATTACTTTCGATCGAAAATGTCACAGCATTTCCCATCAGTAGAAAATATATTGAATCGTTTGTTATCCCACTTACGCGAAAGGTCCCTGGTTCGCATAAAATGAAACTGTAGTGCCTGGTAGATGTAGTGGATGACCGCGCGAAGCTTGTAGTTCTCGTTAGTCCTCCGCCAATGAATCTCGCGGGACGTTGAGTATCTTGCTTACATTGTTTCCTTATTAACATCTACGAGGTATATTTACTGCTATTGGCTGAGATTACAAGGTAGTTTCGAAGCTGAATGATGGGATACTAAGTTGAAATCATGCATTTAAGACAAATAGGTTGGGTGGGTGTTAAGTTTAATGATCAACGATTTCATCCAAAATCAAAAATGTGTTTATTCACAGACATAGTAAGGCCCGTTGTACACGGCACGGTATCTTCATGGTACGGCGCGATAGCCGCATCGTAGAATCGTGTGAGCTGGCATATATGATACGGCAAACCACCGGACGACGCATACGGCGACGGAGCCGTGCTGTATTGTCGCCGTGTCTGTCAACAAGCTTCCATAGTTATCCATACAAAACTGACGATTGTGCCTATACACGGCGAATCAAACGTAGCTTTTCACGGCAAGAAAAATGTTCCAGAAATCTCGACAGAATTTTTAGAGTGAAAATCCGAAGTTTTATTACAACAATGCATGCTACGCAGTGTTGTTCCTATTATGTTACTGTTTTCCACATCACCTTCATGCATTATTTTAGCCATATACTATACTAATTACTAATATAATAATATTATAAAGAGGTAAAATTTGTTTGTAAGTTTGTATGTAGGGGGTAATCTCTGGAACTACCAGTGGGATTTAAAAAATTCTTCTTGCATTTGATAGCCCAATTCTTGAGGAAGGCTATAGGCTATTTAACATCACGCTATGACCCTTAGGAGCCGAGCAAAAAGAAAAAAAGTCAAAAAGAACTTTAAGTGATAGCGCGGGCGGGTGATGCGATAAGACGGGGTGGCTCAGGGGAAACAAGAAGTTTCACGCGAACGGATTCGGGGGCTGAAGCTAGTCTTGAATAAATCTCTCTATCAATACCGTCGGTTTTTCCTTCAAGGATGACCCACTCTTCCGGCACCTTCACCCACGCAAATCATTATTGTCCATAATAGTAAAATAATTTGCCTGGCTTCTATTGTGCTTATGACAATAGCGGGTATAATTTTAAGCGCTATCATTCCTCGACAGAATGGCAGAATATGGCAAAGGTGCGGGGTTATATTATGAGAATTCATGAGCCTTGACTGGCATCTTTAGTTGCGGAGTCATTTGTACTGGCTTATGTAAAGGCGGCACGGGTTTTAAAGAAATAAATGAAGAGAACGTGAAAGTGATATGTTAAAGCTGTTTACTTTGGCAACATCTTGGGAAAGTAAGACTCATTGGTATAGCATAACCAGCCTATAATGTTTCCACTTCTAGGTAACACGGCTCCTTTCTTCGAGAGGGAGTGAATCTTAATCCACCACACGGGCCCAGTGCTGGTTGGTAGATGTCACAAGTCTTCGAATGTTTGGTTCTGGGATATACCAGTTTCCCCAAGATGTTTTCCATCACCGTTTTGAAAGCAGTAGTGATGAAATTATGTATTTACATAAAGTAAAGCGGTTTGAAACCACGACCTTCTCGTAAGTCGGAGCCTTTACCACTGGTTCACCACTGCTCTCCATCGATAAGTATAAGTCCAACGAACTCGAAATGAACCAACGTTTCCTTACTGCTCTGCTAAAATCGTAAGTCTGAAAAATTGGCTTCAGATTAGTTTATTTAGGGCGTGGTTGATATAAGTTTTGTGAATATACTATATGACAAGAAACATGTCACAGATTGCGTTGGACATCTCATATACATCATGCGACAAAACCCGAGACACTTGTCGTGCTACACTTGCAGTAGGATTTTACTACTCGACGCACATACCTCTAGCGAGTGCTATAACTCTAGTACCGGAGAGTCGGCCGTCTAGATTTCATGCAATTAAACCGCGGAAAACAACAATTATCATTAAATTAACACCTACGAATGCCGTTCCCTTAACCGCATAATTTTTGTAAAGCTTAGAAACCATGTCCAACTGAGTGTGCTCGCGTACCTAATTGTATAAGATGGATGCTTTGAACACTGGCCATTTTTATTCCTTCTAGTACCTACTTTCCATGTAATAGTCTTAACTTTCCCTCTATAGGTGATAAAATACTTTAAATAATAGATATTCAGCAAAAGATATATTTGTTTGCTGTTCGCTTAATTTTTGTTTGTTCACGACTAATGCTGTGGATGTAATTAATCATCAGGGCTTTGGTGATAGCTTTTGTGCTATCAGATTTTCCAATCGAATTTTTATTTGTGGCAGTTTTTCATTGGTATTGAAAATTTAAATACAAAGGATACATTCAAATTAATATTCAGTAGGTATGAGCAAAGTTTAGGACTTATACGTCGTCTGTTCAAAAGAAAAGGTGAATTTTGAATTTTTTTGAAAAGTATTTATTTATTCATCAATATCCGTTTTGTCCCCTTCAAAGTAATCCCCCTCAGATATAATGCACTTATGCCAGCGCTTCTTCCAATCCTCGAAGCACTTCTGAAATGCGCTTTTCGGTATGGCCATCAGCTCGTTCTTCGATTCTGACTTTATCTCATCAATTGTGGCAAAACGCTTTCCTTTCATTGGTCTTTCGACGTCATAGTCATATACCCACGTATCGTCACCAATTATGACCCTTTTGAGCAAATCTGGATCGTCGTTGACGTCATTCAACTACTTCTGAGCGATACTAAGGCGACGTTGCTTTTGCTAAAAATTTAGTAATTTCGGAACAAACTTCGCTGCCACACGTTTCATGCCCAAAACATTCGAGAAAATTGCATGGCATGAGCCGATTGATATGCCAACATCCTCTGCAACTTCCCTAATAGTGATTCGACGATTTTCCAAAACAATTTTTTTCACTGTTTCGATCTTTTCTTCGCTTGTTGACGTGGTTGCAACTCCAGGACGCTCATCGTTATCAACATCTTCTCGGCCTTCTGTAAAGCGCTTGTAAACACTTTTTTGGGACAAAGTGGACTCGCCGAATGCCACAGTCAACATTTCAAGTGCCTTGGAGCAGTTTATTCCATTTTTAACGCAAAATTTAATACCTTATTCTTTGATCCATTTTTTTCAACAGTCAAAAATCGAAGAACACACAAAAACGTGACTAACCTTTTCAGTTGTCAACAACAAACTACTAATCCAAATTGGCTGATAATGCCAACATATGATAAACATATGTATACCAACATAACAAAAAAAATATTCTATAATCGAATGTACACAGCCCGCGAAAATTGAAAATTCACCTTTTCTTTTGAACAGACCACGTATAGACGCGTTGCTGTTGATATCATAATCCTATCAGCGGTGGCTCTAGTGGTAAACGGGCTGGAATTACGAGTATAGGTCGTGGGTTCGAAACGAGGCATGCGCTTTATTTGTGTTTTTAATAATTTCATAACCACTGCTCTCAAAACGGTGGAGGAAAACATCGTGAGGAAACCTGCATGTCCTAGAACCAACAATTCTAAGACAAATGACATCTATCTCATTTTGCCCGCATGGCAGATTACAGCCCACTTCCTCTTGAAGAAAGGAGAATCATAATTATAGTATTATGTTCCCAACAGTGGGAACACAATAGACTGATTATGCTTATGCTATGTTACTGTTGATGGATGTTCTAATACGCCTGGTATACAAAAAAAACACCACTGCACATCACCGTGCTTCACCATTTACTTATTAGAAAGCCTAAAATCAAAGGAAGCAGACTTATACTACGAGCAACATCAACAACAAAGTAAAAATCAAGAAGAATGATCACCTAGATATGAATCTTTAATATCACTGAGCGCATTCTCTTGAGCCATGTTTTCACTTAGTCCATTTAGATAAAAATCAATACAACAAGCATCTTAATGGTTTTCGAAAACTCGATTAATATAAACCGCAACAATTTGCTGGTTTCAGTATAAGTAAGAAACGATGTTACAGCTACGTCACCCGTTTATTAGGGTTTTATTGTCGTTCATTAAACGTTTTGCCTTTGGATTGGCTATGACTCGTTTCGAAGCACATTCTAGTAGATAGTACAATAGTCCTTTCGCAGTTCCTACCTCTGGTTTTGCATGACTGTCCAAATCACCGTGATCTTTATTCTCATTCTTATAAAGCTGCTTATGGATTGCTGCCATTGTCAAGTCTGTCAAAATCATTGTGATCTTTATTCTTGTAATTATAAAGTTGCTGTTAGGTTGCTGCAGAGGTAAAATAACTGAACGGACTGTAGTTTGTTTGAAGTTTATATTCATGCTAATCTGTGTACAAATGTAAAAGGCTCAATAGTCGTAACACTGGCCGTTTGTTTTGTACATTAATGAGAAGTTCTGCAATTAAAAGGTGTGCTGTATAAAGTCATTAATTGAGTCTATTTTATTGCATTAATTTATGGTGTGATTACTTGCACTTTCTTTCTCTACTAATAATGCATTGAAATCGCAGTTATTTTGTGGAATGGCGTCAAATTCTCCATTAGTTCCATGTCATATCTTATTTATTTATTATTAAGGCACATCAACAACACAAACACAAACATTTACAAATAACAGAGAACAGAGACATGGACTAGTGTTTACGTCAATTACAGACGTGCACAGCATTCACAAAAAAAAAGAAGCACGCTACAAATAAAAAAAAAATAAGAAACTAATAAAAGAAAACAAAAACAGCAAAAGAACAAAAACTCTAGCTAAAATCTCGGTAGTAGAGAGAATACCCTCATTGACTTAAACATTAAACATATCATAATCATATCATATTATCTTGAAAAATTCATTTTGCATTTGATAGCCCAATTCTCGAGGTAGGTTATAGGCTATTTAACATCACGCTATGAACCTTAGGAGCCAAGCAAATGGAAAAAAGGCAGAAAGAAGGCTAAGCGAAAACTAAGTACATTGTAAAGGGTGTCTCAGTAAGAGTGCACTTTTTAAAATTGGAATATTTTTTTTTCCATGCAAGTTGCAACTCTGAAATTTGACAGCTGTCACCTCTGTTTATTCCGATTATTAAAAATGGAGCGCTTTTCGAAAGAACAACGCGTTATAATTATGAAAACTCATTACAAAAATGGGGAAAGTTACGCTGAAACCGCTCGCAAACTTCGCCAAATTTTCAGCCGAGAAAGTGCACCTACTGTGTCAACCATTCGACACGAATTTGGGACTCAGAAAATCCTCATGCAATCCATGAGAAACAAATGCACCCACAACGAGAAACTGTCTGGTGCGGATTTTGGTCAGGCGGCGTGATTGGACCTTAGTTTTTTGAAAATGAGGCCGAAATTGCAGTGACTGTAAACGGCATTCGTTACAGGAATATGATAACGGACTTCTTGTGGCCTCAACTGGACGGCATGAATCTGGACAACATGTGGTTTCAGCAGGACGGCGCAACCTGTCACACCGCGCATGAAACAATCGACTTATTGCAGCAACGATTTCCAGAACACATTATCTCAAGAAATTCTGATGTCAACTGGCCACCAAGATCGTGCGATTTAACGCCGGTCGATTTTTTTCTTTGGGGTTTAGTAAAATCTCGGGTTTATGCGAATAAACCCGAAACAATTCCTGAGCTCAAATCGGAAATCCAACGCGTCATCGGTGAGATACAGCCACATCTCTGTGCAAAAGTCATGGAAAATTTCATGAAAAGAGTAATGGTCTGTCATCGGAGCCGTGGGGGTCATTTGCCGGATATTTTATTCTATAATTAATCGGAACATGTCTTCTTTACAATACAATAAAAATATCACAACTCTGTCATAAAATACTTGTTTTTATTTTAAAATGAAAAAGTGCACTCTTGTTGAGACACCCTTTAGCACGGGCGAGCGATGCGAAATTTCACGCGGATGAAGTCGCGGGCAGAAGCTAATATATGTATAGTATAAAGTCATTAATTGAGGTATTTTATTGCCTTGGTTTTTTGGTTTGATTAATTGCACTTTCTTTCTCTACTAATAATTCATTGGATTCGTAGGTAACTTTGTGAAATGGCGTCAAAATCATCATTCGTTCCATGTCATATCGTTTCTACCAACTTTGTGATGGTTCTAATTCAGATTTTGTTTTGAACGTTAGTGTGCCTTATGAAATTGAATTGCCGTAGTATCATGTAGATACGGAAACGATTCGTACAGATAGTAATCACTAACATTAGTAATACAAATCAAACTCTTCCGATACACGGCTTGACCTGCATCCGATCTGATATACAAAGTTCGAATGATGTTCCGAAAATTACATCCGACGTTATTCATTATATAATGAAGAACTTTTAAATTTCTAATGTAACAACCAACAATGCTTCGTTTCCTAATGTAGGTTACATTATAAAGGGCAAAAGGGCCAGATGACAACCGCTGGTATTTGATAAGAAATGAAAATTAAACTAATCTATCTAAAAGTAGACATCAGAAAGTTCGTTGTAGTACTGTAAAGGTTACTTGGCTCGCGATATTCCGTTTACTTTATCTGCTCCAAGAAAGTGAGGTACTCCGGTTTAAGATAGCCGTTTATAAAGTTATGTTACGTGAATTCGAGTTGGGTAATTATTTGATCGTTTTAATTACGAATCTTTGGTCGAATCGGTCTAATTAGTTTTCCGTATTCCGGTATTCGATGTAGATCTCGCTTCGTGCTGCGCCGATTTCCTTGTTATCAACATATTTTAATATTTTATGATATTCGTCGTTTCCCTTTATTGGTATATAAATACTTTAGTAATTTTTACTTTTCATAATTTCTACTCGTATTTTTTTAATGTTTACCTGTTTTTTCCCACTGCTGGGCAAAAGTCTCCCCCATACTTTTCCAGTTTTCGTTCTCTTATGGCTTCTCCGGCCAATCGGTCAGGAACGAGTCCAAATCGCCAAGCCAGCGTTTCTTAGGCCTGCCTCGGTGACGATGCTCGTCGTCAGGCGTGTGACGATCCTGGCTCATCTGTTTTGATGCATCGTATACGTATGATCCACCCAGTCCCATTTCATCCTCGCAGACTTATCGCCAAATTCTCTTTTCGTATAACTATAATAATTTAGCTATTGTATCTTAAAAGGTTTACTTGTATGTAGCTTCCTTCCTAATGCATTATCTCCTGTTTCAAACTTTAATATACAATTAAGGTAGGAGTTATGTTTTGGTTTACTCTTAAAATGTTTACCTGCTGTAAATCTTTTGGAAACTTATTTCGATATTTTATTGCGACATAGCTTATTTACATCGTAAAAGTAAAGACGCACCTAACGGCATATATCACAGCATATACATATAATACAGATGGTAGTATTACTCTCTCTTCAGAGCGCACAATGTGAAAATTCTCGTGTCAAAGGTATTATGTTCGTTTTATATTGTTGTCGTAAGTACGTCTGTATGTCCTATAGACAACCAGAATGTCCCACCTAGACGTCCAATCTTACATAATTAGCAATTTTATGTTCGCCCAATCGATGCCGTGAGAGAAAATTCTCGGAGAGCTCATAAACGTCTATATTAATAAAATAAATCAGATAATCTGTCGGATTGTTCGACATTTCGGAGTTCGCACGGCGGCGCGGGTGCAACCTCCATTATGACCCCAAAGAGTTACGTAACTGTCGGGCTCTACGATTTTTTCTACGTCAGAGATGGTAAAAAAAAAGTAATGCATAGGCATTAGCCATGCTTCCATGTAGCCGTTCACTTTGAATGGTATCTTATTGCGGATCGAACGAATAGAAAATTATATAAATTGCTTCTCGTAGTACGCGGCCCCTCGCGCCGTTATGGGCACTTCGTGAACAATTACTGCTGCTAAGAAGAAATATATGCTTTTTGTTATGATTGACGAGTCACTTTTATGCATATTGCAGCACGATTACACGTGTACTGTTAAGGGTTTGTTTGCCCAGTGGTTTGTCGAGTAATTCAAAACAACCTTTACAGGAAAACCTATTTGTGCACGAATCTAGTAGTAGGTATTTTGCAAAGTCAAAAATTTATATTGATTTACAACGACTTTTGAAACGCAAACTAATTATTATCTTCAATTATAGAATGCATCATATTCTGATACAAATGAAAAAACACTCTGAAGACCACCTATTTCAGGGCCATGAAATCTGACAGATTACAAATCGGTGGGTTTGTAACCTGTTTGAGAAGACTGTTATAAACTAAGGGTGGGGTTCCGCAGGGTTCAGTTCTTGGACCTCTCCTGTGGCACCTGGTATCCGACGCTGTCTTTTTTGTCGATCTCTAAGTATATTAGGTAGCAGAAGTATTCACCATTCTAAAAAATAGATACTTAGTTACGTTTTGAACAAATTTGGAATGAAACCCTGAAAGTGAAAACAGCATAATCCTTGTAATTATTAAGCAAAGCAACAATGAATCATCTGTTTTCATTCCTAACGTTAATTACTTAGTTAGTTCAGGTGCCGTTTCTATTTATGTCTTCTAGTATGACACTGCCTGCTTAATAATAGATGAAATAACGTTATTAGCATCAAAAGCTTCCGCGACTTGCGTGTTCGTGTTAAATTCTCATTAGAACCTTCTGCGTGATTGGAATAAATCCTTCCACTTGTTGACTGGGTTGCTATTACTGCATCTTGGTTTAATCTTTAAGATCTATTTCTCTATTCGTAATATTGTTAAATGCAACAGCACATTTCTTCTCCTTCTTTCGTATCGACATGACTCAAGAGCTACACAAGGTGTAATTGTCATCATCATCTTTCTGCCCATCTACCTTTGGGTTGGCGTACCGCGTTTTCTTATTCTATCTTCCCCTGTCAACCTTTACGCTACCATTCGCTCCCTTCTCTCTCATATCATTCCTCACACAATCTATCCATCTTTTCTTTGGCTCTTCCTCTCCATCCAGAAAAAATTATATTCACAACTCTTTTAGTCGCAAGATGTGATTGTAATAACTGAAAGAGGTAATTGTACTCATAATTATGAATAACTTTTCAGGTTTTCTGTTATTTCAATTACACCACGTACAAGAAAAGTTCATGACCTTGTGATAAAGTGGCTACCCTTTTTAGTCAGCAAAGGTGCCAAGATTGTTAGCAGGGCTATCCAGGGTGCGTCGGTGTTACTAGATGAAAGACAGTTGTAGAGGATTTTTGAATTGGTTGCTAGGCTGGATGCTGGTAACACTTTCAACTACTTGTCTGTTTCCCAACTCTAAAATTACTCGACTTAACAACAGATGCGTAAAATTGAATGTATCAACGCGTTTAAGAATAGGGGTTCTAGCCGAGGGCAGCGGCGCACACGCACATTAATCAGCAGCTCAATGGGCATGTTACAGACAATTAATGTTCGATAAGTCATCGCTGGCCCGTTGCGAGGCTACGATAATTTACCCCCGGCTATTACTAGTTACTACTAGACATTAGATTTCCCCGCGGTTTCACATGTGCCTTGTTCGAAAGCGCGGTTTAATAAGACCTATATAAACGGGAGCAGCGATAACGTTTAGTAAATGGTCTTAACAAGTCTACTTAGCTTAAGGCCCTTTGTACACACACGTTTTTTTTGCCGTGAAAAAGCACTCTCGTGTGTAAGCACCATCGTCAGTGTTGTATGGACGCTGTGGAAGTTTGCTGATAGACACGTTTTTCTACGACGCGGTTTATATGCCGTGTGTTGGCACGGTCGTCTGTGTTGTATGGATCACTGTGGAAGTTTGTTGACGACACGGCGCCACTACGGCCAACACCCTCGCCGTAAACCATAGAACCGTGGCATATACAAGGTCATACGATGTGTCTACGGCGCGGTTAACACGCTGTACCGATACTATGCCGTGTACAAAGGGCCTCTGTGGTGTATGTAGACAAGGTGTAATTTTATAAATGTTACAGTTCAAGGTGTTGGTGGAGTGTTATTCTGGTACTTATCCCGCCTTTGCGTTTAAGCTAAATCCAGAGCATTAGTTCAGACTTCAGAGGTTAGAGACTAGTTCTTATTAATTTAGAGTTAAGAGCGCTAACTCAATATGCCACTCATTATTTTAAGACCTTCTAGCATAACCTCTCATCTGTATACCCGAAGACCTAAATCTCTACTTAATTTAACATAACATAGGTACATCCCCTTTTTTCCCCTAAAGGTTTGGCAGAGTTGCACATATATCCGCATTTTTCCAGTTATGTTTAAGGCTCAAATCATACGGCGAACAGTTTCAGTGTCATATAATTTTAAACTTTATCTTCATTGCTATAATACATAGTATCGCTTGAGAAACTTGAATCGTCGGAGTGCTCGCGGCGCCGCGGGCGGCCGCGCAACTTTTTCAAGTTTCTCAAGCAATACTATGTATTATAATAATGAAGATAAAGTTTAAAATTATATGACACTGAAACTGCTCGCCGGTTAGCTGCCATCTCGGTGTGACTTGACCCTAAGTCTCAAGTAATATGGGGCGAGCCTATTGCCATCAACCTGGCACAAATAAGACTCCGGACTGCTGCTGTGAAATTCCTAATAGAAGTAACTCAATAACAAAAATTCATCAACTCAATCTCAGTTTTATACAGGGTGAAATTGAATTCATAGGCATCCTTTTAAGGGGTCATTGTAATCATCATTATGAACAACTTTTACTATGGGATCAAACCTGAAATCGCGAAAAAAAATCAGCTCTTCCCTACATTTTGACGAGTTATGTGAACATAAATGCAAGGAACAGCTGATTTTTTTTTCGCGATTTTAGGTTTAGTCCCATAGTAAAAGTTGTTCATAATGATGAGTACAATGACCCTTTAAAAGGATGCCCATGAATTTAATTTCAACCTGTATAAAACAACCTGAATATGAATGAAGAAATGTGTGAGATTTTTGACGAATCATTTGGCCCCAATTTTCGGGGATGTTCGAAAAGTCCAATCAGTGAAGCCCGGGAGATGAAAATGAAGAATGTATATGAAAACAAACAACATGAAAATGAATGTTCGTTTTATTTGAGCTCACGTTGAAATGAAAGGGTGTGATCATGTGTGAGAGCATTGTGTTCAGTCACGCTTGCAGGCGTGCAAATATGGAGATGAGAGCTCGTTTTGTGCAGGTGTGAAATTGAATTCGATTTCGTGGTCATGCAGATGCATTTGTTTGAATTTTGACACGGACTACTTACTTACTGCGGTTTACCTGAAGGTGTGGATTGTAGGTTATACTCACTGAGATAAAGTACTGTACAGTTCTATGGTTATACTGAAGTTAGTTGGTTCCTCACGACCATAGTATAATATTATAATAGTACATTATGATACATGTGTGCTATGTTGATCATTAAACTCGAGGCGGTATTATTCGCGCGAGCCGCAGGCGAGCGCGATAAGGTAGCCTCGAGTTTAATTATCAATGCACACGCGTATCATACGACGTTTTTCAACACACTTGCGAGGAAAAAAACAGACTTGTATTGTTAAATATTAACTTGTATAGATAATGGCGGGCTGGGTTTGTCATTCCGCGCGCCGCGCTGGCGTGCGCGCGCAGGTTTACCCATAGAGTAAGTAATGGTCATTCCTAAAGGCACATACAAAACCGATAAACAGCCTATAGAAAAAATATAATAAACACAAAATAATGTTTAGACTGATCGTAGTGTTGTCGTATGTCAAATTGTAGTTTAGTTAGTATGGAATTAGAAAGTACTATTGGCATAGATAAATATACATTAATTCAGTGAGAATCCGCAATAATAGAACACCAGTGGTCTTTCCCGTTTGGTTACGGGAGGGACGACGGAAAATTGTAAGGTGCATCCAGACAGAACGAGGCATGCGCCGCAAGTGCTTTTTTTTTTGTATGTTAGATGCCTCAGCCTGAGGCAACCGTACATATAAAAAAATCATTTGCGGCACATGCCTCGCTATGTGTGGATGCACCCTAAAGTGTAGTTTAGTTAGTATGGAATTAGAAAGTACTATTGGCATAGATAAATATACATTAATTCAGTGAGAATCCGCAATAATAGAACACCAGTGGTCTTTCCCGTTTGGTTACGGGAGGGACGACGGAAAATTGTAAGGTGCATCCAGACAGAACGAGGCATGCGCCGCAAGTGCTTTTTTTTTTGTATGTTAGATGCCTCAGCCTGAGGCAACCGTACATATAAAAAAATCATTTGCGGCACATGCCTCGCTATGTGTGGATGCACCCTAAAGTGAATGCGCAGTGGTAGACCGCGAAATTTAATTTTTTTTAAGTTTTTTATAATTCGCAGGTAAGTATCAGGTTGTATCTTGATCATAATGTATATTTATCCCGCGACTTCGTTCGCGTGAAACTTCTTGTTTCCCCCGAGCCACCCCGTCGTATCGCATCACCCGCCCGCGCTATCACTTAACGTTCTTTTTTACTTTTTTTCTTTTTGCTCGGCTCCTAAGGGTCATAGCGTGATGTTAAATAGCCTATAGCCTTCCTCAAGAAATGGGCTATCAAATGCAAGAAGAATTTTTCAAATCCGACTGGTAGTTCCAGAGATTACCCCCTACATACAAACTTACAAACTTACAAACATACAAACTTACAAATTTTACCTTTTTATAATATTAAGTATAGATATGTATTTAAAGAATTATAGTCATTAGAATCATTAATATATATATATTTAAGTTAGATTTGTTCCCTAAGAACTTTTCCATAAGAGATTTGTTCTTATGGAACAAATCTAACTTAGAAAGATGTATTTAATGATTCTAATGATTATAATTATGTAAATAGGTATCTGTTATAGTCGCGAATCATATTTTAATCAAGATACAACCTGACACTGACCTGAAAATTGCAAAAAACGTTAGAAAAATTTAATTTCGTGGGCTACAACTGCGCATTCATCTTAAGGTAAATTTTTAGTTCATCTTGGGACCAAGGACAATTCAGACTATTTAAAAAAAAAAGTAAAATATGGCTCGCGGATTCTTTTTGGCATGAAGTCTCTTTGAAGAGATTTAAAAAAAAAACGCACTTCTCCGACCTCCGACTAGTAAATTAAATAGTTATCTGTGGAAATAAAGCACAAGTACCGTAACGTAAAGAAAAAGCATACACTGCATTATTTTCTGTTTGTAATACACTGCATTATGGATCTAAAAGCTGTGCAGTAAGAGCCATTTTACGAGCAAGTGTGTTGAAAAGAGATTTTTTTTTGTATGTTTGTTTGTTACGCTTTCACGCTAAAACTGCTAAACGGATTTGGATGAAATTTAGCACGTGAGTAGACTATGATCCTGGATAAGGACATAGGATACTTTTTATCCCGATATTTCCACGGGATCGAGACTATGCGAGTGAAACCGAAATGGCAGCCAGTATTTAATATAGAAAACGCAAATCATCTTGGTACACAACAGTTTCTTTTTTTAACGAGTTTGTTTAACTGTGTAAGTGGGTTACAACTGTTTCGAGGGTAAATATTACTAGGAATCCTGTAATTAAAAATGTAAGTAAAAACTTTCTTTGATAAAAACCTATTTCTCTGTAGACACCAACTCCATTCTGGTAATGTATCCCATTAATTCTACAATCGAACACTGCGCTCGAATTCGCTCGCATCGAATCGCAACCGATTATGAATCGAGATCAAATCGCATTAATTACATCGAATGGAACGTCGATACTTCGATAGTTAATAAAGAGCCAGGATTATATTGCAAATAAACGATCTGAACAAACACTTTGACAGCACAATTCGATTGAGGCGACAGGTGAAATGTATTGAAATAAACTCTTCCATTCATTGAATTATAAATGTTTAATGTTGTTTATTTTTATGATGACCATGCGAGGTTAATTTTGTACATGCACACAATGTAAACATACTACATGTATAGACGAACTGACTATGTTAAATAATAATATATCTAATGCGAAAGAAGTATGTAGGTACATTATTACCCCAGTCGGTTTTATGAAAAGTAGGTATTTTCACTTCAGTTTTCCGTGTTCTAGGAGTCTACTCTCCATGCACGAATTCTGTAGTTGCAGCCATAGTTACGGGTGTTTACCGTCCGTATAACCCCTTCGGATATAAGATTACATCCGGGCCCGAGCTAAGAATTAATGACAACGCGATTTGGCTGCTTTACTCAATCCCGAAGTGTTTTTGCCCGTCCGAAAACGTTAATTAATCTAGAGACTATGGTTCATTCCGAAGTACCTTACTACTTTCGGAGGGCCCGCCGCGTTTCTTCGTTGACTGGGTTAGAGAGTAGGTCCCCTGAAATAATAGAAAACATGACCCTAAAATTACCGAGATCCGGCGTTTCTAAATTTTCCAAAGATATGAACAACAATGGCCGCTCGAAATTGATTTTGTCTAGTTAGCTCGGAGATTTAGACGAAAACAAACATTACTTAAAATAAATGTTCTTTTATATCGATTTTATTTAATTTCGAGCGGCCATTGTTGTTTACATCTTTGGCGAATTAGAAACACCGGACTGTAGATAGATACTATGCACCTATTATTAATAATTACAGAAAGTTTATATGCACAGTATTACAATACATTTAGCATTTATCCATCATGCTTTATATTAGATCCATCTTACCCATCAGGAATTTCTCAGTAGCATCCCGAAGTCTGGAATTGTGACCGGTTGATGGCAATAAGCTCGCCCCGATTGTAAAACATAACTGGCGAACTATTTATGTACACCTCTACCAGCCTAGTCTTTTGAGATAAACACAATGCCATAAGCATCTTCTGGGCACGCTCGTTCCATCATAGACCTCATCCATCGGTTTCCATCAGGCGTGGTTAATTGCCGGCCCATTCAGCAATAAAAAAAATTAAACATTCGTGATGATATGTCATGTTATGTTACCTAACCTACATAGATTCACTGAACTATTATCGACTGACCAAACGCGTCATAACATTGTTGTTGTTGTTGTAATACAATATCATTATCCTACAACCTAATTAGTTTTTAAAAACCATTCAACCGATATGACGACATTATCCAAAGTCAATCAACAAGATCAATTTCTCAGTTCCGGTTTCCAATGACGTCATTCGTTTCCGATTCCATCGACGAAATAATCCGATTACTTACGAGTTTATAATAATGTAACCACAAGAGTATTCAGCGGCTTTATTTAGATTAATTCAGTTTGATTAATGAAGAGTGCGGAGAAAGTTCGGCTCGCCGTCTCCTTTGTTTCATGCCATGATTTGGGATTAGATTTACTGGCATTCAGTTTCACCTCTTTGCTCGATAATACTGGCTTACATAACCGCACTGTACTCGAATTTGTCTATGCTTTTTTCTTTTTTTTTGTGGTCGTTGTTATGAGATTGGATAGCTGTCGAAATATTAACTGTATATTAGGTGTTTATTAAAGTTTTATGTAATGTAAATTCGGAATTAACTAAATTGTTATTTGCGAGTCCATTAAAAAGTGTTGTGTAAGTTTACGGATTTAACAATAACGTTTTTGTTGGTGTCATCAAGCGGCGAAAATTTACAGTCAATTTCTCATCAATCTAGCAACATGACTCTTTAGATTTGAATGAGGTCGTCTAGACTAGCTTTTTAAACAGACAAAGGCATTTCGCTCGAGTCTAGTATTAGGATTAAAGGCGATTTTGTCGTGGATGACACGAATTGTTAAAAAAAAATATGTAATTTATACTGACATTGGAAAGTAGCAGCGATTTGCAGTATGTGGGTCACTGTACCGCGCGTTACCGCTGTTTCAAAAGTATAGATACAAATAAATGAAATTGAAGTGTATGTTTGTAATGTCAAAAAAACAGCTTTTTACTAAATGCATATGAAAGTATACTTTTGTCTGTCTGTTTGTTCCGGCTAATCTCAGAAATGCCTCGATCGATTTTGACGGGAGTTTCACTCACTGGCAGATAGCTGATGTTATAAGGAGTAACTTAGAATTTTGTTTTAGAAAACGAGTTAGGGTTCCGCGCAAAAAAAACAAAACCCGCGCAGGCGAAAGAAGTCGCGAGTACAGCTAGTCTTTTATAAAAACTATGATGAGTGTGATTCCCATGACCAGCGAGTTCTGTATCAACAAATAGCATTCTGACTCGTCGTTTATGTATGTACAAATAGTTGTTATTGCGCGCTAAAAGGGAAATTATCCTTATCTAATAATATTATCCTGTTGTGTATCGGTATTTAAAAAGTTGCATCATGTGATGTTTAAATGGTCGCCTATATATTTGTTTGAGGAGTATGAGGAAAGGCAACTAATATGTATATTATCCCCCATACTAATAAACGTAAATTATCAAATGAATAGTTACACAAATTATTAACCTAAATAAATAAATAAATAAATAAATAGTTACACACCGAATTCTCTCTTTCAGTCGTCAGTAATTTGACTTTCGAAAGAAGAAGACAAAGCGTTGTGTAACTATACAGACGCTATACGACGTTTATTAGTAAGGGGGTAAGGCATAAATTTATAAGTTATGTAACTGTGAATTTTGCATAACACAACAACACCCCTGTAATATATGACGGGTTAGGCAGAGATGTAGCTATTAGTACACCCACATTTTGCTAGTTATATTATTTTAGTTCCCACGTAATAGGGGGCAAGCCTATTGTTATCAACCGGGCACAAATCCAGACTCCGGGCTGCTACTGAGAAATCCCTGACGGTAAAATCCAATAACACTTTGCCCGACCTGGAAATCGAACCGAGACCCTCATGCTCAGCAGTAGAGCTTGCGACCAATAGAGCAAGGAGGCAGTCTTTGAATGTTATGTCTTATACATATAATTATATTTCTACAAGGTGAAATTGAATTCATGGGCATCCTTTTAACGGGGTCATTGTACTTATCAATATGAACTACTTTTACTATGAGACTAAACCTAATATCGCGAAAAAAATCAGCTGTTCCTTGCATTTATGTTCACATAACTCGTCAAAATGTAGGGAACAGCTGATTTTTTTTCGCGATTTCTGGTTTGGTCCCGTAGTAAAAGTTTTCATAATGATGAGTACAATGACCCCTTAAAAGGATGCCCATGAATTTAATTTCACCCTGTAAAAGTAAAATCACTTTTCTTCTGAAAAGTAGGTACAAATGTTGTTATAACATGAGATTCAATGGAAATAGCAAATGGGATCCATCGTTAATACCTAAAAAATGGGATTCAAAAGTGGGATTCAACGAAAATAAATCTTAATCGCGGTACTCCGAAAAGCTCTTTACCACGTGGTCGTGTAAATGCACCACAAATCACAATAGAGCACGTCTGCGCCCGCGTCACCGCGATCATTAGTGACAGTCGCGACGTCCGACGACGCCCAATTTCGTCATTATGTTTTAAATCCACCCGTTATCATTAACTGTCATTTTGGGTCATTTCACGAACCGTTAGATATGGAGTCTGCGGTGTGTGCGGCGAAAACGGCTGCACTATTGTTTGCGGATGAGGGTGTGAAATTAAATGGCCTGAACTGGTTTAGAGGTGGACGGTTTTAAGTTCGTATAAGTTAAAAGTGATAATTTGAAGTTATTGACAGTTAGAAACGGTGGCAAGGTATGGAGTAGACCTTTGCCTAGCAGCTGTGCGCCAATGGGACAATACAAGACGACCCACTGACCAAAATAAAAGAAATGACAGTTTGGCAAATATTTATAAGTAAGTAAGTACTTATTCCTGCTCAGGAATCGGCTGTCGAGCCGAGGCAAAATATTGTAAGAGCTTTTCACCAGTTGTCTTGTCGGATACAGCGCTATGTAATCCTTCTATACCTAAGTTACCTACCTAATATTTTTTCTAGACAAGCTTATCAGCGTAATTTTTTCACAAAAACTATCTTCTTAAAAGAACGCATCATAATCGGTAAAACGCGCTATAACTAGACGTTGTAAATGTCACTTTTCCCGCCAATTTTTCTGTCATTGTCATCGCGGTATAATGGCGGACGCTCGCCCTCAATGTGATATTTTTGATGAATCCGAGCAATTAGAGTAAAACGCTGCTAAACAGTAATTTGAACGAATTTCCCGTGTTTAATGCGCCGTGTAACTTTCTTTTTGTTGCGACGGTCAAGAGGTTAAATAGACTGTAAATACTAGAGCCAATTTGTTTCTTTTTTCCAGAGACAATGGAAATTATTTTCCTTTTTAACTTAACTTTTTAAATATAGTACAACAATAGAGGTGAGGTATTTTAGGATTTAACGACTAATTTTTCCGGGTATAATAGAGTGTCATTATTTCTTTTCTCTTTCAGTCAATTTTAAAAGATTCTAAGTAGTGTAATCCTAGGTAACAAATATTATATTAAACAATCATAATAATGTTGCATAATTATGCAAGAGATATAATTATATAGGTAGTTGCAAGTTTCAGGAAAGTATGTTGTGTGAAATATGGCCTAATACCTATTTTTGTGTTGGGTTTTGCTCGGTTCAAGAACCATTTTTAGTAAGTGGAGTCATACAGGGAAAAGTATTTCAGTTAAAACCTATTAAATATAGTTTAGTTTATAAATCCATATTTATAAACTGTATCAGATTTAAGTATAGAGGATTACCTAATTAATTATTAAATGATACAGGTGGTTATTTTAAAAATAAATACATTCAAATGTCTCTCAGAGGGGTGTTCAGTCCACATATTTACAGCAAAACGGAAACGTTTGAATACTCTGAATTGAATGCATGAGTGAAGATTTTCGCGTCACTTTCCTAACCTAATAAGCAGAACTAAACGTTGAGTCATCATGTCATTACAACAGCTAGTTACACTTACCAGCTAATTGACAAGCCATTATTGGCCGTATCACGTTTGTATCAAGGGTGATAGCTGTTTGTTCGTGTTTGATTTAATTGAACTAATTGTGTTCGCGACCGTACGAGATAGTGCATTGAGACTTTGAAAGGCGACAGATAAGTAGAATGCTAATATATTATACCTACTACAAAAAAATAAAATTGAAATTTCTGTTTGTAATTTCAAAATAACAGTTTTTAATAAATGCATATGAGTATATATACAGTAGGTATTTATAACAAAAAAACATTTTTTTTTTCACTGTCTGTCGTTGGTTTGATCCGGCTAATCTCCGAAACGGCTGGACCGAATTTGACGGGACTTTCACTGGCATATAGCTGATATTATAAGAAGTAACTTAGGCTCCTTTTGTTATAGAAAAAGAATTAGTGTTCCGCGCAAAAAAAAAACGCATGAAATACAATTAGTTTTGCCGACATGCACACAAACGAAGTCGCGGGCACAGCTAGTATAATACTATTATTGAAAGCGAATAACCACATTGATTTGCTGTTCCGATTATGCTAATAAAAGATGACAACGATGACTTGTACATGTACAGTCTTTGTTATAGGTACATTATGCGAAATATAATAAGGTTAATACACACTGCTGTAAGGAAAATGCTCCACTTTGTATTTAAAATTAATGGCAGGTAAGTATGTCATTCTTTGTGTAGGGATGGTTTGTTTATCTAATAATGGTCTATTGTCATTTTGATTTATATCATTTGTTAGTTGTTTTGGATTTTTTCACATTATTTTTTTGTTGATCATCATCTGCCTAGCCTTTTCGCAACTATGTAGGTAAAGGAAGAAAGAAAAATTGCGTTTATTGGCATTAAAGCAATATAAATACATCTTAAAACTATGAAAACAGAAAACAAAGATTATGCCAAAAGGGCCTCAGCTCAGCATAATTATCAGGTGACAACACAAGGTGTACCACCTGACGCCTATTTTCATCTGCAATGTACAGACGCCAGCACATCAACCTACTACAATCTGTCAAATTTCTTTAATAGATTTTCAACTTTATCACTAAAGTATAAGGTTCAAAGTTGATTGGAAAAATGTGACAGTTTCGGGTTGATTGATGTGCTGGCGTCTGTACCTACAGACAGTCAAAATATGTCGCATTTCGAGAATTAGGAAAGAATTTAGGTACTTTCTTAGGTGTTCATGTTGTGGTTTTGTGATCTGTGTCTGAGCGTCTTTTGTTTAAAGAACTATAAAGCTGCGTCTACGCTAGGCGAGCCGAGCACGAGTAGAGTACAAGCGGAGCACGAATTCACATGGCGAGGCGTGCTCGTTCGAGGCTCGTAAGTCGGTCCACACTACACGAATTTGTGCTCGGCTCGTGCTCGGCTCGTGCTCGGCTCGCGCTCGGCTCGTCTAGCGTAGACGCAGCTTTACACATTGCAATAAGAATGAATATTCAAAGTCAAATCATTTATGTCAATTAGGCACACAAAACGCACTTTTAAACGTCAAGATTTACAAGAAAATAGAATTGATTCTAGTCGCCCTTTCCAAAAGGTTGTTTCGTATAGAGAACTTTGGGTAAGAAAATCTATATTTACTGTTTTAAAATATTTTGCATACATTAATTATATGTGAAGACGATGTTACTAAAATAGGTACAATAAATTAAAAATGAAGCAATACATGAATTATGTACATGGTGCTCACAATTGAAATAAAGATGAGATCAGCAGTGGGACAGCACAGTATATTCATTCGTGGTTAATATTTTACAAGCAAGTTACAAAGTACAATAGAATATAAACAACCCGTAACCAAGCTTATTTAAATCAATGACAGCAATGTGTTACATATGATTATTTCTCGCAGGCCAGTATATACATATAAATATACGACCTCCAATACGCCCCCTTAATCTATTACACATGCATATCACTTCTGTACTCGGTACATAAAAATAAATCAAATAGATACTAACACTTCTGTGTTTAACTGTACTAGCTGTATACAAAAGTATAGTACAAAAAACAGAAGAATAACAAAGAAAAGAATGCATAACGAAACTACATAGAAAATTATCTATTACCAAAACAACATAAAAATAAACATTTAACTACTCATCGCCCCCTTAATCGAATAATTTGATAGGGATAAATCCTTTAAAAATTCTCTTAACTTCGGGCTATGAACACTTTTAGTTAAAATGTCAGCTATCATATTATTAGTTGACATGTACTTTATCTCAATTTTGTTAGTAAGTACACACTCGCGAATAAAATGATATTTTATATCTATATGTTTCGTCCGATTATGCATCATTTTGTTACCTGCAATTTTATGCGCCGACTGATTGTCATTATAAATTACTACCGCTTTACTATCCACAGCCGTTAAACTATTTAGTAAACTCCGTAAATAGAGAGCTTCCTTCGAAGCTTGACTTAATCCTACGTACTCTGCTTCTGTACTTGACAAGGATACTGTCGCTTGCTTCCTACTCTCCCATGACACTATATTTTTACCTATTTTGAAAATTAATCCTGTGAAAGACTTTCTATCAAGTGCCCCTCCCCAATCTGCATCTACGTAGCCTCGTAAGTCTAAATCTCCCGACTTCCTAAAAGTGAGACAAAGGTTAGACGTACCTTTTAAATACCTTAAGACCCGTTTCGCACATTTAAAATGTATTTCATTATAGCATGAATTGAATTGTGAAAGTACACTTACCGCATGTGCTATGTCTGGTCGCGTATTACAGGCCAAATAGTTTAGACAGCCTATTAAGCTTTGATACGGCAGATCGCTATGAGAATTTGTCGATCTTTCTAATTTCATACCGACTTCCATTGGGGTTAAAACTGGCTTAGCGTCTGTCATGTTAAAGTCATTCAAAATATCCGAAATGAACTGTTGCTGATCTAGACAAATAACATCTTTGTCCCTCCTCAACCTCATGCCTAAAACATGCCTAGCCTGCCCTAAATCTTTCACTTTAAACTTGTCAAGCAAATTGTTTTTTAATTTCTGCTTTTCTTGTTCACTGTTTCCAAAAATAAAAAGGTCATCTACGTAAATAACGACAATCAACTTCTTGTTGTTTTTAAACTGCTTTTGATACAAACACGGTTCTATCTTTGATTGTACAAAGTCTAAATTCAACATTTCTTTATCCAATTCCTTGAACCAAGCATTTGAAGCTTGTTTCAATCCGTACAAAGAACGCTGCAATTTGCATACTTTGGTTTCTTGACCTTTGACTACTGCTCCTTTTGGTTGGAGCATGTAAATGTCCTCTTTAATTTTTCCGTATAAAAAGGCAGTCGTGACATCCCATTGTTCAATAAACCAACTGTATTCAACAGCTAGCGAGAACAACAATCTTAAAGTAGAGCTTCTTACTACAGGAGAATATGTCTCAGTATAATCTACACCACATACCTGTGTGAAGCCTTTTGCTACAAGTCTAGCCTTGTACTTTGTTACCTTGCCATCGCTATCTTTCTTGATTTTGAACACCCATTTGCATTGGATAGGCTTCTTATCAGCTGGTAGATCCACCAACGTCCAAGTCTGGTTCTCCTTCAGTGACATAAGTTCATTATCTATCGCTTTTTGCCATAAATCACCATCTGGTCTCGCCAACGCTTCATTAATAGTCAATGGATCACCATCAAGACTGTTCTCCTTGGCATACATAACATTGCATCCGTACCGGTCGACTTGTTTGCGTTCTCTTAAAGGATACCTCCTTTCTGATTCAGGTATTCTGACTTCTTCTTCAGTCAATACATCATCAGATACTCGCTCTGGTAATATAGGTTCAGGTCCTATGTCCTCCGATACTTCTACGTTCTCGTCTTCAGTATCACGATACATATCGTTGTGAGCCTCTAAATGTTCAGATCTGCTTGTAGATACGTTCGGTAAACTGGAAGGAACAGAATCTTTATTTAGGTTTATGATTACTTCCGACTTTTCTACGTTTTCCTTTTGGAGAAAGACGTTTTCCAGAAATTTCACATCTCTCGCAGTCGTCACTTCACCTGTCTTAGGATTCATCAGACGATAACCCTTCTGATTATCAGGATATCCAATAAAAATCATCGGTTCCGTCTTCATGTCCAGTTTCCGTCTCTTTTGCTTTGGCATCAATCTATATGCCAAACAACCAAAGATTTTCAAATGACTAACATCCACATCTTTTCCATTCCAAAGCTTTTCTGGTACCGCATTATTCAATGCTTTCGTAGGGCTTCTGTTCTTTAAGTAAACAACAGTATTTACAGCCTCGGCCCAATACTTCTTGCTCAAGTTCGATTCTGACAGTAATGTTCTTGCCTTCTCTATTATAGTACGATTCGCTCTTTCTGCGACAGAATTATGTTCCGGCGTGTACGGTACAGTCGTCTGGTGTTTTATACCTGCAGACTTTAAAAATGATTTAAATTTACCATTACAATACTCCGCGCCGTTGTCAGATCTCAGACATTTAATCAATTTACTTGTCTCATTCTCAACTTCCGCTTTATATTCACGGAACTTATCTAATGTTTCGCTTTTGTTCCTCAAAAAATAAACATGAGTCTTTCTAGTATAATCGTCAATAAATAGAAGAATATACCTCGAACCACCGAACGATGGCTCCTCGATTGGTCCACAAACGTCGCTAAAAACCAATTGTAAGACCTCGTTCGCTCTCGTACCTTGCTTTTTAAAGGGACTTTTGCATGTCTTTCCTTCTATACATGGAATACACGGCTCGCATAAATCGGTACTCTTAAATTCCATACCACTTACTAAAACTTTCATTTTATTCATATAATTACGCGATAAATGAGCTAATCTTTTGTGCCAAACGTTCGAAATATTTTCATTTTGTTTTGACAATGTCACATTCACGACGTTATTTTGATTTTCTGTCAACTCATAAATTCCGCCGATCTCTTGACATCTTGCAATAATTTGTTTTTTACTTTGAATCATGCAACCTTCTTTGTCAAAATTCATGCAATAATTCTTCTTGGTCAAATCGCTCACCGAAATTAGGTTCATGGATAAATCAGGAACATGTAAAACGTTTTCTAAAATTAATTTTCCGTTTTCGCTGACTTGTGGCTCAGCATTTCCTCGTCCTTTCACCAATAACTTCTCCCCGTTTGCTACTGCGATCTTCATGTTGTCGTTTACATGTGTGTAAGACAACAATTTGTTTTTATCATGGGTCATATGATTTGAGCACCCACTGTCTAAATACCAATTATCTTTGTTTATCGCCCCCTTTGTATTCAGGCAGATATTCGCGGTTTTTATCCGCTCCTTGCACTCGGACGCCTTGTGACCTTGCTTGTGGCACTTAAAACACTTATAGACGAACTTCTGCTTACGATCATTAGTTTTAGTGTTAGATCTAGCATCGTTCTGTACTTTACGTGTTACTAAGGCTTTTTCGTACTCTGTGTTCAACTTACTCTGTCTACTTCCTTCTTGTAACAATTTCATTTTGATTTGCTCCAACATGATTTCTTTTCCACTATTATCTACAGCCATAATGAGAGGGCTATACTCAGCGGTCAATCCACCCAGCAAAATCGATATGATCCAATCATCAGGGATTGGAGCATCTATATCTGACAATTGTTGTGTCAGGAACGTAATTTTTGATATGTAGCTTTCCATAGAATCAAAATTCTCTAACTTACAGTTAAAAAGCTCTCGCTGAATATGTATACGTCTTCCCCAACCTTTGTCTTCATACGCTTTCCGTAAGCTATTCCAGGCTTCTTTCGCAGTCTTCGCATTGTAGACGTGGGTAAAGCACTCTGGTTCCAACAACAAGCATATTGTTGTTCGTGCCTGCCGGTCTACGTCAGCATTCACTACATCTGTAGAAATTACTTCCCACCAGTTTTTATTTTCTAAGTAATTTCGCACCAGGAATTTCCAATTTGGGTAGTCGGACGAATTTTTCAGCCTCTTAATACCACTTATGCCAACCTCAGCTGACATAATTACGATTTCGTAAGCTTCACAAGCACACAAATAATATTTAAACCACTCAACTTATAAATAATGCTCTAGCATTTGTGCTTCTGGGATCTGGGCCCATAACCAATTGAAATAAAGATGAGATCAGCAGTGGGACAGCACAGTATATTCATTCGTGGTTAATATTTTACAAGCAAGTTACAAAGTACAATAGAATATAAACAACCCGTAACCAAGCTTATTTAAATCAATGACAGCAATGTGTTACATATGATTATTTCTCGCAGGCCAGTATATACATATAAATATACGACCTCCAATACTCACACTGCCAGCCAAGTATAAAAATGCTAGCTTATTATTTGCCTGCCCATCTATCTATTTTGTTGGCTGTACAAACAGTTCATGAGGTCGCGTTTGATTCTAGTACTTTCGATCGGCATTCTATCATACTGAGTATCAGAATATTGAACAAGCGTCTCGTTTACAACAATATTTGTTTCTTTATGGTCGTGGCTTGTATAAGTCAGATGATATCGACGATAAAGGCGCTGAATGTGCGAAATCTGGCTTGGCTTAGTGCAGTCTGCTGCCAAAAGATATTTGTTCGAGATAGTAAATACTTGTGGTCGTAGATCGAATCGTACAAAAGTTTTGTAGCAATTTTTACTAGTAGATAGGTATTCATTCTAAAGAGGGGCCCGTGGCTAAATAATAACAGCCGCACAGGTCGATCGATCAGGTTAAGCTACCCTTGCCGCGGTTGGCCTGTGAATGGGTGACCATCTTTACATACCGAGACCCCTCCGTTGTGTTGGTCCCAGCTGTCATTCGTGGATCTTTGACAGTCGTTGCGGGTAGTCAGAAGCCCGAAAGTCTGACAACCAGTCTTACCCAGTAACTGGGTTCGGGAGGTCAGATAGGCAGTCACTCCATGTAAAATACTGGTATTCAGCTGCATCCGGTTAGACTGGAAGTCGACCCCAACATGGTTGGGAAAAGGCTAGACACATGATGAGGTATACATACTATAAAATGTTAAAACTTTAAGGGTTTGGAAAACATGTGTTGCTCACAATCATAATATCACGACTGTACTCCCCAAAGGGCTAGTCAGAGATGTACCTGTAGTTCACCCACATTATACTAGTTTTGTTAAGTCCCATGTAATAGGGGACGAGGCCTTTGCCCTGCACTGGGTCGTCACAGGCTTTAATTAATAATCCCCTATTCTTATTAAAAGCCTGTGATGTCCAACTACATGCCTACGCCACAAACCGGGCACAAATCCCGTCTCTAGCATTTCTGGACTGCTACTGAGAAGTTCCAGATGATAACACTTTGAGTAATATTACTGTAAATCATTTTAAAAGAGTAACAGTGGAGTTTCTTGCCCATTCATCTTCATACGAAAACTACCTTTTGGAAGGGGCGACTAGAATCAATTCTATTTTTTATTGTAATTTTTGACGTTCAAAAGTGCCTTTTGGGTGCCTATTTGTGATAAATGCTTTGACTTTGACTTCAGGAATTGAACCCAGGACTAGGTCCTCATGTTCAGCAGCCCTAGGTCACTGCCGTCCTGTTGTTCCTCGCTACGAGCTTTTTCGGCATCGTACCACACAGATCTCGGAGTGGTTTTACGTGGGCATAACCTTTCACCTTCTTCTAGCGGAAGGGTAGATAACTATGAAGATTATCTCATGAAAAAAGGTCACTGTGGCTTACCTATACCTACCTTATTGTACCTAAGGGCCTAAATCTGCACCTTCCACTGTTTGTCTCTGCATCACCCAAAGGTTGACTGGTGGAAAATGTCTATGGCATTATGTCCGCCTCTGTACATGTATGTGCTTGAAGTATTAAATAAATGAATAATAATAATAAACAGACGGACGCAACATCGCAGTTTGAATGCAGTTGACTTAACTGCTTCGAAACCTACTTATGTCAACTGCATCCGAACTGTGATGTTGCAGCTGGCATGCAGTCCGTCTGATAGACACTATCTGGGACGAAGTTCAAAAGTAAACTCACCAATAGATACACCACGACGTACATTCGCGTACACAACGCTAACGGCATTAATATGCTACATACATCTAGATATAATTCGCGTGTGCCCGGTCCATTCGTTGTGCCCGTATTCCCGACGCGCTATCTCCTCCGTCGCTACACCGCGGTACAATCGAGCACTCAAGTGGTCAACTTGCAAAACACAGCTGTTAACATTTTTTTATTGATTTATTATAAGTACTTGTTGAGCAAATCAGTGGGGCTAATAAAAATGTTGTTCAGTTCAATAAAGGCTTCTGTAGACAGGCGCGACGCGACGGTGCGACGCAATTCTGGAAGAATAATTTCGATGACGTTTTTATAGAAATTGTTCCACTAGAGTCGCGTCGTGCCTGTCTGCGGAAGCCTTAAGTCGAAGTCTTTTTGTATGTTTTGTGACGACAATCAAGACAATACAGTTGTTGCAAGCGTGAATCATAACTTCATAAGCAATGTGTATATTAAAGTCAGGAGTTTAAGATAACTTTCAAGTTATGGAACAACAAACTGAATGTCATACTTAATAAAGTTCAAATTTCATTACAACCAAAAACTTATTAGAACCTTTTTGTTATAAATGGTCACTCAAAAATCAACTTAGAATATATTTCCTTAAAGTAGATTACTGATTAAGTGGCGATGGAATGTAAATTATCTGAGATTATGAACACTGCTATTGTTATTGGTTTGGAAACAATAATCTCTGTTTTGTATGTGACACACGTGGTTTTGAGAGTTTGCAATATCCTCGTATCGAGACTCGAGAGCTTCTCTTGACTGGCAAAAAAACGTGTGCGCACCATCTGTTTATTTATTCTTTGTTTGAACATAAAGAGAGTAAAATTCTTGTTTGCATAAAGAAAAGGGATTTTTAATTTCTACATTTTACGAGGCACTTTAGTTAGTACTAAAGAAAATTCAGTTTATTCCTTTTTCAGAGTTAGTGCTGCCATAAAAAATATGCTTTAAAAACGCAAGATATGTGTAAAACATGTCCTGCGTTTTTAAAGCATATTTTTCTAGGCAAATTGTAAGTATATTTTTCTAAGTGAGTGGGTGGTCCCATACCTGTTAACACTGTAATTTGAAAACATCGTATGTACAAGCCAATGATTTTTCAAAGAGTTACCGTGGAGTTTCTTGCTGACTCTTCTTCATAGGAAACGATCAATTGGAATCGTGCACCTAGCTTTTGACTTTCTGCGGTTTCATAAGTGCCCATGTAGGTTTATGTGAAATCACACCATCACATCACACCAATATTGGACCAATTTTGATAAAATTTTGTATGGAGGTAGTTGATACCCTGGATTAACATATAGGCTACTTTTTATCCCGATATTCCCACGGGATCGACATTTACGCGGGTGAAACCGCGGGGCGCAGCTAGTGTGAAATAAAATATTTTGATTTTGAGTCGCCCACGTTGGACATTTTGACGAAAGTGAGTAGAGCCACGTACGAACGTACCTACTCTCTTCAACAAGACGCGCAGCGGGACAGACAAGTCCCTCACATCAAATATTTAGGAGATCATTAAAAAGAAATAGGTATCTAACTATTTCTTTTTAATGACCTCCTAAATACTTTGTGCTCGTCTACCCCTAGTGAACACTTTCCGTTGTTACTGCGGTCCCTTGTTGGTTCGATTATTGTTGTTAATTTGTATCGCCTCTGTTTATCACAGTTTTGTATTTAGGACGCCGCTCGCCCCACCTGACCGAGTCTCTGTCTTAGGCCCTGGTTACACAGTGTGAGCTGCTGTCCTTACATAAGACAGCTGCCATTCAGTTCTCGTATGGCAGTAGCTACCCTACCCTACGAGTGTGTACTCGTACTGCCACTTGCTCCAATCGGTAACATGATCAGAGTAACTGCCATAGCAGTGGCAAGAAGCTGTTACCTACTTGAGAGACTAGAGCTTTTTTTTTTTCGTGGGGAAGTCCTCATGGATACCCTTCGTCTGGGAAGAACGGAGGGTTATGTCGGACTCCTACCGACTAAAACCTCACTGTTCCTTTTAGTACTATGTGTCAGGGGCCCGGGAGATACTTGTACATTCGCCGCTCCCTCGACTGGTATCAGCCCGCCATGCCTAGCGGGCCCCATCACTAAGTGCGGCCGATCCCACGACCGCACGTCCGAGAGACTAGATCTGCTGCATTGTCACAAACCAGCAGCTCTAATGTCTCGGGTACGCCGTTCGGTCACATCTGATAAGGGAAGGCGAGTGGCGCGTAACAACAAAAACTCGGGTGCGAGCTGCTGACCGATTCGCACATGACTGCAACTCTTATGATGCGGTCACACGGTGGGGAAGGCGAGTGGCGCGTAACAACAAAAACTCGGGTGCGAGCTGCTGACCGATTCGCACATGACTGCAACTCTTATGATGCGGTCACACGGTGCGAGTAGCTGCACTGCAGTAACTGACTAGGTCAGCTTGTACGCTAACCCGCACTGTGTAACCAAAGCCTTAATAGATAACTTTCGACATGGATTTGCTATGTTCTGCGTTTCCTTGTACGCGTAATTGTTTTGTAATTGTGTGGGTTATGTTAAAATTTCTATGCCTGAACTGGGAATGTACGAAGTTGTAGTTGAGATTAGCGTTTTCTAATGTGGTTTAGAGAAATGCGTGAACTTTGGCTTTCCAAGACGTCAGCCACTCTTGTACGTGCACCCTGCTGCTATGATTATGGTGTGACAGGTAGTGATGTAACCAATACCATCGAATGTCGAATGTACCTCACGAAGTCACATGTAACGATGTCGCATATTCGAGAGGACGTATGATGGCTAATTTGCTTGATTGGAGCGACGCGAAGTAGCTAGTGTATTTATATATAGTGTATGTATATTTTGGGATTGCACAGCTTTGTCTGGGGTTAGCTCAGTATTGTCAGAACGGAAATTGAAGAAAACTACATACCTACTTTATTTGATAAAGTTGTCATTAGGAACAACTGAAAGTTACTGTTGTTATACCGTAGCAGTGTATTGTATAATCAGCCTATAATGTTCCCACCGCTGGGACACAGGCCTCCTCTCTGTGAGAGGGAATGGGTCGGAATCCACCACACGGGCGCAGTGCGTATGGCAGTGTATTGATACACAAATACAGTCTGTTTTAATAATATTTCGTGAAGTATGGTCGGCTACAACAGTAAGAAAAGATTAATGCAGATCATTCAATTAATTACCTACAAAGATATTAAAGTTAGGTGTACTACCTTTTCCGTGTTACCGTCAATATTTTAAGATAACGCTAAGGTATAGATGTTTTACGCTCCATTAAAAAGCGGCTAATGGTTAAGAAAATAATAACGGCAATAAATTGTTAAGATGATAATTATCTACACAATTACAAGGGCGTATCGCTAAAACGCGGCGCGTGCGCTCCTACCTCTTTGGCTTTCTTCGGCGCAAGTCGGAGCCGAACTTAGATTTATGGATCACTTTTTGTTATCCGCGGCTTTGGCTTCGGGCTATTTGTATTTTATGAGTGGTTTTATTTTTATTGGATACTGCGAAAAGGTTGACATTTATGTTGTGCAAACGATACCTGTCATAACAATTTGTGTATTTACGATTGCGATTTTTTGCAAATTAGGGGTTCTGATATCAAGGTCGCGTCAAAGTAGCGGGAAATACCTGGATATGGGACACACGGAACCGGGAAGTATGGCAGAAGAAAGGGGAGGCCTATATCCAGCAGTCGATTCTGGACTGAAATGTTGTTGGACTTTAAAGCACTAAGACCGTAGTTCCTACTCCGTACGGCCCGAACTCTGAATGAATGACAACACTATTTGACAGTTGACCTTATGCCCGATGATTTTGCCCGTCTGAAAAATGGAATTTGACACTTGTTTTTACGGATCACCTACTTTTGGACGGGCCCGTATCGTCGTTGACGGTCTTAGAGAGTAGACCTGCGGAACAAAGTCTACTAGACAAAAACTTAGTGTGAATCATTTTGTTTTTAATCTAAGATCCAATCAACTCAACCTATCGCAGTCCACTGCTGGACAATTGGACATAGGCCTTTCCCTTGCTACGCCACAACACCCTGTCCTCTGCCTTCCACATCCAGTCCCTTCCAGCCACCTTTTTGAGGTCATAAGTCCATCTAGCTGTGGGGTTCCACACTACGCTTGCCTATACGCGGTTTCCACTCCAGGATTCGTCGGCTCCACCGGCCATCGGTCCTCCGACAACCAGCCCACTGCCACTTCAGCTTGCTTACTCTGTAAGCTGTGTCAGTAGCTCCGATTCTTTTCCGGACAACTTCATTCCTGATTTTACCCTTTAAAGAAACTTCGAACATAGCGCGCTGAGCACCTTAAATTTGTGGACCAGCCCGACAGTTACCCTCTTATTCATAAAACTTATCAAACCTATTTTAGTTAAAATGGGGTTTGTCTCTTTCTTACACACAGAAAAGACAATGTGACAGATAAAGACAAACGTTCTATAAACCTATTTTAGCTAAAATAGAGATAAAATAGGATTATGAATAAGGGGGTTAGTGTCCACGTTTCGGCACCGTATGGCATAACGGGCAGGACGCACTCGTTGAAGACCTTAGTCTTCAAACATTGCGGAAAAGGTGACGAGAAGGCTTGACGAAGTTTTTCGAACGCTATTTCTACAAGCTATGTCGTCGTGTGTAATCTAAGATTGTTTCCTAATAAAATTATTCACATAACAAGCAGCAGGTACAAATGTAGATCACGTATCTTTACGCAAGATCGATGCGATAATTTAAGCAGGTAGGTAGGTACTACATGTCATTATCATTATCTTTCTCGTTAGAAAACCAGTTACTTACACATATTTATAGAATTAGATGGTATCGATTGAAATTGGTGGCATTATTGTATGGTTCGCGCTCGATACAGCCGGCCTGTGTAATTACACGAGGGCCAGAACAGATGCAGGGCTGAAATTACAGACTTACGATGCGTACGTTGGTTTCTAAACGGCGGTTAAGGCTTACTTATACGGTCTACGACTCTTACGTGATATTTCTAAATGGGTTCAATAAAGTTTTTTTTTTAATTCAGACTCAGTAATCCATACTTTTTGTTATTATATGACGTACTTAAAAAATATGTTAACAACCAAAGATAGGCAAATACATACCTTACATACCACAATAATACTATTATAAGCTAATTAAATAACAGAAGTAGGTAGGTACAGTCACGAGCACCAATATGTCAATACTTGAGTTAAAAGCTCAGACCGCAGCCAAGAAGCTGGGCATCCTAAATAAGGTGAGGCGATACTTCACACCAGGACAGCTTTTAAGTTTGTACAAAGCTCAGGTCCGTTCCTGTATGGAGTATTGCAGCCACTTGTGGGATGGCTCAGCAAAATACCAGCTTGCTGCACTTGACTCGGTGGAACGCAGAGCTAGAAAGCTTATAGGCGACGAGACGTTGGTAGCTATGCTTCCCAGCCTGGCTCATCGGCGTAATGTCGCTTGCCTGACGGTCTTCTATAGACTGTACTACGGAGAGTGTGCGCAGGAGCTCCACGACCTGATCCCACCATCGCCCTTTTACCACCGGACAACCAGACGTAATGCAGCGTACCATCCGCACTTGGTTGATATCCCGATGAGTCGTACTCGGCGCTTCTCCTCCACTTTTATTATGCGCACAGCCAAAGTGTGGAACTCTCTGCCGGCATCTGTGTTCCCTCCCACATTTAACCCGTCTGCCTTCAAATCAAGAGTGAACAGGCATCTTCTGGGCACGCTCGATCCATCATAGACCTCATCTATCGCTTTCCATCAGGCGTGATCGGGGTCAAGAGTGCGCCCATTTAGAAAAAAAAAAAAAAAAAAACTTGGCAATTTTCAATTGCAATTTTTTCGTGAAATAACGAATGCAACGTTGAAATACGGCATTTAACATAAACCTATGGGTTCGAAAATACAATGTTCGTAATAACATAAAACATTCAAAAATAAAGGAGAAAATCGCCTTTGAATAAAGCCAAGTGTATATGTCACCGGAAAATAACAAGAACCGCAAATTTATAAATTTACTAGGAAATTTATAAACTTCCGTAGGATTCTAAACGAGAGATAAATTGAATTATTTTACGCCCACATTTTCGGATCGAACTTGCGAATCTTATTATCTTCCGGTGACATATATGTACATACTTATAGACGTGACTGTACATCAAATTAATTGAAAAAAAAAAACAATTATCTATTCTCTTCAAATAATTTAAATCGTATCGTTCAATCGTTTAAGAAGGTAAAATTTTGAAATTCTGGCAGTCGGTAAACGTCGGTTTTGCAATAAGCAATCCTTAACCCATTGAATGTCGTAATTACAGACACAATTAAAAAGCCATTGTGTCTCGCGTAGATCTACGTTCCGACAGACGAGAGGTTAATACTCCAGAAACTGTTTCAAAATTGGAATATGAGTCCCATGTCAAGTAACATGCCTGTGGCGGCATCGCCACTTGCGAACAACGCGTCACACTGACATGACGCTAAATCCTGCATCGCGCAAGCAGAGTTTACCGTGCAACTAGCATATTATATACAACGTTCCGACATTAATCGTTGGGCAGTAGCCCACCACGACACCCTTCTGGTCGGAGGATTCTCCCTTTTCAATAGAGGTGAGTGAATTTTACACCTTGCCTGTTCCTCATACCTCTATATGTCAATAAAGGCTGCCCTGGCTTATCCTGTCGCAAGATTTTAATACCTGTCAATATGTCACACACATATAATGATGCTTTTGCCGCAATATATCGTGGCTTTACAAAACATATCGCACTGCTGGAATTGAAATCAAAAGTAACTAAAGACTTTAGACGTGTAAATAAGCCTTTATAATACTACAAGTTAGTGTTCAGTATACTAGCTCATAAAACTTAGCTTTTATAGAGAAATTGGCAGTTAACTGTTAATGCTGCAGAGTGCAAACGATCTGACGCGCAATGAGTTTATGATTAGTGATTAATATAAGTAGGCTGTTAATAGGAAAATGCATCCTCGTGCGTGAGAAAATGTATACTAATCCTAACTTCCTAACTAATAGTATAAATGCGAAAGTAAGTTTGTTTGTTACCTTTTCACGCCTAAACCACTGAACCGATCATTCTGAAATTTTGCATATACGTTGTCAGGTGTACAGAAACGGACATAGGGTACCTTTCGTCCCGAGGAATACAACAATAACGTGATTATGACAATAGATGACGCCATGTGTCTATTGAACTTGTCACATTATTAAATTCTGAGGCTTGGTATCACATACGAGAAAAAATTCCTTTCATCTTTCATGTTTTAATAAATAATAAAAACAATAAATAATAATAAAAATAAATAAAAACATTCAAAGATCTCGATTCTAAGATAGTCAACATCGATAGTCCATTCCATTGTAAGTAATTCTATACCAAACATCTATTTTATGCAACAATCAAAGCATTATTCATAATTACAAGTCGAACTGCGTAATTATTATCTAAGCTGCGCTTTTGTGCAGCTAAATGCGAAACATAGTTCCTTATAATGTAATGTCTGTTAACCATTTAAGTATACATCAATGCTGTTAACGCATTGTCGTAAGTTCTAAAGATTAGTCTGTGTTCTATGCTAATACCGCAGGTGTTAAAATTCGTTTAGTCCACTCTCGTCCCCTCGACCCCTAAAAAAATATTTGTTCATTTGTTTCCTCTCACCCCCTAAACAAAGTTCACACTCGACCCCCAGGGGGCGAGATTGAATTTTCATACAAAGGACAGGCATACCTCGTCCACTTTCAACCCCTAGTTCGGTAAGTACCTAAAATTTATATTTTGGTACAGTAAGGTACAGAAAGATAAATAAACGAGCAATATTAGAGAATACTTATAGTAGAATTCTTCATTACCCGACTGCGCCAGAAGGAAGGTATGTTTTTCGAGTGTATGTTCTTTGGCACGCTCTGTAGCCTAAACGGCTTGATCGATTTCAGCTTGAGAGGTGCCGTTAGAGTCTTCTTAATTGTGAAAGTGACACTGAGTATATCAAAATTGAAAAAAAAAAATGGTCGATTTTCAGCGCCATATTAGGTCTTAAAAAAAATTTTTTTTCTTATTACCTATCGAGTGGGGTATCAAAATAAAGAGTTTCATAAATAGCTTGCAAGAATTTATGCAACTTTAATGTTTACATGTAATTTGGAATGAAAAATGCAAAAATAATAAAAATAAAAAATATTCAACGTTATAAAAATAAACTAAAAAGCTGGAAATACAAAAAGTAATAAAAAACCCGACTGCGGTTAAAAATTTAAACTAAAAAGCAAAAAATAAAATAGTTTTTTTAATTACTTTTTTTATGATCTGCAATAAGTCTTTACTTTTACCATACAAGTATACAATCTTAATAAATAAACGGACTTAATTTTTCTAAACAAAGACTAACTGGTATTTCTTTATTAACAAACTTATTCAATATCGTCTGATCTTCGTTTAGATTGTGTTGAAGATATCATCTTAACAACTTTTTGATGATTGGAATCATCTTCTATAATTTTCAAAAATTGTATAATGTTCGTAGTTTTTGCTAATTTTCTATTTAGCATGGCATGCCAACCTTCCAGTTTATTAGTGGTGCGATGTCGTTCACCATAACAACACCATTTATTTTTCATAAGTCGGTTTTCAAACCACTGTTGTACGAAATAATCATTAAATTCTTTCACACACTGTTCATCTGGGCTGTCTTCCATGATATAAAGAAATCCATTATCTATTTCTTCTTGAGGAAGATGTGCCAAAACTGTACATAAAGCTACATGTTTCCGCGTAATTTTTTTTTTTTGTTAAATTTAAAGCATTCGCTTTTCTCCAAACAGCCCTGTTGAAATGATAAAAACAACCACTAATCGCTTGATAACTACTGAAAAGTATTATAAAAGGGTATTTTAGTTAAATAGTATGCAACTATAGGGTAGACTGATGATTTATCATCGTAACTGTACTTTGGGGGTCGAGAGGAAACTAAAACTTGGCTGGAAAATAAAATCCACTCTCGACCCTTAGGGGTCGAGAGTAAACTATAGTTAGGGGTCCAGTGGACACATTAATTATTAGGGGGCGAGGGGTCGAGAGTGGACTAAACGTTTCATCGATTGTGTTCGGCAAATAGAGCTTTCATTTTGTGAAATAAATTGTAATGTTGTGGGCAATTTGATTTGCACGGTTTTTGTTGTTTTGGTGGGCTAGGCTTTGGGGGAAATTGAAAGTGTGTCTAGACATGATAAAATGAAAATGAAAATGGATGGTCTAGGAAATGGTGAAAACCCTGAAAACTAAGTTTTGTTATGAGGAATTTAGGATAGCTGGTCCAGTGGTCGCAAGTCGCCACTGCTGAGTACGAGGTCCTGGATTCCATTCCCGGGTCGGCCAAAGTGTTATTGGGTTTTCCATCTGGATTTTTTCAGTAGCAGCCCGGAGTCTAGATTTGCGCCCGGTTAATGGCAATAGGCTCGCCCCCTGTTATATGGGACTTAAAGATAACTGGCGGAATGTGGGTGTACTATAGGTGCACTTCTGCCTAACCCCGAGGAATACAGGCGTGACGATAAGTTATGAATTTTGGATTTGTTTTAAGTTTTAAATTTTTTTGGCCACTGCAAATTTTAGAGCGAATCCAGAAAAAGTATAGACGCCGTGCAATTTGTTGTATGATTTCAAACATTATCTGAGCTGCAAAAAGCTTCGACTGAGTCATAGAAAAACTAACTTACAATTCACTATAATTGCTCAAAATAAAATAAATGAAACCGAATCCGCAATAAATTGCAACATTAAAAAAACAATCAGTCCGTTCCACTGCAGTTTTTACAGAAATCCGTGTAACAACGAGATATTTACAAGGAGCAGCCACCGTGAGTATCGCGGGTCGTTACCACGCCACGGGTTTTTACTCCTACAATACTTAGCGGTTACGCGGTTCGCCGAGGAAAATAACAATTCGTAAGGAAAAGATGTGAATTTCACTAGAATAGAGAGGCAAATTGAATATGAACTTTCGTTGGGTAATGTGAGGTTCCGATGGAAAGTTATTGTCTGAGATATGCTATCAATGTTGATGAGATCTACGCTGCGGTACGGTCCGTTTTGATGGGATTTGTGTACATGATTGATGTTGAATGCGATTGTGTGTTTTTGTTCGGTTTTTGTTGGGCGAATGTTGTTCTTTGCTATGACGTTGATTTCGAGGCTTCTTGTGTCATACTATTGATAGAAATTTTTAGATATCAAAGTAAAGCCTCGTTTTCATCTATACTAATAATTAGGTATTATGAAGAGAAAATATTTGTTTTTTTGTATGTTTGTTTGATACGTTTTCATGCTAAAATGGCTGATCGGATTTGGATGGAATTTGACACATGGGTAGACCATGGCCTGGATTAGGATATAGGGTAATTATTATCGCGATATTCCCACGGGATTGAGACTTATGCGGGTGAAACCGCGGGGCGCAGCTATTCTATACTAATATTATAAATAGTAACATTTGTTTGTAGGGGGTAATCTTCGGAACTACTGATCCGATTCCGAAAATTCCTTCACTAATGGGAAGGTACAGTATTGCCGAGTTTCATAGGACATATTAATGTTGCAACAAGAAATTTTACGCGTACGAAGTTGCGGGCAGAAGCTAGATTGAGCCACCTTTGTTTAAACATTGTTGTGTGTTTTATAGGTAACGTACCTAATCATTGACCAAAACGTCATGAAAATGTCTAATTCCTTGCTCTGTATTTTCTCTCATCTTGCTGGCAGGGTTAGGGGGTTTACTTTCTATGTCCGTCAACGAAGATACGGGTTAAATTAAATTTTTCAGACGGGCAAAAACACATCTGGCTTAGGGACAACTGTCAAATTCATTCTTAGATCGGGCCCCAAACTAATGTTCTGTCCGTAAGTAATACGGTATAGGGATCGCCGCCCGTAACAGATTTCGTGATCAGGGATTAGACCTCCAGGGTCAGTATTCGCCTGAGTAAATACACTAACCTGGAGTAATTTCATGGGGTACATGAATGTACTAAATCAAAATCATGCACCGAGTAGATGTCGAGTGTACTTTAACTGGTTCCATTGAGTGATTTAGAAAATAATAATCATCCTTTACGTGTTTCACTTTCTATATAATTTATGATTTACATTTTAATACAGCTTTTTGTTTCTATGCGGTATCGTTTTCAATGCGAATTCGTTATGATTCAAATGATAATGACTTTTCATGGTACTCGAAGCCATTTCTATTTAATTTCACGACTTTGCTTTTGCTGTTTGCTTCACCGTAAGTCGAGTCGTGAAAGCATGGGGACATTTTGTTCATTCGCTTATTTGGAAATAATAAGAAAGTTAATGAAAGCTGTTAGAAATGCAAATACCTACCTAGTTAGAACAAAAATGCCAGTGTATAATAAACCTTTTATCAGAATTTGAAACCAGCCCCCTTATTCACAAACACTCGATATGCTTCCGTATCGTATCGAACATGAATCATTGTTATCGTAGGAGTCTTCTCAATGCTGTTCAAAAGTCCAAAACCCGAACATTTTCTTCCAACAGCTATTTGCTGTTGAGGGGAAGTCAAATCAGGTTATCGAAATGTCAGGTTTTCGATACGATAGCCTGTCGTATGTTTGTGAATCAGGGCTCTGGAGTAATTACTCCGACAAGTAGGCTCTTAAAGCAAATAAAAAAAAAATAACAAAAATATATTTTTAAATATTTTTTTTTTATTGCTGAATTGGTCTGCTTTTGACCTCGATCACGCCTGATGGAAAGCGATGGCTGAGGTCTATGATGGAACGAGCGTGCCCAGAAGATGCCTGTTCACTCTTGCTTTGAAGGCAGATGGATGATTACACGATTTAATTGGGTAATATATCTCATATTTAAAGTAAACTGATTGTGTTCTTTATGATATAAAAACTGTTTAAACCGAAACCGAAACAGAGAAGCTACTAATCACATTTTGATGTACTAGCAGCGACACGCGGTTTCACCCGCATAAGTGCCGATCCCGTGGAAATATCGGGATAAACAGTATCCTGTGTGTTATTCTGATGTATACGCTATATTACTGTAATGTTTCATCATAATCCGTTCAGTAGTTTTTGCGTGAAAGAGTAACAAACCCATCCTCACAAACTTTCGCGTTTATAATATTAGTAGGAAAGTAGGAATTAGTAGGAAGTAGGATAGTAGGATTAACAACATTAAAAAAAAAATTAAGTACCCATTATTGTCCCACCGCTGGGCAAAGGCCTCTCTACTCTCTCTTCACCTCTCTCTGTCCAGAGCTGCCAAGGACCAACCTTTATTGAAGGAGTCCAGCTCATCCCGCCATCTCCGTCTGGGTCCGTCCATCACTAACAATAAATCGACTATAAATTGTCTTACTCCTGTCACAAAGTTATAAAACCCGACGAGTTTGCCCAACGTTTTTAAAGTCTGAAAAAGATATTTCAAAATCTGAAACCAAATCCATTTTGTGAAACATTTTTATGTCAGCTGTCCGGCCGGCATAAATAAAAACAGATTAAATAATTAATCTACATATTAAAACACTGCTCTTCGAGACTTCCTTGTCCCAAATACCGTCGGCTTTCCTGTGACAGTGTAAATTATAGTGTCACATAGCTGATTGCTCTCTTAAATGACAATAAAAACCTTTTTACGAGCGAATTAATTACATATTTATTGACCGTATAAACGCCGCGGTAAAGTTTAATAGGTTAACTCAGTCGTGATGTTGGCACCGAGGGCGTAGAGCTAGACATATTATACCTATGTAAAACATAATGTACAGGCGCCAGCACATCAAGCTACTACAATCTGTCAAATTTCTTTAATAGATTTTCAACTTAATCGCTAAAGCATAAGGTTCAAAGTTGATTGGGAAAATTTGACAGTTTCGGGAGCTATGTGCCGGCCGTCTGTACAATGTACTGTAGCGCTGAAAAATATGCGTGTGGTGTATCTGTCGCAGCCGACTGGTTTAATTAGCCGTTTAGTTAACCGCCTAGCCTTTTAACTAAACGGCGGCCGTTCAACTTACTGCCTGAGTTATATTCAATGATATAGTTTAGTTTGGAACTGTAACCAATCACGCGCGAGCCGAATTGGTTGCAGTAACTAAGCCAGGGCACCCCGACCAAATTGGTTAGGTTAGGT
This sequence comes from Amphipoea lucens, assembly GCA_947508005.1. Classification (NCBI taxonomy): domain Eukaryota; kingdom Metazoa; phylum Arthropoda; class Insecta; order Lepidoptera; family Noctuidae; genus Amphipoea; species Amphipoea lucens. The sequence continues at coordinate 12,616,394 of OX382378.1, read as the reverse complement.
TAGAACTGTGATCAACCGCGTGCGAGCCGAGAGAGCGAAGCGATGCGAGCACTACTTCCAAAGGCCAGGCGGTGAGAACATTATAGGCTGATTATGATGTAGGCGTACTGAACACCACTGCACAAACCTTCAGGGAATACCGACGAGATCTTATGTTTTTTGTAATATCTCAATACATAGCATTGATATATTACTGGCTAAATGTGGGTGTATATGGCTGCGTTTCCACCAGAAATGAGCGAGGATGCGTAGCGAGGGATGTGCGTAAACTAACCAATAATGGCCACAGCACACACGCTACTTTTAGCATCGGTGATCGGCGATTTTGCGGCTGTATCGATGCTGAATCGCGTTTTTGCGACTCTCTGCGTTCGGACGCGATATCGGAATCGCGCGTTTTAGCGACTGCTCCGATGCTGGATCGATGCTGTATCGCGATATCGCGACTTCCTGCGTACGGACGCGGTATCGGAATCGCGCGTTTTAGCGACTGTTCCGATGCTGGCGCAGATGCCAAATCGCTGCGACCGGCATCCGAATGTGTGCGGAGTGTAGCGTTCAGCCGCTGTGTCGAGCTTCCGAAAAGCGACTGAATCGCCGCGTTTGGCGTTTTCCAATGTGCGGTGTGGAATGCTTGGTCGCTGCATTTAGCTTCTAAAAAGCGGCTAAATCGCCGATCGCCGATTTTGCTAAAAGTAGCGTGTGTGTTTTGGCCGTAACAACACCAGCTTAGCTCGAGTTATGAAAATGAAGCGATGTTATTCGTTAGTTTCACACACATCCCTCGCTACGCATCCTCCCTCATTTCTGGTAGAAACGCAGCCTTATACACCTGCCCCATTGGGGACTAAGCGTGATGTTATTTTACTAAAATGTTACCGTCCGCTCTCTCGCAGCCGGAATAGCATATCTATTACGCTATTACTATAGAAAATGATTGTATTTTTGATTAGTCGCCACCAATCGGTTGGTTATGATTGAATACCAATACTTCCGTTGTTTCGCTTGAAACAATCGCTTAAGAAAGTGTGTCGCTTACTTATTTGTGTCTGAAACTAATAGTTTTTAAGTGTTTTGGGTCAAAATAATCATATGACTTTTCTGCACGCGTAGCATGATCACCATAGACAAATAGATAAAATGACAGGAAGAATAGACAGAATGTCTTCAATATGTCATTTTGTCTATGCTTCCGTCGACAAAACCCGTTTGTATAGTGGTCATGATACGCGTGCAGCCGGGGAGTTTGCTGCGCCGCGGCTCTTCTTCTTCCCAGCAAAAGTACTAGGAAGTGGTGGTTAGGCATTTTGGTAGACTGTCTTATGTAATTTTAACGTTCGAAAACTGCTGATTTTCAGCCTCGTTTGAATAAATGACTTTTGATTCGCGCGTTATCGTTTTAAATGAAGCTACAAGAAATAGATACAATTTTATTATTCACGTAGAAAATTCAGTCTCGATGCGGGATTTTCTAGTTCTATAGTGGAAGAATCGTAGGCCAGCCATGTTAAAAAAGTTTACTGTACGGAAATTGCATTTTCCAATATCGGCTTTCGTCCGTGTCAACGACTCAGCGAACCACATTTTCTGTTTTATCTTTGTCACTTATGTTTAAAATTTGTTTTTGTAAATGCGTTACATAATTTATGGTAATGCGTTCGTAGACAGGCGAGTGAACTGTCAAAATGAATTCCAAGTTCTTGCAAACGGTCGATGTGGTGCCGCTTTCAGACATGTTTGTTGAAGAGTTAAGTTTAAGTAGTATTGACAGCCATCTTAGTGCGTTTTCACTTTCACGTTTTATTTTTACGTGTGAGATTTTTATTTCCTTCCATTAAGTTTTAAAGCCTCAAATAATTGCCAACTTGTATATGGCGGGTATGCTTTGCTTAGATCCTTTTGGGGCACCTAACATCTCTTATTAATTTTATTTAGGTAATACTTTAAGCACACAAATGTATAGAGGCGGATTTAATGGCTATAGGCATTTGCTACCAGTCAACATTTGGTTGAAGCAGAGACAAACAGTGGTAGGACCAATTACGAAAAATTGAGAAATAAATAATTATTTATTTAAACATAAATATATATATAATTCCTATTACAAAGTTTAAATATAAAACACTCTATGATACCCTTGTAGCAATTTAAATCTATTTTGTTCGTAGCCCAATGAACAGAAAATTATATTAGCAGGTTCAATGAATACTAAGATACTGTAAAGAACCACGATCCTTTACAAAAACTCCAACCTTTTCTTTGTAAAGTATAACTAACTTCATTATAAGAAAGTCCGGTGTAATAATCAAAGCATAAAGTATGCCTCGTTTGAACAGAAGAGCGCCGTCAATGAGACAGGACACTTGAATAGGGCTCCGTACCTACTTTTTAATAGCTCCAACTATTAAACTGTCTTCGTCATCTACTGGAGCCGACGACAGGTCTGCTGGTTCTCACCTTCTCACTGCTACAGTGTTTAAGTAGGGTCACTTAACTTTTAAGTAGTTGATTCGGGACAGATGTAATTTAATTTAAGTGTCAATAAAATTAAAGATTTCTAGGTAGTCACGTTGTTAAAGTTGGAAGAAATGAGTAATTAAAATGATTTCTACAGGGTTACTTGTAATTCGACGTATATCCGTCAGAAGCTAGTTTTTTATTAGTAGTTTTTTTTATTTGGAATTATATCGAAAAACCCTTAAAATTAAAATATCTCGAAAGCTATTGAATTTAGGCCATACATATGTGGGGTTCAATTTGTTGCATTTTGGCCCCCCTATCAGCTCCTGATGGATATACTTGCGTCGAATTACAAGCAACCCTGTATAATCGTTTCTGTTTATACGTGAGCACATTTCTGAGCTTTGCAGACTTGCAGTAGTTAAATGATTTCAACTAGGTATAGCAGTGTTCATAATCTCAGATAATTTACTTTTAATCGCCACTTTAGTGAAACGTATTCTAAGTTGATTTTTGACTGACCATTTGCAACAAAAAGGTCCTAATAAGTTTTTGGTTGCAATGGAATTTGAACTTTGATAGGTATGAGATTAAGTTAGTTGTTCCATGAAAATTATATCAAATTCTTAATTCAAATATAAGCAACTTTAGATTAGATACTTAAATACTTGGATGAATATCTTTCCTTCTCCATCTATTTTGGTGATGGCAATGCGGATTTTGTACCAATAGTTGATAAAATCAATTCAAATAAGTACTTAGGTATGACATGCAATTTTCGGGTGTTTACCTAACCTTGTAACACAAGAATCTCAAACTTTATTTCTTTACTCAGCATTTATTTCAAATAAACTAATTACAGGATCTTTTGAATTGTCATAGGGTCGGTCACTCAGAAAGATGAAGCTAGTTGCCCATTCCAAAGAGTAGTAGGTCCCATGGAGAAGAACGGGCAAGAAACTCCACGGACACTTTTAAATGAATATACAGGATTATCCCCATACCAAAGAAAGCTTGGTCATCCTAGCCCATACAGTTTATTTTACAAAGAGGAGGCTCAGTGTTGTTGATTGAATCAAAGTGAGAGTCCTATTCAAATATCGCCATTGTTTCTCTCGTGTTTAAAAATGAACCGTCCTTTCAACTTGACTTGGCGTTGACATGGGAACGAAACGTCAGCTGTCAACTTGACAGAAAGAAATACGTCATGATAAAAATAAAAAAAAAGGTTACGTTCTCATAAATGAAAATTTTTGTAGTGTAAATCAACGTCAGAGGTAAAAGTAATAATATAAAGTCGTTTAAAAGAATGTTTTACTGTTGAAAACGCATTTGTCTTTGCGATGAATGTAATGAATTGTACGTCTCGAATGGCTAAACATTAACACAAATTAGAGTTTAACGTTAAAGTTAATGAAGAAACAGTTTTTTTTCATTGTATATGAGTACTCTCTTGGTTAAACAGTAATTTGTTTTTGTTAGCTAACGATTTGAAAAGAAATAATTAGTATGAGTCGAGTTATTTCTATGTATTTTTATTTTATTTAACTTACGTTGGCCTTTGACATGGGCTTAATTACACTGACCAACTTGTGAGAATTTAAAAGAAAGATGTTTTTTGGCCAAACCATCCGTTGTGGGTGCAAAAAGGTCGTTTTAGGCCGGCCGCATGCGTCCGGTTTCCTGATTCGGTTTCTGAATCAGGAATTCAGATTCGGAGACCTCGAATGCACGCATTTCATACAAAATCTTCTCTCTAGCGCAGACGTTCTTATATTTTCCGTCAGGGTTTTCGAACGGAAAATATAAGAAGGTGTGCGGTAAAGAGAAGATTTTGTATGAAATGCACCTACCTAAGTTCGAAAATATCCTACAATGGATTTCACGTCTTGAAGACTTTAAAATCTTCTCTTTACCGCACACGTTCTTATATTTTCCGTTCGGAAACCCTGACGGAAAATATAAGAACGTGTGCGCTAAAGAGAAGATTTTGTATGAAATGCGTGCATTCAGGGTCTCCGAATCTGAATTCCGAATCAGGAAACCGGACGTATGCGGCCAGCCTTAAAGCCACAATCGTACATTACAGATACGAAATACTTATTTAGACTTCATTTGAATTACCCAGTTGGCATTTAGACTAACGACCGCAAGTATATCATGCTGTCCTCTCTATTTAACGTACAATCTTCTACTTTATTAGTCCATATCCGCCCACCGAGTGCAATAGGCTCCTCATATTTGGACCACGGCTGGCCATAAAACACAGTGCCGACTAGACCGCGTGGTTTCCTTGTAAGAACGATAGTTTAATGTAGAGTATTATATTATCTGTGGTTTAAGGTAGGTATACTGCATATACACGTGATTGTGGTTGTTTTTAAATTTGTTTTTATTACCTACCTAAGTTCGCTACCTTAGTAGGTACTATAGAGGCTGGGAGCTATTCTACGGAATCAAACTACAGTTGTAGTTTGATTATCATATTATTTAAGAGTAATTTTATCATATACATAATAATACTCGACTTATTTTCTAGACATCAAACCTACGACTCTCATATGACATCTGCTTGAATGTTCGAAAGGAACTTAATACAAATATAACCATCGAGTCTTGTAGAGGTGTGGCTTTCCAGCCAGCCTTGCTTTAGAGCCGACCTCTACATGAGCTACGCCCGCCCTTGAATAATAGTCTGGGCATAGGTCATGACTTTTATTCACACCATTCGAATTTCCAAGCCCTATCTACCTATCCTATTGTATATAGACCTACCTCCGGGGAACAAATTTACATGATGAGGTCCGTCTCTTGTAAGAGTAAGCTTAAGTCAGGACGTACGAATCGCGAATCCAACACCACGTTAAGTGTCAAGCAAGTTAACATCTATATGTGCCAATATGCACCCATACAAACTAACGTAGTCATGCTTAAACCTCGTCGTGTCAAAACCCCGGTAAAAGGCGCGACGCGGCCTCCTAATAATAACACTTGATGTGAGAGTTCACATCAACCTAGAAGAGGCTTAAGAAAATTAACCGATCTTAGCATCAGATTCTTTTAACTCCATCGGACGGGATTGAGCCAGAGGGAGGGAAAAGCTTAAGAGGCCAGGGTTCAATAAAAAAAACTAATATATGCTCGTACTCCAGAAAAAAAAACTTTAAAGTCCTACTACGTTCTCTAAAATTCTAATATCATTAAATATCAGTCAATACTGATGAAACTGTGGGTCCTCAAACACAAGTTGAACCAAAAGTGTCAACCAAACACACTTTGCAAAGGCTATGCCCGTTAGCAAAGATTGGTAACAACTTAAGCTGAGTGTCTATCACCCCCCCATAGGAGTGACCACAGTTATAACAACAACTATCCTCCTATAACTTGCGTCATTAAATACTGGAGTACGCGCACGTTCTCCCTACTTGTAATCACGTTGACGACGACAATTTATTTAGGCCTCCCTTTGGCCCGTTGCAGGTGTGAGGGCGCACCTCACAGCCCTCTGGGAGGTGGGATACCTCACACGCTCCCGGCCGCGTCCGATGTATTTTCTCACAGCATATGTAACACACAAATGGACACATATTAATAAATTGTAACATATTATCCAAACAAAAATAATGCATTAAAATATGATGTTTACATTCAAGTGACATATTTACATTACATGACAAGATCCATGACAATAAAAAAAAAACAACAACTATTAACATACTAATACGAAAAGGTTTTAATTAAATAATCTGACTTAAAAAGATTTCTATCTCTAAACTTCCTTTTTCTGAATTTATATTTTAAAATCGAAAACGTCTTTATAAAATGATGCTTGGTTACAAAAAATGTTTTTATAAAATTATCAATTATTAAAAAACTTTTTGCAAATAATATTTTAGTTTTCGCTTTTTTAATAAATGGGATTGTTTTCTTCTTTCGTGCTTTTCTTTTATTGTTTGCAGCACATTGTGAATAAAACTTATTAAAATTGGGGACAACTACATGACATTTTATAAAAACACTACAATGAAAGTCTACAACATCCTCCGTAGGAAAGCTAAATGAGTTTATCAACTGTGCGGAGTTGTTCGACGATGTATCTTCATCTCTGACCGCATCTAAGTTCATATCATCCACAACTAACTTAACATCACTATCCACCTTGTTAATATCACTCATATCGATGATGAGACAAGAGTTCTCCTTAGTTTCGGAAACATCGACGTGATCTTTCTCCTCTAACTCAGAAGAATCGATGTGATCATCCTCCCCTAATTTGGAAGAATCGATCGAAACATAATCCTCATCAAAATGATCAGCAGCGATGTTAATTTTATTTATTCCCACATCGTGATCATCGTGCTCATTCTGTGGCTCTGAAACATTGCTAATTACGTTAATAAATGGACTAGACAGACCCGATTCGATGTTTTCATCATTGTGTTCGCTCTCGAACACTTCCATCGGCTTCTTCTCCTCCTCTGCGGGGATGCACACCTCGCTGCTGCGCTCGTTCTCATCTCCATCACCGTCAACTTCCACGCTGCTTTCTGGGCAGCACTGCTCGTTCTGTAGCGGGTCATCTTGTCTTCCACTAAATAATATAGAAGCATCATTATCTACATTTACAATATCTACAACATTCTCTTGTCTTGTCTTGTTAAAGTCTCTCTTGTCTGTTTTCCTCAGACAGATCTTGTGCCATCTCGACTACTTGCACCTTATTAATTCTTTTGTCTCTGTGACATCTGCATGGAAGCTCTTCCCATAACACATCACATATAGCCTCAAATGGCATGTCGTCCTGGTATTTCCATTTATGGACTGCTAGGGCAGCACCCTCAAGATATGCCATTAATATGAGCGCCCAGTCGCTCTCACGCCATTTATTATAGGCGGCAACAACTTCAAATCGCCTAAGAAAGTCTTCCAGGCATACACCGTCCGTGCCCGTAAAAACTTGAGCCATCTTACTCTTTTTATATTAAAAAATACATATAGCCACTTAGCTTTTTCTCCTGGCGACGTTTCTTCGCGTCTCTTTTCTTATACTCACTATCCTTTCCCTCGCTTGGCATGCGAGAGGTCTCGCTGTTTGTCTATTATTTTATCGCTTTTTTATATCCACTTCTATGAGTGCTGAAAAAAAATCTATTTCGCAAGCTTGGCGAAAATCCGGCGACCTTAAATGTGCCTCCACCAAATATAGAGGCTGGGAGCTATTCTACGGAATCAAACTACAGTTGTAGTTTGATTATCATATTATTTAAGAGTAATTTTATCATATACATAATAATACTCGACTTATTTTCTAGACGGCAAACCTACGATTCTCATATGACATCTGCTTGAATGTTCGAAAGGAACTTAATACAAATATAACCATCGAGTCTTGTAGAGGTGTGGCTTTCCAGCCAGCCTTGCTTTAGAGCCGACCTCTACAGTACCTACCTAAATTACCTACAATGGATTTCTCGTCTTGAAAACTTTACTTTAGCGTATTTTTTTTAAATTTTCTTTCCACTTCAAAAGTTTTTCTCTTTTTTTTCTCTCCAGAAGAGCCCAGAATTTCGTTTTTTTTTATTGATGTATATTGTCTTGAATATTTAAATCTTTGTGGAATTTCCACGTACCGTTCTTTAGCTGCTGTCGTCATTTTCTTCAAAAGATTTCTAATCCGGATAATTTTCCATGTTTTTCTAAGTCATCATGGAACTTTAACCCTAATTAAAAAGCAAAATATCAATATCTTCAGTATTAACCTAATGGACACCTGTCATCGGCAGTTGTCGGCTTTCGTCGGCGGGTCGTGCGCACGCGTCGCCGATAAGCCGGCGCATGCGGCGCGCCCCGTGCGTACAACCGCGTGGGAAACGCATTATGCCTTCTAATGGCACTTTGAGTACGCGTAAAGATTGAATCATTTTGACCAAGTAGCTCTAGGGGAAAACTGTAACAAGTGTGTGGAATGGGGTTTAGTATCTATTGCTTTTGTGGTTCTTGTCAAAGTTGTCGAACGATCGACATTTCGAACAAGATAGAGCTAGAAAACTCACAAATTACTATTTAAATGTAAACTGCTCTTTAAAAGCAACTCTTCGATCAATAAGAATTTCTATACTAAAAAACCCTTTCAATGAAGGTGAACACATACTTACCTAATAGCTGAAAAGTTATCTGTTCCCATTTTTCAGCAATTTCGACGGTAACTGTAAAGATAAGCAATAAAAAGGGTAAGCAATAAAAAGTAAACACAACAACCAGCAACACACAAAACAGAAAATGTAGCTTTAATTCTGGTATTAACATGTTAAACTATAAATAAAATAAAACTAATGTAACGATTACCTTACCGGGTACACGAACTTCAACCTTGCGTCGGCGCGTGCTACGAGATTCGTAGCTTTGTTTATCTGAGGCGTAAGGTTTTTTACTAAATATAGACATGTTGGATCCGTTACTGGCGTTCACAATCTACACACACCCAGGAAGTTTTAGGTAAACATTAAGTTCTGTGAAAGCAATGCTTGTGCATGATGAAAGGGATGTGTTTGTAAACGATGCTGCAACTGAAGAGGCGTCAATAGGACCGACTTCCGAACTTTGAAACGAAACATTTTCTCCTAATAAGTCTTGCTTTGAGGATGGCCAGATGTCTGCTTTGGTATGGTTTCCGCGTTGTCCCAATTTTTTTTAGTAGTTTTGAAGATGTTCGTAATACGAGATGAAATTGCGTAACATGTTATTCTATTTCGCGATTTTTATAAGGATAGTTTGTAACATGACCGAATGAACATGAAAATGAAAATAGTTTGTAACATGAACAGAATAGAATACTCTTTAGCTCTTTTTTTCTTTTCTCGCCTCTTTTGTCTTTCTCTTCTCTCTCTGTTCCTTTCTTTTCAAATTTTCATCAATTAAGCCCCATTTACGTGATGCAAGATTCTTGCCTGAGGCATCCAATAAAATTGAGTCAACAACTGACGTTTTAGAAAAGCCTTAACAAAGTCAACAAAGTACAGCTAATACATAGTTTATTGGAATGGGATGGGAAGGCCTGTTTGTCTACCGTCTCGCCTGATAGCAAGCAGCGACGTAGTATAAGATAGAGCACGCCTGTCTAGACCTACGACATACTTTTTACTTTTGCCTCAACAACTCTTGAGCACTTCAGAAAAACGGATGCCGTAAATCTATTTTATTAGAAGTGGAAGGTTTTTTTTTTTTTTTCATTTCATCCTTGTGTTTACGGGTATAGGACATATATAATATCCATTGATGACTATGCGCCGGTAATAATTAATCACAACGTGCTAGCTACGTAGGTCCTTCCCCACGATACCATCCAGATGGATGATACTGGCTACTTGTCGATATATCATCCTTCTTCTTGCCTAAGATCGAAATCCATTTAGTGGTTTAGTTTAGTGGCGTGAAAAGGTAACATACAAACAGAATTAATTTAGAATTTATAGTATACTAGCAGCGCTAACGGTTTCACCCGCATAAGTGTCGATCCCGTGGGAATATCGGGATAAAAACTATCCTATGTCCTTTCTCGGGAATCAAACTATGTCTATACCAAATTTCATCTAAATCGGTTTAGCGGTTTAAGCGTGAAGAGGTAACAGACAGACACACTTTCGCTTTTTTAATATTATAGCATGGAAGTATGGATGTAACCTATTAGAAATATTCATTACCGATACAGACAGATACAGCACAGCACACACAGCACAGTACAGCACACACAGCACAGCACAGCACAGCATTACAGATGAAACTTTGGACATTCTTCACTTTCAGTGAAACAATTTAATTGAATCACCTATTCTTTTACAAATCTTCTGGTTTTCAGGATTTATTGACCTGAAGGCACCTCTCACCCTTTGATCTCTATAACAATTCCAAATGTGGCTGCATTTCATGGGATAAAGTGTGACTTTTACATCAGTAACATTTGCATAGCCATAATTTACTGAAACGTAATATCGTGGGTACCTACGGCGCGTGGCGTAGCACGTAGCACTTAAAACCGGGTGAAGTCCGTATTTCATATAATACTGCCATTATAATTATTATTTGAGTTAGTCACTGAACTTTCTCTTGTTTGTTGTATTTAATAACGGTTTACAAACGATGTCGTGTCTCTGACTCATCATCGTCTTGTATAAAGTACCTATGTATTAAATCTAAGCAAACAGGACTTAACGATGTTCTATCAAAATATTTATAAAGATTTCCTGGAGGCCAATTCTCATTTTAATCTAGTCGCAGTCTCATCTCAGCGACAAACAAATGTCAAAAACTTGTCAAAATGTAGGGAAATTAGAGGTTTTTTGACAGATTGAGACTGAGATCAGACTGTGAACGTTCTTAAAATTACGAGAATTGCGGGGCTGGTATGTTTCGTGTTTATGCCATTGACAATTATTTTATTTGACTCGACCAAGTTACGTTGGGTTTTTCTATCTGGAATCTCTCAGTAGAAGTCCAGACGGAGTGTGGACTTGGGCCCGGTTGATTGCAACAGGCTCGCCCCCTATTACATGGGACTTAAACATAACTAGAGTGAAATGTGGGTGTATTAAAGGTACACCTCTGCCCGATCCTTCCTAGGCGTAATGATATGTGTCAACCAAGTTAATGAAATTACTCATTATTTCAATAATGACTTGATTGGAGGATTATACACAATATTGTTTAGTTTATAACATACCTACTCTGCCAACTTCATATTAGAGTTAATTTTCTTTTAATAAATATTTATTCTAGTCCACCTATTTTCAGCCCGTAACCATCGAATGCCTGAATCTTTTTACATAACCACGCTCATTTTCATGACTATTGCTTAGGTAGGTACATACCTGTTCTGATGTTTATACTTATTTACTTAAGGGCTAATTTTTACATCGCCAGATAACTTTTTTGAATTTTTGACAGTTCTTCTATACAAATTCTGTCAGACGTCCATTTTATTCCACGAATAAAAATTATCTGCCGATTGAAAAATCAGCCCCTAAATAAATAAGTAATCTTATCAGACGTACACACACACACACACACCCTCACCCTCACACACACGCATAAACATATGTAAACGTACCTATAGTACACCCATATTTCGCTTATTAGACGTATAGCTACTTTATCACAGACACATATTTAACTTAGTATCCCACAGATTATAATTATTGTATAATGACTATGTTACACAACGGTAACAAAACCGAAATCGTATTTTGATAACGTGCGTCACAAACAGTTTGGATGTGACGTCAAATGCTAATCTGCTGTAATTGTTTTGTTCGAAAAGGTTTTACATAAAAAAGTATGGCTATAATTCTTCATGGCGAGACTTCTGAAAACTAGATAGGGGTCACTTGTGCGTAAGCCTACCTTGACGTAGCCTTAGCTACGAAAAACCACTCTTTCAGTATCGTAGGTGACTAACGAATTAGTAATCCCGAGTATTCAGTTTTAAAGTGAAAACTTCTGGGTATTTTGTGAGATGGGAAAATACCATTGAATTCGCGCCGCTGTTACCGTAACCGACACCGATTCCGATGTGTTCGGCTGCCCTCAGGATGTACTCGGTTTTAATGTACCTATATCCGATATGTCAGTGAGTGATGGCAAAGTCGTCTGTTTATGTTCTGTTTTCACTTCTGTCGGCACTCCCGGAGTGCCATTGTTTTTTTTTTTAGTTAAGTATAGTAAACGAAATCTTACTAGGTGGACTGTATGATCTCTCCTTTTTGTTTAAAATTTTGCTGTCACCGAAAGGGTCCTTAATCGTTTCTATTAAATAATACTGAATACCTATTATGTACATTATTGATTGCAATAAAGATGAATTGAATTGGGATCAGGCTGCCAATAAATTGAAGTAGTTATTTCTGCGCATGTTTGTCATGTCCTAAATCTAATTTCGCCGACAAAGATGTGTTTTTTGTGTGTATAATCGTATGTAATATAATAATATAGGCTGTTTGTAGTCAGGTATCAGATAACTGTCCATCATCATGTCCCCTGTCAACAATGACGACGTCTTTTGCACAACTTTCTAACTGAACTGTTTCATATCTTTCATCATCTAGCTTTATCGTAGCCAAAACCAGTTCCCATCATCAGTTGTCTGTTGTCACCGATCATCTGGCTGCTGGACCGCCATATGTCACGGAGATCTGGAGAAAAAAAAAACAAAAACAAGGTGCGGAAGTGGCGGCTCGCGCATGCGCGCTGCACGGTTCATTTTCACGGCGCGGGCGGAGGGTGGCAGCATCGACTTAAGCAAGGGTGCCGGCCCGCGCGCGCCAGTCAGCTGACGAACCTCGTCGCGAACGCACGTCTCTCCACGCTCATACCGCGCCGGTTTCAGTGTCCGCACTCTCGTGTGATAAAAATCCCTCGTGTTTTAATCAACAATGGCAACCTACGCTCAGTTCAAACATGTCGAGCTCTACAAAATCGGGCACGGAAAGAACAGGTAATGATTTTCTTTTAGTACCCGCAAGGATGCTGCAGCTGAATTTTCAGTTTCATCTTTGTCCTAAAGGTCAGAGGTTGAATTCTGGGGTTGTAATAGTTTTAGTGGTGCGTTTGATTAATATTTTTATTTTAATAGTATCTACTCATCATGTCATTAATTTCAATTGTTATAAATACGTGTGATCATAGGTAAATAATTTTCATGTACACTTTCCTTCCTGAAGCGCAGTTGGAAACTTGGACCAAAATATTGACTGCATTAAAATATAAAACCATTTGTACTGAAAATACAACGCTGAAAAATATAAATCCAAAAATCGTCGTGCACTTTAAAAAATAGTACCATAAATAAAATCAACCCTCGCCCTGCGCTATGTCTCTAATTTATGAACATTTTCCCATCATTATCGTGAACATTGATAAATGAATGAAACACTATCCCTGAAATTTATTCAGTCGTTATTCAAATTAATTTTTTTTTTCTTTCCCCGACATCGGAAAATGTGATTTTCACGCAGTGCGTTGAACTCTGCACGCTGGTGTAATGCGGCGGTCGCCTTAACTCCGATCACATTAGGCTTTACTTTATTTCTGTTATAATCCGAGGTTTTTGATCCATATCTTGGAAACTTCATCATTTTCCCATACTTAAATATTTTCAGATTTACGTGTGAAACCGCAGATTTCTTGAGTTAAAGTTAGGTGGCGAGGATATAGGAAAACAGTTAATAAGAGAAACGAGAAAAAGTATATTGATATCCATACTAATATTATAAATTCGAAAGTAAATCTGTCTGTCTGTCTGTCTGTATGTTACCTTTTCACGCCTAAACCGCTGAACCGATTTCGATGAAATTTGGTATAGAGATAGTTTGGTATGGAGTCCCGGGAAAGGACATAGGATAGTTTTTATCCCGATATTCCTACGGGATCGAAACTTACGCGGGTGAAACCGCGGGGCGCTGCTAGTCTTAGTATAAAAAACGAATCATTCGAATGAGTTTTCATCAACAGTAAGTATTGCTAGGCAACAAAACCATAGAGTACTAATAAGGAGTATCCATTCCTCAACACGTTGCTCGTTATAGAGTATCTGTCACATAAATTAATATTTTAAGTTCGTGAGGCGATAGTGAAATTTGAATATTCATATATTCCATAAATTCGATAAGTTACAATTTTGATAGCGTGAAATATACACAGGAAATTCGTAAAATATGATACGTATTTAAGACGGGAAAGACAGATTAATTTTGATTTGCCTATACTGATATTTATTTACTCAGATTCAAATTACGTATGACTAGAAAAAATCTATGCACACATAATGCATGTTTTTTTTTTAATGTTATCATTCTGGGAAAAAAGTTCCACGCCCAGCAGTGGGACAGTATAGGCTGACAAAAAAAAAATATTCTGTCTCTGCGGCAAGTTCTAGCGCACTTCTAATCTTAAATAAGTAAATAGTAGTCATATTACCGTTTGAACTTCAATTTTGCGAATATTTTATGTACAGAAAAATTCCCATCTTTGTCCAATGTATTATGACGGAATCACAACAGTTACGGTGATATAAAGTGTTTAGATTCGAACATGCGAAGTGGCAGTAGGAGGCAATAACACGCAACTTTTACACTGCGTGCCTAATCTTTTCACCTAGATTTTTGTAAATGGCAAACGTCTGGTTAGGCAGAAATTTAACGCTAGGAAAATGGGTCATGTGGGAATTACGTTTGCATGCAAAGGGTTAAAATGGACGTGAATACATTCTCAGCAATTTCGTTTTATTTGTATGCTATGTTAATTCTAGATCCTTTATTAATCCTGTCTATTTAAATTCCGGTCTTTGACAACAGACCTCTGCGGGTTGTACCTAAGCTTTTTTAATCAAAGGTTTTATCACTTTAACAGTAAATTAAAGCTGATAGGCGGTATTCAACTAAGAACATAGGTGATTTAAAAATACCAATAGCCAGTCAAATCTTGCGATAGATGTAGGTAGGTTCAATTAACTACGTAAATCCTGAATTTACGTAGTTAATTGAAAAGGGCGGAGAATAAATATCTTATTTTATCATTTATTTACGTAAAACGAAGAATCGGCTCGTTTTTTTGGTCGTATATCACTGGTTCGTATGAAGCCGAATTTTTCAATTAAAATAACAACACTCATCAAAGACAACTTTATCTGGACTGGAGGATACTTCACGTAAAAGCCTTCGAAAGAAGTTTTAATTAAAATCATTTGTATGCGTTTACAGTAATTGTATTACACCTAATAGGCTTACTAATTAATTTATGGCTTTTGTAAGTTGCTCCGTTGTTTATTTTATCGTCGTTTTGTTGCGACATGCAACTCTGCTCATCACAACGTTTACTGAATGACATTTAAAATTTACTGTCTTGAAACTCCAAAGCTACCGCTTTTTGAAAACTACCGATGTAAAAAATAAAAAACAAAACAAATCGAATCGCTTTTACAGTTTTAAAAATTGTTCTAGTTATCTTGTTCCAGTACTATACTGCCTACTCTCCCAAATGTAAACGCGCCTTCAGAACAGGCTCTCATCTCCATACATTCAGCTGTTCCATGCCAGTATCAGTGAACCAGTTAGTGCTTATTGATTATTTTATCGGCTCGTTCTTAATTTAAACGCGACTCTCATGCGCTCCCGATCGATCCTCAGCCCTTGAGCATGATTTATGGTCAAGAGATTTAATGCAAGCATAAAATCTGAACTTTCTTTCTTGTTTATGGTACGAATTTGATTTATAAGTCTTTTGATGGCGTTTTGTATGTCGCTTAATTTAATTTCTTATTTATGACTAGCATTTAAGTACCTAATAGCTGAGATATATAATAATAATTTATTATTTTATTTATTCAGACAAAGTCCATAATTGTTAGTTACAAAAATTAATCTTACAAACTATGTTAGTACAGACATACTTATTACAAAAAGGTAGGTACAAAAAAAGGTTTGTAGTCATGAAAACTCTCGTTCGGGTTAGGATAGATTGCCACGCTATCTGACCAGAATCCGAACGAAAGCCCTCAATAATATAATATATAGTAGCCTCCAAAAGTTACTTGACACTTTTCCACTTCAGCTTTGATGCCACGTTATGATTTAAAATATAAAAATAATTAGGTAATCCTGAAGGATTACTTGATTATTTTTTAAGATAAGTTATAGGTTAAATTAGTCAATAAAAACATTATAGTGTACAGTTTTGACATTTGGAACTAGAATTTTAAATCATAATGTCATTGTGATGGGTCAGTTTAAGTGGAAAAATGTCAACTAACTTTTGGAAGCCATTTTTTAGACGAGTACATGCACCGTAACTAATAACCACGCAATTTTTTAAAATCAGTTTTACAGTAGAAAAAATTTTGAGGCTGTCTAAAATCTACATCAATAAAATTCTATTACATAAAAGCCAGATGTAACGCGAAAATTAATCCCGACAGGGGTTTCCAAATACAGTAATATGGTGTGATGTAGGCGAAGGCTATGGTGGCCGGCGTCGCGTGCCAGCGGCCGTCATTAACATATCCATAGGAAGTGTGTGATTACTTGCGGCGGACAGACAAACGCACAGGCCGGCTGGACACGAAACTAGAAGGGACAGAAGGCTTAAGTTTTTTATTTCAAGGGGTAACAGAATCAAAATCAAAAAAATCAAAATCAAAAGTCATTTATTCAAACTAGGCTGAGAATCGGCACTTTTCAAACGTCATAATTACAAAAGAGAGTCCCCCAAAACGCCCGCCCTTCACCACTTCCTAGTGCTTTCGCTGTGAAAATTACAAAAGACAGTCCCCCAAAACGCCCTCCCTTCACCACTTCCTAGTGCTTTCGCTGTGGGAGAAGGTGGCGGAACAAACTCCCCAGCAGCACAGCTGTCTGTTCAGTTAGAAAATAATTGATTTTATACTGTCGAACTTCTCTCGAATGCTCTCGAACTTCTTCTTCGTAGCACTCTTGTCAGAACGGTCGTGGTCCTCATGTAGTTTCTCGTCTAGGGGCTGATGTGATTTGCCTCACGATTTCTTGCCAACTACTCCGATTTTTGGAATGTGTAGTGCACACATACAAGGGGTTTCGAACAGAATGATAGTTGAAGATCACTGAAACTTGTAAATTGCGCTTATATGAAACAATTTTAGTTATCAAGCTGCTAAAGGCGCAGACTGTACGGGTAGTAATAAGGACTAATATTTCCAATGGCAGAAGATATCTTTATCCAAAAGTAATTTATATTTTTAGATATCGTTTAAAAGATATCTGAAGGCCGATTGCCGTAATTAAAAACGTCAATCTCATCTCAACGACAATCAATGTCAAAAACTTGTCAAAAATATAGGGAAATTAGAGATATTTTTGACAAATGGAGACCGAGATCAGACTGTGAACGTTCTTAAAATTACGAGAATTGCCGCTCTGTCGTTGAAAACATCAGCTCGTGGTTTAGTATTTTTGGTTGGTCTGATTAATTCACGTAAGAGTTGCTCACTCTACTTTTTGTTGGTAATAAATAAAGGTTTTGACAAGGGCCAGAACATCCCGTGGCGCATAATCTGGTTATGTCATACGGAAGACCACGAAATATGTAAAATGAAGCAGTCTCGATCTACTTACCTTTCAGCGATGTTTTAAAAGATGTACTTTTTTTTCAAGTCCGTTCGCTTGATATCGCGATATGGTATCGTTTGGCCTTCTGTTATTCATGCTTTTCCAGTAGCTTTGCCAGAATTCGCTATATACTCGTATAAGGCCGTGGGCTGCCGGGGGTTGTTCCGACCTTGGCTCGCCCCATAAATATTATTATAGGATTAACCTCATTTGAATTTACGTCTGATGAAGTACGACGAATAGAGAAAGAGGGGAGAGGTTTGTATAGAATTTGGTTAGGTCGTAGAATCTATTTGCAGAACCGTCCCCTATATGAGCGATGATACCGCCTGCCATTAAAGGCATGATGAACGTTCAATCATTAATTAATACCTACACCTACTTCTTATCTATTAGTTGAAAATACACATACACATTAATATTATAAAGGCGAAAGTTTGCGAGTGTGTTTATAATATGTTTGTTACTTCTTCACGCCCAAACGGCTGGACCAGTTTTGATAAATTGTGTATGAAGGTAGCTGACAACCTGGATTAACATATAGGCTACTTTTTATCCCGATATTCCCACAGGATCGACTTTTACGCGGGTGAAACCGCAGGGCGCAGCTAGTATCATATAAAGAATCTATTTTAAGTCCAACCTGCTACCGAATTTAATAATACCCATTTAATTACCAATAAATTTCCAGTTTTATTAATAAGAATATTAAAACAAGGAAGGATAAAATTGCAACATAACTGTTCACCATGGCGGTCGTAATGTTTGTCTATGGTTCATATTTATCCTCAAAGAGCCAACAAACTATGGTTAGCCCGTAAAAAGTGTCGAGGTACTAGGCATTCATAAATTACAAGAGCTAGGTACAATGTCGGTATACCATGCTAATGGCTAAGCGACACTATTGAGGCGAGTATCGGTATGTGTCGTTAATCAAACCACGAAGGGTGGAATGTACATGTGGATGTAGTTAGCGTTTGTATGCTCACTAGACGAAGTATTTTAAGACTTGGGGTAAATGTGAGGAAGTATTTACTATTTACTGTGAGGAATCTTTTCTATTTTGTTGCATTCTTTTAGCACTGTAATAGGATTTTTTTTTTAGGAATTTCGAGGAATTTCTTAAGTATCTAATATTGTAAAGCATTAGGAATAAGTATAGTACATAAAAACCTTGCCATTCGTTTTCGTAGATAAGTACTGGGGTGACTTCTAAGTGATTGTGGCAATACATCCCCAGGCTTGTCCGTTTTATGGGTCTACTGAAGCATTTGTTCTATAGTACACATTTATATCTTCTCCGTACTAAGTAGCAAAGATGCATAACAATTACCAAGGTCTATTTATTATATTATGGAGTTCCAGTAATTACAGTGCATTTTCTAGCAAAACCGTATTTCAACTCCTACGTAGTCATTTAAACATTATCCTATAAACATAGGTAGATGCGTTCTGTCGATAACTGCGCTAGATTTTTTTTTGTATTGAACTCGCTGGCTACGTTTAAACAGCGATATTAATCACGGCAAAAACTCGATTGAGATGTGCGACCGCATTAGAACGATCATCGATGTATCGATAAAAAGTTGCAACATCGGTTCTCCGACAGTGGATGGCGACTTGGAGAGCGCTCGACACATGTCAAGCCGCTACGATCCGTGTTGGTAAACTAATGATATTTTAATAAGGGCAAGCCTTACTTGCTTGCCGTATTACACTACAATGTTGGTATAGAAACGGTTTTTAATCGAGTTTTATGTGCGATTGGCTGTGCCCACGATCTCTTTCGCGTGGATGTCAGAAAACAATAATTTCTGCATCTTTACTAATTTTTTTTTCTAATAATATCAGTTATCTGTCAGTAAAAGCCCCGTCAAAAGATTCCTCGGAACAAACAGACGGACAAATAAAAAAATATTTAATTGTTTTTTTTTTGTTGTAAGCACCGTATATGCGTTTAGTGAAAAGCTGTTTTGATTAAAGTGAAGTGTTTGTAATTTTTTAATTACAAACTGACAATTAAGTTTTATTTATTTGTGTAGATATAAATTGTCCAGCAATTCGTAGCAGTGATCTGTAGATCCGTTTTATCGCTTTAAATCAACAATTTATTTGTTGATTTACTGTGACTGTTTGTACATTTAAACAGTTATTTTTGTTCGGTCCATTAATTCGTGGTTTACCCTATCTGTATGTTTTGAAGGGAAAATAGAATACCTATCTATAAATACATATATATATTTCCCCACTGTTAGGTACAACATTTTGCGCATGGTTGGTACCATTGCGTGCATTCGCGATATTTATTTGATAGTTCATGTACAATTCGCTGAGCATTCGTTATATCACGACATGATCTTGTTATATAATACACAGTTTATAGAATAATGGAAATGTCGTTATGATGTACGACCTTGTCTACGAAATGAAAAACTTTGATAAACATCTTGTGAATCAGAGGAAATAGGAAAGCGGGAAACATTGGAAATGTAGAGATAATTTTCTTGAAAAGAACGCAAGATTACTTTCGTACAGTATCTTAGTAGATACGAGTAACTGTAAAAGTTTGCAAAAGCTCATTAATGTTTTATGGTTATTTAACCGAAACCGAAGACTTGTCAGCGTGTTTGGCTGCTTTCATGAAAATGCGCAAGCCGCATTGCGCTTAGTTCATTCCTCCATTCGAGTCTTGTCATCATCAGCATATTGCTGTAACATAACATCATGCCTGTATTTTCCGCAGGGTTGGGCAGAGGTGTAGGTACCTATAGTATACCCACATTTCGCCGCTTTTGTTTAAAGCCCATCTAATATTCCCACGGGATCGACATTTACGCGAGTGAAACCGCGGGGCGCAGCTAGTATTAAAATAGAAAATGGTCTACAAATCTAAAGTCTACGGAGGTGAGCCGTTTGCCATCCACAAATCAAAAATCCAGACTCCGGAATGCTACTGTGAAATTCCAGATAGGAAAACGCAATATCACTTTCGAATCAAACCCAGGACTGTTTCAAATCGGATTAAAAATGTCAACTGCTTAGCTTTGGTAGCTAATATGTACTTAGCATTTGTCTCTATAATGCACGTTGATAAAACCCACTTTATATTCCTTACCTGTCTTTTCAATATTAAATGTCCCAGTTCCATTTAGCAGGATATACAATTCAAGTACCCACGTTCGTAAGCCTTTAAGTAAACACTAGTATTATTTTATTACCTAGTTTGTTATACAATTTTCTCTTACCTATTACGACTTAAGTGGAAAAGATATTAAATGCGGTAGCTTTTTGACATGTTAATCTTATGTATTTATTGATTTAAAGTTGATATGAATCTTCAGATCTACGCTAGCCGCGGTCGGTTCTTGGATGGGTCTACAACATATCGTTTGTTATCGTTAAGCCGCTGCGTTCGGTTGCAATTCGTAGATTTTTGACAGTTGTTAAGGGTAGTCAGTGGTCCAAAAGTCGGACAACCAGTCTTACCAAGGTGAATCGAGTACTCAGTAACTGGGCTGTGGAGGTCGGTCAGATAGGCAATCGGTCCATGTAAAATATTGATATTCAGCTTGGTATATCCGGTCAGACTAGAAGCCGACCCCAAAATAGAAGGGAAAAGGCTAGGCAGATTGATTTATGTGTAGAGTCTAGAGTGTAGTGTATTGGTTTATATTCACATGCGACATTGTTGTTTTACGATATTATCAACAAAAACATCTGAGTTACGGTACAGATTTCGACACTCTAGTACCGTGTGACCGCTAGCAGGTTGTAAATGACATTAAAGCGTCCATTTGGACGTTAGAAATAGAAACTCGCCATCAATCACCAGCATGGGCCACAAAGCCTTTTAACTTTTCTTCATAATGTGTAAGCTCGCTTTAAGTTGCTCGGCCATTACTTTTAAGGAAATAATTTACGCTGCCAGCCCTTCTAACGTCGTTTAGTAATGCATTTTTGAAATTTATCGTTCCTCTATGCTTAAATATGTTGGAGTGTAGCAAAAACAAATCGATCCTACTTCAAGACTATCGTCTTTTTCTTTCTATCTCATAAATATTATTTTTTTTACTATCCGAACCCGCCCTTACCACTTGCCTGAAATCCTTCGCATAGTGACTGGTCTACTCTTTTAACCTTACGTGGGATCACACGTCTCACGTAATATTAGTAAACACACCTTCCAACATACAGGAAGATTTTTTATCACCATCCAAATTTTTACAGGGTGTTCTACCCATGAATACGAGCAACTTTCACTATGGGACCAACCCGGAAATCACAAACAAAAAATCAGCCGTTTCATACATTTTGGTCAAGTAGGTATTGAACTTTTGTATTAAACAGCTGATTTTTTTTCGTGATTTCAGAGTTGATCCCATAGTGAAAGTTGTTCATATTCATGGGTAGAACGCCCTGTAAAAATTTGGATGGTGATAAAAAAATCTTCCTGTGTCAATAAAAGGATAATAGACGTATTATTGAAATCCTTGCCTTTGATGAGCTCCTCTAACCCTAATAGTTAACTTAAAAATAATTTTACTGCCAATAAAAAAAAAAATATTGGTTTTGGTCAAGTATGTAAACACACACACTTAGGTGCTAAAAGATTATAGCTGTTTTACTTCTTTATTTTATTATCTTGCATTACCAGACTTGCAAAGATGGGAATGGTTACAGGAACATTTTATGCACGCCTACGTAAATAAACATAGAGATTTTATTTTATATCATGCAGCAGCGTCTTGTAGAATTATCAGCAAAAAGAGATCGAACCCAGGATAACTGCAAATGGCTGAATGTCTGTATGGAAGATTGCATGGGATCACTTTCAAGCATTTACAACATTATTGTAAATATCTTGATTTTCATTCGGATACTTGCAAGTCCTAAGATTTCCACAGTGAATTCCTTCCCCTGATTACTTTCCGGTACATTTAGTAGAAGTCACAAGGATAAAAAACACTCCGGGATTGCCGACAGAAGTGAAAACTTGAACAAATACGTGTGTATTTTTTGAATCGTCATTTAAACAAAACAAAAACAGAATACATTTCCATCACTCACTGACATATCGGAAATACATTAAAACCGAGTACATCCCGAGAAAAGCCGAACACATGCGAAGCGGTGTCGGTTACGGTAACAGTGGTGCGAATTCAATGGTTTTTCCATCTCAAAAATGCCCAACGCGCCTAAAGAATTTTTCACTTCAAAAAATTCTTAATTATTTGTTCTTCAGTTACCTCACCGTCCCTTTACTGGTTAATGGTTACTATGAGCCAGCATCATCTCACTGCTGGGCAAAGGCCTCTCCCCATGACTTCCAGCTCTTTCTATCCAGGCCTAAAGTGGACCACAGGTCTTTTGTTTTCTCCAGCTCGTACCGCCATCTTCTACGGAATCTGCCACGACGCCTTCTGGCTGTGCCATGGCTCCACGTAGTGGTTATTTTGGCCCACAGCTCACCATCCCTTTAACTTTTATTTTAATTGCGGTCTTCTGCATAAATTATTCCCACCATAGCATAGATACACTATTTAGCGGTCTTATTCAAGTCACAAATAATATTAACGATTGCCATTAGCAACTCGTAAGGCTGATCATTTAGAAGCCATGTTCTAAACATTATCGCTCTTCCTTAATTTGTTGCGGCAGATTAAGCTTAGTGAGGATCAATATTTTAAAGATATTGATTAGATAACACATGGCTATACGAGTAGGGGAAGACCAAAGAAACGATGGATGGACTGCGTGAATGATGATATGACTAGAAAGGGAGTGGCTACCGAGATGACATCTAATCAAAGACATGTTGCGCCCCGAAATAAATTGGGATAAGGGAGGAAGGTTGTTAAGATAAAATGTACTGATATCAAGAGAGAAATCTTACCGTAAGAGTACCTTCTTCATCGTTAGCAAGGAGAAAACATGATTGTTTCTTAAAGATATTTTCTTTTAAGGGGGAAGCGGTAAGGTAGCCCGCGAAATTCAAATTTTCTTACGTTTTTTGCAATTTGCTGGTCAGTATTAAGTTGTACGTTGATTAAAATATGATCCGCGACCGTAAAAAATATGTATTTACAGAATTATAATCATCAGAATCAGTAATACAACTTGTTAAGTTAGTACAATCCCAAAATGTCAAGATTTCATGAAATAGTCATTCAGTAGGATTACTTGGTCTTAGAGAGTTGTGTTGATGACTTTAATGATTATAATTCTGGAAATATGTACATATTTTTTACGGTCGCGAATCATATTTTAATCAACTTACAACTTAATACTGACCAGCAAATCGCAAAAAACGTAAAAAAATAATAATTTTGCGGGCTATCCTGGCGCTTTCGCCTTAAGGTGAATGGGTAGTTGTAGCCCGCGAAATTCAATTTTTCTTACGTTTTTTGCAATTTTCAGGTCAGTGTCAGGTTGTATCTTGATCAAAATATGATTCGCGACTATAACCGGTACGTATTTACAGAATTATAATAATTAGAATCATTAATACATCTTTCTAAGTTAGATTTCTACCGTTAAGAACAAATCTCGTATGGAAAAGTGTTTATGGTAGAAATCTAACTTAAATAGATATATTAATGAATCTAATGACTATGATTCTGTAAATACATGTCTATTATAGTCGCGAATCATATTTGGATCAAGATACAACCTGACATTGATCTGTAAATTGCAAAAAACGTAAGAAAATTTAAATTTCGCGGTCTACCATGGCACATTCACCTTAAGAAAAGTCTCCTTACACTCTCGGACCTGTTTGCTTATGAAGCAATTAGTAATTATTAAAAAGCACACTTTATAATAATTAATATTTAATTAGCATGTAATTACTTATTCGTAATGTAATAAACGGCTGTGGTGAGCGTTAAAAATTAATGTGCATTAGAATTTTAAATGATGTGTCGGAGTTTCGTAGTAAGTTAACTCTAGTTACGACACGAGTGATTGATGAGCTCCCTTATTTTACGAAGATGGTTTAATTATATGAATAATCGAGCTCGTATATTACGTATCCGTAACAACTTCACCGAAAAGCTATTTATAAAATCATTGTTGAAAGTTATGGGTGGCGTAACACGACTATACTTATTTATATAAGCTTTTATTGCAAAAAAATCGTATCGATTTCATTTCCGCCTTCAAATAAAAAATGGCCGACATGACTGCGTAAAAACTTCTCATTTAGCACGTTCGCACCCAAAAAGTCGTGATGTTATAGTTTGATTACAAGTAATGACAAAATAAAAGACGCGCTTTGAAGTACCACGCGGCGCAGGCGCTGCGATCGCGATGACGGGCCAAGCGCATCGCGCGATCCGTTATGCGCTCGCTTCGCTTTTTTTATCGCCTCGCGATTATCGCCGGCCCGTTACACCGCCGCACGCGCACAATTTGTGCATTCACTTGCTGGAAATCGCTGGAATCCATCCAAGATTAATTACTGCCTTCCATTGTGATTATGAACTTGTAATTACACGGGCGACGCTATCTTTCCACACAGTGTTTACCGTGTCGTATGCAAATGTTATTAATTATTTAATGGCTTTTCATTATTGGAATGCGCATTACGAGGGAACAGTTTTTGTTTGAATTCTTGACTTGATCGACGTAGCGCTGCACTACGCTGATGAGTTTAGCATAACTTGCAGTTTCTGAATTCCTGGTACCTATCCTTGTTAAAGTTGGATAGGAATAACGGTAGATTTCTTCATGTGTCGTCGTTTGTAACTGTTTGTAATACCCTGAGAATGGGTTATGTCTAGAGTCCAAAAACCAGAAGGTAGATATTAATTTCGTAGCAAGCTCATGCAACTGCTGTGTTTTCTTTAAATTTATTCATGCCCAATATAAAAACCGCAAAAGCAGTACTAGCATAATAAGCTTTCTTTAAAAATTACAATGGAGTCTGAATAAACTTTTCAAAGGTGTGCATCACAGCAACTGGACCCTTTCAACTAAGCAGATTAAAACTTTAGTATCAGGCTCTATTCATCCGTATCTAGAACTTATCGTTAACAATCTTGGAAATTACTAACAAATACCCGTCAACATCGACTGCGGAAATTAATATTAACTTTTTTAACTTGTTTGTTATCTAAGTAGCAACTAGCAAGTGTGGTCCGTGACACACAGCACACCGCCTTTGATAAGATAATGTTATTCAAACAGCGTACACCTTCATGCATTTCAAATGATTTTTTTATCTCATTCCCACATTACATAAATTGCAATTTAGTGAAACGCCTATGGATTCCAGCTTTCGAATAGCGAAAAGATGATCACGGAACTGAGCAGGTTTGAACCGGTAATGAGGAACTTTTGATTGATATTACGTAGAGCTGCGAAGAAGGGGTGCTGTTTAGTGCTAGATGCTAGTCATTAGGAACCTCGACGAGGAATGGATGGTAGTCATTTGTTTGTGTGTCATCGTAAATCAATAACTTTGTTGCGAGGTGTGAAATATATGAGTTTCTTGTACTGTTAGGATTTGTGAATGTTGTTTTAGATAAGGATTTTAATCATGTGCAGTTGAATATTGCAGTCCATTGTTAGACGAGAATAACTGCCGACAACTGTTATGCAGTTTGGCAGACTTATGTATGGTATTGTTAATACAGATTTTGAATAAATATTATTGAGTCTATATAGTAAATATTATTGAAAAACATAAATATTGTTTTTGCGTACTTGGGTAGGTTCTCGTAAATCTGGACACTTGGTAATAACTTTACAAACTATAGAAGCTTTGTAATAAAATTTTACAATAGAAACCACGTTGACAGATTTCTACGTTTCAACTGTTATCAGGCTAACACTCCACCGCCTCTTTGTTCAAAACATTTCAACTATCTGCCTCAATATTAACGTCAATTAACACAACTGCAGATACACAACAAAAGCAGATTCGAACGCGCGATAGTCGCCAAGTCCGAACATTCTTGAAAACTTTGAAACATTGAAAGGCAAAGTAAATAAGGCGAAAGCCACGGAACCAGTTGGTGTAACGTTTTCAGTTTAATGAGCCATTGTGAGTTAAATGTTACAAATCGCTGGACAAGAGACGGAATGTCGATCGTTCGAGTGTTTAGCGCGATAGTGAGTCTAGCACTTAGTATTGTTGGTTTGTTTTACCTGGTTTAAGTTACCGTCCGATTGGTATTGGTGGTATCGCTGCCAAGTGGGGTTATAGGTCGGATTCACAGTTCGGAGAGTGTTATTCGGTCTTTCTATTCGAAAATTCTTAGTTCGCAGTTAAGACTCGTAGCTTCAATAGCATATAGACTTAGGTATTGTATTGGCCTTAGTATCGTTCGGCTAAGTTCTACAGGGATGAGTTGTGAATCGTTTTAACCCTTACTTATGTACAGACATTTTATCACCCATTACCATCTTGTACATGCTCAATAATTTATTGGCCATGGTGTCTTATACATTATATTATTCCTACAAGTGTCGTCAGGCGGCTAACTGTCAGTATCTACATAGGATCTGGTCGTCAGTAATTTGCAAACACGTCTTGAAATCATCTAGTTTATAAAGATGTGTTACAAGTTTTATTATATTGTCGGCTTGTCCTAGCTAGATTTGTATCTTAGCCTTTGGCTCTAACATAATCTAAGAGACGACTTGTAATTATGTAAAGTTTGTTGTGGAGTACCTAATCAGTAGCATAATAATAATTTGGAAAATTTAATTTAAAAGAAACTTTCTGGAAACCCCCTGCATTAAAATATACAGGGTGATTGGTCACATGTTTAAGTTCAGAGCAAATAATGAATTGTTTTTACTGATCAACAATGTTTTGTTTAAAAAAAATGTGCATAGTAATTATAACACAATGAATACATTCCACGTTAAGTATGGGACAATAGAATAAAACGTGTTTTATAATAACACTACAAATAAACTTCCATAGCAGGCTGATGACTGCGAATTGTAAAAGCGTGAAATCGTCGCCGTTTTATTTTACACAAAGCATTTCAATTCGTTGCTTATTTACTTTCAATTTATAATAGTTGCGTGCAATTATCTTGTGTGATTTAGATGTTATCACATGATCATTGTTGTTACTACTGTCTTTGTTGCTTTAGACGTCATATTGATAAAGGTAGTCATTAAAAAAAACACTTTTAAACTTGTCTCAAGCTGTATAAAAGAAATTGTGAGTCATTGACGACTTTCCATGTTTTTTTTTGTGATTAATAAACTCATTAAAATAATGAAGTAATTTGCTTATCTAAATCTTATATCGTATCTGGCAATTTGTCGTATTTTCAATATTAATGACGAGATCAGATCAATCTCAATGGTATAAGTAATTACATTACATAATTTATAAACCACATAAATAACAATTACATAAATATGCTCTTGAGAAAGTGTGGTATTTACATTAATCATAAAATGTTTCACTACACCAGCACGAATGACAGCCGATACATTTTTATCGAGCAGCCAATCAGTGCTCTTCGGAGATTTATGTGGGACAATAAAGATGTTAAGATATAAAATATCAAAGGGCTCAGTTGTTCCAGTGGGTCGATGATTTAATGCCCGACATCGATATAAAGCGCAATTCACACTGGTATGGATTATCACGGGTTTAGGTTTATGGTGCACTGAGCGTCGGATCTCGTTTCACAGGCCATTAGTGTCCGACCGAACCTTCGGCTTCGGCTTCGGCCAGCTTTGGCCAAAAAACCACTTTCGGCTAAAACTTCGGGTTGGGCCAAAATGGGCCGATTTTTGGCTGAAGCCGATAGTTTCTAGCAAGCGCCGAAATTAAACGAAGAGGTGACTGGCGGGGGTAATTTATATTATTATGATTGACATTATTGTGATGCGTTATTATTTATGCCAAGTTCAACAAGACAACAGTCCATAAAAATGTCAAAAAAAAAACATAATTTTATTCACTTTTAACCAATCTTGAACTGAATTTCTCGGCCGAAGGTTGTGGCGATAGTCGATTAATCGACTTCGGCTTCGGCCTCGGCCAAAAATCGACCTTCGGTCGGACACTACGGGCCATTAAGTTTGTTAGATCCCTAATGTGGATACTGGAGCAATGCAGTGTGAAAAGAATCTTATGTTCGGTGTCAGGAAATTTGTAAGAATGCATATTGTATCAGGGAGGTTTTATAACTTGAAGTACGTAATACGTTGGTTTATGTAACTTGAAGTATGCGTAGCAGCGTAATTAGAACATAGACACTGATCATTTTAAATAAAATTATACAGCCTCTAAATATAGGTAGTCAAGTAAATGTAGAGTTTAAGTTAAGTACGTTCCAAAACTTTCTAAAAAGGAAAATTTTGCTTCCATTTGATTAGCCAAAGCCAACGTTGGAATTCTCAGAATTAAATTTGTATATGACGTAGAATAAACATAATAAGAACTAATTTAAGGGAAAATAGCATATTCTTGTTTTCATAATAAATTCTCGCGTTCAGTTAACAGCTCACTTGCCGTTGAATAGACGAATAGTGAAGAAAACAAACATTCTACCAGTTGAAGTTGTCAACAAACTTGCTCACGCGTCGACCAGTGCGAAAGTGTCAACAATCAACATACCTATGTATTTAACATTTAAAAAATGTTGGAGATTAGGAAAAGTGTAGATGGCAGATGGGACTAAAGTCGGTCATACACGAGCAGAAAGAATGAGTTTTTATACACAGTACCTTAAGATATTTCACACACAACAGGTTTTGGGTGGGTACCTTTATGTTATTTGAATGCCGTCGCTAATATCGAGATGTACAGACGCCAGCACATCAAGCTATCCGAAACTGTCAAATTTTTCCAATCAACCTTGAACCTTATGCTTTAGCGATAAAGTTGAAAATCTATTAAAGAAATTTGACAGTTTGTAGTAGCTTGATGTGCTGGCGTCTGAACATCTCGATAGTAGCGACGGCATTCAAATAACATAAAGATATACCCACCCAAAACCACGCGCGCCTCAAAGAGATGTCAGCAAAAAGGAAGGGGCCTGCCAGAGCCGAAGCCTGCCGGGGGTGCGGGATTGTCCGAAAGGGTTACCGCTACCCCGGAACCTAAAGGGCTTAGGAAGGAACACGGATGGGTTTTAGCCAGTAAGAGTCTGACACTCCCTTCCGCTCCACCCAGAGCGGGAGGGGTCATTTGATGATTTCCCATCCATAAAAAAAGGGTATTGAAATTTTGCTATAACCTATAATACCTTTACATTTTTACAAGAGATGGCCGCCGTGTGTGATGGTCTTTAACGGGATGGCGGCCTGAAGTCGTGAGTGAAGCGTGCGCATGCTACGTCTAAATTTACAGGTGCGCGATGATCTACATCCAGATAGGGTTTATTACCGCAGAGAGTTATGTGCACATCTGTCACGTACATCACTAACGGTTAAAATCATTGTACGACTCAACGCAGAAGTTCCATCGGGAGTATTCGTCAAATATAATAGCTTTTCAATTAATGCGACGTAATAATATTAAAATTTGATGACTTGTGGGAGAGCAAGCAATTCCTATATTATTAGTTTTAGTTATTCTATTATCAACTGGCAATCGCCATTTTGGATTTTCCGTCCGTAATATCAACTGTCATTCTTTAACAGTCGTATGAGGGCAAATTGATCTAGTAGCAAAGAATTAATTTTCCTGACGTGTGTATATCGATGGCACCTTTAAGTTGCGTCGTGCTGATCAAGCATTTGATGCTCTTCCTAAAGTTAGGTTATGCACGTCTTCGTAAACACAGGTATTATTTTTTTGTACCAAAAGAGGTAGGTAGTGCAGTGTGAAATGAAAGTTAAATAACCACCGGTTGACGTAAAACTTAGATTTACTAGATAGGTACATGAGTAAGCTACTGACGTGCGATGTCACAAATAGTTAAACGATGGTTAAGTTTCCTTGTTGACATAACTTGGAAGTTTTAAGTAAACGGTATGATCATTTACGAGTATAAACCTTTCTTGCATGAACTTTTGTTTCCGTTGAAGTTTAAGTGCCGATTTTTTTATCGTCAGTTAACTTTTACCTTAAAATTAAATATGGCGGTTTGACATATTTTCTATACAAAAACTGTGAAACTGTCATATATATTCCTCGAATAAAAGTTACCTGACCGTTGAAAATCAGACCTAAAAGGCATTTATGTCATTCATTCTAGTTTTCGGAAACCATTAGTTTTCTAAACCACTGACATCGAAATGTCAACGAAAACTAATAATAAATCTAAGCCACAAACAATGCTACTCCGAACCCAACATTAAAAATAAAAGAAGATAGTTTAAAAGATAAATATTTAGAACTAAGAGCTCTTTGAACGATGAAAAATGAGATCTAAACGATTTAGATCTAAGAGATGAAAGCTCAACTGGTTACCTACTTACTTACTTTCATAATATTTCGAAAGAGCGGACACTTAGGGGTCATTATCTTTATTTTACAGTTACATACTTATGACACGAATGTACTTTTTTTCGACTAAACAAAGCCTCCATTTTAATAGTTAGTCACTTGAATTACTCACGGTTCTACGAAGGCAAACAAAGTCATGGTTTTAAGGAAGTCTTGACAATTGTTAAATTACGGGCCATTAAACAATTTAGTTTTGAACTTACTGTTTTCGTACAAATGCTCTTTAACGATGTTATTTTGATTGGTGTAATTATTTGATCGTAGCAATG
Organism: Amphipoea lucens; assembly: GCA_947508005.1. Classification (NCBI taxonomy): domain Eukaryota; kingdom Metazoa; phylum Arthropoda; class Insecta; order Lepidoptera; family Noctuidae; genus Amphipoea; species Amphipoea lucens. The sequence goes on along the minus strand of OX382378.1, from coordinate 12,585,108 downwards.
AGTCAGGATTTATGGGATTATTTCTTAATTATTATCGAATTGTTGTGAGGTTATGGTGTAGGTACTTCCTTGTTTTGATGACAATTCAGTTTTTCACCCAATCTTTAATTAGGTGACAACATCACGCCTATAATCCCCCAAGGGTTTGGCAGAAGTGTGCTTATAGTACACCCAAATTTTGCCAGTTATGTTGTTAAGTCCCATGTAATAGGGGGCGAGCCTATTGCCATCAACCGGGCACAAATCCAGTCTCCGGGCTGCCATTGAAAAATTCTTGATGGAAAATCTTTAATTAATTAAAAAAGGTTAAATTTGTTGCTGGCGGAACTTCAGAGACATGATGCGTAACTTGCCTATGAAGCAGCGCGCGTCACCCATTGGCGACGAAACAACAGAAAATCAATTGTGTCTCACTAGCGGAGCTTGACAGATTAAATTTAATTTAACCTGTTATTATGATTCTATTATAAGGATAGCAGCTACAAACTTCACGAATAGTTGCAAAATCTTATTAACACTTAAAAAAATATGAAATAGTACTGCTTTCTCTTCGTCTAACACATCAGTGTGTCATTACTATAATTTCTCGACTCTAAATTGTCCGTCTCACTAATATTAAGCTATTTGTTAATAAATATATGAAATTACTAGTATATTAGCTACACGAACACACATGTTCTGTAACCCATACTTAGCTTACATTCAATAGTTTCTTAGTCACGGTCCGTAGCTCCTGTAACGGATATGACAACGTGCGTGCGTGCCGACAAATCGAATTTCTTCATTCCGCTGTCGCCTTTATTATACTTTGAAATAGATACGAAAGTTGCACGTGACTTTTTCTGTGTCTGAAATAACTTGTGTGATTGGTTTGTTTGGATTCATTCATTGATACATTGTCCCCGACCTTCAATTGTTTTAGGATGTCCCGCCTTTTACAGGCATTGTTTGCAAATATCTCGGGAACAATTCTAAAAGTTATCATTATTAACTTTATGGATCATTGGATAGTCAATGGCCGGTCAAAATACAATGCTTTTGGATTTCAATCGATGTACCGAACCCTTTGTTTTGTGAGTGATTCATACAGAATACGTATTTTATGACAAGATAGGTACTATTCTTCTGCATAGCCCTGTGGGTGGGAAGGTGTGACTTTATGTTTGTTACCATTCTTATAATGACTACATCAAACGTAATATTAAGATACAGCTATCCCAAGAAAAGAATGCGCTTCGGAAATCCTTCGGAAATACGAACGTGCGATGATGAGATCTAATATAGAGCTGTTGCAACCATGGAAGTACTTGCCTATTTTGTACTACTATGCTTACAAAATTATAGATTAACATCTCTATGCAATTCCAAAAATGTTTCAAAAATTTTGAATGACATATGACGATCTGCAACCGGATTAAGAAAACAGACAGAGAGAACTTCATACAAACGCGCAATGATAGGTGTACTGCTGCAAAGCGCAGTAATAGTACAAAACTCAAAAGCATTGCCCTTGGGTATATTATACTGTGCCTTGGGGTTATTCTGAAACGCGACATTCGTGCTAACTCGGAAACACGAAGATTACCGAAATACTTACCTACCTTTCAGGTTTACAGGCTGTTATTCATCTATTTTCTCAACTCCACATAAAACTTCGTCTACTTTTAGATTACCATGCCGCATGCAACGACCCCTACATTGAATCCATAAAGTATTTTTTGTTTTTATAAGCTATTCCATAAATAGCTGTATTATTTTATAGTGTAGGAATGTCTGCGTCCTTAACTATTTTAGTGTTAGAGATATATATTATTATTTTATTTGATGTGTCTTTTGTCTATTTTTCAACAATCTTTTTACCTCGCCTCTGAGAACCATCAATCTTGACTCGGAAAATAATGGTAGACATAAAATACATATTCATAGACTGTGTTGTATCGTTCAAATCAGTATTCACCCTAATTAGCTGTCCCTATTAAAACAGCAAATGAAAGTTAAACTTTACAAGAAACAAATAAGTTTTAAGTAGTGTGCTTAAAAGCGGCGCCACTTAAAAAGTAAGTTAACTGATAATTTAGATAATTTGCTAACAAAACGGTGCCGAACACAAATACTACAATGTGTGAACTAATTTGTAGAGGCCACTTCACATCGCGTGCCTTGCTTACTAAATGGACGATAAAATCTTCAGCAAATAGGTAAGTATTGGTTAGCGTTTATTAGAAAGCGCTTCATTTTTTATGTAAATGGTAAATTATAGCCCGTATTTATTTCTGTGCCTTCTGTGATAAGTGATACAAGTCAAAAAACGTCATTTTACAGGACAGCAAAAACAAAATCCCTAAAACAGCCAAAATCCCTATAGTTGTATCACTTTGCACAAAATTATCTCCGAAACTATAGCAGATAGAAGAACGTGAGTTAGACCAAAAAAGACGTATTTTTTTTTTGATAATGCTCATGTGAAAATCACAAAAAGGGTACAACTCGAGTTATATCACTTATCACAGGAGGCACAGATTTATTTATTGGTCTATCTACAATCGTTACAGTGTTCAACCAAATTAACTCAAGCAATCATACAAGCTAAGTGCACAATATTAAGCGATAAACACAGCATGCAAAAGCAATAATATATATATTAGTTTATTTATAGCGAATTTCACAGCCACCCCCTTCCCTAAATGAACTGCGAGATGCCATTCACAAAAAGAATTTAAGCCCAGCAAGCCCGCAGACGACAACCTCATAAGGTTGTCGTCTGCTTAACCGGGTTTGCCTGTGGATGCCTCAATAAATTAAGGCCTCCAGCCAGGGCTTAAAAAACTTAAAAACCAAGCGACTACACACTAAGGGCACCCCTTGTGGGGTACAGATCTTGACTTAGGGCGTTTCTGGGAGAGGACAGGCAAGGGACAGGCTGGATCGGCATTAACCTTTCTTTAAAGGAGAGTCGGGAATATTTATAAGTAGGTAGGACGCGGTAGCCCAGTGGTAGCGGCCACGACTTACGACTTCGTAGGGACAGTACTCGGTAGTCTTGAGGTCGTAGGTTCGAACCGAGACAGGCGTTTTATACTTTGTGTAAATTATATGTGTGTGTATGAACTGAAAATTCGAAGACTTCTGACATCTACCAACGCGCACTGGGCCCGCGTGGTAGATTACGGCCCACTACCTCTCACTGAGAGGAGGCCAGTCATATGTCCCAGCAGTGGGAACAATGTAGGCTGATTATGAAGATGTAGGACGTATAAAAACAGAAAGCTTTCATCGATCGATCAATATTCAGAGCACCTAACTAAACTGTCAATTATTTGCTAAATACGCACTTGAAGATGAATGACAAACACTTTAGACAGCATTTAGAAATGTACGTTCAAATAAACCACTCAAAATAACATATTCACGTACATAATATTTGCAGTTAGCTCGACGTGCAACTCATATCAAATACCTAATACCAATAGACATCGCAAGTACGTATATGAAGTCCTATATTGACATAACGCCGTCGCACACTATTTGAAAAAGCGCAAAAATCACGCGTAAAAAGGCCAGTGCACACCGAAGCAGCTCAACATTAACTTTGACTCTTGTAAAGCTTTAAACACGTCAGTGCTTTGTATCAATTACGGACTTGTGATTAGTTCGGGGCCCAAACTAAGGATCAATGACAACACGATTTGACCAATTATCCCTACTCTCGATATGTATTACTAATAATAATTATAACATTTATTTCAGACAATGTCCATATTACACAACACACATTTTAAAAAACAATTAACATAAATATATGTATTTACCCCTCCGAAAAATTTAATTTGACACTTGTTTTGAAGGATATACTACTTTTGGACGGGGCCAAATCTTCGTTGATGGACGGACGGACTTGAGAGACTAGACCCCCTGAACCGAAAGTTCGAGTTCTCAATTTGATGTGGTGTGCGACAGCCCTCAATATGACATACCGTTACAATGGGCATATTTTGCGGTAAAACTACCGTTCAAGCCAAACAATAGAGTTTCACTTTCATTGATACGATAGCGATCCCGCAACGAAACTTGATATCATATGTAATTGACACTCGTCGAGCTAATTTCGCTAGACCAGTAGCTAATTACTCCTGTTTGAACGATCTGTCATGATGAATGGTCGTTCAAATTACACGGACATTCATTGATTGATCGGGTGCATAGATATTAGTTTGTACATTTATCTCATTTGTAATGCGGTTAGATGTGAATTTGTTTCGTGTTGAGTGGTAATGATATCAGTCACTCATTATAATGAAGCATTTAGCATACTAAAAAGCTTTTTACGTTTCTACGGCTGAAGAACATAAGCGATCATGCTTTTCGTGGCGACAGAATGCTGTTCAAAATATCACCTAATTAGTGGATGTGTCAGCTAATAATCATAAACCTGAATTACCAATTTGTCTGGCAAGTGGGGTCACAATATTTAATCGTTCATTGTGTAGCTGTGTCTCTTAAAGTCAAGTTTGATCATGACAATTAGCGGTATCTGTCAATTTTATGCACAGAGTTTGCAAAAATATGCACCACAGTGACGATTACCGTTTTAAACTTGCACTTACAAGCAGACACGACTTTTCATTCATTACCGTCATGTGAATTTCACTGTTTATAGCTAAAGTTTTTTTTGCGGTCTGTGAACCGGATTCCCACCACACGTGGAACTCTCACGACCATACGTTCCCATACTTACTAAAGGTCAATAATAACTGGAAATATAAGTCTAGATTAAAATTATGTACGCGAAGTGGGACTTTCTTGACGCTCTATTTGCTCTGTCGATATACGAATAGTTTAGGTACATCGCCAGTTTCTACTTCTCCACATACTATACACATTTTCCATTGCATGCGTAGTGTCGGAATCTATGAAAATATGCCCAAGAAACCGGAACAGTACTTGCTCGGAAAACATTAAAATATGCGCAGTGCACTCATTAAATACACATGTTTTAAGGTTAATATATTCGTGATATTACAGGGAAAGGTACTGGTTAGATCTTAGTGGTTATAAAATGTTATTAATGTTATCATTTTGAGCTAAATGTGGAGTAGGAAATGAATACGTGTGGGTGTGTAGAAGTGGAGAAAATTGTTGCAAGTGATGGTTTTAATGATTGCGTTAATGGATGGTTTTGTAAAGAATTACCATTATTTTGCCTTACATAGGAGGTACAGAAATACTAAGGCCTGTTGTCAGTATGAACAAAGATATTGCAGCTTATAGGCGAGGAGAGACTTTTAGAATTGGCAAGAAGAATTACGAGTCGAAATTGACCCTGAAAACTGCTTGGATCATAATGTACTCATACAAAAAAGAAACTCCAAGGCCAAGGTATTAAAAGAAAAACTAGGAAATTTTGTTTTTATCAAACATGCGTTTCTAGTAAAAAAATGGATAGCAAAAACAACATAATAAAATATGCGATGTCACACTGTTATAAAAAGATAGATATAAACTTTCTCTCGAAATGGAAGTGTTAAGAAATAAAGTTATTACATGTATTGTACAATATCATAAATAGCCACTCGATCAAGTGTATTTGCTTCGTCATCGATTACCATTGGAATGGTGAAGTATAATTTTTTAATGCACTTTCTCGAATAAATTGTGAATTGACATGGTATTAAAATATGTAGGTATGATGTTTACCCGTGAGATGGAAATTGACTAACACACGACTTTGATAAATGATTTTATTTCTGTAAGTAGGTTTGTACAAACACTTTTACACGTCAAAAACAAAAAATGATTTAATACTAGATGTGATCGGCATTTCCTGTCTAACAACTTTGAGAAGAGAGCCCGATTCAAACTCAAGTCACAGTCTCGTTTAAAGTAGTCATAATCTTGGTCAGATCATGTGAGCGCCATGGAGATTAGAGTCTATTGAGCAATGGTATTTTGAGGAAAGAACACACAAAATATTCAATTTACTGCCCTTTACGAACTCTCAGTACTGCGATGGGTAAATCAAACGAAGCCTTGTCTTGTCATATAACTGCGATAATTATTCCTACAAAAACCGTTCTACGTTTTTATCATTTTCATATTGTGTCATCCGCTTGTCAGCTAATCGGTTTTTTTTCTCTATTCTTAATACAGTCAGCTAATCGGGCTCCTACTTTTTTTTTCTCTATTCTTAATACAAATGTTTGTCTCTTATTTGTGCCATCTATTTATGATGGACTCGCGGAGGTTTCATGTAAGCATCAAATAGGCTATAATCTCTGCTTTCGCATGGTGATATTTAATGGGTTTTGAGTAGGTTTAGTGATATATAAATGTTATAGCAGCTGATATTCACGACCGACTTGTGATTGAAATCTTTGATGTGTTCCGCAATTTGGTGCCTCGTCCTGCTGTCATGTTGGATACATGCCAAGACCGTTATCCAGAGAGAATACAGCCGCAATTCCTGCTTTATACATAACTTAGTAGTCTTCAATATGTATGGCAAGAAAACACTGGATTTCTTCAGAAAAAATGTAATATTTTTCACGTAAGGTTCATATAATATCGAGAGTGAAAAGGTAATCGTTAAAAAATATTTATTGCTTCGATAAAAATCCGAACAAACTTTATTTATTTAGTCGATTTTTTTAATCGATTTGGCATTTAAAACCGTTCCTATTATAAATAGCTCCGTATTACAGAGCTAAAATAACGTTTGCAATTTGTGTATAATTTAAACAAATAAACTTTTGATAGCATTTAATTGTTGGTAGTCAATTTGTTTTTCAAATTGGTTTCGTCATTACTAGCCATCATTTTCTCTCTGAACCGATAGTTAACTTTCTTTGACAGCAATTAATACAGCAGGTGTACAGATTTCGTTATTGAAAATCCAAATGATAATAATAAAAGTTTATAAATTATCATAAAATCAAGTATCTTGATTTAACACACGAGGTTGTCGACATGACGTGGACTCTGCAATTATTGTATCGATAATGGTTACAGGAAATGGAATGTGAAGCTCTCATTGCACGGCTGGGCCAAGGGCTTGAGTCAGAAAGCAGTACTCCTGGATACGGCACGCATAGTGAGAAAGTTCCTCTCTAGAGGCTTGACTTCGGCAGCTTGGACACTGTTCCTGATGCCGATGGGCCACTATTTTATATATATAGGTATATATATATTTTTTAAGAAAATACGAGCGGCCCGCCCCGGTTTCGCACGGGTTCAATTTTTTTTTTTCGAATTTCCGAATATTTCATTCATACAAACCTTGTCCTGACAATAAAAAACAAAAAAGACAGCAATTATCCAATTTAGTGCAGTCGTTCGGAAGTTATATGCGTACATACATTTCGGCAAAACATTTTTATGTATATAGATTTAAAATGAAAATAATATGTATGAAAATGTAATAAAGGAAAGTTTATAATAACGTACTTAACTACATACAAACGCGGAAGTATTACCGGTTGAATCCTTCAATTATACGAAGTATGCCTTTGTTTGGTTTGTGAATAAGGGAACAAAAATGTACTTTGTTACTCAGACTTTATTGACAGGAAACCAGTTAAAAGAGGTTACTAATTATCTATACAGCCAGCCATGCAATTTGAAAACGTTAATCCTTTTATAATTCAAGCATCTAATGAGGCGCTTCCGAATAATTAAAACGCATTTTATATGTCTAATTATATTATCGTATTAGACATTTTAAACGCTGAAACAGATTTATGAAATCAATTAAATTCTTTATCGAGTTTCATATCATACCTAGCTCAATAGAATAATCGACTATTCGAGTTATTCGATGTTGCATAGCGGCACATCATTCATAAGATTTAGTACCTAATAGGTATCGAGTTGGAATGCGAGTTAACTTATAAATAGTCGAGTAAACGAACCGTGTCGGTATGAGCGGTCGTAATTGGAGGGTATCTCACGTGCATGCCTGTCATAGTCGGGTAAACTCGCCCAAACATTATAAGAGCATCAAACTTTATCGATTGTAGATAATTTATAATTGTAATTCGATTAACACCCACGCATTTCAATCGTCATAAAATTCGAATAGGAAAACGAATTTGTTTGTATACTTTTAATTACGAAATTGAGGCGTCTTATTTTTTTCGATTATTCGACTTCGAATACTGTCAGAGACATGATATTACATTCAGCTGTGTTTCTCGTTATTTCTCTAAATTGAGATTATAATATTCCGAGTCTCATCTCCTAAAAGGGCGAATCTAATTATTATCAAAAGGAAACGAGAGAATAATTTAATTTGATCAAATTATGCTCAACATTTCCCATGTAAATCTGAATTGCCTTTCTTCGAGACGATGCAGAGGTAATAACTCCATTTATTTTCCTATAAAATATTTGTGGAAGATTACCTTAGAACCGTTTATAGCGTACAATTTCCTTTATATCGTAAACTAGCTACGCCCCAGGTTTCACCCGCATAAGTCTCGATCCCTTGGAAAAATCGGGATAAAAAGTATCCTATGTCCTAATCCAGGTCATGTTCTACCCATGTGCCAAATTTAATCCAAATCTGTTCAGCCGTTTTAGCGTGAAAGCGTAACAAATAAACATCTTCATCATCATCTTTTAGTTTAGATTTACAGCTAAGTAATCATGTCGTAATCGTTGTGAGCTTTGATGACACCTAAGCTTAGGCTTGATGTGATAAACTGATGACGCTAAATTATTGCTGTAAAATATTTACACGTATAACGTGGATGAGCGATTATGTTCGTATATAAAAACATTATTGTTAATGGTTTCCTCGGACATAATCTTTATAGCAGTTCTTTGTTGCAAAAAGTAATATCAGTATTATTTTACGGTATTTTGGAACTTTAGCAATTATGTGCAAGACTTTTAGACACTCTCCCTAGAATCGCTAAATTGATATTTAAAATCTGAACTTAAACCATTTTACACCAAAGCCGTATAAGAAGACGCAAGCATGTACAATTGCATATAAAAGCCTGTTGGTAATTGTGATAATTTCGATACGCCAACGTTCAGTGCGGAAGATTGCGCTTGCGCTGCAGATGTGGGCTGTGGCTGTACGGGATATCCCGAAGACAGGCCGCGTTTATTGGCCATCATTTCGCGGATTTGCGGTCGAAAGCGGATCGTAGAACGGCGTTTATTGAAAGCAATAGACCTACAAGATGAGTTGTGCTTCACTGTATTGTGTTTAACAGTGGAAACAGAAGCAAACATTTTCTGGAATCTATACAAATCAATAAAAATGAATATTTAAGTAACTGTTTGTAATATCAAAATAACAGTTGTTTACTAAATGCATATAAAAGTATGTACGATACTTATAACAAAAACACCGTTTTTAAATTTTTGTCTGTTCTGTTTGTTCCGGCTATTCTCCAAAACGGCTCTATCGATTTTGACGGGACTTGCACTGGAAGATAGCTGATGGTATAAAGTATAACTTATTATAGGCTACTTAGAAAAAGCATTAGGGTTCCGCACAAAAAAAAAATGAAAACCCATGAAATTTGTTTTCGGCATGCACGCAAGCGAAGTCACGGGCACAGTTAGTTAGGTTTAAGTGGTATAATAAAAAATCACTTAAGCGTAAATAATTAAAGAATAAACTATACTTATCCTAGGCACACAATCTCTTTTCTGTCACGTTACGAACAACCCAGTTTTCTCATCTCTCGTAAAAATATTTCCCACAGAAAAAGCGTGACACAAATCCACGCATTCATTCATTTCTCATCAACACTTTGATGTCGGAAACAACAAAACAAGCAGACGTAGGCAGGCGACATGACGCCACGTCAACACGTCCCCTGTACACGCAACACCGCTGTTCTGAATACGCATGCAACAATACCCTGTGTGCCAGCCCTGCAATTTGCGTTTATGGCCCTATTCAGACTTGGCCGTGAATGGGGACGCCCACCCTGTCGCGCGACTCCCCGGCCCGCGCCGTGCACACTAGCCCTACAGTCCTCACACACAATAGGGTTGAACGATGAATTTAATATAATTTTCCGCCCACCATGCAATTTTCTCAGGTCGTTATGTGCTTAGTGCATCTTAATGTGCAAAATGGCAACTTTCGTACACACTTAAGAGCCTATACTACCTCAGCTAAAATTCACTCTTTATCTCGCTCATACGATACTGCTCGCTGACTGAGTGAGAGCGAGACAGAGTGCGGTGCTGGGCGGCAGGCAGCGCCAATAGTTTAGGTATTTACTTTTTACAGTGAAAATAATGGTAATTATAAAAAAGTAAATAACATAAGACCTGCTTTAAAGTAAGTTCAGTTAGTATGCAAAGTTTCATGATCTAATTTGAAGTATTTTTTGAATACCAGCGGTTTATTGTTCGGGTTAGAGGTAACTTTGGATTTTTTTTCTGAAAATTTTATGGAATCGTGTTTTCGTCTAACATAAGAATTAATCCTTAACTTTACCATATATTTATTTCAAAATTAATGGTGCAGTATTTTCGACATAACGGAGGATCACGCTAAGCCATTTGAGGTAGTATAGGCTCTTAATTCAATATTATTGCTGAGATGTATGGGTACGACCCATTTGTTGGTTCAGTACAGTAAGCCTTCATTTTATTAGGAGGGAAAAGGTAGTGCTTGCATACAAAGGAGTATATGAATAAACATCGCGCACCATTATGATGCATGCAAGAATTTGCAAGCATTGAAATTATGTCGGGAAAACTCCTTATTTTGTTGAAGACATTCTAGTAGGACCAATTTTCGCAACATCATCACGATTGAATCTAAAAATGAACACAAAAAGTCCATAATTAAAATGTATTCAAAGCTCTCTCGGGTAAATTAATCATCGAACAATGGTACTCATTGATCGATATAGTTTACTTTCATTATTTTTATCATAAAATGTGTTGCTTTTGCTTCAAAAATGATTGACGATCATTTTACTGTTACTGCGCTAAATGGCCTGGTGAATCGTGCATTCCGATATAATATCACACTTAAGTTGTCCGATGATCGAGTATCATCAAACACTACCGTTTTAAACGTGCCAACATCATCATAATCATCATCATTATCATTGTTATTGGCTACAACTTGTCAGACTGACATTACGAAACAGCTGTTTATTGTAAGATAAAGTGGCATTAAAATGGAAAACCTCAAATCAAAACTAATCAGTTCCGTATATTATCTCCACAGTTATTTCTGATTCGGGTCAAAGATCCATTATTTCCTGTGTTTCAACACGATATCTTTCCTTACCGTAATAACCAATTTGTGTTTACAAGGCGTTGTATATCCAAAACACACGGTCTGTTGCCTCCATAGGCGTGAAAGGCCTAAATTACATCCATCTCAGCTTTGTTGAGCAGACGTCAGTCAAACGATCCCAGATATACATCAGCGGAAGAAACTTATTATCCCTTTGTTTTCGCATTTTTAAGACGCTTGTTTGAGGTGCTGTCAAAAGCGTTGCGGTATTTCATGAAGTTGGAGCGTAACCTAATTATTTTTTTCTGATTCTTCAATATGCTAAAGAATTATAATTATTACAAGGCTTTGTAGTCTGGCTAATGGTAATTCTGTAATTTGGGGTTATCCATTAATTACGTGAGGCGTTTAGGGGGGGGGGGAGGGGGAAGGAATCAAGCCGATTGTAACCCAATCTCTGTGGGGGAGAGGGGGAGTCTTGGCAAGTATCACGTTTTTTTCCCGCAAGAAACAATTAAAATTGCGAGAAAACTGGGTTAAATTGAGCAAAACGTTTAACAATTTTTTTCACTGTGATTCTAGACTACGATCTTAGTAACCTTAAATACTAGTCTTAAATAAAAATAATATTAAACAGTTTTTTTTTTTAAATATATCCAACGCAATGAAGCATAGATTAACGTATTTACACTGAAAATACGCATTTTGAACAATCTCATTTGAGACTAGAGAGAGGGGGGAGGCGGTCGAGCCAAATCTCACGATATCCCACTAAGGGGGGAGAGGGGGGTCCAAAACACGCCAAAATCACCTCACGTAATTAATAAACGCCCCCTTTCGAGTTTGTGAAGACGACGTAAAATTCCGCTTCCAAACCTCCAATTGTTGAATTTTCAAGTTCTATATCAAAGCATAATTTAACAAGACGAATGATTAGCATAACAATAATATTAGACTTCCTCCATCACAAATCCATACTATAGTTCGTAGACAACAATAATTCATGCTGTAGCTGGACCATAACCAACGGCAAATATCTTTAAATCAAATTCAGATGTTACATGATCAATGAATGTATGCTGATCTTCCGTTCATTGTTCTTGGCTATTGCGATTGCCATTGTTTCCTCAATGAATGTTTCTAAATCGATTTGATATGCGTAAGTAGATTTGGTGAAAATCCCTCGTTACGTAATTCTTTTCTTCTGGTTGGTTGGTTTTTATTGGCATTATACGTTGTGTTCTTTTTAATTTGTTTCTTTGTTAACTTTTCAATACGGATTTTATTTGTATCGAAGTGATTCATTCCCTTTGTTTCTTGCATTCGTGGTTCTTTTACTACATAAAGACAATCCTGTTACTGTGTTTTAGAGTCTTCAGTCTTTTTTATGCTTTATTTGATCCACAAATGGTCCGTCATTTGCATCGATTATTTGTTTTAACACTCACTTTATTTGCTAGAGTGAAATTGACCATACCTAAAACTAGTGTCGTTACTAGTTTAACAACTTTTCCTTTAAGATGCGCCTCTTTAGCACCTATTTGCATAATGAACCTTATTTATTATCGACATATATTGCGTATTTAATATTCAATAGTGTTTTAAAGTACACCTGTTACAACCTCCCCGTAGTGATATAAATTAGTATTGATGATGTTGTATATGTATTTAATGTGGTTTTCTCTCTTTGCAGGTAAGCTACCTACCGAGGCGTTTTGTACCAGAGCCGGTGTTTCGACGTATCGTAAGAGAAAATAGATGCATTTAGTAGTCAATATGTAGTCAGCTACTGTAACGGCAGATTCAATATTGTACGTGGTCACTTATATTAGTACTTGTATTTAGAAGTGGAGCTAGTTTCACGGTATTGAGGTTGGTGTAACTTTTCAACTATCAAAATGAAAGCAATGAAATAAATGGTCATGTAGACCATTTATTTAATTGCTTTCATTTTGATAAGTTTCATCTACAAAAAGTCAGATATTTTCATAAATTAGCTCTTATTATGTTAGCTCCGTATAAGGTACATGTTCCACAACGCGCTTCGATTACCCATCAAATGGCACTAGGTCATCGATCAATCGTCGAATGGAACTCGATTGAAACAACATCTGTATAATTCATTAGACGTTTATGTACATTGTCCCATGCGTATCAACTGAGAAGAGAGTCCCTCACGTGGATCGTGGATGCATTAGTATTATCATTTGAATCTCCTTTCACTGCGCCTGCGTGGGAGTCGTCTAATCTATACCTTAGTAATCTATCTATACTAATAATAAAGATGAAGAGTTTGTTTGTTTGAACACGCTAATCTCTGGAACTACCAGTAGGATTAAAAAAAGAATCTATTTGTAATTGATAGCCCAGTACTTGAGGAAGCCTATATATAGGCTATATTTAACATCATGCTAGGACCCTTAGGAGCCGAGCAAAAAGGAAAAAAATCAGAAAGAACGCTAAGCGAAAAGAAAGTACCTAATAGCGCGGGAGGCAGGCGATGCGATGCAACGGAGTTGGTCGTATGAACAAGATATTTCACGCGGATGAAGTCATGGGCAGAAACTAGCTTCTCCTTTAATAAAACCTAAGAATTTTGCATACACAGAACTGAATTAATGCTAAATTTACAAGTGACTATTAGATTCTTAGTTACCTACCGTTATAAAATAATTCTAGGCTAGCAGCTATGAATGGAACTGTGTTCGGTTGATACGGACGTACAGTGCGTACTTTATCGATGCTATTTCTAATTATGACATTAATGGAGCAGCTGGTTGTGTTCGAACGTAACTTGCATTGCTGAGAATTGATGTGAACACATTCTTTAAGTTATATTAATAGCAATAGTTATTGGTTTGCCGTTTTGCGCACTGACATTAAATATCGAATGTAATTTGATATCTATTCGTTTTGCATCGCGGTTTATAGATGGCTTCCTAAAAGGATCGTTTTAGATTCTAGTTTATATTTTAGTTTATCGTCATGCGCTGTTGAAAATGGGGCGTTCTTGGTAAGAGTGTTTCCTTCTTCTAGTTACTATGACAACGCTTGTATCCTTAACCTCCCATCTAATAACTTTTAGATCTCATGTTGCTGTACAGTATTTTTGCTTCATTCTTAGGTACTTGGCTATAGGAGTAGGAGAAGAGCAAAGAAGCAATGGATAGACTGTGTGAAAGATGATATTTATTTATTTATATATTTATTATTAAGGCTCATCAACAACACAAACACAAAAATTTACATATAACAGAGACATAGACTAGTGTTTACGTCAATTAAAGACAAAGACAGACATGGCTAGAAAGAGACTAACTACCGAGATGAAGACTAATAGAGAAGTATAGAACAAAAAGACACGTTGCGCCGACCCCAAATAAATTGGCATAAGGCCAGGAGAATGATGATGATTCTTAGATACTTAAATCCCCAAAAAAAACTGCACCGGAACGAAAATCGGGTTACCGTAACACCCGAGCACGGATATCGATCAAACACGCGAGATATCGAGAGCTCGTATCGAAATAATATGCATAAATAATGTGTAATGTCGCGACAGTAATCCTCTCGATTGACGAGCGATCAGATACGCGGCCGTACGTGATGTATCGATTTACTATACCGCATTATTGTGTTATGTATGTCTGTTTGTTACGGACTCGAGTTCAACTGCAGTTCGGATATCGTCTGAGAATGTTTGGATGGTACTGTTATGAGTCGATCGTATCAAATTATTCGATGTTGGTCGTGTCAATTTGTTTCTTAACTTTGATAAATGGCAAAAGTAAAAGCGGTCTTTTTGCTTTTTGAATATTTTTATAGAAAAAGAAGCTCAAGGTTGTGTCAAAAAAAAGTGTTAAGAGTGAATGGTTTTCAAAAAGAGGCAGAATAAAATATGGATGACAGTGTAATAGATGATATAGCTAGGATGGATGTCAACACTGAAATGGCGTTTGATGGAGATGCATAGGGCGCCGATCCCATACAAACTCGTTATGGACTGGAGAATGAATTTTGATTCTGTACCTTGCATCACCCACTTATGTCTTTCTTTGTATCCGAAAACATCAAGTATAGCAATGCTGCTGAGCTGCCATTGTTTATGTTTCCAGTATCTATTTGTACTGCACTGCACTCAAACGCATCGCTTGAGATGACACTCACGCTACTCGAACACCTGGCTAACGTTCAAGTAGTCTATTTGAATTCTACTTTCATAATATTTAATGTTCTTCAGTAAAGTGTTTTGCTATTTTTACCATAATATTTACTGTGAGATAAATAGTTGACACTTCATAGGCGTTAATGTAAATAACAAGTATTTGCATCTTTTAGACGAGTTTGTAAAGGGGACGTGTTTTGAAATAAATCGTGGGCGTCGTCGCCGCGGGACGAGCTTGTATATAAATATGCATGCACATTAGGAGCATCCTGTCGATTCTACATGTAATTACTCGATATACAAATATCGATGTTTACGACTCGGATTATTTGTTTGTAGTTGATTTTGAATGACTCATATTTGTATTTTCAAACAAGGTAATATTTACATAATATAAGCGAATAATACGTGCAGTCAACAAAAGAGATAAGTATGCAGGATCGTCGGATATAGTTGAAGGTTAGTAAGAAACCGATGGATGTTCTCGAATAAAGTTTTATTTTATTAATAGAAAACAAACAGCTCATTTATCAAATTAAATTTCAGTCGACAAAATCCAATCCAATCCACGTTGCATGGCGATCCTGATTCTTTGGCCCAAAAATAGGCCAGCCCTCTGGTCACGTGAAGAGTTCACCAACCGCTTGGCAATATCTCGAAAAATTAAGTAGGCACTCGGACCCCATGGCCCAAACGGCCAAGAAATGGGGATTCGACCCCAAACGGCTCGAACATAATTATATAACATTTGTATTTTAAATTGTACCTTTTCAACTAATCACAATGCTTTCATTGAAGGATGTAATTAAATCATTTGTACATAAAAGTCGAGTCCGTTGCCCGAAGAATTAAGCTTTTATTTTATTTATGAGGCCATTCATTTAGAATCCTACGGATGCACTTTTTATTAGTGAGCTTTAAAATACGATTGACTTTGAACGAGTAATTGCAAAAGATAGTGTTTTTAATTAATGTTTCTGTCGGCGTTTTCTTATTTATTTTATGTCTAAGAAGTGTTCTATGCTTAAAACTACTGGTTTTATCACAAGTTCTTTACTTAATTACATACATTTAAAGGCCCTTTTTTGAGGTCGATTTGACGAGTTATACGAACATAAATGTAGGGAACAGCAGATTTTTTTTGTCGCGTTTTCAGGTTTGGTCCAATAGTAAAAGTTGTTCATAATGATGAGTACAATGACCTCTTAAAAGGTTGTCAGTTGGTGTTTTTCCAATAACCCCGTATAGATAGAAGTTGGAATACAGTTTATTATGTACACCATAAAATTACAGACTATTTACACACACACTTTTATTTACTGATAGAAAATCCAATAACACTTTGCCGCGACCTGGGAATCGAATCCAGGACCTCGCCCTCAGCAGTTGCTCTTGCGTTTACTACGAACTCTTCCCAAAAGCCATTGCTAATGGCTCCACCTACTAGATTTACAGCACTTTACAATACATAATCGCATTACAAAGTATAATTACATATCCATGGGGTGTGACCATGTGACTGTAGTAAAACCATGATTGCGTGTTTACGCAGATAACTGTTATGTGCCGGACACCAATACATAGGTAATGTTTAAGAGAAAAAACTTGTAGTTACTGGAAAGTTATAGTTTCAAAATAATAACGAGTTGCAGTAAAATGTCAATTAGTTCGTAAAGCATCGTTTTTTGCGAAGTTGTTATGATTATTTTATGCCTCTTAATGTTGTGTGAGAGCACTTTCTTATTAAGGAAAATGAGAAAACGCTTAGCTACGTGTGCTTGCAGAGTTTTCCATTTTGCAAAATAAAAGAAAGAAAGAAATAATAAGGTATTTGGACACAGTTCGTGAAACACAAAATACAAATAAATAAAAAAGGTTGCACTCCGGGAGTGCCGACAGAAGTGAAAACTTGAATATTAACGTTGAAATAAATCAATTATTAATTGAATTAATATAACTAAGTTTTTTTCACTATTTCTGCGTCACTTTTTTCATTAATCGATGCACTTTGTTCAATTTCCATTTTTTGAAACACTTTATATACACGAATTTTACGAATACACAGCAGTGTGGCTACTACACAGACGGTCGAGCCATCAGCTGTCCATCCACGTCCACGTCCGCGTCCGCGTCCGCGTCCACCATCACCATCACATCACATCACATCGCCATCGCCATCACCATCGCCATCACCATCGCCATCACCATCGCCATCACCATCGCCATCGCCATCACTATCACCATCGCCATCACCATCACCATCCATCGATCCATCCATCCATCCATCATCGTGGTTCACTTCGGTTGGCGCCGCCGTAGAAAGAGATGGGGGGGGGGGGAATCTCTCCTGACGGTCACGTGTCCTGACGCGATGCCCTGACGCGAGTTTAACATTTTTTACCCATTACAAAAAGTGTTCAACGCCGCTAAAGAAGTTTTCACTTCAAAAAGTGAAAATAATATTTCAATACAATAGTGAAACATGAAACTCACGAAAAAAAAAAACGTGAAAATGTAAAGCTTACCTATATTGTGCCAAGTTTCGAAAGAAAAACCATAGCATGAAAATCTGACGTGATGCGGTAACAATTCCGACTCCAACTTTCGCATTTATAAAATCGTTGAGATAGTCCAGCCCAGATTATCTTGTCTCCAATCTTTCTATATGCACCACAAACACCAACTTTCTATGCATTGTGCAATAGATTTCGAAATATTTGCATCCGCACTAAACGATTGCACTTTCAAACAGTTAAATAACCTACCTATAGGGAATTACAAATCAGTCCATACAATAGACCGTTGTTTTCGATATGAATAGTTAAAACGGACATATACATGTCGGTCACGTGTTGAATGCATCCTTTACTAACGGGACGTTTTATAAGTTATTTTATGGTTGTCCGAGTGTGACAGGATATATTTTGGTCACCCTTTCACTTATGCAGGTCATGTTTTTTGGTTCAGTGGGTCTCAAATATTTGGGGTCGGTGGGGTCACCTTATCACTTTATTTTTTTGTTTTAATCATTTCTTGGACTTGTTTATTATCCGGTTGTTGATTGCTGAATTAATACAAAATCATATTTTTTCTGCCCTTTATCCGAATTATTTGGGGTCGGCGCAAGATGTCTTTTTCTTCCACACTTCTCTATACTCGTAAATTGTCACTCCCTTTCTAGCCATATTATCTTTCACACAGTCCATGGTCAAAACAAAATATTGTTGTTAATTGGTATCAAAAAGTCGTGAGAAATAAGCAGGGTTTTACTGTGTGGTCCTACTTAGAACTAATTACAGGTTCTCGAGTATCTCACCCTTTGCTTCTTGTAAGTGGCAAGAGATTAATATCAGGATGGGATCCGCCATTCAACTATAAATAAGTATCGTTGAATTAAGACTCCATTGGGAGTGCCGGTGGTCTTTGCTATTGACATAATACCCTACCTAAGTATCTACTAGTTAGATTTATCAGGAGGACAGACTTGCAAAACATAAGTGTAAACTTAACCCTGTATGTAATTAAAAATCTGTAGGAGTCCACTAAGGTATTACAAACCTATTAAGATCAGTTGAAATGTCGGTGTATTTAGGGATATATAAACAGCAATTATTCGCACAAAAATAAGAGTCATTTCCCAGCAATTATTGTTATACAATGTTAACTTAACTTAGTTTGAGTTATAGAATGCGTCTATGACGGCTTTGTGATCGGGCTATTTATACCCTGTACAATATTCATCATACATTATTTATTTAATTGATTCATTTAGGGAGAATTTCACCAAACTTACATAGAATAAGTCTTATAGGTACTGAGAATATTTTTTTTTTTTTTTACAGTTTTTCATACTAGAACTATCAGACGTCAATTTTATTCCACGGATAAAAGATATCTGACTTTTGTATAATCAGCCCTAAGTGTATAATATTCTGGTGTTTGGACTTTAGATCCGTAAACACTTCCTAGTTTGTCTACGGTTAAAAGAAACTATACCAAACGAATTAAACTTCTTGCAAAGAACAGGATATAGAACTAAACGTCTTTATTACTACGAGAGCAGCGAACTAGATTCCTTTACACACCATAAAAAGTGAATTCAGATTATACGATCTATAAATAGGAGGTGTAAAACAAGATTGTACTATTTAATGCTATACGTTTCCGGTTCAGGACGAGTGCGATGCGTCTGGTAAACTTAGATCAACTTGCTTGAACTCGTGGCTTCGTTCGCTTTTATGTACAGGATGTTTTAGAATACCTAAATACATGTTTTACTCTCTCTTGTATAACCAAACATTCGAAGACATGTGACATCTACCAACCCGCACAGGGCCCGCGTGGTAGATTACAGCCCACTCCCTCTTGAAGGGAGGAGGCCTGTGTCCCAGCTACGGGAACATTATAGGCTATTAGTGTTATTGGGGCGGTATTTCAGCATGTTAATACTCTGTCATATGAAGCTTACCTGTATGAGCAGAGGCCTTGGTTCTGCAGTGAGACGAAAATAGACTGATGCTTTTTTAATACCGTCATATGAACCTTAGGTAGGACCGTGTAACATTGAGTCAGGGTTGAAAGAAGCCTATAGCGTCCGTGCGCCCCGTCTATCAGAAATCAAGAGCATCTAGAGCACCTCTCTTGAAAGTAGTCTCCTTCGAGCAAATTACAGATAAATCGCTCAAGCAAATAAATATTATGCTAGATGACCGTCCCGAGCTTTCCAGCTCAACCATCGCTTTATTGTAGGTAGACAAAGCGCTTTATGCTAACCATACAAAAAACCAACACATTTATTAACCAGGAACAAAGAGTATAGTATTGACAGTGACATTAAATTAAAGCTTGATGAGTGAGTTACGAGCGCTGACAAAGCATTGGGTAACAGTGCGTTCACCCGTCTGTTTGTGTGTTTGTCATCAATGCTTGGCTTTTGTTCGCGACCCTCGCTCGTTGTAGTTCATTGAATTGTTGAAATTTCGAAATAAGTATGAACTGACGACAGCAGGCAGTGATTTAGCCGTGCCATTGGCTTTGGGTTTTTGTTGGGGAAAAAAGGAACCGTGTGGAGTTTAATAACACATTCACATAACCCAAAAAGTAGGTAGGCTTTCTTTTTTCACTCACTGCTGGGTAAAGGCTTTCTTTTCGTTCTGTCTTCTGTCAACTTACCACTCCAAAATATAAACAAAACTATGTCCGTGTTGGGACGAACGAACTGACGAAAGGACGCAGTGATTTAGCCGTGCCATTGACGGGTCTTTGTTGGGGAAAATAAATTTAAAACAACTTTTTATTAAGAATAACATTCTCTCAAAATAGTAGGCGTGGATTTTCTTTTCCAAAATGACGTGAAATGCATCTATCAACCATCATCATAATCAGCCTGGAATCGGCATCCTTTTTGTTTTCTTTTTTTTTTGGGTGGGAAATTATCAATATCTTCTCCCGCTTTGGGCGGAGCGGGAGGACGTGTCGCGTGTCAGACTTTTACTGACTAAAACCCACCCATGTTTCTTCAGTTGCCTGTGTCAGGAGCCACGGTATCTCTTCATTTCACTTCTGAAATCTATCACCTGTCACCTTACCTTTCCAAAATATAAACAAAACTATATCCATTTTCGGACGATATGGCCAGTACCACCTACCGTTGAATACTGAGATCCCAGTTGATAGAGATGTATCGAAGAAAAACCCATGCTGCGCTGATCGACGTTTAGATACGTTAAAAGCTTGTAGCAAAACCAAAACCTGCTCTATCAACACCATAAATATGAATTTGCACAAAATTTACTACAGAGGTTGAAGGCAACAGACTCGCCCTCTTTTACAGGCTTGAACGTAACTGGTATAAATGTGGGTGTAGTACTACTTATAGGTAACCTCTGCCTAACCTGCGGCGAAAACTGGCGTGATGGTTATGTTATGTAGGTATACTACAGAGCTTTCGGTAAGATTCATGATTACTTATTAGTAAATAAAGTATATTAATCAAGGAGTAGTGCCTCGGAAAGCACGTTAAGCCGCTGGTCCCCCCTGTCATTCGTGGATCTTTGGCAGTCGCTACGGGTCGTCAGGAGCCTGGAAGTCTGACAATCAGTCTTACCAAGGAGTATCGTGTTACCCAGTAACTAGGTTGTGGAGGTCAGATAGGCAGTCGCCCCATGTAAAATACTGGTATTCAGCTGCATCCGGTTAGACTGGAAGCCGACCGCAACGTATTTGTGAAAAGGGTAGGCAGTTGATGAATCAAACGTAGCAATGCAATTTTACCAAATTCGGTGAGCTACAAACTAAGCGTCGCTTGTATCTTCTGCCTTAAAAATATGGCGTTGGTGTGCCTTACTTACTAAATAATAACCGTAGTACTATCCAGCATTCCTACATTTTACGTTAACTTAATTCCATTACCCCGACAAAGTGACAGGGGTACAGATTTCTTCGATACTATATCAACTCTAATAGCCTTTTACGATCTAATCCTTGGTAATACCTGTAACAGCTGTATTTTTATTACCCGTTACACCCTCTTTGTATGCAGTAGGGGTACTGCGATCGTCATTATTTTCAGACCGGGATGTTTCAATACCGAAATGAATATTTTATTTTACACCTAAATCCATACTAATATTATAAATGCGAAAGTGTATCTGTCTGTCTGTCTGTTACCTCTTCACGCTTAAACCGCTGAACCGATTTAGATGAAATTTGGTATAGAGATAGTTTGAGTCCCGGGAAAGAACATAGGATAGTTTTTATCCCGATATTCCCACGGGATCAAAACTTATGTGGGCGAAACCGCGGGGCGCTGCTAGTGTTGTATATTGTTGACGTAGCCAACAAGGTAATGACCTGCTATCGGTCAATGCGTAGGTAGGTATTAATGCAAGGTTTTCCGTATGTGGGAAAATCGCTGGATTAATTAGTATTTTAATTCACATAATTAAAATAATAATTATTCTGTTAGGCTCTAGCCTTGCAATTATTATTATTAACCTTTCAATGTATTTTGTGTTATTTTACCTTAATTAATGCTACATTGAATACCCATGTCTTTAATATTCGGATTTACATTTATCATTTATTCGGTTTTATTTATAACAATTTTTTTTTTAAATGTATTTATGTCTGCACTGAACAAATTATCCACCGTTTCCTTAATGGCGATATCTGTCTATCATTAGCAGTCAATATCCCAGCAAATTATCGTCCAATTAAAAGAGCTACGATAATATCGACCCATCAGACTCCGCGTAGTGTAATGCTGTCAATTTCCTACCAAACTGTCTCCCTAATACAAGGTTACATAGATTGCGTACGCGCCAGGTAACATGTAATTTTAACATTATCGCGTAAACGGGTAACGTCCATTCCGTATTCAATGCGGGCATCGCATCGAGTGGCCGCTCGGCGCCGCCTGACATCGATACATAAATTGAATCTCACGATTCGATTCGATCACTGTAATTACACCACAAGATCGTCGTGTACTTAATTCATCGACTTCCGACGATTATCCATACACTGCGGCTTGTTATTATGGGAATTGATTTTATTGAGACATAGTACGCAATCGTCGAGCAGTTTTCTAATAGCCCACCGCACAATTACACCATCAATCGAAAGCCTGCAATAAAAGTCAGCCATTATGACAGTTGATGCCAACTCTTTATTCAAACGACACTCGGTTTCCTCTCTAACCATTACTAGAGGTAATGCGCGGCTAAGCTTAAACGGTTATCATAAAATAATATGGGGGTATATCATATTTTACTGCATACTATAATGTATAAGTGCTAGTTTACAGAGAAAACAATAAAAATTCGATAAAAATCG
Source organism: Amphipoea lucens (assembly GCA_947508005.1). NCBI lineage: Eukaryota > Metazoa > Arthropoda > Insecta > Lepidoptera > Noctuidae > Amphipoea > Amphipoea lucens. Next base: position 12,561,889 of record OX382378.1, on the reverse strand, counting down.
GGCAATATGGACACGGAAGCAAACACTAAAATGATATAACAATATGCTTGTATCACACATTATGTTATCAAAGGAATGTTTATGTTTAGCAACGATGCGCTTCAAACAGATGTTCCTCTCTCCCAAAACAGTTCTTAAAATAAACCGTAAGGCGGCGATGGGGTAATCGCACATGTCAATCGCAGCACCCCGACATCCAATTAGGTCGGCGGAAGACACCACAGACGCGTAATCAGACGCAGCCGTCTGCTCGCGCCCGGCCGCCCGCGCCACTTCGAGACTCATCCCATTACTCTTACCGTTCGCTGCGATTGCTCGCTTCACCACCATGATAAATAAACCACGAGTCATCATGAGCCTCGTCCTTAACACGCTGCAATCCGCTGACAAGGAACGTGACGCTCGCAGTCCGATACAGCAATGAAAGCAGCTACGACTCTCCAGCTATCGTGATCAACCGACCGACCGCTACGCTTATTGGCAATCACGCTCCACCATTAGTCGAGCTTCTAATAAAGATATAAATTACGAAAAGTTAATTAAAACGCTTATCGCCGTCCCGGTGGCAACGCGCCCGCCATCTACGCGGCTGGTTGCTTAGAAAATTGAACGATTTATAGGAGAAACGGCAAGCAAACATCTGTTAGTGCCTGATTGATTTAGTGCCGGTGACAGCCTGTGTACAAATATTTTGGTACTTTGTTACTTTCACGTCAACGTCGTGATACAAATTGAAACTAAATCAGTGTTCTGAGATTTGCATAATGCTAACTCAGTGATTGTAGCGAGTTTCTCACAGAAACATAAATTACTCCACACAAATCTCTGATATCGTCCATAGATTTTGTACTTAGAGTGGCTACGGTACGATAAAGACAATCTGCCTTAACGGTGAACATTCCCTGATATCAAGACGGATAACAGAACGGACAGCAATCAGAGGCGGAATCGAAAAGTAGCTGCTTTCCAATTCAATTCTGCCTTTTCCCAATATGATTACCATTGCGAGAGACACGGAAATGCATTAGCACAATAACTGTCAGTTCGTCCGTTAGCGCACACAATATGACGTGGACACGGTCTGCGGGCGTGATGCTCGCGCGCCGCAAATGGGTGCGATTCTCACGGGGACGGCGCGGCGGCGCACATCGCAAGTTCGCAACCGACCGACGACCGCAGCCCACAGGGGAAGCAATGCGCTGCGTGAAAAATATAAGTACGTAATTAAGAATGAATGAATAGAATTTTTAATTGAGCATCTACAAGTATGGTAGAGAGATAAAACTGCCGTTAAGACAAAATTATTACCTAAAATGTTCGGAATTGTTAACCTATTTAGGATTACGAAGATTTATAACAATGTTTTATGTGCAACGTGCTCCATACATGATAGCCTTGTTTTAATTAGCCAATTACCGGACCAAAAGAATCAATTACAATTCATCATTAGATTGAATTAATAAATAATATCTTTTCCAAATGAATTCTATCCTTATAAGGTGGCACATATAGCCATAACTAATTGCAAAATGAAATTGATTTCAACTGCTACCGTCTCCATAGAAAGCTGAGTTATTGTCAAAGTAACAAATTGCATCGTGCGGCAATCGTGCGCAGTTTGAGCGAGTGTCCATTAATTGTCAGGGAGGCATCATGCATCACTGATTCCCGCATGCGCGCTGATGCAACCGAGGTGAAAGGACCAGGTCCTTGTGCAACGGGGAATTAATGGCTAACTAATTATGTTTTGTTGGTCTTATTGTCTGGGGTTTCGAAATGGTTGCCTATTGTTTAGGGAAATTGGTGATGCAAATCTTACCTGTTTCACCAGTTTTTTGTATGAAAGTTAAAATAGCAGACAACTCTTTGTATAGTTCTGTTGACTTTGAAGAAGGTATTAGTAGATGTTTGCATATTTGCTATCCAAATAAAGTAATGCTTGACCAAATAGAAAACTTGTAAAATGCAAAAAAATAAATCTGTTTAGTTTTCAAAAACAGTAAAAGTTATAACGTATACGTGGAAGGCACGTTAAAAGCCAAAATTAAACTGAAAGTAAAATAAAAAGACTACGGATAAACACATGATGGGTCTTAACAAGCCGCTGACATTTCTGACATTTGTGTAAGTAAATCTGGTCACGGATGCGTTTCGCTTCGGGCCACTTATAGTATGGTGTGGACATTCATGGATACTTGATGGTTATGCCAGCTAGGCTGTTTAAAAAAATGTCAGTGCTTGAGAAAAAAAGGAATGTCGAGATGGTGTGGAATGACGTTTTGAGGTGGTGTTCTGCTTTTTTTTTAAATATTGTTGGAATTATGATCTTACTACGAGTTCTATTTTCAAAGTTAAAATCAGTGAGGGTTTTTTCACAACAAAAACAAAACTTTCCCGTCCGGACTGTCTATGGCGACTATTTGCCAGCATATCACGTATCTTGGAGTGCTATAGTGGTACTTTAACCCCCTTCCTCCGGCTTACGACATCCCGATGATAAGCAGCTGATGTTAACGTACAATGTTTTTGTTTCATTTTACTGGTAGCGAAGAAGGAGGTTTTAGTTTTTGTTTAAAACCGAATTAGCACACCTATTTGGCTGTAATTTTGAGTAGAATTTTCCTCTAGTTTAGATACATAGATGGAACACAGTATTTTCTTTGTGGTAAAGTAAAATTACTTGAGAAGTTGATTACTTATTGTTGTAAGATTTACAGCTTTATACATGTCCCGAGAAAGATACTCTTGTTCCTCCTATTCATGTCTTAATGAAAGAAATATGAGGCGGACATGAACTTTCACTGTTTATGTTAAAATATAGAATATAAAATATCACGATTTGCGCATTTGTGTTCCGGTGCACAATGATCGTGTCTAGAAAGTCGTTAATGCAGTCAAAGTCACGAGTAAAAACTAGTACAATACTGTAATGTGCAATTAATTTCACAAAAAAACACATCTCCACCTAATTGCCTTCTTCAAAGTCTTTTTAAAACTTTCACATGTTTTTGTCTCGGTTGAAAAATTTCGTTTTCAAGCGAATGTTACAACGTCCCTCTATTATTTCAAAGACGTGTCGGTGTGATAGGATGACGGAACGTTTTAAAGCGAATGAATTGCATAAAACAGAATGATTGAGACGTGAATTCGCTTTAATGGCATCAAATTAGTATTCATAAGGCCGTTTGCATTAGCGAGATGAAAATCATGGCAGAAAGGCCTAATTCTGTGGGCTATTGTGTTGTATGGAGATGTGAAAGTCAAGCAAGGGGTCGGCCAGGTTAGGTGTCAGATGGTTTTGGGTTTTTTTTGATGTTATACACTCGTAGTTCTTGTCAGTTTGATACTGATCGACAGCTTTATAGGAATTTTTGTAGAAAGCGTCAATCTTGAGCATGTTATGCGCTGCATTTTGACAACGCAAGTGAGTGTTATTTTGTAAAAATTGTATTTTTATGTCAAAACAATTTCTAAACGTGGTAGTTTCAACGACTTTTTGGTGCGATTTTTCTCCTGTTTGTATAAACATCAGTGACGGTCGACTTATTCCTTCACTCATTGTCAGTTTCACAAAACGTAAAACAGATTAGCTACATTGAAGTTTGTAGTCCACCCATCTTCAATCGCTCCCCTCGTCTTTGTAAATTCGACACCTACACACATTACCGTCCGTAAATGGTAATACCGATGGTGTTAACGGAAAAGCGAATGTCCATATGTGTGCAAGCGCAGGGGTCGACAACACGATCAGAAATAGACGGGGAACTAGACGCACTGATGGGAGCCACTAATTATAGTGCCGACACAGGGATTCACCCAGAGGGGATGTTACCATACCTCGGATATAACCGGGATAGAACAAATATTATTCTTACTTTTAATCTCTTCACGCTTCTATAAGTAAAAGCGTCTATTTTTCGGTAAACAGTGTTTAATGAGCTTGTGTGCTCAGTATTAATCAGGCATATTTTTTAAAGCGTAGTAAAATTCTATTTTTAGTTTCTATCGTTTTTTTATGTTAAAAACGTTTCTAATTTGTCTGGTAGTCCTCTAGCTAATCACGGCGGTCAAAATAGGGCATTTTTTTGTAATTTTAGAGGGTCATATTTTCTTAACTAATTAGTTGATGAAAAAAAGAAAATGACAGGGACGTGTTTACAGCAGACCTTGATTTTAAGAAAAAAAAAAATATTGCTCTAAAGGCATTATTCAGGAAGAAAAAGGGGTATACATTTTTATGGAGAATCGCACGCCCTAAGAACGTTTACGTTACTATTCGTGACTAGTGACGCTCTAAAACCTCTATGCCCGTGGTAAAATAAAATTGAAACAGCATTCGTGAAATAAAAGTGAAATTGCTTTTATTTTGGAGGCACGTTCTCTGAAAATATGTTTCATGTTATTGCTAATACGATTTGCTTACCTACATAATATATTATAACATGGTATTGTAGCACCTATGCTACGAGGGGTGCTCTTTTATTTAAATGAAACTCATATCGGATTTCATAAGATAATTATTTTAGGAGTTTTTTCATCAAATACATAAAATTAGCCCATCTTATTTCTTACACGTCAAACCTACAACTCAATGAATGACACACGCTTAAACGTTCGAATGGAACATGCCTTTAAATATGACCGGCCTGTACTTCAAAAGAGGGCAGAATCTCTACAGTACCTACCTGGTAGGAAAATGTCGTGAGGAAAGTTTTGAGTATGAATGTCGATGGCTATAAGAGTAGGGAAGACCAAGAAAACGATGCAATGGATGAACTGTGTGAATGATGACTTGGTTAGAAAGTGTGTGACTACCGAGATGACGACTAATAGAGAAGTATGGAAGAAAAAGGCATAATGCGCCGACCCCAAATAAATTGAGATAAGGGCAGGACAAATTGGCAGGCGGCGGGGCCGATGACCTGATCCGTCGCAGGGGGACCAAGAGTGCCCAGACACGGGGTCGTCTGGCGCCCTAGGGTGATCACGGCGTGATATGTGTTCTGGTGCGCCGGTGATGGGGAATACTCCCCAAGAGGAGGGTCCGGTGACGGACAGCCGCGGCGGGTTCGCGGATGAGTGCTAACGCGTGCCCGTGTTCCCGCCGTAAGCGGCAGAGGAGGACACCGTGGAGTTTTAGTGGGTTATTTTCCCACATAACTGCACTATCTCGATAAAAAAAAGGACAATGATGACCTACGTGGCATTTTAAAGGTTAATCTTGAATGCATACATAATATAGTGCATTTTTTATAAATTGCAGAGCAATGAAGCTCTAGGCGCGGGAAAGCGGTGCCATTAGCAAAATCATTTTATGTTAACCAAGTTGATTCTAGTCCTCCATTTTATTGTACCTATCTAATGTGGTTTGGACTAGCTTTTATTTCCAACGTTAATGGAGTCAGTACCGTATTTGGTCTTAAAAGGTGTGAAAATTAAACCAGACTTTAATTAAAAGTGTGTCGACAAGTATACAGGGTGTTACAGAAAGGGTATATCAATACAAACGGGTTGAAGAGTGTATCTGGTCTAGAATCTCTGTACAAAATTTCAGCTCAAAAGCAGTAACTTTGAAAATGCTTAATATTTTTTTATTTCGATAGTTTATTAAATTGAAATCATAACAAACATGTTACCGCACTACGAGGGTCATTATACATTATCTGTAGTGTGTCTGTGTGCCTAGTACACGCACATCACGCCGCCGCGCGCCAGTGCAACGCCGTGATGTCGAAATAAAAAAATATTAAGCATTTTCAAAGTTAATGCTTTTGAGCTGAAATTTTGTACAGAGGTTCTAGACCAGATACACTCTTCAACCCGTTTGTATTGATATACCCTTTCTGTAACACCCTGTATAATAGTAATCTCTGGTCGTTCCGGAGATTGCAACCATTAAACGTCATTAAATTAACGAAACAGACATTTAATGGATTCGCTACCTACACGCTATTTATTAAAAGACATTCCAATACTTAGGCACAGTAAATTTTCTAGACACAATAATCAGTGCTCTTTTGCTACTATGGTACCTACTTTCTCGCAGTTAAACTCAACTAGATATGGCAAATTGACACGTCTAACTATGTTAATTTGCCAGCCATTTATCGACTGTTTAAGAATGATTGTCTAAGCAATCATTTTCCATAACTTTACAGAATTTAACGCCTTAAATATTATACGTTTAATTACTAACTCTAGCTAGATCATTCTTCAATTCCAATCTTTATTGAAGCAATATAGATTTATATTTAAATAGGTTTGCGAACGGTTGCGAATCATAAAATGTGTCACAGAATTACGAACTTAAACTAGTGTTGAAGTCATAGTTTAATTTAGATGGCTCCTTGCAGGAAACTTGCGATAGTTCACAAGAACATGTGTTGAGCAAATGTAGTGCAAGCGCCATTTAACCCTGCTTGATACGGCCAGCAAATATTATTAGGTACCTACTAGCTTTTGCCGCGCTGTTACTTCGTTTTCGCTTAGCGTTCTGACTTTTTTTCCTTTTTGCTCCTCTCCTAAGCCAAGAGTTATACGTAAGATATTACCTTCCTCAAGAATTGGCCTACCAAAAACAAAAAGAATTTCAAATCCGACGTAGTTCCAGAGTTTAGCGCGTTGAAACTATGGTTGAAACAAACGAACTCTTGAGCTTTATTATTAGTATAGACAACTAGAAGCTTGTTAATTAACGTAAACACAGTAATTCTACTAACGAAGTCTGATATAATTTTATGATGAGGACGAAAGTCTCGCCTAGATTGTTTGTTTGAAATTTAAATTTTATCTCTAGTTCGCAATTCCATCATGATTTTATTAAAGCAGGCAGTCTAGCTAGAGGTATGTTTAATTATCCACTCTCGCTTTTATAACGGGTTTTAATTTTCACACGAACACGAATAAAAAGATCTTTGTTTTTTCAACTTAATACCTATTATTTTTTCAGTAGGTACGATTATGGTCTATCAAGACGATATCAACACCTGTCAATCGTTGCTTCAATTTCAATCATACCTTGTAATAGCTTTTTATAAAATCATTACAATGTTTAATAAGTTTCTATACAAGTTGTTTATTTACCTCTTTTATTATTCACGATTAGTTTTTTACCGAGTCAATCGATGTCGGACAATTGATTTCGTGATCAACGTAACTACGTTGACTGTCGTGACATAACAGCTAGTCTCGTCTTTTTACTCTATGTTCGAATCTTTGGACATTGTGCTTTCTACCACAAACAATAATAACGGCTTGCATAACGTGCAAAAACTGTAAAATAGACTTTTATCTATTGGAAAAGCGAGAGTGGCTGTCAGGAAAAGTATTTACTTCTTGCTTCTATCTTGTTTATGGGCCGACGTGACGAGTTTTACATAATCTGTGGTTAATGAAAGGGCGTTTGCAGACGGACGGTCAATGTTTGTTTTCTTGATTGTTTGACTAGGTTTAATCGAGGAGCGTTAATGCGGTGAAGGGACGCCTCTATCTAGCTGTGGGTGGCTTAGGATAGGAAGGGACTTAGATTCGTTTAGGATAGGGTTGTTTAGGTATCGATTACAACAGATATCGTATCTTGTTTACTTAATTTGCTGGAATTGTAATAGGTACTTACTGTATATTATCTATATTTTTTTTAACCTCAGTAGCAAAGGTCAACAGTTCCTAAATACAAGTAAGCATCCATTAAAAATAGTTATAATAAGCATTAAATTTTAGCACATAAGTAATTTGAACACGCAATGTTATGCCTATTTTATTTAATTTTCTTTACAAAAAAGGACACTGCACGAAAAGGTAAAATGACACGCACGTACATAATGACCGCAACTAAAAAAAAAATTGTCAGCACAAACACTCTTTTAAATAAAAATATTACTAATAGTAACAATATAAGTATTAATTTAAAAGAGTGTCCGTAGAGTTTCTTGCCCGTTCTTCTCCATAGGAACCTACTACGCTTTGCAATTGGCAACAAGTTTCATCTTGCTTACAAACCAAAACCTTATCAAAAGTGCCTGTAATAGGTTTGATTGAAAAAAAAAATACTTAGTTGTAATTTAGAATTCCATTTTAAAATCGTCAGCTTAGTCTTGGCTAGTGTAGTGCGGCTGTGCGGCTCTTCGACATAAGTAGGTATAATCGAGTCACAGGAATCCTAATCGATATGCTCTGACATTTGGAATGCGTCGTTAGCATGAAGGGTAGCTGATATCGCCCTTATCGACAAAACGCGTGTCGCCAAGCCACCGTGCCTGGCCCGCGGATCACGGCCCGAGAAATGTAAAAATCACGAAACCCTTTGCATGAGCATGAAGTCACGAGATCACTAGAGAAATGTCTTGTATAAGTAACTGAATTTATATGTAAAACCATCGTGAACTACAACCTTGAATTTTATAGGCTGAAATTGGCTTTTATTGTGTAGCTTTTCCACCATTTTCATGGTGTTCTATATACAAGATAAGTCTGCTACCGTCTATGGCACGAGGCGATTGAAGACTTTCCTTCTATCTACAAAACAGTTAATAAAATGCACTCTCTCCTTTTTTAAACACATTTATTTACTCAGGGATATTTAATATTAAATCAAATTGATCTAATAATTTAAGGTTTACCTTACCTAATAACATTCAATACAATTAACGAGAAGCTCTATTTGTTTTGCTATTCTAAATTATTTTATGTGGATTTGAAGTGCTTGTAGCAAAACACGTTTTTCAGCTACTGCAAGTAATATCAAAACAATTTTGTTATGTTACGGCCAATTTTAGTTATTTACTCCAAGGTAAGAAAACCCATCACCTGTTTAAACTCTGCCTTAATTAGACATACCCGTATTTATCACAGCACATCACTGAAACAAAAATAACGAAATATATTGGAAAAGTGTTCACAGCTGAATGTCTCCTTCATTGCCAAGCCAGTGTAGTCGTTTTATTTGAACATTAATTTAGTATTGAAAGTATGCGATGCGTGCATTTTGCGTAACATACACACGCATACTCTTACACACATTGAATAACTAAGTACTTTATACGGTAATTATATGATTTGGGGACGATATTATTTTCATGTTTTTCCCACGTCATATTTGTTTGTACGGTCGAACAAGCTATTTGATATACAGGCAAAAATATTCATCTTTCCACTACACAGCCAATATTTAGTTTTATTTTGTGCGTTATAACTTTTCAGTTTATGGCATTCTTAATTAAATAGAGTGGTATAAAAGAATTGACTTACTCAGTACCCCATTGTTTAAAAGTAGTTAAAGTTAGCTGCATGTATACCAAATAGCTTGTGCGACCGTACAATTTGATGGAATTAAAAATACTTATACCAACATAAGTAGTAGGTACCTCTTGTCCTTTAGATTGATTGACTTAGGTACTGCAATGTATGCTTACCTGTACGTTAATGAAATATAATACTAAATTATTGTCAGAACTTCAAAGTACCTACTATTCAAAACTGTCCCTCGATGTGTGCAAAACACCATTGACAGCGACGTGTGGTCTTAAATATGTTCTTAGTTTATATTCCGGTACCTGCCAAGTGATTCGTCAAGCCGGCCTCTCCAGTAAATACTTGAGTTTAGCAAACGGTGTCACGGCACAGACATCGCCCTTGCAAACGAACGTCACATGAGCCCGTTACGTTCGTTCTGCAAGAGATTAAGCAGACGCAAAACGTATCTAAAAAGTAGGACGTGCAGGGATTATATGCCGTTGCGACGTGTAACTAAATGGATTTCGTTTTTGCCCTTTTGCTACCGTACTGCACTGCGTATTCGCGATTAAATTATACGTAAATTGAGCCTCGAAACTGCGCATTTCATACGCGCTAATGGACAGGATGTCAGCTAAAACGACCGCCGCCGACCGTCTTTCTCCGCTTGGCGATTACATTGTTAGTATTGTGACTTTGCGAACGGACAAGCACAAGTATAACACGGCCCCTGAGATCATCCTGGGCGGAATAAGGGCGTAATTGGACACATCCGAGCACGCGCGACCGCGCGACACATTTATGCGAAGTCGCGACACGGAACCCTTTGGTGTCGCCGCCGCTGTGCGACGCGTCGCAATGTCGCAAGTCGCGTATCGCGCGAGTGCTTCAGCATAATATTTTTTCCGCTGCGGCTCTCCAGCTGCGTCACTAATGATTTCATTCCGATATGAACAGTGTAAAATGCAAATAAAAAATATAATAATTTTACTCAATTGATTTTTTTGCGATTTCATACTTTCCTCTGACGGTAACTGCTTATAAGTGGAGCCGTGGTAAATCTACAGCCGTGCTAAACGAACGAGCTGGTCACGCTCATCGGCACCACTAATTATTTCACACTTTCCCGTTAAAAAATAAGAGCATTATAATCGGTGGGTTGTCTCGATGGCTTCCGTTCCGACCGATCTGATGTGCATTCGATGTTCAGCTCTTCATTCTTTGCCAGTCGGATGCACTCGATCCGCTTTTTGCCGATTTTGAAATGCAAAGCGATTCAATACAGCAGCGTCTCGTTTCCAAACAATGGGGCTTTGTATCGCACTCGAAGATTTCGTTCGTATTTTACAATACACGATAGAGAGATCTGTGATTTTCTTATCGCAGTCAGTATCATGACTGTATAAGTGCGGATCAAAAACAACGCCCTATATACGCCTTATATCGTAAAGAGCGAGGATTCTTGTGCAGTTTTCGTATTGTTTGTTTGCAAATTTTATTTCGACAATATCTGCATGCTACAGCAAATTCTGGCAAAGAATCCCTTTTATGGTTATTGTAAAAGTGTGAAGCGCTTGCGCAAGATGTATTCTTGTGAGATTGTTTATGTTCTCGACAAAGGATATTGCCCCAATTTACCAACTGATCAAACAAGTGCATTTCAACACTGTCGATATTTTCTTAATACGCTAACATAACAGACATTAATATCTTGTGTTTGTCAAGTTTCTAAATTCTGCAACAATGATCGAATTTCGTCCGTGCCTAAGTCCGAAACAACCTCAGTTCTTTGTTTAGTTCGATACAAATCTTATTAGTTCTCCGGTCATCGGCTCGATGCGTTTTTTTTCCGTTGGTTGACAATCAGAGCGCGACATGGTACCGTACCGTTTCTTATGTTGCTCAGTGGCTACTCGCCGATTAACCGACTCCGACCGGCCGGAACGAGGTATAATGAGTTTATTGTAATTACCCACGCGCTGCAGCTCTGCGATGACTATCTGAACGGTATATTTGCGAATATATCTACCGATATGAGGGTGCATCGGTACTGTTAATGCGTTTCGGTATGCAAATAGGAGAAAGTTGCTTTGTTACAAGGAAAAATATTTGCGGCCCTAGTATTTTTTATGCGGTGATAAAAATTGTTTTATGTCCTCATTGTATTCTTCTCTTTGCTTATTAATATAAATAATATAAGAAACAAAACACTATTATAAAGCTGGATAATTAAGTGATAAATCACTTTCTTCATTTAACTATCTGATTGACCATAAATTATGTGCGATAATGATCAATATTTAGAAATTACTGAGGAGCTTTTTAATTATTGAATTGCTTGTTTAACGCAAATGTCATGTTTTCACCAAAAATAGTTACGATTTCGACATTTACGTGTGCTTATTATTTAACCACTATAATTAGGTATCTGAAACTTGACGCTTTATTTAATTTGGTTTTCCTTTCTGTTACAGGTACGTACAGTCTATCAACGGCCTTAGAGACGTAAGAAATCAATTCGGTACGTAGAAAGCGACACATCTGGAGTGGTATCATTATATCAACCCTCGACTTGCCGTGGGAGTCGACATGTGTATCCTATAGCCGTTCCCGAGTAGCCCGCGGCGATTACTCTATCGTAAATTAGTTTGTGGCGTTCAATTTGCGATAACACAGTAGTAGGTCCGTTGTAGGTCGTAAATAGTGGCAGGTCTAAGGTCCGACTCATCCAGTCACGAACGGGTTAACTTATCGGTTGTCGATGCCTATAAATTATGATCATTAATCAATTGATGTGACTAATTGGCGTTTAGCGCTTTCGTGTTGTTTATGGTAGGATTTTTATTTAGTTGTGGGGTTAATTGATGTTTCTCTACGCGGAAATTGATGTTCGTTGGGTGAGACATGAATTTTAAGTAGCATTTATTTTAGGTGGACATTCTTATATGTAATTGATTTGAACACGCTTAATTTTTATTGATGATATATTATTTTAGTGCCATATGAAACTTGACAAATGTACAAAATAAATAACCGTTGAAGAAAAAGAAAGTCGCATCATGAAATTAAAACAAACAATTATGAAAATCCTTCGCAGTGAAAACCAATTCACTTTTTCACATGACGTTTAAAATTGCAAACTACATAATGCCATAGGGAGCCAAGCTTACCATAGCATGTTCATGTCATTTGGCACCGCCTCCGTCAATCATGGCGTTTTGTTCGTGAAATACGACACTGTGTCATGCGAGAGTGGGCCAGCGACATGCAAATTCATGTGATATTTCGCATGTTTGTTATACTTTTTGTGGGTTTAGAATGTCATACGTGTGATCAAAGGAAATTAGGTTGGAACGATAAAGCATTTAATATCGTATTTTCGCCGTTGTTATTTTTGATGCGTAGAATTTTTGTCCATAGTGTATTACAATTTGTAGGTGCGTTTTTTATTACTGTCTTGTTTTGGGAAATCATGTTTCTTTTATCACGAAATATGACGCACGAAGTCACGAAATCACAATAATCACCACACTGCACTATTTCACAACATTTTATAATCACGTTACTCAAACTTTCTACCGGCTGCGTGTCGGTCATCCAGTCATAGGTCAGCTCGTTGCAGCGCGGGCGCATACGTTTTCATTGCTGGTACGTCCGCAGTTAGCGTACAATTTGCAAGTAATCCCGCACTAGCCGCGTTCCCACGTTGCTTGAGTATTAACCACCTGTACTGTACCTATAAGATTGCGGTTCGGCTATAATTTTGCGTACGATGTACGATTCGGTGCAATTTGATGAAGGATGCGAATTCTGCAGTATATACCTGCCGACGACATTTTATTTGAAAATGTTGTACGCCATGAAGCAAAAAGAGCTCCTTTAGGTACATATATTTGAAATATGTGTAACGGAAATAAAAAGCAAAATACCACCAGTTTCACGAGTGATTTTTGAAGATGTCAAAGTGGTACAAAGGACAACTTTAACTTTCATAGCAAATGTTTTCTATTCTAGAATATTTTTGTGTGACTCAATTTTTTTTTATTACCTACTGCCCGCCAATAGTCCAAAACGGCCATTATCCTTTTAAAATATTAAATCTTCATTTCAAAACGTTCACTATTGAACACAGGCCCTAGATGCAGTACATACGTAATAGGATACACAGAAACATTGCCTCAAGCCACAGCCAAACAATTTTGAAGCCGCATCAGCATCGTTAGTACCAACAATTACGAATATTTCGTAGGCATAAAGTTTCATACGGTAATTTGGTGTTGCCCGATACGACCGCAACATGTTAATCACGACTAGGGCTAAAGGTGCCTGACAGACGTGCCGACTGCCTTACAACAACACACCTTGGATATCATAATTTATTACTCTGTGGTTTTTGCTTAGGCTACGTTCGGACTGACGGCAAAATGCTCGTAGCATTTTTCGTAGACACCGTCTACGCCACTTTAAGCATATTTTAGAATCTTTGTACATTTTTTCTTTATTAAATTTTCATACATATTATTATTTATATTTTTTTATATTTTATAAATAACATAAAAAAGTGGCCTATCGGCATCATGGACCAGGGGTCACTCCAAGCTGCGGGGCTCTAGAGAGAGGTATTGGCTTGTAGTATTTCCGATAATTTATTTAGATATCTCGCTCGTAAGAAATGCCTACCACGACAAAACGTTTTGGAAATTCACAACGCTTTGGGTTAGCTCTTCAATTATATTTTGGTTTATAGAAAGGATGATAAAAATATATTTTAACAAACATAATGCATAACTCTCTCCACGTAGCAAGTGATCTCATTATGACAAGTTACGGTAACATCCGACGACCTAGATTCGGTTCCAATTTATTTAAATAAAATGCAGTATGACGTAGGTATTTCGTTTTGCGAGATTACTTTGTTCACTTGTAAAAATGTACATTGTCCAATTCAATTGAAAATAAATTTAACAAAATTCAGGTTAAACATGTTCCATTCTTCTGTAAAAATAATGTTTCTTCTATAAAACCTCTGATTTTTATTATATTTAAGCAATACAGTAGATACATAGACATATAAAAGGATGGACAGACTGTCTGACGGTGTTTTTTTCTCCTAACTTCCGATTGTCATTTGATGCGCTTCAGCGAATATCGGATATATAAACAACAAAAAGTGAAACCGAAAGTTTACAATAAAAACAAACAAAAATTTTTTGACGTATACGTAACACGGATTACCTACTAATTAAATTGAAAGGCAAATCCGCTTCCTGTTTATTTTGTCGTACTAAAATGTATTAATTAGCATAGATATTTAAGTATAGGTAATCATAATGAGATCTCTTTTGCGACATTCTTCATGTTAGGGCAAAAAAGACATGGTTAATTTATTACTCTATGGTAATTTTTAATTTATTGGAAAGAAGGTTTGGCGCCGGTTGGTAACTCATTCTGCATTCGAAGTGAAATCCAAAGTGATATAAATAATTGCAGAACTGGAACGGTTACAGTATTTACAAGTCCCGTTCTCAATTATACAACGTTATAATTTTCATTTCGCGATACAAATAAATGTCACCACTCATTTAGATACCTCACCGTAAGATAAGATCCCGCTGTAAACTTCTCGATCACGATTTAATCGAGTTTAAAACGACATCGCTTAGTTAAAACCACGATTTATAATCGAATGTTTGTTTTCAGCTATTCGAGTTAATTACTTCCGAAAGCTTTCGAGTTTCACGCCGTGTCATTAATTTTTACTGCTGACGTTTAATGCTGATGTCATTATTTAAGACCGATGTTTTAAATCATAACTGTTATACGAGTACTTACATTTGGCGAAGTAATATTGCATTTCCGCCCATTTATTTTCGAGGCAGGGTGAATTTTTTATTTATATTTTATTAGTTTTTTAACGGACATGTCGTATTGATAATGACTTTATTAATTATGCAGGAGCTTTTCAAGATGACAATGATGATAAGCTTTCACATTCCATCACTAACCGTATTGCTTAACGGCACGAGGCATGATCGGTCTCAGTTCAACATATACTTAAACATATTCGGGTTAATTAGTAAAGTTAATAAAGCCGTTCAATCATTCCTTGTTACTTTCGAACAAAGTACCAACACGACTGCTCCCCACATCATAAATCTCGAACTATCTCGATCGGTATATTTCTCCAGCACCTAGAAACTAGTCGCGGATTGTCAGCGGAAGCGGTTTGATAAAATATCCCGTAATTAAACAAGACATGTTAGAACAACGCAACCTTTCTATTAAAAATGTCGTTTTGACACCGCGCGATCGCTTGTCACTTTTTACGATCTTCGGATGTCCGACCACAAGAGGCCACTTTGAATTAATTAAGCCCGTTTAATGAAACAACAATATCAATTAGTGTCACAATCGAGTGCGTAATCGATTAAAATCGATTGATAGATGGGCGGGCGTCGTGATTATTTGACATCCCACGCAATCATTCAATTCGATCCGTAAGACAATAAATGTAATTGTGTGTATTTACATTGAGGTCTGTCTCATCTAGGGCAGTTTACATTGTTGCTGGCGGTTCAATTGAGTCGTCTTGCCTTTTTGGGGCATTCTGTGCGATTGCCGCAGCTCCGACGTCTGCGTACAGTATACGGTGCGGCGGACACGACAGATAGATTGAATTAATGAGCGCTTTTCACGTAATCGGTTATTTATCTTTGCGGGCTGCTGCCTTAAAATGTATGACTCAGTGATTCGTTAGGCCTCGCTGTTGGTTAGGTCTTATAAAATAACTTCATTTATTATGTCAAACTTAATGTTAGGCTTACAAAAAAGCTTGCTATAAAAAGTCAAAATCAACAGATTCAACATTAATCATAATCAGCCTATATTGTTCTAACTGCTGGGACACAGGCCTCCTCTTGGTGACAGGGAGTGGGCCTTAATCCACCACGCGGGCCCAGTGCGGGTTGGTAGATGTCACATGTCTTCAAATTTTCGGTTCTAGGACATGTCGGTTTCCTCACGATGTTTTCCTTCACAGTGGTGATGAAAAATAGTTTACTTACAAAAAGTAAAGTACCTATCTGGATTCGACCCTACGACCTCCAACTCGTAAATCACAGCTGTTACCACTGGGCCACCACTGCTCCCATTGATTCAATATTGAATTGCCTTTATTAACCTACTCTACGAAAGATACTAAAGTAGACATCTACCTATGTATAAGAAAATTAAATATGTTACTCTGTTGAAAGCGTGATAAAGTTGGCTGGGAGCCAATGACTCCAGCGAGGAATATTGATTGATGGCAAGCTGACGGGGCACGGAACCGCGACAGTCATCTGTTCACTCAACTACTTCTTTTGATATGACTACATAATCGTTGCCTACTTTGGAAGGGTAATTTCAACCTAATCAGGGAGTCTACTCTTCAAGTCCGTGAACGAAGATACAAACAGGTTCAGAATCAACTGCTTTCGGACGGGCAAATACATATCGGGAGTTGGGACAACTGTCAAATCGTGTTTTCATTCTTTCTTAGTTCCGTCCCCGAACTAATCTTAATATGTCCGCTAGTGATGCGGAACAGGAAAGGCCCGTAACTTATGGACCGAAATTAATGAAGCGCTCTTCCTCTCTCTTACTTATTTAAAAATTTGCTGTGCCCGACAGGGCCCATAATTGTTTCTATTATTTTTATTTACCACCTGTAATTGTACATTATGGATTGCAATAAACAATTTGAGATTTGAAAATACGGACTTCGTGCTTTGGAAGGGAGGTGGCTTTATATTTAAGGGACGGTTTGACTGTGTCTGCATAGGTAACATATCTAAGAGGTAGATAAGTATCCATACTTAAAAATGCGAAGGTAACTCAGTCTAGCTATTACTATTTCACGCACGCCCTAACCGATGAGCGCATTTCGATGAAATTTGGCACGCAGGTAGACCACGGTCAGGGTTAGGACATAGATTACTTTTTATCCCGGTAGTACCTACGTTCGCTTGAGATATTTTCCGCAATTAACACGGGCGCAGCCTGGGCAGGCGAGCACTCTACCACTGAAACTGACATGTCCTAGAACCAAAAATTCGAAGATATGTGACATCCACCAACCCGCAGTGGGCTAGCCTGGTGGATTACGGTCCACTCTTATAGAGAGGAGGTCTGTGTCCCAGCAGTGGGAACATAACATTAAAGGCTGATTATGGTCATGCAGCTCGAGAATAAGGTTATATCAAATTATTGAAAAGTCGAACATAATTTGTAAATTATACGAGAAAAAGTAATTTGAACTTATGAGGAGATGGTGAAGAAGGCCGTTATGGTTGAATAATTATTAATTTTATTTGGTAAAAAATAAACAACAGCTAGCCGGTTTTGGAAATGGACTTCAATATTTAGATTTCCAGATATAAAACCAAATGAAATTGCAGTGGGGCAGTAAAGTTTTTATAGATTTGAATTCGTAAGTTGATTTGAATTCCCAACTTTAAAATACGGATAATAAAGTCACGTCCAGCACTATAAAAGAAGGTAGGTTATCAAAACTATTTTTATGTGTTTCGTAAAATTGTTTCACTTTAGCATCGTGGGTGTCTAAATTATTATGATTACCAATTAAAGTTTTATGTCCAGTTGTAAATTACAAAATATTGTTACTTTCTATTTAAGTGTATCTTCATAAAAAGGTACCTTTCATATTAAAGCAATGAATGGAATTCCTTGTAGCAATGAAAAAGCTAACATCAAGTTTTTTTTTCATGTCAGCAAAAAGTTAACAGAATTGATCGATCGTTGGAATGTTGACTGTAGCGAAAGTGACATGTCAATTTGCCATTCTGTCTTGTTTAGTGACTAAGTTAATTTAATTAATAAAAAAAAAACAAAATGATAAAACTACAAACTGAATAAGACGCATGCTTTTATAAATGACCATTAAACAAAATTAAATGTAATTGATTAAAAAGATACGACTTTAAAAAAGACTAGCAGCGCCGGTTTTACCCGCATATGTTTCGATCCCGTGGGAATATCGGGATAAAAACTACCCTATGTCCTTTCCCGGGACTCAAAAACTATCTCTATAACAAATTTCATCTAAATCGGTTCAGCGGTTTAAGCGTAAAGAGGTAACAGACAGACAGACTGACAGACAGACAGGCACACTTTCGCATTTATAATATTGTATGGATATCATCAACACTAAAATGCGAAAGGGTCATCGATGTTACCATTTAATAAAATATTATAATTTTAATACTTATTAAAAGGTAATTTAATATCACTGCACTAATGAATAACCCCTCTACTGATGGGGTCACGCCATTAACCTCGCGCTCCTAACCGTTGCATTACCGCGACTCTGCACTCTATTCGACGTTAAAATTAAGTGCATTAGTTAATTAAGTGCATTAATTAATTAAGTGCATTACCTACTTTCTTAGTAATTTATTTGATGTTCGGATTAAGAGGCTTGCGGTGTCAGTTCTGATTGTTAAAGGTGTAAAAGGTACCTAAATTATAATTAAAAAGCGGGGTATTTGCGTAACAAACTATCAGTAGCAATGGCTTTCATTTTGACAGTTTAACAACATACATTGCGCTATTTACGTTGTTGAGCCGATACATTTTTCGAACTTATAAAGCAATGGTTTAGCAATATCTTTCATAATTTTTGCGCGTCGGTGTCCATGCTGCCACCACGATGCCACCCTGTATGTTGTCTTCCGAACGGAACAACTATACAAAGTTTTAACTGGATCGGCCAAGAGTCAAGAGTCCAAAATTAGCCAGCTAAAACGCTCATATGGTACCCATAGGTAGTGACTAAGTACGAAAATGCCATGTACATTGACGTCAGTATTAATCGACACCATGTTGATACGTAATACTCATCATGTTGCAGAATGCAAGGACTGAACACTCTGCTAAGAACATAATTATCTTCTTTCGATTTTATTCCTCGCCTAGCTTAATCGATATTCAGTATGCAATTCACTCGATATTACTTACTGGCAATCATAAACTATGTAAAAGTCTATGCACGATAGGCAATGAGAACGGATGACAACGCAATCATGTGGAACTGTAGAGGAAGTTTAATCTTTGAAAGGATATTGGCAGCTTTTTGTTTCATTATGATTTTCTTGGGTTTATAATATTAATACCTACTCTTGGTTTCTTGCCTAAGGCTTTAATGTTTTTGTTCATTATAATCCGCATCAATGGAGTCGTAAGATTCATTTGCACGACGAGTCGCTAAATACATCAAAATCATAGAGTAGTCTAGAATTTAAAACGTCATTCTGTCAAAATGTAACGTTGTTATTAACTAAGTATATTTAGCGCAAATTTTAATATTGTGAGTTGTCGTGCAAATGGGTATTAAAGTGAAATAAAAAGTTGGATTAAATCGTTTGATTGACTGACAGAATATTAACGTTGATTAATTGTTTATTATGGCACCTTACTGGTTGTAACTGTAAATCAACCTACTCGAACTCTTGCAAATCAATGCCGATTCTATTTCAATAACAGATTGACTTCAATCTTTGGGGAAGAAAAAATAAGTTTCGATACAATGGTGCGACCTAGTTTTTATTAAGACATTGATTGATTTGCTTTTTCGTTTGCGTTACTATTGGATGCGGATTTAGAATTAATATTATATTGCATTCTTTGTTTCTGGGAAGTAGGATGTTCTACTTTTCGTGATGAAGATGAAATTGGATTCCGTGAGTAGGTACGGTCATCAAAAGAGATAAGTATACGGGATCGTCGTATATAGTTGAAGTTTAGTAAAAAACCGATGGATGTTCTCGAATAAAATTTAATTTTATTAATAGAAAACAAACACCTCATTTATCAAATTAAATTTCAGTCGATAACATCCATCGGTTTCTTTCTAAACTTCATCTCTATATCCGACGATCCTGCATACTTATCTCTTTTGTTGACTCTACATATAGCTGTAAATTAGTAAATAAGTACTTGAAGTTAGGTGTGTTCTTGGGAATCATTATAATCCGAAGATGATTAATCAGTTGGTTTTAGCGAATTACTTTTTAATTTTTACGTATCTTTATGGTTTTTGATGGGCTCATTAAAATTAATGAGGGATCGGCTTAATTGGTTATTATTTTGCAATATCTTTATAACAGTTCTAATGAGCAAAAGTGGGTAGGCAACTATGAACCTTACAGTAAGTAGTAATGTCATAAAAAATTCTCAATTAAAACTGATTTATAAACTTAATTAAAATAAAGCACGTGCTTTATCTTATCGTGTCGGTTTCGGTACCTACCTACTTATATACCTACCTAACAAAACTGGTACATACATACCTACTCATGGTAATAAAATTAAAAAGAAAAATCATAATGTTCGAATGACCTGGCAGTTGTATTCAAAGATATTAATTAGCCCACATTTATAATAGCCTAAAGTGATTATAGCATTTATATCGCCACTCCTAATGTACAAGATGCTATCGTGCAACTCACCGATAAATTATTGAACACACTGTGCACAGCAAACATTCAATGTTACCCATTAACACCGCCCACGGCTGCCTAACACATAACAGAACATATCGTACACAACAACATACATTACTTCCTCTGTTACAAGCTTACGCCGATTAAACCGTACCAAACAATCAATGGTCACAATACATTGTGTCGCTGTCAAATTTTGTATGTTTTAAAGTAAAGGTGGGGTTGTAGACGCCCAGCAGACGGCGGCGTTCGGTTCAATGACCTCTTTTCGTGCCTGAACTATATCTAGATTTAGATGTTTCGATTGAATTTAACGTAGAGCTGACAAGAAGATCGTGGAGCTACAAAAGAGTAATACAAATCGTGATGCTTTGGTAGCTATAATTCTGTTTAATTATGTTTGACCCAGATAAAGTTGGTATTGGGGTGATGTTGGCCAATTTAGTCGATTATAATTAATTCGATTAATCGAATAAGTTTTAGCATCGACTTTATACGAGGCGCCACAAAAAAAAAACAGCTCTTTAAAGTAACATAAATTTTATTAGACAATTAAAAATCAGTCAATTCGTTTATTAATCTGCTTACTTGTAATCTTCGTTGTAATTTTTAAATTAGTCGATTATAATCTAATAAAATCGAATAACTGTCTAGTGATAAATCGATTATTGAGTAGTCGAATTTATCGAGTTATTTCGGAATATACACTTAAACTCGTTAAAATTAGGTGATAAATAGTTTTTTGGAGACTATATTAATAGCCAGTGAAATAAAGTAACGGTAACGGTGAAGGCAAACATCGAGAGGAAACCGGCATGCCCCAGAACTAAAAATCTGAAGACCATGTGCCATCTACCAACCCGTACTGGGCCCGCGTGGCCCCCCTTCTTCTCAATGAGAGGAGGCCTGTGTCCCAGCAGTGGGAACATTATAAGCTGATTACGTTATGTAAAATAAATTATCAGAAAGTGAAATCAATACCCAGTAGGTAACAACCCCAAAAAATCGTCGTCGTCCTACCCATAATGAAATCCTACGCTTACCTGCAGGCTGGGGGTGATTAGTGAAGGGTGGTTGAACTTACAAAATGTAGTGGCGAAATACACGCCTATTTGGTGTAATGAGTGTTTGACCGTTGTTTTTTATTTTTTAAGGCTTGTTCAATGTCATGATATTTTTGTTTTTTTTTTCTGTGGCTATATTAATGTCTTCTTTGTAGGATTTTCTTTACTAAATAATGGTTTAATTGGCCGGTTTTCTGCCGTTAGACCGTGCAAATGATATTTCGGCTTATTCCCATGCGCTCCATAATTTTATTCCCAGCGGCTCCAAAATTAAAAAGCAATTTATTATTATTAAATAAAATCATTCCCATGAGCTCCAAAAATTTTAAAGTACAATGGAATAAATGCTGAAATGAACCTTTTTGGCGCATTCGTGAGGCACACACTTTTGTAGTTTAAACATTATTTTCACTTTTTTATTTTGTTATTTGTGTTTTTTGTTTCACGAACTATTCTTTCTTTGACATTTGAAATGTCAAATATCACTGCACAGTCTAAAGGCAAACAACCGTTTCCATATACACAGCCAAATGTAGTTACGTAATTCACAAGAGGTCCGTTACTTCAAGAAGCTCTCATGCAATAGCTAAAATTAAAAATGTAGATCAAGACATATATCACGTAAACACGACACTAAAAACATTACGGCAAAAAAAAATATGACGTCACGAGAAAATTTTAAAAGCGCTGAAGGCTACAGCGAATCCGTGAGTGGTCTTATAAGGAAAGAGCTTTCAAAAGCTCGGAATTTTTCCTTTAAAAATGTAGCGAATTTTCTCTTGCAAATCTCTTTATAATTCGAATTTTCTTGGATTACAAAATAAGATGAAGTAGGTAAGGATCTCGTTTGTGCCGGCTGTTTTAATCTATGGATGAATCTGGGTTTGAAGGCATACAGCGGGACAATTGCGTAACACATTTATCAATCGGAATCGGTTTCATTTTGACAGTTCAACAACATTCATTGCGTTATTTATGTGTTGAGCAGACAAATTTTTCAAACTTATAAAGCAATGGATTAGCAATTTGCTTCAAAATGATTCAGATTCCGATTGACAGCGACGTGCAGCCTGTTACCATGGATTCAGTATATGATTCTGAAACCCTTTTTTTGGATGGGAAATCCCGCTCTGGGTGGAGCGGAAGGGAGTGTCAAGACTCTTACTGACTAAAACCCACCCGTGTTCTTCCTTAGCCCTTTATGTTCCGGGGTAGCGGTAAGTGGTAACTCTTTCGGACAATCCCACACCCCCGGCATGATTCTGAAACCCTGCGGTGAAAATTTCGTCGGTTATTAAAAAAAAGATATTAAGTAGCTGGCTGTTCCTCCATACATTTTGACAGCGTAGGTATCGCAATTTTATATAAAACAGCATATTTCGTTTTTGATAACCTACGAAAAATTTCTACGCAAGAATTATGTGCTGAATTCATGCAGGTACAGTTTACGCGTCGATCTCCCTGTCACCCGGTCTATGGAGCTGATTCGATCCTGGTTTAAATAAATAGGACGATATTTTCACTGTTTCATTTCGAAGCCTTACGCCCAGGGTTACACTTTCAATCTTGTAACCGAAATTAAATTATTCTGGGGAATTAAACTTCGGAGACAAAGGAATACGAAGCTCTAAAGCCCCGCTTTATGAATAGGTGATGATATTTTGCATTAGCAAAGAAAAGCTCTTTGTGAAAAGCTTTAACAGAGGAAGCACTGCGCTACCGCTAAGGAGCATTGTTGTCACGGTTAATTGGTAGGTATGGGTCTCTGTAGGATTAGATTAATTATTATTTTATTTTATTAGGGTTCTGTACCTCAAAAGGAAAAAACGCAACCCTTATAGGATCACTCGTGCGCAAATTGGCTGTGACAGACGGACGGACAGACAGCTATCCGCCCGTCTGTCACAGCCAATTTGCTCCGAATCTAATGGACCGATTAAGGTGAAATTTGGTACACATATGAATCTCTGTGACCCAAACACAGCCGTGTAAAGTAAATAAATGGATTTTGAATATAGAAAATTAAAAAAAAAGTTTCGCAATCTGTGCAGTTTACAAGTAATAGTCGACCAACTTAAATTTTCAGTTGCAATGTATGGGAGAACATGATTTTCATATACAATATTAAGTTTGTTCTTGGGATAAATTCATTCCAACTACGGAACCCTTCATTGTGCGTGGTCCGGCACGCACTTAGCCGGTTTTTTTAGCCTTATGTTATCCCACTGCAGGGCAAAGGCCTCTCTTTTACCTTTCCACTCCTCTCTGCCTTGAGCTAGTGTGGACCAATCCTGTCTGTAGGCGTAAAACACTTCCAGTCATCTTCCATTGAGTCTGCCACGATGTCTCCAGACTTGTCCGGCCCAGTCCCATTTATTACGATTAGAGACACAAAAAATTCATCCGCCTCAAAAAATTAAGTTTCCTCATTGCATTGAAGCTCTTATCACTTTCAATCCTACTACGACTCTGTTTTCCAACCTTTAAAATAAAAATCCAACAGAAGGTTCCTTCTCCATCAAGTCCAATCCAAGTTCTCATTATGGTTAGGTACTTAAGTGTTTTAATCAGCCTTACATTGTACCTTTAACAACTTGACAAATAGGCTGAAATGTAACTGCAACAAGCAATTGGCGGTTCAATTAGTGTCCTTATCTGGTACATTTGTGTTGAAATCACTTGAATTGCCCAGCATCCTCTGAATGCAAGCTTGGCGGAAGATCTTGGGTGTAATCTAATCTCCGAGTATCTTCTAATTGCATCCTGTTGCAGATATCCTGGTTATTTATTTAACCCGTTAACCTAGATGCATTGTTAACCAGTTTATTGTGTGGTTTCTTTATTTCCTGAACGTATTAAACTGTGTTTATATGACTAAAGATCGTGTTTGGGTAGCACCGTTAGCTAAATTAACTTAGGAATTTATGTGTTCGATTCTTTTTAACCCTCGACGGAAACGTAGGGGTGTGTATAAGTTTTTAGTTTTGGTAATTTGATTTGCGATATTACTTTTTGAAGCCCTGTTTTGAGTAGATTAGATTTAATTTGCATGTTAATAAGTAATCTAGGTTAGGTTGTGTTAGCAAAATATAGTAGAGTTTGACAGGGAACAAATCGTTTTACTCAAGGGTAAACACAGACACCTATTTAAACATTATAGCTGTGTGGGAACTGTGGGAAGTCAGCATGAAGTCGCCTAAAACTGTTCAGAGATTCAATAGCCTACGAACAATGTCCTACAATCTTCATAGCATAACAACAAGGAGGTTGATAAAAAGATAAATATCTCTATAGAAAGTTGCGGGCGTTCGCTTGTAAATACGTTAAGGCATTTACTCTTTATCTAACTAAATGATCAATAATACACATCTCATATTCTAATTTCTATTATATGTAAATTATGTTGTATTCCTAATCGAATGAATCAATGCTATCTATGTTGATTTTTTCTTTGGCGTTTATTTTGATTCTCGGTTAGGTATACAGGTTCTAATTAACAAATGCATGATATCCGAAACAATAGCGTATGAGCACGAAAAGAATGTGAGCATACGTGTAACGAACACCACGTTATTTCAGGAGCTGAAAAGTTACAATCATTTGGAATTTCAACCTTAGTTTTATGAGAAGAAGATTCTCTTTTGTTTTTTGAAGTGGTAAAGGTAGTTTTGTTGAAGCAAGGCAGGTGCAAAATAAGAAAAATGTGCAGGAATATGTCGGAACAAAGACTCCGACGTCGGGAGCAGTTAACACCTGGTTAGCTGCCTCGGTAGCTCTGAGTATGTGTCGATTACATATTAACGCGGGCTTCTTTTGTTTTACCTACTCCTCGACCTTGGGTTATGCTAATTTGGAAAGGGATTGGTATTAAAATAAGGTTTTATCCTTTACTTTGCTAAAAGTCTCATAGGTTTTGTCACTTTATCCATGTGTGTAAACTATATTTTGAAAATATTGATTTCTAGTAAACATTTGGTCAGTTGATGCGAATAAATCATTTTTCAGAAGAAAGTGCGAGCATCTTATGTGTTGAATCCATTTCGAACATCTTGAAAAAATTTCTCATGATGGTCGACCATATTTTTTTGGTTACAAATCCAGTCCTAAAACTGAGTGAAATGCTAGCTGACCTAAAATACTAATCCATGTATTTGGGTACCGCACTACGTGTAGGTCACGCAGATAAACATGCAAATGAACTAAATGTAGCCGACCGTGTGGACAATCTGTACTAATATACCTACTAATAATAAAGCTAAAAAAAATTTTGTTTGTACGTGGTAATCTCTGGAGCTATAAGTCCACCAGAATCTCAAGACAAAAAACAATTGAGATTTTCATAATGTCACTGTCAGTCCATATGAAAATCAATATTTTTTTTTGCCAGGTGATTCTGGTAGACCTATACCAGTCGGATTTGAAAAATTCTTTTTGTACTTCATAGTCAATTCTTAAAAAAGGCTATAGGCTACTAAACATCACGCTAAGCTCCTTAGGAGACGAGCAAAAACAAAAGTCACAAAGAACGCTAAGCGAAAACTAAATAATAGCGCGGGAAGGCGATGCGATACGATAGGGGAACGAGAAATTTTACGCGGACGAAGTCATGGGGAGAAGCTAGTAGACATATTATAAGTATGTACCTCTGTGTGGAATTGTGGATCAGTTTTGACAATCTCGTAGAAAGTAACAGAGAGATGATAGCACTACAAAATCCCAAGAAAAAAGTTTTATAACGACCATCCGAAATTAAACCTGACTGAGATAAATTACTGTCACGAAACTAATATTTAATGACCAATGATTACAAACTTATGAATACAGCCCGGAAAATGTACTTTAACCCGTCATGCCAGAGTAATATGAACCTCTTTAGCAGTAAAATTAAAGTTGTACTCCACAATAGACATGTGAAATGAAATCGTAGGTGAAAGATGATAGTAAGTACCTAGGAGTAATTTGAACCTCACCTCAGAGAATGTGTAATTTCATCCAATTTAGTTTTTTTTTAATCTCCAACGCCGAGGCGCTAAGTAGCTTGCTCTAACAATCGAAAGGTGAGGTAGAAACTAGACGCAATTATAAAATGACCACACTTATAGTAGGTGTAACGATTTCTAAGTTTCTGCGAATTATTCTAGTACCTAAAAGGTTCAGTATATGGTGTAGAGCGGGAGCGGAACGGACCGTTGGCTATTCCGCCCCGCTGAGCGAAATAGCCGATGGTCCGCTTGCTTGTAACTCCAAATTCAAAACGAAGTATTCAAGCGATCAGCTGCTCGATATTGCTGAAAACTCAGCCTACCGAAAAACTACGAAATGTTCGAAAACGCTACGAAACATAACTAGGTCAAAGCTGAGAGGAAATGGAAGTAAAAAAATCTTATTTTCCCTCCTGTCTGTAACTTTATTGTAGAATCACGTTTCTCATTGTGTAATATCATCTCTCAGAATATTGTTGAAATAGGACCCGATAAATAAAAGCTCATCATTCACGAATATTATTTGAAATCATAAAACACGTCGTCGTAATGTAGGAATTATGACTAAAATGAAGTAATAAGGAAGCGAAAGTTCCGTCTGTAATATAATACTAAGAATTGATTAATGTTTATTCAGAGGGTCGTCCATATTATTCATTACTAAGAACCTGGGAAATGTCGTCGTAAAGCTACAAATGTCTTTTAATGTTACCTCAAAGCTTCCTTAAAAGGTTTCTTAGTCACTAGAAAGTGATTTTTAAAAAACTTTGCAAATACTTAGGTACCTAGAGTTTCAGTTGGAAGGAGTAGATATTTTTTCATAAATTAATAAGTCGCTTTGAAATTTTTAAACTCTTCTGAATTCCGTTAGTCCATTATTTTCTAAGGAAATTATAAAAATATGTATGAAGAAGTGAAGTGTGAAATATATTTTCAGATTTCAGACGCGGTGCAGACTTGTTTGTTCATTCCATTTTTTTTTTGGAAAATTATTGCTTTGTGCTACTAAGTTACAATAATACAAGGATAGAAAGCAAAGACTCACGAAACTTCTAAATTAAGCATTCGAAAACTGGAACTAATTAGAGAAAAGGGGAATGCACGATGCTCGCTCAATGACTGCAGCCATCCAACGCGCGTGAACAGATTACAGTACCTCCGATTGAAGTGTGCGCTTCGTGAGACCACATGCACGCTTGACATATTCAGGAAAACAAGCAAAGTCACTAAGAAGCTTGTAATTAAAAATGTAAAATTATTCGGTACCCTAACAAGACTTTCCTGTTAAAATAGCTAATTATTATTGTAAGGTTTACGCCTAAGGGAGGACCAGAGAACATAAAACTATGTTTTTTGGGTACAAAGTCGGCCAGGTCGATCGCCGCGTAGGCGTGACGATCTTGATAAGTTTGAAGGACAAATATGGACAGAAATAGCACAAAATACTTGTAGAAAAGTTTGGAAGGAAAAGGGCCAGGCGTTTGACCAGCACAAGGACATAAAAAGGAAAGTACCTATAAGGTGGCGCAAAAGTTGTGTCACCCGATGTTCCTTAGCTGTAATTTGTTTTATGAATGAATTTTGTATTGTTTTTTGTTGAATGAAAAAGAGTATAGCGATTCATGTCTTGTTCATGTGTATTTTGTACCTGTTTATCACACAAAATGTCCAAGTAGAATTTACAAAAATGATAGCATATTTCGATAGAGTGATGCCTTTTGTGCCACGCGCCAGCTTGTATAATAAATAAGGAAAGTTCGATAATGGAACCTGCCTGATTTGTTTTTTTAATAATAAGACCACAATCTCTTTAATTGTCGTTTTATTAATTGTCGACGAAGGCGAAGATTTCTACTTTCAATTCAAAATTAACCGTACCTAAGCCAAGTAAAAACGATCGGAAATTGAGTCATACAGAACCTATGTAGGTACATAATGTTTCCATCTTCCCAGTTCATATAACTTTGATGTCGTGGGCCGAAATGATATGACAGTTTTACTGTGACCTAGCTCGCGTTTAAGTATCCAGATTGCTATAAAGTATAATAATATAACGTCCCCCATGCTGACACAGTCGTGGGAGGTATAATAGGCATCAGCATTGTCAGTGCCTACTACTTCGTCTCGATTATCTTCGATAACGAGTACCGAGAACAATATCGATTGATCTTTCTATAAAAGTAAACCTAATTGGATAATTGCGAATGTTTTGTCGATAATACCGTGTAGTTTACGACTGTATTTTTCTCCGTAGTCACCTAACCTTGATTTAAATTTAAATTGACTTGATTTCATACTGAAACAGAACTAGCATCTGCCCGCGGCATCGCCCGCGTGGATATCGGAAAGCCTAGGTTACTCCTTATAACATTAGCTATCTGCCAGTGAAAGTCCCATCAAAATCGGTTCAGCCGTTTCGGAGATTAGCCGGAACAAACAAACAAAATATTGAATAAATCTTTGTTTTTTTTTATATACATAGGTACCGTATATATATATGTTCATAAGCATTTAGTAAAAAGCTGTTATTTTGACATTACAAACAGACACTTCAATTTAATTTATTTGTATAGATTCAAATCATTGTAGTTTGTATTTTTTACCACGAAGTACCCTCACTTTCGTCCATTCATAAATATCACTAAGCATTAAAAAGAAATCACTTCCAAAAATCTCATTTGACAACTCAATGGGATTAGCAGTTAATAAAATTTGACGTAGCATACACTGGCGGACACTCGTAGCCGCTACGAGAGAACGAACATGACACGTGCCGCCAACTATCTCCGTATCGAGACACGCACATGTTTGCACATAGCGAACCAACATGTTCAACTGTAAGGTACTGATAAAGAGTAGCCGTAAATCAGAGTTAGCACTTGAAACAACTGTTCTTATCTCCCGTTGTCACAAGCCAACATTCCCGTAAAACACGCCCCAACACGGAAAATCAATATGAGCTAACCTAGACTGGACGTTTATCTGACCGCGTTTCGTACAACAAATCACCTATGCAAATGACTTTATTTTTTATTCACGCGCTGTCGGTTAGCGCGGCTTAGGTAGGTACGTGCGGCGAATATCACAATTGATTTTCCTTGAAAGAAGTGAGCATTAATAAAGAACAGAAATAATGCCGAGTATTATAAAGACATCGTCTGTTCCGGCCGCGACTTACGAATTGTAGGTCGTAGGTTCGAACACAGACAGTCGCTTCACTTTGTGTAAATTATTTCATCACCACTGCTCTCAAAATGGTAAAGGAAAACATCGTGAGAAAACCGGCATGTCTTACAGTCTTAGAACCAACAAATTTGAAGACATGTGACATCTACCAACCCGCACTGGGCCGTGGTGGATTGCGGCCCACTCCCTCTCACAGAGAGGAGGCCTGTGTCCCAGCACAGTAGTGGCAACATTATACGCTGATTATACTATAAAGTCGTATGGCATCGATGGCGATAATAACAAATGAAAACGCTGTAAATAACATTTTGTCATTGATGCCCATTAAATTTAAATTGTCGAGAAAGTGCACAATCGTTGCTGCAACAACGTAATGTATTGCCTTTCATTTGAAAACGAAGAGCGTTTTCTCCTGTCGTTCCGCGTATGATAAAGTTACGCGGTCTCTCATTACCGCAGATATCATTAACTTGGTCTCATTACTCGTGGCGTTTGTAGAGCAAAACCGCGCGATGCAGAGGCGTAAACCCATTAACCGGCCAACTACTTTTGATATCGTACACCCTGCCGTCCCTCGCACTGCGCACGGGCACTACGCTCCGTGTAACTAGCTACGTTATCACGCCATCTCACATTCATGTCAGTTATTACGCGCGAGTACAGTAATAATTGCCAATATTCTATAGTCTTGAAATTACACGAACTTATTATGTTATAATGTGCGTCGTGTTTAACGCACCTTAGCACGTTAGCCGACGCTATTCAAGATAAACTTAGTGTAACATAGTTACGCTTGTTCAAAGAAAACGCCAGAAGCTATTAACTGGGACAAACGGGAATCTTCGTTGTCATAATATTTTCTTTGGTTTATGGGATTTATTATTTTCTTCCGGTGACTGTTTTCACCATCACTCCCCCTTTGACAACTGTTTATTTTAGTAACAGTACCCTGTCAGGCGCCATGTTTCTTTTCGTTGCGTGTGGCGCAAGCGCAGCCCAGCCCCGCCGTGTCACAATTAAACAATTTACTCTCACGCACTTTCTTCCCGTGGTTAATTATAGACGTGGCTGTGCTAGGTTTGTTTAAAATATTTATTATTATAGACGTGTGTTTATTTTGTTTCACTATGCGTTTGACTGTTATTTAGGTGTGTAGTGCGTGCGTGAATATGACGGGCTATGCAGATTGTATTCAATAAGAATCTTTTATCATTGGATGCAGGGGCGTTGTAGATTGCCCGGGCAGTGATGACGAGTAATCTACGCAATTTAACTCGGCGCCTGAGGGCCGCACGCGCGCGCCATACGTCGCCCCTCCGGCCAAACGCAAGCCTAACACACGAGATAACATAAAGGTGTTGCTACATAGAGATCGCATCGCAGTCGCAGCACATATTTTATACAGTTTGTAGTAATAGTTAAGACTCAATGCGGCCGTGGGCGTTGGCAGATGAAAGAGACTCGCGTGAATACGAACAATAGCGCTAAGATATGTGTTCCTTCAGCCGCTCGTTTATAATAAGAGAGGTCATAATAATGTTGATAGAAATACTGCTTCTAAATTCAATGAATTTTCTCTATTGTGTGTCCACTGTCTATGAATATGTCGAGATTGTACGCCTCCACCACTTGTCAAAGTAGACTATCGATTACATCTCGACGAATTTTCTCATAGTTATCATCTGATTCGAATCGGTAGCTCAGCTAACTTTATGTTTAGTTAAAAAGAGTTGCTCCTTCAAGTCTAAACAATTGCCCGTCTTTCTATACTCGACAGTGAATGCTCACCTTTACAATTTCATATCTCTTACACGTGGCTACATTGTGTGCACCCTATGTTTAGGCCAGAGTGTCCGGCCACTGTATCCACGGTTTACGACCAGGCATGGTGCTCATGGCCCATTATAGTCCAACTTAATGCGTCATCGGCTACTTGCTCTATAGTTATTATAATGGGAAAGCGATGTAGGGCGTGACAACACTCATGTTCTTTAACAGTAGTGATAAAGAAAGCTGTGTTTTGTTTTAAGAGTTTTGCCTTGAGTGCCATTGCGATTAGTTACGCCCAGTTTTATGTGTGGTTTACAAGTCTTTCGTTTGTTGACTAAATGGGACATTACTCTTAATAGTTACAGGTAAGCTAAGGGATTTATATACATAGTTTGACCTCGCACAGAGCACCTTTCTTTTAACAATTTTTACTCACAGCGTTTCAATATTTTGCAGTCTTCATCCACGTTCTTCCAAGAGCTATTTCAGGGCTGACCATAGGACTCGGTAATTGTATTCCCACATCAAATCGTCATTCATATATGCATTAGATGTCCAAATATAAATAACTAAAGCTTCTAGCTAGTTAACTAGGAGCTCTATTTTATTAATACTTTGTTGTACAGTTTGTTTCTTATAGTATTTAGTGCAATACTATAAACAACTAACGAGTTCATAGTTTCATTTATGCCCCATGGGAGAAAAGCTTCCAATTTAAATATAGGTCAGTTTTAACAGTAGTAGAGTGGCGGCACTATCCAGTCTTTATCTCAACACACAAATACTACTACCAGCTAGTAGCAGCAGCTAGGTAGGTACCTCGTCATTGTTAAGTCGAGGAAGTGTGACCGGACACAGCGGCGGCGCGCTATCGATTCATTTATCTGCCCAGATAGTGCCATTTGTATAATGTCGATAGTGGTCTGTTCGGAGAGGTACGTAATGATCAGGGGAAGTTATTGCCTGTGGTTGTTGGTTGTGCGGGCTTCCGTGTTGATTTCCATGAGGGTTTAGAGGAACTGTGACTATTTATTAAGAAACATACATAGTATAATAGTATATCGTACCGATGCAGGCTGGTTGGGACCGTTGCAGGCCAGTTCCAAACGCTTCAATGCTTCAAAACAATCGCCTCTTCAAATAAAGAGAACAGATCTCCACGATGGTTTCCTTCATTACCATCGCTATTTACTAAGTTTACTGAGAAAGTAAAAAACTTACACAAACACAACTGGCGAAATGTGGGTGTACTAACTAAACTACACCTTTGCCTAAGTGGAAACAAGGCGTAAAGTTATATACGTATATCACTGAGAAAGTTTAATTAATTTCAGCGTATTCGAAGTCGCAAGTCAGTCAACATTAAGATAACCATACAAATCCCTGACAAAGACAACTAACAACTTGTATCTGCATCAAAATAAAACTTGCCTTAATCAACAAACCAAACACAGCTACTTGAATCGTCTCTGGTGGCTTCCACTCGGTGCTCCCGCGATCGCGAGCCCCGATAACATCCACCTCATAAAACCAAGTATTTGCTCTACCAACCCGGGCGTTATCTTGCCATCTTGTTGCATTAACTACGCCGATTTGCCAGCCAAGTTAAACTGTTATGACAGTCCTAACTTGAGTTTACGCGAATGCCGTGTAATTGAATATTTTCTAGACGTTT
The DNA here is from genome assembly GCA_947508005.1 of Amphipoea lucens. Taxonomy (NCBI): domain Eukaryota; kingdom Metazoa; phylum Arthropoda; class Insecta; order Lepidoptera; family Noctuidae; genus Amphipoea; species Amphipoea lucens. The sequence continues at coordinate 12,528,480 of OX382378.1, read as the reverse complement.
GTAGTTTAAAGCTGGCTATCCACTAGGTGCGCGTAATAACTGTGCCCTGCGCATCTGCTTTGCCGTTATGGCCTCAAACTCAAAGCTTTCATTTCAGTTTAACCATTTTTAATTATTGTTAAAGGAAGTCATAAAGATGAAGCTAGTTACCCATTCCAAAGCGTAGGTTCGTATGGAGAAGAACGGGCAAGAATCTCCGTGAACTCGAATTCATGGTCGATTTGTGCAGACACAAAGGAGGTGCGCGGAGCACAGTTGGTGGGCTCACATTGTGGATAGCCAGCTTAATAGTAGGTCTGCCTATGATGCAGTTTAATAAGGAGTCTGAGTTTAGACGCTGTTTATCAATTTACTTTATGGGCGATTGTTTCGCATCTTTGTTGAAGGTTAGATACGCTTTCTTTGACCTCTATTGAAATGTAAATACTTACGTGGCAGCTTCTTGGTTATTTTACTTCTATTTTCTGCATCAAATATTTCACAGAATTTACGGCAAATTAATTAAACCAGCTGTGTAAAAAGAACCTCGATAAAAACATACTGGGGGTTTATATTTTAATAAAAATAAAAGTAAAAGTCAAATATGGCTGTATTATATTTCATTGTGGGATTCGTTACGTCGGATTGAGATGATAAAAATAAAATAGGTAGGTACATACTTTTTCTTTTCGTTACCAAGTTTTTCGAGTTTGTATATTTGTTTTTGGGGTTTTGTCTAGCGTTTTGTTTTCTTTAATATTGATTCATCTAAGCATAAACAATTTACAAGTACTTACTTGCCAGCCTTAGCCTTTCGCACCTTTGAAACGACCAATCGAACAATTATTTTAATGTAATCATCATTAACTCGAGAGCAGTGGTGGCCCAGTGGTATCGGCCGCGACTTACGAGTTGTAGGTCGTAGGTTCGAACCCAGACAGGCGCTTTACTTTGTGTAAATTATTTCATCACCACTGTTCTCAAAACGGTGAAGGAAAACATCGTGAGGAAACCGGCATGTCCTAGAACCAAAAATTCAAAGACATGTGACATCTACCAACCCGCACTGGGCCCGCGTGGTGGATTACGGCCCACTCCCTCTCACAGAGAGGAGGCCTGTGTCCCAGCAGTGGGAACATTATAGGCTGATGATGATGATCATTAACTCTGTACTTACGCCAAACAAAAATTCTACGATACACAATGTCCCTTTTAAACCATCATACTAAACATAATATTTAAGCAGCCTGGCAACCCCATCAGTTCGAATTACGACTTGATCAGGAAATGAAAGTGTTCCCCTCTTCCGGAAGTGGTTCCCCTCGGCCACTGGTCAGGTAGGGAAGTAGGGATGCCCATCGGTCGCCGTGTCCAGTTGCATGTCAATACATGTATTAAATTCTAATGAGTTTATTGTATCGATTTTCAATTTAGTTTGGGGAATGGCTTTTGAAAATCGGGGTGGATACTGATTCATACGAGAGGGTAAAATATAGGGTTGAAAATTGGTATTGGTTTTAAGTTTTTTTTTATGTGAAACATTAGGTACTTTTACGATTCATGTAATAACTTTAAAAGAAATATTACAAATAAAGATTAACCTAACCCTCAGATGTGTCGCTTATCCAACCGAAATGATTGTTTGAAAAATATTAAAACCTAAAAGTGTGCTGACACTTAGGTTTTAATATTTTGGGTTGGTCACTTTTAGCACAGAATACTTGCTTTTAGGTTGTGTCGTTGGTGCTGGTGGTGGTGGTGTTGGACACACAACAATGCAAACACATCAAATAAACGTGTCTTTAATCTATAGAGGTATGAGGAACAGGGTGTAAAGTTCACTCATCCTCCATAGAAAAGGGAGGATCCTCTGATCAGACGAGACGAGACGTTGTACAGGCAACAAAAGAGATAAGCATGCAGGATCGTCGGATATAGTTAAAGTTTAGAAAGAAACCGTTGGATGTTGTCGACTGAAAAATTTGATAAATGAGCTGTTTGTTTTCTATTAATAAAATAAAATTTCATTCGATAACATCCATCGGTTTCTTACTAAACTTCAACTATATCCGACGGTCCTGCATACTTATCTCTTTTGTTGACTGTACATAAATGCTAGTCGCGCGGTAAACTTCGCTTGCGCGATGCAGGATTTTGCTTGATGTCAGTGCGATGCGTAGTTCGTACGTGGCGATGTAGATGTCGCCACATATCTATTATAGTTTTAGCTCATAATTTAACACCTCAATATGTTTGTTCATAGGGTGCCGAACGCCCCTAAGAGTTGCATTGCGGAGATCTTCAACGCAGATCAGACCGATGGCAGCCCAGTGAAGAATGGTGCGAACAGGCCACGCGCACCGCGTGACACCCCAACACGCCCCCGCGACACGCACTCCAGGCTCTTTGGACAGGTGCGCCAAGCTCAAGTAAGCGATCAGTTTTTTTTTTTTACATTATTTTCGACAAATTTGTATACCCAAGGACAGCTCCCATTAAAATTAAAACGCGGAATAAAACTCTTAGATTTTATAACAAAGATATCCTGCCGATCTAGTTTGTAAAATAATAATAATAATCCATTTATTTCAGGCGACGCAGGCCCATAGAAAAATACCTTAACCTAAACATACATATTTTAATTATAAAAACTAACTATTGTGCACGAAGTGATGACTCACCGTGAAAACTTAGGTAAAGTGAGCTTAAAGTGACATTCCACCTGATGCTAGCGATTGGCAGCCCACCTGAAGCTCAGTTCACCTAAGTTTTCGCGGTGCGACTTTTACAAAATAGACCGGTTTATGTAAGTAATGAATGGATGATTTCAAGAAACTACCTCGTGGAAGAAATCTCACGAAGAAAAAAAATATTACTAGAGTGCTATGCTAATAAATCGCATCCACTTCCACGACATTCTAATCATTGGTAAACACACCATAAAATCTCGTTAATTAAAACGTGATTACTTGTAACAGGTGGATGCAAATGCCCTATAAAACCTTAGCCTTAACACCCACGGCGAATGACGTGGTGGGTCGGTGGTCTAATCACTCGGCAATTACGTGAACGGTAAAAGTAAATCGATTCCAGAGTGGTGTAGCGGACGTATCACGTCGAATGACACTAGCTCCATGAAGTGGAGACTTATGTCCCTACGACTGCTGTGTCGTACTCGATATGAATGGCAGGTAGCGACTCAGGGCTCATACACATAAACACGTTACGACGACGCGACGTGCCACGGCACGGTAACGTGACGTGGAAATCCACGACACGGTGCCGTGGCGTGGGAATCGACGTCGAGCTATGTAAATAATCACGTTACGACAACGCAACGTGTCACGTTGTACGGTACGTCGTCTTGACGTAAAATCTCACGGTGCACTCCTTATACTTCTTCTCGAAGTGGCTCCCGTTATTCATGACTGAAAGATATGGATGGATTCAGTATTTTCTTTGTATCTGTTTCTTCGTCTCTCTTTATCCGTCTTCTTAATATTAGCAGGAAGAGAACATGTCTAATGTGGTCCATTTCTCGAAATTAACTGCGGCAATTCTACAAATGCGCCACCGGCGTCTTCAATACCTACCTACCGTGCCACGTTGCGTTGTCCTGGCGTGGATTTTTACGTTGCTCGACGTTGATTTCCACGTCACGGCACCGTGACGTAAACATCTACGTCACGGTGCTGTGCCGTGACACGTTACGCCGTCGTAACGTGTTTATATGTTTGAGCCCTCAATGGTTTGTTTATTTTTGACTATGGGTAAAGTTGTAAGGATCGACAGTTTCGTTTTTTGGAATGCCATCTGCATTATTGTTGTATTTGTTGTCTCGTATTTTTGCGTCATCATGTAGCTTTAGATTATTTTCTCAGACAAAGATTTGGATTTAACCATTTAGATTTTATAAATGATTAGACCACCAATCAACTATTCACCTACCCACACCAATATCAACAAAAGTGGTGACCTATTTTGAAAGCTAAGTTTTTAAAGACGATTTGAAGACTGTTCCGGATGCCCTCAATAATCTATTTTTACGTAACGTTCCAGGCTGTAAACAACCCGATGGTGACTGACACAATCCGCAGTCACATTCAATTTGGCGACTCGGACATGAACGGTTCAAGCCCCCAGCACTCGCCATCCAAGGCGTACGGCAACGGGAACGCTTCGCCGACCCCAAGCCGAGGTGAGACGGACCTCGGTGGACACTGTGAGTCGATCTCAATGTAGGCACGAAAGAGCACGGCTAGTAACGCTCACGGAATGACCACGGACACGAGACTACACGCACTGTCGTGGAATGGAAATTGTAATTAAGTGTAGAGAGATTTTTTTCCCAAATTGATACTTTCAATTGAAGATTCTAGTAAAATTAATGACGTTTCTATGAAGTTTCTGTATAATTTTACGGTCGTTAATTGTCTTGTCCGATGTTTGTTTATGTCCATGCACATCTATTAAAAAGTAATTGCATAGCAATCAGATTGAAACGGACCGGAAAGTCACTGGAAAGAATGTATCGTGTCCGTTTTTAAATGTTAAAATTTGTGATTAGCGAGTTAAACTATCCATTCCACGTTCCAAAAGTGTGAGATCGTTCACAGAATTCGCAGTATTGCTGTAATGCTCTTATTGGTTTTTACGAGCATTTTGTGAGTCTGCGTGCGATCGCTCTGAAACCGTGCTCAATTCCAAATATTTGGCACTCGTGCACGCTAGGAAGAAAACGCTTCTTAATATACATATTTAATATTATACAGATATGCTCTGACTTTCTTCTTCCACTTACATATCTACTCACAAATAATGTCTACTGAAGTTTCAATTAATATGACTCATTGTAATAATCATTACACTTAACAGAAAATAACAAATTCAACCAGCCGTGCTTAGCTTAGAATGGAGCATGATTACACAATAATATTTAAAACTGAAATAGATACTAAAGAACCATACCTACCTATTATGATTTTACTTGAATAACAGTTTTCATTACCTACAATAACAAAATCAACGATAATATCTGTGATTGCACGCGAAACTATTATACTTATTTTTAAGCATTACTACGAAAAGAATACAGTATCTAGGTTAATGTAACCATCAGAGCATTATAGCTCCAAAGTTAGGTCCAACTAGTGTGGTTAGATCGAATGAAAACCGTTTGTTCTGTGAATGGTAGCATCGTACGCTCCACCGAAGAGGAATCCTGTGACAGGCGATGGAGTGTTCGTGGCGCCGCAGCGCCGCCGTCACCCTGCCGCCAGCCTGCGAGGTGCCGACCCCAGCCCCGACGACTCCTACACCCAACTCCTGCACCCACAACCGACCCACAGATACTACACCAACGAATGGCCCCCAAAACCAGCTAACTACTACGTAGAATCCACCATGAAGCCCAGCCTCACCACCAGAATGACTCCTTACACACTCCTCGGCTTGGAAACCGATGACCCAGACATGGTTCATCCTGTCATAGACCCGGATTCTTTATCGCCCCAACTTGTTCTCAACCGGCATTGGCCGCCATTCCCAGCTCAGCATTATTTAGAGCCCAAGGAACATAAAATACCGTACCACCCATTGCCTCCGTACGCATTTGTTGGAATGCATTCCGCTTTGGGTGAGAGACCCACTCCTGATTATAAGTATGATCCGATTCCTGCATTGGGAGGACCGATAGATCCATATTTGATAGCCAATACTAATCCTCCACCGACTCTATTCAAGTACGAGCGCGACGGGCCCATTCCCGACGTGATGCCTCTACCGACTCCCTTGGTCCCTGGTCCGCATACCCTGACCGGTTTCCCGCCAATATTCCACAAACACGTCCCCGGATACATTTTTGATCGCAATCGGCATGCAGCGGACCTCCGACCTAAGACGTACTTTGTAGACTATGTTCGCCGGAGAGAGATGGGTGGGTGCTCAGTTTACACTGGAGGAATGTTGTTGTTTTCGCACCAATTACTCTGATGGAATTTTTCAACGACACAAGATCATTTCGTCTGAGAGAAAGCTTGTCACTTTTCATTTGCTGTATATACAAAGGGACTGGAGATCGAAACCTTCGTGTTTTTAAATTGAGCACCCATTACCGTTTTATAATTTGCTCATATTAGGGTTTAGTTTGACCGTTTCTTCTTAGTGAGCAGTTTAGGCTTGTATGACGTCGTATATAATAGCGCTTATTATCGTGTCCTGCTTGTAATGTTGTCGAGTATTCGTTGTTGTTGTGTGTATAAATTGTGTATTTGTGTACATACGTGCCAAACTATATCCTTCTTCTATTTCGCACGAATCCTTTTCTTCTATGTATTACTTATTTGTAAGTAGGTTTAGATGTATATCATTAGGTACTCTGAGTACTGCTTTACTTTATATAATAATAATTTAGGCAGAGTTGTAGGTTTCATTGTTGATATTATATTTAGCTTTTGTCTATTGTATTACCGCTGTACTATAAAGTATGATCGTCAATCAAAATACTTATGACTGTTTTTACATTGTTTTGTAGGTCTTTTAAACTGTAGCTAGGGTATTCCACACGTATTTTTGCATGTTGAAAATTACATTTCTTTCAAAGTCTCAAGTAGTTTTAACAGATTTTAAAATATTTCCATATCATTAGATACTTTTCACAACATTAAAGTTTTACTGAAGTGACACTGTTGCTTTAGATGTGCGCTTATTAACTTACCGATATTACTTATCGAATCAATATTATATTTTCAGAGGGCAACCCGATCACCGGTGACGGCTACAAATCGATGAACGGCCAGATCAACACGGTGACGTCAATCAACGGCTACAGCCACATGATCAACAACTCCTCGCGCGTGCCGCCCGGAGGCTACTCCTCCGGACTGTGGTAAACATCACCACTGCCGACCGCCCACCACCTACACCACCACACCGCGGCGAAAGATAGCAACAAGTCGCCGCCAGTTATCGGCATGCGCAGACCGATTATACTCTAAAGCCGATGCTTCATTCGAGGGTGCCTTGAAAACGACGTTCGAGGCTTTATTTATTTTTTAGCCTCAGATCGAGGCAGACCATGAAAAACGTGCCTCGATCTAAGGCGAACGAACGCCTCGAATCAAGCAACGGCTTTAAAGTATACACATTTAACGGTACATAATGAAAAAATGCATTTATTTCACTTCCTATTATTTCGTTAATTAACTAAATTTGGGTAGTATTGGCAAATTCTAGTAACGCCATTAAATTTATGCACTCGTAAATTGCAACGTCCATTAAAATTTGAAAGGGTATATGTTGTTAATTACATCCTTAGCCTATCTCAGTAACAGTTTCATCTTTTGAATAATTTAGAATAGTTTATAGATATTTTTGTAATAGTAGTATTCGATAGTTATTATAAAGCTAATAGATTCGCAATGTGGAACTTGGTAATCATAATGAGTAAACTGTAATAACGCGATCATAAATATCTCAAACTGTTTCGTTTATGATTTCAAAGTTGTACATTGAATTATCTTAAGAACTTGAAATTGTACTCTTTCACACTTGTACGAATATGTTAACCCATTGATATTGTGAATTTAGGAGTGAGGAAACGTATCAGCAATATACCAAAACGAATAGTGCCTTGATCGAAGATGAGGGAAATTCTGTAAGAATTGATGTACAGTTGGTAGGCGTAACGTACTAAGCATGAAGATTTAATGATTATATATCTATATTTCGCGGTATAGAAATAGTAATCATGCGGCACTCCAGCTAATTGATACAAGTAAATTAACCTAACTTTAATATTCGACACTGCATAAGGGTCATTAATCTCATTTGTTGAATTTCATTATATTAATATTTAAATAGAGGGATTTATAAAATGCATTTATTTAAACTTTTTATACGAGTTTTATTTTATTTTTTAGTTTATTTTCTACTCGTTTAGAAATTAATGTATTGACGGATTTGAATTTTTGGTCGATTATCTGTTAACATAATTATCGGATGATCAAGTATGAATGACGAAGTGTGATGATTCTATACGTAGTGGGGACCGGTAGAATTAGCGTAGGCATATCATCTTTGTAAAAACTTTTTAATATAATCTAACATGAAATCGCATAATCACTGGCCTAATTGTAACAAATGTTAATAGATAATAACCATTATTTCAAAATAAAGATTTTTATTAATTACTTTTGTGTTTTGTTTTTTGGTTCTCCTATAAAATTCCTATTAGCTATTGTAAGCCTCGCAACGAGGCACAACCTTTGTATAGACTTAGGCAAGTGGGCTGTAATAAGTCAATTAAGGCCGACGCTCACTAGGCGGCACGACGCGGCATGGCACAGCAGTGGGCATTACCATTTGTTATGGCCATGTATACCGCAGCTTCCCGTGGTTTGTCCCCTTGTGAGTATAGCATCGAAATGTGATTATTATTTTCATACAAAGGGTATGAAAATAAGGTTCATCCGCATCGATACACATCACACAGCCCACTATTTAAAACGGTAGGCTGGAATAGTTTTGTACGAAAAGATCAACTCTCGCGTCGTTCACTTCGACACACCAAAATTGCAACGTCACCTCGATGGGAGGCGATAAGGGGACTCAACTAGAGGTTAATCTACATTTTATGTATAAGCTATTTAATCCCGTTCTCTTTTCTAAGCTGGCGTTCATTATTTAACGAAAATGCCTGTAGGTAGAAGGCAGGGCTCTGAACCGGTTTAAAAAGAGCGGTTAGTTTCGATTAAATACCGGTAAATATATCGTTCCTTCATTAACCGGTTAAACAAGTGAACTGTTCTTATGTAAGCCAAATGATAAAGGTTACCGGTTACATAAGCACAAACGGTTTTGACACTCAAATTAACCGGTTAATTTCGTAATTCGTAAATTATTTTCGTCTACTTTTTTAACACTTCCAACAAGTTATAGTGACATTAGTACCCCAGAAAACATTAGGGAAAAAAAAATTTGATCTGAGGACTTCAAATACAACCGGCAACGTCCAGACCGTACTCGAAAGAGTGGCGGGGGCCTTTTCAAACTTGGTTTTAACCGGTTAATTTTCACTATCAAAACCAAAATTCATGAAAAACCGGTTTCCTGCATAAACCGGTTAAAACCGGTAAAGTGCAACCTTTAACCTAAATCGATTTCGGTTTGGGGTCAATGACCGTAACCGGTTAAGAATTTCAACCGGTTTCCGAGCCCTGGTAGAAGGTATAGATTGACGGTTTACTTTTTTTCATGGCGAGACCACTGCCACGACTCACAAACCATTGGAAATCACACTAATATTATAAAGGCGAATATTTCTCTGTGTGTGTGTGTGTTTATATGTGTGCTACTTCACGCTCAAACGGATGGAAAAATTTTGATAAACTTTTGTATGGCTGACACCCTGGATTAACATATAGGCTACTTTTTATCCAGATATTCCCACGGGATCGACACTTATACGGGTGAAACCACGGGGCGCAGCTAGTAATTTATATTTAGGGCTCGATGAGATAAAAACTTAAATAGATGTAACAAAAATTCTATAATAATTTACTTATTATAAATTAACAATAAATATTTATACCCTATCACCACTGTCCACAACTAGATTCTCACTCTCCTTTTCTTGTTTAGCTACATTGTTACTTCTTCTTTCTTTGCTGGGTGGTAGGTTGGCAGGAGATTCTATCTCAAATGTGACTGGTCCGTCGTTCTGTATACTTACTTGCATGTAGGCTGCAAACTTGCCATCTGGAACAGTTTAGACAAGTTAGAACTTAATTGTCAAATACTTTTTTGAAGACTCCAACACCGCATTTAGGTCGCAACAAAGAAACCTATATATAAACCTACGCCTTGAGATACGTACCTAGGTACAGACGCCAGCACATCAACCTACCCGAAACTGTCAGATTTTCCCAATCAACTTTGAACCTTATGCTTTAGCGATAAAGTTGAAAATCTATTAAAGAAATTTGACAGATTGTAGTAGCTTGATGTGCTGGCGTCTGTACATAATATGTCGACTTTCATGGTGATCGCTCAAACGTTGTTCATCAAAATAAAAAGGACTACAGACTGTCTCATTATAAAATTAAATAAGTATTGAATGTACAGTCAACAAAAGAAATAAGTATGCAGGATTATCGGATATAGTTTGGATGTTCTCGAATAAAATTTATAAAAACCTCATTTATCAAATTACAGTCGACAACATCCATCACTTTCCTTTCTAAACTTCAACTATATCCGACGATCCTGCATACTTATGTCTTTTGTTGGCTGTACCTTGCCTTAATCTAAAATGTGAGCTCTGGAGCATAAGAACTCGGATGTCAATCTAGCATGGATGTTAAAAGCGATGCTAGTAATCTCGATACCTGTGGGGACACTTGAACTGACCATGCCTTTCGTTTTGACAATTCGACAACATTCATTGCGTGATTTACTTTGTCGAGTAGATGATTTTTTTTTCAAACGTAACAACTGTATCAAGCAATGGATAAGCAAATCCCTTCAAAATCCGTCGGATTGCGATTAATAGTTTGATACTCCATTGCGGTGCTGGATGGATGGCTGGGTGATAAGTGATTGATTGTATTGTATGGATGGAAATTCTTAGTCCTAGACTCTAGGGGAACTAGTGGGGGTTTTTATTACAATGCCATCTAGTAACAACCAGCTGAACTACAAGAGTGGCTACAAGAGTATATCTACATAAAAATAGATGGCGCTAGTTGTGTATAAATTGTATAAATCTCTCTGCATTATCTAAATTAACTATTTATCTACATACCTATATAACAATTGCATTGTTTATGTTGCACACATTTTTAATTATTAATAAATAAACATTAGATTTCTCAATAAGTATGGATATGAGGCAACTTTAAATAAAGTTATCATTATATATTATCATAATCATAACCATTTAAAAGTGTCTGATAAAATGTAGATAAATAGGAAACATACCCTTAACTTTATCTGGTTTGTAAGCATCCTTCAACATTTGTAGGAAGTTTTCATAAAATTCTTTAGATTTGTCTCCTGGCATCGCATGATGGAAGTCAGGTTTGTTACCCTAGAAAATCAAAAATCTAATAAAATCACTGAGTAGTTTGCAAAACATGGTTGATTAGTACATACTTAGATGTTTTTATAATAACCATCCATGTTCTAATAAAAATTCTCCAGACCGAATTTCGGCTACGGCGACCAATCTCAGTGGAGATCAGCCTTCGGTGCAGAAAATATTATACTAGTGCAGACACAGGTGTACTCTCTCTTCCCTCACATTAAGGGTCGTAGCACACGTATCAACTCGGAAAGGGATCGTAACCGTATCGCCTTTCGCGTCGCCGTCAAACAGTCGTCAACCTAACGTAAGCACGTAACACGGATCAGAAGCTCCGATACGTCGACTCGGCTACGGCTAGGCGACGCCGCGCTTGCGGCTCGCCGACCGCTGGTTGACGGCTAGGCGGCACTGGTTCAATCATTGCGCGCGGCAGGGCGTGGACGAAGAGACGTAAGCTAGGGTACGGAGAGCCGTAAGCTAGGGTACGGAGAACCGTAAGCGCGGGAACTGCAAGTCGACCACGCACCGCACTGCGGTTCGTGAGCTTGTCCCGAAGCGAGGCAATTACGATTCCGATTAGTGTGCGGGTCAATCCGCGGAAATCCACTAACGGCGAATATATGCTAATAATAAATTAAATATCATAGCTGCATTCTTTTTTTACTTTATATGACATTTCTTACATGTTTTTACGTATGGCGCCGCTATCTAAAAAAGTATAACACCTTTATTTAATTTATTATTGCAATCAACACGCACCAAATGTCATCACCATTTGCAAATAAAAGTCGGCCTAATTGAGCGGAATGGCCCGTCGTTGCAGTAGGGAGTTTCATAAAAATAATACTGAATGGCTGGAGTTGATACGGTGACGATCCCTTTCCGAGTTGATACGTGTGCTACGACCTTTATAGTCCGATGGGACGGCAATCCTACACGGCCAGAGATCTGGCGCAGGGCCAACGGCTTAACGTGCTTTCCGAGGCACAGGGGTATCACACCCCCAACTGCCAAACTCTGAGCTGTTGCTAAGAAATTCCTAAAGGAAAACCCCAATGACACACCCGGGAATCGAACCCAGGACAAGCTCAGCTCAGGCTCAGCAGTCACGCTTGCAACTTTCAGTACCATAAAACTTTCTTGTGGGGATATTATTTCTCATGGCGGGATGATCAAAGCCTGTCTTCTATAAATAATATCCACAGCTGAATACAGGCATCCCATTGACTTTTTCAGCAACAGTCATGCAGTTTATTGCCATAAATAGCAGGTTTGTTAGGCAGACTTGTGATCTCCTTATGTTGCTATCAGTGGCAAAGAGGAGGTTGATTGGTAGAAAATGCCTATGGTATTAAGTCTTCCTGTGTACATTTGTGTGTGCTTAAAGTAATAAAGAGGAATTAATAAGAATCTTATGAATGTTTTTTGTAATTTTAACTATACACCATTTGGAATATCATTAGAAATTTAAACAAACCTTTTTACCATCCATTCAACCGATTTTGACTTCTATTCCGTAGGCATAAGGATGACATTAAAAGCAAAAACGAGGTTACAATACCAACTGTTTACTGCATCTGCCATTTTTATGCCACCAACACAATAGAAGTCAAAATCAGTTGAACGGATGGCAAAAAAGGTTTATTTAAACGTCTAATCATATTTCAAATAGAGTATAGAACAGATGAATGCATGTGAAAACTCACTTTCCACGTGTTGTATAGTGTGAACTGGCTGACACATAATATTTCTAATTCTCTATCAGAAACACTCTTCTTCCATTTCTTCTCAGATTCATCATCAAATAACTTGATACTCAATATCTTCCGTACTCTGAAACGTTTTGGCAGACAATTTATCTACTGAATAAAAACTGCATTAAATATAAGTATATAAAAAAAAAGTCGGGTTAGTTACACCATTTATAACTCAAGAACAGCTGGACTAATTTTTATGATCTTTTACTTGTTGGATTTATCTTCGTCTCGAATAACAGAAAAATTATTAAAACAAAAGTTTGGCACATGGGTGACCAGAACCTAGATTAAGTCATAGGATATTTTTATACTGATATTCTCATGGATTAATCTCGTTAGTTATGCGGGTGAAACCATGGGGCGCAGCTTTTAGTAAAATTATATTAATTAATGATTTATACTCCGTAAGAATGAAAAAGACGTGCAAGTATTTAATTTAAAATTTTAGAAGAACCACTTGTGTACATCTTTTCTGAAATTGGTAGGTACTTACATGTACTCCATATCCTTCTTGCTGTCACTATTTGATATTCCAATAAATACACAAATACCTTGACCAATACTGCTTATAACTTCATCGTTTACTGGAATTATAAAATATTATATTAGTGAAAATATTATAAAAATAGTAACAAATAAATAGTTTGACCTAGAATACTAGAGTGAAAAAGGGTACTATGACCAGTCTGCTTAAGTTAGTATAAACTAACAATTAACAGGGCTTTTCTAAACCCACTTTAATTAAATATTTCTAATCAGAAAGAGATTGTTGCAGACTGTTTTAAAGTTAACCTAAAAATTATATTGGTACAAACTCACCGGTAACTTTAGCGTTCATAACTCGCTGTATTAGTGCTTTCATTTTGTATTCTTATTATTTATAATTTACGATAATTAAGTTTGAGAATATTTATTTACAATTTCTTCACAACATAGTTTGACAATGACTTATGATAGTAACTAGAACTGTCAAGAGTGTCAAAAATTATGTCAACACAAACCGCAACAGTTTTTCTCCATTCAGCTTACTCGGAGACATTTTCTTGTTACTGATATTGCTACGATGCATCCTCTCGTATCTCAATGGTTATAAAACTAATAAACCCATTAAATAATTACAATTATAAAAACTACCTATAAGTGTATTGTAACGTAGCTTTCTATTTTTGTATTGTAGTTCAGCTATTCGATACGAGATGGCGCATTTCACTATTATGATTATTTATTTTAAAAAGTCAACAGATGGCGCTTGTTGGTTTGGTTCCCAATGCTTGAAAATAATGTTACCTGTATTCACTGTAAGTTTATAACATAGGTTTATCTGTTGACATGGCACATTGTCTTCTTAATTAATAATATTATTATTGGGAATCGAATTCGGGCATTAGGTCAATGATATCATTGACCTAATGCCCGAATTCTATTTCCTTCTAGGTTTTTAAAGTACTTACCTACCTACAAAAAATTTAAACGCATTTTTTTTTTCGTTCTGAAGCAGATACACTAAATTTGGGACTAACCACACTTATTCAGCTCTGTTCAGCTTTTGTCCATAGAAAACAAAGATTTTGTATGAGATCCGTTCAGCCGCGGAAAACTGAATGGACTCCATACAAAATCTGTTTTCTGTGGACAATTATTAATTAATATTGACATCGAACAACGCATCATACTGACGTTACGAAAAATCCTGCATCTCGCAAGCATAGATACCTACAACGGCCCGACATGAATCATTGGGCAGTTGCCCGCCAGACACAACACCCGTCTGGTGGGAGTACCTCCCTTTTCTATATTGTACCTATGAGTGAACACACCCTGTTCCTCATCCTCTAGTGTTAAAGATTATTGCGTCGATTAGGTAGATACCTACCTAGGTATCTGCTAATAAAAAAGTACGTAAGAGTTTCCTACCTATATCATAATGTACCTATTAAATTAAACCATTCCTGAGAGGTTTGGTTTAGGATCCAGGGCAACCCTATGGAAACGAAAAGAAAAGACTAAAAACGAAGATTAGACCATTTTATAGGTACCTACTTACTTACCAAAGGCAAGTCAATAAAATCAAGTTAATAAAGTAGTAATTACTTTGCCCTTTTTATCTACTTTTAATTTAGTAAGTATCCATGTAAATAATGTTCCTAATCAAACAACCTACATTACACATGCAATTTACTTAAATATTTAATTTAACCTCACTACAACATGTTTTATTATTTTCAAACAATACCAGCTGAAGACTGAAGAGCACAGCACCAGACACCTACAAGTTACAAGGTGGCACTCGCACGCGGCGACAAGGTCATTCCCCAGGGCGATGCGCTTACGCAGGCAAACGGAGTAGTAGCAGTAAGTTTGCTTATATTATAAATAGCTGCGCCCCGCGGTTTCACCTGCGTAAGTCTCGATATCGTGGGAATTTCGAGATAAAAAGTATCCTATGTCCTTTCCCGGGACTCAAACTATCTCTATACCAAATTTCATCTAAATCTGTTCAGCGGTTTAGGCGTGAAAAGGTAGCATACAGACAGACAGACAGAGTTACTTTCGAATTTATAACATTAGTATGGAAGTATGGATGGCTGCGTCAGGGAATGCTATCCACCTTGCTGATTTTTGGGCCACCCAAATTTAAGAAAAAAAAAACTAGGTATATTTTTGCCATCGACACACTAAAGTAGGTGCTTAAAAAACTGGCCAAGTGCGAGTCTCATTCGCACACTGAGGGTTCTCATTCCCACCTATCATAATTATCATCTCATCTCATTATTAGAGTTCTTACTATAGTCCAAACCTTCCAGCCAGTTTTAGTAATACGTTATTATCTGTGGCAATACAAAGCTCTAGCCCTTCGTATCGACGTGGATCCACGCGAGACGCAATGGCTTTTTAATTGTTTCCGTAACCGGTTAAAGCTTGGACTAACTCTCAGTTTCTGAATTAAGAATTTGAAGTTAATACAAGAAAAAAAGAAAATGCGGTGAACTTACCTACAGTGTTTTCAAAGAAATTTAAATTTCGCAGGCTACATTCGTTCAATATATTATGCTAAAGAAGAGTTGACAAGTTCTTTACCTACTTCATATTCTCAATTCAGAAACCGGAATTTCTATAATATGATCACTTTATCGATTGAATGGGAATACCAAAGTGAATTATTGCGTTGATACCTTGTGGCATAATTTGTAGTATCTCTGTGTAAGATTCTATGTTAAACCCTTTTTACAAACAAACCTTCTGTTCTTCTACATCCTGTGGTTTAGAGCAAGTGCGTGTGCGCACGTCACGTGCTGCTGCCACGTGCGCGCCCGAACGAGCCCGAATATCCGGCGCGTGGGCGTCACTGTTCATGGAAACAATTTAGTTACATACATCCTACTTTATTTTAAGGTTTTCGGATGTGTATTGTTTCTGGCAGTTAAAATGCAGTTTGGTTTGATTAGGGTTTGTTGCGTGCTTAACCTAGTAGGTAGGTAAAAGCTAGGCTGGGCCTTATTCACATCTAGGTTACCTACTTGGTTTTTTTTTTGTTAGCCTATGCTGTCCCTCTGCTGGGCAAAGGCCTCCCCGAAATCCTTCCAGGAACTCTTTTCTCGCGCCGCCTCAAACCAGCTCTCGCGGTACGTGTCCAGGTCATCTCGCCATTTCTTTCTGGGCCGGCCTTGACGGCGCCGTCCATCTTCACTTCAGACACCCATTATGGAGAGCCCAGATTTTAATCTACTTGATAAAAATGTTAAATTCATGCTGACAGACAATGAGACAACCCAGCCTAAACAGCTGGGCAGCTGGGTGTAGAATCATGAAATTTTGCACACAAGATTACCCTCGACGGCGCCGTCCATCTTCACTTGAGACACCAGTTGTATGGAGAGCCCAGCAGGGTAATTTCGCAACTAATTGCGCAACAAATCAACAAAATCTCAATCTGAACCATTTTGAAGGACATGCTAATCCATTGCTTCATATGTTCGAAAAATTTGTCTGCTCAACAACTTAAATAACGCAATGAATGTTGTTGAACTGTCAAAATGAAAACCATTGCTACTGTTACTGTGTTACGCAATTACCCCGCAGGCTTACTCATAAAAATATAAATTCAATCGCAAGTCGGCTGATGT
This sequence comes from Amphipoea lucens, assembly GCA_947508005.1. Taxonomy (NCBI): domain Eukaryota; kingdom Metazoa; phylum Arthropoda; class Insecta; order Lepidoptera; family Noctuidae; genus Amphipoea; species Amphipoea lucens. Next base: position 12,511,537 of record OX382378.1, on the reverse strand, counting down.
TTTATGCCGTCACGTTTCTCATACACCTGCGATTTTAACTTAGGTAGCTACAATATCAAGAAATAATAAAAATAACTAAAGTAATAAAAGTCACGCGAAATTCAAAATAACTTAGCTAGTCAATCAATATAATTTCCTGCAATTTCTATACCTGTAGTTAAATAAATAGAATACTTGCTTAGTTGTTTTTTTTTTTATTGTCAAGAAAACCTGCCATACGTAAATCAACTAGTTAATTAGTACCTAGTCTGCGGGGTAATTGCGTAACACACTATCAATAGCAATGGCTTTCATTTTGACAGTTCAGTAACATTCGTTGCGTTATTTACTTTGTTGAGCAGACTTATTTTTAACCGACTTCAAAAAAAGGAGGAGGTTATCAATTCGACTGTATTTTTTTTTTTTTTTTTGTTTGTTACCTCATAACTTGCGACTGGGTGAACCGATTTTCACGATTCTTTTTTTATTTGAAAGCTGGTGCTTCCCGTGTGGTCCCATAGTCACCAAATCAGGATCTGATGATTGGATCCTGGAGAAATCGAAGGAACTCTTCAAATATTATAGGCACACCTATAGCGATTTGGGTATTTTTTATAGTAACTCGTGCATTTGCTCTCGGAAAGCACCATTTGGTGAAGTGGAACTGATGATGAAGACCACAGATGGACACCGGAACTACTCAATAATATCTAAGTATTTCACTTCTTCAATTTATGCTCGCCACGATGTGAATGGTAATATGGAGCTGAAGGTGGACCAGGAGAACTCCTCAACAATTAACTTCCCTGCATCGGGAAAAGCAATATTTTGTAAAAGGCGATGAGCATGTTGACACTGGCTATTGTAACTTAGATAAATTATAAGCAGACCCACTAAAAATCGTGAAATAAAAACTTTTTAACAAAAATACAACCGACTTCCAAAAGAAACACTACAAAGTGAAAAATAACTTTAATTTTGGAAGTCGGTGGCAAAAAACGTAAATACAAAACCAAAGACACCGACTTCCGAAATTAAAGTTATTTTTCACTTTGTAGTGTTTCTTTTGGAAGTCGGTTGTATTTTTGTTAAAAAGTTTTTATTCGAACATACGAAGCAATGGACTAGCAATATCCTTCAAAACCCCCTTCATCCTCCCCTCCCTTCCTTTCTTATGATTGAGATTGAAACTGACAATGCGTTACGCATTTAGGGTGCTGTAGTAGTTACTCTAACCAATTTAAAAGATGTAAAGTTTGAAAGCCCAAACTGAGAATCATTGATATAAAAGGAATCAGGCACTTAGATAGACGGCATTTCAATAACTTGTAAGCTCAGGCAGCAAGTGCAGGTAAGTGACGAGTGCGGTAAACAGCTCTCCCGAAGAACCAAACCAACCAAGGAGGCCAAAAAGCTGTCACATATAGGTCTATATGTGACAGCTTTTTGGGATCCTCGCCACTCACCTGCATTTGCTTCCTGAGCTTACAAGTTACTGAAATGACGTCTATGAGCTGATTACTTTTATACCAATGATTCTCCTGTATAGTATTTTTATCTCACGAAGCAACGTGCGCTTTACTTGTGGTAACCAAGCCTACAAACATGCTGTGAATTTGTGCGTGAAGACGAGTAATGACAGCACATAACGCACGCACACTTCTGACTACGCCATTGTCCCGGACGGTACCGAGAGCTCCTGCGCTTATACACACATATATACAGCGTGTTTATACACGTAGTAGCCACAAGTAAAGCGCGTGTCGCGTCGTGAGATAAAAATACTGTAAATAGAGTGAGAGTGCCTCCTGAACTCCTTGCTTAAGATCTACCGACGAAAAAACGGAGGAGGTTCTCAATTCGAAGCGTATATTTCTTTTTTGTTTTTTTTTTTTATCGATAAATGTCATGAAGAACTTCCATCTCAAAAAGCCTACCTTACCCCACGAAAGGTCTACACCTGCAGCTAAATCTTTTCAGAAACACAAACTATAAAACTAATTTAAACAATAAACAAACTAACAAGGCTAAACTTAAAGTTCAAAGTTAGTCGTAGGTAATAATACAATAATAGTGTACCGACCTATAAACTAAAAGTAGGTACCTATATTGTCACATGGCGTGCAACGCTCACTCATAATTTCATAAAGTATTGTGTAAATTGTGTTACACAATGGCCGGTCCGGTGGGCGTGGGGCTATCACGAACGCGCGGAGTAAACGTAAATTCGAACGATTTTAAAATTGAAAATACTTGTGTCGTACATAATTATTTACTGAGTTTTAAGACTATTATTCATATCTATGGGTGATAATAATAATTGTGATTTTCACAAAATAAAAATACCGAAATGCTACAAAGGCTCATTTTCATCGGTCGATAGGGCTCGTATGCGGGGTGCGGGAGATTTCTATAACGCAGCATGCGTTAGGGTCCGCATGCAGAAAACCGTTTTCATATGTCAATGGGGAACGATTGTGTTAAGTATACGGAGAACCTGCACAGCACGTTCGGCAGTTGCTTTACAGGCTCATTTTTATTAGGGGTGAGTCTCCGCACTCTTTTTATCCATCGATGAATTTCATTTCATTGCACCAGGATTCTCACGCAGACGGTGTCAGTGCGGGTGTTATAGTCTGACCGCTTTATCTACTGATGACTTTCATTAGTCATTACGCCGCCTGCGGGGAGTTCCCGAATGCTGCTACAACGACCGACTAATGAAAATGAGAGATAGTTGTATTTTAGATTAAAAAATCGTTCGAATTTAATTTACGTTTATTTCGCGAGTTTGTGCTAGGGCCTCTATTCCCGCTACTTTCGGGTTTCCTCGCTAGTTACGTCATCATAATTCAATATAAGTTAATAATATAAACCCATTGAGTTAAATCCATTGTATTTTCTTGGAATTTGGGAAATGATTGGATTGGTTGACAAAAGACTCAGATGTAAAAACCATGTGTTTTGCAGTAGTAAGCTTCGATCAAAGGAAAACCTGCCTTATAGTCAGTCCAATAGGGATGCATTACCTACGTGGATCCCTATCGGCACCCTAATTGCATAACATACTTTCAATCACAATCTGAATGATTTTGAAGGATATTTCTATTTCATAATCCCATATATTCGAAAAATGTGTTTGCTCAACAACGTAAATAACGCAATGAATGTTGTTGAACTGTCAAAATTAGGCGATTGGCATACTGCACCGCATTACGCAGCGGGGTGCTTGAAACGGAGCCAAATTCCCCGCACGGAAGCGCGTTTTTGAATTTGTATGTAAAAAATCACGCGCGCACAAATCACATTATCTGCGTCCTGCTGCGTGATGCGGTGCAGTGTGCAAATCGCCTTAAAGACATTGATACTGTGACCGCTAGTGTGTTACCTACGCAATTACCCCGCTGATGTGTAGGAATGCAGGGTTGTGCAACCTTGTTTCTGAGGGCTGAAAATTGTTGACCTATTTCGAGACTCTAGCCAGACTTTTTACTCTAAACTCTGGGCTATCCTAATTCTCAAGTTTGAACTAGGATTAAGAGTTTGCACATTGATCTAATTAAAGGTAAAGAGAGACTCAAACCACGTAATACTGTGGACATCTTACTTATACAGGGTGTCCTTGGAAGTGTGGACCAAATTGAATAGGGGCGTGGGCAAGGTCATTTCCAAACTTTTTAACCCTGAGAATGTCGTTGAATTTTTTTACGGTTCAAAATTTATGACCAATTTTTGTTTTTTTCAATCACTTCGCATAGTGCTCAAAGAAAAAAATTACAAAAAAAATACTACCAGGGCTAACAATTTTTTTTTTAGATAGCCCTAATAGTTTTCTTTTGATCCATTCTTCAAGGGATACCCAGTACAGGAAAGTAGATACTGTTATCTCATGTATTACATAGTAACAATGATACTTTAATTATTACCTACTTATCATATCACAAGACATTTTCAATGTATTAATAATACGATACGAGCGTCTACTGACTCAAGTGCCTAGGGGTATCCATGCAAACTGTTATCTCTTATCAATAAACATTCTATGAAAGATAAGATGAAACTGAGAACTATTAGAATAGAATTGTAAAGAATATTACCGTCAAACGGGGTGAATAGGGATGCAGGGGTGAATCGGGACAAAACTTTAAAATGGATTTTAACGTTGAAATAATATACACACATCAAAAGTGTCTAGGGATCAAGCATTTTTATGCGGATTTCTTGAGATTGAGATGTGGCTTTGTAATAAATTTATGATTTTATAAATTTATATGGATCCTTTTTGGTGCATTTCATAATTTGAATCAAGAACTGTGAATCAAATTCGAGTAAAAGATGAAAATCAGCTGTCAATATTTTCCCTATAAAAACATACAACGCATTGAAGACATTATTAGTGCTACTGTTTCCCTACTACTGATTAAAACCAACGTTATTATGGAGCGGCGACGTCATTTAAGCAGGGAAGAAATGCTCAGAGCCGTGGGAATGATAGAAGCTGGTTCCCGGCAACGTACTGTGGCTTTAGCTCTGAATACAAGTCAGAGTGTTATCAGTCGACTTTGGACACGTTACCGAAGCACTGGTACCGTGGCTGAGCGCCATGGAGGACGGTATCGCTGCACCATACGGAGACAAGACCGTTACATTCAAATCTTAACTCGAAGAGCTCCAACAATAACCGCCATGATGTTAGCCGTGAGGCTTCATCACTCTTCAGGGAACTTAATTAGCGACCAAACAGTCAGAAACCGCTTGCATGAAGTGAACCTTCATTCCCGAAGACCGCTACGGGTACCACCTATAGCAATGCACAATCGTAGGATTCGATATCAATGGGCTCTTGAACACAGAAATTGGGCAGAAGAACAATGGCGTTTCGTGTGCTTTTCTGATGAGTCTCGTTTTGGTATGAGACCGGATACAAGACGTATACGACACTGGAGAACCCCTGGACGCCAACAGCGATTAAAATCCTGCCAGGAAGTCCATCCTTATAGTGGTGGAACCATCATGGTATGGGCGGGTATTTGGATCGGCGGAAGAACTGAATTGATTTGGATCAGAGGCAACCTCAACGCTCAAATTTATGCTGAGACGATTGTATCAGACGTCATCGTTCCTCTACAAGTGCAAATCGGTCCCTTATTTCAGTTAATGCATGATAATGCACGACCGCACACCGCAAGAGTTGTAAGACAGACTCTCGCCGCAGCTAACATCAATGTCCTGCCCTGGCCTGCTCAGTCGCCAGACTTGAACCCGATTGAGCATGCATGGGATATGCTACAGAGAAGAGCTCTGCCGAATATGGAGGGTATCCAGTCGCAAGAAGACCTTTTTTTGTTGTTGCAACGAACATGGGCGGCCATTCCACAGCGTGATTTGGATGAACTCATTTTGAGTATGCCAAACCGATGTTCTTGTGTTGTTAGTGTTCGCGGTAGAAACACGGATTATTAATTGTTTAAGTTACCCAATAAAATTTTAAAGAAAACTGTTATTTCAGTCTTTTTTTCGAACTTTTGTGTTAGTGGTTCAAATGTCAAAAATCCCTTTATTAGGAAAATGGCAAATTTCTTTATTAATGCAAAGGTGACTTGGTTTATCGTTACTGTGACAAACGAAAACACTTTATTTGATGAATCCTTAAAGAAAATTTTAATTAATATCAATCAGGAGAAAAGTTATTGCAAAAATATATGTTGATCCCTAGACACTTTTGATGTGTGTAGTTTGCTGTCAATAAGGGCACGTAATCGGTAATTAAATTACAGTAAACACATTAGGGTCCTTTTTGGCCACAAACTATATTATTTTAATGTTAAAATCCCTATTAAAGTTTTGTCCCGATTCACCCCTGCATCCCTATTCACTCCGTTTGACTGTATTTATTGTTGCTAGCGGGTCATAAAAAAAACGATTGTTTTGTCTCCGCAGTATAGCTTCCCCTTGGGTGTACAATAATCACACTAATATTATAAAGGCGAAAGATTGTGAGTGTGTGTTTATATGTTTGTTACTTCTTCACGCTCAAACGGCTGGACTAATTTTGATAAAATTTTGTATGGAGGTAGCTGAAACCCTGGATTAACATATAGGCTACTTTTTCTCCCGATATTCCCACGGGACCGATCGATATTTACGCTGATGAAACCGCGGGGCGCAGTTAGTTAGGTAATATAAAGTGAAAGATAGAAATAGCATACACAAAGATTTAGAAGTTATGGTTGTGAAAGATTAGATTTTAGATTAATTGAGATTAGGCTTTAGATTAATTGCTACCATGACACAAGTAATATCAATATCTAACGTTAGAAACAAAACAAGTGTCTATTTTTATTCTTAGTAAGTAGGTAGTTAGATAAAGTTACTTTAGTACATTATATTTTGGAAGCACAAGTTTTAATCAACCATAATATTAGATAATAATATTAATCATGACGATATATTAAATAAGTACCTAATTCGTAAAAAAAAATATAACCAATAACTTATAAACTTGCTCAGAAAACTCGCCAGTCCCACAGACATGTGCCTAAGGTCACGTGTTTGATTTAAATCTGTTTGTATCGTCAACGTTATCAACACAACGTGACGGCCACATTAACAGGCCTTAATTGAATAATTACGGTAAGCAACGTTTTGGGTAAGTACTTACAACGTTTTTGTGTCAATGAGTAGGATAAGTCAACAATAGAGATAAGTATGCAGGATCGTCGGATATAGTTAAAGTTTTGTAAGAAACCGATGGATGTTGTTGACAAAATTTAATTTGATAAATGAGCTGTTTGTTTTCTATTAATAAAATTAAATACTATATCCGATTACTGTACCAACCGCAAATAATAAGTTTGTCGTAGGTTACGTGGAGGGTGTGTTCTTTGTGAAGAGTAGGTATCCACTAAGAAAGTGTTTTTCGAAATTCCAACCCTAAGAGGGTGAATGGAGGGAGGGTGAAATTTCACGCGGACAAAGTCGCGAGCAGAAGCTATATTAGAATAATCTTTATTTTACCATAAAAACGTCGCTTCTTTAATATTCACCTAAAAGTGCGTACCTTTTAGTGACCCTCTATGATCGTAACTCGATTTCTTAGATTTTTGAGTTAAGTCACTACTATTCTGAAGGTGCAATATAAAAAAAATCACGTTTGTTGCATGGGAGCTCCCCTTAATTTATTTTAATTTAATTATTTATTTTTAAAATGAATATGCAACTAAGTACCTATTCTCTAAATATTTCAAGCGTCTACCTGTTGCTGTTATTAATATCGAGCAAAAAACGGCAAAAAAATCACGTCTGTTGTATGGGAGCCCCCCTTAAATATTTATTTTATTCTGTTTTTAGTATTTGTTGTTATAGCGGCAACTGAAATACATTATCTGTGAAAATTTCAACTGTCTAGCTATCACGGTTCATGAGATACAGCCTGGTGACAGACAGACAGACGGACTTCGGAGTCTTAGTAATAGGGTTCCGTTTTAACCCTTTGGGTACGGAACCCTAAAAAATAACTCTTCATCAATTTAATAGGATTCATAAGTTAATTTCCATAATATAACAGTATTTTATTACCACGCTACAATCACCTTTAATGTCTGATGTCCAAATAATGGACTATGAATAGACATCACGTTGACGTGTAACGTGCAACAACAAAACACACGGAAGTTCTAGATCGCAATGCAACACAAGTTTGACCTCGCAACAAGGTCTTTCCACGCTCTTGTAGTCTTGTCGTTTACAATATTTACAGCGGCATTGAAAATGCATCTATTTACACTTCATTGAATTTACATGTACCTACACGTGAGTTGAAACGTGAATGTGTAAACGGACATTGAATAAGTTTCGTGAGGCTTTTCCTGAACAACTTTTGTGAGGCTTTTCCTGAATAAGTTGTGTAAGGCTTTTCCTGAACAACTTTTGTGAGGCTTTTCCTTAACAATTTTTGTGAGGCTTTTCCTGTATAAGTTGTGTAAGGCTTTTCCTGAACAATTTTTGTGAGGCTTTTAGCAGCACAAATGAGTTTTTGTCTGTTGTTAGTGCAAATCTTATGCTTTTGTTTAATATTCGCACTTGGATATAAAAAAAAATTTGTTTCAAGGAAAAAATTAAAAACTCAGGTAACTCGCTTGTATGCAGGTTTTGTGGATTACTGAAATAACACACTAAAATTAGTTATAATGAAAATAAGACATAACTGAGCCTAATTATTAACAATAAGTAAACTAGACCTATTTAGCTCTAATTTCTTTAGATGTGTAGATTTTCTGACAATTACCTACTGAGCTTCTGTTGATCATGTTACCGGAATTAATAAAACCATGTAACATAATAATAATAAGACAAAGGTACAAAGCAATGGACAAATATTAAAATTTTTTTATACGCTTGAGTACGAGGCTTTTAACTACTTTGTCTATGTATATTTTATGCTTTTTTTTTAAATGCGCTTCTTGTTTGTTTAGAATAGTTTTTTTTTTCTTTCTTTTCATTTTCTGATGTTATTATTTAGCAATAATCTATTGTTTTCCAATTAATCAACCAAAAGTTTTCGCCTATTGTTACTATACATAGGTACTTAAATAATAACGAAACATAACAATAATCGATACCGATACCGATTCCAAGAAATAAAAAAAAAATTTTTTTCTTTCCATGAAATAATTGTTATGGTTTTTGCTGGTAGTCACGGCAGCATGTTGTGCCCCTCGCCCCATCTCGCTGCCAGTGTCTGCAGCCCTGGCGAAGCCCCTACAAAAGGAATGCGCTAGCGTCACCGCGAATGCCCCAGGTACTCTAAGTATGAAGCCTATGCCAGAAAATGCACCGAATGGGGCTGATGATGAGGGTTTCGGTTTCGCGCCGATCGCGAACGAACAAGAACCGCAACGGCAAAGCTCCTACGAGCCCGAAGTCAGCTTGAGTGCCGCAAAGCCAAACACACCAGTGTACATCTCCCGCCTGCACTACACTACTAAGGTGGAGGACATCGTGGAGTACGTGCGCCAGAAGGCGAGGTACACGCCGAGGGTGCAGTTACTGGAGTCGTACCGCAACTTCGATCACTAATGCACGCTATTATTGATCGAAGTACCGCAACATCAGCTTCAAGGCGTTCGTGGTGCGCGTACCGAATTGTTATCTGCCCGTCGTCATGGAAGAAGACTTCTGGCCGCGGGACGTGGTGTTCCGTCGCTTCCGCGGACAAGCACCACAGAACAGCACAAGAACAAGCTAGTGAAGTACTATTTATAATAAAAATATGTATGTTTATGGCTATGGGCCTGCGTCGCCTGAAATAAATAAATAAATAAGAAATATTCAAGTAATCCCTCAGGATATCCTGATTATTTTTTTATTGTAAACTAGATTCGCCCCGCGGTTTCATCCACATAAGTGTCGATCCCGTGGGAATTTCGGGATAAAGTAGCCCATATGTTAATCCAGGGTGTCGGCTATCTTCATGCAAAATTTTATCAAAATTGATCCAGCCATTTGAGCGTGAAGAAGTAACAAACATAAACACACACACACTCACAAAAACTTTCGCCTTTATAATATTAGTGTGATCATAATGTGACATCACAGCTTAAGTGGGAAAGAGTCAACTAACTTTTGGAGGCCACTGTACATTGCAGTGGCGGAATCCTAGCCAAAAGAGCACGTCACACTTGCACTAAACGGAGGTTAAAACATACATTGTTAGGTAATTGACGTAGGTAGGTAGGTTTATTTTTAACGGACGCCAGTGTTTCTTGCAACGTGACTGAATGGCAACCCTGCCGGAATGTACGCAGCGCGTGCGCACGTGAGCTAGTGTATAGTATAACGTAACCCAATTCTCAGCAAACATACTCGTAGTATAATACGTCCGTTTTGTGTTTGGAAAATACTGATTAATTTACAAGCTGTTTAATCAACTTTAGGTAGTGAAGGTAGGTAATCATCAAGATTAGTAGATTTATGAATTTCGTAATATTAATTATCTCGAAATCTCTAAAGAAATCTTCTCAGGGATCAGTCAGTTAGGACATGTCGGAGCCAACCAGTTTTAATTTAAAATATTGTCCAACATTTGACGTGTAAAAGTGTCTCAAAAAGATCTACTTACACAAATAAATAAACATTTAATTTCATTTCAAAACATTTTGATTCCCAAAACAGTTTTGGTATACTGTGTAACCCTTCTTGCTGTGATGGGCCGGATGCTGGCAATCTCGTCCGACGAGTTCCCTATTACTGTCGTCAAACAGCGTTGCTATATTCTGGTGCACCTATACCCTTCAAACTGTACCTTAGTACAGAAAAATAAGACTTTTCAGCGTTGCGTCTGAGATGCAATGCTCCTGCGATGCCTTTGGTATGCGCATGCCCATAAATAGTTAGCCCTTAACTTAGGTGGGTAGTCTGCTTGATTCCCTTATTTTCCTTTAAATGTAACATTAAAAACAACTCCTTTGGTTGGTCTGGAGGTGGAGCTGTGTCGCAAAGTATACTCCACCTCTTATCCTACCCTGTGTGACCTCTGAGTTGCCACCGATGCTGCCGACGTCACGCATGAAAGTGGCGAAATTTCGGGCTTCCTCTTCGAGACGGAGCTGGTAACAAGGTGTATTACCCAGTAACTGGGATGTGGCGGTCATGTAGGCAGTAAAATACTGCTATTCAGCTGCGTTCAGATGGACTGGAAGCCGACCCCAAAATAGTTGAGAAAAGTATAGGCAGATGAATGTTACATAACTCAAAAGGATACGTTACATATTCCTAGCATATCAACACCACTAGGTACAGTCAACAAAATAGATAAGTTTGCAGGATCGTCGGATATAGTTGAAGTTTAGTAAGAAACCGATGGATGTTGTTGAAAAATTTGATAAACGAGCTGTTTGTTTTCTATTAATAAAATTAAATTTTATTCGAGAACATCCATCGGTTTCTCACTAAACTTCAACTATATCCGACGATACTGCATACTTATCTCATTTGTTGACTTTACATAGAGGCAGCCCTGTACTTACGCACCCACCAGACGCTTGCGCACGTGAGCGCGAGGTCGACGCTTCCTAGCCGGCGATAAATTATTCACAATGAGGCCGACCGACTCGCTAGCCACTACACTCTTTTGCACTGATACCTACATGTTAGATTACTGGGCATTGAACTAAATATAGTGCAGTTTTTTTTTTTTTTGTTTTTTATAAATAGTGTCTCGCCAGTCAACCTAGGAGGTTGTCCGTGGCTTTGACGAGCCTGCCTGTGGGTGCCTTAATAATTTAAGGCCTCTGCTGTAATTCAGTTGAGATCATAGATATCATCATTTTTTCAGTTGAAAGACGGACATAGGCCTCCCCCAAGCACCTCCGCTTCGACCGGTTTTGTGCTTCTCGCATCCAACGAGTTCCTGCGGCCTTCACAAGATCATGGATATAAGAAAGAATATTTTTCAAAGAAAGTGTATGTTTATTGCAATTGCAGAGGTCGTCTTACCCACAGAACAGACCTCTTTTATCTGTTCTGTAGTCTTACCGCTTACTAATAAACGTATTATATCAGATGAATAGTTATACACCGATTTCTCTCTTTCAGTCTTCAGTAATTTGACTTTCGAAAGAAGAATACAAAGCGTTGTGTAACTATACAGACGCTATACAACGTTTATTAGTGAGGGGGTTAGTATCCATGACATAAAATTGGTTCAGAATTTCAGATAGAGTTACTTATTCAGTATCTTAGATTTTCTTAAGGGGGATGAGGTAGCCCGCGAAATTCAAATATTCTTACTTGCGTTTTCTGCAATTTGTAGGTCAGGCTGTATGTTGATTAACATATGATTCGCAACCTTAACAAATATGGTTTTACAGAATTATATTCATTCAATTGTTTATTGCTCAACACAGTACATTATATACATTTCTAGATGTCATGTGAATGCGCAGTCCACTGTGTTGCACCAATTCAGGCATGCAAAATTATCATTAAAAATTATACTATGTCATAAATTCAAATTAATACGTTATACAATTTCATTAATTCAAAATAATACCATAAGCAATGTCATAAATGCAATAAATAAGTTAAGTACACAATGTCATAAATATCTAATTAAGTAATATCATAAATTCAAATTAATAAGTAAGAAATGTCAGAGTATATAGGTAATGTCATCATAATTAATTAATGTCTAATACAGTCAACACATAACAATACAAACAAAAAATAATCTTAATAAAATAAATCGGACCCAAGTATTCACCATAATTACGAGTACCTATATTATGTATTATTATTATACACACAAATTTCTGTCTGACAGGTATTCATTAATTGTGTAGTATGTCTTGCTTATCAGTAGATCCTTGAGTTGCTTCTTAAATACATTGATATCTGTAATACATAACAGAGCATTAGGTAATTTATTATAAATATGTGGTGCCATTCCTAAGAGGTTTTTGTGGAATACTGCTTTTTTGTGTTGCCTGCTGCTTATTTTATTTTTATGTCGCAAACTGTGCAGTTTTTCAAATAGGTGGAAGTTTGTTTTGACAAATACAGCCACCTCAGATATGTATAGGCATGGTACTGTCAAAATACGCAAATTCACAAAGAACGGTTTGCAGCTTTCCGTGCTTTGAATAGCGCATATCGCCCTAACACACCTCTTTTGCGCTCTAAATACTGTCTCCATGTTGGTGGAGTTACCCCAATATATGATCCCATATCGTAATGCAGACGTAACATATGCATTGTACGCCATAACTAAAACCTTTTGATTTACTTCCTTTGCAAGATTACGTAAAGCATATGAATGTTGACTCAGGCGTTTACATACACTGTCAGTATGAGTTTTCCACGACATGTCTCTATCCAGCTCAAGCCCTAAAAATTTTGTAGTTGTCGTTTCTGTAATTGTCTTGTTTCCATATTTTATGTCAGGTTTTGTATGTTTTGTCCTTTGCTCAAACGTCATTATTTTCGTTTTGTCAATATTAATTTTTAAATTATTCACGCCCATCCACTCTACTAATACTTGGAGACAATGGTTTATCTCTCCCTCAAGTGTAGTCCCATCTTCCTTACCACTAAAAACGACCGTGCTATCATCAGCAAACAAAACCATCGGATGATGTGTTTCTCTGTTCATGTCATTAATGTAAATAATAAATAATAAAGATCCTACAATACTTCCTTGGGGTACACCGTAGTTATTAGCTCTCTGACTAGATAAATACGTACGCTCGGTTTTTGACGTGATGCACACCTTACCCACTTTAGTAACTTGTTTTCTGCCGGACAAGTACGATTTCAAAAGGTTCAAAGCATTGCCCCTAACTCCATACCTTTCCAGCTTCTTCAATAGTACTGTTCTATCCACAAAATCAAACGCCTTGCTCATGTCCATGAATAGAGCAGCTACCGGACTTCTGTTATCAATGCCAGTTATAATTTTTTCAAACAGATTGAAAATTGCCATATTTATATTCTTTTTTCTTCTAAAACCATATTGTTCATCAGCAAAAAGATTGTTATGTTCAAAATATGAGTATAATGTATTATATATCACTTTTTCTACAATTTTAGAGAATATGGGTAGTAAGGCAATAGGACGGTAGTTGGCTGGATCTTGTTTGCTACCTTTCTTGTATAGTGGTTTTATTACAGCTAATTTTAACCTATCCGGAAACACACCCGATTCTAAGCACATATTTATTATATAACTAAGTACCGGTGCTATAATTGTTGAAACAGATTTAATAACATTTGTTGTAATGTCATCATAACCAGAGCTATTAGTATTATTTAATGAATTTATTAATTTTATAATGTCAGGGGGAACTGTGGGTATTAAAAATAATGAGTCACGATGCATGTCAAATTTTAAATTTTGATTAATAATATTAATGTTAGTTGCTGATTCAATTTCGTCAATAAAATAGTCATTAAAAGTTTGGGAGATACTTTTCGGGTCAGTTATATCTACGTTATTCATTCTAAGTTTTGGTATTCCTTCGACCGGCTTATTATTTTTGGCCTTATTTATTATTTGCCATGTAGCTTTGCACTTATTAGACGCATTATAAATGTGGTTGTTATTTTGGGATTTCTTAGTCAGACAAATTATTTTTTTTAAACGTTTCGTATATGTTTTGAAAATTGTTTTAGTATTGGGGTTGGGGTCTTTTCGAAATTGCCACAACATCTCGCGTTTGCGTTTACAGCTTAATTTTATACCTTTACTAATCCACTTAGGTGATTTTACTGCATAACGTTTAAATTTTTTAAGCGGAAAGCACATATCATAAAATAGTTTAAATGTGTCGTGGAACTTATTAAATGCGTCATTAGGTTCTGTGGAGGAATAAATATCGTTAAATGTCAAATTTTGTAAACAACTTTTAAACTTTTGCATATTATCTCTACAGAAACTACGTCTAAATATGTACCAATATGGAAGTACGCATGTTTTTTTAACAGGACATTGTAGTATTTGCGCTGTGTGATCTGACAACGCCAATTCGACCGTTACGCATTTACTTCCCCTTATATTGTCGATAATGTTGTCAATACATGTTCCGCTACAAATACGTGTTGGAGTGAGCACACCTACTTTCAATTTTTATAGTCATTAGCATTAATGTCATAACTTCATGCAATAGTAATTGGGTAAGATGAAAATATAGAGTTGTAATTATGATTATAATCTATACTTATAATAAATCTGTAGAGAGGTCAATTCTGTACATGAAATATATTTTCAAAATAACTATCAGGGGGTGATTAGTGATCGATACTGATGCCAAAAATGCAATCAGTAAAATTTTTGTCTGTCTGTCTGTCTGTATGTTCCTTATAGAAACAAAAACTACTGGACGGATTTTAACGAAACTTAGTACAATTATTCTTCATACTCCTGGGCAGGTTATAGTATACTTTTCATCACGCTACAATCAATAGGAGCAGAGTAGTGAAGGGAAATGTTGGGAAAACGGGAGAAGTTACTCTATTTTTTAAGCTTCCGTCGCGTGTGCAGCCTTAATGGTTAAAGTTACATAGAAATCATGTATGACGGAAATATTCTACATAAAATTGTCTAAAAAATATTCCACAACAGCATATGTCTATCTTTTATGGTTGACTCACAATAACACGTGTAACTCCTGATAGCTTAGCAGTTCGGAGCATTCTGATTATATTTGTTTACTCTTACGTTTATAATACTCTCACTCATCCCTAATTTAAAAAAGTTAACATTATTACCTATTCAATAAAAAAAGAATCATAGAAATCGGTATAGAAACATCAAACTTATACATGAAATAAGCCATCGCGCCGTCCCACGTCTGAATCATGCTATAAGGATTATTTTTGTGTAACGGTTGCCGCGCTCGACACGGGTCGCGGCGGCGGCGGTAGGGTATAAAAAAGCGGGAGGTCTGAGCCGAGAGCGAGCTTCATTCAATATTTGGCTGTTGATGCGTTCAGAGCGTTCGACCTTATTGACAGACAATAATTGATATTGAGAAACCGTGCTTATCAGCGCGACTTTTAGTCTTTAAATAGTTTTTTTGAATTTCTTTTGTTGTTATTTTGTAAAATAGGTATGAGTTGTTTTAGTAGTGTTTAAATATTCGTTCAAATTAAAAATTATTAAGCGTAGGTACTTTTATTAATTAAAGTAGTTATAAGTATTTATTTTTAAGTGAAGTAGGTATAGGTAGATAGTATTGCACAGGCGTTTCAGCTTTATTTTCATTTCTTTTTTGTTGTGAGTTGTATATATTTCTGGTTATAATTCTATAAGAATATTTTAGTTTAAATAGTCACTTAGGTTTTAAGTGTAAGGTAGCTAAAGTTAGGTAGGACCACGTATTAGTTGTTTTGGTAGTGTTTAAATATTCGTTCAAATTACAAATTATTAAGCGTAGGTACTTTTATTAATTAAAATAGTTATAGGTATTTATTTTGAAATTTTACACAATGGTTCCCTTTATAATGTAGACAAGGAATTAGGAAGGATTTTTTTAAATTCAACCCGTAAGGGAGTTAAATAGGGGATGAAAGTTTGTATGAAAGTCCGTCAGTTTTAAAGGTAGGATCTTCAAATTTTGTGTTTAGGCTGACGACTAAAAATTAATTTATACGTGTCTCAGCGTTTTTGATAATTCCAACCCCAAAGGGTTAAAAAGGGGGATGAAGTTGTGTATGAAAGTCCGTCAGTTTAAAAGTTAGGGTCTTCAAATTTTGTATTTAGGCTAACGATTGAAAATTAATTTATACGTGTCTCAGCGTTTTTGATAATTTCTCCCCCAAAGGAGGATGAACGAACTGACTGAAATATCAACGCACAGTCTAAACCGCTGGTCCTAGGGACATGAGTTTTGGAGGTTGTGTTCTTTGTGCAGAGTAGGTATCGAATAAGAAGGGGTTTTTGGAAATTCAACCTTTAAGGGGGTGAAAAGGGGGGATTTTGTTTGTATGAAAAATCTTATTTATTGAGTTAATAACCTTGAAACTTGGCACGAATACTTATCTAAGTAAATTATGAAGTTTGGAATTTTTCGTTTTTCTAAAATACCCCCTAAAGAGGTGTTAAAATTTGTATGGAAGAATTTTAACGCCCTGTCCGATTAACTTGAAACTCAGTATTTATACTAAGGACTAAAAGTAATTAATAACGTGTATCAGGGTTTTTCGAAAATCTACCCCTAACTGTATGAAAAGAGGTAGTTAATTTTAAAGGGGAGGATTTTACTGCGTGGCTTGATTAGCTCGAAAATTGGTATAAATAAACTTTGAGTCAAGTTATGAACACATTTTAAACGATTTTTCAAAATTCTACCCCTGTGGGGGTGAAAAGCGGGGATAGTTTCTTTGAAAAATCTGATTCCTTTGTTCTATAAACTTAAAAATTGGCCCGAATACTTATTTATTTAAGTTAATTATAAAGATCATACCAACATACATTTTCGAAACTTTTAGAGGAAAGTACGAATTTCACGCGGACGAAGTCGCGGGCAGAAGCTAGTTCTATAAATAAATCCCCGCCATTGTCGCCTTAAATTAAACAAATGTACAATTTCAAGAGCGATTTCATGCTTCATATCCACAACTAACATGCTTTATTATTTACACGAAGTAAACATACATTATAATAACCAAGATGTCTTGTGACTACAATGTTATTTTCATAGAAATGATTGTTTATTCAAAAAGAGGTCAAGTCCATTTCATATTCATTTAATATCTGTTGTTACCCTATTCACGTGATCGAGCGGAATCATTCGAGTAAAACGATTCATTTTGAATTGTGATGCGAAAAGTCCCCTCTTTTATTTATACGAGTATATACTAATATTATAAATGCGAAAGTGTCTGTCTGTCTGTCTGTTACCTCTTCACGCTTAAGCCGCTGAACCGATTTAGATGAAATTTAGTATAGAGATAGTTTTGAGTCCCGGGAAAGGATATAGTTTTTATCCCGATATTCCCACGGGATCGAAACTTATGCGGGTGAAACCGTCGGGCGCTGCTAGTTACAAATAAATAAAATTGAAGTGTCTGTTTGTATTGTCAAAATAACAGTTCTTTTTACTAAATGCATATGAAAAATACATAGGTTACACGGTAGAAACTTAAAAAGAAAAACATAATCCGACTAATCCTCGAAACGGCTGGACCGATTTTGATGATATTTGGTATGGGGATACTTGCTCCAGCCAGGGCATCACACTTATAACTAAGCCTTTATTACTACTAAATACTCATGACTACTTAAATTTTTGTAGGCCAGCTGGATCATGCCGATTTTGTGAAAAAAAAAAACATATTCAATTAATAGTGTTAATAGCATAATAGCCTATTACAATGTCTGGACCTGTAATATTGATAAACCCTCTTACTATTAATCACATTGTTATCTATTCATTCTAATAAGCTCGGGAGTCGGGGTTATACCTACCTCTTCACAATAATAAAAATTATAACGATTATCACTTATTTAGATTTTAATTATTTTATGCACACTAGTCATCGTATCCCTTCAATAACATTTCATTTTTCCAGTTATGTTCTCATCATTTCAGCCGAAAGACGTCCACTGCTGGACATAGGCCTCCCCCAAGCACCTCCACTTCGACCGGTTTTGTGCTTCTCGCATCCAACGAGTTCCTGCGGCCTTCACAAGGTCGTCGGTCCACCTTGTGGGAGGCCTTCCAACGCTACGCCTTCCGGTACGCGGTCGCCACTCCAGAACCTTTCGGCCCCATCGGCCATCTGTTCTGCGAGCAATGTGCCCTGCCCACTGCCACTTAAGTTTGGCAATTCTTCGGGCTATGTCGGTTACCTTGGTTCTCCTGCGGATCTCTTCATTTCTGATTCGATCCCGCAGGGAAACTCCAAGCATAGCCCTCTCCATTGCCCTTTGGGTGACTTTCAGCCTTCTAATAAGGCCCATTGTGAGCGACCACGTTTCAGTGCCATATGTCATCACTGGCAACACGCACTGGTCAAAGACTTTCGTCTTGAGACACTGCGGTATGTGGGACGAGAAGATATTGCGAAGCTTCCCGAACGCTGCCCAGCCGAGTTATGTTCTATTGCAATGATATTTCATCCAGATTAAAAGTACCTGCAGAGCTACAGACGCTCACAAACGCAGCATTAAACAATATCAAAGAGCTTTTCAACTCACTGACTTCTGAGTTCTGACTAAACACTCAATACACAATTATTTATAAAAAAAAAAACTCAATCTCTAATAAATGACCAACTAACTTACTATACAAATAAATACAAAAACAAACGACACTCGTCCGCATCGCTGTCATCCGGAAACGTGCCCAGAAGACTGGCAGCATTGCCACGTTGAATGGCAATGCTAATTCTTTGGCCAATGAACGACCCAGCCCTCTCTCTGGTCACGTGAAGTGTCGACCAGCCGGCGAGAAATTTCCTTAAAAAGGACACGCGCAGTGACGCGCATGACCCGAGCGTTTTGACCCCAAACGGCTCAAAGCTGTAGTTGCCCATAAGTTTACAGTATTTGCGCCGTTTGAGGGTCTCAGCAGCCGCAGCAGTGGCGGAGATTTAAATCTCTGTAAGTACCTACCCACATAAGAATTAATAGTATATTAACACCATCAATTTACTGACGCTAACAAACGTGACGTGACTCCGAAACGGTGTGACGGACGGCTAACATTGTTATCATAAAGTTGAGCCAAACATGTGACCAGAGTATGCGCCGCGCACGTGTCCAACTAGCTGACATAATAAACTCATTGACACTGGTGTGATGACGTCATCGATCTTCGAGCGAGGTGATAATGAGCGAACGAATTTATTCGTTTAAAAATAATTTTGGAGGGGGATATTCACGTTGTATTGACACGTGAATGAAAGTTGAACAAACATAGGTTTATAATGGTAGTGATATTTTGAGGCAAGTGTAAGATTAGGGCGCCTACAACCACGCAACGAATTGCAAAATTTCTTCTTCTACACTTCGTACATTTTCAATGAACCAACGCACACATTACAGGCGGGCCATATCGCACTTTTTTGTGTGAAAATGCGTTGCGCTGCGTCCCGTCGCGGCTGTAATATAGCTGTGCCTAACTGAGCGTTGGATCTAAACTACGAAACTATTCGTCTATTTCCACCAGAGCTAGGTGTAGCGGAGCGGGCAGTGCTATGAAGATACGCTTTGCGCGTATAAAAAACATAGCTTCGGTAAACAACTGTGGTTAATGAAACTGTCCCATTGGTTAGAACTGTTATTTTTGGATCTTTGCCGGTAGTTACGGGTCTTCAGAAGCCCGAAAGTCTGACAACCAGTCTTACTAGGGGGTATCGTGTACCCAGTAACTGGATTGTGGAGGTCAGATAGGCAGTCGCTCCATGTAAAAAACTGGTATTCAGCTGCATCTGGTTAGACAGGTTACTATTTACTATGACATTTTAGTTATTGACTACTGGATACTCCTTGACATTGAAAAATTAAAAATAAAATGGTTAAAATGATTTTCTTAATAACTTGGTAATATCTATTGTTGTATTGTATGTGTAAATTTTGCATGCCCAAGTGACGGCAGAGCATGGAGAATATTACCAAAACATGACTGTATAACATCTATACCCCTACCCATGTTGGCATGAAATAAATGATTTGATTTGACAGGAAGTCGACCGGCGACCCCAACATATTTAGTTGGGAAAGGCAGATAGCCCTATAAAAACCCGAGCTCTACCCAATGTTAGAGAAATACAGATTACTAAGACAACAACTGAACTTCCTCAAAACTCATACAAGCATTAACATTGTTCTTTACTAGACAAGTAGTCTATGGCTGTGTCATACATACCTACCAGATAATAATATTCTAGTTCAGTGCTAGAAACAAGCATGTGCTTCACATACTTAGCGAGCGGTTCTAGGAAAATTAGTTTCCACGGACGGAATTTTAAAGGAAGAGCCTTATATAATGTACAATAATAATGACTCATTTATTTATCGACCCCTTGACTATTCAAAAGTGCCTGTAATTGGTCTATTTGAAATAATTGCTTTGAGTTTGAGTTTATTCCATTTCACATTTTTTTTAAGATACTGTTCCTAGTTGACATTTGACATTTCTGTATTAATAATATGATATTTTTACTGTTATGTCAACGATTTGACATTAATTTGTATTTTGGACAGAAAAGCACAAAGATAAGATTAGATAAGATAAGATATTTTTTTTTGTTCATAGTAAAGGTACTGTTTATATCTTCAGAAATTTCTTCCAGCAGACCTGCGACAGGAGAGTTGGATGAGAGACTTCTACACAGTGTGCATAATCAGCCTAGTGGCGGATTTACACATTTGCCGCCAGTAGGCTATTCAAATTTTGCCGCCCCTACCGACCTCTACAATAATGTCCCATGTCTTTTTTATACTGCTTCGCCTTTTCTTCAAAATACTTAAAATGTTCTCGTTCATCAGCTACGAAAAACTTGCAAAGAGATTTGTAAAGATCGGCAACTGTGATAAAATCTACGGTAGAAGCCTGAATTTGAGCATTCACTTTGTTTATTCTTTCCAAAAAAACACAGTAGGTATATAAATATTAATCTTTTTAGTTTCAGTAAGACATTAAAAATAAATGTTAGCCCCAAAGCCGCCCCTAAAATCTGCCGCCCTAGGCTCCAGCCTACTCAGCCTGTTGGTAAATCCGCCACTTTTCCTAGTTGACATTTCTGTATTAATATGATATTTTTACTGTTATGCCAACGATTTGACATTAATTTGTATTTAGGATAGAAAAGCACAACGGCACTGTTTATTTCTTCAGAAATTTCTACCAGCAGACCTGCGACAGGAGAGTTGGATGAGAGACGTCGACACAGTGTGCAAAATCAGCCTTTAATATTCCCACTGCTGGGACACAGTCCTCCTCTCGGTGACAGGGGGAGTGGGCCTTAATCCAACACTCGAACCCAGTGCGGGTTGGTGGATGTCTGTCTTCGATTTTTTGGTTCAAATCATGCTGATTTCCTCACGATGTTTTCCTTAACGTTTTGAGAACAGACACAGTGTGGAAGAAGATACAGGAAAAATTTAGGTTCGTAGGTAATTAACTGAATAATGTTAACTGAAATACATTGCCTCACTGCGGGCGATTAATGGGAGCGGGTCATTGAACTTAGCAGTTGCGCAGACATGTATGTATGATTGTGTGTTGTCTAGACTAGAGTTGTTATCTATGAGTAGGTCGGTATATACTCACGACTTTTTTCATACTTTCCGATAGTCAGTATATGTACACAAAGAACTTTATTCGTGACTGATAGGTACGTTGTTATTGTTAGCCTCTCCCAAGCTGCACCAAATACCGGTATTTTTGGAACCGGTACCATTGGCCTTGGTGTGACCCCGGTATCAGACGTACAATCAATCTTTCTGTTTCATTTTTCTTTTTGTTACTTTTTTATATAACTTGGTTTTTATTTTTTTACTGTGTTTAGTTTGTGATCTTCCTGTACGAGTGGCAATAAATACTTTTTCTTTCTTTCTTACAATTGGTCTTTCTAATCCACACCAAATATTTCCGAAAGTAAGAGTGAGTAAACAGTGAAAAGGATAGTTAATAGGCATTAGAAAAATAACTTCAAGGTTGCCAATCGGACGAGGTTCCTCGTACATTTGTATACCATACTTCAGGTACCCGTTGCATACCACAAGCCTCGTATTTACAAGGCTTGTGGTATGCAACGGGTACCTGAATTTGATACCAGTGCGGGTAAAAGTAGGTAAAGTAAAGAGTAGATGACTTACTCATCTACTCTCAATAGTCAATAGTCATTGATAAAGTAGAAACTAAAAATAACATAACATCACGCCTGTAATCCTGGAAGGGTTAGGCAGAGGTGTATCTATAGTACTGCCGCGCTAATTAGAAGTGCAGTAAGGAGGCTATTCGTAGTTTAAATAAGGATCAAATCACCGTATAGAGCTCATTACGAGGATTCAGAATCTATAAGTAACTCAATTTTCCAAAAAACCTTCTTTACTGCGTTTCTAATTAGCGCGGCAGAGTAGGTACACCCACTTTTGGCCAGTTATCAAGTCTCATGTAATAAGGGGCAAACCTTATTGGCATCAACCGGGCAGAAATCCAGACTCCGGGCTGCTACTGAGAAAGTCCTGATGGAAAAACCCAACAACACTGAAATACAGATAAATTAACGCTTTCTTAACCTCTCACACATTTGCCCGCCTACCTGTCGAAACACCCCACGCGTCGGAGTAGTTGAATGGACGCAGTGAAGTCATTGTTTTAACAATGACAATAGAACAATGACAATAGTTGTGTACACTTGGTGTACCGTTGACGTTTCGAGCACTTTCTCTTAAGTACACTTGGTGTACACTTGGCGCTTGAGGGGCAGAAAACAAGAATAAGTCGCTAAGAAATCAATTAACATGGTATGTATTAATTAGCACATTATTACCATGATTCAGTACTTACCTATAGTAAATTCGCAGAATATGAGAATATCCTTAATTTTACCTTGTTGTTCATATAGGACTTTGACCGATAAGATTGTATAGGCTTTGGCATAACAAAACAATAATAATTTAATTAAGTATGTAGGTATGATGCATAATAACATTATTTTATGGGAGGAATATTTAGGTACCATAATCAGCTTAAATGTACCAACTGCTGGGACACAAGCCTCCTCTCTTCAAGAGGGAGTGGGCTGTAATCTACCACGCGGGCTCAGTACGGGTTGTCGATGACTAGATGTCACATGTCTACGAACTTTTGGTTCTAAGACGTGCCGGTTTCCTCACGATGTTTGAGAGCAGTAGTGATAAAATAATTTACACAAAGTAAAGCGCCTGTCTGGGTTCGAACCCACCCTTTCTAGTTCCCCTGAACAACAGCATCGCATCTCATCGCCGGCCCGCGCTTTTACTTTGTTTTCGCTAAGCTTTCCTTATTTTTGCTCGGCTTCTAAGGCTCATACCTTATATCTTCCTCATGAATTGGGCTATAAAACGCAACAAAACTGTTTTAAATCCGACTACCACTCCGACAAAATCCGACTTGCAGAGATTAGCGTGTTCAAACAAAAAACGTTAAATATACTGTAAAGATCTGAGAACCACGCCACGTGAAAAGAGGTCAAAACCACAATGGCCTTCCACCAACTCGGCAACTTTTAAAAACATATTAAGTACTGGCAGTTTGTTGAAAATAATAACGTGACTTTTGAATTTCGAATTGTTTTGGTCAAATGACTGTTGATTGAATCCATGGATTTTGAATACAGTCAATGTTGTATGAATAAAATTGGGTTTTAATTGATTTTTTTTTGTTTTCCAAGGTAAAAAAAATTAAAGAAAATTATAAATCTAAGTATGTTATTTTTATCATTGAACCATCGAGTGACGTGTGTAACTCAAATGTTTAGTTTTCCTCTTCTTAGAAACTCGCATGGACTTACGTACATACCTACGTCCCTGAATACTTACGTGTTTGAAAAATTAATGCACGGGGCGACTCCTTGAAACTTTACCGTCACGTTGTTGCTGTAGAGTTTCCGCTTTAGCTGATTAAAATTGACGAACGATTTGTACGGAATCCAAGCTAATGATGATAATTATTCGCTGCCAATGACCGAACAGAATATGTTACTACATATAATGATAGCAATATCTTGTTTGGTTTGATAACGTTATTTGTAGTATTTTTGTAGATGAAGCTGCGTATTTCAGGGAATTAATATATTAGAGTAAGTATAATAATTAATTAACTTTTTCTTTAAAAAGGTATAAATTAATCAATCTGACTAGTTTTTTTCCAACTATGTTGGGGTCGGCTTCCAGTCTAACTGAATGCAGCTGAATACCAGTATTTTACATGGAGCGATTGCCTATCTGACCTCCACAACCCTGTAACTGGACTAACACGATACCTCTTAGGTAAGACCGGTTGTCAGACTTTTTTGGCTTCTGACTATCCGAGGTAGGAGAGTCCTAAATTACAGATAATCCAGCCGGTACTCTAAGATTAGATAGGACATGTTATTTTTACAAAAAGTTAAAGTCTAGATACATAATATCAAGATACATGTTGCGGCCGAATCTTGTTTTTGATAACCTTTTTTAGAGTGCATTATTTTTCTTATTTTCTATTAGTTTTACAAGGTATAGGGCTCTATCTTGTAAAACTAATAATATATTATTAAAAAAAAATTAATATTATTGGGGTCAGATGGTACCTACCTATCATTATCTACAAAAATACATAAGTCTAAAATTGCAAGTTAAGGTTAACAACCTACCTACATAATGAAAATCGAAGAAATGGGTACCTAACAATACAATACTTTTCTTTATTTACCCACGTGTGCGCGTGACGTATTCGTAATGACAATAATGTGCGCGTACGCACGTTTATCTCTCACGTGTTCATTGTTTCCAGCCAGTGTTTAACTTTCACTTGACGGTTATACGTGGTTCTGTGTGATTATCTCTAACAGTACCTGCGACTTCCATTGTCTTTTGGTTGTTTGTGAATTCTTTAAATAATAACGATCAGGTTGCTCAGTAGGTATCCACCTACATACCCCGTAGCAAACCTATGCTGTGGGGTTAGGTATTGACAGCAATGTTAGGATAGTCGATGCCGTCATCGATTATCATGCTGGATCATAAAAAAACTGTAATAATTAAGATAACTTCCCGAGTCTGTAAGCTTTCTAACTTTGAAAAAGCTAGCTTTTTAAAAAGCTAGTAGAATCTTGCTGCAGAATTTGACCAAGTCTGCAATACTTAAGTAAATCTGAGTAATTCATCAACTCATCCTACATGCCTACGGCCCATTCAGGACTACTTGCAGAAAATCAAAATAAATTATATTTTCATTCTGCAAGTCGTCCCACGTTTTTTTTTTTGTACGGAACTGCTATAATGTTTGAGAATATACCTACGTAGGTATCTACTATCTATATGAAATTCTAAGTCCTGACTGATATATCAACGCACAGCCTAGGCCGCTGGTCTTAAAACCATGAAATTTGGAGGGGGTGTTCTTTGTAAAGAGTAGGTATCCACTAAGACAGGGTTTTTTTATTAAAAAAAAACGACAGATTGCATAAACCTTTAAGACATCCACACACTGGATTAATAAATGAATGCGGTGATGCTTTTGACCAAACCATGTCCCACGCGTTGGAGTGTCCATACCCAAGTGGCGATTTTTAGAGCCTCAGAAGCACAGGTGGTTCTCCCGAGGCCCTAAAAATCGCCAATGATGCCATGATTGGCGTTGTTACCTACGGGGCCCAACTCATTTAACATAATAGGTACGTTTATTTACCATCAACTCGAAAAGAAAGATTAATAAATGAAAGCCCTAATTTATTTTTACGTAATTTAAATTGAAGAAAATGACAGCACCCTAATTGAGTTAACACACGATCAATTACAATCATTTTGAAGGATATGGCTAATGGCTAATCCATTGCTGCATATGTTCAAAAAATTTGTCTGCTCAACAACGTAAATAACACAATGAATGTTGTTGAACTGGCTACGGTTAGGGCTGATTTTACGAAAGTCAGATATCTTTTATGCGTGGAATATAATTGACGTCTGACAGTTCTAACCGTGGTTCTAGTTCTAGTATGGAAAAACTGCCCAAAAAATATTCTCCTCCACACCAACGGGAAACGCCGATAATTATCGCGATGACGGGCGTTAATCGTAGGTGCAGCCACAACTTATCGCGATAATTATCGGCGTTTCCCGTTGGTGTGGCCCCGGCATCAGGATAAGAGTTATTGGTATAAAAGTTTGGTGAAAGCCCTTAGTGTGTAACGCATTACCCAGTAGGTTTCCTTTATCTTATCCAAAATGCAAGAAAACAGTTTAATGATTCGACTTAGGTACACAGTTTCCTCAGCATCAGCATTGTAATTCCTGCCACGTGACATAAAATCCTTCTTCAATGCTCATTTAGGCCAAGTATATATCTTGCTATTATTCAATTTGAGCTGTAGCGTGTCTTTCAACGTGACTCGTGAATAGTGATGATATTTGGCGTGAAAAGGCTAGCATACACTAACAAGCAAGTTTTTTTAATTAGAGAGAAATGAGGAGCTTTTGCAATGGTTTTTTATGTCAACAGTGTGTTCGGAAGAGTCCTTTTATAAGTATTTGCGTAATGGGGGAATTGCAACAGTTAAAAAAAAGCGGCCAAGTGCGAGTCAGACTTTCAGACGAAAGGTTCCGTACCACAAGGCAAAAACGCAGAAAAATCACGTTTTTTTTAAAGGGGGTCCCCCCTTTCATTTTTAACTTTATTTTATTTTTATTAGTTATTTGTTGTTATAGAAATTCATATTCTATGAAAATTTCAACTATCTATCTGTTACGGTTCATAAGCTACAGCCCGCTGACAGACAGACGGACAGATGGACGGACGGACAGCGGAGGCTTAGTAATAAGCTTCCGTTGGCACCCTTTGGGTCGTTTGTGGCTGATTTTCCGCCATCACTAGGTTGATGACTTAATGAATCACATCACACTAATATTATAAAGGCGAAAGTTTGTGAGTGTGTTTGTATGTTTGTTACTTCTTCACGCACAAACGGTTGGACCAATTTTGATAAAATTTGGTATGGAGGTAGCTGACACCCTGGATTAACACATAGGATACTTTTTATCTCGATATTCCATAAATGCTTTAAGATGAACAAACGCACAACAAACAACAACTCCACTCGACTCGCCATCGTTCCTAATGTGAGCGAGTGTTTTAATTCTGAAGATTGATCTACGATAATTTTATAGATAAATATTATATCAAACTAGCCGCGCCCCGCGGTTTCACCTGCGTAAGTCTCGATTTCCGTGGGAATATCGGGATAAAAAGTATTCTATCTCCAAATCCAAGTCATGGTCTACTCATATGCTAAATTTCATCCAAACTAGTTCAGCCGTTGTAGCGTTAAAGCGAAACAAACAAACATCAAAAAATCAAATCTAATCTCTTTGTAATGTTAGTTTATATAAGTTTCACACACGTGTATACTCGTAGGTTGTATTAATTTACATAAAAAAATATGGAAAGCCACTGGAACGTATTCCCACAGGCGTCCATTGAAATTAGAGGTACAAACTTACCTACATTAAACGATCAGATGATTACTTGCTTGACTAGTTAAATACAATGAGCATTTTTTAAGGTCACTCCTTGATCGTCATGCCATTATGTAGTACTATTATAATTATATTCTGTGCCTGTATTCATACACTATAAACAAAACATAAGTACTTACTGGATTCTTTTTACTGCTTCTAATTCAACGCAATAAAAAATACCGCCAATTACGCGACATACCCATTTTGAATATCAATTATTCAAAATATGTAGCGTAATTGGCCCTATTTTTTTTTGCGTTTGATGGAAGCTTGATTTCAGAGCTCCAAGGGACCGCAGACCTACGTAATACCTCCACGCGTTCCTGAGAAAAAGGGTCTTGACAGACAGACAGACAACAAAGTGATCATTTAAGGGTCCGTTTTTTTCCGCCAGACCAATCCTGTTTTTGGCATAAACTAATTTTATTAGAATCGAAAGCAGTGTAATCGCCTGCCTATGCCAAACGTAGATATCCCTAATCTTTGAGGTGCTGACATTGCAAAATCTATTCAAAACTAACATAGTGCTGGGCTGGGTGGCTAGGTGGCTGGGTGGCTAGTGCTGGGTGTAGCATATTCCACCCTACTCTACCCAAGGCTTCGTCTCAAAACAGCGAAGGAAAAACATCGTGTGGAAACCAGCATATCCTGGAACAGAAAATTTGAAAATAGTTATGTGAAGCTAAGTCCACCAAGCCGCGCTGGGCCCGCGTGGTAGATTACGGCCCACTCCCTCTCACAGAGAGGAGGCCTGTGTCCAAGCAGTGGGAACATTATAGGCGGATTAAGCATGCTATCCAAGGCTAATGCTCAATTGTGAAATGATATACCTATCTCTATACTTACTTTTTTTCCATATAACATAATGAATGTCTAAAAAGGTGTACCTAATTTAACACTATGGCTGTTGCCATGGTGGCGTCTTTGTGGTAGGGATGCAAGAAGTGGCAAAAAATATCGATACAGGGTGAAATTGAAAACATGCGACAAATCGAAATGGGAGATTGTACTCATCATTTTTATCAACTTTTACTATGGGACCAAACCTGAAATCGCGAAAAAAAATCAGCTCTTCCCTACATTTATGTTCGCATAACTCGTTAAAATGTAGGGAACAGTTGATTTTTTTTCGCGATTTCCGGTTTGGTCCCATAGTAAAAGTTGTTCATAATGATGAGTACAATCTCCCATTTCGATTTGTCGCATGTTTTCAATTTCAACCTGTATATCGTATCGATATTAAAAAAAAAACATCAATATTGATTTCAATATATCGAAAAAAAAAAATCAATATATCGGTAAAAATTAAAAAACAAGAATCTACGTTTTTTGCAATTTGCAGGTCAGATCGGGTCGAATCTTGACCAAAATATGATTCGCGACTATAAAAGGTACGTGTTTATAGAATTATAATCATTAGAATCATTAATACATCTTTCTAAGTTAGATTGGTTCCATAATAACAAATCTCTTATGGGAAAGTGCTTATAGAGCAAATCTAAGTTAAATTCATCTGATATAATAAGTTTATTAGTAAGTGCCTATTCACACGTCCCGGTTGCCGGGTAGCCGGTGCCGGGTACCCGGCGGCGAAGTGTATAGCCATGTACGTTAGCTTTCACACGTACCGGCACGGCGCGGCATAGTTTGCCTGGCAAGTGTACCGGATAGTCAGTCGGCACCGGCTATCCGGATGCCGGGACATGTGAAAAGGCACTAAGGGGGTAAGGATGAAACTATATAACCCGTGATATAACTGTCACAAAGACAAATTAGACCTTGTCGTTTTACGTCGTGCAAGTGACATTCAACATTAGGGTAGTAAAGCAATTATGAGGATGCAGTCACCTTGCACACGCTAGTTCGCCAGTATAGACCTGCCCTAAGGTCGCAGGCACGCGTTCGCTCACACATTATACTCACCCACGTGTGCAACTGGCTGTTATTGTAGACACAATGTGACTGGACCGGCACTGCGCAGGCGCAGGCGGCTATTCAATTTGAATATAGCGCCACGTGGGTCGATTTGATCTATTATATTGAGCATAGGTATACTTACAATAAATACATTGTAGACTTTGTAGGTATTTTATGTAATTGCTTGGCAAACAAGGTGAGAGCAAACCTCGTGGAAAGAGGTTAGCGCGGTTATACTTACCTACACTTAGGTATCCATTTATACATAAATAAATGTCTTTGTTTTTGTCTACACATCTGCTTATTTGCCATTGATCCATCCTTAGACATACAGTTTCAAATCAAATCATTTATTTTTTGCCAACATGGGTAGGGATATAGATGTTATACATGTTTTGATAATGTTCTCCATGATCTGCCGTCACTTGGGCATGCAAAATTTACACATGTAGGTACATTACAACCTACTATCAAAATACCATACCAAGTTTAGTTAGTCTTATATGCCAGTAATTTCATCGACATCCATACCTTCTGTAGAAGCTAGGAAGATGGCTAAGTGATACTGCTGCTTGTAAAGTCAAATTAAATAATATATAATATTATCCGGACCAAAGGTTTAGTAATACAAAGGAGCAAGGGAGCACACGCGATGACCGCTAACCGTGTACTGAATGCTCGACTAATATCAATATTAGTATAAAATGAGGTGAAAATCCACGAATAAGACTTAGATACTTCTAAGGGATTATTTAATTTTTTAGTCCTAACAATAGATTTTTTGTAAATAGATATATAATTCTTCATATTTTGCAATAAATGACCAGCGTTGTGTCATCACGCTTCTCTCTCTTTTCTATGCAGTCCGACAGCTGAGGCCAAATTATATATTTATTTATTTAAACATTTGCGTATACGTACACGCATATGTAAACAGACAAGAAGAATAGAACAGAAAAATCCTCAGAATCTTTTTGGGCAGATGTTATCAATGAAACATAGGTATTTAATCTCATTTGACGTAAACCTTGCTTAATGTTATCGCAGCATCTATTTACACAGTACGTTTTCCATTTTCCTTCAGTCTATAGAAGCGTCATTTTCCTAATATAATTTTAGTGCTTTAGTATCACAGAAAATGTACCGCAAAACGGGGCTACTTTGACTTCCAGGGTTACTTTGACAGGCGTTGGAACTACTTTAACAGAGCGCCAACATCGGTTTTCACGTGTGCTCAGCAAGTGTGCGTGACCTCGAGTAATATTGCGCGAGGCGCGGGGTGTGGGGAACGCGTCAAAGCGTTGTGATCGGCCTTGTCAAAGTAACCCTGGAAGTCAAAGTAGCCCCGTTTTACTGTAATTCAATCAAATTATTAAAATAGTTTTATTGAAAACGGATTTTCCACTAAGTTTTCCCACAGAGGTATCCATTATAATTTTATACAAATAACCTAGAATTATTTTCCAATCAAATTGACTGTATTTTTATCATAATAATAGACGTACGTAATGATATCTTACAATCCCACAATACATAATTTTCTTGGTTAGGTTAATTCTTTGATAGTAAGCATCTAGTGGTTTCCTTCTTACATTATCAAAGGAAAATCTATATCCATTCAAGTTTTTTTTTACATTTATTGCAAAATCACATGAGTTTTTGAACCAATTTCTTGTACTTGCGCCTTTTTATCAAT
Organism: Amphipoea lucens; assembly: GCA_947508005.1. NCBI lineage: Eukaryota > Metazoa > Arthropoda > Insecta > Lepidoptera > Noctuidae > Amphipoea > Amphipoea lucens. The sequence goes on along the minus strand of OX382378.1, from coordinate 12,480,239 downwards.
CTATACGGAACATTTATTTAATAAAGTCGCAAAGTTAACCGAAAGGTTTTTCCAATTTCATAACGTAGGTAAGTATACGTAATTATAGAAAATGCTTTCTTTCTGGATTGTTGTCATTCCTGGTGGTAATATTTAGCTACCTAGTACCTACTATACTACTGATGCTTCTAACCGTTTATTGGTCATGTAATACAGTGAACTTTTTTTAAAAACTGATACTTACCTATAAGACCCATTTATATACACCTGGAACAAAAAATATATCAGAATAGTGTACCTACAGCAGCCATCCGCATAATTACCACCGGGCCATCCTTTTCAATTCAACGAGGAGTCAAGAAAGGCGACCCGCTGTCTCCCAAACTCTTCACAGCTAGGCTGGAAGTGGTTTTCCAAAAATTTGATCCGCCCTAGCAAGACAAGGGTACTGTCGTCGGAGAAAGGAGATTGTCTAATCTACGTCTGTTGCGCCAGTGACATTGTCCTCTTTTCTTCCGCAGCAGCTGAGCTAAGCCATATGCTCGAACAAATGAGCCACGCCAGTCTTCAAGACGGACTTACGTTGAACATGTCGAAAACAAAGCTGATGACGAACAGCACCGAACATAACTTAGAAATTGGGGGTGTTGAGGGAGTACATTTACCTCGGCCAAATAGTATCCTTTCTGGCGAGACAGGACAACGAAGTCGCTCGACGCACAGAAAACGCCCGACAGAACTATTGGTCGACGGAACATCTTATGAAAGGACCTCTCGCGCTTTCACTAAAACGAAAGCTCATAGACATGTGCATTCTTCCCACCCTCACCTCACCTACGTTACGCAAACATTGTCTCTAACGTCAAAAGTCCGCTGCACTTGGAGTCTGCCAACGGGCTGTGGAACGAAGTGTCAAACTTACAGACCGCATTTCCAAAACACAAATAGCGGACGCTGGCCGCACAGCTGCTGGACTAAAGTAGAACTGGGCTGGCCAGATCTGTCGCATGTCGGAATACCAATATGCAAAAACCACCAATATAGAAACTCAAATAGCAGGAAACGACGACGCGGCAAGCCCAGAAAGAGATGGCGGGATAACCTGGACTCCTTCGTAGACCGCTAAAAGTGGAAAGAGGGAAGGGAGGCCTTTCACCCTACACAGTCTTATAAATAACAATAATAATAACTTACCTATAAATACAAAGCTATATTTAACTATTTCTCTGTTTCAGTAAATTTTATCATCATTATTGGCAACGGTTTCCTTTGCTGAAGTGTTGAGTAAGGTTATAGTTCTTTTTGATCCATGCTTCCCTGGTACTCCAAGCACATTGTTATTATTTACGGCCAACCATGACTAAATTATAAATTCATATTTATCATTAATAAAACTGCCATGGTCGGCATAAACGTATAAATTATATATGATACACGTGCTCACATGTTTTTTCCATGCAATTTAGATAAACGTTCATCTACTGCTGTGTCATATGGGTTTGTTATTAATTTGACGTCATACATTGTTACTGTCCTGTTAACATGTTGTAAAACCTATAAGTAACCAATCCACTATAGCCACCGAAGCCCATAGCCCAATATGTTTAGTTTCCATGGTCTGCAATAGTCCTGCACCATCGGAGGGTTGTACTTCGCTTGCATACTGCATACAAGGATAATCGTCGGTTCGTGCCTCAACACTTAAAAATATCTAAGGGTTCTCTGCAAGTTGGCTTCAGCCCCTTGTACGCCTTTCAAAGGTCCGGGACCCCAGGGCCCCGAGATATGTCAGAAGCCAATTTGATATTTATATTATTAGAAATACCAAGAGAAAGGGAAGTCATAAACGAGTAAGTATGACTTTTATAATATAAAAGCATTAGCGGATTCTATGATAAATAATTATTCAAAAAATACCGAGAACGAAACTCCAGTCTTACCAAGAAGTATCGGGTTACCCAGTAACTGGGTTGTGGAGGTCAGATAGGCAGTCCCTCCTTGTAAAATACTGGTATTCAGCTGCATCCGGTTAGACTGGAAGCCGACCCCAACATAGTTGGGAAAAGGCTAGGTAGATGACATTATAATAGATTCTACTACTGGAATTCAAAAAGGTATTGTTTGAAAGCCTTACGATAATAACGATGTTTTTTTATTAGAATAGTACCTGTATGTAATAATAACCAGCTATTGTTTCCAACCGTTGTTTTACTATTATCTCAATGAGAATAGAAAAAAGTTTTATTATTTCTTCGTTCTTAGTTGCAGCCAATGGGAACGTGTCCCAGTAATGAATTATAATGAGGCCACAGGCAAACACTGCAAATAGTTCTATATTAGGTACTCAAATGTGCAAGTGTATAAAGGAAAAAAAAGGGAGAGCATCAAAAAAGTGGCAGTCTTGGATTGCCGACAGAAGTGGAAACTTGAACAATTACGTGTGTATTTTTTGAGTCGTCATATAAACAAAACACAAACAGAATACTTTGCCATCACTAACTGACATATCCGAAATACATTAAAACCGAGTACATCCCGAGGACAGCCGAACACATACGAATGTAGCGCGGTGTCGGTAACAGTGTCGTGAGTTCAATGGTTTTTTCTCATCTCAAAAAAATGCCCAACGCACCTAAAGTTTTCACTTCAAAAAATTGTCCGCATCGCTGTCAGTGGCAAAAGTGCCCAAAAGCTGCAATGCTGACTCTTCGACCTAAAATCACAGGAGTATATATTGTACATTCGTCACAAAGTAAATTCGTCACGAAAAAAAGTATGTGTAAACTCGCCACAAATCTATTTTTATGAAAGAAAATCCGCCATATTGTTTATTTCCGTACAGACAGCAGAAAAATCAAACAATAAAGAATAAAACGTTATTTCTTTATTTTTCATAATCACAGAAATTCACGGAAAAATCACAGTTCTACTTACAGCTAAAATATACGGTAATATTGTCTGGTTTTTAAGCCGATAGAATGGAGTTTACAAAATGTGACGAATTTACTTTGTGCCGAATGTACAATAACCCAATCACAGTAATAACTTTGCAAATTATGCACTTTTTCTATAAAGTTGACCTACGCAACTATGATAACCACGTTAGTCTAGTGACACTTTTGAGCGTGACGTTCTGGGTTTGATTCTCAGGTCGGACAAAGTGTGTGTGAGTGTGTTTTTCCGTCAGCCCGGAGTCTAGATTTGTGACCGGTTGGTGCCAATAGGCTCGCCTTCCATTACCTATACATAAAAAAAATCAATTCATTTATTTAGTCAGACAAAAAATTTCCATCATTCAATAAAATTATTTTTTTCATTTAATTTAATTCAAAACATAATAATTTAAAATAACATAACCGATATGATTATGAAATATAATATTGTTTTTTTTTTTTTGGATAATAATATATGGCACTTAAACATAACTGACGAAATTGAAATTTAAACTGAAATTGTAATTGTATAATGAAGTAATTAACCTACATAAATATTTAATAAAATATAAGACATTACACAAAAGTTACCTAATAAATGGGTAAGTAAATACTACTACAAATGAAAGACATCTGGCTGTGTACACCTCCGGCGGAAAACAGGCGTGCTACTATGTTATGGTGACCTAAATACGCCAAACACACCAAGCATTCCACTCAAATCCAATCAAAAAACAAAACGCACGCACAAACGTGCAACTTCCTATCCGCACGGCTGTCGAAGAACGAGGCACGTTGAGTGACTCGACGCACGTGTCGAGTTCGGCTCGTCTCGTGAGCCCTGACACAGTTCGCGATCAGTGATAGAGCATATCACTTGGCGAGGAAACCTCATGACGTGGCCGTGGTCGCATGTTTTATACCTTGGATTTTATATATATTGTACTTGTATTATCGATTCTACTTGAATTATACAGGGTTAAATTAAATTTAGCTATCGAAATTCAGACGTGATGATGGGTAATGTTAACAAAACACGCTAAAATAAAATTAAAAAGATTTGATGTTTTTTTTTTTGGGAGGTCAGTGACCGCTGGTAGTGTTGTTAGCATTGTTGGAGTATAGCAAAAACAAATCGATCCTACTTCAACACTATCGTCTTTCTCATTCTAACTCATAAATATTAAGTATCCGAACCTGCCCTTACCACTTGAACGAAATCCTTACTTTCGCATAGTGACACTACTACTCTATTAGCCTTGTGTGGGATCACACGTCTCACATAATATTAGTAAACACACCTTCCAATATCTAAATAAAAGGATTATAAACATATTATTGAAATCCTTAAAACGGTCTTTCCTTTGGTGTTCCTCCATTAACCCTAACAAGCATGAGTTGAGTATTGTTTTCTTTTCTCTTATCGTATTTAGGAATCGATAGTTTTTAAACTTTTGAACTTTTTTAAACTTATATTTCAAGTCGACAGCCCCAAAAAAAAGTCTTTTTAGTTTTAACATATTTAGAAAGAAAGAAAGAACAAAAGTTTATTTGGACACAGTTCGTGAAACACACAGATATCGATACTGATCGCGTCTGTGGAGTTTTGCTAGCTAATTTAATCTGTCGAGCTCCGCTAATGAGACACAATTGACTTTGTATTGTTTCGTCGCCAATAGGCGACTCGCGGTGCTTGACCGGTTAAATTGATCCAGTAGACCACAACATCTTCGTTGTATCCATTCTGTTGTAGGAACTAATGTGAAGGGATCTTGTCACGTGGGAGTATGGGACATTCCATCCATCCCTAGAGTTGGGCCAGCAGTAGGTATTAAGTCTCGAGGCTCATTTCAGGAATCCAGGATTCAGCAGGTTGATTGAAAGTTCAGGGAGGGCTTACAGAACTGTAGATATTACAAATGAAATATTTCCAGATGATTTGAGCAGCATTTCGCTAACGTGGTTGTTTACTTTTATCCATACCCAAAGAAGGGTTCCGGGCCCTATTACTAACCCTCTGCAATCCATCCCTCTGTGTGTCCGTCTGTCTGTCAGCGGGCTGTATCTTATGAACCGTAATAGCTAAACAATTGAGTTCACAGTGTGTATTTCTGTTGCCGTTATAACAACAAATAATAATAAAAATAAAATAAAGTTAAAAATGAAAGGGGGTATACAAGAATTGTGTTTTTTTAGCCGAACAATAATAAAAATAAAATAAAGTTAAAAATGAAAGGAAAGAATCGTGTTTTTTTGCCGAACCCTTCATGTGCGAGTCCGATTCACGCTTGGCCGCTTTTTTAGTATTATTACAATGCATGAAATTGATTACTAAAACTTAGGTTGTAAGAAAAGCCGCGATTTATTTGCGAACGACAGAGCAGTGTAGATAGATGAACACAAAAAATTAGGTCAATAAACGCGTTCTCCAGTAAGTTATTCATATGTATTTTTGTTTTTGCAGGCGGTCAATGAGCTCTTTAATAAAAAGCGAAGCCAATATCTTATGTCGAAAAAATTAAGTATTTACTTTCATATTAAGTATAGCAAAACATCTGCTATTATCATTAATGGCGTTTATCAAATACGAATACAAACGTGACTACAAAATGAAGGCTGCAGAATAAAGGTCGCTTAGTAGATTTCGTCACGAAAATTGCGAAGATAAAAATTAAAAATGGAGATGGAAATCTTTAGAGGAGGCCTTGTTCGAAAGGCAAGCGGTTTAAAAATTTAAAAAGAGTGCAGAGAACGCCGATTTAAAAAAAAATCAAATTTAATTAAAAAAAAACCTTTTAAACACATTGTAGAACTAGCAAGATTTACTTATTTTAGTCGATTTCGTCAAAAGAATTGCGAAGATTCAATCTAATCAGATTATAGATGATAGAAGAACATTACTCCAAAAGCAGACTACTACTGCAAGGTTGCATCATCGTCAAATGAAATCAACCTAACTTCCCCAATCGATCAATGTTTTCATCTGCTACAACAATTTTTTCTCTACAAGGCAAGGCCTACATCAGCTCTTGCATTCCAAACCCACCTCCCTGTTCTTTTTTTAAAGACAGCTACTTACTGGCATGCAAACTATTTCGTTGTCATGGTCTGCGTGTTTACTTTCACACAACATCGTCGTATGAAATCAATAATTCACTTGACATTTAGTACTGTTTGTTCCCTACATCATCAGCTCTTTAAACAGCTCCTGAATTCCAATCTCCCCTTTATTTCTTATTTAAAAACACAACAGCACATTCCGCAAGACCTTACTTGATAGGATCATAAGCCAGGCTTCCATGGCGTTAATCCGTCGCACAGGCCGCAAGCACTGCAGCAGCATGCGAAGTATTTCGGTGTCACGGTCTGCGGCCGTACGACACGTGTGTCTCCGACCGCGCCACGTGCGCGCCGACCTACATACATTGCTGAATGGCGGGTCGCCGCCCGATATAGCGGCGGCTTAGCAATGCCCTGAGAAACCGAAATAGAACTGCAGTTGTGGAAATAGAATGAAGACTTAATAGTACTCACTAGTATTTATTTAAGTACAACAAACAGTACATAGTGTAATAATAAGTTAATATAACCATCTGCCCCCAAGATGTAGCTCGTGCAGTCCGTCCACTGCCCAACTGGAAGTCTCCAGGGCCGGACGGGCTGCAGAACTTTTGGATAAAATGGATTACAAGGTCGCACGCTCGCTTGGCATCTCAGTTCCAGATCGCTTTGGAATCTGGTTCGCTACCCCAGTTCCTAACGACAGGAATTACCCACCTGCTCCATAAATCAGGTAGCACCGCGGAACCCAAGAATTATAGACCGATCACGTGTTTACCGACGGTTTATAAAGTTCTTACATCCATTTTGAGAGCTAAAATTAACAAACATATAGACACCAACGCCATCATGTCTACCTCTCAGAATGGATGTAGGGATGGATCCCGCGGTACTAAGGAGCTACTCCTCATTGATATGGCCATCAGCCAACAGGTTCGTCGCTTCCGAAAGGATCTGTCGACATGTTGGATAGATTATAAGAAGGCCTATGACTCGGTGCCACATACATGGCTCATGAGGGTGTTGGAATTGTATAAAGTAGATACAACTCTGCGCACCTTCCTGATGTCGTGTATGGGGCAATGGAGGACGGTCCTTCGCTATCCAGGATGTCGAAATATTCAGAGGAATAGCGAACCGATAAGGATCGAGCGAGGCATATTTCAGGGTGATAGTTTGAGTCCGCTTTGGTTCTGCTTAGCCTTGAATCCTCTTAGCACACTGCTGGAGGATTCAGGTCTAGGCTATCGGTTGAGGAGAGGTGGTCAGGTTATATCGCACCTCCTCTACATGGATGACCTAAAACTCTTTGCCCCCAACAATTTGCAACTGATGGAGCTACTGAAAGTAACTCAAACTTTCAGTAACGCTATTAGGATGGAATTTGGTGTGGACAAATGTGCGGTCATGCATGTAAAACGAGGGGAGATTGTGGAATCCGTGGGAACTCAACTCTCGGATTCCACAAACCTTAGAGCCCTCTCCGCATCCGAAACCTATAAGTATTTGGGTATGTCGGAAGCGTTAGGCATCAATGTTACTGACATGAAGCAATCGTTAAAGGAGCGCTTCTTTGGCCGCCTGAAAAAAGTGCTTAATAGTCTTCTATCAGGCGGAAACAAGGTGCGTGCCTTCAACGGTTGGGTCATGCCGGTTTTGATGTACTCTTTTGGCATACTCAAATGGACTCAAACCGAACTCGACGCCCTGGATAGGAGGGTCCGTACGCTGCTGACTGCAAATCGAATGCATCACCCACGGTCATCGGTAATGAGGTTGTATATCCCGCGAAAGTGTGGAGGTCGAGGGTTTTTAAACGCTAAGACCCTCCACAATCGCGAGATATGCAATCTCAGGGAATACTTCCAAGAAACCGACGTGGGGATGCATCGAGATGTAGTCATAGTGGACAAGGGCCTCACCCCGCTCTCCTTGGCTAAAGAGAACTGGCGCAAACCAGTAGTGCTTGACACTAATGATCGCATGGAGGTATGGCAGAGTAAGGAGCTTCACGGACGCTTTCTTCGGGCCCTTCATGGACCCGATGTAGACCTACTAGCGTCCGTAGCCTGGCTACGTTGCGGTGATCTCTTTGGAGAAACCGAAGGTTTTGTTTGTGCAATTATGGACGAAGTTATGATGACAAACAACTACCGGAGATATATTGTGAAAGACGGCACGGTTGACATCTGTCGGGCATGCCACCGGCCGGGAGAATCAATCAGGCATATTATCTCCGGGTGTTCTCGTCTAGCTAACGGAGAATACTTGCATAGACACAACCTTGTAGCCAGGATAATCCATCAGCAGCTTGCTTTGAAATACAACCTTGTAGAATCGGAGGTGCCGTACTATAGGTATGTGCCCGACCCAGTTCTCGAAAATGGTAATATCACATTGTACTGGGATCGATCCATCATCACTGACAGGACTATTGTTGCCAATAAGCCTGATATAGTGGTGGTGGATCGATCAGAGCGGCGCGCAATGATTGTTGACATAACTGTCCCGCATGATGAGAACCTCGTGAAAGCTGAGAAAGATAAACAAATTAAGTATCTTGACTTGGCTCGCGAGGTTGTCGACATGTGGGATGTGGACTCAGCGATCATTGTGCCGATAGTCGTTACAGCCAATGGTTTGATAGCCAAGAGCCTCGACCAACACCTAAGGAGGCTCTCGTTGGGCAGCTGGATCAAGGGCTTGATTCAGAAAGCGGTACTTCTGGACACGGCTCGCATTGTCAGGAGGTTCCTCTCTCTGGAGCCCTGACCGCCGGTAGCTTGGACCCTGTTCCCGATACCGGTGGGCTACTATTTTTTATATTTTTAAATGTTTTTATATATTTTTTATACTAATATTTAAAAATATAATTTATATGTATATATAGTGAAATAAAAGTTAATATAGGTAAGTACTAATAGAGGTAACAAATACACTACTCACAACGTTATCACATTAATCACACTAATATTATAAAGGCGAAAATTTGTGAGTGTGTGTTTATATGTTTGTTACTTCTTCACGCTCAAACGGCTGGACTAATTTTGATAAAATTTTGTATGGAGGTAGCTGACACCCTGGATTAACATATAGGCTACTTTTTATCCCGATATTTCCACGGGATAGAGACTTATGCGGGTAAAACCGCGGGGCGTATTAATTAATAAGTATAGTAATTAGTACAATTAGTGGTTTATGTTTATGATTGGAGTTGGTCAATTACCCTAATTGCATAACACACTATTAACCACAATCTCAATCATTTCGAAAGATATTGCTACTCCATTGCTTCATATGTTCGAAAAATTTGTCTGCTCGACAACTAAATAACGCAGTGAATGTTGTTGAACTGTCAAAATGAAAGCTATTTCTACTGTTAGCGTATTACGCAATTTCCCCGGTTTGTTGTGTTGTGTGTTGACAAACATTATGTTGCATGCTACCTAAAGAGATAGAAAAAAAGTAGTCTGGTAGATTTTAGCAGCTTGCTAAAATCAATTGTTCTGCAAATTTTAAGAGCCAGCAGTTCAGCACAATACTTTTCAAAGATAAAACAAGAAGAATCTACAAAGTAGCATTTATTTATACTAATTTAATATAGTCCTCCAGACCGTATTTTGGCAAAGGCGGTCAATCTTGACAGAGACCAGAGGGGTAATTCTCGTAATTTTAAGTACGTTCACAGTCTGATCTCAGTCTCAATCTGTCAAAAATACCTTTAATTTCCCTACATTTTGACAAGTTTTTGACATTTGTTTGTCGGCGAGATGAGACTGCGACTAGATTTTGAACGTTTTAAATTACGAGAATTGGCCTTCAGCTTTCGGCGCGAGAGATATTATAGTGCACAAGTGTGTGCGCAGACACAGGTGCACTCTCTCTTCCCTCACTCTCATAGTCCGATGGGACGGCAATCCGACACGACCGGAGAGAGATCAGGCGCAGGACCAACGGCTTGACGTGCTTTCCGAGGCATGGGCGTATCACACCGCCAAATCCCAAACTCCGGGCTGTTACTAAGAAATTTCCAACTAATTTAATTCTAATTATCGAAAGTGTATAAGTAGGTAGTTAGTTATTCATGCGCCAATCCTTAGCAGTAACTCGTTAGTTTATCATTGGTTGCATAATAACAATTACGTTAGTAATTAGTTTAATGAGTGACACTCATTGGTATTTAGGTCAAGTGCTAGTAGACATACAACTTGTAAATATACGCAGACTTTACTGACACGAACACTGTGTTGATGCAAAATATTGTAGTAAGTACAGACGCCAGCACACCAACCTACCCGAAACTGTCAAAATTTCCCAATCAACTTTGAACCTTATGTTTTAGTGATAAAATTGAAAATCTATTAAAGAAATTGGACAGATTGTAGTAGATTGATGTGCTGGCGTCAGTACAAACTCACAAGTGCTCGCAACCAGTAAAGAAAAGTATTTTTCTACGACATGATCAGATTTTATAATTTCTAACGTGACGATATTATCGTGAACGTTTACGGTATTGCGATAGCACAGGGAAGCAAAATGTATGGAAACATAGCGACTCACGTGTCCCGCTCCCCCGTGATGTTGCCTCCAGTGTCCCACATTTTTTGTCGGCGCGCCACGGGGCGCTTCGCCACTTATACACGCCTCGTACACAAACAATTTCTATGGACCGCTGTTTAACTACTTAATGGCTGTTTCTTCAAGTGGACAGACCCGGGTACATTACACAGCTTGTTTCGTAACTTTATATGGCTTTGATTTTTTCAATAATGGTTTATTTTATTTGTTTGTACGCCAATAAAGGTTAAGCAACGTTTGTACGTTTTGACGACCTCAAGAAGGTGGCTGGGGTAGACTGGATGCGGAAGGCGGAGGACAGGGTGCTGTGGCGCAGTCTGGGAGAGGTCTATGTCCAGCAGTGGACTGCGATAGGCTGAGTTGATTGATTGAACGTTTGTAAATAAAGGGAAGAGGAGGGGAGGGGAGGGTTTGTAATATACCTACTATAGTAGAGTTTGACTTTCCCAATTTCGAATTCTCAAGTCAAAAACCGGGTCAAGTGTCTTCGCCTAAATAACGCAATGAATGTTGTTGAACTGTCGAAATAAAAGCCATTTCTACTGTTAGTGTGTTACGCAATAATCCCGTAGTTCAAAAATTTAATTCTCACCAAAAAAATACACAGCCCTAATTTTATTCGTATTCAACCTCAAACCACGTGGCTGGACACCCGACTAAATTACATACAAGAGACCTAGATATTCCGCATATAATATTATTTATACTGCACAAACAAAGGGGTACATAATTCACACGTTTCACGGACTTCGGAGTTTCCTCGTCAAGTCGCCAGGACCACGTGATGTCACATCGGTAATGTAGGCTGCCGTACCACGTGGGGCTATGAATAAACGTTTGGGGTGTATAAGTTTAGAATGTGATCAGAATTTGTATACCTATTATGAGCGGAAAGTTTCGCGAAAAGTTTTTCAGCGAAATTAAAATACATTGACCCGTGTTGGCTGGTGTCAAAATGAATTATTTTTATGTGGCATTGGGTAAAATTTCGTGGTATTGAACGCGTTTAAACGCGTGTAGTAAACGTGCCGACAGGTTGACACGGCTTCTTTTTTTTTAGTTGATTTTCGAGAGGTAGGTAGGTAGATATTATGTACAACTCAATTCTAGTGACATGATCATTATCAGAGCCACGCCGGCTCATCCAGACTACTGATGGCTAGGGAACCACCGACGATGAAGTGTCATATTAATTTTTGAATTTGATTATTACATACTAGGTTTTATTGCATAGGTACTTGTTTTTGCCCCCAACTTCGCTCGCGTGGAGAATAAAAAATAGCTCGGAAATTATTCCACGGGAACGTGCCACCGGAACAAAGTGTAGCCTATGTACTTCCCTAGGGACTTAGCAACTGAGCTTCGACAAATGCCATCTATCTCCTTGCCAACTTTTAAAAAAAATAGAAATCCTCTTTCTTTTTTAAATAGAAATTCTTTGAGTAGTTTAGACGTGAAAAGGTAATATACAGGTAGGGTTACTTTCAAATTTATAAAATTAGTATGGATAAAATATATAAAGTACTTATAAAAAATTTAGAATAGATTAAAAAAAAAAACACACACACTTGAAACAATATCTTTTTTCCAGAAAATCCACCATCACGTTGTCTATTCACAAAAAATCAAAACATTCAACAAAAACAAAATAGTTTAAATACCTAACAATGTATTTTGACGCTTATATACCTACTTATACGTTATCGTTGCGTACATGTGTAGGTATATATGTCACATTGACAAATGTTGGTAGGTAGAACAACGTGAGACGTGGCCGAACATGTGCACTTCCGAATCGCCGCGCCGCGCTGTCACAACGTGACCTAGGGGCGCACGCCCGCGCCGCTCGCCGCGTCGCGACGCAGCTGAACTGAACTAAAATGTCACGTATTTATTATAGATATTTTTGTTTTAGTTTTTTTTGCTGTGTATTTTTAAGTTTTTTTTTAAATTATTATTATTAAAACCTAGTATAAATGTAGACTTTTTCCTAGTTTTTCATAGAATTTTGTAAAATACATAGATGTTTCATTGGTCTTGTAGTTTTGCCGCAATAGGTAACGAAGAGGTTATTTATAATTTTTGGGTCTAAAAAAATCAAATTTTTGAATTGTAAAAAGAAAGCTTCTGCTTGATAACAGCCTTTGTTTACGTGACATGAACTCATGAATATGAATGCATTCTATATCGTCTTATAATAAATTGCTTATTGGTATCCAATATAATCTATTATTAATTTTAAACACTTCCACCTCACCTATAATTTGCCTTCGACCTTTTATTACTACAGACACTGCATTAACGAGCATTGCCAGCAATAAATTGTATTTATAAATAACTTTAGATCCATTTAATAATTAGTATGTAGATGCCTATATCTATAATTGTGCTAGGCGTACCGCGTAAGCTCCATAACTATTAAGTCTACATAATTGGTGTAACCTTCTTAGTTATTAACTTATTATACGATACACGTGGCCTGTTATGTAAAAGAGCACCAGCCCCCTTATTCACAAACACTCGATATGCTTCCGTATCGTATCGAACATTAACCATTGTTATCGTAGGAGTCTTCTCAACGCTGTTGTTTACAAGTCCAAAACCCGAAAATTTTGTCAGTCTAAATCAAATAGACGCCCGCTATTCTTCCAACAGCTATTTGCTGTTGAGGTGAAGTCAAATCAGGTTATCGAAATGTCAGGTTTTCGATACGATAGCCTGTCGTATGGTTGTGAATCAGGGCTCAGGACCAGCATCCTCATTGCGTAACACGCTTTCAATCACACTGAATGATTTTGAAGGATATTGCTAATCCATTGCTTCATAATATGTTCGAAAAATGTGTCTGCTGAACGTAAATAACGCAATGAATGTTGTTGAACCGTCAAATTGAAAGCCATTGCTACAGTTAGTGTGTTGCGCAATTACCTACCTCGCTCAACCATATGTGGTTCATGGGTTAAGGCGAAAGCGCCACGTTATCCCGCGGAATTCAAATGTTCTTAAGAGGATTATAGGACCTAAACGCAAAAAACGCAAGTTTTAGAAACAATAAAAGTATAATATATGATCTACTACAGTAAACAAAATCAGAAAAATATATGATATTCTTCAGGATATATGCTAGGTAGATAGTGTGTTGAAAACATAATACAACTAATTTGATACGATAGAAAAAAATCATGAAGATACCTCTAAAAACTTCCTTTTTACAATAAAACCATAAATCATTCTGATTTTTTGTTAGATTATTCTACAAGCAATATACTAAAACACTAGTGTTTTAATTTTTTAGACCAAGCAATAGAGTTTTTGTAAATAGAGAATTGCTTCATATTTTGCAATAAATTACCAGGGTTGTGTCATCGCGCTTCACTTTCTTTTCTATGCAGTCCGACAGACCCCACGCTTTAGGTCATGTAGTCCTCTTAAAAAAAATTGCTATTTGTAGATCGGTGTCAACGTAAGAAAATTTGAATTTCTAGGCCTACCTTGGCGCTGCCCCCTTAATACGGAACTATTTTGCTAAGATCAGCAGGGCAATTGCGTAACACATTATTAATCGGAATCGGTTACATTTTGACAGTTCAACAACATTCATTGCGTTTTTCAAGTAAGTACGTGTTGAGCAGACAAATTTTTCGAACTTATGAAGCAATGGATTAGCAATTTGCTTCAAAATTATTCTGATTCCGATTGATAGTGTGCTACGCAATTTAGGGTGCTGAAAATGCTCCCAAAATGTCTATAATCCAACATTGGTTTCCCCATACAATTATGAGCAACACTTTTATATAATTACCTCGCTAATCACCGGTCGTGCAAATGTTCACAGATTGCGCAAAACAATCGTCACGTTGTTGAACGTTACGTGCTCCATTTTGTTATCAAATATTTTTACTCTGTAACACAATTGCATCAGTACCTACCTACTGGAAAACTCGTAAAACGGCTGACCCAGTTTCAGTACGTTTGCGCTATTTCTATAATTCTATGAAACGTTGATTCTGATAATTATAATGTTTCCTGGAATTGTTGATTGTGAGGTGTATTTACGTAACATTTTTATTTAGAAATGGAAAAAACATTTTTGATAAGTTTTTTTTTTTACGAAAGAATTCATGTCTTTTTTTAAGTGTTTTCTGTAATTGCTTGGAGCCTATTTATTAATCTTCTTATTGACCATAACCAAGACAAAGTAAAAAAATAGTAGATTGTACAACTAATGCATAAAATGGCTCGTTTATACCTGAGTTATACACTCTGCTTTTCACTTCGATTGCGAGAAAATGAAACAGGCATAAAGTATACAGTACATAAATAATAAAAAATGTTGCAAAGCGTAGCCAATTCCCGCCACGAAACTTTTTAAAAGTTTTTTTTTTATTTTCAACATGTGTCATTCGACTTGGGTACTTCATACTGCCAACGCCAAGTCATAAAAACGTTTCTTTGCGTTTTTAAATAATAAATGACAACGATTTTATCTGATTTTATTAAATTAACGATAGAAAACACGGAAGTGATATAAATTAAAGAAAATGAAATAAATCACGACTGTAATCTGCGAAGTTTTTTTGTGCGTGTGGCTGTTGGGCCATGAAAACTCTCGACCCGGCGCCATTCGTTACAGACTGTATCAAGAGGTGCGGCATGAAAAGCTTTCATGAACATTATTATTTCTTATTTTAGGAACAATACTATAGCGTTAATGAATAAGTAAATTGTAAACGTAGTAAATTGTAGGCATGGATTTATCGAATTATTTCATCACCACTGCTCTCAAAACGGTGAAGGAAAACGTCGTGAGGCAACCGACGGTCCTAGAACCAAATATTCGAAGACATGTGACATCTACCAACCCGCACCGGGACCGCGTGGTGGATTACGGCCCGCTCACAGAGAGGAGGTCTATGTCCCAGCAGTGGGCACGTTAAAGGCTGATTATGTGATGAATATGTAGGTAACAATGTCGGTCAGTGGGTCGTCTTATGTCACTGCAGGGCCTCTTCCACAATCCATCTTACTTTAATCACACTAATCACACTAATATTATAAAGGCGAAAGTTTGTGAGTGTGTGTGTGTGTTTATATGTTTGTTACTTCTTCACGCTCAAACCGCTGAACCGATTTAGATGAAATTTGGTATAGAGATAGTTTGAGTCCCGGAAAAGGACATAGGCTACTTTTTATCCCGATATTCCCACGGGATCGACATTTACGCGGGTGAAACCGCGGGGCGCAGCTAGTAATATTATAAATTCGAAAGTAACTCTGTCTGTCTGTCTGTATGTTACCTTTTCACGCCTAAACCACTGAACCGATTTAAATGAAACTTGGTATAGAGATAGTTTGAGTCCCGGGGAAGGACATAGAATAGTTTTTATCCCGATATTCCCACAGAATCAACACTTATGCGGGTGAAACCGCGGGGCGCAGCTAGTAGAACAATATGAAAAGAAACCATTACTCAAATGATTCACAATATGAAGTTTATTATGCAACCAGTATGTTTACAAAGTTAGCCATACACGCGAGCTTGAAACGTTGCCTCTTATCGGACGCACGTTTTCACGCGTCAAACTGAAAAACATAAAAAAGGAGAAATAAATATGACTAGGTCGTGTGCTAGGGTTGCTGGCTTTACTGCTTGGTTCATAAAAAAACTTATAGTACTTACTAGCTGCGCCCCGCGGTTTCACCCGCATAAGTTTCGATGCCGTGGGAATATCGGGATAAAAACCATCCTATGTCCTTTCCCGGGACTCAAGCTATAATCTATACCAAATTTCACCTAAATCAGTTCAGTGGTTTAGGCGTGAAAAGGTGACATACAGACAGACAGACAGAGTTACTTTCGAATTTATAATATTAGTATGAATAGTTTTTTTTTTTTTTAATGAATTTGACGATCTTCACAGGTATCTTTATAAAAACTGAATTTTATCCCAATTCGTATCACCTAACATTTTCATGAAAAATGATACAGAAATTCATTTTCTTGGATGGGGGGCTGGCTTATTTAGTCTCCTTACCCTTTACAAAACAAGGTTTCAATCTAGTTTAACCGGCTGATGCCGTAATTACAGACACAATATAAAAGCCATTGTGTCTCGCGTGGATCCTCGTTTAAGCATACGAAGGGTTAAGCCACCGAGCCCGTTATTCAATTAAGAACCTAACTGTTATAGAAATGAAGTTGTTTATACAAAAATAACAGCTTAGTTCTGTGCTTAGTTGTCATTTTAGTAATAGAAATAAAGTTCGAAATATAAATACTGGCTCGAAGGTTTAGGCTAGAACTAAAGTTAGATTTCGTTTTGTAATAAGACGACTTAAGTTTTGTCTAGGTACCATTATTTACGTAACTCAAAATTACATGCATTAGGTACTCGTATACGTGTACAGTCACCAAAAGAAATAAGTAACCAGGGTCCTCGGATATAGTTGAAGTTTAGTAAGAAACCGATGGATGTTTTCGAATGTAATTTGATTTGATAAATTAACTATTTGTTTTCTAAATAAATAAAAATAAAAAGCCTTTACCTCTTACAAACTTGAAAAAAAAACTTAAAAAAGTACCTAAATAACAGTGAGATGACTCTTATGTAAAAAGTATATAATTTTTTTTTCTATTAATTTAATTTTGGTAAATCCTTTTTCGGCGTAAAAACTTTCCGTCACCATAAGCTATAAGTGTTTGCCAACCTATAAAAAAGTTAGGTATTTTCGACAACCTATAAATAAAAAGTTAGTTTTTATTATTTAAAATTTTTACTACCCAACTGGCAAGCAATAAACGTGATGCAACTTTTGCACACCTGCGATATTATTTCCATGTATAAGTGAATATAGTGAATACTAAATCGGCAATGACTTTGACGCATCCATCCATAATATTATGCTATAAAAGAGAAAAGATTTGATTTTCTGTTATTTGATGTTTGTTACGGTTTCACGCTAAAACGGCTGAACGGATTTGGATGAAACTTGGCAAATGGGTAGTTCATGACCTGGACGCATACCTGGATTAGGACATAGGAGACTTTTTATCCCGATATACCCGCGGGAGCGATACTTAGGTATGCGGGCGAAACCGCGCAGGGTGCAGCTGGTAATATTAAAAAATCTAAAGAATTCTTATCTGTCTGTCTGTTACCCTACCACCCCTTAACGGCTGAGCGCATTTGCATGAAAATTGCACACGGCTAGACCATGATCTGGGTTTGGAGTTCTAGCTCAGAAGGCAAATTCTCGTAATTTAAAACGTTCAAAATCTAGTCGCAGTCTCATCTCGGCGACAAACAAATGTCAAAAACTTGTCAAAATGTAGGGAAATTAAAGGTATTTTTGACAGATTGAGACTGAGATCAGACTGTGAACGTTCTTAAAATTACGAGAATTGCCCCTCATGTCTTAACCTAACTTAGGACAGAGGATACATTTTATTCCGATAGAAAGTTCCCTTTGGATAATTTTCGCCCTCGTTGGTAAGTATTACAAGAGCCACCGCGCACTAGCGACTTTTTGTTGACCGATACTTTGATCGTTCAGGGAATTATGATGGAGCTACATTGAAGTGCACGCGTTTGATCGGGCGATTTTTAATCTCCAAATGCGGGCACTTCAATATAACTCTATACTGTTTCCCTGAACGATCAAACTATCGGTCAACAAAAAGTCGCTAGTGCGCGCTGGCTTTAAATGTACTCAAAGGCGACATGTTTTTAAACGTGACGTAGTCGGCATCATCGGCATGTGTCTTTCTAAGAGCTGCTTGGTGCAACATGTGCTTCTTCTATTGTTTGAAACGACCAAGATTAAAGAGCTCAGCACCCTAATTGCGTAACAAACTATCATTTACAATCTAAATCATTTTGAAGGATGTTGCTAATCCATTGCTTTATATTTTAGAAAACTTTGTCTGCTCAACAATGTAAATATCGCAATGAATATTGTTGATCTGTTGTTGAATGTTGTTGATAGTGTGTTACACAATCACCGTGTTAGTGACTTGTTCACTATTTAATGGTTCTTTATGTAGGTATGTGCATTAAACTAGACCACAAAATAAACTGGTATTCATTAAGGAAGAATCATTATGACAATCAGTTATCAAGTCAATCTATAAACTGCTGACATGCCGCATTCACTAACCCCTCAGAATACAGAACAAATCTGTATTCTGAGACTAACCCTTACTAAGGCCTGAGTTCACCAACATTCTAACCACGGGTTAGGTATTTAAACAGTTGGTTTATGTCAAATTTCCTAAGGAAATTTTAAACATAGAACTGATTAAATATTTAATCAGTTGATTTAAATGTTGGTGAACACAAGGCTAACTATCTGTCAAGCGCCGCTAATGAGACACAATTGATTTTCTATTGTTTCGTCGCCGATCGGCGAACCGCGCCGCTTGACCGGTTAGAATACTACAGTCGGAAATATAAATTATATTTACTAACAGCACTTTTAGCACATGAGGTATAAAAGCACATAACTTTATTTTATAAAAAATGTTTTTCACGTAGAAAATCCAACAAGAAAAAGAAAAATTTTTCTTCAAAAAAGTATTGGCCCACCCACGTGGGAAGCCAACAACAAACAACTTTATTCCTTCTGTTCAAACTTGTTTCAAATTGATGTTATTTCAAGTTAAACAAATATCAACTTTATTTTAATCTGTCAAGCTCAGCTAATGAGACACAATTGATTTTCTATTGTTCCAATGGGCGACGCGCGCCGCTTGACTTGGTTAATGGTGATTAAGTTGATTTCAGATTGACTAGCACTATGGAAAATGTTATAAAAATGTTTGAAGTTGTAGCGTAAATTGAACTTTATTGTTTAGGAATTAATTTTTCCATAAACTCACATTTGTTTATATATCGCGAATACAAGTTACAGACTGATATTGTATAAAAAAAATGATTTATTCTCAGTGTCAGCAAATAGATTTCGTTCTGCTTTGTTAAAGAAACTTAAGGATTCCGATATATAGTTATTTGAACAGACTTGTAGTCTTACTCGCATAGATTGTTCATTAGTAAAGTTATATGAATTGTATATGCTGTGGATAACGGTGTGAGTTTCACATTTATATAATGTCTTTGTTTATATTGTTTGCGCAGATGTAATGTGTTACTGTTTGTTTGTCCCAAATAAATAAATAAAAATAAATAAATAAAAAGCAAAGTAAAGCGCCTGTCTGGGTTCGAACCTACGACCTACAACTCGTAAGTCGCGACCGTTACCACTGGGCCACCACTGCTCTACTTTGTGTAAATTATTTCATCACCACTGCTCTCAAAACGGTGAAGGAAAACATCGTGAGGAAACCGGCATGTCCTGGAACCAAAAATTCGAAGACATGTGACATCTACCAACCCGCACTGGGCCCGCGTGGTAGATTACGGCCCGCTCCCTCTCACAGAGAGGAGGCCTGTGTCCCAGCAGTGGGAACATTATAGGCTGATTATGTATGTTATGTATGTATGTAAATAAAAAGCTCATGAAAGATAAAACGTGGGAAGAAGATCTACATAATCTGGTGGCGTTCACTTAGTTGCAGAACATTCGCGTCGTCGAAGCACGTTGTGCCCACAACATGGAGGACAACGTGACCGGAGTGTATTCTCGGCGTTGAATTATACCGGCTTATGATAATATTCGACACGATTTCGCATTCCATGTGCTGGGTCTGTAAGTATGTAGGGTACCGATGTGTACGGAGTTGTTTTGGTTTTAGAATGTGGTGTGCACGTTTTATGTAGAACTAGCTTCTGCCCGCGGCTTTGCTCGCGTGGCCTACAGGAAACAAATGATTTTTTTTTCCTGAAACAAACATTATAAGCGCTCTCATTTCCTCTCAATTGAGTTGAGATATACCTCAGAGAAATCCTACCTAATACCTAAGTACTTAATAGGTAAATACCACCGCGCTGCCTCGTACGTCCTGCACGTCATCGTGTCCGTCTACCATGCCGTGTAGGATTTTCAAAGCCCTAATTGACTCTGTTGGGGGATGATTTTGGAAAAACTGTGATTCACGTATCTCATTAATTTAATTGAAGAGTATGTGTACCAATTTTCGAGTCAATCAACCCAGACAATAAAAAGTTTCACAGAAAATTCAACCTCACCCTCTTATGGGTGGAATTTCGAAAAACCCTTTCTTAATGGATATCTACTCTTCACAAAGAACACACCCTCTAAATTTCATGTCTCTAGGACTAGCGGTTTAGGCTTTGCGTTTATTTAAGGTCCCATTAAAATATATGGACAAACTATTAGAAATCATTCAGACCACCAAAATAAGGACGATGGTAAAAAAATATATAAGAAAAACGCATTAGATACTTGAGAAGAAAAATACCAGCTAACAAAAATAAACTAATGTGCCGGCAATTTATTATTTTAAGTCAAAATAAAATCACTTTAATCAGTGTTTTTTTTTTTGCTTGGATATCATATCATTGGTTAGACGCACTGAGTGTTGTGTTAAAATTTGTCCATCTATTTTAATGGGACCCTGTATATCAGTCAGTCAGGACTTTGAATTTTAAATAATATACAGATAACCATTGAAATAATATATAAATGCAGATAACTAATACATTCATCTCGCTTGTATTCCCCGTAGGGTTAGGGAGAGGTGTTATGTACCTCTAGCTGGTACTGGTGAAATGTGGGTGTTTTGTAGTACACCCACAGTTCGCCAGTTACGTTTAAGTCCCATGTAATAGGGGGCGAGCCTAGCATGAACCGGGCACAAATCCAGACTTCATGCTGCTTCTGAGAAATTCCAGATGGAAAACCCAATAACACTTTGCCCGACCCGGGAATGGAATCCACGAACTCAGCAGTGGCGCTTGCGACCACTAGACTGACGAGGTGGTGTATCTAATACATTCATGGATTGCAACTTTTATTAGGTGCAATGCTGAAATATACAGGGTGAAATTGAACACATGCGACAAATCGAAATGGGAGATTATACTCATCATTATGAACAACTTTTACTATGCAATGGAAGCAAACCTGAAATCGCGAAAAAAAAAATCTGCTGTTAAAACGTTTCAAAAATAAAAAATGTAGCAAGAAATGTGAATTCTAAAGTATTATTTTTCTCAAAATTGCCGGGTTTTGTTTGATGCCTTTTTGCACAAAGATATAGTTAAGGTATCCCCACAGAAATACCAGTACAGTATCGCTATTGGTTCATAGACGACTTCCCATACAAATTAAAACAGTCTCCTTTAAGAATAAAACTATATTTTTGCCATCGACACGCTAAGTAGAAGATTATAATGTTTTTGAATATTGTATCCTATGATTATGACCTCTAAAGGCAACCCGCACTCTAATTGCGTAACACACGATCAATCTGAATCATTGAAAGATATTGCTAGTCCATTGCTTCATATGTTCAAAACAATTTTCTGCTCAACAACGTAAATAACGCAATAAATGCTGTTAACCTGTCATAATGAAAACCATTGCTGCTTATAGTGTGTTACGCAATTACCCTACAGACCCGTGCATTCGTAAGAAAACGTTATTTTGCAGCGCACGTTTGCGATCTTGTGCCGATAAACCTGTTACATAACGTGAGTTCAAGAAACTGTCTAAATTCGGAAAGTTAGGAATAACCATTTACATAATTAAGCTAAGAGTTCTGTTCATAATCATAATCAGCCTATAATGTTCCCACTGCTGGGACACAGGCCTCTTCTCTTGGGAGAGGAAGTGGGCCGTAATCCACCACGCGGGCCCAGTGCGGGTTGGTAGATGCCACATGTCTTCGAATTTTTGGTTCTAGGACATGCCGGTTTCCTCATGATGTTTTCCTTCACCGTTATGAAAGCAGTGGTGATGAAATAATTTACACAAAGTAAAGCGCCTGTCTGGGTTCGAACCTACGACCTACAACTCGTAAGTCGCGGCCGTTACCACTGGCCCACCGCTGCTCTCCACAGCAGAGTTCTGTTCACGCATCATTAAATCCAATAAAAATACATACCTATCAAGTTTAGAAAATCATTTTACGTCCTTTGAAATGGTATAAAAATCAACTGACAAAAATCCCTGAATTAATCAAATCGAAATAAAAATCACCATCGATTTACCACTCCTAAACAATTGAAAAGAAAAAACAATAAGTACCAAATTGCAAACATGGCGATTAAAAGTCACACGTTCGGTACATACACGCAAGTCCGTATCCTACACGTGCTTTAAATGTACGAGAAACCGATTGCGCGTCACGTTATAAATGCGTGACAGCGTGACGGCGTAGCGGATTACAGGTGACTACGAGGTGAAGCGCTACGGGAACCCGCTACCGGCTACGCGCTACGGGGTACGGGTTACGCCTACGGCGTACTGGTTTTTGGAGATAGATTCCAGGATTTTATCTTATTTTATAGTCGTTTTTCGTCCTCAGACATGAGGGACCGACTACAGAGAGAGAGATAGTCGTTTTTAGTAATTAGGTAAATGTTTTCTTATTATTTCAGATTTGTTGATATTTGGTTTAAGTGTCTTTCTAGAAAAAGAAAAAAATATATTTTACCTATAGCAAATTATTTTCTAAAAATATCAAATGTCTTCTGATATTCCCATAAACTGAAAATTGATTCAATATAAATTATTTTCTCTACCTTAACGAAAAGCAATTAAGAACCTACAAACAAAAATAACAATACCGATATCGCATACCAACAGCACAAACTACCTACATACGAGTACTTCCTTATCTACTACTACTACAACAACTTGCGATTACTACCGCATTTACTATTTACGAGGCGTTCGTCAGCCAGCGTGTTTGCGACACGTGTCGTATCGACGAGCTGTTTTGAAACCCACACGTTACGTGCATATTAACAAGGTGTCATTTGAGTTGTCACGATATGTGTAGACTTGTACCGTCTTATTACAAAACGAAATCTAACTTTAGTTCTAGCTTAAACCTTTGAGACAGTATTTGTATTTCGAACTATATTTCAATTTAGGCAAAGTTCTTAATACTTACTAAAATGACAACTTAGCACCGAAGTAGGCTGTCATTTTTGTATAAAGAACTGCATTTCTATAACAGTTAGTTTCTTAATTCAATAACTGGCTAGGTGGTTCAGACCTGCATAGCTATTCACAAACACTCGATACTCTTCCGTATCGTATCGAACATTAATCATTGTTATCGTACGAATCTTCTAAACGCTGTTCACAAGTCCAAAACCCGAAAATTTTGTCAGTTTAAATCAAATAGACGCCCGCTATTCTTCCAACAGCTATTTGCTGTTGAGGGCAAGTCAAATCAGGTTATCGAAATGTCAGATTTTAGATACGATAGCCTGTCGTATAGTTGTGAATCAGGGCTCTGATCCACAGAATAACAGACTAATAGTACTACCTGATGTAATGAAAATCCTTGTATTGTAATAAGGCGGTTAGAGTTATAGGTGTAGGTTGCAGACAAAACCGGCTGAAGATTAATTGGTAGCTGAAGTATGACCTCGCAAGGCTTTGATAACTAGGATCACTTTTTGAAGTTCCAGTTTCCCTGAAGAGACAACTTCTTGAGGGTTTTCTCTCGCCAAATCTGTATGGTGCATGGTACACTAGCAGCGCCCCGCAGTTTCACCCGCATATGTTTCGATCCCGTAGGAATCTCGGGATAAATACTATCCTATGTCCTTTCCCGGGACTCAAACTATCTCTATACCAAATTCCATGCAAATCGGTTCAGCGGTTTAAGCATGAAGAGGTAAAAGCGAAAAAAATATTAGCCGCCCCATGCATTTGGGTCGAGTTGTCTACGGGACAGTTGATAATTTTTTCGCGTACATATCTACACGGTACCATCTTCTTGAACTAACGACATCATCACAAGGCATATTTTACAGACATATTTTAGTTTACTCTCAAAACAGCAAGGAAAACATCGTGAGGAAACTGGCATGTCCTAGAAACAAAATTCGAAGACATGTGACATCCACCAACCCGAACTGGGCCCGCGTAGTGGATTACAGTCCACTCCCTCTCATAGAGAGGAGGCTCGTGTCCCAGCAGTGGGAACATTATAGGCTGATTATCATAGGTACTGTAAGTTTGATCAGGCTTGCCTTAGTTGCATATATTTTTTCTGTGATATAAATTACACGTCTATCGGGATTGTTGATAACAATAAATGGCTCAAACGTAAAGAATGAACAACTGATTCCACATTATTTATTCTTGATTAGGATCATAAAAATAAGATACCCGACACTGTAAAGCAATTGGTCAATTAAGACACCTCAAAAAGTCACGATATCACCATATACAGTATCAAAGTAATATTAATCTCTTAATTGACATTCCATAAAGGCACTGACACGGTGGCATACAGCCAAGAATGTCTTGTTATTATCATCCCATTCAAAGTGCGACCTTAGGTGGCGTCAGGTATCTTTGACATGACCAGCACCCTTATTGCGTAACATACTTTCAATTACAAACTGAATGATTTGATTGTCGTTTGGGTTTCTTCGGAACATTGTGTAGCAAAAATAATCCAAAAAATCGTATATGTATGTACTGTACCTACATTTTAGCACCGATCACCAAAAAATTGGTCAATTAAAGTCAATATGAAAACTGCTTCCCTGCTTGAACATCATCTTACTTATATTATTTATATGCAAGGCTTAGGGTTCCTCTTTTAAATAGTGCATCCTCCCCCGTCCTGTCAACCCATTTTGCCACGGGATTTCTTACATTCCATATCTCGACCACTATTCTATAAAAAAAAATTGTCCTAACCCAACGTGAATCTTTTTTTAGGTTCCAAGGAATACAAGACATTAATTGAATTTAGTCTACGTAGGTATTTTGTTTACGTACGTATTATCCACGCAAAAGCAACATCGCATTGGCCGAGATCCACGTCGATACGGCCGCGAGTTCGAATAGTAAACAATTTTATCGGAAACTCCACGAACGAAACTATGAACAACTTTCGCAAGTTAATGTTATGTTTACACTCAAAAAGTTAACCTGTAACCTTCCGTAGTTCTATAGTTTTCCGTCCCTATAGCTTTGTGTTGCAAAAGTTCAATAAGGGATTCTTCGTGAATTAAAGGTTATTTCTCAGGTCTGAAATTAAAATATTTTCCCAGTAGCAAGGGATCAATGATTTATTTCAGGCCACAGTAAGACAGTATTGTCTTGTCTGCTAAAATAACATTCTGTCATCTGTTTTCTGTTTTAATCAATTCGTGTATCTATGCAGAGCACCAACCATGCCTTACGAAACACGACATGAGCGTATATTCTCAAGGTAATAGAGAGACTAACATTCAACATTCGAAGTAAATGGCTACAGTTCAGCCGGCGAGAGGATACGTTCTTGACACCTGTGAGTTTCATACAAACGAATACGTTTTTTTACGTATTCGTTTTTATGAAACTCACAACTCACACGAATTTGATCTTTATTAGGTACTAGACCTGGTCAAAATTGCTGGACGACTCTGGCTTAGGAAGGCTAGAGACGGAGAAGAGTGGCGTGCATTGCAGGATACCTACACTCATCATTGGATGGCGAAAGACTGAAGAAGAGAAAAGAGAGCAACTAGAACTGTCGCACTGAAAGGTGGCAGGACTGTAAGACAAAGCACACATGTCATAACCCTAAAAGCTATAAAATATCTTAAAATAAATATCATGTCGTTGCCGGTAACATAAAAGTCCACGTTCCCAAACGGTAACAAAACAAACAACACAACAATGTCAACTTAGAAAACTTTCAACTTGTAAATACACATTTCTTCCCAACTTTTCTATTTATAAAAGAAAAAGAAACGTGCAAATTAAGAATATTGCACGTTGATCGCATCACGTTGGTTCCCCTGATCGCAAAAATAGCTTTTAATTTGTTTATTTTATCAGAAATACGTTTACGTTTGGTATTATTATTAGGAAATACACTTACGTAAAGCATGTGCCATGTGTATAAGTATGTGTGACATGCTGTCTGCGAGTTGTGGATTAACAGATAAGTAAGCACATGTCGGGAAACGTGATTGGCCTTCTATTTAGAAATTCAGAGAGTCAAAAGAGTTTGTTTGTTGGAACGCGCTGAGCTCTGGAACTACCAGTCAGATTTGAAAAATTCTTTTTGCATTTGATAGCCCAATTCTTGAGGAATGCTATAGGATTCCTAGTACTTAACATCACGTTAGGAGCCGAGCAAAAACGAGAAAGTCAGAAATAACGGTAAGTGAAACCGAAGTAAAGCGCGGGCAGGCGATGCGATAGGGTGAGACGGGGGATCAAGAAATTTCACGCGGACGAAGTCGCGGGCAGAAGCTAGTCTGCAATAATTTTTTACCTTCTCTTGAAAGATTTATTAGTGCCTGTGGTTTAAAAGCTATTTGTGTTGAACAGGAAACATTCAACCTCTGAATTAATTTGTACGTATCCAAATGCGTCCACATATTACGGCTTCGTTCATACATTCCCCCATAATTAAGTAAAACTTTTTTTAGGGAAATAATTCTATTTACGTTCATTGAACACATTTTCTTACATCTGTTACAGACTGCGGGGAAATTGCGTAACACAATATCAGTAGCACTTTCATTTTGACAGTTCAACAACAGTCATTGCGTTATTTACGTTGCTGAGCAGATACATTTTTATAACATCTGAAGCAATGGATTTGCAATATCCTTTAAAAAATAAATAAAGCTTCTAAAGAACTTTTCCTTTTAAAACTGGATTGGAAATACATGGGAAATACCCATCTACATAGACTAGAAAATTTCCAAGAAAACTTCCTTCAAAGACAAAACATACAAAATAGGTACAGCTACCTACTCAGTTACAATGAAAAACAATAGTAATTTCCTCATCAAGTGTTGATTTCTAATCGCTTCATTTGCGAACGGTCTATTGTTTCAGGTACTGTTATGTAGGTAGGTACTTGCGCGTGCGACGAATCAAACGACGTCGGTGTTGCGTCGGAGCAGTGACGAATCGCGACGTGGACGAATGCAGCTATGAGTCCAATCTGCATTTTAACAGTAGGGCTGACCAAAGAATTCCTTTATTTATTTTATTATTTATGTACAGTTATTTAGATTCAGTAACGTTTAGAAAACGTGTCCTCTGAATTATCTTTTATTTTTTCCTGAATTTCTGTGATGGCATCATGTTTTTTTAATTCGGGTTCTTACTTGAAAGTACTTATAGTTTCGAAATTTTCGCCATCTTTTCTTTCGCATACATACAAACATAAACTCTCGCCAGTTTTCACGTTTTCTGTTTCTTCTACTCGTTCTATCTTTATAGCGGCTACCTAACCAATCTCGATTCTTACGATTCCCAAAATATCTCCTACAATCTTAAGCATCGATCATCCTTTCATTAATTAATATTCATTCTAAAAGTTCAATACATTATTCGTTTTATTAATAAAACTTTTTACAACGAAATCTATAAATATCCCCCCGCATATTGTTTTCGACCGTTTATCGTTGAGGCATCGTCCCTAAGCCGCCGCGCTGCGTAGAGCGAACGCATGCTTGCCAACGTGCCTTCGACCTACGCTTTAGACCTGCCTCAACGCGTGTCATCATTCTGCTGCATGCACAAGCTACACAGTTTTAATAACCCCATTAGTTTATGTAAACCACGTGTCTAATAATGCGAGAGAATTACCGCTCGAACAGCAATTTTTATTATACTTTGCAAATTTTCTGTAACGTGACAATCGTTTTGCTTTGTCCGGTCCGTCGTTCGCTGAACGGAATTTTTATTTTTATGCGACGGCTAGAGCTACGACGGAGGCTAGTGTAGAATAGCTTAATCGGCCTATAATGTTCCCAGTGCTGGGACACAGGCCTCCTCTTTCTGTGAGAGGGAGCGAGCCATAATCCACCACGCGGGCCCAGTGCGGGTTGGTGAATGTCACCATATCTTCGAAATTTTGGTTCTTGGACATACCGGCTAAAGGCTAGTTTCATATTTGGATAATAGTGATGAAATTTAATATGAGGATGACAATGAGATATTTTTTGGAGCTATCCTTATGTATCGAAGTGCTCGCACGTGTTTGGCCACATTATTTTCTATCTCGAATATACTATATTATTAAATAGACAAATATAATGTGCGAAAAAACAAAAAACTTTATGTTTATTAAACGCCGTAATGTTTTTTTTTAATCTAGTTTTCAGCAGTGTTAGTTTTGAGCGCTTTATTATTAGCTTTGTAATTCAGATACCTACGATCATACAAAAACATTCGTCATTTTTTATCATGATAAATTAATTAGGTACACAAACTTATCAGTATTAAGTATTACGAGTATATACGTACTCGTAAACATGAAACATCAGTTTGACGTTTTGTTTTGTCGAAAAATACAAATTTTATTTACGTAACTGTAGATAAGTATTGAAGCACGTTGTATGAAACGGTTTACGTTTTTATCGATTCTAGGTAGTTAAATATTTTACTAAAAATAAAATAGGTAAGTATAATATACGTAAGGGATGTCTGGTATTACACGAATAGATAGAATAAGAAACGAGTAAGTACGGTCGAACAAGCTGTTTGACAGGCAGCTAACTTGCAACTACTTTTAAACAATGGTGTGTTGAGTTAATCAATTCTTTTACACCACTCTATTTAATTAAGGATGCCATACGCTGAAAAGTTATAACGCACAAAATAAAACTAAATATTGGCAGTGTAGTGGAAAGATGAATATTTTTGCCTGTATACAAAATAGCTTGTTGTACATAAGACTGAGGAAGTCTGAAAGTGGAAACTGAAAGGTGACGGTAACTGAAAAGTTGCATGGAAATCGGTTGTCATGGTATGGGCATGAGGAAAATGTCGTGAGGGAGTATGAATGTCGATGGCTATAAGATTATGTGAAGACCAAAGAAACGATGGATGAACTGTGTGAATGATGGTATGGTTAGAAAGGGGGTGACTACCGAGATGACGATTAATAAAGAAATATGGAAGAAAAAGCGGTGTAATTGCGTAACTGACTAACAGTAGGAATGGCTTTTATTTTGACAGTTCAACCACATTCATTGCGTTATTTACGTTGTTGAGCAGACTCATTTTCGAACATATGAAGCAATGCATTAGCAGTATCCTTCAAAATGATTCAGATTGCAATTGATAGTGTGTTCCACAATTATTAGAATGCTGGATGGTTTATTTCTAGTATACTCAAAGAGACCAGTTAAACCTTAAAATAGTCTCACCTAATCTGGAACAATCGACCACCATGTTTTGTTACAAAACGGAAGTCTACACAATATAGTAGCTTCATAAATACACATGAATACCTGTAATGTGTTTATTAATAATATTCAGTGCTTCAAACGGAAAGCGAGCGTCTTGCACGTGACCACGTGATGCATGACAAACTGTCTGACGTCATAGATATCACATTATCATTACCATTCTAAATCTGGATTAGTTTTCACGTGGCTTTTAGACCAAACAATAAGAAGATTAATTATCTTGTTCAAGAACTTGTTGATAGAATAGAACATTCTTCAAAAAATCTTATATAAAATACCCCAACCACCACCAACCACCACCACTAACCACCACTAATCCACCACCAACCACCACCACTAATCCACCACCAACCACCACCACTAACCACCACTAATCCACCACCAACCACCACCACTAACCACCACTAATCCACCACCAACCACCACCACTAATCCACCACCAACCACCACCACTAACCACCACTAATCCACCACCAACCACCACCACTAACCACCACTAATCCACCACCATCACCACCACTACTCCTTTTTTTTTCTTGATGTAAATGGTACGTATACACGCTGTCACGCTGTATGGTCGTTGCTGCCACGTGTCGCTGGGGAGTTGGGTCGTTCCTTTTAATTCCTCCACGCATTCCCGAGACAAAGGGTCTTGAACTCTTGAGAGACAGAAAGTAGTAGTAGTATTTACTACGTTTCGTAGACAGATTAGTTATTGATGTGTACTGATAATTATTATCTAATGATATACGCATACGCCAGTCAACAAAAGAGATAAGTATGCAGGATCGTCGGATATAGTTGAAGTTTAGTAAGAAATAGATGGATGTTGTCGACTGAAATTTAATTTGATAAATGAGCTGTTTGTTTTCTATTAATAAAATTAAGTTTTATGCGAGAACATCCATCGGTTTCTTAGTAAACTTCAACTATGTATATCCGACGATCCTGCATGCTTATCTCTTTTGTTGACTGTACATAGGTGGGTACGTAAACGATGTAAGTAAGTATCCACTAGACTATGCTAGAATTTACCGTGTTTATTTAGGTACGAGTGGGTCTGTTTGTGACGTTTGTAGACAATACAAGTGGGTTGTGGGTGTGTTAACTGCCTTATTTTCTGTAGGTGTATAAAAAAGGCGCGGTCTGGAGGCTGGGCTGCTGCCTTTTCAGTTCACCCTGTGACCCAGTAAAAGTTCAATCATATCGACATTTAACGACATGGCGAATTTCAGCAAACTTTTATACCTAGAATATCTAGATATATCTTATCCTGAGATTAAATTTTGAATTTTTGACAGTTTTGCCATACTATTACCGTCAGACGTCAATTTTATTCCACAGATAAAATATATTATGAACTGACTTCGCTAAAATCAGCATTTCTAATGATGTCTCGACACAGGACGAATAGTAGCCTATTATGAGGCATGTGTTCAATGGTGAACAGAGTAGATTCATTTTCTGTCCAGGTGCCGTATTATGACGGCTTAATGCCATCATGATTCTAGTGTAAGAGAGAGACGGAGCTATACATAACCGATACCACCATCCCTTTTTCGCACTGGAATCATGATGGCATTACTACTTCGTAATACGGCCTCTGTAGTCTTTGCCTGCGTGCACGTTGCAGGAAATTATGGACGCTACTGACGATTAACTCTCGTAGCTAAGAAGCTGACATATTTAGGTTGCAGTCGACATGCTAAGAAGAAAATCTAGTCTTTCAGAGAAAGAAACGATCATTTTTACTATGGGTATATTCGTGGCTAAGGTTAAGCTACGCTTGCCGCGGTCGGTTCGTGGATAGGTGGCCATCCATTACATATCGAGACTCTTCCTTGCCTTGGAGAGCCGTTGGTTCCGGCTATCATTCGTATAGATCTTTGAAGTCGTACGGGTAGTCAGAAGCCCAAACCTCTGACAACCAGTCTTCATCATTTCAGCATTTCAGCATTTCAGCCGAAAGACGTCCACTGCTGGACATAGGCCTGAACATAGACCAGTCTTACCAAGGGGTATTGTGTTATCTAATAACTGGGTTGTGGAGGTCAGATAGGCAGTCGCTACATGTAAAATACTGATATTCAGCTGCATCCGGTTAGACTGGAAGCCGACCCCAACACAGTTAGGAAAATGCTAGGCAGATTGATTAAATTCGTAGCCTCATGCTCCAAGGTAGCGTAGCTCAAAATACATAGAATTTCACTATCATGGTTTCCGTTTTCCACTTTTCAATTTCCCGATCATTAACTCGATAAATCCCTTTTATAAAATATTCGTTCCCTCCCTAGAGACCGTTCGATCGAAAATCCATTCCATTTCGGTCCAGAGCGCACCCAAATTGAATTACTGTCGGATCTCGGTACCGGCGTCAAACTAAGTTAGGCTAATGGGAAGAGGCGCGTAGGCATGGCACGTGTCTCCTGTATATGTGTGCCTCATCGCACGCACACATGCATGACACGTGCATGTTATACCTACACAAGTGTTAGCAGCAGTTTTTTGTCTAGGAATATCGACCAGTAAAAAGTTGTCAAATGCTTTACAAGTGCCAGATTAATTTAAATACTTTTTTGCTGCACCTGACTGGTGACTGGCTATTCTATTCTGCCTCATATTATTATCTTGTTAAGAGCTATTTTCGTAAGTATATTAAACGAGGACGGTAGACGTATGTAGTTTTAATTGAATTTTGATTGTGCGTGTTGATGAATTACGTAGGCATGTCTGAACAGCACCCTAATTGCGTAACACGCTTTCCATCACACTCTGAATGATTTTGAAGAATATTGCTAGTCCATTGCTTCATATGTTCGAAAAATTTGTCTGCCCAACTACGTACATAACGCAATTAATGTTGTTGAACCGTGAAATTTAAAGCCATTGCTACAGTTAGTGCGTTGCGCAATTACCTCGCTGAAACATTTTGAAGGATAAGTTCGAAAAAATATTCTGCTCTACAACGTAAATGACGCAATGAATGTTGTTGAACTGTCAAAATGAAAGCTAGTGCTACTGATAATGTATTACGCAATTACCTCGTAGTTGATTCCTGCAGTATTGAGGCCAGTAGCGTCTGTGTAAGTTAAGATTGTAATCTGCATCTATTAGTCTGTGCCTACTAGTAATTTATGAAGTGTCATCTGCTGTGCATCATGCTGAGATAGGAGCCTTTTGGCCTCGTATAGGAGTTTCTGTCTCATTTTCCTCTTTGTTACATTTTTTTTTTATATAACTTGGTTTTTATTTTTTACTGTGTTTAGTTTAGTTTGTGTTTTTCTTGTACGAGTCACAATAAATACTTTTTCTTTCTTTCTTTCTGTGTCTATGACCCACTAGGTAACAGATTTAAGGTCTGTCTTCAGCTATTTCTATCTGGCTGATACTAAGCTAAATTATGTTACAATTAGCTACATCTAAATCTGTGAGCTGACTCCAAATCTCTAATAATAAAGCTGAAGAGTGTTTGAACGCGCTAATCTTAGATGCTACCAGTCGGATTAGAAAAATTATTTTTGCATTTCATAGCCCAATTCTTGAAGAAGGCTGTCCATCACGCTAGGACTCCTAAGAGCAGTGGCGGTTTTACACATTTGCCGCCATTAGACTATTAAAATTTTGCCGCCCTTACCGACCTCTACAATAATGTCCCATATCTTTTGTATACTGCTTCGACACGCTTAATTTCATCGCCTTTTCTTAAAAATACTTAACATTTTCTCGTTCAGCTACGAAAAACTTGTAAAGAGATTTGTAAAGATCGGCAACTGTGATCAAATCTATGGTAAAAACCTGGATTTGAGAATTCATTTTGTTTATTCTTTCCAAAGAAAGAATGGTAGGTATATAAATATATTTTTTTTTTTCAGTAAGACATTGAAAAAAATGTTAGCCCCGTACATCTGTATCCCAGATAATGCTAGCGGTATTCATAGGAAAATTGTGGAGCAAGTACAGCCAGCAAAAAAAAATAAAATACTCGTAACATCGTTGATGGAACAGGGTGTGTTTTTGCACCCGCCGCCCCTAAAATCTGCCGCCCTAGGCTCCAGCCTACTCAGCCTGTTGGTAAATCCGCCACTGTCTAAGAGCTGAGCAAAAAGAAAAAACAGAAAGAACGCTGAGCGAAATAAAGTAACAGCGGAGGCAAGCGATGCGATGCGACGGGTTGAATTGAAGGTCGGTATTTCGCAACACTCGATATTGTAATTTAGGATGTTACAACAATACATTTCGGCAAAACTTCTCAACATTTTATTACCCTGAAATAAATCCGAAAGAAGAAAATTATTATAAGTAATTGTGGCACATGCCAATGCGTGTGCCAGTTATGTAACTCTGACACATTTGCTGATAAAGTTTGTTGTACCAAGTGTACCTACGGATGTTACTATGTGGTACAAATCATCATGGAATACCGAGACACAATGCTTGTACAACGTGCTTAGTGACTCAGGAACTGTCTCGAGAGTCACGTTGCAAAGTTGAGCAAGTTCGTAACAATAGACGATATGACGATGGTAAATCTTAGTGTGCATACAGACGAGCGACACGTGTCGACGACAAAGGCAACGGCAACCGTACAGAACAAGAACATGCCGCTTGCGTAGTTCAGCACCGTACTCAAATACACAAGTGACATACTTATTGTCGACGGCAGCCGCCCTCGCGTGACCGCGTCGCCAGTTGCAGTTGCCTCTGTGTCACCGTAGGATTGTGAACACTATCGGTCTTATTACAAAAAAACGCTTAAGTACTGGTTTAAACCAAGACTAAAAGGTCTAGGATTGTGACGGTATTAAAGTTAGTACCAGTATCAAAATGTGTCCCGATTACAAAACGAAGACTATCTGAGGATCTGTTAGTACCAAAGAAGGTCCATGGTTCAAATAATATCCACAGATAAGAAGCAAAAATGGCATTCTTTCATTCGTTCGTACAGGTTTTATTTGAAGCAACGTTCTGTTTCTCTAACTATTGATATTATAATAACACTTGAAATGATTAAATAATTATTAATCAATACAAAAATATGTCATAAATTATTCTTTGTTCAGGTTACAATATAATGAACAAGCGCAACTTGTACTTTGACGCGCTGTTTATAATCCAGTTGTCATATTTTGTAACACCTCTAGCTTGAAATGGAGTGAATTACATTCGGGGACAGCCCGCGTCATTTGAAGCAAATGTTTACGTCTTTTTGAATAAATAAATGCACTTTTATTTATTAATACGAGTAGATATTATTCTTAGTATTTCTATTACTAACTGTTTGTTAGTTGGTTTTTTCGTGAGTTGTTGTGTGTGATTAAACGTGAGCTAGCTAAGAAATGGAACAACAAAAGAAAAAACGGGGTGAAAACTGGAGTTCTGAAGAAAAAGTTAGTGAAACCTAATTTTATAATTAATATTAGGTAAACAATGCTTTGTTTCATCTTATTTCAACTACCTAACGCGAATGTTCTTATTATTATAGGAAATATTGCGTGAGCTTATTGCTGAATCAGCACATATTATAGAAGATAAGTCCACGAAAACCTCAGTAAATATGCAGAAAACTAAAGAGTGGAAGAATATACGGATTAAGTAAGTACTTATTGCTTTTATTATCTGTACAAGTATGTTATTTACGTGATATTAATCGATATTTATCATTTTTAGATTGAATGAGATAATATCTCATTCAATCTAAAAATGATAAATTAAATAAAATAAAAAATAAATTCTCCATCTGATCGACATTTACCAGATATTATCTGGTAAATGTCGATCAGATGGAGAATTAAAGTTGGCTTGGAAAAGAATGAAGTTGTCCGCTAAATCCAACTTATCTACGCATAGACGGGACCAATCAGACCAATAAGACAGGCGGTGGCGACAAACCACCATCACCTTCTCCTGAGGACTTAAAAATAATGGCGATTGCTCCTCACGACTTTGTCATTGAAGTTAATGACTACGATAGTGATGCATTGGTAAATAAAACTTCCTAAAAATGATAGGCAATAATTTCTTTATAATAACATAGGACACAAAACACTGGACTACCTACTATAGCATAATACACTTCTATAAAGTCATTTTCGGGCCCAGTGCGGGTTGGCAGATGTCACATGTCTTCGAATTTTTGGTTCTAGGACATGCCGGTTTCCTCACGATGTTTTCCTTCACCGTTTTGAGAGCAGTGGTGATGAAATAATTTACACAAAGTAAAGCGCCTGTCTGGGTTCGAACCTACGACCTACAAGTTGTAGGTAAGTCGCAGCCGTTACCACTTGGCCACGACTGCTGTAAATGTTAAAAGCAAATTTTAATTACATACACACACATATTGTATATAAATATTATGGCTAAAAATAATCGTAAAAATATTTGCTTCAAGTGTACCTACAAGTTGCATTACCTTATATATTTTATGGAACAATCTTAGCTATAACATAATTTACAATCACTATCAAAATTCGACTGGGAACCCTAACCCTACTTTAATAACTATTACTAGTACATGTTAAAAATAAAATTGCTTATTACTCTATTTGATTTTACAGAAGTGAAGAAACGCGGCAGTCAATCATACAAAGCAATACGGATTTTAAAAGAAAACAGCTAGAAATGATGGAAGTGGAACACAAATACAACATTAAAATTGCTAACTTAAAAATAAAAAAATTGGAACTAGAAATAGCTTTATTGGAAAGTAAGAAACACAGCAACACTGAAGAATAAAACAGTCATCGTCATCGTGTAAACAGAATTGAGTGACGAAGATTTTAAAATAATAGGTACCATGTTTGTAAATATCCTGATATGTGAAATTATTATTATCCGATACTTTTTTGCTGCAAATATGTATTTACTAATAGATTATTAATTTAATTAAAATACATAGTTATTAAATAATTAATTTATAAAAAAATGGGTTTCAATAAACTGCCTTCTCCTAATATTTCCCCTTACAGAAGGTGGAATATACCTTTCTACTACAGGTTCCCTAGATGAAGATTGCTCTATGTTATCTTCCTCGCCAGGAAACAGGTCTTCCCTCATGTCGATGGCAATATTGTGGAGGACAGCACATGCAACAATTGTTCCTTTTGCTGTTTCAATATCCCCAAACATGCCTCGTAATAGGCAACGAAACCGTTGTTTCATTAAACCAAAACACCTTTCCACCGTGTTCCGGGTACGAATATGGCTGTTGTTATACCTCTCTTCTTGTGGTGTGGTGAGGTTACGCAATGGTGTAAATAAATATGGAGTGCAAGGATAGCCACTGTCACCCAATAATATTCCAGAGAAAGCGCCAGCCTCAAACCTCTGTTTCAATCTACATTCTCGGAATATTCTGGAGTCATGTACGCTTCCACGCCATCTGGTAACAATGTCCATGATTTTCAGGTCAGCATCACAAACCACCTGAAAAGTGACAGCTTATTAGAACTTTACACTCCTCTCTGTTATTTTAATATGACATTGGTAATAATTAGGATAATCAAATAAATTATTCACTATTTTATCAAGCATTTTGGGATCAAACTAAAAAGTCATTTAGACAATCACAACTTAAAATATTTGTTTAAAAATTACCTGTACATTCATGGAAGAAAATCCTTTTCTATTAATATATAACTGTCCTCCATCAGCATTTACTTTCTTTACTCTTATGTGAGTACAGTCTATTGCCCCAATAACTGTAGGAAAATGTGCAATACTGCGGAATTTTCTCATGGTTTCCTCCTGTTCATTTAATGTAGTAGGCATTTTTATGAACCTGCGGGACATCCGTGACAAAATTTCCGCTACCTTTTTACACGTTTTGCTGACAACTGGTTGAGACACACCATGTAAATCAGCTGTATCGTCTTGAATCTACAAATAAATCAATAATATTAGATAGGACTTTGTCATGATTTTATCTAATGTTATGTTAAGCATTGACTATAGGGTACTTACTTCATAGCGAGCCCAGTTGCGTTAATGCGCAAACCACTTGCACTTCAGGACTCAATGGGCATCCTCGAGGGTCGTGGGATAAATCCTCACGTAAAACATCCACTATTTTTTTCCCAAAACGTTTTGTAAACCTATACTTATATTTAAAATCTTCGTCACTCAAATCGAAAGGATTTACACGATGACGACGTCTGTAAGATCGCCGAGACATCTCCAGCATATCCAAATCTTCCAAATCCATCAAGTCAATCATATTAATATCCATTTTTTACGATTTGTAAATAAAAAGACACAATAACAATCAACGCAACCTCAAAAAATAATTAGTACCGATGTCAAATCCATGGTTAAACTAGGGGTCTCCGCGGACTAACTTTAGTACCTTAGATAGTTCATGAACTAGTGATAAACTTCATTTTATAATAACGTTTTATTTAGTCATGGTTTAAACCTAGTAATAATCCCAGTACTAAATTTAGATCGTGTTTTGGAATAAGACGGCGTTAGTTTAGAGTCTGGCAAACGAAAGTAGAGACTAAAAAAGCGCGCCAAATTTAAAAAATATCAGTATAGCAACCCAAAAATTTGTATGACATACCTGGAATAACCTAATTTGATACTTTATAATAATTTGTTCTTGACGAAAAACGGTATTATTTGTACACCTTGGTAGATGTCAGTCACATTTCTTCGAATTTTTGGTTCTGGGACATGCCGGTTTCCTCACGATGTTTTCCTTCACCGTTTTGAGAGCAGTGGTGATCTGCTTGACTTAGAGACTTTTGAGTTAGAAAAATGCTCAACAAGATCACAAAAAATCACCAACAACACGCCATCTTCACAGAGCATGTACCTTGTTTTGAAAAATTGAATTTGACATTTTGTCTAACATTGCCATATAAAAAGTCTGCATATAATTCGAGTGTCTACTTTCGTTTTCCAAACTCTATCACTCCGTTACCCACGCGTTCTACTATTGTAGATCACACATGCATTTTCGATGATTTCAACGTAAATTGAGGAAAATCAGGTAGAAGAGATGAGTGAATAAAAAAATTACCAACTTTTTAAGTCGAGTTTAAAAAGACTGTTAATTTTCTTTTAGTTATGGAAAAGTCTAAAACTGAGTTTCTATTAAGTTTAAAAGTACTATTTTGTTTGTTAAATATTCTTAATAAAGTATAATTATTTAAAATGATAAAAATAATTTTTCAATTCTTTAAAAGTTCCTAAATTATTCTTACAAATGAAATTTTTCTACATTATGTAGAGCGCGCGAGCACTTGCTGCATACGGGCGCTGGTAATGGAGTGTTATAATCTATCTCGCGAAATTGTAAACTGTCGATAAATTGTAAACTGTGCTATTACTGTTTATAATATAATGTATTCATTTTCGATAGTATTATAATCTATCCATCTCAAATCATCAAATTATGAATGAATCTGCACTTACCGACAGGGTTCACAATCTGTCCGATTTTATCACCCGTAAAATTGTGGTGACGTATGCACACCTAATTTCTATGTTGATGCATTGAGTCATTGTGTTGAGAGCAGGCGTCGACATGTGTCTGAAAATTCACACCAAACTTTCAGTATTTGACTCCACGTATTCATTAGTTATCTCACTCACACATTTTGACACAAACGTGGTAAAATTAAACACGAATGTATCCCCTTGCTTCCCCTTTGAATGGCACGTGTCATAGTGCTACGTGTAGACGGTATGACGGTGGTAAATCTTAATTTCTATGTCGATGCATTGAGTTGAGAGCAGGCGTCGACATTTGTGTCTGAAAGTTCACACCTACCTTTTAGAACTTGACTCCACGCATTCAAATATTTGACACGGAATTGAAAATGGAACACGAATGCCCCTTTCTTCCCGCTGAATGACACGTGTCGAAGTGCTGCGTATGTGTGCGCGCGCCATTTGGCATGTGTATGAAGTTGATTGTATGTATTGTGTGTGATATGAGAGAGTGTTAGTCAACGTGCGTGCTGATGATGACTCACGGCGGACCGACCCACGTTGCGCCCGCGCTGCGCCGCATGTGACGTCAGGACGTCACAGACAACGTGCGTGGACAACGAGCTGCGAAGTGAAGCGTTTTTGAAGGTGGCATTTTTCGTTACAAATAATAAAAGTTTTTTTTATTTGGTGATTTTTTATGCATACTCAAAATATTTAGTTTTTTTTTTAATACTAAAAATCAAAGAATTATAAAATGTTTATTACAATAACCATAAAGTCTAGCCCAGAAAACAAACTACATATTCGAACTAGACCAATATAAATACCCTTTAGTAACCACTATGCCACGAAGGCCTTATCAACCAAAAATCTAAATTCTAATTCCGCCCACGTGGCCTCACGTCTATTTTTTCCTAATATCACACGCTATCTTGACGTAAGCCCATAATATAACAAGTCTAATCACTTAGTAGGTCCACGTGCGCTAGACAGTGGTCCTGTGTATACCGCGACACGTGTTTTTTCATGCGAGGTGAGCGCTCCCCGGCCGAAGCGTTTGGGCCCTAGAGTTGTCGTATGAAAAAGGGTAAATTTTCCCGGGAAGCTGGGAGAATGGTCGGGGAGAATTTGTTAATGAATGGTGGGTCGGTTGGTATTGTGGTTGTTCGAAAGTTGTCGTTTTCTTGTGATTTAGAAGATGTTTGACTTTGGTGTTTATTTCTTGACTTACGATTTTATGAGAAAACAGTGTTAATGTGTCGCGCGTGTGTGTGATGTGTGTGTGTGTGTAAGAATCCTTAATTAGAAAAATAATGACGAAAATATATTTATACCTTAGAAAGTAAAATGACGTGTAAAAAGCTTATAAGTGTATCGTAAAGTTAGGTTTCATGAAAATTGGTACCTATTGAGATATTTCAATTACGTACCTTCAACTAACTTAATAGTCCTCTTAATAGTCCTTTTGTAATAATTATTGCTACTTTTTATAGAAGTGTGATCCTTTACGGAAGCTATTATACAACTTGAATAACTCATAAAGTTATGGGTAGTAAAATAATATCACGTAGTAGACGTAAAACTAAATACTAATCATAACATATCCTTGAGGTAGTACTAAGAACACTTTGTTGCGTTTACGACTTCGGAACAACATGGAAACTATAAACATTTAAATATATAGTTTAGGTACCTACAGACGCCAGCACATCAAGCTACTACAATCTGTCAAATTTCTTTAATAGATTTTCAACTTTATCGCTAAAGCATTAGGTTCAAGGTTGATTCGGGTAGGTTGATGTGCTGGCTTCTGTACATACATATGCATGTTGGATGCAGTTAAATTTTGATACATTGTACTATTTTATCAAATAACATGTAATCCAAATTGTGAAATTAATAATAATAATAATAATAAACATTTAATTCAAACCAGGTCCATATTTTGTTAGTAACAATGTAAATACTTAAAACTAATGTTAGTATTGGCAACAAAATTAAATAACGACATGAAGTCGCACCCACCTTTGCAGCATGGGGGACTCCCACCGATCAGTAAAAACACCCAGTATAGTGTTGGTACTGCCACGAACGCGAGCGAGTAGGGAGGCGCATCTTTTCCTAACGATAGCAGCAAAGCCATTCACCCGCGCCTCAGCAAACGTCCCTGACGCACTGCAACGCCAAGACAGCCCCAACAGTACCAGGGTACACCAGCCAGGGCCACTCAGGAGTGCATTATTATATTGGACAGGCAGGTCGCTGTATGCCCGCTGCGAATAACTAACCCACAGGCTGCAGGTGTAAAAAGATTGGCAATATGCTTTAAAAAGCGTGATTTTAACCGAATTCGTACACCGTGCAAACCTGCGGGCCAACATGTTGTTAATGCATAATTAATAATGCATAATTGGAAATATAAATACAGGCTCAAATAAGTGGTGAGGGAACAATCAATGCTCGATTTCAATCGAAAGCGTTTACTAAGAAGAAAAAGTAAAAAACCAAATTTCTGTTTAGTTTAATTAGACGGACTGCGTAGTGCTACGGCGCGGGCGCGGGTGAAGCAAATCCGAACTCGAATTAACTACTCAATGAATCAGATATCGATGGGTCCTATGTATAAGGGCCAATGTGCAAATGATGTGTGTGATGATGTGAGTGATACCCACATTCATGTTTTAATACCCCTTATTATAAAACAGTTGCATAAATAACTATTTTACATGCTTGAACTGAGTTTCACAAACAGCCTCTATTAAAAATTTTTCAATTTACACATTGGCCCTTATACATAGGACCCATCGATATAGTACCTTCGTAGCGCTTAGTCAAAGCCTGTTTCCCGATAATATTTGCTTTTCGAAATAATAGAAATCAGAATACATTGAACTCAAATAAGATCATCATCTTATTTGAGTTCGTACAGCGTAGCACACTTAAAATTAAATAAACTAAAAAATAACCATCCGATGTTTTTTATTCAATGGTTTTCTTATCAGGGTAACGTAAACCACAGCACTACAACACAATACTCTGTCTCCCTCTATGCGCCGTGCTGACGAGCCGACGACGCAACGCAGCCGTGCCGTGTTCGATTTTCAAACAGCCGCTAGCCGGCCTCGCCAACTAGCAAACTCATTCCACGTTCGGTATTGAGACGGTTCGCACGCGCCCTTCGCTCTCAATAGTGTATCGCTGTTATATTATTTGTCAATAATACTGACAAGTCGTGTTAACTGTTTAACTCAGTGTTTATAAGCTGTGTTGTTTAGCCAACATGTGTGAGAAAAGGACCAGAAAGATTAAGAAAGGTACGGTTTGTTTTTTATTTAAAATTTTGCTGCATATCCCAGTTTTATGTTATGATCTGTAGTCGCAATGAGGGTGGGTTGGAATGGGAGCCGCCTCTCTTTCGGAGAAAATATGGATTTTGTTGAAGGCTTAGTTTATTAGGTTTTGGTTGATTTCTATTTGATCTTCATACGTTTGAGGGTACTTTACTGTCAAATGTCATAGTCCTGCTAAAAGTTTTTGAAAATGTGCGGCGAATCTTATTACCTAGGTATTTTCTTTTGGATTGGTCTCGCTTCTTTTTCTACCGTCGTGGTTCATCAGCTACATATACTGAAAGTTATTAAATATTATTACATCATTGTAATTGGTTTTAATATGTATGTAATGTTAAATACCAACAAGTACGTCCCGGACCATAAACATCGATCTCTATTATTTTAATTTTAACAAGAATACCATGATTTATGATAACTGTTTTGCTTCTACGAATAGGTTTTTACTCATACAAGAGACCATAGAGACCGTGTTTACCTATACAACCTACTTCTCCATAAAAAGGGAAATATGAACTTTCACAAGCAAGGGATAAGGTTCTATTTACCTTGCTGTTGGCCTAGTTATTGTAAGATTCTAACAATAGGTTAAAATCATAACAGCTACGCCGTTGCCTTTCTCAACGTTGGAACTGACCTACCACAAGGTTTCATAATACGATCAACACTGGCTGCATAAAAGCATAGTTTATGATAACAATACCTTCTATTCTTAGATCAAGTTATAAGCTTGCACATACATCTTCATTAATCAGGTGGGTACATGCATTATATGAGTTTGATTTGCAAATTCCCTGTTTGACGTGGAAAAAAACAGAAACAAATCAGTCTGCCGTTTCCCAAATACGTTGTGATCGGCTTCCAGTTGTACCAGATTTCGCTGGATACCAGTGTTTTACATGGAGCGACTGCATATCTGACCTCCACAACCCAGTAACTGGGAAACATTATACCTCTTGGCAAGACTGGTGGTCTGACTTTCGGGCTTCTGACTACCCGTAACGGTTGTCAAAGATAACACAAATAAATAATTTACTTACTTAAATCCTTACCATTAAAACGACACGTTAAAATGCATCTGTACAGTCACGAGCACCATATGTCAACCCTTGGCAATTTTCAATTGCGATTTTTTCGTGAAATAACGAATGCAACGTTGAAATACGACACTTAACATAAACCTAT
Source organism: Amphipoea lucens (assembly GCA_947508005.1). Lineage (NCBI taxonomy): Eukaryota > Metazoa > Arthropoda > Insecta > Lepidoptera > Noctuidae > Amphipoea > Amphipoea lucens. The sequence goes on along the minus strand of OX382378.1, from coordinate 12,436,400 downwards.
GGGTTCGAAAATACTATTTTCGTAATAACATAAAATTTCATTCAAAAATAAAGGAGAAAATCGCCTTTGAATAAAGCCAAGTGTATACATACTTATAGACGTGACTGTACCTATACTACTCGCAGAGTATATTGCATATCGAATTTATCAAAAGACCTATTGCACGGTTACGTTCGAAGTCTACGAAGGTTGCAAGTTACTCGACTGATAAGTTATCAATACGAGTTATATGCTATTTAAACTCCTTTGTTGATTATTACGGACGTTTAAAGTGAAAAATAAATAGAAAACCAGGTTAAAATTATTTCCCTTGAAATTGCATAAGTTGAAATACATCATCATCATCAACATTTCAGCCGAAAGACGTCCATTGCTGGACATAGGCCTCCCCTCAAGCAGCGCCCCTTCGACCTATTCTATACTTCCCTCAACCTAGCGGATTCCTCCAAATCTCCCTCCCTCCAAATGACAAGCACCAAGAACAAACCCGATTAGTAATTCAAACATTCACGTTGACAATAACAGCATCTATAATATCTGACAGCAAGTATTGTGCAATTTCTGTTTATAACACGATAAGAAACAAAAGGTTTGCGATATCATCAGCTTGCAATGCCGGGTCAAGTTACGAATAAGTGAGAAGAGAAAACTGCACAGAATATGCCGACGATTCAGATAAAGACTACTGGGAACTGTGATACTGAGAAGGTTGTACCTAATATGCAGTCACCGATAACAAAGCAACCGGTCTGTTGGAGCAATCCTCGTTTGTATTTATTTACTGGCTGAATATAAATATAGCTGACAGCTACTGGCAGTATGGCAACCTCTTTAAATTCGTTTTCGTATTTTTAAGCTTGGAACTTGTAAAAAGAAAAGGAACACTTTCTTTTGTTTTATGTAGGTGCTACATGGTGCATGCATTGTTTGCTAAGCCAAACATGTACCTATTATGATAAAATGCAATAATTAATATATGCACCTCTCACGGAGAGGAGGCCTGTGTCCCAGCAGAGACATTATAGGATGATTTTATGCATGCAATTAAAATTACAGATACTTCTGATTTTAGTAATTTGATAATTGCATAATTTAATAATCTTACCTCCATTTTTAATTGTTTTACTGATGCTAATAATTAACAATAAGATTATGCATGCATTTAACGAAAAGTTGCTGATATTTCCGCTTTGTATTTTGATACTTGCATAATTCGATTCATCTCATCTCCATATTTTTATTACTTATCTCGTTAGCGAATCAAATAGATGATGCAGATGCAGCTAAACATTCAATGGTCTATTTATCTACCTACCTACTTCATCATCATCATCATCATCAGCCTATAATGTTCCCACTGCTGGGACACAGGCCTCCTCCTACTTACCGATTATAAAATCTGCAGTCTCGTCGCGCTTTCCATTGATTTCTAATGCAGAAAGCAACTCGTACCTTAACATTTTTATTTTATAATTATCATTTACATGTAGTGTAGGGAAATATTTCTGATGCCTTTGAGCTCATAATAATTTTACGTCTTCCCCCTACCATTACAGCACCCGCGGGTCTATTGTTTTTGCTCTAATTGTCGCTGTAGCACCATGAACTATGGCAACAGGGGCTAGTGCAAATCTTAGGGTTCATTCGATTAATGGAGTCTGGTTTAACCACGCTGGGATCGGTGGATTTCATTCATTCATTTCCCTTTAAGTAGTTTTTGGGTCTGAGGCTTAATCTCTAAGTCCGTCAACGAAGATACAGGCCCGTCCGTTAATATGTAGTTCGATACTTCGGAATGAACCCTGCTGTCGATTAATTAACTTTTTTGGACGGTTAAAACACCAATAATTTTTAGTTCGGGCCCCAAACTTTATCTTAAGTCCATAGGTGATTCGGAGTAGGAAACGCCTGAAATTGACCAGAACTATGGATTATGTGCTTAGAGAGTAGGCTGTAGAGGAACATTACCCAGACATTCTAATAAACATATCAACTAAAGGAATCTTAGTTAGCTACATAAATATAATTTAATTAACAAATCGTCCCTGCCATTGGAAAGCAAGGAATTAACACATAAATGTTACCTAAGTAAACCATGGGCATTTTATCCATGTCCATCAGTTTATTTAAATGAATATACTTTAGACTTTACAGTACTATTAACTCGAATACTAGATACTTATGAAAATCAAAAGTTATTTATTCAAACTAAACTGAATGAATCAACACTTTTCGAAAGTCAAAATTACCCCCCAAAACGCGCCCTACACCACTTTTTTTTTTTTAGTTACCATATAATTGAACCATAGATACTGTCCAGTATAATATGAGTACCTAGCTTAGTCGCCTTGGCTGGCTACTGTATACAATATCTGCCAAGGCCGTTCATTGACCGTTATGTGAAGGCCTATGTACAAAGAGAACGGAGTTCCACGAGACAATAACAACAATGTACCTATGTGCTTATGTACCTAAGTACTTAATACAGCTTTTGTATACAAGAGACAAAGGGTATCTGTTTTATTGGGTTCCGGTTGAGCGCACATTAAACGGGATTTTTTTTTCCAACAACCGGAATGTCATCGTTTAATGGCAGAAGATTTTGTATTTTCTGCAGTCATTTAAAATGTCTTTTGTAATAACAATGACTTTGATTTTTTTTATCTAATAGTCATTCAATATATGATTTTAATTAAACTACTTCTGTAAATATTTACATAATATAAGCTAACATATAAACTATAATAATATGTAGGTACATTTATATGAAAAATAAGCAAAATAATTTTTCTATTTTGTTTTTGCAACTCACTGGTGTACACTGTACAGTCGTTATTCTGGCGTTTGCAAAGCGTAGACGCACCGTAGCGACCGTCGTAGGCGAGCCGCAGACGCACCGTAGAAGCTGCGTTACGGCGTAGGCATTGCGTAGCACTCGTAGGCGCCGCGTAGGCCCGCGTAGGCATCTCGTAGGCTCGCCGTAGACTCAACGCATACGCCGCGTTTAATTTTCTACGACTGAAAATCGATTAAATTAATAATAATAAACAATTTGTAAGAACTATATATACTCCAGCCATTGTTCTAAAACCTGTTTACAGGTCGTTGTCTTTCTATTCATCAGATTTAATTTCGCATTGTGAAAAAATCGGACAATAACTCAATTTACACAAAATGTATAGCTTAGTTTGACCTAATTTTTGTTTACGCTAATGCTAAAAGATTAACAGAACCTATTATTCTATGTCACGTTTTAACACATCAGCACTACACCGCGACAAATAACGGTTATGAAAAGAAAGCGGTTCTCGCAAATGGGTATAATACGGTATCCATCCATCCATACTAATATTATAAATTCGAAAGTGTGTCTGTCTGTCTGTATGTTACCTTTTCACGCCTAAACCAATGAACCGATTTAGATGAAATTTGGTACAGAGATAGTTTGAGTCCCAGGAAAGGACACAGGATAGTTTTTATCCCGATATTCCTACGGGATCGAAGCTTATGCTGGTGAAACCGCGGGGCGCAGCTAGTCTACAATAAAACATACCTAGTAAATGTAAGTTTTCTACACCCTTACAATACGGGGTTAAATTAGAATAGCTAATGAAACTTTACCAAAAATATCAAACTTTTTCATTATTAGAACTTTGTTCAAGAACTTTAAATGACACTGGCACATGTAAATTACAGCAGCTAAATGAAAAACAACAGTTGTTTTATGGTTTAAAAAAAAAACTGTTTTTCATTTCTTTTCGATATCGATACCCAACACGTGGGTGAAGTTTCGCTACCAAATTAAATTTACCCCGTATAAGCACATGATTAGACAAACGGAACAGATACAAAGCTTCAAACAACCGCGCGAATCGATTGCACTACTACAAGCACGCGGGGCATGTGTGCGTGACCACTGGCCGCTTGTCACGTACGCGGCGAGACTGGAAAAAACCGGTTTACACTGGCACAGCTAGTTGACAATCTCAGGGTCAGTGCGAGACGCACGTTGTTTGTTTTGTTAGTTGCAAGTTTGAATATTTTAATGTAAAAACGTGGTATATTATTGTTAATAATGGTGGTTTATTGTACTGTGTGTATGAATAATACTAGAAAAAATAAAGATATATCATACTTCAACTATCCCAAGGAGTACAATAGGTAAGTAAATATTTGATTACTTCTTTTTCAAGTAAGTACCTTTTTGATAAGAAGACGGTTGTACACGGTGTGTTTTTACCTTTTTATTATTATTATTACAAGTTTTTACTATACATTTGTAGGTACGTGGATGGGTTTGGTATGTAGTAGGTATGTGTGTTTAAATATTGCAAGTAAGATTTGAACCACTTCCCGATGTCTGATTGAGCTTTTGTATACCCGCGTAACTTCGGTGATAATGCAATAATAAGATATAACCTGACGCTGCACCCAGGATTATCTCCTCACCAGGGAACTCTTCAACGGTTAGTAGCACGATCACGAAATTTTGTATGATAGATGAATTTTGATAATTCGACACGATATTTATCATGAACTGCTGCTGCAGCCAGCATTGTCTCCTTACGAGGGAATTCTTTAACGGTTAGCAGCATGGACTTGAAAGTGAAACTTTTTATTTAAATTTAATTTTGCTTGCTAAACATGATCTTCACCATAGACTGCTGCTGCAGACAGGTCTTCTCACGAGGGAACTCCTCAACGGCTATAATAGCATGATCATGAAAGTTTGAATACGAGTTTAAAAAGCATTTTTAATCAAAACTTATTATTAATACCTACATCGTACTTATTTCTCGCTACTAGTAGGTCTTGAAATTAAATAAATATTTAAAAAATAGGTAAATAATCATTAAAAAATAACGGTCTACCTATGTCTTTTGTATAATAGTGTTCGGTTCGCATTTCCATTTTATTTTTGTTTCAGCTCAAAGCATTTACCACACCATTAAAAGAAACAATAAATGATTATAAAACAAAAATTATAAAAAGAAAATGATTAGAGTAAGTAATTTGTAAATCATACTGAATAATAAAACTATTTAACAAATGTTTTGTTTAATTTGTCTTAACCTATTGTGACAGCCCTACCAAAATAGGTAACAATTTTGCACGTTCTTAAGAAGCTTTGCCTCTGTTCCGTTTGTCTACTCATGTGGTATAAGCTCATACAAAAGAAATTAATACAATGATGAACAAATTACTCATTTCTATATATTGACTGACCCAGTTTCTAATCAAACGATTTTTTTTCGACTCACGTGTTGATAACAAAACTTGACGTCATATTCAGGGTTATCTTCATTCGTATTATTAAAATTTGCTAAGTATGCAAGTACCTATAACTAGAAAACTACCGATTGTTATGCTGACACGACATAATCGTACCGTTCGTTTTCTGCAAGACAAAATAGATAGAGAAACGACGCATCGGAATTATTTTAATTTAAAAAAGTAAATAAGTTCGTGAGAACCAGATTTATTAATAAAAAATATAATTGTTGTCTGAAAATTTAGCTTTCTCACACAATATTGTTTTCGGTTGCTAAAGAAACGTTATAATGTTCCAATTCACTAGACGACCATGCTTCACCGAGTATTTGCTTCATTAGGCTAATGGTCGACATTAATATTTTAGTGCTATTAAAAGTGGTACATACTTACGTGGCCTTTCTTCATTTATACTGTGTAAAAATAACATAGCTAGCTATTATTAAGGTACTTAAATACTCTTGATCTCTCAAGTATTCCATGGAACCCATTCCGTTTGAACGTACTTAGAACATAGCTACAATTTTCCAAAAGATTTTTATATGGAGTCATGCCTACTGTCGCGCCATTTTGTTTTTTTTTTTTTTCAAAATGGCGGCCACGCATGGAACCTATATAAATCAATAGCTGACATCAATGCAAACAGAAAACATCATGATAGGACCAAACCCCATAACATGACACGTTTCCGAGACATATGGTTCAAAGTTGATCTCGAGACATACATATTTTTTTAACTTGCTTACATCTTGTTGCTTTTTAAGGCGCCCAATCGCCTTTTTTTTTCTAAATAAAGATTTAAAAAAAAAACCTTGTTGCTTAGATATTACAAATAATCACTCTGAAAATTTAAAGCAATCAAACATCTATGCATTCTTTCCCTTTCGCGGGCTACGTTGGAGTATCAACATTAACTACAATCTTATTGAATCGATTATTCGATACATTATGACGCGTACCTATCGCATCAAAGTTTGCATGTGGCTTTTAATTGAGCATAGGTGCAGCCAAATGTGATTAATCCCTTAATCTCCAATTATGGTTAGGTTTAATCAGCAACAGTGCCGCCGGGCGCCGCCGCCGCCGCGCCGCGCCTATCGGTGCAATATTGAAGTATCGATCGAGTTATTTTGGTACTCGTAGGTTTAAAATGTAATGTTCAATTCGTTTTGAATTATTTACTGCATTTGACGGACATGGGATGAACCAAATACAAGCTGTAGTGGCAATGGGTCGGCTATATTATAAGCCGACCGCTTAACTGAGACTTTGCGTGAGGTAGCAGAGCGAGTAGCGGTAGATGCGAGAGCTCAGTGATTCGTCAAATTGTGACAATTATCACCCCTCCCGCAGGCCCTCACAATCTTCGCAGGGTGGCTGGTTACTACCAGCCACTCACACCCAGCACTAGCTGGGTACTTCTCGTTTAGCAAATTATTTCGTATAAATTAGCTTTTGTTCTACATATATGTTTTAATTGAATACACTCAAGGTTAAAACTGTAGAGGCCAAACGGCCAAAAGAAAGCACAGTCTGATTGATTTTTTACATTCGTAAGTCCGTAGACGTATTCGAAAGGCTAGGAGGCCAGCCATTTTTTCACGTTCTTCGAAATTCAAAAACTCAAACGGAGTAGGTACAATCTGAATGGTGTTTATTTTTCGAATTCGTAGTCCGTAATTATTTATAACTGACAAGGAGGCTGGCCATCTTATTGCACTTCGAAATTCAAAAACTCAATGCCAAAACATTGTTTTTCTCAATTGCGAACGTCAAAACTGACCTTTTGCTTTTTGCAAACTGTATAAAGATTTTCGATCTTATCACGTATAAATAATTTATTTATTCGCAATTCGCTTTGCAGTTGAACCCGGTGAGACAAGGTACAGGCGGTGCCAATGACCTTAGGAACAATATGATGACGTTTGAGACTTTGAGGATTCAACACTGTTAATTGTGGGTCATTTTAGTTAGGTAAATTACCAAATTTCATCCAAATCCGCTCAGCCGTTTTAGCGTGCAAGCGTAACAAAAAACATAGGTACAAACAAACTCACTTTCGCAATTATAATAATTAGTTAGGATAATAACGCTTGGTTCACTTGAATTTTGTTATCGTGTTTCTTTAGTATTGTTATCACGCCATTCAGTCGAGAGAAATTCCAAATATAGGCTAAAATATTAATTTAGAATATTATTTTAGTCAAAACTAAAAAAATAAAGGATAAAAATAAAACATCAATTAATTAAGGCGAAAATACATTCACTGACAGTCACATGTTTTCTTGCGCGTTCCGAGTTCCGACTCATCACGCGCGCCAACGTGAGTTATACCTATTGCAGAATCCACTGCTGACACAAGCAATATTTACATTTTATATTGAGAGGGACAAAGTTTAATTTCATTTATCTTATGTGATGCTGTTCTATAACTGGCAGCCATGGTCTGTCGAGTGAAAGTTCGTTGACCTGGTGTGACGTCATCAGATGGCACGTGGTAGACTTGCATTGTTGAAGGAACACCGTTATGGGAAATAAATGAACTGTCATTATGTATAATGTATGTATGTCATTCTCGGTTCAAGTTTTTATATTCATAGGTTGTTACTTATTTATTTTCTCTCAGTTTTGGGTAAAAATAAAAGCAAATGTTGGTTTGTAGCAAAATTAGTTGGGTCATCAGAAAAGTAGGTAAACCTTGACCGTTGACCCATTTGACACTTAGCATTCTGCCTACGCGATGACATACTAATAAAATCTAAAATTACAAAACAAACAAACTAAGGTCCGGCCGCGCTAAATTTGCCAAAGATATAAACAACAATGGCCGCTCGAAATTGAATAAAATCGATACGCAAATAAATGTTCTTGTCATCATCATCATCATCATCATCATCATCATTTCAGCCGAAAGACCCACTGCTGGAAATTTGCCTCCCCCAAGCACTTCCACTTCGACCGGTTTTGTGCTTATCGCATCCAACTAGTTCCTGCGGCCTTCACAAGGTCGTCGGTCCACCTTGTGGGAGGCCTTCCAACGCTACGTCTTCCGCTACGCGGTCGCCACTCCAGAACCTTTCGGCCCCATCGGCCATCTGTTCTGCGAGCAATGTGCCAAAGAGCAATGTTCTTGTATATCGATTTTATTCAATTTCGAGCGGCCATTGTTGTTTACATCTTTGGCAAATTTAGCGCGGCCGGACCTTAGGTATTTGTTGCGGGACTAAGGCACTGAAACTAACAAAAGAATTAAAAGAAAATACCAACCTACTTATTACTGTTTACTGTCCCACTGCTGGGCAAAGCCTTCTTCTCATACAGAGAAGGCACGAGCATTGATCACCACCACAGATATAGATAGACCTAGATAATGCAAGTATCACGAACTGTATGAAAACTAAGCGTGCCACTTTTTGACTACCTACTATGACGTCACAAGCTCGCGTTCTTTCGCTCACGCTCACCCAGCCAGCAGTACGCAGGACTGAGCGCGAAAGTGGCGGCTTATGATTTTCGAACGTAAGCTAGTGCGACTTTCGGCACGCGAAGTAGTTGCTCTTGCTTTATCTAAGTGTATCTATATCTGTGATCACCACCCTTGCTCAAATCGAGTTGGCGATTTCAGCAAGAATAACTTTTAGGGTCAATCCCCACTGAAAGAGCAGCGGCGCGCAGCGGCCGTAAGAGCAAGTGACTTTCCTCTTTTGACTAGTCGCAAGAAGGCTCGCGCAGCCTCGCGGCGCCGCGCTGCCCCTCCTTTGCCTTCAAATGACTACATGGATAATGACCGCTGCCGGCCGCTGCTCTTTCAGTGGGTATTGACCCTTAATGAATTGTAGGTATTCTTTATAGAACTTGCTGTGACCAAGTAGGTACAGTCATTTCACAGGATAGTAATAAAAGCTCCGACAAAAAAATAAGAATTGTCCTTACTAAAAATATTAAATCTACTGCCTAAAATACTAACTTTCCGACTACTTTTGTCCGAATAAAAATGACGAAACGACCGAATGAGATACTGAAATCATCGAAAAATAAACATGACTGTTTATTGCTATAGTACTTTTCTACCAGCTTAAATTACGTTTTGATATTTACCTAGGTAAAGGTATTTGTATTCTCATTCGCTCGCTCTTGCATCCTATGTCGACGGAGCCCCGCTTCGCGAGGCTTCTATTTCTATGTAAAGGGTTTAAAGTAACCTAACCCAACCGAACCTCGGGGTGCCCTTGACAAAACCTCTGTTGTCGGTTACTTAGTAATTTTGTCGGAGGTTCAGTATTTTATTCGGAAGTTTAGTTTTGTTATTCGAAGATCCATTTTTTTTAATCGGCCACAGATCGCTGGAGATTAATTTTTTTTTCGGAACCATTATTATTTCCTCATTTCACAGTTATTTTACCTCTGATTTTGCATCACTGTCCAACTCACAGTGATCTTTATTCTCAGTCTAATAAGGTTGCTTTTGGGTTGCTGCCACTGACAAGTCCGTCAAAATCGCAATTGACAGCTACGAAAACAATTCTCGAGTCACATTGCATGTAATGTGTCACATTAAATGAATCAATCAATCAACTCAGCCTATCGCAGTCCATAGGTCGCTGGACATAGGCCTCTCCCAGACTGCGCCACAACACCCTGTCCTCCGCCTTCCGCATCCAGTCTACCCCAGCCACCTTCTTTAGGTCGTCCGTCCATCTAGCTGGGGGACGTCCCACATTACGCTTGCCGGTACGCGGTCTCCACTCCAGGACTCGTCTGCTCCACCGGCCATCAGTCCTTCGACAGACATGGCCAGCCCACTGCCACTTCAGTTTGCTTACTCTGCAAGCTATGTCGGTAACTCCTACTACTAATTAAATGAATATTAAATGGGATTTACCGCCTGCTGAAAAATTAATGAAAACTGAACAGATATTGGAGTTTCAAGGATGTTGCGTAAATAACCTTTAAATTACATCACAATACTATTGTTATTACGTACTACGCCATGATTAGACAATACAATACCTACATAGCGGTTTGTGGTTAAACAAATCATTGAACCTAATTATTTCGAGTTGGCAACACCCACAAATATTACATTATCAGTATTCATCAGTTTAGCAGCCTAGCGTCACTATGCTAATACCTAATAGGCACATAAAAAACTCCATTCGACGCTAAAACGAAATAGACGCCATACACCCGCAACGCGATATAGCGGCGGTGTCAAGAAACTACGCGCGTGTGAGTCTGGCAAGTCTGTAACGTAACGTGACTGTCTACAGCCACGGAACCACAGTATAAATATGAACAGTATGGAAACTAGGCCTATTTGTTGAAATAAATACCTACGACTCATTGGAGCGTTAGGGTTGTCACTCTTAATGTCTGTAAAATTGATGTATTTTATTGTAACGAAGTTTTTAACGTGGTGTGCGGTTAGAAGTTGACTGATTATCTTTCCCTCCTTCTGGTCAAAACGTAAATCCAAGATGGCGACTGCGAAAAAATTCAAAATTTTCGTCGTGAATATCTTTTTCATAGTTTTCGAGGGTGCTAAAGCCGATAGTGAAGTCAAAATGCGCGTCGCTCGACCGATGCCTAGTTTAACCCTGCACCTTACCGTTTCTACTCGAGAATGGGTGTAATAGTAATTAAAGAAAACAATATTTTTAAAAAATATCTTTATTCTCCGTAATTATGTTAAATCACATTTTTCGATACTTTAAACCGACTACTTGGGAAGTAGTGCTACAGTAAAAAGAAAATAATATTATGTGGCGACTTCATAAATGTATTAAACAAAAACAAAGTGGAAGACAACAGGAATAAAAAAATGCTGCATGCGTAAACAGCAATTATTATGGAAGTATCGTAAGAATCAAAATAACATAAAAAAAAACAATTTTAAAAATTTTGCGAGTAGATTACAACGTGTTATAAAACTGACAAAAAAGTCTCAGAATAATTACTTTATCCATACAGCTCAAAACAAATGTAGGGCTACTTGGAACGTTATTAGTAAAACAATGTGTAATGTGCCAAAAAGCGAAATCAATCAAATTAATATACTTAGATGGTAAACAATGTGGTGATGATCCGCAGACCATTGCGGACTTTTTTAATAATTTTTTTATAGACCAAATAAAACGCAATAAAAGTTGTACTAATAAAACAGAGACCACGGACCGTCCAACTTTTTGAAAATGCGTCGAGCGTATTGGATGAAATTTTTCGTTCTTGTTTTAAAAGAGAACAAAAGAGAACACTGTAAAATTTACATGTAGCAGGCGAAAGTATTTTTCAGTAAATAATTTATAATTACGAATAATAGAGATATATTTTTTTAAATATTGTTTTCTTTAATTACTATTACACCCATTCTCGAATTGAAACGGTAAGGTGCAGGGTTAAACTAGGCATCGGTCGAGCGACGCGCATTTTGACTTCACTATCGGCTTTAGCACCCTCGAAAACTATGAAAACGACACCCATGACAAATAAATGGAAAAATTTCACAGCCGCCATCTTGAATTTAGATTTTGACCTCACTATAGGCTTTAGCACCCTCGAAAAATATTAAAACGACAACCATGACAAATAAATGGAAAAATTTCACAGCCGCCATCTTGGATTTAGATTTTGACCTCACTATCGGCTTTAGCACCCTCGAAAACTATGAAAACGACACCCATGACAAATAAATGGAAAAATTTCACAGCCGCCATCTTGGATTTAGATTTTGACCTCACTATCGGCTTTAGCACCCTCGAAAACTATGAAAACGACACCCATGACAAATAAATGGAAAAATTTCACAGCCGCCATCTTGGATTTAGATTTTGACCTCACTATCGGCTTTAGCACCCTCGAAAACTATGAAAACGACACCCATGACAAATAAATGGAAAAATTTCACAGCCGCCATCTTGGATTTAGATTTTGACCTCACTATCGGCTTTAGAACCCTCGAAAACTATGAAAACGACACCCATGACAAATAAATGGAAAATTTTGACAGCCGCCATCTTGGATTTAGATTTTGACCTCACTATCGGCTTTAGCACCCTCGAAAGCTATGAAAACGACACCCATGACAAATAAATAGAAAAATTTCACAGCCGCCATCTTGGATTTAGATTTTGACCTCACTAACGATTTTGGCAACCTCTTTAACTACCTACGACACCCATGTCGAAAAAAATGTTAGCAGCCGCCATCTTTGATTTACAAATAAATTCACGTCGGTGCATGATCGCACGAGCGATCATGCACCGATCATTCGATATCGATTATAACAATAAATCATTCTTACCTTTCAAGATCAGCAGGGAGTTTAAAAAAGGAAAGCTCCGGTTTTGAAGAAGTCGAGATCAAACAGTTTTTATTAAAAAGATGGACGATCCGTGGCGCAAGGAATAAATTAAATACACGATTATTCGTTCCAACACGGCACCCGTGACTGAGAGTACCCCGACCATCGCTTAGGAGTACCGTAGATGCGCGCGTCTGTGTGAGTGTGCCGTTGCGACCGTTTGTACGTAGTTTCCGTACTGTTCGTATCTGTCTACTGTGACGGAACTGACGCACGTTGCAAGCTGCAAGTCTGCAGTCTGCAGTATTTATTAGTCACGTGGCTGTTACACGCGCATCGTTGTTTTTGTTGCCAGGTTTTTGAACGCACGCCGCGCCTGGCTCATAACGTGACTTACCTACCGCGTTTGAGCATTGTTCTGACAGATTGATTTTTTTTTATGTCGAACTGCAAGCAAAGGCTCCTTTGTATTGTTCCTTCTTTTAATTTCCGGGGGTTACGGAGAACACGTGAGACTTAACAAAGGTCTTTGACTGTTGTTTTTGTAATGATAGCTAGGTGACGATGGTAATTAGGTTCTGACGTATTTGTTGATGTTTCTTATCAGCTGATAAGATTACTATGTTTCGATGCATTCCGCGTCTACGGAATGACTTGGGATTGCCTTTGATTCGCTGGTAATTAGTTAGGTAAGTAATTACGCTTTTATATTTCTACAGGCTAATATCAGTTTATCATACGAATGTTTTTAACAAAACATTGATAAAATCTTCTCATAATGTACGTGCGGATACGCAGTTTCCCCGACCGGGTCAAGGCACTGCCTTCCTGCACATACATACATACACGCTGCACGGTACATATGTATAGGTAGTTATATTATATATACAGTGTGGTTTTCGAACGGCCTGCCCACACGGTTGCCTTGGCCTGACTACTAATAAGGTCTATTCAAATGTATGTTTCCAATTGGTGTTATTTCAAGTTAAACAAATATCAACTTTATTTCAATGGGAATTAAGTTGATTTCAAAGAGACTAGCACTATTGAAAATGTTATCAAAATGTTTGAAGTTGTAGCGTAAACTGGACTTTATTGTGTAAGAATCAAAGTTATTTTTCCAAAAACTCGTGTTTGCTTACATGTTTGGCAACTAAATCGCGAACGCAGATTAGTTAAGTTAGGTACTTATACTTGATAGTTTACGGTATTTAAATAAGACATAACGATTAACCTACCTAATACTTAATAGGCACTTTACAGCATGTGAGATTGCGAGTTCATGCACAGCTATATAATAATGCATGTGTTATCATTCGAATTTTGAATAAGGGAATGTAGATTAAAGCATAGATAATCATTTAGACCCACGGCCTTTTTTTTCAGGTTACACTCTATATTTTTTGCTTATTCTGTATGTATTGATCTTTAACACGTTCGTCATTTGAAAACGAACACAGGCATTGTTCCATTGTTTTGCGACTCTTGCACGACGATGTTTATGCACTGCGCGTGGATTCAAGACAACCTTCTGAATATTTTAAGAATTTTGGTCATTATAAATTGGGCAGGGAATTATTATCACTCTCCATCCAAACTTAGCTGTAAGTTACTCGTCTTTGTTGATTATTTAACTAACAATATTTCTCTCATCTTTCCAGGTTCTCACCTTACGCGCCTGCGTGAAGCCAGACGCATCCAAAGGCTGCAGAGGCTGTCATCACCATCCACCAGTGATGACAACACCACTGTATCTGTGTCAGTGTCTCCGTGCCCGGTCGTCGTCGACAAGAACGCCCAGAACAGGGTCATTCTCGAACTGGCCTGGAAGACGGTCGCCCTCATGCACAAGAACAGACTCATCCAACAGAAGATCATTGCACTAAAAAAGGAAACCTCAGAATTCGTTGCTGCCATCATGAATAACCCTGAAAATAGAAAACGTTACATCGAACACATCCGCTTGTACGGACCCAACCCACAAGCGCAAATACAAAACGTAGAAAATTCTCCACTACATTTGGAACCCAAGGTGTAAATCAAATGCGGTTGACATCGGAACGCAATGAGTGAATGAACGAATGAGTGATGTTACTTTGTTCAGAATGAATGATTGATTGAATGTTACTTAAAGCCTGTTGTTGAGTTATTTAGCTTTTTATCTTTACTTATAGACCTTGTATACTTCTAGGTTACTGATGTCTAACATTGACATTAATTGTGATCAAATTATATAAGAATCATTGTTAAAATCTTCAATTCGTAGTCGTGATTTTCAAAATTATATAATCCAGTCTACATAGTAGGTATTCTATATATTTAAGATTGTAAGCAGCGCCCTAATTGCGTAACACACTATCTCAATTATTTTGAAGGATATTGCTAATCCATTGCTTTATATGTTCGAAAAATATGTCTGCACATTAACGTAAATAACGCAATGAATGTTGTTGAACTGTCAAAATGCCATTGCTACTGATAGTGTGTTAGGTAATTGCCCAGCAGTTCTTGCTGTTTTCTGACATATCGTATTGGTTTACCCATCCCAGCAATAAATAAATGAAAATTGCAGTGTCTTATGTAAAAATGTTGTGGCTAATGATAACTTCTTGTTGTTTTAGAAGTAAGCTACAAAAAGGTTGTAAGTAAGAGGCTGTTATTGATAAGGTAGTCATCTTCGTACCATTTGTTCGGTCAAACATCTGACCGTTAGGGTTTTTGTGAATGTTATGGCGTATTATTTACGCGGGACCGGGAAGATAGGGTAAAAAAATGATGTTGTTAGGAGTAATTTGACTCCATTAGGACGAGTTGGTACATATGTGTACCACAAGCGGTACAAATTTGTACCAGCTCGTCCCTGAGAGAAGAGTAGTGACGCTTTGTCGCTTTTTGTTCCCAGTTTTTTGCACCTGGTTGCACCTGTAATGACAAGTTAAATGTTGTTTCTTATTAGTGGCACAAAATTCTCCAAATGTAACCAAATTTTCTGCGAATATTAGATGTTTTCCGTAGATGTTTATAAGAAAAATATACCATTTTCCTTACACTGAAGTAAATTTTCTAATGTAGGTATCTAAAATGCTGTTTAGTGATTATACCTACCTAATTGAAAATAACCATGGTACGAAGAACTCGAAAAGAAAGGTTTTCAAAAAAAATACTCTTAGCACGTAATATAAGTTATTAGAGTTTATTATAGTTTGTAATTTATTTCTACAAAACAACTTTGTTTTCGTTAAGCAGGCACTGTGTTAATTGGACCAAGTGAAGAAAATGACAACTTTTTGAGAAGCTCATTCATTAGGAATTCATATTCTCATTAAAATGCCCTTAATATTTATGACAGCTCATTAATTTAGATTATAATTTTGTAATTACGTTCTAGTAATCCAAAACCACCGAATTGTGGATGTCCTATGTGTGAAAATCTCATATTTAAGAACACCGTAATATCAAAATAATTTATTTGGGCTTCTCTAAAGGTAAAATATTTTTTTTAAATTTAACTGACATTTTTCTAACCTCGAAATCTGTATTACTTCTCGGGGTCATTATCCTGTAAGAAACGTACAAACGCTCGCTCCTGCCATCTAGCGGCAAAATACAAAGCCAAATAATGTTCCTCAATTTCCTTGGTTCAATCAACAGTGCAGCCTTAACCTAGATTGCATTTAATAGGAATTAGTTTAATGAAGAATGCACAGATCTACCAATCACTGTGTTCATTTAATTTAAATGTACGTATTTATACTGAGTTCAGTATACCTACTTATTACAAAAAACATAACTTTAAGTATTACACGCGAATGTTTTTGTATCTTTGTATGATTTCTGTAGGTTTGTAACTTAAGTGGATACAAAATTACAGGGAGTGCGAAATTCTAAAATGTGAACTCTTTGAATAAGTATTATTGACATTAAGCTGTTATTTATAATTTATTGCACAAGGCTCTCCTTATGTTAAATGTACCGTACCTACGCTTAAAAATCTTGGCTTTTCTGTGGTTTTCTTAGATCATAAGTCAATTTTGAAAAATACACTAGTCTCTCGAATTTTCGTTGTTTCCTTTTTCTCCCTCAATAAATAAGAACCTACCTACCTATAATTAAAATATGAAAACTGATAATGCAAACATAGTACTTATACTTATATGTTACCATTAGAATACAGAATACGCATTATCTAGGTAATCTGCAAATTACCGGGTACAATCCGATAAAGTTTGAAATATGTTATCGGCCAAACCCGATTTTAGGATGAACTAACTTCCCCTAGGCCAAACCAGTTTTCCTATTACCTAGTTATTCGGTGCTAACGGGAAGCTACCGTATTGCCGAATGTTGTAGGATAAGAAAAAAAAACAAGATTTTCACGCGGACGAAGTCACGAGCAGCTAGTAGGATAATTAAACTTAGATCGCATATGCATAAGTATATGTAAGTACTAACTAATCTGCTAACGGTATCTATCAGCAATACCAGCTAATGGAACGGTTAACGCCTTAATGTTTTATGAGAGTGAAACTACTACCTACAGCAATTGGTGGATTGGAAAAGAATAGGTACCTATTATACGTAGGGTAATAAGTAGGCCACCTTCATTATCAGTCTCAAGGATTACCTATTTCACGCCTTTAAGCTTCATAGCGCTGCCGATATAGGTAAGTCCAAAACGTGACTATGTGCAAAATCAAGGAAGCTTTGACAGAAAAACCGACTACTATCTACTTATGGATGATTCACTTATGGAACATCAAAAATGATTACCAAATGTTCTACGCCATCTAGCGTCGAGTAGTTGATTATATTGGTTACGCCATCTACCGGTGGATAGGAAAACTAATAGATCACTGTCATCTAGTGGTAAATAGATGAACTTTTTGATGCAACGACATCTAGTCCAGTAGTCGAGTACTAACGTAATGTACTTCCTTACTATAATATATATTATTATATTATAGTTTCCACGTACTTCTACTAGAAATGAAAAAAAAAGCCTAAATAATTTCTGATTCCCTGAGTATAACTGCTGAACATTGAAATAGATTACTTACTTAAATAAACAAAACATTCGCCTGAGGACATGAAACGATCCTCGGCTGGAATTACAGCTCGGCGCGGATCGGTTTGGGTCTTCTCGGCACGATTCGGCTCGGATCGGTACAACTCGGCTTGGCACTTTTCGGCTTAGTCGGGCTCGGCTCGGCACGATTCGGCTCGGCTCCTCTCATCCAGCCTCCCTGCGAAGATCGTCACTTCTTCGTAGCTTCTAGCACCTTTCTACCCTACGCGTTCGCCGATTCAGTCACTAGGTAGCATCTGTCTTCATTTCACCAATTAGAATAAAAAATAATTATATCTATACATTTTTGTTGCTTAATTTTTTGTACACCTGTAACTACTGCTGTTCTATTCTGTAAAAATCTCACGGCAAAATGAACTGTTATCCCATCCCATAGAGCGCGCGCAAGATAAGTAGTTAAGTCTGCTTGCGACATTTGACTTCAAGATTTATCTAATCCCGGATAGGCTTACCATTTAGAAATTTCAAAAGTCCTGACAAAAAGCCGGACATTTCAATAAAAGCCCGGACTTTTTAGTCACAAAATTCAAACATTCACCCACTTAGTGGTAAAAAGTGCGCTGAAAAATATAAACATTAATACCTATACCAGAAACTTTAAGTAAAACTATTTTTATTTCGAAGAAAATTTTTATGTTTGAACAACTAGTTGATTGATTGTTTGCGATTTATTGTTTGATCTCGTTAAGTTGATTGATAAAGAAGTAGGTACTTATATTTTTTGTTTTTAGATGAATGAGAAGTTAATGAATCGGTCCGGTCAAGGACCACGGTCCACCGATCGGCGAACAAACAATAGAAAATCAATTGTGTCTCATTAAATTAGCGGAGCTTGACAGATTAAAGACTTATTTGGTATTAAGTACTTACAAGTTTTATTACTCGTATTCCATCTAAGCCAAAAATCCGGACAAATTAAAGAGCCGGACAAAGTCCGGACAAAAGTCTAGAAGTCCGGACATGTCCGGACAAATCCGGATGGATGGGAGCCCTACTTACGGAGTAATGATGGCAATTATTTACTTACTTTAGAAAACACGGAACACAGCACGCTCTCTTGACACGAAATAACCGTCCAGATAGCGGCAAACGATTATTTCGGATTTCGGCCGCGCGTAGACTTATTTTGCTAGAGATTGACAGCTCACTTTAGCTAAGTTTTCACGGGGAGATTTTGGCAGAATAGATCGCAGGTTGTATTCAGGAAATCGTATTCGTAAAAAGGTTGTAATATCAACTTGACGTGCTTTAAGATCGCAACGGAGTCATTGTTTGCTTTTGGCGAAGCAAATTTTTTAAATTTCCATAGGGTGGACGTACCAATCCCAAACCAGTTAAGAAGATATTTTGACTTTAATTAACTGCCATTTTAACAGATTTTGACGGAAGACCTTAGTTCTATGTTATTTTTAAAGTTTGCTTAAAGACAAAATGAGGATTAAAAATCATTGCAGCATAAGTATTTCGGAATTGCTGTAATTTTGAGTTAAATCCTAAAAGTTGGACTGTTCCTTAGTTGGACCAACATATACCCGGTTATTGACCAAGATTGAGCCAGTAATTGACCAACGTATTGACTTATACATGAATAAAATAAAAGGCCATTTATTAAATTTTAAAATCAACGTTTATTGAGATCTAACTTTTGTACAGACGCCAGCACATCAAGCTACCCGAAACTGTCAAATTTTCCCAATCAACTTTGAACCTTATGCTTTAGCAATAAAGTTGAAAATCTATTAAAGAAATTTGGTCAATTAGAATCCAACAGGTTTTCATAATTTTACCAGTCGCTTGAATTTCTTCCATTGCTTTTTTATATCTTCTTGGTCATACTTGAATTTTTTTTCACCCTGGTTCACTCTTTACACCCTGAATAAGTATATTGAAAAAAAAAATCAAGTCAATTTTAGCAGGACGCCTAAAACATACAATGTCTGGTCAACTCCACGAACACTATGAATGTACCTAACCCAAACCACTGGTCAACTACTGGAATATGTTAATTAAAATCGTCAATTTTGTATTGTTCATCAATATAATCAAAGGGAATTGTTGAAATATCAATAATAATGACAGAAAACGCAAGTTTAAGAAATAACCAGTAGTAAACCATATGGTCAACTATAGGCAACCTATACAACATGCGTTCCTGTAGTTAACCAGTCTCAGAAACCTATTAAAAACAAAAAATTTGTTCAAATTTATATCTGCAATCAATACACCGATAAATATATTAACTATATTTCACAAAACATTTACAATTTACTTAAAAAATACTAAGTTTTAAATGGATTGAACTTTACCTTTCATTGAGCGTTCCTTATAGCAATGGCGGCCGAACGGCGAGAGAACAAGACCCGTAGCGACAAAAATTAAAAAGAAAGCTATATTTTTTTATTAATTCACCTGAAATTCACACTAGTAGATTCTCAAAGATGTAATAAAGTAACCCAGATTTAAAAAACCTATAGATATTGGCGCGAATTCTTAAAATGTTGGCTTTTTGACGCAAATGGTCAACTACAGGCGACTGGTTTGGGACTGGTACGTCCACCCTAATCTAAAAAAAAAACAAACAATAATTGTTCATACATACGTAGGTATGATCTCAGTAGTGTAGGTATTAATTTGAATGAAGGAAATATCTATGGCTCTAATTACAAACATAATTGTAAACTTCCTCATTTAAAAAAAAAAACTTATCTAAAGTTTCTTTGCTAACCAGCGCAATTGGAAGTGTTTCGCGAGCATAAACAACTGATTTTATTATCAAATTATAATATGAGAGAGAAGCTTTACCAGTATGGTCAATAGAAGTCATTTAAATCATCAGTATGGCTCAGTCAGTCTGACCTAACGCGCACGACACACTGTCGGGAAATCGCGGCGCGACCCTTTACGTAGGTATTAACAAACAATTACTATTAGACAAATTGTCCCGGAGTTGTGAACTATGCTCTATTTATGACGTGCGAAAAGTTGTGGAAAATAGCAGTTTCACTGTTTAATTAAAACTTTTTGTGTCAATCCTAGTTGAAAAGTTTTAGAAGTTAAACCGAGTGAATTTTGTATTTTATTATATTATTATTTTGTAAGTAAACGAATAAGGTTAATAAGTGATAAAAGTGTAGGTATTATCTCACACAATAATAGTTCATAGAAATGTAGATATTGTTTTACATGGATGACGTTAGCAAAATTCATTGCACAGTTCTTACATAGCTGACGTTAGCAGAGATACCATTGCACAGTTCCAATAATTTAATCTTTAATACTTTGTAAACAGTGATCCATTTAAAAAGAGTTTTAGCTGAACACATATAACACGAATTCTGTGAAGTACCTATACATGCACCCAAGTACACTGGGTGTCTTAAATAAGTATTTAATCTGAAATAGGAATTCAGCCACAATATGCTAATTATCTTAGTTTGGAGATCGCTAATTGCAATGAAAAACTTCCAATCGGTATTCGTCGTTTTAAAAAATTCATCAATATATACTTATATATATATATTTTATGGATATTTTATTCATTTATTTTAAAACTAGCTGCGCCCCGCGGTTTTACCCGCATAAGTCTCGATCCCGTGGGAATATCGGGATAAAAAGTACCCTAAGTCCTTTCCCGGGACACAAGCTATCTCTATACCAAATTTTATCAAAATCGGTCCAGTAGTTTGAGCGTGAAGAAGTAACAAACATATAAACACACACACTCACAAACTTTCGCCTTTATAATATTAGTGTGAAGTGTGATGCATCATAAAACGGTGAAAGAAAATATCCTGAGGAAACCGGCAAGTCTTAGGACAAAAAATTCGAAGACATGTGACATTTATCAATCCAAAAAGTGGGCCATAATCCACCACGCGGGCCTTGTTCGGGTGCAACCCACACTGGGCCCGTGTGGTGGATTACGGCCCACTCCCTCTTACAGAGAAGAGGCCTGTGCAGTGGGAACATTATAGGCTGATTATGCATCATAAAACCGTTTTCCTCGCAGAATACCTTAAAAAAATTTGAAAGCTCTAAGTTTCCATAAGAAGAATATGAAGATGGGGGAGATTCGCAATAAATTTCCCATTAGTCATAGATTACTAGGAAACTGTCTCTAACAATAGACTAAAACCTCAACTGTTTATGAAAACAAAAGAAAAGCTATAAATAAAACGTTAACATCATTTTCCTGAACACATGAACGTGTGAACATACATTGAGACTAATAAAAGCTTCATAACAGATCGTATCGTAATACCTGTCATCTCTTTCCATTGATGACCAACTCGCACTGGGACCGCGTGGTGGATAACGGCCCACTTCCTCTCTCCGAAAGGAGGCCTGCGTCCCAGCAGTGGGAACGTTTTAGGCTGATTATGCTTTCTATTGATAATTAATAAAAACTCAAAGCATTTATTTCAATTAAACCATTTACAGGCACTTTTAAATTGCCAAAATTAAATAGTCGGTCAGTTAGTCAGAAAGTTGAAGCTAGTGGCCCATTCCAAAACGTAGATCTCTATGGAGAAGAACGGGCAAGAAACTCCAAGGACACTCAGATATTACAAAATCCTGGGTACATTATTCTTGTTGCTCTGATCTATAGATCCTACTAATATAAAAAAAATGCGAAAGTGTGTCTGTCTGTCTATCTGTTACCTCTTCACGCTTAAACCGCTGAACCGATTTAGATGAAATTTGGTATAGAGATAGTTTGAGTCCCGGGAAAGAACATGGGATACTTTTTATCCCGATATTCTCACGGGATCGACATTTACGCGGGTAAACCGTGGGGCGCTGCTAGTTATCTATAAATTAAAGTCGCTTTTCTTGTCTATAGGTAACAGCGTTGTCCTTCTCAACTACGTATCAACGAATTTTGATACGGTTTTCACCATCATGTACATTTCTAAATTATTCCTGAAGGTTGTGTATAGATTAAACTAACAAATAATAAAGAAACAAAGCTCGGCAAAATTCTAAATTAAGTTGCCAACACTAATGTTCAAAATCTGTCGTCCTTAACTGAACAACCAATCAAATGATATGTCAAATCAATCAGTTCCTCTCGTGAAAATAAATCAATCAATCAGGAATGTTCGGTTCAATAGCGTCGCATGCGCACGTGTTTGTACTAAAGTGTAAAGTATCCACGTTGTGTCGTGATTGGAACTAGTTGACGTCACAGGGGACGCCATCATGGATTTATACAATCGATGAGACATTGATGCTATGGACAAATTGGAAAGGTGAAGGATAAAACATTTAAATTTTATTTAAGTATATTCATATTTCTTTTGAAAGGGGAATGAAAAGAAATTATTTATTTAACCTATCTATTAAGGTAAGTAATGTTGCTACTTGCTATGCAATCAATATCAGGCCACAAGGATGGTTGTTTGACCCACACTTGTAAAAGCGCAAGACTGCGCGGGAGCAGCTTCATTAGAGATCAAACATAGAAGTAAATTAAATATAAAAACGCATCTTTCATTGACCATGCCATGGAGTCGCTACGCAGTTGTGGAGGGTGAATAGGGAGCTAAGAACTATGTAGGCTCAGTAGAGGTTTTTATCAGGATGGCTTTGTCAACCAACCTCCACGAAATCTTCAAATGATCTATTTTTTAATAGAAAAGATGAGACAGTCAAGGTCAACCCGGGAGGCTGACAGGCTGTTTTTCATGTAAAAAGTGAAATGATTCTAATGTGACATCTACCAACCCGCACTGGGCCCTGGGTGATGGATTACGGCCCACTCCCTCTCACAGAAAGGAGGCCTGTGTCCCAGCAGTGGGAACGTTATAGGCTGATTATGCTAATTACCTTGTTAACATTATCAGAGTTTAATTCCGTAGAATTAAGTACGTGTTGCGGTATCTACAACGCAACCATGCGAACTACGCTTCATACTGACGTCACGCTAAATCCTGCATCGCGCAAGCAGAGTTTACCGCGCAAATAGAATATACAACGTCTCGACATCAATCGTTGGGCAGTTGCCCGCCAGACACAACACCCGTTTGGTCGGAGGATCCTCCCTTTTCTATGGAGTTTGCGTGAACTTTACATCCTGTTCCTCTATATACGTGTAAGATCCCGGAAGTCAATACAATACAAGGCATACAATACTTACCTAAGCCTAAGAACTAAAACTAAACTAGATAATTATGATAATAATTCATAACCAAACAACTGACGAAGCCTTCCTAAGACCACAAATAGACAAGCGCCCTTTTTTACACAAGATATCTTCACAAAAAAAAAAAAAAAAAACTGGTATTTTCTTAAAACATTGAGGTTTAATTAAATGATGGCCAGTTCAAAGTTATAAAAGCTTTATGGTCGTTCAGATTGCATAACATTTTCAACGTAGGTATACCTACTATGAAAATGTTATGCAATAACCACCAACGTTACTTATAAGGCCGTGTTTGTTTTTAGAGTTATTTATGGGTTTGTTTTAAAGAAGTACCTAAAATTGTAAACAGTAGCATTGCTGTCTAATTAATTAACAGCGCTAAAACTGAAACTATGAGAAGAAAAGAAATAGAGACAGAGGAAAATCACAGGATTTTTTTTATGGATGGGAAATCATCAAATGACCCCTCCCGCTCTGGGTGGAGCGGAAGGGAGTGTCAGACTCTTACTGACTAAAACCTATCCGTGTTCCTTCCTTAGCCTTTTATGTTCCGGGGTAGCGGTAACCCTTTCGGACAGTCCCGCACCCCTGGCAGGCTTCGGCCCTGGCAGGCCCCTTCCTTTTTGCTGAAATCACTTTGAGGCGCGCGTGGAACACGTACGCGCCGTCCGGCACGGGCCTGGTCCTGATCGGACGGTGAGCTACCCATTACTCTCCGTCTGCAGGCCTGCGAATACGGTGGCCGGGAGTCGTCACGCGGCTCCCGACGCCCGGAGCGTCTCCCGCGGCGGCTGGGACGTGAGGCTCCCTCCCTCAACCATCCCGCCGCCTCCTTCGCTAGCATGACTGCTTCGCAGAAGGAGGTGACTGCCTCCCACTCCCTCTCGCCCCGGACCATGGCTTGAACCAGGGCTGGACGCGAGAGGTCGCCGTCGCTGCCGATCGCCTCTACGAGGGCAAAATCACAGGATCAAAAATCACAGGATGACTTTTTCTTTAAATGGGGATCGATATTTAAACTCTATGTTAGTTTGATCCGATCCAGACTGTCACTTGCTGCCCCCAGCGACGCCCTAAGCCGAGGTCCGTACCCCACAGGGGGTAGCCCTTAGCGTGTAGTCGCTTACTTTATAAGTTTTATGCTATGATTGGAATCCTTAATTTATTGTGGCACCCACAGAATAGTACGGTTAAGCTGCTGACAACCTCCTAGGTTGACCAGAGAGAAGCCATAAAAAAAGAACTCCATTGATAGTCAATGTGAAGGAATTCTCCGAACAACGGTTCGAAAATTGAAATTCATTGTCACAGATTTTGTGAAGACATATGAATAGACAAAAAAACCACTACAAATATTATGCCTCCTATAGTTGTTTACAAGTTACTATACTTACTTAAGTTTAATTCCGCTGACTGTTATTTCTAAATCTGTATGTCAAGGTGCGTTCACTCATTAAAGGAACCGCATTCTTCAGAGTAGATCTTGTACGAAGTTCAATGATACCATTTACAGACACGCAACTGTCGCAAGCGCAACTGACGTCACTTGTTTTAGATACAGATTTGATTGATTGTATCGGTCATTCGTTTTGATTTGTCAGGCCGAGACCTCTTGTTAACGACAACGGACAACGGCCCGATTTTTATAACGGGCCACGGCTTCGATCGGGCGACGGGCCGACGCGCAGTGATCAATAGGTTAGTGTGGGTGTTTGTTAACGCGACGGGAAAATACCCGTTGCAACGAAACTCAACGGATACGCGCATATCGCCGGCGGTCGGGTCGGTCCGACGCAGTGGACCACGTCATTTCATAGAAGTGTGTTGACGACGACGGATGTGTGCACGTTTTTACCTATAATTATCATAAGTCATTCGAAAGAAGTTAAAGAACTTTCTTCCGTCTTTCTTTAACTCCTCCATGAGAGTATGGAATACTCCATAAGACTCTCTTTCTAATAAAATGGGATCAACCCATAGCTTCTTCCTAATTTTTTTGTATAAATAATAGGCTAGAATAAGCTTTTTCTTTGCACTCGACATAACTTACGTGCACTTCTTCGCCCTTAAAGTACAGAACTAATATCGACAACAACCGACGTGCTCACGTTATAATTATTTTAGCGGATCGTGTACAAAAGTAACCGTTTCGCCTCGGCCCGTTACCCGTTGACAAAACCGGGCCTGACTGGGGTAAATTGCTTTTTTAAAGGATATAGCTTTGTTCAGAAACGAGCCTAAGTACCATTAGCTTAGGTAATTGGCCATCTATATCTAACTATTTATTGTACAGAATGGCAGGGTCTACGCACAAACTGTGACTATGAATTCAGCACATCATTCTAGGGTAGAAATTTTTCGTCGGTTATCAAATAAAAAAAACCGACAAAAGTGAAAACTTGAACAATTACGTGTGTATTTTTTTAATCGTTATACATTAAACAAAGCACAAACAGAATACTTTGCCATCACTCATTGACATATCGGAAATACATTAAAACCGAGTACATCTCGAGGACAGCCGAACACATCCGAAGCGGTGTCGTTACGGTAACAGTGGCACGAATTCAATGGTTTTTTCCCATCTCAAAAAATGCCCAACGCGCCTTAAGTTTTCACTTCAAAAATCAGCTGTTACCTACGCGGTCAAAATTATAGAACAGCATTTTTTTTTTAATAACCGACTAGTAATTTCAACCCAGGGTATTCAGAATCATGTATTGAATCCATGGTAATACAAGGTTGCGCGTCGATGTCCGTGCCACCCTGT
This sequence comes from Amphipoea lucens, assembly GCA_947508005.1. Taxonomy (NCBI): domain Eukaryota; kingdom Metazoa; phylum Arthropoda; class Insecta; order Lepidoptera; family Noctuidae; genus Amphipoea; species Amphipoea lucens. The sequence goes on along the minus strand of OX382378.1, from coordinate 12,409,828 downwards.
ATAGATACTTAATCAATATATATTTGCATACCACAATGTGAACTTAAGTGGTAGGTTTTGCAAAGACATGATCATAGTGGACAGCAAAGTAGAAGGGAGGAAGAGGGCTTTAACATGTTGATTAAGGGCTGATTTTTCAATCGCCAGATACTTAACTTTTATTCGAGGAATAAATTTGACGTTTGACAGTTTTTATATGAAAGAACTGTCAAAATTTATAAATATTTTATTATTAGACAGGCCTGATGGTCTAGTGGTTAGTGACCCTGACTGCTATGCCGGAGGTCGTGGGTTCGATTCCCACCCAGGACAAATGTTTGTGTGATGAGCACGATCATTTGTTCTGTGTCTGGGTGTAAATTATCTATAATATGTATGTATTTAGAATTATATAAGTATGTTTATCAGTTGTCTAGTACCCATAACACAAGCTCTGCTTAGCTTGGGACTAGATGGCGTTGTGTGATAGTTGTGGAATATTATTATTATTATTATTATTCCTCGAATAAAGTTATCAGATGATTGAAAAATCAGCAGCCATAAGTTGCAAATAAATAGTCGTAGTATAGTTGTTATAAATTAACCCAGACCATAGAGATATATGAAAGCATTTCTATGACCCCGACCCTTGCTCGAGCCAGCCCGCGCCGTTGAGCCTGTACTTTTAAATTCGTCTCTAGATAATTCTGATCCAGCCTGTCCCTTGCGGCCCTCTCCCAGCGAAGACCTAAGCCGAGATCCATACCCCTTAGAGTGTAGTCGCTTAGTTTTTAAGTTTTTTAAGCCCTGGCTGGAGGCCTTAATTTATTGAGGCATCCACAGGGACGCCCGGTTAAGCAGACGACCCCATAGGTTGAACTGCGAGATACCATTTATAAAAAATAAAAATACTGAAATAAAAAAAATACGTGTGGCACTCGGGGACTGCCGCGGTAAAGCTATTGCATAGCACGCACACAAACACCGTGCCGAAGTCTGCCGAACTGAAACGACGTTAGACGATGCACGGCTTTCAACGCCGCACCGCTGTGCCGGTCGGAGAGGGGGGTGTCAGGTTTATTTTCGTTACGGAATTTCTTGATTCGGTCGCCGCTCTCAAGGCCCGCGATAAAAGCTATGCAATAGCTTAAAAATGTTATAAATTAACCTCCTTACTACTAAACGTTGTATAGCGTCTGTATAGTTACACAACGTTTTGTCTTCTTCTTTCGAAAGTCAAATTACTTACGACTGAAAGAGAGAAATCTACGTGTAACAATTCATCTGATATACTTAATACGTTTATTAGTACCTACGGGGGTAAGCCGCTTTTCGTGTCTAGTTTGTCTGTGTGATCGCGATATTCATCTGAACTTTGCAACGGATTTTGATGCGGTTTTCATGGTTTTATTTGCATAATAAATTAATATATTAAACTAATGTATAGATAATAAAGAAATCTCGATGTTTCGTCAAGTCGTTAAAACCGTTCGAGGCAGGCTCGGTCCCTACTTAGTTAGTTATTAATTATTCATCGATTGATAAGTATGTAGATATATATGCTCTTAAATATATCTCTAGTCGTATTAAACCTTAACTTTTTTTTTTCGAAAAATCCATATTCAATAGGAATTAATGAATTCCATTATTCTTATTTTCTATAGGGTTCCCGGATATACGATCCTAGAACAGAATTAATAATAATAATAAAAAAAAAACAAAAGTACCACTACTTGTAAAAGACTACTTGTTAGAATCACATACCTAAATCCAGTATAAAGTCCATTCGTATAGGTTCGAAGCTCAAACTCACGCCTAAAAACTTTAATGACTGAACTTGACAAAAAAATACCGTATTTCAAAGTTATTCCAACGTAATAATAAACATTCAAACATACATACAGAATACAGAACCTCCTTTGTCGCTTCCTCGTGGTGGGACAGGTGCCGTAAAATATAGGTATCTGTGGTTCAAAGACGCATTCACAGATCAATAAACCCGTGCTCAGATTTCGTCCTATGTAACATAATGCGTTATAGTCTTGTAACACTTCATTCGATTATTTTGAAACTAGCTTCTGCCCGCGGCTTCGTCCGCGTAGATGTCGGGAATTGGCTCCGTTCAATGGTTTAGGCGTAAAAAGGTAACATACAGACAGACAGAGTTACTTTTGAATTTATAATATTATTATGGATAGTATGGATTTCTTACGAAAAGCATAAATTTGAATTTTCATTTATAACTTAAGAAATACTGGGTTTCCCATACAAACATTCATCCCTACATCACCCCCTACAGAATAATTTTGAGAAAAGAGTAGGCTATGCCCTTTCCCAGGATGCCATTTATTTATTTCATACTTCAAGCACATAAATGTACAGAGGCGGACTTAAGGCCTTAGGCATTTTCTGCCATTTTTTGCCATATTTTGCCTTAATCCGTTCAGTGGCTTAGGCGTGAAAAGGTAACATACAGACAGACAGTTAGAATTTAAAATATTAGCACAGATAATATAATACTCTAGTAATATTAGTAAGGAATTAAGGATGACAAAAAAATCGACTTCCCAGACACTAATGTTACCAGATATTAAATATACATAGATATCACATTTTATGTATATTTGTACATAGAATATCAATATGTATTTGTTTTTTTAGGCTTTATCGATATATCCTTATTGATTGATCTCAGACACATAGTTTAAAGTAACTTTGATTTATTGAAGCATCTAATAAAATGTGACTTATAGAATATTTTTTATAGAATAAACACGGATATTTAAAGTTTCTGTGGGATATGCAAAAAAATACAAAGTTAATCCTTCTACGTTTTATTTTTAATTGTCTATATTCTGTATGTAATACAATACTTCAACCACCTTTTAAAATGTTGTCTAGTCCAATGAAAAAAATTACTATAAAAATGAATGAAATGAAATATGAATGATGCTATTATGCAATTTGCCCGTTATTGATTTTAAGCATGTGTGAATATTTCATACAATAGATTCATCTGATAAAATTATACCTACTTATTTTTTAAACTAAATAAATCAAATGATTTAGTTAAAAGGAATTTTGTTTCGATGCTATAGGTAGTTTTATCTGGTTAATATTACACGTTTATGAAAAAAATCTTCGTTTAGAGGCCGAGTCGATATCCTTTCACAGTTATTTTTACACGACTGCCCAAAAAAAGGAGCGTTATGTTTTCAGGGTTCATGTATATGTTTATGAGTCTCTTTATTCCACCATAATTTACCATTGATTTTTTATCACTGTCAAAATCACAGCGATCTTTATTCTCATTAAAAAAATAAGGTTACTGTTGCTGCAAAATAACTTTGAAAGGGCTATTCACCAACTTGTAGGATTTTTATGAACTTTTCTATAACTACAACTCGATTATACTTCACCGTTACATCCTCGAGATTTATATTTACCAGGTAGTACATTTCTCAATGTACTGGGCACCGAGCACAATTTCAGAGCTAAAAAAAAAAACAGAAACAACCTACCACAAGCGCCACCCTTGCAACACTGGCACCCAACTGTCATTCATTTTTCTTGTGCGGGCATCGCAGCGTCTATTTTTTTTAAAGTAGTGGTATTAATCGTAATTTAGAGATTTTGGTTAGATTTAAACTGAGAAAAGTGTTTATACATTAAAATGGGGAAAAGAAAACATCGTAAGAACTCCGATGAACATAATATTCGGAAGAAAATTCGCCGGTTGGAGAAACGCCTGCGCAGACGTTATTCTAGTGATTCAAATTCCGAAGGTCAGTCGTTTTTTTTTTTTTGTTTTCATTTTGCGTTGTATCGTAATTACATAATTACACTGATCAGGTACCTAACAGTACCTAGTGATAATACGTTAGTAGAATTCTTAGTTATTTTTTTTATGAATACCCTCTTTCGTCCGTCGTGATTATTGACGAATATCTTAATTGTTTACATTAGTATTCAAAAGATATTTCTTATGTTTTGTTAGTGCTTACGTTCGGTTACATGATAATTATATATATTTTATCTCGAGAATTAGCGTGCTTTAGTACTATGACGAGATCATAGTCGCACTCTTTTGAGTATTCAAATAATTATAATCAAAGTTTATGCGTACTATAACGAGATTATAGTCGAAACTTTTACATGCACTCATTAGTACTGTAACGAGATTGCAGTCACATAAAAACGGCCTGTAGCCAAGTGTCATAACCAGATTATGACCATTGTTTTATCTCATACTCCTACAGAGTTCGCCGAAGATCGTTCACACAGGCCGTACCCTAGGTCGGATGAAAGTAGCTCTGAGGCTGAACGGTCTGATACCGCTAACATATACGAGGTAAGGTCAACGGTGGCAGTCCCAGAAGTTTTCGACCTTGGAAAACCTTCGGAGCAGGATGAGATAATTCATTCCCCTGTTGCTGAGCCGCAACCCTCAGGTGTAAATATACAGTCGGATTCAGTACCTACAGCAGCGGCAACCGATCAACAGGAGACGTTGCCTGCTGATATATTAGAAGTGTTGGGCCAAGCTAAAGGAAAACTCGAAGTATTTGGACCTAAAATTCAAGAAGAAGTCTCTGAACGTTGGGGGCGTATCATGACTGAAGGTCTGAATAAAGACCAGAAACGGGACCTGCTGGATAAGTTGCTAGTGCCTGAAAACTTTACTCTAGTGAAGGCACCCAAATTAAACCCGGAAATAGGAGCGGTCTTAACAGAATCGGCTCGAAACAGAGACAAACGTCTAGAGAGGTCCCAACACCACTTAGGGTTAGGTATAGCAGGTTTGACGAATGTCATCTCAACACTTATCGGCGGAGATATCGGTAAGCTAGATATGATCAAAAAGCTTTCCGAAGTGAATCAAGTACTGCTTGATCTACACTTTGAAAATACCGTTAACAGACAAAGGCTAGTCACCCCTATTTTGGATAAAAAGTTCCTGAATATCATTCAAGATGCGAAAAGAGACTCGTTTCTGTTCGGGGAAACTCTAGGCGAGAAGATTAAAGCTTCGAAAACTGCCGAAAAATCTGGCCTGCAGATTAAAAAACCCGAAGCCAGAGAACCTTCTTCCTCGAAGAAGTATACTCAGCCACAGGGAAACTGGAGAGGCCACCCTCGTAGGGCCCAGCGAGGCGGCAGGGCGGAAAGGGCCAGAAATCGTCCCTTCTACCAGACCTCGAGAAGGATGGGTCCAACGACCGATCAAACGTCATCGAAATCTTACCCCAAAACGTCGACGAAGACACAGTAGAGGTAATTAAACATGCTGGTAGATTAACACATTTTATTCACGCATGGAAGGAGATTACTAATGATCCAATTGTGTTACAAACCGTTAAGGGTTATAAAATTCCTTTGAGCTCACCGGTTTTTCAGGAGACTGAACCCATCAATGCTAAGTTCTCCGCGCAGGAGACACATAATTTATCCCACGAAATATCCAAATTACAGGAAATTGGCGCCGTCCTCCGTTGCACTGACATTCCTGATCAGTTCGTGTCTAAAATTTTCTTAAGACCCAAAAACGATGGCAGTTTTCGGTTTATTCTAAATTTAAAAAAATTAAATAGGTTCATTGATGCGCAGCACTTCAAAATGGAGGACAGCCGCACGGCCACAAAACTAATGTCACAATCATGTTTTATGGCCTCGATCGACCTCAAAGAGGCGTACTTTTTAATATCAATACATTCAGCTTATCGTAAACTACTTAGATTTAAATTTCAAGGCCTAACGTATGAGTTTCAATGTCTCCCATTCGGTTTGTGTTCGGCTCCATACACATTTACCAAACTCTTAAAACCGGTAGTGTCTCTTCTCAGAAGCAAAGGACTATTTTTGGTCAATTACCTCGACGACATACTTTGTCTAGGGTATACATACGAGGACTGCAATAAATGTGTCCTCGAATGTACTGATTTATTGAGAAAATTAGGGTTCGTTCTGAATTATGAAAAGTGCCAACTAGTACCTAGTCAAAATCGTAGTTTCTTAGGTTTCGAATTAGACTCAACTAGCATGACCTTAGGATTACCTTCGAAGAAACGTTCGAACGTTCTAGACATGGTCAAAATAATTTCTAAAAAGAAAATGCTACCTATAAGAGAGTTTGCAAAATTTCTAGGCGTGTTGACGTCGGTTTGCCCAGCTGTTCCTTACGGTTGGGTATACACAAAAAAAAAAAAAAATTGAAACATCAAAATATATTGCCTTACGTCAATCGGGAGACGACTACGATGCTAATATGCGTTTAAGCGAATCACTAAAAGATGATTTTGATTGGTGGGGAAATCACATCATGACTGCAAAAAATCCAATTAAACGCGGTTCGTACGCGTTAGAGATCTATAGCGATTCATCCTTATCTGGCTGGGGAATTATGTGCAACGGAGAACGTACCAACGGTTTTTGGGACGTACCCGACACAGAACGCCATATCAACTATTTGGAACTGAAAGCAGCCTATATAGGATTAAAGTGCTTCGCTAAAGACCTCAGCAATGTCGAAATATTAATGAGGATCGATAATACAGTCGCAATATCTTACATTAATAGGATGGGTGGCGTTCAGTATAGCTATCTAAATGACATCACGCGCAATATATGGCAGTGGTGCGAGGAACGTCAGCTTTTTGTGTTTGCATCCTATATTAAATCTAAGGACAACATCGAAGCCGACGAAGAATCACGACGCACCAACGTTGACACGGAATGGAATCTCGCATCAAAGGCATTCGAAAATATCGTTTATACATTCGGACAACCAGAGATCGATCTCTTTGCGACCTGTATCAATAATAAGTGCGATAAATATATATCCTGGAAACGAGATCCATCCGCTTTCAACATTGATGCTTTTACAGTTGACTGGGGTCCATACTACTTTTACGCTTTTCCGCCGTTTTCTCTGATCTTGAAATGCTTGCGGAAAATTATCAACGACCAAGCGGAGGGGATCATGTTAGTTCCTTACTGGCCCAGTCAACCTTGGTACCCTCTCTTCATGTCTCTGACATGTAGACAACCGCTATATTTTCGACCTTATCGACAATTGTTATTGTCTCCTTCCAGGGACTCTCATCCTCTCTCGAGAACTCTTACCCTGGTGTCGTGTCAGTTATCCGGACAGCGTTTTCACGCCAATCAATTAAATCAGATACAATCGACATTATGATATCTTCACTGTCGCGCAACTCCTTAAAGCAGTACGATGTGGCTCTCAGAAAACTATGGTTTTTTTGTCGTGATAAAAATATTTCGTTTTACGATTGTAATATTAATATGATACTGGAATTCTTTACAAATCAATATAGCAAAGGCGCCAGCTATTCTAGTCTCAATACTTCCCGTTCAGCTTTTTCTCTAATATTTGGCAAAGCAATTGGTGAAAATAATTACGTAGCAAGGTTCCTTAAAGGCGTTTTCAGGTCTAGACCAAGTTTTCCCAAGTACCAAACGACCTGGGACCCAAACTTGGTTCTAGATTTTGTTGCCAAATGGTACCCTAATGAAGGTTTATCATTACGTCAAATTACCAAAAAGACGATGACTCTGATCGCATTGTCTACGGGACAACGAGTCCAGACGTTATCTCTTATCAGGTTGCCAAATATTAGGGTAAAGAAGGATAACATAGAAATCATAATTAACGATGTTATTAAAACTTCGGCACCGTGTCGACCAATGCCGCGGCTTATTATTCCTTTTTTTGCTCAAAGGGAACAAATATGCCCTGCGAAAGCACTTTCTTCATACTTGGCCATTACAGAACCATTCAGGTCTGCTCCAGATACCAATTTTCTGTTCTTAACTTGTAAGAAACCAATCCACAATGCTAGCGCTCCAACAATGAGTCGGTGGATTAAAGAGGTTATGCATGACAGTGGGGTGGATACGCAGACTTTTTCCGCACATAGTATGCGACATGCGTCCACGTCCGCAGCCAATCGCAAAGGAGTTTCGATTGAGATTATTAAGAGAACCGCCGGTTGGACAGGTAATTCCCTGGTATTTGCAAAATTTTACAATCGACCTATTAACCCGAACGGTGATGAGAGTGCATTCGCAGAAGCCATCCTTGAACAATAATGTATAATTTATAATAAATATTCCATTTGTGTTATCACATCATGTAAAACGTAAGTTATATAACTACGTAAATTTACTCAGTTTGATTATATGTATAATGTCCTTTATACTCATATAAGCGTGTATTATTTCCTGACCAATATACTTAGTAATTTCGCAAAGAGCGCTAAACATCTACCTGGTAAATATAAATCTCGAGGATGTAACGGTGAAGTATAATTAATGGTTAAACAAACTTACCTTGTGACGTTTGACCATAATTATATGAAGCGTTACATCCGAAGAGATTTACAGCCCTCCCTATCCCAATAATATTTTATCACTGAAAAATCACCCCAATTTTATTTGCGAAATGGCTCTGAATTAAATGACAGTTGGGTGCCAGTGTTGCAAGGGTGGCGCTTGTGGTAGGTTGTTTCTGTTTTTTTTTTTAGCTCTGAAATTGTGCTCGGTGCCCAGTACATTGAGAAATGTACTACCTGGTAAATATAAATCTCGAGGATGTAACGCTTCATATAATTATGGTCAAACGTCACAAGGTAAGTTTGTTTAACCATTAATTATAAATGAATACAAAATATAATCGTAGACTACACAATTAAATGTATGAGTACCTACACAGTCTGAGGGATATATTTTTTTCTATTATTTATCACAAATAACTTGGTTATTTATTTATTATTTAATAACCGAATTTGTATGAAAATTTATACCACCCTGTATATTTGTCTATGATTTCGCGTATTTATTAGGTACCGTGTTGTATTGTAAAGCAGAATAATATACTAAGTAGGTAAGTACCTAGGTACCTACCTACACATTTCTCGATTTAAGTCAAAGTCGATTATTTATGTTGTTATCTTATTCGATCATTAATGAAATAATTAAAATATAATTTAAACTTGATCACCACTTTATTTCTCGTTTGAAAATGATTTTAGCAATTATTAAAAAAAAAAACGTTGATGTTTATTGTTTTAAGTGTGTTGTTAGCTGCATTTATATTTATCTACTGTTACCAGGGTGCACTATAATATATCCTGTATACCTACACCTAGCTTAATCTCCGTTGACATTGGCCACCATGACCGAAATTGGTCGGGAGGCTATTAATATCTCGTAGGACGTAGTATTTGGGACTAGCTTTTGTCCGCGACTTCGCTTGCGTAGAGGTGGGAAACCATGAGAATGTACTAACTGGATAAAAAGTAACCTATGTCCTAACCCAGTTCAAGGTCTGCCTGTGTGCCAAATTTCAGCAATAAAGGTGTAGCGGTATCTGCAACGCCATATGCGAACAACGCGTCATACTGACGTCACGCAAAATCCTGCATCTCGCAAGCAGAGTTTACCGCGCAACTAGCATAGATACAACGGCCCGACATGAATCATTGGGCAGTTGCCCGCCAGACACAACACCCGTCTGGTCGGAGGATCCTTCCTTTTCTATAGAGTATCTATGAGTGAACACTTTGTTCCACATACCTTTATAAAGGCGTGTAAAGGTAACAGAGAGAGGCAGACCGAGTAACTTTCGCGTGTATAGGTAATATAAGAATTAGCGTTTTTTTTTTAATTTCTAACGTGGCGATATTAACGTGGATGCCCACGACATCACCACAACACAGGGAAGTAAAATGTATGTTAAAAGTGTCTTAAAACGTAGGTACCTAGACATAGGTCTATTCAAATGTATGATTCCATTTGATGTTATTACAAGTTAAACAAATATCAACTTTTTTAATGGTAATTAAGTTGATTTCAGAGTGACTAGCACTATTGAAAAAGTTATAATAATGTTTGAATTTGTAGCGTAAACTGAACGTTATTGTGTAAGAATTAAAGTTATTATTCCATTTTTTTTATTTGTTTAACAAAATCGCGAACGCAGACCTACGAGTTTTAGGTAGGTACTTACCTACCTATCCATCTACGACAAGTGCGCAAATGTTTCTCGTAACCAAATTAAAAAACAAAAACAAGGAAATACTTCATAGGCTTTTAAGTATAACATTACCGAGTATTCAAATTCATACATAGCCAACTGGTCATAATTAAATAGGCCTCATTAAATTATTGCCAAATAGACGAAAAGCTTTTATGATTTCAAAATGTCAACTTGTCAAGTCAACATTTTTATCAACAGTTGACATAATAATGCCTACATTAAGCAATGCCGAATATACAAGTGCGTCATCAGAATTTAAATTAAAACATAATGATAAAAAGCAAATCAGTAACCATTATTTTTTTCAATTAGGTGAAAACAAAATGACAGACGCTTAGGAAATGCATTTCGGATTTGGAATCAGCGCGCGATGGTAGAATTCTTCGTTCGTTAAAAAAATGTACCTCGTATTGTGTTAAGTTAATACTATTTTGCTAAACTTATTTAAATTATACCTATTTATTATTGTCAATATAAATTGGAACAGTGCAATATGAATCTTTGTTGATGGCATAGGTACAAAAAAGTGATACAACAAAATTGATAGAAAATGTGATAAATAAATCGATTTGAATAACTGAAAATGGCTGGGAATAATGAATGTTGACAGAGGACAGACCTCTCCACATAGACAGTAACATACAATAAGAATTAGACACTTATCTAGTTAATGTTATCATAAAGCACCAATAAATCTTCTACAAATACTGTGTGCGAACAGTGTCAATAAATACATAAAACGCGATTGTTGTGTTTTCATAACTTACTTCAACAGTGCAGTGTGCTCAATTGCATTTAAAAAAAAACAATTAAAATGACGACAGGCGAAGATAACAGGCGAACTAGCCGATCCAGAGTTATTTTATCACAGGTAAGTGTTTATTTTAATAATATTTAACAACTGTTTATTTATTAACAGTTGTTTTTGATTTGTTGTAATTCAGTATATTTTTACAGTTAGGTACCTAACCATATAAAACGCTAAAGTCATAAATTCAAGCGTTCCATATTTATTTAAAACGCCAAAAAAAAACATTATTTCTACCTACACGAAATTAAATAAAACTGTCACCTATGTCTGTATAAAAATCAAAAACCTTTCGACGACGACGAATTCTTGACAAAAATACTGGCTGGATGACTATATAGTACATACTAATTCCATGGCATTAAACTAAACGAATACGAAAAAGTTTTGTTTATCGCGGGAAATTAAAAGAAAGTGTATGTCAGTAGCACTCATTTATTTTTGCTAAGTACGTTAAATTAGGAAAGAAAATATTTTGTGGTTTATTGGTTCTGTATAAAATCATTATGGTGACTTTTGCTAAGTGTAGTGCAGCGTTGCCAGACCTACGGATTTGTCCGTAGATCTACGGATTTTTGGTCTTGTCTACGGACACACGGATTTTAGTCGCAAATCTACGGACTTTTGTTCGATTCCAAAACTGCAAAATTGCTTTTATTTTGGTGGTCATTTGATTCAACTAACGTCAAACGCATCGCTGTTTTGAACCTTATTTGTTACCGCGATGCGGTATTATACACATAATCTATAAAAGTGCAATAACAACTACCTTCTGTGGGGTAGACCGTAGAAGCAAAGAGGGAGCATTTTGAATTATTTAATTCAAAAATATAAAATGATAAAAAAAAGTTACACGTTACCTACTGTTGTGTTATGTTATACCGACAGTAATTAATTATAATTTTTTTTAAATACAATTTTTATTGCATTTCCTTTGTCTTGGAGATTTTCCCGCTTGTTTTTTTTAGTTAAAAACTCCTTTACCGGCAAGAAATTAAGTTTAAGGTCAGTCCATCTCTAAATAGTCAGGTTTATTTAGCTTTAAAAAATGTCCGTAGATCTACGGATTTTTGTAGAGGCATTCTACGGACTTCTACGGATTTTTTTGCGTAGCCCTACGGATTTTTGAAAATTGGACCTGGCAACACTGGTGTAGTGTATGCGCCTGGGCGACGCGCAGTCAGTCGAGCGCTAACCGTGAGCGAGAGCGGACGTGCGCTGGACGTATATACTACTTCACCTGAATAATATGTCAAAGCGTGTTTTATTAACCCAGGAATATTACAAGTGGCGACGAGGATAAAAGCAAGTAGGTACTGAAAACATTTACCAAAAAAAAAGGGGAAGAATGCACGCTGAAAAATAATGCACGTTGAAAGTTGTTTACGATCAATTAAGCGACCATATTTCGATAAGGATCGTTAGTAATTTGGATACTAAAATGAAAACAGAACGTAGTCACGCTGTACCTACCTACCTACACGTAAATAAATCGCTACCAAGGTAGATGTTTACAGCTAATGATTACTTAGTTGCCTCAAAATAAATTCTGCTTCGATTGATGTAAACAACTGATAAGCGTAAATGTTACAAAGGCCATGCAGTGAGTGTTGTTTACAACAAAAGAAAGGGCCATGCCTGAAAAGTACGCAATTATTTTAAATGTGCTGTAATGCAAACATTAAATTATTGTTAATTATTATTATTGAGTAAGTTCTTTCATTTAAATAACAAGATAATTGAGTTCGCACGCTTCTTATTTTAAATAAAAAATAATAACGAATTATTTTGATAAATCTTGACATACTTAACTTTTCTGTTGTAAACAACCTACATACCCACTTATTGTAAATATAAATCAAAATCAGTAGATACTATTTTAATCAGATCACTGGTTTTGCTACGATCAATTGTTTGCATTTCGACACAGAAATATCAAGGTCACGCAAATACTTTTCGCACATACGACCATGCTTAAAGAATAACTGTGAGAAAAGACCGGTAAACGTTAGTGTAAGCATCAATAATGGCTTAATTACTAGCATACTTATTGCTAACCAGTTAGTAAACCTAATTTGTAAGGTTATTATCAGTCAATTTCCATAATAATAGTAAAGTAACGTTATTGAATAAAGTTATTTAGTATATTTAGTTAAGTCATACTTACGCTTACGTCAAAGGTCATGCTGAATCCGAAATGCCCTAGTCGGCACGCAAATACTAACAAGTACCCTAAGGCTATGCAGTAGTGTTACCGTTATCTATATAAAAGATAAAAGGCCACGCATACGAGTCTCCAAATGCTGTTACAGGTCGCAAAAAAAAAAAAAAAAAAAAAAAAAAAAAAAAAAAAAAAAAAAAAAAAAAAAAAAAAAAGAGACTCACGCAACTCAATGCTGACATCTTTAGATCACTTTGATTGTGAGGGTGACACGACATCGGTTTATACCCGATGGGAGAAATGGAAACGGGCCCTCGAAATTTATCTTTTAGCTGCTAATATTGATTCCCGTAATAAAAAGCGAGCTACCCTTCTACAGGAGATTTACTACAATTTGCCCGGGGCCCATGCAGAGGAAGGTAAAGATGATGATGGCAAAGACTTATACTCCGTTTACTATAGCATTAGACAGAAGTTAAAAAAGGCTCTTTTAGGGGCGCACTTTGTAATAAAAGTACAACAAACATTATTACAGTCAAGACTGATGTGGAGTTAAATATAATCAATTTAAATAACAGCAGTCACACTATCTACCTTCTGAAATTACAAGGCTTTCATTTAATATTATTTAGTTTTTACATAAAATATTGTCGTGTCAATGTTTAAAATCTAAAAGAAGCAGAGGCGGACAGTACCGGGAACGTTTTCATGTCACTATAACTTTACCAAATCTAAAATGTTACCTATTCCCTTCATTCCGTGTTTTTATTTTGTCGGTTTATATAAAGTTGTTTTTAATACACTGATTGTTACTAAAATTTGTTTTATTTCATGTAGCTGTCCAAGCATCGTGACGTCGTGACGAGTAGATGGATAGAATATGCTTTATTGTATGCCATACATTGTTACTTAAAAAAAAGCACGTACATTATTATTAAAATTGTTTGAACTTAACTTGAAAATAAAAGGTTTCGTACTCCTGCTTCTGCGAGCCTCTTTTTCTGATGTTATAATAAATGGAGATGATAAAATGATAGATGTGTTTATTGCACTTGGAAAACTTAACGATTATTTTGCCCTAAAGCAAAGCCATATTTATGAAAGATACCTTTTCCGGCTCATGCAGCAGGAAGGTGAAAAATTCGAAACATTTCTATTGAGGTTGGAATCAGGCTGAAAAATGTAACTTTACAAATGAAGACGAACATTTGATAGACCAAATCACAGAAAAATGTAGACTTGTTGATTTGAGGAAAAAAATAAAGATTAAATATTCGCACATAGATAATTATAAGTACCCACATAAATGTGGCTGTGAGAGTGTCTAGCTGTTAAGATTTTCATTATCTCAATATGTATTAACTAATCATTATAATTTGTGGTCTAGTGGTTGCAAGCGGTACTGCTGATTGTGGGGTCCTAGGTTCGATGCCTAGGTGGCACCAATGTTATGAGGTTTTTTCATCAGGAATTTCTTGGTGGCGATGTCGGCCTTAGTCAGTATTTGTGCAAAATGTATGGCTGTAGACTCGCTCTCCCTGTTGCATGGGATCTGGCCAGGACCGGTTAAAGTAAGTTAATTATACAATACTCTATTTATCTCTGTCTGGCCCTCCGGTGGGAACAGGTATGATGTTGGGTTATGAGATTATAATTCTTATTTTATCATAAACTTGGTAATACTGCCCTCTGTGAGGTCCTGTTACCAGTATTACAATGGTCTGTGTGAAAGTATTGAAGCCTTTATTATGAGATCTGCACCATCTTATGTATTGTTTGTCACACTAGGAATCAGCATGAACTGCTGGAAGATTACCTAGTTCAAATATTAAATTAAAATGTATTTATTTGTACAAATAATTATAGCAAAAGTGCGCACCCCCACCCAATTTCAAGTTGAACAATTATCAACTTTGTTTTAGTGGAAATTGGGTTGATTTCAGAGTGACTGGCACTAAGGAGGGAGTTGTGAAAGTGTTTGAGGTTGTGGAGTAAGCTGAACTTTGTTGTGTAGGAATTGAAGTTGCTTTTCCATTGATTTATGTTTGTTTGCATTTTTGGCGAATGGGTCGCTAAGGCAGATTAAGTTTAGTATACCATAGTGGTACATGATAGTATAAAATCAAAAAATATGTTGTGTCACCATGTGTTGCCTTGCAAGGCGTATAAGTATTGCTTACAGTTTACACAGTAGGTAATAGGTATACAGATCTATATAATTATAAAAACACTCCAAGTTTGAACCAATTTCAATGTCTTGCTGAATATGCAAACATTTCAGGGAAACATTTTATATTATGGCTTGGGTTTTTAGACGTAATTAATAATTGTACAGTTGTTATAGTAGGTAAGTTGGGTAAGATGCAGCTTTACCCAGTATTCTGGAACATGATACGATTATACAATTGATATGATTTTTGATGATTCAATGTTTAATAAAATGGAAATTAAATCACAAAGTTAAATAAATAATAAGATTATTTTACCTAAATGACAACTTCAAAACAAAAAAATGTACATTTTGTCCGATTAAACTTCTTGAACTACCTACCGGAAATGTTCTCAAGTGGTATTGAAGTTGTTAAAAGTAATGATACTACTGAATTAACTTTAATCCTAAAACGTTCGCGTTGACTCTTATAATATCTTCTTCTAAATCAATTATGGTTGAAAAAAAAAATTGAGGGAAGGAAGAATAACTACAATACGCGCATGTTCAGAGATAACTTAGTACTGTAATAGGTACACAGTTTACCTAGTTATATCGTAATATTGGAAGCTCACCTACTGCTCGGAAGTTTTAATAAACCGAGTAATTAGAAAATTCTGTATGTTGAATTCAGAATCTCAGATAATTGTCAAGTTTTGGTAACACAAACTTAATGTCATACTTTCATGATAAAGTTCAAATTCCATGGCAACTGTTGGGACCATAATATACATAGTAATACAAGCTGTGAGTTTAAAGGTAGGCTCTTGAATATGGAAAGAAACGAAGAAAGACATATTATATTCGTTAAAAAGTGTAAGGGCACAACAAAAATAAAATACACATTTAACAGATGTAAAATAATAGAAGAGAATGAAAACACTCGCATGCACTCTGCGTGGTGTCATTGGCCTCGTGTGAATTTGAAGTTGTGTTCAAAAGATCTAAATAATTATTGTTTACCAAACATGTTAAATTGTGTCAAGTCAGTGTGAGTTAAATTTAAAAACAGTGACTCAAACATGTCACTCACCGTGTCATACGTACGTACACATAGTTATAGCATTTCATTTCAGTACGACAGTGGTGGTGGTATAGCCCGACTTAAGGTCGTGGGTTCGAAACCAGGCAGGCATTTTGTGTATTATCAGTATTATCACTCACCACCACTGTTCATCAACGGTGAAGGAAAACACCGTGAGGAAACCGGCATGTCTGAGAACCAATACTTCGAAGACATGTGACATTACCAGTACGCACAGATAGGCATGCATTAAATTGATCGCATGGGCATCCATTAAATTGGACGCATGGGCATCCATTAAAAAGAAAGAAATAATATGGGGATAGAAAAAGAAGAGCTACTGATTCTAATTTAGGAATAGGGGAAAAGTGACGGGAGTCACCGATGGTAACATTCATGTACGGAACGACGAAACAGGTAAAGAGTATCGTCGGAATATAGTACATTAAAAGAAAATTAATGATTCTTGGCAAGTTGTGGACAATGATAATAAGGACACAGGGTCATTGAACAATGAGGACTAAATTATACCTTTATGCAATTAAAATGATTATCTGTCTGTTACTTTGTTGATTATATAATGTTGTATGCCTGATTCACTAGTTTATATATTACTAAATCTATTATGTTATTTCATTGTTAATATTATTGTTTAAGTTATTGTAACTTAATTATTTATAAAATAAAGAAGGGATGTAGTGTATGCGCCTGGGCGACGCGCAGTCAGTCGAGCGCTAACCGTGAGCGAGAGCGGACGTGCGCTGGACGTATATACTACTTCACCTGAATAATATGTCAAAGCGTGTTTTATTAACCCAGGAATATTACACTAAGTATCTATGCAATTAAGAATGAAATACCAGTTTATGATTAATAATCGTTAAGAAAACGTTGGCGATTTCATCCTCCGTCACTCGCAAGTTAACAAAATTCAGTCTATATAATAGCATGTACTATATAGCATTATAGCAATTTATGGTTTCTCCACACACAATGTAACCATTATATTTTTATTGGTTTGCAAGAGATCAGTTTCAATTTGAGGTCAGTGACACTCGTTTAACAATCCTTCAATTCAATCTTTAACATGGCTACTAGTAGAATAGAATAGCATTTATTTGCAAATATGTGTAATACATAAGTAGATAGTAGTAGGTATAAATCAGAGTTCTGCCATATTTCACCATTCGGCATGCAAACATTTTCATTATACAAATTTTTTTTAGTGCAACATTAGAAATATAAATCAAAGAATATAAAGGCTCAATCAGTATAAAGTAATGAAATAATAATCGATATATTTTTTTAAATAGACTAGTCCAACTAAAAAGCTAATCAGAGTCCCTAACGTATGCGGAGAGTAAACGTGTCCACTATTTATAACGTAAATTCGAACGATTTTAGAAACGAAAATACATATCCAATAGTACCTATTGTGGTTAAAATTTCTGGTACCTACAAGCACAATTAGCATTACCCATAAATAGTAAAAATATTAGGTAATAAAATTATGTGCGAAAGGAGTATTTTCCAATTTAAAATCGTTTGAATTTACGTTATGTTTAGTCTGCGCGTTCGTGCTACTGCTATTGCTAGATCCTCGATTCCACCGATGATTGTTTGTCTATGGATTGAAATCCAAATTTAAAAAAGGAAACAAAAGAGATTAACCTTATAGCTGTGCTTATGGTATTATAAAAATACAAAGGCATTCATGATTACTGGAAATGCATTTCAATAAGTAGGTACTTAATGGCATTTTTAAAAAATGATTTCATTGTTTAAAAACAACAGCAAATGATCGTTTAATAATATTGTCACTATTGCAGATGAATTGAATTGATAGCTCACTGTATGTACCTACGTAGAGATAAGAAGTCAATGTACCTAGTAATGCCAAATTAAAAAGTAAACGATTCTGATAAAAATACGCCAACACTTTGTCTCGTGTTATTTTTATAACATTCAATGAACATACGTCAGTCTGTCAAGTATCTTATTTATTTATTGATAGCTTCCAAATAGATGTTATTGCGATAATATACAAAGGAACTGAGTGTTGAGAACTGTTTAACCCTGTCTCCTCAAAATGCCTGATAAAATGGTCTGATTTCCAAAGTCAATAATACGTCTTGTTTGCTCTTTTCGACGCAAAATCAATCATCAGTATACGTACTTGCACCTACGTGATTGATAGCTTCTGCCCGCGACTTCGTCCGCGTAAAATTTCTTGCTCCCCCGTTCCACCCCGTCGGCACATCGAATCGCCCGCCCGCGCTATTACCTACTTCGTTTTCACTTAGGGTTATTTTTGATTTTTTTCTTTTTGCCCGGTCCCTAAGGATCGTAGCGTGCGTGACGACGTGAAATAGCCTATACCTCCCTCAAGAATTGGACAAAAATATTTTTCAAATCCGACTGGTGGTTCCGGAGATTAACGCGTTCAAACAATCTCTTCATCTTTATTATTAGTATAGATTACCAACGAGATACATTACAATTATTATCTTTTACTTGGTAACTAAATAAGAACCTATGTACGTCTTTTGTTTTAGCTAAAACTTCCTTTTTTGAAAAATAGGTATTCTCAATAATATATTTGCCCTTATAAAAACACAACGACTTGTTTCTATTATCTATTATTAAACCTTATTTGTCTTTAGTTACTATGATAAGTAAATTATTAAAGTATTTTATGGCCAGGAGGCTTTTTATGGCAGGCTAGGAAGTAGAATATCAATGTCCAAACAAGGTTTTTTTATTACACTTTATTAAGGCGTCGAAAACGACCTTACACAGAATTAATACCTATAAGTACAGAGTGTCCCTGGGAGTATGAATCAAATCGAATAGGGGCGTGGGCAAGTTCATTTCCAAACTTTTTAACCCTAAGAATGTCGATGAATTTTTTTAAGGTTTAAAAGTTATGACCAATTTTTTTTTTTTCAATCGCTTCGCATAGTGCTCAAAGAAAAAAATCATTAAAAAAAAAACTATCAGGGCTATCTAAAAAAATTAAATTAATAGCCCAGATAGTTTTTTTTTTTATGATTTTTTTCTTTTTTCTCTTTCGAAGGTGGGCCATATTGTCTGTGGGGAGGTGCCGCATACGCATTTGAGATCTGAGCCGTCCAATAAAAAATAATACAATCTTCACTGACCATGTATAATATTCAAAATATATATATTGTCTTTACAGGTACTAGCATGTCTAGCGTTGGACTTCTTGCTGATCGGGCTGGGATTGTCCATCAGTTTCGTCACGATGGTGTTACCTGAGGTGCTGGATGCCAAAGAAGGACTGTCTATTACTAAGAAACAAGCTTCGTGGTTTGGTGAGTGTATCTTCATAATTAAGTATTTCTGTGAGATAATTATGTACCACACGTTAAATGGCTATTTGATTTATTTTGACAGTTCCATAACATTCATTGCGTTATTTACGTTCAGCAGAAGAATTTTCAAACATAGGTATAAAGCAATGGATTAGGAAATTCCTTCAAAATCCTTCGGATTATTATTGAAAGTGTGTTATGTAGATGGGGTGTAGTTCGAAAACCTATACAGCTGATCATGGGTCTCCCGTTACTATGTTCCGGGCTAAAGGGTATGGGTACTTATGGAATTATAATTAGAAAGAAAGAAGAAGAAGAAAGAAAGAAAAAGTATTTATTGCGACTCGTATAGGAAGATCACAAACTAAATTAAACATAGAAAAAAAAAATTCAAGTACATAATATAAAAAAAGTAATAAAAAGAAAAATGAACAGAAAGTCCTATACAAGGCCAAAAGGCTCCTATCTCAGCATGATGCTGCAACATTTAAAAAATAAATGTAACAGCATTGGTATTCTGATAGGGCCCGAATTAGAGATAAGTACATGAGACATTTCAGGGTTTCAGCTTTGTCTTTGGGATCACATAGGTGGCTTTTAAGCCTTAGTAAAAACAACGCCAATCATACGAGTACCTAATTCGTAAAAATAAGCTTCTTAGTCACTTGACACTATTATTATCAAAAGATTAGAAAACAACATTTTCTACGTTATATTCTATAATAAAATAATTAACATCTTTGACCTTTCAAAGTTTTGTAATCTTAATTATGTCTGCCTCGTATCTTAAAAGGAGCGAAAACAGAATTATATGATCCATTTTTACATACCTAATAGGTCAAAATTATCATATTTCAGTTTGAACGAAATAGGTCATTATCTTGGTTGGTGTGTTACATTTTTAAATTGACTCTAATTCAGTCCCCAGTTCCGGCAGTGTTTTTCCATTAGGAATTTCTTAGTAGCAGGCCGCAGTCTGGAACCCTCTTAGGGATGATTTATATTAGACCGGACCGTGCCCGGGGCGTGCCATGTAGGTACGTGGCCCGTACGGGGCACGGATTTGAAACGTTACATATATTTTGTATGAAACAGTTTATATTACACCGTGCATGATTCGTGTCCCGTCCGGGCCACAGGATATGTCTTATTGATGTACAGTAAACTGCACATTTTTTGTTATTTTAAACTTCATATTGACCGTACCCGGGCCCCGGCACAAGAGCTCTGTGGGTTTTGCTTACATAACATTAAAATAAACAAACTCGAGCTAGCAATACGGTAGCAAGTCGTACAAAGGTCCGTTTGTAAGTAGCCGCTATGTGCGAACTTAGCAAACCTGGAAATATTTTGTAGACCTAAATTCTGAAATCAGTCGATTAATCACTAATTATCAGAAACGGGGTCGAAAAAATGTTATAGATGCATTTTTTATAGCACTAGGCTGCTCGATATCGAATAATCTGTACACTCTTAACTTAAGTAATTCTAATAATTATGCAAACCACAACCAGACGTTTTATACTTCAATCATTAGTGTAAAGATTTTACGGATCATTTCGCAAGTGACGAATGAAAATGGTTTACATGTCCTAAATTGCAAATGAATATCCGCTTTTTTTTTTTGTTAGCCTGCACTGTCCCACTGTTGGGCAAAGGCCTCCCCCAAATCGTTCCAGGAACTCTTTTCTCGCGCCACCTCGAACCAGCCCTCGTGGTACGCGTCATCCGCTTATGTATTAAATCTTATATGCTTGTAATGCAACGCCAACCCGTCTTGAACAGGCGTAGTGACCAATGCTCGTGTGTTCCCTATATGAGAAGAGGCATTAGCTATTCATTCACACGAGATAATAGGCTCGTATAATTATTATTTAAAAAAATGAGTGGTTACCGCAATAGAAATTTATTTATTCTTTTAATTTCTTAAGTCAAGAATAAGAAGATTTCGTGATAGTTCATTTTTCTAACCTACCCCAATAAGATACACGAATCGTTAACATAAAAAAAATCCAGCGATACTTGTCGAGCAATTGTAGTATCATTAAGAACGTTCACAGTCTGATCTCAGTCTCAATCTGTCAAAAAAATACCTCTAATTTCCCTACATTTTGACAAGGTTTTGACATTTGTTTGTCGCTGAGATGAGACTGCGACTTGATTTTGAACGTTTTAAATTACGAGAATTGGCCTTCTGATGTATAGATTTGAATACCTAGTAGTAATAATTGTGTAAGTTTAATAATGCCATGTTACACAAATGGCAATATCGTCTATTGCTTAGATTTATCTTCATGAATAACACAGTCTTAGACTAACATAATGTTGATTCTAGATTATTGTCAATAGCATAGATTATACATAAATTGCTTGTTTGATATCGCATTACAATAATATACAGGATGAATTTTCCAAGTGGGCGTGGATGGCCAAATTCTAAACTATGAGGAATAGCGAAAAGTACTCAAAGGAGTCGCGGGCTCGATTTTGATGAAAACTAAAACTGCATCATTGGATTTTTGAAAAATCAATATTTCTAGCCAGGAATCGAACCTGTTGATTTTGAAAAAAAAAACACACACTGTATTATTACACCATTCGATAGTGTCCATAATAAGGATCAAATTCTGGGAAGTAATGACATACGGCAAACTTAAGGAAAATGTTGAATCTTAATAAACTGCTTTTTATTTTAAAGTATTCATACCTACATTACGTATGTACCTTGTTCGAAATGATGCTCAATATTTTTATTAACCCGCCCGCAGCGCAGTTACCTTCACAACATTATGTTCTAAATTCAAATATCTATTACGATCTTTGGAAAATATTCTAATGGAATCAATAATATTGTAATGCTGAATGCAGTAGACAATCCTTGAGACATCGAATCCAGCTATGTATTGAAAACAATGGTCATCATTATGAACAATTAATCAGTTAAGGTTTAATAGGTAGGTATAGGTAATATAACCCGGGCCCGGCTAAATAATAACAGCCGCACAGGTCAATCCATCAGGTTAAGCTACGCTTGTCGCAGTTGGTCTGTGGATGGGTGACCATCTTTACATGCCGAGACCCCTCCGTGCCTCGGAAAGCACGTTAAGCCGTTGGTCCCGGCTATCATTCCAGGAACTTTGACAGTCGTTACGGGTAATCAGAAGCTCGAAAGTCTGACAACCAGTCTTACCAAGGGGTATCGTATTACCCAGTAACTGGGTTGTGGAGGTCAGATAGGCAGTCGTTCCATGTAAAATACTGGTATTCAGCTGCATCCGGTTAGGCTGGAAGCCGACCCCAACATAGTTGGGAAAAGGCTAGGCACATGTCATCATCCATGTTACCTGCCTCATCATTGAGGTAGGTAACATAGAGAAATAAAAAAGTATTTTGTTAAAAATGAGCTCTTTCCTTTAGTTTGCCGTATGTCATTACTTTCCAAAATGTGATCCTTATCAGGGACACTATCGAATGGTGTAATAATACAGCGTGTGTTTTTTTTTTCAAAATCAACAGGTTCGATTCCTGGCTAGAAATATTGATTTTTCAAAAATCTAATGATGCAGTTTTAGTTTTTATCAAAATCGAGCCCGCGACTCCTTTGAGTACTTTTCGCTATTCCTCATAGTTTAGGATTTGGCCATCCACGCCCACTTGAAAAATTCAACCTGTAGGTATATATATTTTATGTAAACTGCAGTCTGCAACATAGAATAGCCTTGAGATCTGTGCTAGTGATAAAAAATCTTGTATTTTTTTACATATTATTTTTTATTAACGAGCTTTGTTTAAAGTCTAGTCATTTACTTACTTATAAAAGTCTTCAATTCATTTGTTCACTGCATATGACAGACAACCTAAACCACAAACATGACATTTTGCACAAGAGTTTGGAAATTCATCCCCTAAAGGGGTTAACAAACGCGGAACTTGACTCCCGAGAAGATGTCGATGAATAATCCCACCGTGCACACAACTCGTTTTAATAAAAATAAAATATTTTTATCATTGTGATGTGAAATTTAAGAAAGTCAAAATAACGCTGTTTAATGCATATTGCATGTCGCTGTATTTGGCGAGCCTGTGGTTCAGCTATACCCAAATGGCCTACAATGCTCTGCGGATCCAGCATAACAACGCACGTAGAGTGCTATTGCGTCTGCCTCGGTTCTGTAGCGCGTCATCTATGTTCGCTGAGGCACGTACCGACTGCTTCAATGCTGTACGGCATAAGAGAGCGGCCTCGCTGCTAAACTTACTCCGTGGCAGCCCCAGCAGCATTCTACATGCTATAGCCGGGAGACATGACAGCCCATTGGTGAGGTCACTTGTCACCTGGACATTGTCGGTGTTACATAAGTTAAGACTATTGTTACTAACCCAATGGATCTCTGTTATCTGAATAAATGAAATGAAAAATTGAAAACTGCCAAGGAACTGCCAAGGCTTATTCTTAATCTTATATTTTGAATTGTTTCTTCATTTATGTTTTGTTTTACATTGTTCTTACATATAGAAGCAACAAGAATAATGTACCCAGGATTCTGTAATATCTTGATTTAAAAGAGTGTCCATGGAGTTTCTTGCCCGTTCTTCTCCATAGAGACCTACGTTTTGGAATGGGCAACTATCTTCAACTTTCTGACTGATTGAGCGACTATTTAATTTTGACAATTCAAAAGAGCCTGTACATGGTTTAATTGAAATCAATGCTTTGATCTGAAAGCTTGAAAGTGTCTGATTTTAAGTACGACAATGCAGAATTCACCAACCTGTCTTGAGTAAGCGTCAAGTTCAATGCTCATGGCTTCTGTGAATGAGAAGAGGCCTTTACCCTGCAGTGATACAATAATAGGCTGGTATTATTATAATGTAGAATTTCCTAGCCCTTATTCGATTCAACATAGCACAAAAAAAAACACGATACTTACTCTCTTGTACCTACCCAGCCATAATCTTCAACATTGATCCAACACGTTACTCGTACCTACCTATTAAGTTGTCAAATTGTAAAAAATATATCTTCTCCTACAGGTAGCATGGCCTTCCTCTGCCAGCCACTAGGCAGCATATTCTCCGGGCCGATACTGGACCACTTCGGCCGCAAGAAGGCTCTGTTCCTGGTCAACATACCCCATGTGGTAGCGTGGCTTCTCATGTACTACGCCTGGGATGTTCCTTCGCTGTTCATTGGCAATGCTTTGCTGGGCATTGGGACTGGTATTATGGAAGCGCCTTCAGTCACTTATATTGGGGAAATAAGGTAAGAAAAAACGTTTATTTATCATAATTAGTTAGACTTAGACCATGTTGATTTGAAAGGCAAACATAGAAGATAAAAAAAACAAATCACTGTTGAAAAGATCAGAGGTTTATAGATTCCGCTCCAGTGCCTACAGACCTCGACATATCGCCAGCAGCGAGCAAGACTGTTAGGCCTCATTTACGGAGACGCGGCGCGTCGCGCGTTGCGTTGAGCGGCGCGGCCCGCACTGAATTCAAATATATGGTGTTGTATGAGTGCGTTTACGGAGAAGCGATTTTAGACGTGTTTGTTTGAATTAGGGCGTTTTTTGCGGCCGAGCCCGCGGATGGCACCGACGCGTCCCACGCGGCGTTTATCGCGGCGGCGCACGCAGCGGCAATTCTCGATGAAGCTATGTCCGAGGCGGAATCTTCTGTCAGTCTTATTTAGAAATCGCGCAACACAGACGTAGTCACCGTCGCAATGGAGTATGATATGATCATGCAGCAAGTTGCGACACGTGCGCTCCCATCTCTCGCCAACATAAAACTAGTCGATTTGATCGAGGCGAGCATGCGCCGCCGCGATGCCCGCCGCGTGCTTCGCTACACGCTAGAGGACTCGCCGCGGGCGCCGCGGCGGGCACCGCCACGCTTCCCGTCTCGCTTCTCTATGAACATGGTCGTATATTGCTATAAGTTTGTGTTTACGCGTGCGATGATGCGTGCCGCTTCACGCGCCGCCCCACCGTAAACAGAAAAAACGTCCGACGCGCCGCGAGACGCCACGCCAGACGCGACGCGAGACGCCCCGCGTCTCCGTAAATGAGGCCTTAGTGTCCAAACACACTATGCCGCAGGTTCGAAGTCGAAGTTCCTCGGCTGAATTTACTGGACGCTATAACGCAACGTAATTTCGGCATAATGTGTCGTCAGTAATTCAAATAGCATTGCAGGCGTAATCATGCCGAACTTCGGTCGCGTACCTTGGGCATAATGTGTTTAGACAATTAGAATGGTTACATTGTTTGAAAATGTTTGAATTAGACCTGCACCCCAATTGCGCAAAAAACATTCTATCACAAGAAGACATTATGAAGCATTCCTAACCAATTGCTTCATTATATTTCGTAAATTCATCTACTCAACAACGTAAGTAACGCAATGAATGTTGTTGAACTGTCAAACTGAACAGCATTGCCAGTATAAGTGTATTACTCAATAACCCCGCAGGTTGTTTATTAACGTTGGAAGTTACTTTTAAGTCAAGAATCAGCATAGCCCTAAAATGTGGCACATAATTATGGGTAGAGGGAAAATGTTTTAAGTATTTTTTTTTGTGGATGGGAAATCATCAAATGACTCCTCTCGCTCTGGGTGGAGCGGAACGGAGTGTCAGTCTCTTACTGACTAAAACCCACCCGTGTTCCTTCCTTAGCCCTTTATGTTCCGGGGCAGCGGTAACCCTTTCAGACAATCCCGCTGACCGATGTTTTAAGTCTCAATCCCACATTTCCAGGCCTTTCACAGGCTTCAAACCGTCTTATCAATCGGTTCATTCAACTTGTTTTATAATAACTTCAAAGCAAAAAAATTCATCAATCCGTTTGTTGTTATTATTTTTATGACATCATTACCGACAAATCTGCTGACAGTACAACCTACTATGTATTAACATAGCAATTTGTTTTGAGTGCTTTTTCTGTCGTCAAACAAAACCTTGGTTTTGAACTAGTGGTGTATTAAATTACTACAAGAACGTGTACGACTAAATCGATTTTTTACCTAAAACTGGATGTATCTAAATTAATTAGCAATAGGCAAGAATATTAAATTAGGAGGTTTTTGTGGTCTGGCCGAGTGGCCTTGCGTGGTCCAACATAATTATTAAATGAATGTGTAAATAAATTGGCTTTCTTCCATGTGTGCAAAATGTGACTAAAGTGATTGTGCTAACATAATCGATAGCCCGTAGCAGCATCTTTGTAGTCTAAAGTAACAACAAGCTCTATCGTGACCATTACTGAATAACTGATCATTGAACGGTAGTCTACGTGGCAGACTCGTTGAAGACCACTACAATCCATAAGGGATGTATCAAATGCATGTAGGTACAGCATATAAAATGTCCTATGGTTGAAAGTTCTGGCAGGGGTGTGAGACATCACATAGTTTTTCTTCGTGATAAAATTATCTTCAATCCAGTTCATTACAAATTTTTCAGTGACCCATCAATACGAGGCATCCTCACAACGTTGACCAACGGGTTCACATCGACGGGCATGTTCGTGGCATACCTGCTGGGCACAGTCCTGCCCTGGAGACAGGCGGCGCTGCTGGCACTCACTGTGCCACTGGCTACCATGGTGCTAGTGTTATTTGTAAGTACTTCGCTTGTAAAAATGATCATAATCATCAGGCAGCCAAAAGACGTCTAGGTACAGTCAGGGCAATTACTTGATTACCAAATTGACACACGTCTATTCTATTTTTAGGGTTCCGTACCTAAAAGAAAAAAAAACGGAACCCTTATCTATAAGATCATTTCGTTGTCCGTCTGTCTGCACGCAACGCAAGGAACGCGTGGAGATATCAAGTTGAAATTAATATCAAATACTCAGGGCTGCAATCCCTTGAAGCAGTGAAAAGTCATCAAACTTGTAAGTCAACGCAATCAAAAGATACGGGCGTTTATGCCGCATATTTTGACACTCGCAAGGGAATCAAAACCTATGGGTACCTACCGTTGACCTAGAATCATGGAATTTGGCAAGAAGTAATGTCATGTAGCATAAATAAAGAAACATCCGGAAACCGTAAATTTGTTAATTTGTTTCGTTTGTTTTTTGAGTTTTACTCGTATTATGTCTAGACAAACCAACGTCTCAAGTTATAAATAACCAATATTTTATGTCCGGTCAATAAATCTACGTTGATATAGGATAACACTATTTAGCATAAGAATAGTTTCATTTAGTCGAATACCTGCTGTGAATTTGTCCAAATAGTAGTCGGAAAGACGCTGTAATACTGTCATGATCCATTTATAGTTAAAATAAATAAAACAAACTGGATTAAAAAAATATTCCACGGCAAGGTCAGCCTATAAATTAATTTACCATTAACATTATTTATGAGATCAATCTTATTTGTTTGTCCCTTTTATTCTGTATTTGTTACGTATGTTATAAATAACAAGTAATGTCAGCCGAATTGGTCATTTGAATATAAAAAAATGTTTATGATCTATTAAAAGCATACGACCATCAATAACGCATCCGATGTTATCCACCGATAATAATGCGACTTTGGGGAGAGCCTTAACACAACACAAACACACGAGACACAATGGCTTTTTAATTGTGTCTGTAATTACGACATTCAATGGGTTAATTAAGCCCTTATTTATTTAATTATGATTAAAAACTTGTTGAGGTGCTAATGTTGCTTGGTATTTATAATATCACTTTATAATCATGTATCTACTGATCTAGGGAAGAATGCGGAATAGTTCTCATTCCAAGGGCAAATTAATTAGGTAATTAAAAGTAATAAGAATTAGCATTGC
Source organism: Amphipoea lucens (assembly GCA_947508005.1). Taxonomy (NCBI): domain Eukaryota; kingdom Metazoa; phylum Arthropoda; class Insecta; order Lepidoptera; family Noctuidae; genus Amphipoea; species Amphipoea lucens. Next base: position 12,381,443 of record OX382378.1, on the reverse strand, counting down.
CATTTAACGTGGCAAAAATCTCAACAGAAATTATTTATTGTATTTTTTGTGTTCTGAAAGTGACAACCCTATTATCAGAAAAAAATTGAAAACCATAGAATCATCTATCTTCCATTTTCTGATAGTTTTGCATCAGATTTTTTTACAGTTAATGGTACAGTTCTGAAGAATATTTTAAGATAAATATTAGGTGCTACAGACTGACAAAAGATGTCTGAGGGAAAAAATAAAAAGGAATAAAGTTAAAACCAGGCATATTTATTTTTCTATTATAGTGAAATCATTTCTGTTTCGCCTATATAATACCTTGCATTTATAATTGTCAGTAAACTTCAAAAAAACTAATGTTCAAATATTTTCATCGCATCGTTTATTTTTGCGTTTTTCAGGAAATTCAAAAAATGTAATAAATATTATAACTCTGTTTTTTAAAGTATATTTAAGATCCGGGAGTTCTACTCTCGCATTCAAAATAGTTAAGTCGGTTAATAGAATAAAAAAGTGATGTCCGTTTTTCTAAGGCATTTTATCATACTGTGCGGCGTATAAACCGCGCTGTTGAAAAAACGTGGCCGTCAACAAGCTTCCATAGTGATCCACACGAATGGAATCATAATCGAATGCAAGTTAAAAATAGAAGCATCAATAAACTTAAAAGCAAAATAACGTACCTATTATATACTATGGCATCCGTTTACGTCATTAAATATATTAAAGTAAAATACAATAAATAGATTTCTGTTTAAGATTAAGTAAACAAGATTTACTAGTAAATCACTCAATTAAAGAAACATGAGAGATTCTTAATAGATTCCTTTAAAAGCAGGAAATTAAGTTGACATTACATTTTCTATTGATCTGGTTTGGTAATGATCAATTTCTATACACATAATGATATGGCACACCATTTAAATGTTCCACAAATTAAGCAGAAACTCTTTGGTGAATAAATTAAATTATAAGTACCCGAGTGACGGACAGCTGAATTTTAATAAATTCCTGTAATGTTTATTCATCTGGTGAGAACCAGTTACCTACTCGAAGTAGATAAGCCCAGGTTTTCACGGGCGCGTTTTTTCCGGAACGATTTGTTTACGCGCACAATTTTCAACGCACTGCTTAGCGCCGAGAGTTTAAAATCCAACAGTGTGTTTTTTGAGACGCTAGGATGTGTTTTGTTGGATTCTCAACCCTCGGCTCAATATCGAGAGTTGAAAATCCAGTGCGCAATAAAATCCCGCCGCGATATTGTTACGTCCATGCGAACGTGGGCTAAAAGGTCGATATGACGGTTGATGCATTAGGCGTTAAAATAATTAATACACAATAAATATTGAAGGCCAGAAAACGAGTTAATGTGGCTGTAGTTTTCCAGTAATAAAAAAAGTTTGTGGGACAAGCAGCTGGACATTTGAACTTAACTATAGGTCCGGTCAGCAACTAGAGTCCATTAAAGTTGTCAAGTTTATCAAAATCAAAATGACACTTGCGTAACACACTATCAATTGTAATCTGAATTATTTTAAAGGACATTGCTGATCCATTGCTTCATAAGTCCGAAAAATTTGTCTGCTCAACAACGTAAATGACGCAATGAATGCTGTTGATCTGTCAAAATGAAGGCCATTACTACTGACAGTATGATACGCTACGCTGCTTTTCAATATTTCACATATACATTGTATAGCTAAGAATTCTTCTTATTCGTGTCGCTGGCACGACAGTTGTTCAGATTTTGTTCTGCTCAAAACTTCGATACTTCCACGGCGTTATCGGTAGCAGCGCAGATGACTGTGCCCCAAAATATGCAACTTAGAGTTAATGTTCTCTTACTTCAATTACACTACATGCTTGTGGGTGGCGGCATCTACATCGGCACATGCGAACTACGCATCACAGTGACGTCACGCAAAATCCTGCATCGCGCAAGCAGAGTTTACCGTGCAACTAGCGTACGAGTATATACAACGTCCCGACATCAAGCGTCGGGCAGTTGCCCACCGATACAACACCCCTCTGTTCGGAGGATCATCTATTTTCTATAGAGGATGAGTGAAATGTACACTCTGTTCCTCATACCACTACAAACTAAAAATCTCAATTAAATAGTTGAATCAAGCAAACCAATCTACTCGCTAACATAATGTGGAAATCATCACATTATGTGGGTAATTAAAAGCAAAACTTCCAGAGCCAAGATTAAATGTCTGATGCTGTAACATTAAAAATAATAGGTTGCGTCAATCAAGTCTCCTCGCCTTGACCGACTGTCATCTGTCAGACTGTCATGGTGTAAGTTAAGTACAGGTCAGGTTTAAAATAAGGTATTTGACTTGTATTAAAACAAACACTTAAAAAAACCGGATGGGTAAAAACAGCTGCCTTATTGCGCTTTTTTATTTTCGCATTTCCTCGTGGAACTCAGGAAACAGCACAAATACTTCCATAATTATACTCTAAAAAGTAGTAGTAGTTGATTTTGTAATTGTATTTATATTGTTGTAATTGTACCACCCTAAAGTTGAATTTCACTTACACGTCATAAAACGGATAGTTGATAGTTTCAATCTAAGTCAAGTTTTAATTTTGTCAAAAGTGATAAAGCAATATTATATCGAGGTTGAAAATACGTGTGCCTACGACAGCGTCCGCTTGAACGTAGAAAAACTACATTACATTGAGTTAAGTGTCCTTACGAGATTCTACGCACCAAATTATTAGAGCATAATATTGACAATTTAATCAAACAAATTAATTCAACTATACCTTTTTTTTAAATCTGATAACAGAAGTCGAAACCAAACTATCTTTTTCATATATCTTTAAGGGCGGTCGCACATCTGACGGAAGATGCGTCGCGTATCGTCGGTCACGTAACGCCAGAACGGACAAGTATATAATAATATATTCATAATCAACCTTGCACATTGAGTGGGTAAGGTTGAATGTCCGATGATGCATTAGTGCGTCGAGCGAACTATAGAACTAGCGACCAGTGCGACAACCGTTATGCCCGATGCATCTTCCGTCAGATGTGCTACCACACTATCTTCCGTCAGATGAGACGCGACCGAATTACGTTCGACGCATCTTCCGATGTGCGACCACTCTTATATCTACGCCTCGCTCAAACTACGTTGCACTACAAATACTGGCTAGGTTATATAACATGATATTATTTAATAGCTATTTTATTTAATTAAACACATGGGCAATTCATTAATTAATTGATTTAAGAGCAATATTTTTGCTGTACAAGGTCTGTCCCCGTTGAATATAAATATGTATGAAAAGCTGTTAATAAACAATTTAGAGAAGTAGTACTTGTCACTAATGCATATCGATAAATTAATATTCATGAGTCCAATCTAATTTAATTAGTCATAAATTAATGTCTTCAATGCGATATATCGGTGTGGACTAATTACATCTCTTAAAATATACAAACTCAATACACACACACAATCGCATGCCATCGACTCAGCACATGATTCTGGACCATGAAATTTTTCGTCAGATATTTAAAAAGCTGTATGGTACAACAAATTTTGTCTAGCGACTAGCGTGTGAGTGATTGATTAGATCGATCTACAGTTCAATTGAGTCCATTGATATACGAGGTTGTCCTTTGTCTATTGAAGAATATGTGACGTTAGGAAATTCCACTATAGATTTTTCTTTGCTTAGTGTGCAAACGCCCAAGTGACACGCATCAACGGCAGAAGCAACTGCAGCCGTCGATGAGTGTCGGAGGCAGTCGGTGACCCTCATCGACGGCTGCAGTTGCCTCTGCAGTTGACGCGTATCACCCATGACATGTGTATGAGCACTTCCAGTGCGCCTTAGCACCTCCGAGTTGGGAACACGATCCAAATCGATCCGAATCGTCTAGAAGACCTAGACAATAAACGCTTAATACGCAAAAGCCGCCCAAAGCCTTCCTATACAACACATAGGTACAACGATGCTGATCAGCTCATATATACGGCTTCTCGTATACGGTGAGACCGGGTTTTCAAGACCAAATTTGGTTTTGCTAGTCATCAAAGATCTCATGAAAGGAAAGAGAAGTAGTCGGGGTCGCTGCAAGCAACGCTTTTACTGTTATGGATACAGTTTATTAAAAAAAAGTATTACGTATAAAAGCTCTCGTATTTCAAAACGCCTGATGGAGTAGCGCATTAAAAAAAAATTATACACAACATAGCATCATGTCTATAGACAGAAAGTAAAGGCTTCCCTAAGCGCTCTTATGATGATTTACTAACCACAAACCATCTAAAATAAAATAAAGACGACAACGAGATAATTTATGATATTCAGATTCCGATCTAAAGCCAATAAATAAGATTACCTTCAAGCTTCATCTCAACCTTGACCGAATCTGTCGTCAGGTAACTATATCGGTCAAGCTTTATAGAGACTGTTCCGAGTTTTTACTTCCGCATCTCCACGTGGTTCTCAGACTTTACATAATATTATCTAGCTTCATATCGTAAAACAGTGGCGCTACTAACGGTAGTGTAATAAACACAGCGTGAACAGAATCTTTGATTAGCAAGAACTAGTCAAGATTTGTGTTTTTTTTGTCATTTTTTTTTTTTCTGTTTAGCCTATACTGTCCCACTGCTGGGCAAAGGCCTCCCCCAAGTCCTTTCAGGAACTCCTCTCCCGCGCCACCTCAAACCAGCCCTCGCGGTACGCGTCCAGGTCATCTCGCCACCGCTTTCTGGGCCGACCTCGGCGGCGCCGTCCATCTTCAGGCACCCATTGTGTGGAATCTTTTGCCCAGCAGTCATCCTGCATGCGGCTGATGTGACCCGACCAGTCCCACTTGAGTCTGGCAGCTTTCTTGCCTACGTCTATTATACCCGTTTTGGAACGATTTTTTGTCATAAATCATTCTTATTCGTGATATAGTGTGATCTGCTGTGACGCTCGTGGCTAAATTATAACAGCCACACGGGTCGATCGCAAGTGAAGCTACCCTTGCCACAGTCGGTTTGTGGATGGGTGACCATCCGTTACATATCGAGACTCCTCCATGCCGCGGAAAGCACCTTAAGCCGGTGGTCCCGGCTATCATTCGTAGATCTTTAACAGTCGTTACGGGTAGTGAATGGGCTCAATCGGGACTATAATAAAAGAAGTAGTGGACTGTATTAAAATAGGTGTAATACCATAATTTACAATATCAACATATTATAAGAGAAGAAACAATGAAATGCCCGTGGACGAGCGCGTCTGTGAGCCGAGTGGAGTGAAGGGCACGCAGCGGCCGTCGCGTACCGGGTTCGGTACCCCGACGCCCCGCGCCTTCCCTTCGGTCAATCACGCGCATATGTGATGCGCCGACAGGTAGTCAGAAGCCCAAGTCTTAAGTCTTACCAAGGGGTATTGCTAATCCATACCTACTAATATTATAAATGCGGAAGTCTGTCTGTCTGTTACCGCTGAACCGATTTAGATGAAAGGTATAGAGATAGTTTGAGTCCCGGGAAAGGACATAGGATAGTTTTTATCCCGATATTCCCACGGGACCGAAACTTATGCGGGTGGAACCGCGGGGCGCTGCTAGTAATATATGTATAAGTCAATGGGGTATTGTGTTACCCAGTTACTGGGTTGCGAAGGTCAGATAGGCAGCCACTCCATGTAAAATAATGATATTCAGCTGTATCTGGTTAGACTGGAAGCCGACCCCAACATAGTTAAGAAAAGGCTCGACGGATGATGGTGTGATCCAATGTGAAAACCAGTACTTATATAGAAAGAAAATGATCAATGATACTGAGCAAATAGGTACTGAACACTTGCTGTGTTAGTTCGCGCTTAACTCGCTTCTTTTACGGTATTTAACCAAAGTAATTATAATTGTGTTATTAAAATAACGTTAATTAATAATGATCTACTTACAAGATTTTTATTACCACTGATAAAACAAAATATACACAAACTTCTAATCATCTGGTAGGTATATGTAACTACTCTTTATTTACACTACAGCGTTGGTTCGCATTATATCTTTATGTTATGTATGTCAAAATACAATAGATGTCTGTGTTTCAATTGCAAAAAGCCGTTATAATAACGTTGATAAGATTTACACGAACGCTTACAATTATTGTACAAGGTTCATTGAAATCTATATCTATACTAATAATAAAGCTGAAGAGTTTGTTTGTTTGCTCGCACTAATCTCTGGAACTACCAGTCGGATTTGAAAAATTATTTTTGCATCTGATAGCCCAATTCTTGAGGAAGGCTATATATATCTAACATCACGCTAAGACTCTTAGGCGCCGAGTAAAAGTCAGAAAGAACGCTAAGCAAAAACGAAGTAATACTGGCGCGAGCTGACGATGCGATACGACGGGGTGGGTCGGGGGAACAAGAAATTTGACGCGGACGAAGTCGCAGGCCGAAGCTAGTCACATGCAAGTCTGATAAATAAAACTCGGAAGTTACACAATTTATTTTACCATAAATTTTTCGAGTTCTTAATTTCGTTTATTTTCGTTGGATCCCACTTTTGAATCCCATTTTTTAGGTATTAACGATGGATCCCGTTTGCTATTTCCGTTGAATCCCATTTTATAACAACATGTGTACATTTCAGAAGAAAAGTGATTTACCTTTATCATAAAACAACGTTTGGAATAAAAACGTTTTACATATTGACTTATTACGCAATTCCCTAAAATTGGTAAACTCATTCTTTCATCGACTTGCACTAATGGAAAAAAAGATATTATTTTTAGTGGGCTATCCGGAACCGAACTAGTTAGATTAGGTTAATTATTAAAAAAAAAATTAGGTTAGGTTAGGTTAAAACTGTGACCCCTACGCACGAGCCGAGCGAGCGAAGCGAGCGGTGCTGCGGCAGCGGCCGGCGAGTGCCAGAAACGACTAGATTATATAGAAAATGAGTTGTTTGTGAAATAAATAGTATACGAAACGTTGGTTGTAAACTTGAAATTTGTCAATGGAGTTTTGGTGAAATATTAGTGAACCCCTCATTTTATTATAAACAATTTTGCTGTTGAAAGTACCCGCATTCAGATTTTTTTAAGCATTCGGGATCCAACGGAAATACTTTTCGGGATTCAACGACAATAAAACGTAATAATCTTGCATTTTTTAAATTCGGGATCCAACGGAAATACATAATATAATGTTTTGCGGGATCCAACGCCAAAAATATTAAAATGGGATTCAAAAACGGGATCCAACGGAAATAAATCCTTAATTTGGCACAGGTTACAGGCACAACGTTACTCCGGTTCTTGCTTGCGATCATTTATTTTTTAAATGGCTAAATTTTGCTTTGTATAAAACTATATTGTATCATCATCATCTGCTAGCTTTTTCCCAACAATGTTAGGGTCGGCTTCCAGTATAACCGGATGCAGTATTTTACATGGAGCGCCTATAAATAAAACTATGTTATATAATTATCATTAATCCTAAGTAGGTAACTGGATATACTTATTAACCTACTTGCGGTCAGCACGGCTGCTAGGCTTGAGGTCATGTCATGGGCACGATTTCCAGCATCAATGTATGTAATGAGACACTTTACTTAACCTTCTATGATCATTATTTTGCATACAACTTAATCAACCTTTAATGTTCCCACTGCTGAGACCTAAAAGCCTCCTCTCTAAGAGAGCATTTCCATTATGCAAAGGCTGCAATAATTTGATAATCCGTATGTCCACATTCTCAAAAGGTTGCTTTATTAATTCCAGGTACCAGAAACACCAATATGGCTGCTATCGAAAGGTCGTCAAAAAGAAGCTCTAAGCTCCCTCTGCCGTCTACGAGGCTGGGCGAAACCCGAAGACGTTAAAGAAGAATTTGACGAACTTCTAAAATACTATGAGAAATTAAATCAATGCGTTTTATGTGCCAAAGAAGGAAGGATTGTAGAGCCTTGTGAACACCATAGTACAAATTCTATCAAGAAGATAATTTTGAAGATAAAGCACGTGTTCTTCGTAAAGGAGACCATGAAGCCATTTTTATTGGTGATAGCGTATTTCTTTTTCTACACAATGAGTGGTGCGCTGCCAGTCAGACCGAACATGGTGAATGTGTGCAAGGCTCTAGGAATGAAATATGATCCGAAGACGATTGTTGTAAGTATTTTACACTATTTTGTCTTTCCTCATATCCTAACCCTTTGTAACATGGATCCACGCCGCCACGCGAGACACAATGGCTTTTTAATTGTTTCTGTAATTACGGCATTCAACCTGTTTTCCTATATCAACCTCCTTTAAAATGACAACCCTTTTTTTTGTGGATGGGAAATCATCAAATGACCCCTCCAGCTCTGGGTGGAGCGGAAGGGAGTGTCAGACTCTTACTGACTAAAACCCACCCGTGTTCCTTCCTTAGCCCTGTATGTTCCGGGGAACCGGTAACCCTTTCGGACAATCCCGCTACCCCGGCAGGCTTCGGCCCTAACAGGCCCCTTCCTTTATGCTGACATGTCTTTGAGACGCGCGTGGAACACACATGCGCCGTCCGGCACGGGCCTGGTCCTGATCGGACGGTGAGCTAAAAATGACAACCCTAAAAATTTACTTATACATCTTTACCGTATTTATACCTCTATACCGTAGTTTCTTACCTGTGCTTCGTCCGAGTACAATTTTCAACCACTATAGCTCTTCAGACAGAAGTTAACATTAATGCTTTATTAGTTTATTTTAGTACCTACGGCCACTCCCACAGAATCATGTTTGCCAAAATAACGGTTTCTAACTTCTGGTGTAGACCGTGCATTGTAGACCTGTTTCTTATATTTAGAAGAATAAACCTGACACCTTCATTAGGAAAATCAGTGATTTGTAATACTTAAAGCACGTTTACGTAGGAAGATTCTTGTTAATAACATAATATACATATCACTTATGCACTTAATTGTATAATTTTACAGCTGAGATCAAATGTGGTTAACCTTAAAAGTACAAGTTCATTACGAAATACCGGAATTGGATTACATATAAAAAATGCATTTCTGAGTAAATATCTAAACGTCGTAATATTAAATTCAAGGACACATCTATCATGTTTATAAATAGTTTCATCTCTCATATCATACATCCTAATGAGGCAGTGGGAAAGTATTTAATCTTGTTCATAGCCTCTTTGTTATTTTTATTTCAAATCTTTCAACCAACTGTAAACTCAAATGAATCTACTTCAAGAACGCCCTCAATCCCATAAAAACACACTCTATTTTATAATTCCAGGTCGTCATTGGCGCACTCTTCATAGTAATGAGTATGCTGTCAGCTATCATAGTCAAAACTATTGGCAAGAGGAAGCTAGTCATCGGTTCTATGTTAGGTACTGCATGCTGCAGCCTTGCTATCAGCATCTACGCCAGAACAAGCCTTCCTAACACCGTCTTCTCATACGAGATAGGGACCTTTACTGATATGAAAGAGATCCTGCCTGTAGTCTTGTTCCTGATGCTCATTTGCTTCAACAGCCTTGGAATACCTTGGGTGTTGCTGTCTGAAGTGTTTCCATTCAGGTAATTTTTTTGACGTAGATCTATTTATCTTTAGTGTTAAAGTAGCATCTGTAACTTGAACGCACGACATATCAAGCTATATATGCTTATATTTCCAGTATAAGCTCACTTGTCACTGTACGAAAAGCCTATACAATGCGAGGTCAGCTAAAACTAGAAATGTATAGCTTGAAATGTACTATTGTTTTTTTTACTTAGTCGGTTAACAGGTGCTTCTGTGAAATTAAAAATAAACGTATAAAATCTAGACATGGTCTTCAGTTTTCTGATGTTTTAATTTTTTGTATCGATGCTAATCGTGTAAACCTTATAATAATTATTATGTTTGTGGTTCTCTTTACTTAAAGCTCGTGTTCTTTGTTTCCAGGAGTCGCGGTATCGCCACAGCTCTAGCAGCAGCTTCAAGCTACATCATCTACTTTGGGGCAGCCAAAACAAACTATAACATAGAATATGCGTTCCACCTTAGCGGAACATTTGGCTTATACGCTATTTTCGGCTTCATAGGAACAATATACCTCTACCTATCACTTCCAGAAACTGAGAAGAAAACTCTGGCTGAAATCGAAGCGCTTTACAAAAGTGATAGAAAAATATTCGCTGATGATTTCGTTATAAACGCTTTTAGGAAAAAGAAGATCATGAATGGTGGTGCTAACAAACCGATGCTAGTCAAATCAATAAATTAAAGATAGTTGAGAAAATCGTATTTTAAATGTTTGATACTAAGATCCATAATATGATGCTTGTGTCTATATTGGATAGATTCGTAATGCATTTAATGTTAATGAGGAGAAACTCAATACTGGAGCAAAATTCATCAAACTGACAGCAGATAAGTGTTTTGGGTTCTTTAGTAGTTCTCGTATCTACAATTCTGTTTATTTTTAGTTAGTTAATTAGGCCTGAAGGCCAATTCTCGTATTTTAAAACGTTCAAAATCTAGTCGCAGTTTCATCTCGGCAAAATCAAAATCAAAATCAAAAGTCATTTATTCAAACTAGGCTGAGAATCAGCACTTTTCGAACGTCAAAATTACAAAAGACAGTCCCCCACAACGCCCGCCCTTCGCCACTTCCTAGTGCTTTCGCTGTGGAGAAGAAGTGGCGGAACAAACTCCCCAGCAGCACAGCTGTCTGTTCAGTTAGAAAATAATTAATTTTATACAATACTATGTATGCAAAGTAATTAACATTACAGGACACAGAACCTTAAATTAAATTATTTGCAAATTACAATAAAATTAAACCGAATTGACTAAAACTCTCAACTAAAAAAAAACAAAAAAATAAAAATAAAATAAAAACAATTATATAAACTCATATAACCTGTCAGTGAGCTATTTCTGGAGAAAGAACATAATAATTGTCTTGAGTTAATCAGGGCGACCAACTATTCTTATCGTTTAAGTAGTCGTTGATGGAATAGTATGCTTTTGAACAAAGGTTGGATTTTACTTGAGCTTTAAATCTATTAAAAGGCAAATCTAGCAAGGAAGAAGGTAGCTTGTTATAAAAGGTTATACCAAGCCCAACAAATGAGTTATGAACCTTATGAAGCCGGTGAAAGGGAGCTCGTAGTTTGTCCTTATTTCTAGTGTTAACATTGTGAGTATCACTGTTTTTAGTGTACAAGTGTATATTTTGCCTAACATATAAGATGTTGGCAAAGATGAACTGTGATGCAACCGTGAGAATACCAATATCTTTAAAAAAATCTCTTAGAGAAAATCTGGCGCCTAGCTGGTAAATCGCTCGAACAGCTCGTTTTTGCAGGACAAATATATTTTGTATATCAGCGGCTTTGCCCCACAGCAGAATACCGTAGGACATAACGCTGTGAAAATAACTAAAATAGACTAAACGAGCTGTATCAACGTCAGTGTATTGTCTTACTTTCCTGACGGCATAGGCAGCCGAACTGAGCCTTCCTGCTAGGCTTGATATATGTGGTCCCCACTGAAGTTTGGCATCTACTGTTATTCCCAGAAAAACTGCCGAGCCCACTGTTTCAAGCACCACTTTATCTAAGACGATGTTGGGTCCTAGATTTCTAACATTTGGTAAGGCAAACTTTACACATTTCGTTTTCTTGGCATTGAGAACTAGGTTATTTGACGTAAACCAATCTGTAACTATTGATAGTGCACTGTTTACGTCGTCAAAATCTTGTCTATTCCTGTCAACTTTAAAAATAAGAGATGTATCGTCTGCAAACAGTACAACGTCACAGATGCCCTTTAAATGGAATGGTAAATCATTGATATATACTAAGAACAAGAATGGACCCAGTATTGAGCCTTGTGGTACACCTAACTGAACTGGTAGCCCGGAAGATTTTACACCATTAACATCTACACATTGGAACCTATTATGTAAATAAGAATTTATTACGTTGAGAGCTTCGTTTTGGACACCGTAATGACGTAGTTTACGTAAAAGCGTGTCATGGTGCACGCAATCAAAGGCTTTGGAGAGATCACAGAAAACTCCAATAGCATTTTGAGATTTCTCCCATGCATTAAATATGTGTTTCAGCAAAGCAACACCCGCATCTGTGGTTGAACGACCTTTTGTAAAGCCATATTGTTCATTATGAAGGAGGCTATTTAAATTAAAATGTCTTAGCAACTGCTTGAGTATTAATTTTTCAAATATCTTGCTAAATGCAGGTAAGATAGAAATAGGCCTAAAATTGCCAACGTCATTTTTATTACCTGATTTAAATAACGGTATGACTTTACTACTCTTCATGAGGTCAGGAAAAGTTCCTAAATCAACACATTTATTAAAAGTAACAGCTAAATAGGGGGCTACGATGTCTATTATATTACTTAAAAGTTTAACGGAGATGCCCCAATAATCACCGGTGTTTTTAGACTTAAGTGTGTTAAAAACATTAACTACATCACGCGGGGTTACATGTTCGAAGCTAAATAAGCGACTACATTTAGGTACACTACTATGCAAAAGGTTTTCAGCTTTAGACGGGGACGAATTTAAGGAGCGAGTCGTAGTTATAGGTATGTTGGCAAAAAACTCATTAAATGCCTCAGCTACGTCAGCTGCTTTACTAACTAATTTGTTGTCGACCATAATCTCAAGTTGTTTTTCTTGTTTAACCGATTTACCAGTTTCATTTTTAATAATTTTCCAAGTGGTTTTTACTTTATTATTAGAATTTTTAATTGTTTCGCTTAAAAATTTTGATTTAGCAAAAGCACTAATCTTTTTGAATAATTTTGAATAATTTTTTACGTACTCTAGGAAAGCAGTATCAAACCTGTATTTTTTCAAACCATATAACTCGTAAAGTTTCGCTCTACTTTTATAAATACCTGGAGTAGCCCATTGGTTAAAGCCAACGGAGGATCCATTGATGTTAATGGTTTTGGTCTTAAAAGTAGATTGGTACTCTTTTTGCACAACATCAAAAAGGGCACCATAAATTTCATTAGGATTCTCATGTTCTACTATAGATGGTGTAATTTTATGAGATATATTATTTTTAAACATTTTGCAACGACTAGCTGTATAAGGCCTGCATTCAAGTTTATGCGGTTTTTTATTCAATGGCATGGGGAAGCTAGCTAATAAACCACAGTGGTCGGACGTTAAGTCGGTTAACACTAATTTATTTTGGGCATCACAATCACTAAATATATTATCAAGACAAGTTGACGAAGATGCCGTGATCCTAGTAGGTTCAAAAAACAAATTAATTAAATTATAAGACCTAAACAAATTGAGAAGTCTAATACTTAATGGAGTAACATCTAAAATATTAATATTGAAATCTCCACATAAAATAATAATTTTGTTACTTGATTTCAACCTATTGAGAGAATCCTCCATGACTGATTCAAAACTAATAAAATCCCCAGAGGGGGGTCGATAAACGCAAATTATAACATATCGCTCAAGTTCAACACAAGACAACTCTATAGTGCGCTCGATTGAAAGATTAACTAAATCTAAACGTTGTTTACATTTCAACTTGTTTGAAACAAGAACTAAAGAGCCACCGCGAATAGCACTTTTTCTCACAAATGCACTCTGTACGGTAAAGTTATCATCATTGATAAACACTACTTCATGGCGACAAACAAATTTCAAAAACATGTCAAAATGTAGGGAAATTAGAGGTATTTTTGACAGATTGAAACTGAGATCAGACTGAACGTTCTTAAAATTACGAGAAGTGCCCCTCTGATGTCAGTGTTCTCGATTAAAGAAAGATTTCATCGAAATATACGTAGTAAATATTAAATAATTAGTCTAATTTAGTAAATTAGATAAGTTAGGTATATGTGTAAAGTGTGTGTTGTATCGTCTGAAAAGTATTTTTAAGCAGTAGTTCATACAGTATTAGGGTGATTTGTACAAATATATTATTATTTTATATTTATTTATGTAGCTTCCTAAAGACAAGCTGTTCCGAAATATAGGCATTTATATGTTGTTGTCATTTGTACATAAGTAGTGCTAATAATAATTTGTATTTGAATATTATTATACTTTGTATTTTTTTTGGATTCATTACAGATATAAAAACTTGCCAATATGTTTATGTAAAATAATATTTTATTTACTATTTAACAAAAAATCATGTGAACCTCAGATCGAGACTGATCTTGATAAAATGTGGATGGACGTGTAAATATTGTTGCTATATTATAAAATAAATTGTTTTCATTTCCTAAATTTGATGTTTTTCTTCTCTTTTCATGATTACTTCCCCTAAATTAATAAATGTAAAATGGGCTAAAGATGGCGCCTTGGATGGACCCATTTTTGTCAGAAGTTTGTTAATACTCGTCAACAAAAATCTTATCAGCTTTCATAATTATTGAGATTGTGTGGACAAAAGCAGCTCAACACAGCAGCATCACAAGAGGCTACGAAAATATTGTGTCAGTAGAACGAAATGTATGAAATATGTAGTTTCACAGCGGTAATCGTCAGTGTGATTAGGCTTAGCTAAAAAGCGCCTACCAAAACACACCGAGAACCCATACGTGCGTATGTATGCAAGTTGCTAATTACGAAATAAAAATGCTCGTATTTAAGACTAAGTAATCTGGACATTAAATTCTTTTATAATAAATCGTTTCAGTCAGCATAGGAATACTGCAAAATCCTAAAGAAATCTCCGGTTTCTGGTTTTGGTAAGTGCAATCGAATATAGAACTAGGGTGCTCGACCTTATATTTCTTTGTCTGTACCTGATAAATAAGAAAAATATAACCTGTAATTATTTTCTGATTTAATCAATATAAAATAATCACATACATTAATAACGGTATCCATAATTTCGTCTTCGTTTCTTAGTCGTTGTGATCCAGGTCACAGGTATCTCACATCTTATGTTATTGCACGGTGGTTTCAGGTACCACCACGAGTGAGATTTTGTAGAACTTGTTTGCGTTGTTTTAGCTTCAGTTACCTTTTCAGCTGTAGTAGCTGTTGACTCTGTTGTCTCAGGGGGGCTGGTGGTGGTAGTGGTGGTAGTGGTTCTAATATCTTTCTCTTTCAAAGTAATCTTTTCTGTTGGTGTAGTGTCAGTCGACTTTTCGGTATAAGTCCACGGCTCAGTAAAAGTCCAGGGCTCAGTAGAAGTCGTCGGCTCAGTATAAGTCCATGGCTCAGTAGAAGTCGTCGGCTCAGTATAAGTCCAGGGCTCAGTAGAAGTCGTCGGCTCAGTATAAGTCCATGGCTCAGTAGAAGTCGTCGGCTCAGTATAAGTCCAGGGCTCAGTAGAAGTCGTCGGCTCAGTATAAGTCCATGGCTCAGTAGAAGTCGTCGGCTCAGTATAAGTCCAAGGCTCAGTAGATGTCGAAGGCTCGGTATCAGTAGAAGGTTCTGATTTTGATGGGTAAGTTGTAGAGGATGACGTCGTTATTTCAATAGTAGTTTCGGTTGTCTCTGAATATGTTGGTTCTTTTGGTGTATAAGCCTCCGTTTCTTCTTTTACTGTCGTAAACCACGAGGTAGGTCTGTCACAAGGTGGTTTGTCATACGGAATACAGATATCTTCAATTTTCTCGATTGAATTAGTTTTGCTGTCATTATCAAGATAGTCCGACTCTGTTATGTCAGTCGGGACTGTACTGGAATCCGGGCGAGTTGGTGTTAATGTTGAGAATTTTCCATCTCCACAACATATCAATCTGAAACCTGAAAAAATGCAATGTTTTACTAATCATACTTTTTTATTTTTTATTAAATTACTTGATCCTAACAGTTTTATAACGTTCTCACGTGTCTCACTATTATAGCTGGGCTTTAAAATAATAACACAAAGCTGTATTCCAAATTAATGTATTAACCGCTTAAACTTAATAATATTCGTACATACATTATTCATGATATCCAAATAATCTTCTGCCTTTTCTACGCCTCGTGGTAATCCACGTATGAGGTCTTTCACATCTTTTATCTTTACACATAGCTGGTTACCACCACGTAGTTTCAGTATATTCGCTATCTTGAAGTTTCTGGTTTGTCAGTACTACAGTACAGAGAATGCGTTCTTGACACTTGTCACAGCGACAATTCTAGTACCTAACTAATGAAGATTAAATTCTCAAAACACGTATTCATTTATATGAAACTGACAGGTGTCAAGAACGCATTCTCTCGACGGCCGGACTGTAGTTATTGACTCTATTACTGTCAAAGTTGATGGTGAATCTTATAAACTTAAATCTAAGTATCTTTATTATTGCAGTGTCAGGTGCTTCAGGTATAGTTCCTAAAGTTTATTAATCTTAATGGCAAGTTTTTAAAACTATACCGCATACCAAAAAATATAAAGTATAATATTCAAATACAAATTATGTATTATTACTAATGACAAAAAAATTTAAATGCCTATATTTCGGAGACTTATATTCAGGAAGCTAGATAAAAAAATAAAATATGTTTGTACAAATTACCCTAATACTGTATGATATAGTACTTCTTAAACAATAATTTTCATACAAAACAACATACATTTTACACATATAACTTATCTAATTTGATAAATATGACGAATTATCTAATATTTATTACGTATACTTCGATTATATCATTCTTTTCCACTTCGATAAAATTGGTGCAGTCACTTTTGGCCCGTGTTGTGACTTGTGATCGACCAAAAACTTGGGTAGGTAACGAGAGAAAAAATACGATTATTTACTACCGTGTAGTACGGTACGAAGAAAAGGGAATTATCGACGAAACCAAAAACACAGCCAACTTAACCAACAAAAGATGAAAAATGTAAGCACAATTTTTGGGGTTGCCAACTTTACACAGCTACAACTGGTTTGACATTTCTAATTTTTCTATTAAGTAGTGCAAAATTTCTTTATGATTTTCGTGCCATGGCTCTGAAATTGCAACTATTTTAGATATTTTTTACGTGAGTGTACTACGTGAGCTCGACAAATGGACGTGCGATTAACGCTTATGCGACAAAACTGTACTGCGACTCACCATAGTTCGAATGCACGCTTGTGCGACACACTGAAGATCGACATCACGCTAGTACGACATGAAGACACATTTGTATTCATAATCATAATATTATATGATGACCTTGATGGCTTAGTTAGTTACAAACTCTTGGTAATGTTCCCGGATTCGATTACGGGTTATAAAACTTGAGATAGTAATAAAAGCTCCGACAAAAAAATAAGAATTGTCCTTACTAAAAATATTAAATCTACTGCCTAAAATACTAACTTTCCGACTACTTTGTCCGAATAAAAATGACGAAACGACCGCATGTACTGAAATCTTCCAAAAATAAACATGACTGTTTATTGCTATAATACTTTCCTACCAGCTTAAATTACGTTTTGATATATACCTAGGTAAAGGTATTTGTATTCTCATTCGCTCGCTCTTGCATCCTATGTCGACGGAGCCCCGCTTCGCGGGGCTCCTATTTCTATGTAAAGGGTTTAAAGTAACCTAACCAAACCGAACCTCGGGGTGCCCTTGACAAAACCTCTGTTGTTTGTAACTTAGTAATTTTGTCGGAGGTTCAGTATTTTATTCGGAAGTTTAGTTTTGTTATTCGAAGATTCATTTTTTTTAGTCGGCCACAGATCGCCGCTGGAGATTAATTTGTTTTTCGGAACCATTATTATTTCCCTAAAACTTGCTAGCACTTATAACGATATAATTCTTCAACTTCGCCGTAGCTGTAGTAAGTACCTGGTTGTCTGAAACTAAAGGTTCAGTTTTTGACTTATATTTCGGCGATTCATTTTTATTTATGTAGATGACGTTAATGCTTTCTTATTTTTCATTTAATATCTACAGAAGGCAGTATCGCACTATAGTTATCGCTAATAGTTTGTCGCACTAGGGTAGTGTCAAACTACTGTAATACTGCACCAACGTACTGTCGAATTACAGTACTGTCGCACTACCGTAGTGTCGCACTACCGTAGTGTCGCACTACCGTAGTGTCGCACTACCGTAGTGTCGCACTACCGTAGTGTCGAACTATTGTCGCGCAATCGTTTGTCACACTAGCGTGATGTCGATCTTCAGTGTGTCGCACAAGCGTGCATTCGAACTGTGGTGAGTCGCAGTACAGTTTTGTCGCATAAGCGTTAATCGCACGTCCATTTGTCGAGCTCACGTAGTACACTCTTTTTACGTAGGGTTTAGATGGTAATATTTCATAATTGAACATCAATGGTTAGGCCAATACTTATTAATATTATTAACCAGTACCTACATGCCAAAAAGGAATTAATTCTGACATTATTACTTTGTTTAACGTAAGTGGTAAAACAACATCTATCTATAATGGCACTAATTGAAATATTCAACAAGAAATAACACGACCTCCATGCATGAGAGACAAATATACTTACTCAATATTTGCATTTATACTTGATATTACTTTCTGGTTTACTTCACACGTTTCAGCCCTACTTAAGGATTGTTATTTTCCATTATTTTTGTTTGATTTGTAAAAAACATCGAAGCCCATGATAATGATGATGTTGATGATGATAGTACATGAAACCCCGTTCGGTTCCCTATACTTGGGCTGCTGAGGTAAACTACTTTCAGCTTCACCTGATCCCCAAAAAATATTGGCACGAGGCATCCAGTCAAAATACTAGCTATATACTGATTATACTGATTTAATCGATACAAAACAATCACATACATTAATAACGATATCCATAATTTCGTCTTCCTTTCTTAGTCGTTGTGATCCAGGTCTCTCACATCTTATGTTATTGCACGGTGGTTTTGGGTACCACCACGAGTGAGATTTTGTAGAAATTGTTTGCGTAGTTTTATCTTCAGTTACTATATCAGTTGTGGTTGTGGTGGTGGTTCTAGTTTCCGGCTCCGTTAAAGTAACCTTTTCTGTGGGTGTAGTGTCAGTCGACGATTTAGTATAAGTCGTCGGCTCAGTATAAGTTTATGGCTCAGTATAAGTCGACGGCTCAGCATATGTCCATGGTTCAGTAGAACTCAAAGGCTCAGTAGAAGTCGACGGTTCAGTAACAGTAGAGGTTTAGTTTCTATTACACCAGAAATCAATCTTACTAAATACTTAAGCAATAAAATTTCTTCTGGCGTATAAAACTTCGCTTCCTCTTTTACAGTCGTAAACTACGAGCTAGGTCTGTCACAAGGTGGTTGTAATATGGATTACAGTTTTCTTCAATTTTAACGATTGAATTATCGATTTCATTTTCAAGATATTCTGACTCTGTTGTGTCAATGGGGACTGTATGTAATCCGAGAGAGTTCGTGCTAATGTTGAATTTCCCATCTTCACAACGTACCAACGTGAAACCTGAAAAAGATGCAATGTTTTATTAATCAATTGTTTGTTGAATTACCTGACTGATTTGTACAGTTTTCTAATGTAGCACTGTTTTCATTATTTTAGCTGGGTTTTAAAATAATAAAACAAAGCCATATTCCAAATGAGTATATTAGCGATATAAACTTAATAATAATTCATACATACATTATTCATGATGATATCCAGAAAATCTTCTGTGTTTTCTACGCCTCATTGTGGTAATCCACGTATAAGGTCTGTCACATCTCTTATCATTACACATCGTCGGGTACCACCACGTAGTTTCAGTATAACTTGGTGGTCCTGAAGTTTCTAGTCTGTCAGTACTAGTTATTGACTCTGTTACTGTCGTAGTTGAGGATCTAAGGTCTTCTAAGTTTAAATCTATCTTTATTGTTGTAGTGTCAGTTACATTAGGTATAATACTAGTCTCGTTTTGTGTTGTGGTTGTTGTCGATGGTATTTTTGTAGACGTACTAGATGCTTCTGTTGATGTTGTTGATGATGGACTAGATGCTTCAGTTGTCGTTAACGGTGGACTAAATGCTTCAGTTTTTGTTGTTGATGGTGGACCAGATGCTTCAGTTGTCGTTGAGGGTGGACTAAATGTTTCAGTTGTTGTTGTTGATGGTGGACTAGATGTTTCAGTTGTCGTTATGGGTGGACTAAATGCTTCCGTTGATGTTGTTGATGGTGAACTAGATGCTTCACTGGTTGTTATGGGTGGACTAAATGCTTCCGTTGATGTTGTTGATGGTGAACTAGATGCTTCAGTGGTTGTTAACGGTGGACTAAATGCTTCAGTGGTTGTTGATGGCGTACTAGATACTTCAGTAGTAGATGTAGAAGCTGTTTCAAAAAAAAGTAATGTCAAGTACAAATGCAAATATTGGTTATGTAAATTTGTCTTATATTCATGCATGGGAATCGTGTTGTTTCTTGTAAAATATGTCAATTAGTGCCAATATTAGTATAAGTAATAATGTCGGACTTAGTTTCCTTTAGAGAATGCTGGATAATTATTTAGGTAGTATTGACATATACATTGAGATTGATGATTTGCGCCTTAGTTATAACTAAGGCGCAAATCGGAAATTGGAATTCCAGCAAAATCATCAAGCGCGTTGGGTGACTGCCTATGGACATCAAAATTCTTCCAAAATAGTTTGACATGAGCGCAGATGAATTTATACCGCTGCTGGTTCCTTGGGTCTAATATCACAGCCACCTCTTACGACCATAGAAAATTGAGGAGTGGCTAATTAACAGCCAAAGAGCTCAAGTGTTACATTTATAAGGTAGACAATATATTTTTTTCCTTTTCAAATGTTTAGTTATGAAATATTAGGTCGTTACCTATGAAGTTGCCGTTTTTTGGATTTAGCCTTTGAATTCATTTTTATTCACATATTCCCTTTTTTTATCAGCTTGTCTTTTCAGTCTTTGTTTACTTCCAGGAGTTATCGTCAGTGATCGTGAAAATTAATGAAATAATGGCATTATTTTCGAAATTTTAGTAAAGTATTTTGAATACTGCATAGAGTATGCACGGAAACAATTACAGAAGCACGGATGAAGGTTTTAGTAAAAGATTTTGACAATTGATTAAAAATGATAAATGAAATAGGTGTCTAAGTTAAAAGTTATATTTACAACGTGGCATGAAACAGTAGGCCCATGATCAAATGAGTTAAAGCCAAAGCGACAAACAATAAAAAGCGCTTCATAGTAATTAACTGTATTGATTACTATAATTTTTGTAACCTTGTTATATTTATCTTTTCACTTATAGATCCGAATGATAATAGAATAATATTTTTTTAGACGGTACAGCAACTTCATGAGAAAAGACCTAATACGTACAAAATATCAGTTAAGAAAATAATATACATTACGGTGGCCCCGAAATAGGAGACATTGTAATGTCGATTAATAATAAAATTTATTATTATGAGAAATATTCTATGCAATTTTATAATACATTATTTCCCAGTTAGTTAACATATTTCTTACCGACTGCCAGAAACAATTCCTTTAGAACTAAAATTATTGTCGCAATTTCAGAGCCACAGCACGAAATTCATGAAGAAATATAGCATTTCGAAAGGATAGAAATGTCAAACTATGCAAAGCTATGTAAAGTTGGAAACCCCGAATATTGTGCTTACATTTTTCGACTTTTGTTGATTCAGTTGACTGTGTTTTAGGTTTTGTCGATAATTTCCTTTTTGTCGTACGTGGTGTGGTAGTAACTATCCGTATTTCTTCTCTCGTTACCCAAGTTTTTGGTCTATCACAACACGGGCCAAATGTGACTGCATCAATTTTTGAATCCCGATGATTCTTGATTCTTGATTCAACTATTGGAGTTGGGACTACGGAGTTTTTCAAAGGTCTTGAATATTTTGGTAATAAATTTTTTATTACATGTTTTTTATTCTTATTCGCCAATCTCAAATCACATATTTCGCATGATTCAATGATTTCACAAGTTGAACACTCTCCAGAGTCATAGTGTGAATGATCGTAGTAGTATTCATGTGTGTGGTGAGGACTCGGTTCTGGTGGACGATAATTTCCTGGTGGCGGTGTTGGTGGATAAGTATATACAGGTAGTGGTGTTGGAGGATAAGTATATACAGGTGGCGGTGTTGGTGGATAAGAATATGCAGGTGGCGGTGTTGGTGGATAAGTATATGCAGGTATCGGGGTTGGTGGATAAGTATATACAGGTAACGGTGTTGATGGATAAGTATACACAGGTGGCGGTTGTAGTGAAGTAGTATATACAGGTAGCGGTTCTGGTGATTGAATATGTTCATGTGTCTGTTCGGGTGATTTATATAATATCTGTTCTGATGATTTAACATGTTCTGGTGATTGATTATGTTCATTTGCCTGTTCTGGTGATTGTTCATATTTATATATCTCTTCTGGTGATTGATTATTTTCATTTGCCTGTTCTGCTGGTTGATCATGTTCATTTTCCTGTTCTGGTGACTTTTCATATTCAGAGATTAGTTCTGATGATCGAACATGTTCATGTATCTCTTCTGGTGATTTAACATGTTCATTTCCCTGCTCTGGTGACTGCTCATGTTCATTTGCCTGTTCTGGTGACTTTTCATATTCATTTCCCTGCTCTGGTGACTTCTCATGTTCATTTGCCTGTTCTGGTGACTTTTCATATTCATTTGCCTGTTCTGGTGACTTTTCATATTCAGGAATGTGTTCTGGAGATTGAACATGTTCATTTGTCTGTTCTGATGACTGAACATACTCATGTGTTCGTTCTGGTGAGTGAATATTTGCATGTTCTGGTGGTGACTGAACGTATTCGTATGGATTTTCTTGTTTAGGTGGTATAGAATAAACGCCCAGAGTCGGTAAACTATTTGCGTCAACATCAAAATAATACGGAGGTGGTAGTGAAATAATCCTTGTTTTTAATTTCGGTAGGTCAAGAATCTGCGTTGTATGACGTATGTTTGGCATCGTTTTTGGCGTTTCTGGTGGCCATAATATTATATTAGAAGGATACTTCGTTGGTTCTTCGCTTTCGCTCGATGTTTTCCGTTCCCCTTGAAATAGTATCCACGGTATGGTTGGTGTTGTTGTTGGGGGCCGACTTGCCCATGGTGTTGGTGGTAAAGATGGTGGCGGGGGTGGCGACATATTTTGCTCATGGGGAGGCCAATTAATAAACGACGGGGTTGATATTGTTACTGGTACTCGGGTTTCTTCTGATGTTGGCGGTAAAGTTGATGGTTGGGGTGGCAACGTTTCTGGGGTATCTGAAGGCCGTATTATCCACCACGGTATGGTTGGCGCCGTTGTTGGTGGTAGAGTTGGTGACAGGGTTGGTGGTGATTTTGGCGGTTGTGGTGGCAAAATTACTGTTGGTGGGGACAAAAACATTATTGTTGGTATTATGGTTTCCTGTGATATTGGCGGTAAAGTTGATGGTGTGGATGGCAACGTTTTTGGCGGTTTCTGGGTCCATAATATCCACGGTATTGTTGGCGTTGTTGTTGGTGGCCGGGTTGCCCATGATGTTGACGGTAAATTTGGTTGCTGTGGTGGTAAAGTGTTTAGCGATTCTGAGGGCCAGTTTATTATCGAATAGGTTGGCGTTGTTAATGAATAATAAGTCCTAGTTTTCTTGTATTTCTTGTTCTTCTTCTTCTTTTTCTTAAACTTCTTCCATTTCTTTTTCTTCGGTTTCTTTGTTGGTGCTTCTGTAGTAGACGTAGTAGTAGAAGTAATCGTCAAAATACATGGTGCAGGCGGAGTGTTCGGTACCGGTACACATGGCGCTGGTGTATTGTTCGGTACACATGGCGCTGGTGTATTGTTTGGTACACATGGCGCTGGTGTATTGTTCGGTACACATGGCACCGCTGTAGTGCTAATCATCTGTGGTGCAGTGTCAGTAAGGTAATGAACCCGCGGTGCTGGGCGATTGTAAGAGAGTGGGGGTGGGTTCCTTACATCCAATTCTGAATCTAGGCAATATAGCTTATAGGTTTCGCGACAATCTGAAAATTCATACATTTTTGTAAGAAAAAGTATTATTTAAACAGCGAAGCGATTATGTATAAAGTGTTCATTTGAAATTAATCAAAATACAGACGAGTATTTGACTTTATCATGCAATTAAAATTGACTACAGTCTCACCATTCAACATTTTCTTTTACAGACATTTTTAGGCATTTATTTGTCCTACTTAATATTATAAATGTGAAAGCTTGTATGTGGATGGATGTTTGTTACTGAATCACGCAAAGAAATTTGGCACACGGATAGTTTATAACTTAGATTAACACATAGGTTAATTTTTACCCCGATATTCTTACGGAATCAAGACGTATGTGGGTGAAACCATAAGTCTGGTGCTGGTTTATTTATAATAAGCACGCCAACAGTATAATACGCGCCACGAAAGATGAGACTTGACGAGCTCAGTAGTCCGAGCTTGCGCTGGTAAGTCGTGTACGAAATAGTTAGGTACCCACAATGTGTATATCTATTCAGGGATTTATCGATGACATTTAGATTAAAATTCTTAACAATATATTGTTTAGAATTTTTGACTATAGTCAAGTCTCATCTTTCGTGGCGCGTATTGTACAGTCACTTCCAATTCAAATATAAAAACAACCAAAATTGGCATTTTTGTAACCACACAAATAACAGGTATGCATGACTTTGACACCGTTATGAATTTTAGAGGTTATAGAGAACAACAAAACAGTAGTAGGTATTATTATTAGGTAAATTGTTTTTATTTTTTCGTGTTTAGTAGGTATTTATTTCATCATACGTTATTTGGATCATTTTCATGGTTAGGAATTAAGATTTGGAGTAAAACTAAAACCAAAGTTAAATTCCTAATATTTTTTATTTAATAAAAAGGAAAATCTTTACTTAGACATTAATTACAACCAAAATCTTGTTGGCCTCCCGAACAAGGGTTACTTTGCGCTGCCAAATGTTTTCTGTACCCTGAAATAGGACAGATAACACGTTACTGTTAATTAAGTATTAAGTTTTATCTGTTTTACTCCAAAATTAACCCTAACGAATGACCAACTCAGAACTCTGCAGACGTGATGGAAATCGATATCTATACAACGTGTTTTTTTTATATCCCATAACTCTAGGAGTTCATTATACTCATCATTATGGACAACTTTTACTATAGGACCAAACCTAAAATCGCGAAAAAAAAAATCTGCTGTTCCCTACATTTTGACGAGTTAAGCGAACATAAATATAGGGAACAGCAGATTTTTTTTTTCGCGATTTCAGGTTTGGTCCCATAGTAGGTGTTCATAATGATGAGTACAATGACCCCCTAGAGTTATGGGATCTCAAAAAAAAAAAAAAAAAACACGTTGTATAAATACGATAAAACAATAGAAAACAGTTCTTTTTCTCAACTCCTAACTGCAAGTGACCACACTACTAGCAGTCGTTGACCCCCCAAAAAACATCAAATCTTTTTTATTTTATTTTATCATGTTTAGATATCAATACCTATCTCGTCTGCAGAGTTTTGCAGCTAATTTAATTTGGCCCTTTATTTTGCATGTAGCAGCTGTTGATTTTTTGCGTTTTAGGTAAAATCAATTTAACTCCCAAAAAGAGAACCAAAATTTTTGCTATTTTTTGTGCAAAATATGTATCTAAATAAAAATAAACAATCCTTTTTTTGCCGAGTTCGAATTGTAAAACGACAGATACAAATAAGTACCTATGTCAACTTTGGTTGGCGTTTTGACGCGTTTCTTAGTTTCACAACAGATAAAAAAAGTCACGTTGTACTCAAAAGACCCTTGAATCACGTGTTTGGGTTACTTTTCTTACATCCGTGTTTTAATTTTTGACATTTCAATCCATAAGGTGATTAATATTTTATAAGGTTGCCCGCGAAATTAAAAATTTCATATTGTTTTGCTAAACGCAACGCTGCCGCTATTTCTTTGCACGATTGTAAATTATTTCTTAATGTTTTCAATAGCTAATAATATGTTTAAATAAAATACGACTCTTAAGAACTGTGATAAAATATGCATAAACAAAGCTACGGACAAAACCTGGGTTTGTGCAAGCATAAGTAATAACGTTAACAACATTTGGCACATTTTAATAGGGACACATTAGCACACACGTTCAAAACTAAAATCATGTCATTGTTTATTTATTTATTTGCTCTCATGTACATCACACATTTTACAAAATAATTACTGTCGGTTTTTGTACATGAACCCTGTCAGGGCGCTGCAAAATAATGTTGGTTTGCTGCTGAGTTTGTGGTCATAATAACATAAATTGAGTCAACAAATTACAATTCAAATAAGTAAAAATAACCTCAGAAATAGTAGTCTAGATGTCGTTAAGATGTCCACACATGTTACATGATGTTAACATGTCCCACCTTTTTTCAACGAAAAAGCTGTTAATAATCCAACTCATTATTACTAATTACTTATTACATCGCGTAATTTGTATCAGGGTCAAATTAAATTATCTAGCGAAACTCCGTAGACGTTATGGGTATCGATATCACAGACGTGATGAGTATCGATATCTAAACACGATAAAACAAAAGAAAACAGATTTTCACAACTCATATTTCAAATAACAAAATTAACAGCGGTCGTTGACCCCAAAAAAATCTATCAAATCTTTTCTTTATTTTTGTTCTCGTATTTAGACATCGATACTCATCACTAGTGCAGATTTTCGTTAGCTAATTTTATTTGACCGTGTATAAATCCTTTTGTTGGGAGTTTTCGAGATTACCGTATTACCAACCTTAAGGTGTAAACGGAGACGCTATTCATTCGCTTCGATAGGGTAAGGTACAGACGCCAGCACATCAAGCTACCCGAAACTGTCAAATTTTCCCAATCAACTTTGAACCTTATGCTTTAGAGATAAACTTGAAAATATATTAAAGAAATTTGACAGATTGTAGTAGGTTGATGCGCTGGCGTCTGTACATTTCAAATGTCGTCATGAAGCCTCTAAACATTTGTGTGCCTATACTATTAATAAATATAATAAATAAGAGCATGTGATACTTACGTGCACCAAAATCGCAGTTATATTCGTACATGTCGCACTGGTCGAGGAACGTTCGTCGACTGCAGCCATCTTCTGTTGCCGCACACACCATGCTCTGGTCGTGGACACACACTGCTGCCAATTGGCAGTAGTTTATTGGCTGAGAAAAAAGGATAAATAAATTATTCTATGATTCAAAACTATGTAATTCATAAAAGTTGTGAAGAAAGAAAAAAATTTAAAAAATCACCCTAACGGTTTAATTGGCAGCATTTTTTTTTTTTTTTTGCGAAACTATGAAAGCACCCGGACTTATTCTGTATCAATCTCACCGTGAAAAGTTAGGTGAAGTAAGCCGTCATTCGACCTGATGCTAGGGATTGACACTATTAATGAATTGATCGGCAGATCTTTATGCGTTACCCCAAAAACATTCAAAAATGTTTGTTATCTCGATGATGGAACCTTGGGAGGCGATGCAGAAACTGTATTAGATGACGTTAATTTTTTTATATGAACTTCATTCCATTGGCGTTAGCGGACAGTACCTACTGACAGACACCTGACACTACCGAAATTTAACGCAATAGCTCCAGAAATCAAAAGTATTGAAAAAAGCTCTCTTCGCCTTCTTGGGTCTCCATTCTTTTCCCTTTTTTTATTGAGGAAATACTCCAAAATTTCAACGAAGTTTCGAAAAGATTGTTCCAAATTAATATGCATTCGGCCATAACTTTAATCCGCTACTGCTGTTTCGGCCTTAAATTAACTTATTCCCTTCGCGCTTCCCATTTCTGGAAGCACACTCACCATTTAAACAAAATGGACCAAATTATCAGGCATACATTAACTTCTATTTTAAATGTGGCCATGGACGACCGAGCTTGAGCACAAGCTGCTCTTCCCATTCGTATGGCTCGGCGTCCGCAAAATTTCTATAATTAGTTTACCGGCTTTCATATCCTCGGTCCACGGCACTGATAAATTAATCAGGAAAATCCTAGCCTCCACACTGATTAATTCTGATGTGACGTGTTTCACCGAGGCTATGGATGATGGTATCCATTGGTATCCATATGATATCCATTGATATCTACCTAAATCAAATGACTAAATCGTTTTTTTTTTGTTGTGCGGTATTAGTATACCGCGGGCCCAGTGCGGGTTGGTAGATGTCACATGTCTAAAATTATTTGTTTTCATGTTTTCCTTCACCGTTTTGAGAGCAGTGATGATGAAATAGTTTACGTGCGAACCTACTCGTCAGTCGCGGCCGTTACCACGGGGCCACCACCAGGAACAAAATATGTATCCCTACATAATTGTGATCAGTGCCTACAGCGGTTTAAGTAGTAGGTATATTATTTCGAGGGCTCGGATCTAATCTTGCTTCACTTTTCGCATTTCTGACTAATCTTTTTTCTGAAGGAGACCACAGCTAAACGGGTCATCCGTTTAGCTCGTGTCGAGTAGGTGGGGAGTATGGAAGAAGAAAGAGGTGTCTTAAGACAGCTCTGTGGTGATGGGCTCCTAGTAAACACTGGAGAAGGTTATAAGAGTATCTATGAGAAATATTGTTGAATAAAAAATTTATTCATATTACATAAGTCAAATGCTGCTCTGTCCAATTTACTGATGTTAATACTGAAACAAAAGGCACAAATCTTTAAAATACTGAGAAATTAACGTATCGTATAATCGTAGGTACTAGGAGACGCTACGTACCTACAAAATACTACATAGAAAGAAGAAATAATACAAAACGTATAGACAATGTTGCAGCCAACAACGCTGTTCACAGATGAACTATAGGACACTATTATCAGTGGAATAATAATCGCTAAGGTTACCAATACTTTTTTTGTAAACTAGTTTCGCTTTGTACTGACTTGAATCTTTATGATTTTGCTAAGGTTTTGATGGGTTTTACAGATATTAAGAAAAAAATAACAATAAAGTCTTACCCAGCAGAATAAATAAGATCATTTTATCCAAACATTGTTCAATGTATTGTTTCCAACAGAACGGCAGTTAGCCATTGGCTGTAACCTATCGATTTTGTATTGTAATAAAATATTTATGACTCTTTCTCTCTAACAGTCATAAAGTAAATTGACTTCACAACTTACTTCTTTGTAGTTTGGCTTGTGACTACATTGTGTGTACTGTTAATTACTGGAAAACATAATTATTTGTTTTCTTGGCAAATAAAGTTAAACGTTCCGAGATAATATATGTCAGGTTTCAAGAAAGTCCAGAGACATTCATCTATGAGTTACAGAAGACTAAGAATAAAGTTGGCTTGATGTATGTTTAAAAAATAGGGAAGGGATGCCCAATCGCGTTCTAGCTTCTTCATAGCGTGTCGATGGCAAATATTGTTTGAAAAAAAAAGTTATATTTTTTGTTTGGCCCAATAACTACTCATCAACGCTAACACCATTAACTGAAGCAGACGTAAGTTCCTCATGTGTACAAGTAACAGATGAGATAGACCGACCATTAGGAGAGACGCCGATTGAAGATTGCAACCATCTGAGAAACCCCACATGTGGAGATTGCCTTTGCCGCAGCCGATACTACTACCGATACTCTAGTTTTTTTTAATGATCACTGTAAGCAGTACTGGAGATTGAAAATTCGGAAAAACCATCTAAAATCTGTGCTGCAATTAGGTCTAATCTATTGTGAATTGCCACTGATTATCCCCTAATACGTTCTATCAATCCTCTTCTTGATACTTATCGCTTTTGTAAGTGTCTACAGCCAACTATTTCGATTTTCATTTGTTACCAGCACGTCACATAAGTACAAAGCCTTTGTGTACCATGACATTACAAAGAACTGTAATTCTTTAGAATCACAAACACTAAGTACAATGTTTCTAGTTTTCTATTCGTTGCGACTAATTATGAAAGTACGTTAAGCCCTTAATGGTCCTGCGCCTGATCTCTCTCCGGTCGTGTCGGATTGCATGCTGTACTATCGGACTATGAAAGTGAGGGAAGAGAGAGTGCACCAGTGTCTGCGTGGACAAGGTATGCACTGTAATATCTCCCGCGCTGAAGGCTAGTCTCCGTTGAGATGCCATGGCCAAAATACAGTCTGGAGGACTATTATTATGTGCTAATTCTGGAATAGCTGTAAAGTGCAAGGGAACCTGAACGTGGTAACCCGTTGTCATTGTAACGTTAAATCCTGGTTAAACGTTTAATGTCAGTGACATCTTAACTGTCTGGCGGTCACACAGTAACGATTAAAGGCTTTATATTTATTGACGAAGTGACTCTTTTATTTATTTAGGATTTTACTAAAGCTTATGAGTCTTTATTATCTATAAGAAAACCTAATAAAAAGTAAGATTACTTTATATTAATCAGCCTTAACGAGATAAAACATATGTCGGTAAAAGGGGTCATGTTTGACCCATCAAACCTATGGCCGCGACTTACGAGTTGTAGGTTCCAACCCAGACACGCGCTTTACTTTGTGTAAATTATTTCATTACCACTGCTCTTAAAACGGTGAAGGAAAATATCGTGAGGAAACCGGCATGTCCTAGAACCAAAAATTCGAAGACATGTGACAACTACCAACATGCACTGGGTCCGTGTGATGGATTGCGACCCACTCCCTCTCACCGAGAGGAGGCCTGTGTCCCAACAGTGGGAGGCTGATTCTGCTTATGATACGGTTGTTAAAGTTTTCCTACATCATGAACTCTTGGCAATGATTCTTAAAAAGCAACTGGGACGTTAAGATGATAAGGTAATTATTAGGATAAATGGCTTGTACTTGGCCGAGATACGTTTTCCTTGTGGTTCTAGATCTCCTAATAGCCTGTACCTAACGGTTGCATGAACTTTGTCCCTCATATTTACCTCACCTATATAATTTCCTAAACTTAAGGGGGGCTATGAGAAAGTAGATTGAGATATCAGCAAACCAATAATATCAGCTCTTTTTATAACTATCAATGTTTTGAATAACCAGTTTCAAATTCTCCGAATACAACCATACGTTTCGAATTCGGTTGATATCACATGTACCTAAGTAGCTACACTTTAATAAATAAGTCGTTAAAATGTCATAATAAATAATTAACGATGGACTACTTTGATCAATTATACTTACATAGCAGCGCCCCGCGGTTTCACCCGCATAAGTTTCGATCCCGTGGTAACATTGGGATGAAAACTATTCTACGTCCTTTCCCAGGACTCAAACTATCTCTA
Organism: Amphipoea lucens; assembly: GCA_947508005.1. NCBI lineage: Eukaryota > Metazoa > Arthropoda > Insecta > Lepidoptera > Noctuidae > Amphipoea > Amphipoea lucens. Next base: position 12,350,251 of record OX382378.1, on the reverse strand, counting down.
TACCAAATTTCATCTAAATCGGTTCAGAGGTTTAAGCGTGAAGAGGTAACAGACAGGCAGACACACTTTCGCATTTATACTCGTAATATTAGTATTAAATAAACAATAAATAAAGTGTGCCTACTTTGCGTGACAACTCATTTTTGACGCAAGCACATTGCATCTGTAAATATTGCCAACGTTATCAAAAAGCTTCCTCGTTGGCCTAGTGGTCACATGCGCTACCGCTGAGCATGAGGTCCCGGGTTCGATGCCCGGGTCGGGCAAAGTGTTATTGGGTTTTTGGTTATAAAACTCCTCAGAAGCAGCCCGAGGTTTGGATTTGTGCAATAGGCTCGCCCCGTATTACATGGAAAGAAAGAAAGAAAATACATTTATTTAGCACAGACTAAAAGGCACAATACACCATCTACGTACATCAGATGAAAACAAATAAAAAAATCAAGTAAAAGGTAGAGTATGTTGGGGCACAGATAATATAATAAGCTGGGGTACGATCGGCACTGGTATAAGACCGTATGAATCAAATTCCCACCTAATGTGGCAATATTTTTAATGCAGTAATAAACATTGGTGTACTCCATCATTATTTTTATTCTTCTACGACGAAGATCAGAGCAAAATTTAATTTTGCAGGCAAAGAATTTGATTCCTACGGTCTTACCCCAGCAACAACTTTACCCCAACATGCCTGATAAAGTCCGATGTAAGAAATTAGCAGGAAAGTGTGCCTCACGGCTGCGACAAAAAGGTCCAGTTCAGCAAAAATGCCAGACAACTAATGCTTGAAGCTGATTCAACTTGGCCTAACATACTGGCGAAATGTTGCTGTACTATAGTTACTCTTCTGCGCAACCCTTCGTCCACAGGCGTGATGTTGCACAAACCCTGCACCACAAACTAATTAAGAATCGGTTAGTAAGTTGAGAGATCACATTTGAAGCAGTTAGTATTTAGCCCGCCTTGACAGTGCAAGGCTGGCGTGTACTGACTTACTAAAGATAAGTTTTAGGCGCGAAAAATGTCTGAAATATAATTTTAAAGTAAAACTTTTATTTTGTATTAGATTATATTATTTGGTGTTGAGTGATCGTGTTTTTTTTTAAATTATTGTTTAGTTTTAAATTATTTAAAACTATTTTTTTTATAAAACTATCATAATGGTGTACAAAATCACAGAAATTAAAGAAGTGGCACTACCCGTCAGCAGGATAAGATCGTTTTCTGCACAAGTAAGTACTTATTTAATATTTACAGAAACACCTACCTTAAGAAAAACAGGGCTCGAACTCCTTTTACTTTTACGTGTAAACTTTACCATCAAAGACCTGCATATATTTATTGCATTTGATGTTTTTATTAATTATTATTTTAAAATTGTGTTGTAAGATTTAAACAATAAGACACAACTACCAGTAACTACAGTAGGCTGAAGAACGGGAATATGCTGGAGCCTCAGGACTGGTCATTGTGGCGATTCTTGGGGCCTATGTATGCTCAGCACTAAACGTTGGAATGGTGATAATAAGTTTTCGTTGGATCCCACTTTTGAATCTCAGTTTAATATTTTTGGCGTTGGATCCCACAAAACATTATTATGTTGATACTAACATGAGGATGCAGAAGTTGCTCAATTAATTTTAATTGTCAAGTGAGAAAATAGTATTCATTATAAGATCATTAAAAAAATCGTATAAGTAATAGCCAACATAGAAGTTAAAGCCGGTTAGGTATATACCTATATAAGATACTATTTTATAAAAGAGAAGCCTTTAGTATAATTATTAATAAATGACTGGGTAGCAATTTATATTATACCACATTTGCTGTAAACTTAGGTATTCAGTAAGAAGGTATTTAACTACAGATTATCTTAGCCATATTTCTGAGACCACTGCTAAAAATAAGCAGATATTGATAAAAGATAAATAACAACACGCAGCGTTTAAAATGGCCAACAAATGCTGGAACGAATTAAAATCATAAGACTATGTAAATCCAAACTAATATTATAAATGCGAAAGTAACTCTGTCTGTCTGTCTTTTCTTCACGCCTAAACTACTGAACCGATTTCGATGAAATTTGGTATAGAGATAGTTTGAGTCCCGGGAAAGGACATAGGATAGTTTTTATCCCGATATTCCCACGGGATCGAAAGTTACACGGGTGAAACCGCGGGGCGCAGCTAGTAGTGCAATATTATAAAAAATGATTTTAGTACATCGATCTACAAGTAATTAATACATTTGGCAGTGGTGGCCCAGGGCTTGTGGCTAATAACAGCCCGACGGGTCGATGGTTGGTCCGTGGATAGGTGACCATCTTCACATACCAAGACCCCTCCGTGCCTCGGAAAGTACGTTAAGCCGTTGGTCCCGGTTGTGATTCGTGGAAACCCTCTCCTCTTTCTTAAAAAATGTAGACTAACGAAAACATTCCAACCTCTAATCTAATCAAATCAGCATTTGAACCCTTAAAATTATATACATAATTTAGTTACCACTAACGCTACTAAACGAAGTACTTCTTACAATACTATGGAGATAGTAAAAACAGCTGTTGACAAGGTCGTCTTGGTTCACCTAAAAGAGCAATCAAAAAACGCTCAGATGGTGCTTCAGCATCGAGATAATCTTCCGTATAGGTTTTTTGTTGACGATTTCCGTGAACAGTTTTACGCACTGTTTGTTGATAGTGTCAATGAAAGTTAATCAGGTACTCAATTATTTAATTAATAAAGGCCCCCTAGCTGCTGATGATATGGGTGTACATGGTGACAGGGACTTCGACGCGTAACCTGTTACTGTCTTCTTCTTAGCGTGTCGATAGCAATCTAAATGGACTCGGCCCAGAATTCGTCTACTTGTTTGGCGCCATCACCAGCGTCCACCAGTTGCTGTAACGTGCAGCTGACAGGACACGCAGGACACGATATTAAGTGTCCCATCGTTTGTGCAACAGCACCACATTTACACTCCAAGGCGGAGTCGCTTCTGAATATTTATTAATAACTTTTGTTTCACAATTATTCAACAATAAAAAACATTGACCCACAAGGTGTAGTCCAAAGTTGATTCTAATGAAATATGCCTAGCCTTTTCCTAACTATGTTGGGGTCGGCTCCCAGTCATACCGGGTGCAGCTGAATAATACGATGCCCCTTGGTAAAACTGATAGTCAGACTTTCGGGCTTCAGACGACACGTAACGGCTATCAAAGATCCACGAAGGACAGCCGGGACGGGACGGGACCGAGACACGGAGCGGTCTTAGTAACGTACGTTAAGATGGTTGGATCTACGGACCAACCGCGGCAAGCGTAGCTTAACCTGATCGATCGACCCGTGCGGCTGTTATTACTTAGCCACAAAACCCTTCTTCATATGATTATTGGCAAAAGATTTCCTAGGACAGATGAATATTTGATATGAAGCGGAATGCTTATAGAGCACGTGTAGTGGATTCGCGTGTTCATTTATATTATGCATTCATAATAATTTATGAACATACATATAATGGTTACTATTAAAGGTCATAAAGATGATTAGGAAATTGCCGATGACTGATAGGTACAATTATTTATAACTTAGTAAGTAAATTATTAATCACAACAAAGTCGGCTCTTATAATATCTATGACTTATTATTGTGGAAAACTTGGAAAACCTGGGGATTCACAGCCAAGTAAGATCTAGCGAAAATAAATGTGTCTGAATAGATGTAAATGTGTATTGAATATGAATAGAATAGAATACTCTTTATTATGTACACCATATAAATTACAGACATAAATATAGAAACTTTACAATGGGTGACACAATGGGCGGTCTTATCGCTAAAAGCGATCTTTTAAAGGCAACCTTTGGATGGATTAAAAACGGGAAGGACAGACAAATACTGTAGGTAGTCTGTGGTGTACCATTTACACAATACAATAAATTGGTCAAAAAATAATTAATAATAATAAATGGTAATGGTAATTGGTTGGTTGGTTGGTGTTTGGTGAATTAGTATTTGGTGGTTGGTTGGTTGGTGATTGGTCTGGTCTGGAGACTTGGTCTAGTGGTCGCAAGCGCTACTGCTGAGCATGAGGTCTTGGGTTCGAGTCCTGGGTCGGGCAGTGTTATTGCGTTTATCCATCTGGAATTTTTCAGTAGCAGCTCGGAATCTGGATTTGTGCCCGGTTGATGGCAATCGGTTCGCTCCCTACCACATACTTAAACCACAGAACACTTAATAGTACTACGTACTTAAACATAACTGGCGAAATATTGAGGGAAGGGGTACTATAGGCACACCTAACCGCTCGGGGAACACAGTCGTGATGATATAATTATGTAATGTTAGATCCAGGGGCATATTGTTGGGTTTCTCAAAATAACAGCCGCTTCCAGTTGAAGAAACAAAAAACTTTTTAAGAAAAAAAAAACCGACTTCCAAAAAAACACTACAAAGTGAAAAATAACTTTAATTTCGGAAGTCGGTGTCTTTGGATCTGTATTTTAGTTTTTTGCCACCGACTTCCGAAATTAAAGTTATTTTTCACTTTGTAGTGTTTTTTTGGAAGTCGGTTTTTTTTTTCTTAAAAAGTTTTTATTTCACGCTTTTTAGTTTGTCTGCTTATAATTTATCTAAGTTACAATAGCCTAGTGATCATCTCCTTTTACAAACAAAATATTGCTTTTCCCGATGCAGGGAAGTTAATTGTTGAGGAGTTCTCCAGGTCCACCATCAGCTCCATATCACCATTCACATTGTGACGAGCATAAATTGCTTAGCAACCATATTAAAGTAATCGAATCGCAACCCGTGAAATACTTAGATATTATTGAGTAGTTCCGGTGGCCATCTATGGTCTTCGTCATCAGTTCCACATCACTAAATAGTGCTTTCCGAGAGCAAATGCACGAGTTACTATAAAAAATACCCAAATCGCTATAGGTGTGCCTATAATATTTGAAGAGTTCCTTCGATTTCTCCAGGATCCCATCATCAAATCCTGACCTGATGTTTTTAGGCTAGATGCTGATAATCCTGGCTGCAGCATCAGGCCAGACTTATGTCAACATTGCATTGAACTTAAAATGTAGTTCTGTTTAAAATGAGCCCAAACACGACTACGGTGCTGTAATTTCAAGGTTGGTACTTTTTCTGATGCTCCTGGCTTCAGCATCAGGTCTTTATGTACTTCGGTGTTCCTCATTAACAGTACGTTTATCCACACATCAAGCCCTTTTCAATGAGCCTAAACACGATATATCTGCTGTTAGTTGTCGAGGAGTTAGGTACTTTGCAGACTATCCTGACTGCAGCATCAGGTCATGACTTGATGATCATGAGACCAAATGTGGCAAATGCCCTATCAAACATCAAAACAATTTACTAAAACAGTCCTTGCCCGTTCGAGTAACTTCTTACTGTTAAGGAGTTGTACCTTCCATCATCAGCCCAGCTACCTGAGATGGTGACAACCATACGCAAATACACAAGATACTTCATAAAATATGCGAAAAACAATAAGTGAGCCTATAAAATTTGAGGGTTGCCCTCGATTTCTCTAAGATCCCATCATCAGATCCTAACTTGGTGACAATGGGACCACACGGGAAGCACCAGCTTTCAAATAAAAAAAGAATCATGAAAATCGGTTCACCCAGTCGCAAGTTATGAGGTAACAAACATAAAAAAAAAAAAAAAAAAAAAAAAAAAAAAAATACAGTCGAATTGATAACCTCCTCCTTTTTTTGAAGTCGGTTAAAAATATATGAAACTAGCTGCGCCCCGCGGTTGCACCCGCATAAGTCTCGATCCCGTGGAAATATCGGGATAAAAAGTACCCTATGTACTTTTCCGGGACTCAAACTATCTTTATACCAAATTTCATCTAAATCGGTTCAGCGGTTTAGGCGTGAAAAGGTAACATACTGACAGACAGACAGAGTTACTTTCGAATTCATAATATTAGTAAGTATATGGATAGCGAAAAGTACTCAAAGGAGTCACGGGCTCGATTTTGATGAAAACTAAAACTACATCATAGGATTTTTGAAAAATCTGTATTTCTAGCCAGGAATCGAACCCATTGGTTTCAAAGAAAAAACACACTGTATTATTACGCGATTCGATAGTGTCGCTAATAAGGATCGAATTCTGGGAAGTAATGACATACGGGAAACTAAAGAAAAGGCTCATTTTTAAAAAAATACTTTGTTTTATTTTTGTTATGTTTTTATTTTTATTATAATAATATTGTGTTACTACCTATTAAACCTTAACTGATTAATTGTTCAAAATGATGACAATTGTTTTCAATACATAGCTGGATTTGACGTCACAAGCATTCAAAATTAGAATTTAGAACATAATTTTGTGAAGGTGACTGCGCTACGAGTGGGTGTTAGTAAAGATATTGACAAGGTACAGGTACTGTAGGTATGAATACATTAAAATAAGAAGCAGTTTATTAAAATCCAACATTTTCCTTAAGTTTGCCGTACGTCATTACTTCCCAGATTTTGATCCTTATTAGCGACACTATCGAATGGTGTAAAAATACAGTGTTTTTTTTTCAAAATCAACGTGTTCGATTTTTGGCTAGAAATATTGTTTTTTTTAAATGTTTTAGTTTTCATCAAAATCGAGCCCGTGACTCCTTTGAGTACTATGGATGGTCTGTTTTCCTATTTACGTCTCTTTTTTTTTGTTTTGTCTTTCCGTTCCAAATTCTGGGCAAAGAACTTTCCAAGATCTTCCAGGAACTCCTTTCCCACGCCACCTCGAACCAGCCCTCGCGGTACGTGTCCAGGTCATGTCACCACCGCTTTCTAGGCCTACCTGGGAGAAAAGATTATCTCGTAGCTGAGTCGTCTGCATTATAAAATGATGAATGCAAAGTTGTATGTCTAGATACTTACTTAAGAACCATTTGTAGATCGGATATCTGTGATTGGTACATTTTCCTGTTCAGCTTAACCTTTGCTACTTGAACAAAAATAATATATTTTATTTTCCATTTTCCTTATAAAAAGGGTTTTTTTGTTGTTTTGTACCTCTTACTTTTTGTACTTAAAGCTACACGTCATGGATGAAAATTGCCGAATATTTCCGAAACTTACTAGGAAAGTTGCCAAAATTGCCAGATTACATAGGTTTTTTCAAATGCCATTTTTAATGTTTTTTCGCTCATGAGGTTTTATGTAATGGTGTAATTATACCTACGTATTAAGCCTGCGTTTTAAGCCTGTATGGTATATTGTTAATTTATTAATTATACTTAATTTCAAATGTCGCGTGTCCAGAGGGCTGGCCTATATTTAGCCCAAAGAATAAGCATTGCCATCCAACGTGGTAATGCTGCCAGCCTTTTGGGCACTTATCCCATTGACAGCGATGCGGACGAATTTTTTGATGCCCAATGAGCTCTTGTCTTTTTCTTTTTTTTTCCTTTTTTTATAATAAATTAAAAATTAAATTATTGTCTTCAGAACCAGCCGGGTACTTGCGTAACAAACTACTGTCAGTAGATGGCTTTCATTTTGGCAGTTCAACAACATTCATTGCGTTATTTACGTTATTGAGCGGAATTTTTTCGAACATGAATAAAGCAATGGATTAACAATACCTATCCTTCCAAATGGTTCAGATTGAGGGTGACAGTGCGTAACGCAATTAGGGTGCAGATTATAGTTCACCCGTGCTAGCAGTCTACGATACCTGCACCCTAATTGCGTAACACACTATCAATCGGAATTTAAATCATTTTGAAGCCAATTGCTAATCCATTGCTTCATAAGTTCGAAAAATTTGTCTGCTCAACACGTAAATAACCCAATAAATGTTGTTGAACTGTCAAAATGAAATCGATTCCGATTGATAAAGTGTTACGCAATTGCCCCGCTGTTCATTCTTCTCTTCGGGTCCTAATAAGGATCTATTAAGGAATATGAACATGAAACTGGTGGGCTTCAAGACACCGTTTTATTTTTACCCGACTACAGCGAAGCAAAAAGGAGGGTTATGATTTTGACCGGTATGTATGTATGTTCATCTGTTCCCTCATAACTTCAAAAGTATTTATAATAATTTGACAAATGAGGTGTCGTTAGAAACGTCTTGATCGTCCGCTGGTTATAAGCTATGTGACGTCACACTAAATTTAATATGGCGCCCTCTATAGGACATAAAGTAATGAATTTAAAAATAAATATTTCGGGATGGTACCTTGTGAGGTATCAAACAAAAGGGCTTAATTAGCACATTTCAAAAATATAAACATGATTGAAATAAACCCCAAAACAATTAATAAAAAAAAAGTTTAAAAACTAAAACCCGACTCCCGAAAAGGATGAAACAAGAAAGTACCTTCCCGTGGTCGCATATGTTAGGTACAGTGGCATGCAACCACGGGAAGGTACTTTCTTGTTTCATCCTTTTCAGTAGTCGGGTTATTTTTTAACTATCCTCATCACCTGCCAAGCCTGTTCCCATTATATTGGTGTCGAAACCAGTTACTGCGTTCTTCATCAGTCTGCACTGTTCATAACTTGTATGTTAGATTTTTTCCTGCTGCGGAATCAGGGTTTTTTATCGCGTGACTGCAATCTTACCTGATATTTTCCTCTTCTAGTGGCGGTAAGGAACATATTCAATTCTAATATTTTATTACCTACGCATAAACCTACATGATACTTATGAAACGTCAGAAGCTAGGTGCACGGTTCCAATTGATCGTTAGGAAACGATCGATCAAGTTATCTTCAAGTTTCATGGGTATGGAGAAGAGCCGACAAGAAACTCTTTGTTTTTTTGGTTGCTCTTTTTATTTAAAACAATTGACGTGTACAATGTTTTCATATAACAGTGTTCGTAGATCTGTCAACAAGTACGAGGTACTTATCATAACATAAGTAGGTATGCAACATTGCTTACCGATGAACCTCAAGACTAATATGTCTAATGTTTTTATTAAACATTGTTACAGCTATTAGCAAGTATGGCACTGAACCTGCTTCTCATGGACTTGGGTATGGCTTACAGTTTCGCTACCATAGTGATACCAGACCTACTGAATGCCCCAGGAGGTCTCTCATTCACAGACACTGAAGCTTCATGGTTCGGTAAGTACCAACTCGCATCCTTATAGCGTAACACACTATCAAGCATAATTTGTCAAATAACGCAATGAAATGGCATGTCAAAATGAAAGCTATTGTTAAAGTTATTATGTTACGCGTTAAATCCTGAACCTCTGGTCATCTTGAAAACCGTTTTTTCTCTGTCTACGTTACCAACTCTGTCTTTCGGAGTCCACTGATAGAAAAGCATCTCTCAAATTGTGCCATTTAATTAATTACAACCTACATCTTCATCATCTGCACAGCCTTTTCCCAACTATGTTAGGGTCGGCTTCCAGTCTAACCAGATGCAGCTAGATGCCAGTATACTTAAGTACATCTATACACAGGGCGAATTTTTCAAGTGGGATGGATGGCCAACTCCGAAACTATGAGGAATAGCGAAAAGTACTCAAAGGAGTTACGGGCTCGATTTTCATGAAAACTAAAGCTGCATCATTGGATTTTTGAAAAATCAATATTTCTTGCCTGGAATCGAACCCGTTGATTTTGAAAAAAAAAACACACACATACTGTATTATTACACCGTTCGATAGTGTCGCTAATAAGGATCGAATTCTGGGAAGTAGTGACATACGGCAAACTCAAGTGATTGTTTTAATATGCTGTCTACTAAGTTTTTTATTAATAGGTAGGTACTTCTTGGGATTTATTACCGTTGGATCCCGTTTTTGAATCCCATTTTAATATTTTTGGCGTTGGATCCCGCAAAACATTATTATGTATTTCCGTTGGATCCCGAATTTAAAAAATGCAAGATAATTACGTTTTATTGTCGTTGAATCCCGAAAAGTATTTCCGTTGGATCCCGAATGCTTAAAAAAATATGAATGCGGGTACTTTCAACAACAAAATTGTTTATAATAAAATGAGGGGTTCACTAATGTTTCACCAAAACTCCATTGACAAATTTTTAGTTTACAACCAACGTTTCGTATACTATTTATTTCACAAACAACTCATTTTCTATATAATCTAGTCGTTTCTGGCACTCGCCGGCCGCTGCCGCGGCACCGCTCGCTTCGCTCGCTCGGCTCGTGCGTAGGGGTCACAGTTTTAACCTAACCTAACCTAGCATTGTTTTTTTTTTTAATAATTAACCTAATCTAACTAGTTCGGTTCCGGGTAACCCACTAAAAATAATCTCGTTTTAGTGTTTGATAAAGGTAAATCACTTTTCTTCTGAAATGTACACATGTTGTTATAATATGGGATTCAACGGAAATAGCAAACGGGATCCATCGGTAATACCTAAAAAACGGGATCAAAAAACGGGATCCAACGGTAATAAACGCTTCTTGGGCATGTGATTTTTTACATCAAACAAAACCTGATGAGAAGAATCACACTAATATAGCACTATCGCACTATAATATTATTATAAAGGCGAAAGTTTGTGAGTGTGCGTGTGTGTATGTGTGTTTATAAGTTTGTGACTTCTTCGCGCCCAAACGGCTGGACCAATTTTGGATACAATTTTTTATGGAAGTGGCTGACGCCCTGGATTAACATGTAGGCTAAATTTTATCCAGATATTCGCACGGGATAGAAACTTATGCGGGTGCATAAAATTATATTATTTTAGTTATCTAATAGTATTTTTATTTCAGGCAGTATATCATTCCTGACACAGCCATTCGGAGCTCTAGTATCAGGGCCATTTGTGGACTACGTCGGTAGGAAGAAAGCCACTTTTCTAGTCAACCTGCCCCATGTGGTAGCCTGGATCCTCATGTACTTCGCGTGGAACGTTCCTACCTTGTTTATTGCAAACGCACTACTGGGACTCGGAACTGGGATCATGGAAGCACCTATCAACTCTTATGTTGGAGAAATTAGGTAAATAGAGAAACATTAGTCACTGAATTTAAATCCTAAAGGGCCAACTTGTGGGTTAGTTATTTTTAAGGGCAATCCATTAAATTTTCAATTGGACTTAGAATCGAATAATTGGAATCGGACTGTCAAAGCACCTCTGTGCTTTGACAGTCCGAGTCCAATTGTAGAGGATCTCTAATCCTCTCGGAAAAGTCAATAAATACAACCTGCGTAACACACTATCAGTGCCAATGGCTTTCATTTATATAGACAGTTCAACAACAGTCATTGGTGCCGATTCTGTTGTTCACAAACTAAACTAAATTTACGTTCAGTGCATCTTTTTCTTTCTATTTCATTGAGAAAAAGACAGAAGATAAATTTTAGTTTAGTCCTGTCAAATTAATCAGCGGCTGACGTAAATTGACGTAATTTTAGAAGGCAAGTTATTAATCACGTCTAAACTTGCGTGGAGTAGTGTCAGGTGTTGATTAATTTGACTGGACTTTACTAAAATTTATCTTCTGTCCTTTTCTTAATGAAATAGAAAGAAGAATATGCACTGAACTTAAATTTAGTTTAGTTTGTGAACAAGGGAATCGGCACCATTGCCTTATTTAGGTTGCTGAGCAGACAAATTTTTCGAACATATGAAGCAATAGAATAGCACTATCCTTCAATATGATTTTTTTTTAATTTGAAATGGGCTTGCTCTTGACACTAGTCTAGGTCAAAGGTGACAGAGACAAAGTCGACGATGGAGCGAGCTTACCCAAAAGAAGCCTGTAGGGAACAGGCTTCTTTTGGGTAAGCTCGCTCCATCACCATCACACGCTCGCTCGCTCCATCTCACTTTGAAGAGATTCGGGTTGTATGCGCTCGGAAAAACAGACGCAGGTAGAGAGTTCCACTCTTTTTTTCTGTGTGCATTATAAAGGACATTTGCAAACGCTTAGTGCGAATTCACGAGTGTGATTCAGATTGATAGTCTGTTACGCAATTAGGGTGCTGGAGCAATAATTGCTACCTAAATAAATATGTGCCCATAAATGAAGAAGATTGACAAAACTTCAAGATGACTATTTATATGATATTTCTTCCCGTGTAGGGAACACAGGAAGGAATATCATCCCACATTTAACCCGTCTGCCTTCAAAGTAAGAGTGAACAGGCATCTTCTGGGCACGCTTGTTCCATCATAGACCTCATCCATCGCTTTCCATCAGGCGTGATCGAGGTCAAGTGCGGGCCTATTTAGCAATAAAAAAAACGAGTGTGCTTATGACCACACGACTGAAGTGAAACTTCTTTCGCTCCATCTGTATTGAACGTATTTGGCTATGAGAGGAAGAGAGAAATATTATTATATATATTATATCCCCCACTCAACTCCCGTTCGCTTCACCCGATCACACTTTTCGTAACGCTTACGTCACGCGTTCGCCAGCTTACTCCCCAAGTCAAGAGTGCGTAAAGAAGTTTCACTTCAATAAACACATACTTATGTTTCAGTGAGCCGTCAATACGTGGAGCATTATGCACCATCACCCAGTTATTTCTATCCATCGGTGTGTTTGCGATGTACTTCCTCGGCTCCGTGGTCACATGGCGCATCGCTGCCATCATCTGTATCTCAGTACCCTTCACTTCTATGCTTCTCGTGTTATTTGGCGCCGTAAGTATTCAGGCATAATATGTTAATAGTACAAATTGCAAACAGTCAAGTCAGACAGGCGCTTTACTTTGTGTAAATTATTTCATCACCACTGCTCTCAAAACGGTGAAGGAAAACATCGTGAGGAAACCGGCATGTCCTAGAACCAAAAATTAGAAGACATGTGACATCTGCCAACCCGCACTGGGCCCGCGTGGTGGATTACGGCCCACTCCCTCTCACTGAGAGGAGACCTGTGTCCCAGTAGTAGGAACATTATAGGTCGATAATGTAATCGGTTGTTAACACAATTAAGAATAACTGGCAGGTTGTACCTATATTTTTTACGTAGTAGCAACATTCAGAAATGAAGTGCAATGGCAGTGACATAAGAGAAAATACGTACAAAAATAAATAAAAATACTTTTATTTTTGTGTCCGAAATCCGGGAATCTTTTTCATGACAAAAACGTAAATCTAATTTAAGAAATAGGAGTAATTTTATGAACTACATTTAGTTGTGACCCGCTCCCTCGCAATTCGGTACGGTCCCACGGCATTCTCCTTTATATGGGACTACCCCTCAGGCACACCTTACCCATTAAAAAATAATTTTTGAAATCGATTTACAATTGCCGGAGATATCCAGTAACATACATAAAAAAAATACAGTCAAATTGAGAACCTCCGCCTTTTTGAAGTCGGTTAATTATGTAAAGATACGGCACTTATCTAGCCACAATGCATCCCATGAAAATTCCACTAAGCCACCACTGAAAAGTCATAGGAAAGCAAACGACGCAATTTCGTTTACTTCCTTGAATTTTTACCAGTAATTTTGGTTTTTAAACCAAACTACTGAACCCATTTTGATGAAATTTCTGAGGGACCAATCCGAAAGTATACCCTTTCAAATAAAAATAATTTTGCAAATTGGCTTTTAAATTGGTTCTGAGGTAAAAAACTTAAAAAAAAACAACCAAATTGAGAAGCTCCTCCTTTTTTTGAAGTCGGTTAAAAATAGAATATAAAATAGAATGAAAAATAAACTAGATTTTCATAAGTTTAAAATTGGCTTTTAAGGGCTGATTTTCAATCATTTGATAACTTTATTCAAAGAATAATTTTGAAATTTTGATATTTATTTCATACAAAATCTTTCAAACGTCAAAAAGTTATCTGGCGATGAAAAAATCAGCCCTGAATTAAACAAATCGTTCAATGTTCTTCTTTAGGTGCCTGACACACCAGTATGGTTATTATCTCGAGGTCGAGAGAAGGATGCCCTGAAGTCACTATGCTACCTTCGCGGGTGGACCACGACTGATAATGTAAAGGACGAGTTTGACAAACTGGTGGTGTACTCCAAGAGCTTGGACGGATGTGCTATCTGCTGGAAGGAGAAACGGGAGGAGGCTGAATGTGATCATGATAAGATGAACGTTTTTAAAAGGTAATTATTTAGGATAATAGATTTGACTAGTTGCAACTGTTCTAGTGAATCTTGACATGAATTTAAAGACAAACTCAATGTTTTTCCACATAATACCTTATACACCGTGAAATTTTAATCATCGTTTTCCTCTTAAGGGGTCATTGTACTCATCATTATAAACAACTTTTACTATGGGACCAAACATGAAATCGCGAAAAAAAATCAGCTGGTCCCTACATTTTGACGAGTTATGCGAACATAAAAATAGGGAACAGCTGATTTTTTTTTTCACGATTTCAGGTTTGATCCCATCGTAAAATTTGTTCGTAATGATGAGCACAATGACCCCTTAAGAGGAAAACGGTGATTAAAATTTCACGGTGTATAGAGCAGTGGCGTCAACGGCCGCGACTTACGAGTCGTAAGTGTGTGTTTGTGGAAATTATTTCATCAGCACCTCTCTCAAAACGGTAAAGGAAAACATCGTGAAGAACCAAAAATTTAAAGACCTCAAGACATCTGCCAACCCGCACTGGCGCCGCGTGGTGGATTATGGCATACTTCCTCTCACTAACAATGGGGAGTGTCAAACTTCGGAATCACAGATTCCCATCACTTTTACATATATTGTAGGGCAGGGTCCCCTCAATAAATATATAAAGCGGCAAGACGCCATTCGTTTTTATTATTGAGAAATTTCAACTCAAAACCTTTTTACCGGTTGCAGCAATGGTTCCGTGGCGTAGTGGTAACGCTCTAGCTTACTGAGCGACCGGACGGTTGTTCAAGTCCCGGTTGAGTTACTTTTTTATTTTTTTTTAATATTTATAAATTATTTAAGTAATATAAAAATAAATAATTAATAATTCTATAAATACTTTTTTTATTTCTTAAATATTTTAAATGAAATTAAAGTAAAATATTTAATAAATAAAAAAATATATTTTAAATAATTTATAAATATTTAAAAAAAAAAAGTAACTCAACCGGGACTTGAACAACCGTCCGGTCGCTCAGTAAGCAAGGGCTTTACCACTACGCCACGGAACCATTGCTGCAACCGGTAAAAAGGTTCCTTCTACTTAAGTTACATATTATAGAACTTTGAATTGAAATTTCTCAATAATAAAAAAGAATGGCGTCTTGCCGCTTTATATATTTATTGAGGGGACCCTGCCCTACAATATATATAAAAGTGATGGGAATCTGTGATTCCCAAGTTTAACAATCCCCTTGTAAGAGGAGGCCTGTGTCCGAGCAGTGGGAACATTATAGGCTTATATCATGTCACCTTTGTTGAAAGAACATGTTACGGATCCAAAATCTTTCCTCTTCTTGAATTAAACCTTGAATATCTTGAGTGACTAAGGTAAAAGTTATGAATTAAAAAAATAATAATAATAATAACATGAAAACTTTTGTAGATTCTTCGTAAAGTTCAACATAGTGATGCTGTGCAAGGAGACCCTGAGGCCCCTAACCCTCACCATGTTATACTTCACATTCCTCGTCATGAGTGGCCTCACCCCGGTCAAACCAAACATGGTCAACGTTTGCTCTGCCTTCGGAATGGCTGATGACAGCAAGAACATTGTGGTAAGCATTTCGGTTTTTATTACTGTTATCAGCAGTGATCGGAATAGGCTGAGTATATTTTCCTAAACTTCGGAGAACAGAGACAGAAAGTGGAGACTTCCTTACGATGACATTTTTTTTTCCCGGAATTCAGGAAAAATCTTAAAGAAGTTGAATATAAGCATTATTTAAGATCGGTAAGGCAATTGTTAAATAAACTTGCAATTTCCAAATTTTCGGGATTTTCACGTAAAATCCCGAAATAAATAGTCTAACTTTAATTCATGTATTCGAATTATATTTACGATCCTTAAACTAACCGTTGTATCATACATTACATATAATGGGAATACATGAATTAAAGTTAGACTATTTATTTCGGGATTGTACGTGAAAATCCTGAAAATTTGGTAATTGCAAGTTTAGTTAAAAATATCCTTTACCCATCTTAAATAAAGCTTATTTTCAACTTATTTAAAAAATTTCCCGAATTCCAGGAAATAAAAATGTCGTCGTAAGGAAGTCTCCACTTTCTGTCTCTGTTCTCCGAAGTTTAGGTAAATATACTCAGCCTATTCCGATCACTGGTTATCAGCAGCTTTGTAATAAAGATTGTTATCAGTACCATTACTCAGGGGTCTTTGTATGTAAAGATGGTCACCCATCCACGGACCAACCGTGGCAAGAGTAGCTTAACCTGATAGATCGACCCGTGCGGCTGCCATTACTTACCCACAAGCTCTCTCAGTACCATTATTAATATCAGTGAACGTATCATCATGGTCATTAGGACATAAATGTTAACAATAAATGTCAAGTTGTTTATAAGTATTCTCGGTTTTTCACTTCGTTGTTTCACATTTTTACCAACTAATTGAAACACTGCTATCGTCTTTCATTTGTCTTAATTTAAAGAAGAATGGCACATATTTTTGCGAAAAATTGCTATAGATGCACAAAGTTTGTCACAGCTGATATCGCAATTATTTGTCATGTTTTTCAAGTTTCGTTTATGACGTCAGTTAATGAGAAAAATCACTGTTCTATTGCCTTCAATCATGAATACATCTGCCTCTTAGGCATTACACAGTTTTCGACATTCATTGCACAACTTACAATATTTTATCTGTGGTCATTTGTTTCTATGCTTATTTAAAATGCTGTTCCATAATCTATTTGCACACTTATTGAAGTTGGAGCTCATATCTTAACCGTGGTTAGTAAAAACAAAACAATTGAATACCATAATTACTAAACTTATTACTTTGTTTGCAAAGAACCGAATCACTCCGTTTCATCGTGATATTTTTCTATCAAACGACTTTTAACCTTTAGCCTACTAGTATACTGCCCAAAATACTTAGGTAGTAGTTGCTAATTTGTATTTATATTTCTAAAAACAAAATGAATATCTATATGTCTTTCTCTACTGTTTCAGGTAATGGTAGGCGTAATAACACTAATAACGAGCATCGTCATAATCGGCATCATAAAATCCTTGGGCAAGCGCAAAATAGGCATCACAGCTATGCTTGGAACAGCCGTCTGCTGCACTGCCCTCAGCATCTACGCTGAAACACATCTGGACAAAAACGTGTTCTCATACGATCCTAAGACATTCCCAAAGGAGAAGAGCGTAGTTCCTTTGGTATTCTTCTATCTTCTTACTATTTTCAGTGGGCTCAATGTGTCCTGGGTTATTCTAGGAGAGGTGTTTCCTTTCAGGTGAGTTAGCCTTTCTATTTTAATGAGTTTATTCCAATACTCTATTGGGTACATTTGAATGACTCCCATTACATTTTCTTTATCAGGAGTCGAGCCTCAGCTCAAGGTACCGGAGCTGCCTGGAACTACGTGGTCACTTTCATCGGTGCCAAGACCCTCATTGACTTGGAGACTAACTTCAGACTGACCGGTGCCTTTGCCACGTACGCTGCCTTCGCTTACCTCGGCACCATCTACCTTTACTTCTTCATGCCCGAAACTGAAGGAAAATCTCTCCAAGAAATTGAATCCTTCTACGAAGGACCACTCAGAATATTCGCCGACGATTGGTTCATAAACATGTTCAAGAAAAAGAAATAGACGTTTATATTTATACTTAAAATAAATATGTATACCTAATAAATTGTACACTAAGAACAAATTAGGACTAGATCCAATTCTGTTTAATATAAATCATTATTACAAACCGCATTTTGCTTTTATAGTCTAGTTGCAGCTTTCTTAAATTTAGCAGTGAGTATTATAATAAATTACAAAACTAGAACATCATATTTCTACTGTTGGGGATCCTCGATTTTCGCCAGAAACAAGGGAAGAGAGCTATTATTGTCCCACAAGACGGCAATGAAGGGTCGGTTAACTTTGAACTCTACGGAAGGTTCGTCGTATGATAGTGCTACTGCTGCGAAGGCTGTGGCAGCGGCTGCAGTACCACCTTTTTCGTCGATAGACAACGTCGCAGAGTGAACTGCTGAAGATATGGTCGGCGAGTGGGCTCCATATGCTCCAACCCCAGTGAGCTCGGAATAATCACGACGGAACATGTTTGTGATACCCATCTGAAAAGAGGATAATTCATAAAGTTACGTCAGTATTTCTCCGATAAGTACCTAAGGTAAGAAATATAGTATACTATTAGAGTGGCTACATTAGGTGTAGGTACATTTATGACCAATATCAATGACTTAATCTTTCTGGAGAAAAAATGCTGAATTATATGTGGTGGGCTTCCAAGTACCCATAGGGCAAAATCAAACCATCCATGTTTGTATGATTTGCTTTAAAATGGTGAAATAACTTAAATATAATTGTATCTTATATCAAAAAACAAAAAAAAAAGACAAAAGACAGATAAACGACGCCAGTTATGAGGAAAATGTTCAAGACAATTAACTTGTTTCTTATGTAAAAGGTCGTCCGCGTCACAGACCGGATTTTTATCAAAACCACATGAATAATAAATGTCATCTACGTTTTGAAGATTTAGAAAGATTTAATTCATCCTATTAGCTTTCTTCGTACATACTGTGCATACACTTTTTTGAACCACCCAAGTACTTTTGGTGCAATTGGAAATCTGAGATAGTCTCCAATGCATCACCATCAGCATATAGGTACTGGATGACAGGGATCTAATAGTTCACTGGGACATAAACTGTTACTGGCCAACTGGGATTTCAATCAAGGTGGACCTACCGACCTCTGTAAACATCTCACCATACAAACTTAGGTGAAGTGAGCAGTGACACTATGGACACATAGTGTCAATCCATCAGGTGGAATGACACCTCACTTCGAGCTCACTTCTTAGTTTGTGAGTTTCATCTATATATATAAAATACAAAGTCCTGACTGATATATCAACGCACAGCCTAAACCGCTGGTCCAAGAAACATGAAATTTGGAGGGTGTGTTCTTTGTAAAGAGTAGGTATCCACTAAGAAAGGGTTTTTCGAAATTCCACCCTTAAGAGGGTGAATGGGGGGAGGGTGAAATTTCACTCGAACGAAGTTGCGGGCAGAAGCTAGTACAGAATATCTTAGCTGTAGCTTTAAACATCATTACTAGCTTCTTAGACGATGATGTTTATGTGTAAAATAAATCTGTGTCTGTTTACTTTATAAGCAAAAATGAGTTCGCTTTCGAATTTTGTGTAGTCACTTGAGAGTAAAGTTGCAAGTGTATTTTATAGATTACTATTGTTAAATGAGCACTTACAGTTTTCAAAACAACCGTCAAATCCGTATCAGCTCTTATTGTAAACTTGGGCAACTCAAGTTCCGTGTCCATGGCTTCGAAGTTGAGGTAGTTCAGTAGCGTGGCATCATTCAGAGATGCTAGTGTTTTCCTCATGCCCATTAATTCATTGGGTAGAATCACTATCAGGTGGTACTCATCACGCTGGAAATAGAAAAGATTATTTGTTAATTATTTCATATAGGTAGGTCAAATAATAGGCAAAAATTGGTTCTTTTGGTACTTTTGACGTATCTTGGATTAAAATAAAGCAATGACAGATAAATTAATTATGTAATAGATACATGGTGCTCACATTATTACAAAAAGTAATATTGTAAAAGTAGATTTTCCAAAAAAATTGGTAATAATTTAGTGTGCATGTCTGTCATCTTCAAACGATTGGCAGAAAAGGAACGATGTTTTTTTTTTTAAATTCGTTTAGCGATTTGTGGTGCAAGCGGGCCTAATAACAAAACATCCAACTAATTACCCCATATTATAAACGCGAAACTTTGTGAAAATTAGTGTTGCCCAAATTCAGTCTTGGTCTTGCAGTCTTGGTCTTGTTCTTGCGTTTTTGCAAGACCAAGACCAAGAACAAGACCGCGTATTTTTAGCAAGACCAAGACCAAGACTGACCGTGCAAGACTTGAGCAAGAACAAGACATAGCCTGCAAGACTCTTGCGTCTTGCAGCTAGGACTTAGCGCTATTTCACTGAGTAGTTAGGTGTAACAGTTCGGTGTATAGGTAGGTACGCTTAGGAATTCTATGAGACGCAAAAAACTGTATCAAAGAATATGAAAAACTGGACCTATGCGCATTACGACTAATACCATAAACATAGCGAATAAAAAAATATCTATTAAAATCAAACTGAGTGCATGCATAGTTATGTTTTAACCATCGGCACTTTGATAATGCGGCATCAAAGGTTTTGTACTTACTTCTCAAAGAAATTTGCCGCTTTTCGGAAGTACATGGTTATGATACACGCGCCGGCGGCTTCTTTTGAAATCTAAAACAATCGTTGCCGCCACGCCGAAATCATAACATTTGACACTATTTGATTGCCGCCATAGGGCGTAGGTATACTCATGCAAAATAATTTCCTAGTAGAGTACCTACAGGTGTTCCAAAGAATAAATAAGTTTCAGAGTGCTTAGAATGAAAATGAATACATTATACTGATCACGCAAGTAGTATTATGATTAGGATAAAATGGTAAGGATAGGTAGTAGATGTCATATTAATTCATTCTAGTAAGTATATATTATAATATTGATTACTTATATGGTTTTAAACTAATTACTTAGGTACTATTATTGTACATTTACTCATTATATTTCTTAAGTTTTTACAAGAAAAAATAGCAAAAAAGTGTTCAAATATCACCCGTTTAATAAATATTGTAGCCACTTTTAAATATACTTGAAACGTGTAAAAAAATTCTACAAAACTAATAAAATAATATAAAAAGCGTAGGTACTTACCTACTAATAAAATAAAAAGCCTGCGATAAGAGTTTTGTATTACTTACCAGCCCGAATATCTCTGAGAGAGATGATGAGAGTAAGTATTTACTAGCTGTGCCCGCGACTTCGTCCACGAGGAATAGTAACTTTGGAGGTATAGTGACGTTCAGGACTTATTTATTTATTTTAAAACTTCTGTCATCAAACATACAAACGAACTCTTCAGCTTTATAATATTAGTATAGATGTACGCCAAAACATTCACTTATATGTAAAGAATAGTGATTGGCACTAATTCTATTTTATTCACGCGTCGCGTCTGTACAAGTAGGTAATATTTAGTGTGTGTTTGTACGCCGCACGCGGCATTGTTTGATTTGCGGCGGCATCCTTTTCATAGAGCCGGCACGTGGCGAGGCGGCGCGGTAGAAAGCAAGGAAACGTACTATAAATAAAGGAATTATTTTAATTCCAGTCATTTCCAATTGAGCTGTGCTTCGAGTCTAACTTAATAATTGTTTTTACTAATTCTCGTTGTTTTCTAAAAACGTATCACGTGTACAATTTAATATGAGTGACGAAGATTCAAATTATTCTAGTCCGAGTAACGAGAGTTTGAGTCACAGATCTAAAAGACCCAAAAGCAAATTTGAGGAGTTTTTCGAAATAATTCATGCATCCCAAACTGCCTTCTGTAAATTGCGCCAACATAAAAAGATTGAAATAAAAATGAAAAACAGAAACACTTCAGGCTTAAGGAAACATCTAATATCTTTCCACAAAAAGGAATCAGAAATATTTCTTCCTGTTAAACCAAAATTAAGTGGAGATATCACAAGCTTTTTAGTAACCGCTGGAAGAAGTGGACAGGTAAGAATATTTTTTTAACAGTTAAAAGAATTTTAACTCCGCGTAGCTATTCATGCGATACTTTCAAAAACGCCATTAACTTACGTAAGTATTTTTGAGTTAGTGGTGTTTTCACAGTTTTCATCTAGGGGTGCGACATATTAAGTATGTAATTATCGTCTTAAATATTTTTTATAAACACCCATATTTTCATTTAATCGGCCAGTAACAACTAAGTACTTTATTTTGGTAAATTACAGTACAGTGCAACCTTAATATAACAAATATCAATTTAACGATTTTCTCGATTTAACAACAACAAACCTCCTCCTCTTATACGCTCAAACCTAGTATGTTTTAAATAATAACACAAGATTTATTGTTTTGTTTCAGTCGGAAAACAGCAGTGACAACATCACGACAGCTACAGTTGATTGGGTGGTGAAAAAATATCTTCCCTTCTCATTTTTCGATGACGAAGCTACACAAGTATATTTTCGACGTATTTGCCCTAATATGGTGTTTCCTAAAAGGTCTACACTTAGAAGGAAAGTCAAAGAGCGATTTGAAGAGCTCCAATTGAATCTCAAGGAACGACTTCAACAATTATCATCTAAAATGTCTTTTACCATTGATGGGTGGACGTCAATTGCTGGTAGGAGTTACTACGGGGTTACTATTCATTATATAGACAACGAATGGAAGTATCAATCTGTAGTTCTTGATTTTATACCATCACGCGGTCGACATACTGGGGAAGATATTGCAACGATTTTCCATGAATGTTTATTGGAATATGGCATAATTGATAAAATACAAGGTATCACGGTCGACAACGCAACTGCAAATACCAAATTTATGTATGAACTGGGCAAACAGCTGCCGCCACACTTTGATTCAGACAATCAACATTTCCGGTGCTTTGCTCACATTTTAAACCTTGGTGTACAAGATTTATTAAAGACCTTAGCATTACACTGTGAGTCTGACACTAACGCGCAAGATCAGCAGTACGAAGACTATGCAGACGAAACTGAGGATGAGGAAGATGAAGAATCTGCACCAAATATTGCTGACTCGCGTACATCTGTAACAAAGTTACGCAGTATTTCCAGGAAAATAAAAAGAAGTGAGATAGTGAAGAAGAAGTTTCAGTCTGCTTGTGAAGCAGCTGGCGTGCCATCAAATCTAAATGCCATTCTTGACTGTCCAACGAGATGGAATTCCACACATGATATGATTGGATTTGGTTTAAAAGTGAGAGCGGGCATTGACATATTGTGCAGTTCTGTCACCGAATTAAATGATTTTCAAATCACAGCTAATGAATGGCAGGTACTCGAAAAATTACATAAATTTCTAATAAACTTTAAACTTTTAAGTACAAAACTTGGTGGAGACAAATATGTTACATTACCGCTAGTCATTGTATCATTCAATCTCTTGCTAGATAAAATTGAATCCATGGTAAAACAGTTAGACGAGAAACCTAATCGATCTGAAGTGGATGAAAGGCTCATTCTAGCTTTCCAAGCAGCTCGAGACAAAATGCTTAAACATTACAAGAAGAGCAACTGGATTTATTGTACTTCTTTAATTTTAGACCCAAGGCATAAGGCTCAGACTTTTGACCTGACAATGTGGGGGAAGCAACTTAAAACAGAAAGTCTGCGCAAGTTCAATGAACTTTATGAAGAATATAAAAGTCTACACTCACTGAACAAATCTCTGGAATTACCAGAAAAAGAAAATAAAGTATGTGATGAAGATGAAGACGTAATAGACTTTGATAAACTCTATGAATGTCCCTCGACGTCATCTGGATCTTGTCTTCAAGGCTTAGTGATAGACGAGTTGGAGGAGTACCTGAGAAAACCAAGAACTGCCAGCTCGGAGGACATTTTAGATTGGTGGAGGACGCATGAGACAGAGTATCCGATTTTATCGAAAATGGCCCGTGATTTTCTCTCAATACCTGCAACTTCAGTACCTGCTGAGAGGTTATTTTCTAAAGCATCATTAGTAATTAGAAAACATAGAAATAGGTTAAGTGATGAGTCAGCCAGATGGTTACTTTGTATTAATTCTTGGTCAAAAAAAATTATATAAAGTATCATAACCTAATGATAAAGCTGTTGATTTGTGTTGTATTTTATTTTTTATTCAAATAAATGATAAATCGTAAAACTCTTTTATTAAATTTCTTATAAGTTGAGGGTTCAATCTCTTTCTAGACAGATAAGTATTGTTCTTTAAAATACAGTCAAGTTATTGTAATTAATTTGTTTTTTTACATGTTTTAGCAAATGTAAGCTTATAAATCATAAATGTTTATTAAGAAACAGTTACTTCCATGGAAAACGACATATAGGTCAGTTGATTTTTCGAATTTCTTATCAAATCTTCAGTTATTTATTAATCTGCTTGATCTTTACTATGGCTATGTTAATTCAAGCTCACAATGTTCCAATTCTAATACGTTTTTCTAAGATTTAAAGTAAACTTTAATAAATAGTAATAGACTAATAGGTAATTGCAAGACTTGCAAGACTCTTGCTGCAAGACCAAGACCAAGACCAAGACTGGGAGCGCAAGATCAAGACCAAGACCAAGACCAGGTGTATTGGCGCAAGACCAAGACCAAGACTGGCTAAGTCTCGTCTTGTTCTTGCATTTGGGCAACACTAGTGAAAATGGATGGATGGATGGATGTTTGTTACTCTTTCACGCAAAAAGTACTGAATGGTTTTGGATGAAATTTATCACACAGATAGTGCGGGTAAAACCGCGGGGCGCAGCTAGTCATCCTTAAGTACTGTGATGACTTTTGTTATATCACATGATCCTACATTTTTCACTGCTATGCAGTCATTCACTACATATTCCTTAAAATCATAAAACTTCACAAAACCCTTCACTCACCTCAAAAGGCAGCACAATAACTTTGGCATCACTACTTTTATCCACACCGGTCTTGTACATCTTGCGCTTACGCATGAATTGAACAGGTTTTGATTGACCATTACTAAGGTGGAATTCCCTAGATAAAGTTGCTTCTACTCTGAATGGCACTTCCCAGAGACCTTTGAAGTAAATGGCATTTACCAGGACCATTTGCGTCGTGTAATCGAGTGCATCTGGAAAGATAATTAATGTTTCTGTTAATAAATATAAATAATGGTCTCTTAACGAAAAAGCAGAAAAATAGAAAATCTTATTATTTTTACGCTTTTTCGTTTGTTACTTATACAAATTATTTCTTTGCTTTTAACTTTATAATAAACTATTTATTTCTGCTTCGTCTTCATAATAAAGTTATTCACATTCATGTAAATGTTACTTGTATTTATTAAAACAAAATACACTCTTTTGCAAAAAAAACGGGCACTTTAGATTTTTTTCTCTACTTCAATGAAGAAGAATAAGAAAGAAGTTTTATTAATTTGACGATGTATTGGTATGTTATTTGAAGCATCCTGGCATGATTCTTCACGTTCCAAATTTAAATTTTGAAATTAACAAAAGAAAAATAATGATTATTGTGGATTGTTGTAAAATTGTTTTACTACTGGCGCGAATTGCTGAAACGATGTTTTTACTCGTTACTAAAATTTTAAAACTTTTTGTATATTTTCTGCAAATTAAACAATTTAATCTTTCTTTTTACATGAAATACCACTTTTTGATATGATTGATAAAGCGATAAGGGACGGTAAAATTATAGCCCTACTTGAAGAAGGTTGTTCGCAAACTTACGTGTATCAGCGGCTAAATGTGAGTCGTTCAACTGTCCAGAGGACTTGGCAACGGTATCAAGAGACCGGTTCGGTCAAAAGAAGACCCGGTTCGGGAAGAAAACGATGGACAGAACCAAGAAATGACCGTTTTTTGGTGAGTCAGGCGTTGCAGAATCGTCAGGCGTCAAGTGTGGACCTGAAGAAGAGCCTTGAAGAAGTAAGCGGAGTAGAAGTTAGCTTGTGGACGGTCAAGAGGAGGCTTTTGGCTGCCAATATCAGGAGTTACCGCCCGGCTCGGGGCCCTAGATTACTCCGTGAGCACCGTGTTGCTCGACTTCAGTTTGCTCGAATCTGTGCTTTATGGACACGGAGGACTGGAATAAAGTATTGTTTTCTGATGAAGCTAGAATCTCTTTGTGTGGAGAGAACCGACGCCGGCGAGTGCTGCGAAGACCACGGGAACGCTATGCGGAAGTGTGTTTCGAAGAAATCACTCCTTATGGCGGAGGCTCCGTTATGTTTTGGGCAGCAATTTATTTGACGGGGCGTACAGAGTTAATTTTCAGAAAAAATTGAACATTAAATGCATACCGGTACATAATGGAAGTCCTAATTCCATATGCACAACCCGCATTGACTGCACTTGGGGAAGATTCCATTTTTATGGACGACAATGCTCGCCCGCACCGTTCTGGCGACGTGGAAGCATACATGCAAGAAGTTGGGATCCGTCGTTTAGATTGGCCAGCTCGAAGTCCTGACTTCAATCCAATTGAGCATGTCTGGGATGTTCTAAAAAGACGGGTTAGATCTGTGCAACCTGCTCCACAAAACATCAGGGAGCTAAAAAGAGTCATTGCAGAAGAGTGGGAACGTATTCCTCAAAACGTTATTAAAAACATCGTGGAAAGCATGCCCAGAAGGATTCAAGCTGTGATTTTGGCAAGAGGAGGTCACACTCCATTAGGTTTTTACATTTGTAACTTTATTTAATTTAAAAAAGAAAAAAAAAATCTTCTTGTCTTTATTGCCGACCACTTCTTATTGTTTGGCCGTGTACATCGGTTTTAAAGAATTCATCGAAAATTAAAAAAAAAATTGCCAGAATTCACTTCACGTGTATTAATTTACACGATTATTAGTATACCTACAGATTACAGACTACGTCACAAAAATAAATTTCATTTAGTTAGCTCAAATCGACCTTAGAACGTAAATTTCCTTAGGTGCCCGTTTTTTTTGCAAAGGAGTGTATGTTTGTGTTTTGTATGTATATGTCGCAGCCAACTGGTTAAATTAGCCGTTTAGTCAACCGCCTGGCCTTTGGAAATAGTGCTCGCCTCGCTTCGCACTCTCAGCTCGCACGCGGTTGGTGACAGTTCTAACCTAACCTGACCCATTTGGTCGGGGTACCCTGGCTTATTTACTGCGACCAAATTCGGCTCGCGCGTGATTGGTTACAGTTCCAACCTCAACTATAATTGAATATCATTCAGGCCGTTAGTTGACATATAGATACATAAGTTTCCATCTACAATTGCACCTCATCCTTCCAAGTGTTGTTGTGTTTCTCACATATGTTAATTCATTTTAAATTACCTTAACAACATTTGAATGAGATAATAACTTTGATGTATATTACAATAACATCTAACATTGACTTAATAAAATCCAGCACTGCCACCATTTAGGAATTTAAATTTGCAAAATACATATAGAATACAAGTATGTATATTGGAACAAAATATACTACAATTTTTTTTAGTTTAGTAACTGTGTCGCCGTAACCCCAAGAGCGAAATACCACTGAGTTCCATAACAACAATATTGGTTCAAAAACCCTGCATATTCTGCAATGTGGAAACCTAGTTGCATTTATGCAGAAGGGCAGTTTAAATATAGATAGGAATGTAGAACTTGTAACATAACTGGTTCAAGTACGACATAACGATGTGTTCAACTCCATTATTCCACTAATCTTAACCACAAGATGCAAAAGCGAAACCGAACGAGAAGAATCAGAAATTCTGAATATATTAATTATTACGTAAATCTATATAAATAAAAATGAAATGCTGGTCGTTGGCAAGCGCATCACGTGAGAACGGCTATACCGATATGGATATTTTCTATTCTAAAATGTTTTTAGTAGTCCGCATTGAAAATTTTTTAGGTAAAGAAAAATGTAAAAAGTGGCCCGGTAAATTGGAAAACTCGGGAAAAACAAAAAGTAGTTTTTTTTCAATGGAATTTTTGTTCGAACTTAAGACCATATTGAAATTTTAACAGGACGACGGGTGTCGGGTCATCTAGTTATGGATAAAATTAACTCAAATAAAAAAAAAACAAAAGTACTGGATAAATAAGTACTTTAGAATATACCTGTGTGTATCTACATCAAAAAACCCAATAACGTAAGCATAGCATAAAAATGCCACATTTAATTTATGCAGAATCTTTCTGTTTGGTTTCAGTTTTCCTGTGTGTCAATGAAACATTAAGGTGGACCTTAAAACTAGCGTACATCATCACTATATTTATATACACGTCGAACGCATCCGGGGCAAGCAGCGTCGCTCCCACCTTGCTGACTTCTTCTTCTTCTTAGCGTTTCGAAGAAGAAGAAGTTAGCAAGGTGGGAGCGACGCTAATATATTGCTGACTGGCTAATACAGGGGTGACAGGTGGCAGGGACATCTACGCATAACATGGATTCAGACATGATTCTGAATCCCCTGCGTTGAAATTCTTCATAGGCTATTAAAAAACTTAACCTGTTCCTTAAATTTTGACGGCGTAGCAGATTTTTTCTTAAATATTCTACGAAAAATGTCTACGCTGGTCTAGAATCATGTGCTGAAATCATGGTTACAGTTTGCACTTCAATGTCGCTGCCAGCCTGTATTAACTTGCCACGAGCGATTTCTAAATACAATATACCCAGTTCCAGTTCGTGCTGATAAATGAGAAGACATCAAGCCCTAAATTCAACACAGGAATTTATATTTACCTGGTGGGATAAGGTTTTGGATCTGGTTATCAGTTCTGGACGCTACCCAGCTGTTGATCTGGCGTGCAGCTTCCCCTGCTCTTTGGAAAGAAAGATTCGTGACATCACTGTTGAAGCTGTTTATGGCAACGTTCTTGAAGTTTTTATCGATAAAAAAATCTTCTGATAGGAACAAGTTGTTTGCAACTCTCAGAATATTGCGGGAATTGCGAGCCTGGAAAATAAAAAATGTTATAGATAGGAGCTTTTTTTGGAGAAGAGGCACTTTGACTCAAGGTTACATCTTCTACAAGAATAGTAAGGAAAGAAACCGTGAACAGTTGTAAGTTTTTCAAAATAATAAAAAAAATTTCAACTACTGTGTAGGTAATAGTGAAAACAATCATATTTATGCATTGTGGATTGCTTTCAGTATTCGTTTTTTGACCGTATCCTACATCCTTCTAATCTTCATCTAAATAGGTATTGTATAAAAGAAGAAACTGACTGACTGACTGACATATCAACGCACAGCCCAAACCGCTAGGTCTAGAGATTCCAAATTTGGCACGTAGGTTCCTTATGAGGTCTAGGGGTGCACTAAGAAAGGGTTTTTCGAAATTCCACCCCTAAAAGGCTGAACGGGGGGAGGGTGAAATTTCACGCGGACAAAGTCGCGGGCAGAAGCTAGTATTTATTTATTATTTATTAAAACTTTATGCACAAGTAAAAAAAATACTGTACAAAGGCGGACTTAATGCCTGAGGCATTATTCTATACTGCAGCGGCAGTATTCTATATTGTGGCATTGTGTCACCGTAATTTCGTCTATCATCATCATCATCAACCTATAGCAGTCCACTGCTAGACATAGGCCTCTCCTATTGCACGCCATTCAACTCAAATGGCGTGCAATAGGCGTCTATACAATAATTAAATTCCCAATTGTCATTATATTCTTAAAATCGAGCTAATTTCACACTACTTACTCGAACCTCCTCAGAAACCTTGGCGTAAGCTGGTGCGGTTGCATCCACCGGCATATGCAGTGCGTTTGTGATCTGTGCCTGTGTTTGCCCCGATGCCCCTTGCTGCAGCAGGGCCAGGAGTGAGGTGATGGAAAATGGCGATACCACTATGTTGCCCGAATGCAGGGTATCGATAGTCTGCAATAGATTAATAAAAAATAAAAAAAACATGCATTTAGGCTGCTTATATTAAATATTACAGGCATGAACTATATAATCGAGAATATTTAATTAAGAGTCAAAACATCGAGAAATAATTTCTCCTGGAACTCCAAAACGCTACGCAACTGATCAGAAAAATTAAGTAATCCATTTACCTTTATTAAATTAATTCCGAAATTTGTCACTGAGTACAACAATGAATTGAAACCTGGAGCCTGTTCAGTAGGGAAGTTAAAATCCGATGGCGCAGGATTGAATTGAGTCTGAGGCCCAGTTGGTCTATCCAGTGAATTTTGGGGTACAGCGACTGATGGCCTACTTAATGATATCTCAGGTCTACTTTGAATTCCTTGCGATTTCTGAGGAGCCCTTAGTCTGTCTTGTCCTGTCTGATATGAACTTGGTGCTCCTAGTGATATCTGATGTATATTCGGCCAATTTGGTTCTGACATATGTGATATATCTGGATTTTTCTGCCCATATTGTGCTTTCTGAAGTGCACTTTGTCTGATTGGTGAAACAAGGGACGAAAATGGTTCAAACTGCGTTGTCATTCTATTAGGTGTCGTTGATGTTGATATTTGTCTGTTGAAATTGTTATAATTGTTAGGTACTTGCTCTTCAGTCGAGCCAAATTCTGACTCAACACTCTTTTGGATTTCCACTGTTGTCGGCACTTGTTTTTTATTCGGTGATTCATTTTGATGTACTCTTCTTTGTGCATTTTTATCTAGTTCATTGAGATTTGGGATTGAAAGTGGTAAAACTGGAATACGGTCAGGAGGGTATATAAAATCTGGGTTCAGAAGCTGTGAATCACGTTGGAAATATGGATTATGTGTCTGAACGTTTAACATCAAACAGCAAAGCGTTATACCTGTAATGAATTACATTTGTTGTTATAATCTGAAGTCATTTTCAAACGATTGAGAGTATCCATTAAACCGAGTGCAATTATATAAAAACCGCACAAATAGTCTCTCCTAAGACATACAAAGTGTAAAAAAATTAACCTTAAAAACTTTAAGAGGTGCTTTAGACCATCGAACTGAACAACTTTCACTATGGGACCAACTCCGAAATCACGAAAAAAAAAATCAGCTGTTTCATACAAAAGTTCAATACCTACTCGGCCAAAATGTATGAAACAGCTCATTTTTTTTTTCGTGATTTCAGAGTTGGTCCCATAGTGAAAGTTGTTCAGTTCAATGGTCTAAAGCACCTCTTAAAGTTTTTAAGATTAATTTTTATACACCTTATATATTATAATAATTATGTACTTAACTATGAGTAAATAAATACATGTCTCTTACTATTGACCCGAGAGCACAAGTTATACCAGGAAACTATAGTAAATATGTAAAAGGGCACGTTCACAAGTAACGTGTATTTGTGTGACGTCATTCTAGATGTTTGTATATCTTTTAGTCTCAAACTTATGGTATATTTTCAAAACAGTTTTCCCAAAATGGTATTTTTTTGTTGCAATTTCACCTTATAAAAGGCCAGATGATTCGTTTTTACACAATAATTTTATTATAAAAGATTGATAACTGGTTACAATGTGTCATATGCAAAATCGGCGACATAACTATTTTGCTAAAGCACTGTCCATGTCTATTTTAAAACCTGTTTATCTTCGTTTATAAAATGTAAATAATACTTACTTTTTAACAGCATGATTGATGTGTTTGAAACAGTTTAATTTGTTTATCACTTGTTGATCCCAGTTACGTGTAGGTATTATTTTGTAAATCACTTTATCAATACGCAAGCGCACAGTTCACATGCACTATCCACTAACACTACCGGGCGACTGGCGGTAAATAAGATCTCGCTCATAAAAAACCGTTTACGAGATTCAAAGAATTTTAAACGTTTTCGCCGTTTAATAAAGTTACATTTGCATTGGACTTACGCTCCGCAATATTATTTGATTATTATTCGACTTGTCATTCTACTTGGAACGTAACGCTTCATAATCATACGGTTTAATTTTAATAAAAATACTTATGTAGGAGATGTAGTCGGGTCTAAAGAATTGGTTTTCCCGAGCACAGCCGGTTTGTGTTTTTCCTTAGCAAGCCTTATTCATATTTAAAATAAAAAAATATACCTACTCCTAATGATATTTTATGGAATACCAACAAGATGCACAACTTGGATGTTTTATCAAGTTGTCGATGCTTAAATTATTAAAAAAATTATGTTGGGACGAAGGGAGGGGCTTGTCGATAACACACGCTCTGGTCCACCAAGGGTTAAGTTACGGTTGTCGCGATCGGTTTGTGGATGGGTGACCAAGCATTACATATCGAGACTTTCGAGACCCCTTCGTGCCTCGGAAAGCACGTAAAGCCGTTGGTCCCGGTTGTCATTGTCATTCGTAGATCTTTGATAGTCGTTACGGGTTGTTAGAAGCCCAAAAGTCTGACAACCAGTCTTACCAAGATACTCTTACCGTGTTACTACTACATATCTGACCTCCACAACCTGCGTTGTGGAGGTCTGTTCTAAGGATCGGGTTTATATGTACAATTTATGAAGAGCATTTTAAGCCCTAGTAGTTGCTAGACCGGTCCGAACACAGCGGACTACAGAAAAGAAATAAGAAAAAATGCACCAATTTCTTGTTTGAAGAGGGCTTTGTGACTAAACAATAATAACCGCACGGATCATTCCAAGGTTAAGCTACGCTTGAATAGGTCGGTCCGTGAATGGGTGACCATTTACCTACAATCGAAACTTCTCCGTGCCTCGGAAAGCAAGTTAAGTCATTTGTAGATCTTTGGTGGTCGTTACGGGTAGTCAGAAGCCCGAAAGTCTGACAACCAGTCTTACCAAAGGGGTGTCGTGTTACCCAGTTACTGGGTTGTGGCGGT
Source organism: Amphipoea lucens (assembly GCA_947508005.1). Taxonomy (NCBI): domain Eukaryota; kingdom Metazoa; phylum Arthropoda; class Insecta; order Lepidoptera; family Noctuidae; genus Amphipoea; species Amphipoea lucens. Next base: position 12,317,771 of record OX382378.1, on the reverse strand, counting down.
CAGATAGGTAGTCACTTCATGTAAAATACTGATATTCAGGCAGATTGATTGCACCGTTTTCTTGTTTCCTCTTTGTTGCCTTTATTGGTTGGCTTTAGTTGAGATTCGCAAAAGCAAACGTGCTCGGAGGAAGGAAGTATTTAACTAAAATGCTGGTTGGGATCCTGACCTTATACTTACCTCTGCACTCCTCAAGCGGGATCCCTTCTTTTCGCATAATGTTCTTTGTCCTAATATACTTTGGCATAACGATTTTGGCATAATTTGTTTTGGCATAATAATACTTCGGCATAATTTTTTTAGGCATACATTTTATGTTAGCATAATCATCTTAAAGACGTATTTGTTTTGGCATAAATTTAATTCGCATAATACTAAACGACGTTAGGGGCACCCCGAGGTTCGGTTTGGTTAGGTTCCTTCTAACCCTGCAGACAGAAATAGGAGCCCCGCGCAGCGGGGCTCCGTCGACCTGACGTCGTTAGAAATAAAACGAGCATGCTAAATTTATGCTTTAGAATGTTATGCTTAATCATTATTATGATTAGAAAAATTATGCTTAAAAAAAATATGCGTAAGCATATTATGCGAAAATATAATTATGCCAAACAAAATTATGCTAAGTTATATTAGGTCTCAAAATTTTATGCAAATGGATAGGGAACCTCCTCAAGCACCTCAATTTTGCCCTCTTATCGCTACGTCACTATGTACTAGCGACAGTTTTTGGGGGCTCATTTTTGAGTGAGAGAGAGTGAAAGATAAGTGCAATCTACTCGTCGATAATAACATTGATCAGGCACCAGGGCTGTCGTCCTTCCATAGTTCTAGTTCAAGGTAACCAGTTCACTTTAGTCACACAAATCCAATATCTTTGTTTCCATCTCCTCCAATAATCTTGCACCAACCGGGACTCGTCCTTGGATGCAGTATGCACTTGCGTTATAGTGCGTACAGGGATAGTCGTCGGTTGGTGTCTCATTTTATTTTCGAATGTCTAACGGGCTCTGCATGTTGGATTTAGTCCCTCGTACGCCTTCCAAAGGTCCGGGATCCCAAGGAACCCAAGATATGTCAGACGTTTAAAAAAAACGCTATTTCCAGTAATAATTTTATTTTAAAGCAGTCTTGCATTTACTATTCATAAATCACTGATAAATTATAATACATTCAAAAGTCAAAACTGTTTAGGTTTAAAAAATGATAATAGATAGCATTTCGTCTTTTATATTTTTATGGCTTCGTCCATGTTTTATGCAAGTCACATTATTCCAATAAATCGTGGATTTGGTCGAAATATTATTAAGTTACAATAGGTTACTGTAATAGATATAATTTATCAGCCTAAATTAACGTATAGGGAGGTACTTTTTATGTTTTCTAATTAGTAAGCAAAAGTAATTTCTATATAATTTTCTTCAAGTTCTTAGATTAATTTGATGCTGTCGGTACATATAGGTACCTATAGGTATTAAAAAAACGTAAAAGAGACATGTAAAATATAACATAGAAATAAAGTAGCACAGAAAGGCATTTTCGAAAGAACATTCGAAAATGGGGTGCGTGACGATCCAACAGGCATTGGTAGGTTAGTAATAATTAAATGGTCTTCCAAATCCACTTAAAACAGTTACTATAAGCCTACGTAATAAAGTCTCCAAGGATAAATCTAACGTAAATGCAGATTTATTGGAATAATAATATGACCATTTGAGTTTTTTGAACAATAATAGTAATCTTAGAATTTAATTATATCTACCGTTTGGTCAGTGACGAATTGACGAGCGACAATGTGATTTAAATATTTACATTACTTGCAAACTAAATAAATTGGCACATAACATTAAACTACTTATTTCTTAAAATTTCTTACTCGATACCATTATAATATTTGTCTAAAAATAATCTAAAATAAGTACCTACTTACCGGTAAAAATCGTTTATTGGGTCAACCACAAATTCTTTCAAGTCATTTTTTTTTATAATTTTAATCCAGTCAGTCAAAATATTAAGTAAAGTTTTATTCTTATTCGTCATTTATCTTTCCAAAATTACTCATAGTCAATTCAATCCTATAAATCAGTCCGTTTTAAATCAAGTCAGTTTTAAATCAGTCAATTTTAAAGGGCAACATCATTTCGAAACTATTTTAATCTTAATTTCAGTTAAGGGTCTTCCCACATTTATTGACGCGGAATCGGCTAACGCCGGTCAAAAAAGCCTTTATGTCTACGTAATAAGGGTGTTACTAATAACATTCGCATCGGCTCGGCTCGGACGACGCGGCGCGACGCCGATCGACGGCGAAACGAGCCGTTTGCCTATTAGCTCGGCGATAAGTCGAGTAGTTTGGTGATACGCACTCGGCTTAAGCCGATTCCGCGTCGATAAATGTGGGTACACCCTAACGGCACTATCCCCTAAAATATTATTCTAACACGTAATCCGTCTGTAATTCATTCAAGTATTTTGTACCTATAGTATATTATAGTGTATTTTCTATTTTGTCTTCAGATACTGATTTTTTTTTTTCATTTTGTTTTATAAGTCTTAGACCTTTCACAATATTTTAAAAACAAAAGTAAGCATTTCGCAGTACATTGAATTTGTGGCAATGACAACTTAAATATAGTTTAAAATCTAACCTAACCTATATCCCCTCACAATTCCTAGCATCTACAACTGACAGTTCATTGGCGGCTCGAATGATTCTCTGTGCGATGCAACATGGCGGCATGTCATAGTGCTCCAACGGTGCTTTATACTCGTAGAAAGGCGCAGCCACCGTGCGCACCGCCCGACGAAGAATCGAACAAGTGTAGGACAAATTCGTTGCTTTCTTCTCTGCAATTATAAATCTGTAAATTAAAAGGTTATTAATTTTTTAATTTTCAAATAAGATAATAAAATTATACTAAGTAACTGTTATTACTAAGAAAATCGTGTTGACCCTAACATTACTAATACATTTAAAATTGAGTCTGAGGGCCTTGAAATAAGATTTAATTTTCTTTGGCTCAATCGGCGGGCAGTATGGAAAAATACACATAATTTTGAAAAAAAAAATATATACCTAAAAAGTTACTGAAATCGATTCAATTGTCAATTATGAAGAAACTACTTTCAGGACTTGCGTTTATTCCGTTACATCTTGTATAAAAAAGAAGGCAAAGAATCATAGGGCATCTAAACATTCGTCTGGATCGCTGTCAATAGGTAAAATGCCCAAAAGGCTGGCAGCATTGCCACATTGTATGCCGATGCTGATTTTTTGGCCAAAAAATAGGCCAGTCCTGTGGTCACATGAAGAGTCAACCAACTGCTTAGTGATCTCTGGAAAATCCAAGTGGGCACTCGGACCCCATAGCTCTAGTGTTTCAACTCCACACGGCTCGAACTTAAAACTCCCCACAAGATTGTAAAATAAAATAACGAAGATCGAATATCTAGGCAGAAAAGAAAACTTATTTGTATGGAAATATTGGTTTCAACTTGAACAACAAGTAAACAAGTTCAACTTAATAAACAAGTTTCACCAGTTTCATCCGTCTGCTTCTCATAGAATTATTTATCAGCTAGCTCTCAAATTGTTAAGGCCAAGTAAAAAATTATAAACAACTATTTATTAACAAAAACCGGAATGGGAACAATTAAGTCCTAAATCATTTTTTATGGTACCTAATAAAACTGTTATTCCAATTAAATCCAATAGTAACATTTTCATGAAAATATACCCAATTACTCTTCAAATTTATTATTATGATTGAACATGAATGTTTTGTAGGTACGAAAATGTATAATAAGGTAGGTATATTGCAAGCATGGGACGCCAAAATTACAAAAAAAAAACAAACAATCAATCAATAAAAAAAATCAGTCAACAATCAATCAATTAACCAATCATCAATTAATCTTCGCAAAATTACCAAAAGTCTCACTCCTTTTGAACCCGACTTCTTACAAAAGGGCTGACTTGAAGGGGTACTAACGACGAACAAAGGTTTGACTAGGAGGTCTTAGCCCAGCGGGGTAATTGCGTAACACATTTTATCAGTAGCAATAGCTTTCATTTTGACAGTTCAACAACATTCATTGCATTATTTATGTTGTTGAGCAGACTCATTTGTCGAATACATGAAGCAATGTATTAGCAATATCCTTCAAAATGATTCAGATTATGACCGATAGTGTGTTACGCGATTATGATGCTGGGCCCTCATCAGTCCACTAATTTACAAACGTTTCAGTGGTCTGTCGATTGTGTATTATTAACACATTTTGTATGTTGAGTGGAACAAATACAGACTAGACAGGTTTTTTGCAACGATAATTAAGCCATGAAATGTCATATATGAATCATTCTCTTAGGGTCTTCCCACATTTATCGACGCGGAATCGGCTAACGCCGGTCAAAAAAGCCTTTATGTCAACGTCACAAGAGTGTTACTAATACCATTCGCATCGGCTCGGCTCGGAGGACGCGGCGCGACGTCGATCGACGGCGAAACGAGCCGTTTGCCTATTAGCTCGGCGATAAGTCGAGTAGTTTGGTGATACGCACTCGGCTTAAGCCGATTCCGCGTCGATAAATGTGGGGACACCCTTATACGTACATATTACACATCTGCAGTCGCGGCAACAACTCCTTCTTCCTCAGCAACAACAGAGCGTTTCTGACAGCTGCCACTGCGATGACTGACGGGTACTCGCCACAAAGGACCCGATCCACCAGCAGACCGCACATGGCTAGGAACGTAGCCGCCACCTCGATCTCACCAGCATTGTGCGTGTCGCACCACCAGGATAAGTAGGTTATGTAGTCTTGAGCGACTATTGGCTGGTTTGGGAAGTTCTGTAATAATAAAATACGTTTTACGAACTTCTTCTTCGCGTGTCAATGGCAATCTAAATAGATTCGGCCCAGAATTTGGCTGCGAGTTTAGCACCTTCAGTACCTAGCGACAATAGTTCCTGTAACGTGCAGACAACAGAGGGGCAATTCTCGTAATTTTAAGAACGTTCACAATATGATCTGTCTCAACCTGTCAAAAATACCTCTAATTTCCCTACATTTTTAACAAATCTTTGACATTGATTGTCGCTAAGATTATTAAAAAAACCTTCAAAGCCTAGTCGCAATCTCGACTAGACTTTGAACGTTTTTAATCACGGCTTTTTTTGGCTTTAAGGGACCTTTTTCTCAGGCGTCGTTCCCCCTGAATGTAGGCGGAGGCCTTCAGGGGGAGCCCTTTCCTTTATTCTTTTAAAATTCGGTATGTATTTAAGAAATACATTTCACAGTTATTTTACTTCTAATTTCGCATCACAGAGATCTTCATATATATTTGAGTTTTTTTTTTTTCATGTACGTTGTAATAAGGTTACTGACAAAGATAATTAAATAACTGTAAAAGAACTGGAAAGATAATCATTAATCAAGCCGTAAAATATAAGACAATCACAAAAAACATCATCTCAATAAACTAAAGTGATCCCTTAGCGCCAGTCATGTTGGCCCATAGACAATTCTATTGTCTATGTCAAACTATAAACAATTAAAAAGTTGTTAATGGTCGTGATAACAAATGTCTTACGTCTCCGGGGGCGTAAGATAATTAAATAACTGTAAAAGAACTGGAGACAATCTTGTCTCTTATTCCCCTGATAATTGCAAATACTAAGAGGAATAGATAGATGAATCGCTACACCGAACTTAGTTTGGTCTATGTATTTTGTGATAAGATTAAACACAAGCTTGTTTCCTCCAAGCGTCACGGGTCAAATGGTTGAGGACAAATTCTGGTAAACCCAGATTTTCTTCCTATACGTCTAAGTTTGCCTTAGATGAGGAAAAACAGCTTCTAGCTAACTAGCAAAAATGAACTGGTTTTCTTTAATTTTTTTTAAATTATCCTTGTCAATTGAGAAAATCCAACCACCAAATATCCCAATACACGTGTCCCCGCCACTTCTTGACGCCCACCAAAAAGGAACTGCTAAAGGAATTATCTAGTCTCAGTAGTTCCTTCAGCTTTTGCAAAGGAACTACTGATCCAAAAATTCTCAGTAGTTCCTTCAAAGGAACTACGCAAAGGAACTAGTGAGCATAAACGAAGGATATCAGGTACCATTCGAAAGGGAAAGCTGGACAAAATTCAAGATCTGAGGCAGAAATTTCAAAGCCTAATTAAAACTCAGCAGTGGTCCAGGGCCATGGTGGTCAATAACTCGGGATCGTGGAGCTCTAAGCTATCTGTATGTTACCTCTTCACGCTTAAACCGCTGAACCGATTTAAATGAAATTTGGTATAGAGATAGTTTGAGTCCCGGGAAAGGACATAGGATACTTTTTATTCCGATATTCCCACGGGATCAAAATTTATGCGGGTGAAACCGCGGGGTGCTGCTAGTATTGTATAAGTAGGTAGGAATAAAAGTAAATCATAAACATACCAGTCTGATCATCACAGCTCTCTCTGCAACCAGCAGCTTATCCGTCGTGAAGGCCGAGTTAGAGTGTTTGACTAGCCTCGTCGCTGGCATGAAGGGACCATTGAGCTTCTGAGCTATCCAGAAGCAAGCTGCTGCAACGAGCTGTAGCTTGTCCAGCTGGACGTGGCCTACGCCCAGGACTGAGTCAAAGTACCAGCACGCTGCCTGGATGACGGCTGGGTTGCCGTCAGCGCCCTAAAATGGGAGAAGATGAGTAAGAAGCCTAATGGCTGCCTGCATAAACATGAAGTACCTAACATCGCGCCTGGGGGTCTACTACCAAAGCACGAAGTCTGTAGTTTCAGCCGAAGTAACGGCCATTTCCAACTCCGAATCACCTACGTACAGTCAACAAAAGAGTACCTATGCAGGATCGTCAGATATAGTTGAAGTTTAGTAAGAAACCGATGAATGTTGTCGATTGAAATTTAATTTGGTAAATGAACTCTTTGTCTTCTATTAATAAATTAAATAATATTTAATTGATTTCGTTGAAATTAATATGAAATATTCAGGGCTGCAATCCCTTGAAGCAGTGAAAAAATCTAACTTCTAAGTCAACGCAATCAAAAGATATGGGCGTTTATGTTCCAGAATCAAAACCTATGTATACTTCTCGTTGACCTAGATTCCTAGAATCATGAAATTTAGCAAGAAGCAAAGTAGCACGAGTATAAGAAAAAATCCGGAAACCATAAATTTGTAACTATTTTAACTCGCATTTAACCGGTTTTTTTAAATTGTTTATTTACATACTGGCCTGTTGACCTTTTGTAGGTATTTGGGACTTTTTAGAACCGTGTCTTTTGTGTGCCCCTGTTTACATCTAGTTTACATGATACAACGCATGCCCTATTGTTTATCAATCTAAAAAACTCCCGTTTTAATTGTCATGACATACATTTAACTTCCATGAATAGTTCACCAGGGGAATAACACCCAGGAATTACCGACTGTTATTCATCGTTATTTCATATTACATTTAACTGACTAACTGTTCCAAATTATGGGCAGCGTGTTTTATATTTATTTAGAGACGACACTTATCACAAGGTAACAAACTATTCTTTAATATTAATTATAATTCTGACAGTTAGACGATTTTTAAATCGACCGGTTTTTGTTTTACTTTGGATAACATAGGTATTAACACAAACACAGCGACCAACTAGAAAATATTATCGCAAGAACACACTAAAATAGTAGGCTTTGACAACAACTTATTGCAAGACATCGCCTGTTTGCATTTTGATGCTCAAACAACAAAACTAGGAGCCAACGGTAACAACATTCTCTTCGAAGCGAAAGGTTTATTTAATAACTGCAGAAGCTTCTTAAACCTATTTTAATATCGGTTATGTATGATTCCCTCAGTGTTTTGTGATAATGGGTCTTGTTTGCATAGATAAGAATGGCCGAACAAACAAATTAGATAAACTGTAAGCAAAACTAAGTAAAAGATAAAATAAAAAGTTCACTTACATTAACTTTCATGAGCCAGTTGATAACGCAAGCCCTGGTTAAGCTCGCAGTTCTAGGCATTTGCAGCGGTTTAATCTCCTTAGCCAGGAGGTACTCAAACACATCTGTCGTATAGTCCCGATGTAAGCTCCGCATATACGACCTTTTCCCTAAAAACAAAATTATTTACTACCCACACTACGTATCTTATCCATCTGATGCGAATATTACACAGACTAAACTGTTAATGACCTAGGTTTAGCAAAAAATAACCACGGTTATAAGATTTGCTCAAGTATTGAGTCATAGTGAATGTCATAGTTTGTAAATATTCACCAAATAGTATGTGCTAAAATCCGGTTTAAGGCTCTCCCCCACAGGCGCGTTGCTAACAGTTGATAATATCGGATGCGTTATTGCGATAATGCGTCCCGATTCCAGCTGCGTTTTTATCGTCCGATATTTCTAAGAACTCATATCGAAATATCGCAAGACGGAGGAACACGTCCTACTTCTATTGCGTCGTTATTATCGCAGCAGTGTGTAACTTCGTGGCCGTCCTTATACAAAATGTACTGAAAACAGATATCGCAATGACGCATCTGATATTATCGACCGATAATAACGCGCCTGTGAGGGAGAGCCTTTAATGCGTATTTAAGGACGCATATGAGTAGGTGTCTAAACATAATTCCGATCCAGCCTGTCCCTTGCTGCGCTCTCCCAGCGAAGCCCTAAGCCGAGGTTCGTACCCCACAGAGGGTGCCCTTAGCATGTAGTCGCTTAGTTTTTAAATTTTTAAGCCCTGGCTAGAGGCCTTTATTTATTGAGGCGTCCACAGGCAAGCCCGGTTAAGCAGACGACAACCTCATAGGTTGAAATGCGGGATGCCATTCACAAAAAAAAAAGGTAGGTATCTAAACAGTTAAATTGACGAGTTATGTTTGTATTACCTGGTGGTATCGTTTAACTTTAAAAGACCCACCGTACCACCAGGGGTACGGCCAGGGGTACGGTGGGTCTGCAGTGTAAAAGACTATGAAAATATTTCAGCATATAAGATTATGCAGTCTATGAGACTAATCGATATGATAACATTATCGTCTTACATCTATTCCGAACAAGAATTTCTTGTCACTCAGCATTTTTATTCTAAAAATTTAGCTTTTATATATGAGGGTGGAATGTTCACAATGTAGACCATTGAAATGTAAAATTCTTATATCTATGATGTACTTAAACATAGTAATGTCACAAATTCTACCTAAACTCTGATTTTTAATTTGCTAGACTAAAATGGCAGCTGTAATCGACCTGTTTTTGTTAACATAACATTATTTAGTATATTATTATATTGGTTGTCGTTTTGGTCTAGTAAATTAAAAAACAGAGTTTACTTGACCAACTAAAACATAATACCTATCCCTAGGTACTTACAGAAATCAGGCGTTCTTAATCTGTCTTGTATACTCTCATTGAACTTCAGACGACGTTTCACTTTATCGTCAGGCTTCTCTTGTTTGGCTACGAGAGGTGGGGACAGACCCTGCAGCTCTCGACTATGAGGCCTTTTCAGGCTCCTCTTTATATTCCTCACACGATTCGGCTCTAAATTAACCTTCAAATTCGGCGTGACAGCGCTCAACACTGCGCCTAATGCATTTTTCTTTTTATTCTCAACAAAATAACATTGACTACCTTTATCATCCAAGTATCTCTCATCATCACTTATAGATATAACACTGGCATTTTTATCCTTTTCACTTGTGTCATCATTAAAGACGGTGTAATGCCAATCTAAGTCTTCACTTCTCTGTCTGATTGTGACATGTCTCGTATCGATGTTCAAGGGATGTTTGGGTTTATGTGAAACTACTTTGCTTGGACCAGCCTTAGGTATACTTGTACTTTGAGCGTTGATAGTATTCAAAGGACGTCTATGTGGAACTTCTTGCTTGTGAACCGTTTTGTTGTCCATCAATAAATGTTTCGGCAAGGCTGGTAAAGGATCCTTCGGTAACGGTATTCTTGTTTTATACATATTTTCTTTATCAGCGTCATGCCTTGAGGACGCCATATTATTTAAATTATAACTTACACAGTAATTGAAACTTTTTAAATACATTCGATCACGACCAGCATGACCGTTAGTATGAGACGTATGTGAGTGAAAATTTTAATTTTTAATGACAAGCTCTAAAACTACCCTCATAAAGTTTGATACTTATAGTTTTTATTAAATTTGATGAGGGTAATTTGAGTGAGATGCTTACGATCGATCATGAATAAAACCAAAATAGCCAATTCAAATAAATAATTTAATCTTAACCATATCACAACATTACAAAAAATAAATAATAACTTAAAACTAACTTACAAGCTACGCTGTGTACTTTTTCATAATCAAATGCATCTGGTTGTTTTAAGAAACTTGTACAATCTCACAGCAAGGCATAAAGTACATCAAAATGTATGAATAAATACGAGTAGAATGGGTGGGCTCTCGAGAATGCCGAAGGCAAACGATGTTGATGACTCTACAGAGTACGAAAAAGAAACACCAAAGTGTTGGTGACAGGAATTTAAAATTTCAGAATCTTTCAAACAGGTACTGCATCGTCAACCATGAATGGTTTCTCGGGGTCAATGACTTTGCCGGCGACTACGACGAGGTTGTCGAGGGTGTCCAAGATGTAAAAGATGAAGGGATGTTCCACGTTGAAGCGGCGGAGAGACTTGGGTGGTGCCAGGGGTAGGTTCTTCGATAGTTCCATTACTGGATTTCCGGCTGTAAATAAACAGAAAAGAAACTGTTAGTACTGATCATGTCTTACAAAATAATTCAATCAAAACTCAAACTCAAAGCAGTTACTTCAATTAAACTAATTACAGGCACTTCTGAATTGTCATCGAGTCGATCAGACAGAACTACGTTAGTTGCATGTTCAAAAGCGTAATAGGTTCCTATGGAGAAGAACGGGCAAGAAGAAACTCGATTCAACTCCATTTACGACTAAATAACAATAGTTATATCCCTTTAAATGACTGGACGACCGACTGACTGAAATCAGTTTCAATATCAACTAGGGAAAACTTAATCTCAATTAAATCTAATTGACAATTACCTGAGATTTCTGAAGCAGAGCTGTCAGCATCATCAACGCGCACGGCAACGTGCTGCACCAACTCCTGCACGAACAGACCCTCGTCTGAAGATACGCCGGTCAGGTCAGCGTCCCGGCTGAAGATGCTGCTCACACCGAACTAAGAAGTAAATTAGATAAGTATTAAGAAACAGCAGACACAATCACAATAAATAGAACAGATGAAACTTATTTTTGTAGATAAAAATTATTATGTAAAAAACAATATAGATGGTGAAGGTTTTCTTAAAACTCAGCTTTTAGCATTATCTTTCCCTTAAGTACACCATTTATGACTTAAACCAAGAAATATTGTGAAATACAACACCAAGCAAAGACTTAACTTATTTCAAGATCAGAAAAGTATAGTTACTTGGACCAAGAAATATTGTCAAATACAACATCAAAAGAAGAAAAACATAAATCAAAGTAATATTATAGAAATATGCATAATTTTAACATAGTTGTCATCTTAATCTAGCCGTACAGCACACATTTCTCCCAGGCCCTAGGAATCCGAATCGGATAGTTGTTCCACGGATATGTCACTTTGATATAAATATGTCCAAACATAAGTTTAATACTCTGTATCTTTACCTTCTTTGTGTTAATGACTTAACATATTATACTCATTATAGGAACAAAACAATGACAAACCTTAGCTAACGCAGCAACGGGCTTAGTAGTGGTTTCCACGGAGAATGAAGGAATGGAAACTTGTAGGTCTTCGTCCTGCAGGCTGTCAAGGATGTCAGAGAGTGGTGCGATGGGCAGGTCAGCTGTCAGCCTGGTCAGACCGTCGCGAGTGCGGGGTACTACTAGCAGGAGCGCGTAACGACCACCCTGATGGTTAAAAAAAATTGGTTAGAACAAATAGTTCAAAGGAACTTGGATTTTAGTAGGCAGTTGCTCCATTTAAAATACTAGAATTCAGCTACATCTGGTTAGACTGGAGGCCGACCCCAACATAGTTGAGAAAAAACTAGGCAGATGATGGTTGAGTGGATGATCAGGACGATTTTAAAACAGGTGAGAGTGTATTTTAATTATAGTTAACTCTATATAATTTTCTAACAACGACAATCTTATTACTGTCATCCGGTGTCTGTATTTTTCTAGCATTTAATAGCCACTAGCTTCTGCCCGCGACTACGTCCGCGTGAAATTTCACCTACCGGATTCACCCTCTTAGGGGTGGAATTTCAAAAAACCCTTTCTTAGTGGATACCTACTCTTCACAAAGAACACACCCTCCAAATTTCATGTCTCTAGGACTAGCGGTTTAGGCTGTGCGTTGATATATCAGTCAGTCAGGACTTTGATTTTTATATATGAATTTTATATGTATATATAGATTTGGGTTATCAGTAGCTCTTACTATCCAGCAAGGCATTAGTTAAAATCATCTAATATTCATTTTCTTTCACAATACTTACATCATAAGGCAACTTGATAGCCTCAGCATCGAGCTCAGGCAGAGAGCCAGTCTTGAAGCTGCCCCTGGTCTTCATCATAGAGACCTGCTTCTTCTCGGTGTTAGACCTGTAGAACAAGCCAGGCTCCACGATTTCGAAGGGAGTCTTCCAAGATCCTCGGAAGTACATTCCGTTGAAGATGATCATCAGGGAGTCGGAGATTGAGGCTGCATACAAAAATGACATGTTAAAGTTAGGATTGGTTACTTATTAAATTAATTAATTTCCTTGCTTGTGATTTTATGTTTTATATTTTATTTATCTATTCCTTTTTACTGCAGAGAAAATATTATTGTAATTCTCGATATAGTTCTTCAAATGATCTATGGAAAAAAATGCACACAACTTGAAGAGAGAGGTTGCGAGAAAACTTGTAGATATATTGAAAAAATAACTTACTGGATTTCTTCCCAACACTGTTCACAGAAAGGCTAGATGACACATCACGAACATCGTGCAAAGATTTAAGACTCCTAGCGTGGTTTCTCGCCTCGACAGCCACCATAGTTTCTTCGTCATCCTCAGATTCAGTCTTCTTGGGGAAAGTCTTCACTAACTTAATCTTTTCTTTGATGTTCTTCGCAGGTTTGTACTCCATGTGAGAAATGTCGACTTTCTCAGGAATGTCGTCAACAGCAAAGGAGATAAGTTTCTCATCTGTTTCTTTAGGCGGCATCATTTCGGGGATCTCCTCATTTTTGTTGTCTTCCGTCTTGTCAGAGATCTCGATGGTGAATTCACCCTTATCTTCATCATCATCTTCCTGCGCATGTAAATCGGGGTTGTATCGCTCAACAGACCTGACCTCAGTTAGGTAGTAGTCCTCTAGAATCTTCTTGTAATCATCATTGATTGTGTAGTTCTTGTAGATGTAGAAATAGTTCTTCAACTCAGGCTGGTTGTATTTGTATTCGTGGTTGTTCTTCAGCCTCTCCATGATATATCTGTATGTCTTTCTGGTGAGCATGGGGTCTTGAGGCAGGTGTAAGGCGGAAACCAGCTGTTCTCTCGTCTCTCCACGGGCACCTTCAGCGAGGATGGCTAGGATAGCTGAGTAACCGAGCGGTGAGAAAGCGATGTTTTTGTTATCGTCGATGTAACCCTGCAAATGAAATAAACGTATTAAATTAAAATTGCAAAAGTAAATGGCAAGAAAAAAGACAGAAATGGAAAGAGAACAGGGTCTCTTCCCATTTGTATAATCAGCCTATAATGTTCCCACTACTGGTCACAGGCCTCCTGTCTGTGAGAGGAAGTGGGCCGTAATCCACCACGCGGGCCTAGTGCGGGTTGGTAGCTGTCATATATCTTTGAATTTTTCGTGTAAATGTAAAAAGACCATATCATATTGATTCCGGTAGTAATTGGATAATTTAATAAGTTTACAATGTTAGGCCGGCTAGAAAACGTAGACTACATGATATTAAACTATAAAACTAATTGTTATTGTTTACAATTGTTTGTCTTGTCTATGCAGCCATCTTTGTTGTTGCTGTGTTATTATAGTCACGAACGCTAGCGTTTATGAAAACATCCGTGATCGACTCAATCTCCACATTCCTTAGTAACTACATACTCGCGTACATGTAGTCTTCGGACATAGTCGACATCAATTAGGCCTGCAGCAAGACAATTAGTGTCGCTATTGACTGGAAATCGTGCCGTCTACAGTGTGGTCTTGGTAACATATAGGTACCTCCGTTTTACATCCCACGCGTTTAGCTGGGGGCAAATCTTCGCAGTCATGTTAAAAGAATAGTACTCACTTGAATACGTTTAAATAAATTCTACAACATCTAACTTGAATTTTAGCATTTTAAAATGCTAGATGGTCTCAATTGTAAGATCAATTTTACTGACAAATTGGTTGCAAATAAAAATGTTAGACGATAATTCAAACAAGGTTGAATTGATGAACCAGAAAAGTTGAACATTTCAATTGCTTTCATTTGTCATACAACATGTAGATGTTGTATGACAAATGAAACATCATCATTGTAGAATGATGATGTTGTCAGCAGAACAGTAAGTAAGTATCGCAAGTAATTCCAATCCAGCACCCTGATTCCGTAACACAGTATCAATCATAATCTGAATATTTTAAAGGATATTAATAATAATCGATTGCTTCATGAGTTCGAATTCATATCTAGTCAACAACGTAAATAACGCAATGAATATTCTTGAACTGTCAAAATGAAAGCCATTGCTACTGATAGTGCGTTACGCAATTACCCCGTTGAAGTATACAATTTTCTGAACAGAAAAACCCAATTAGATGCACGTGACTAAATTGCTCAACCCCAGGAGCAGATGAGTCCTACAATAAGACAAGAAATAAATAATAATGATGATTACCTGGAAGATTGCTGTAGACAGTTCACTGGTCGCTTCTCCTACGAAGCTGGTGTCTTTGGGCTGATTGGAGCGACCGCTGCGAAGCCATCTCGCACTGCTTAGACCCACCACGAACAACACTGGAAAATAAAAGCAAAGGGACTATTATCTCTAAAAGCCAATAATCACTACGAGCAATACCATAAATACGATTATATCGAACATAGAAATTCTTTCATATATCTATGATATCGAAGCTTGTGAAAATTTCAAGATTCTCATAACTTGACATCGACATAAATGCTATAGATACAGTAGATTCAGATATACCTGTAAAGATATTTTTTGAATTGCAATCAAAATATGATGAACCTCGTTTTGTGGATTTTTTGGAGGACATTATGTACAGACGCCAGCACATATGTCATCTACCAACGCGCACCGGGCCTGCGTGGTGGATAACGGCACACTCCCTCTCACCGAGAGGAGGCCTGTGCCCCAGCTGTGGGAACATTATAGGCCGATTATGAGGTAAATCGATACGGTCCCTTTATCACCCACCCGATACATTTAATCTGAGTCAGGTCAAATAGGTGTGAAATTCATGATCATCTTCATGATCACGACAACGATTGCCATATTAGCCTCATTTGCGAGTTGTCAACAAGTTAATGTCCGTAATATTGACTCGATTAATTCTCGATGTAACTGTTCCGGACGGTATCGATTATCGATATGAGACTGGTTCTCGAGACATCTCGAGAAGTGGGTCGAGTACGTGTAGCGGTATCGATGCATGTGTATGTACTTGTAACTGTTCGCTGCAGGACAATTTATTTATAGACTTTAAGGCCTGGTTTACATTGAGAGTTACGACTTTATTAAGAGGACTACAGGACCTAAACACAAAAAAACGCTAGCTTTATAATGCCTAAAAGTATATGATCCACTACAGAAATTAAATTAGAAATATATATGATATTCTTCAGGATATATGCTAGTTAGATAGTGTGTTGAAAACATAATACAACTTATTTGGTACGGTAGAAAAAAATCATGAAGATACCTTTAAAAACTTTCTTTTTACAATAAAAACCATACATACAATCATTATGATTTTTTGTCAGATTATTCTACAAGCAACATACTAAAACTCTAGTGTTTTAATTTTTTAGTCGAAACAATAGATTTTTCGTAATTAGATTATTGCTACATATTTTGCAATAAATTATCAGGGTTGTATCATCGCGCTTCTCTTTCTTTTCTATGCAGTCCGACAGTGACCGCGCTTTAGGTCATGTAGTCCTCTTAAGGAAAAAAAATCAGAAAGAACCCTAACCGAGATTGAAGTAATATAGTGTGCAGGCGATGCGGTACGACGGGGTAGGTCGAAATTTCACACGGACGAAGTCGCGGGCAGAAGCTATACTGATAAATAGAAACTAGTCTTGTGGTGAGGTAATGTTCCAATACATATTTCCCTCATCTATAATGGAGTGGTTCTCGAGAAAGCGATTTCTTCACCGCGAAAGTTTCCAATTTATTGTTCACATAAAATCCTCTCGCGATACGTGCATAAAATTACAATTTATGATAGTAGAAGTCTATCAAACAGTTTATTGAGATTAGAAAATTCATTCTGATATAAATTACGCTTACTTCATTGTATGGACTGCAATCAAATGGAGAGAGCTGCTTTGGAGATGGGTAGATAAAATATTAGATGTACCTACCACGTTATAAAAACCCTGAAAACGTATTTGTTCGCCGGACACGGCAGAATATTATGAACTTTTAAAACTATGTAACTAACAACTCTGTAACAATATTCTGACAAAAAAAAAATGGACTAAGTATTACTATTAAAACTTCTTTCTACGTTGTAAAAAAATATGCACCTAGAAAATTACTTTCTTTAAACATATCTTTTACTTTAAAGCTTATTATCATCATCTGGTTGGGATGGTCTTCCAGTTTAAACGGATGCAGCTGAATATCAGTATTTTACATGGACTACGACCTTGTGAAGGCCGCAGGAACTCGTTGGATGCGAGAAGCACAAAACCGGTCGAAGTGGAGATGCTTGGGGGAGGCCTATGTCCAGCAGTGGACGTCTTTCGGCTGAAATGATGATGATGACATGGAGCGACTGCCTATCTGACCTCCACAACCCAGTTACTGGGTAACACAATACTGCTTGGTAAGACTGGTTGTGAGAGTTTCGAGCTTCTGATGACCCATAACGACTGTACGGAAGGGTCTTGGTATGTAAAGATGTCACCCATCCACGGACCAACTGCGGCAAGCGTAGCTTAACCTGATCGATCGACCCGAGCGGCTGTTTAATTACTTAGCCAGAAGCCCCTCAATTTACTTTAAATCTTACATTTTAATTAAGTTTTCTAACTTTATCTTTAATCATTACCAGCCAACAAAACCTGCAATTTATCTAAAAAGTTAATTGTACAAATAAAACCGCACTGTGCGCAGTGCATTGGCGCTAATTGCGCCACAGTGAATCTGATTACTTGCAGATTATCGACAAGAAGCGACGCGACGCTAGGGTGCGCGGGCGCAGCGTCACGGTCGAGATACGGTGCAACGATGCAAAGGTATGTACGGTAGTGTGATATGATATTAACATGATAGGCTTGTTAATTAAGAGGAGAAAAAAAAATGTGCGCATGCACATTGAAACCAGAAATAATGATCTTGATAAAGCACTGCTGGTGAGAGTTAATTATTTGAGAGTAAATTATTGAAGGTTTATTGCCTACTAGATTCTGCCCATGACTCGTGAAATTTCTTGTTCGACCACCCCCGTTGCATCGCATCGCATCGCATCGCCTGCCCGCGTTGTTACTTTCTTTTCGCTAAGCGTTCTTTCTGACTTTTTTCTTTTTGCTCGGATCTTAAGGGTTCTAGCGTGATGTTAAATAGAAATTGGGCTATCAAATGCAAATGAATTTTTTAAATCCGACTGGCAGATCTAGAGATTAGCGAAAACAAACTCTTCAGTTTTATTATTAGTATAGATTTACCGTGCGGCAGGTAATTAGATTACCTATTATACAGGGTTATTGGAAAAACACCAACAACCTCTTAAGAGGCCATTGTACCTACTCATCATTATGAACAACTTTTACTATGGGACCGAACCTGAGATCGCGAAAAAAACTCAGCTTCCCTACATTTTGACGAGTTAAACGAACATAAATGTAGGGAACAGCTGATTTTTTTTTTTCGCGATTTCAGGTTTGGTCCCATAGTAAAAGTTGTTCATAATGATGAGTACAATGACCTCTTAAGAGGTTGTTGGTGTTTTTCCAATAACCCTGTATAGTGATCTTCGACGTCCATGAGAAATAATTTAACATTAAAAATCTGAACTCCTATTTTATTAATTTGCAAGCGTGCCCAATAAACTTCTGTTTTTAAAAGTACCTAGACATTTCGAAAGACCAATATTTTAACTCCGCTATATTTCATTGTAAAGCTAAAGACAAACGGACAAAGCATGGGAATGGCATGCGCCCGCGCCGATTGCTCCAATGTGAGGTAAAGTAAAGCACGGCGCGGTGAACGCACTGCGCTGACCCTACACCATTGTGCTTGAGTAGCGTCAGCAAACATGTAAGATGTGAGCATAGCGCACACGAGATGACTTACACTTAGCGTTACATTAGCAAGATGGTGTCGATAATTTAGGAGTATTATCAGTTTAAAACGGTTTTTAAGTGTCAGTGTATTCTATGATCTTCCTTCTTTTTTTTAAGTCCGTTTTTAGAAAGAGTAAAGAGTAGCTACTTGACAAAGACAAAGACATTTCTTCGTCGGATATGGTAGGTACAAAGTTGGTTGGAATATAGATAAGTTCAACATATCCGTCGCGAATAGAGGCATACGAATATTTACAATGTGAATCTAATGTACACTTGGGTATAAAACCTAACTTATGTACCTACTACTTATACTCTAATAAACAATACAAAACACTTATATTATGGACATTTTATGCGCTAATATAGGTACAATATTTGTACCTATAATATAGTTTCGTCTAATATCAAGTAGATGACTGATACCTACTAAACAATTAATTAGCGGGGAGGTGAAGATTATATTATTATCAGAATAAAACGGTTTTTAAACGGCAAAGTGTTCTGAGTCTGCAGGGCAATTGCGTAACACATTATCAATCGGAATCGGTTTGATTTTGACAGTTCAACAACATTAATTGCGTTATTTACGTGTTGAGCAGACAAATTTTTCGAACTTATGAAGCAATGGATTAGCAATTTGCTTCAAAATGATTCAGATTTCGATTGATAGTGTGTTACGCAATTAGGGTGCAGGAACCCAAAGTATCTATTTCATTTGTTGCCAAAATAGGTATCTATCTGTTGTCAAGTGTTGCAGATTTATCTCTATCATGTTTTGAAAACGAGGATGAAATTGTTACCTACTTAAATCGAGAAGGATGTGTGGGTGAGTTTAATTCGAAATGACCTCAAAAAATTTTCTTTCCAATAATTAAAATTATTTTTGCAAGCCGTACCCAGCTCTCTAAGTGCATACCTCTCTTGAAAGTAATCACAGCGAGCCAGAGAGTAAAATAATAAACTTTGTTGTAACACTCCTTACTTGTACATACTCGTATAATTGTAGATATTACTGCATGTGACTGCACACATACATATTTCTATATAAATTCCAAGTACGGCGAAACAATGTTCGCAAAGAAATAAAATTCTAGTGAAACTATTGTTATTTTCTTTATTTTTATTCTGTGGTCGTTAAAGTAAAGGTGAATATGAATTTTTCTTTACGAAGCGTTGCTAATCTTTCATTGTCATTTCAAGAAAGACATAGCTCGTATTCACTCTTGTTTTAACAGATTAAATTTATTTTATTTACCCGACCGCGGAAAAGGAAGGGTAATAGTATTAGCTTTGTGAGATCGAACCTTTTCTTAGGGCTGATTTTACCAATGTCAGATATCTTTTATCTGTGGAATAAAATTGATGTCTGACAGTTCTAGTATGAAAAACTGTCAAAAACTCAACATCTATTCTCAGTATATGACTAATTCAAGGTATAAAAGTTTGGTGAAATGTAGTCAGGAAAGTTACTTGTTAAGCAACCCACCCTACGTCATTTTGCCGTTTAATTGCTACGTTTTGCGTATTATACTACTTTCAAAGAATGACAGTTGAGATTTGAATATACGATCCATTCATGTTGGTATTCAATTTGATTAATAAAAATCAATTTCCCCGACTTTACACAGATTAGAAATACCTATGAGTCTAGGCACCTACACCTATACTTTTTTTTTATGGTTGGGAAATCATCAAATGACCCCTCCCGCTCTGGGTGGAGCGGAATGGGAGTGTCAGACTCTTACTGACTAAAACCCATCCGTGTTCCTTCCTTAGCCCTTTATGTTCCGGGGTAGCGGTAACCCTTTCGGACAATCCCGCACCACCGGCAGGCTTCGGCCCTGGCAGGCCCCTTCCTTTACCTACACCTATACTAAAATGTGTATTGCCTTAAGTGCAATTTACCTCCACGTAATTTTCCCATGTCTGCCCATAACGCCTACGCACACTAGTGTTAGCGCCTCAACAGAGACCGTTACAATGGCTGGTCATAAGGCACTATGACCATTACCACCACTCTCTTAGAAAATGTTCAACTAATCGTGGAATATATTGTTATGAGCCCAGTGAGATAGAAGATAGAAACAGCATCCTTTTGGGTATCTATGTTTCTTTATCAACAACATCTGAGTGGGTAGTACCTCACTGTCCTCTAGGTTCAAACAAAACAATTAACTGACGTACTATAAAAGCTCTGAATGTCGTTTATTATCTGCTTGACCGAAATCACAGCCAATCAGATAATTTGAAAGAATATTTGACAGCAGATTAAAAATAGGCTCGGTTTTTGAAAAACGTAAGAAAACCTGCCGATATATTCTGTAAAAATCTTATCGTGAAGACGTAGGTGAGGTGAGCTTGAAATGAGTTGTCATTCCACCTTATGCTGGGCATCACTTTTGACAGCTCACTTCTAGCTCACTTCACCTTAGTTTTTCGGTGAGTATTTTACAGAACATACCGGCAGATGTTATTCCCTAAATTAACTATGTATACTTTGTAGGTACAGTCAGTTACAGCAATTAGCTGACCCACCTTTGCATAAATGGTTGAGATTTTTTGGAATACGAATCGATAGAATTTTATAATTATTTTATATTTTATTTATTTGAACTAAGTACCTAAATAAAATATTTAAAAAAAATGATAAAACCATCAATTCGCATTCTGAAAAATCTCAACCATTTTTGCAAAGGTGTGTCAGCTAATTGCAATAACTGACTGTACTTTACTTCATAAATAACTAAGTAAAGTAAGTACAAACATGACCAAAAATCGTCTTATAAACATACACAAGCTCATGTAATTAACATGAATGCAAGTTTCACACATTAAAGCATACGGTACTTAAGTATTACATACTCGTTGCACACGAGGGACATTAATATTAATGCGACAAGTTCGACGCGTGCGCTCATAGCATCTTTGTCCTGCATTTAGTCGCTATTCGACGCTAACTTTCGGATTTTATGCTTTTCAAACTGGCATTATTTGTGACTACAAGCAAGAGCATGCTTTTAAAGCATTTTATTGATGAGGTAGAACTAAAAGAAATAGATGGATGTTCTATTGTCTAAAGCTGCATTTTGATTTTAAAAAATAACAAATAGGGCGATTTTTCTGTACTCTGTATAAACAGGGGCAAATCAAATTAGCAAAATATATTTTTAAAGAAATATGAGTGTCATTTTGTCTATCCTATCTGTCATTTTGTCCATTCTTCTGTCTACAAAACCCGCGTCTATGGTTGGTCACGATACGCGTGGTGTGATGATAAACAGTCTAATCTGAGATCATCTGTGTTTAGAAAAAGCCCTAAAATTTCTTGTTCTTCAACTATTGCGGTAACAGATGCAGCAACAGATAAAAAATGCAGTCACGTACCAAAGTCCAAAGCTATGTCGTTTCGTCTCCCTTTGTCTTCGTAGTTTTTACTAAATGAACGGATGTCCATTGAAATTTAAATTAACTTCGGAGAAGCTCACTGGCTGGCTTGTAAATAATAAATAAGTATGTAACTTGGCGCATCTTACAATTCTGTAAAGATAATAGGAATTTGCAAACATAAACAGCGGATATTATTATCTTGTTGTCGGCAAAAACCTGACTAAAAGGTACCTACACAATTTTATTCGTTAATAATATGGGATTCTTGGCCTGGTATGTTAATGCCAGACACTAAAATGAAATTTATAATACGAAATTCAAGGTAACTTTTGCCTTATAGACTGCTAGCAGCGCCCCGCGGTTTCACCCGCATAAGTTTCGATCCCGTGGGAATATCGGGATAAAAACTATCCTATATCCTTTCCCGGGACTCAAACTATCTCTATTCCAAATTTCATCTAAATCAGTTCAGCGGTTTTAGCGTGAAGAGGTAACAGACAGACAGACACACTTTCGCATTTATAATATTATACTAGCTGCGCCCCGCGGTTTTACTCGCATAAGTTTCGATCCCGTGGGAATATCGGCATAAAAAGTAGCCTATATGTTAATCCAGGGTTTCAGCTACCTCCATACAAAATTTTATCAAAATTGGTCCAGCCGTTTGGGCGTGAAGAAGTAACAAACATATAAACACACACACTCACAAACTTTCGCCTTTATAATATTAGTGTGATAGTATGGATGGATTTTTAATACACAGGTTTTCCAAGAAAAGCTATAAGATACTTGTCTGACACCTACTCATGGTAATATATAACAATAACACGCCCGAACCCTATCCATATTACCCATCGTCCGTGGCGACGCCGACGTAATGGGTAATATGGATATCGATATCGAAACACGATAAAACAAAGAAGAAATTAATTAAAATTTTTTTGTGACGTCACTGTCACTGACCGCAGTTATTGTAGTCACTTGTTATAACAGTTTAAAAAACAGCTTTTTATTGTGTAAACTTCACAGGTGTGATAGATATCGATATATCAACACGACAAAATCAAACTGGTTGCTAATTTAATTGTAAATTTTTTTATTCTTTTTTTTTTACATTTATTACTCACACCCTGACTTATTACTTGTATTTTGTTTTATAATTAAAATCGTTTTGCTTGTACCATGTTTGTAAATATGTGAGCACCATGTATCTATCAGATAATTAATTTATATGTCATGGTTTCGTTTTTAATTCTTTTACCTATTGTGGTATAGTAATTTTATTGTAGGTGCATCGTCCTCACATGTTATTATATAATTAATGTACCCATGCAAAATATTGTACCTAAACATTTTAAAAGAGTAACGGTGGAGTTTCTTGCCCCTTCTTCTCCATACGAAAACTACCTTTTGGAATGGGCGACTAGAATCAATTCTATTTTAAGATAATTTTTGACGTTCAAAAGTGCCTTTTATGTGCCTATTTGAAATAAATGCTTTGACTTTGACTTTGACAAAGCTAAAGATACTTCAAGTTGCAAAACATCCAGTGCTCGTTGAACCCAAAAAAAAAACACCGATCACCAATCGTTTTTGTTTTTTTTTTTATAGTGTTTAGATATAGACCCATCACGTATGCAGAATTTTGCTAGCTAATTTAATTTGAGCCTGTTTGTACTCTCATTTCGCCAGTTATTGTAATAGGGGGCGAGCGTACTAGGCTTTAATTATAGTAAAACTTTGAACATAACTCAACTGGGTCGTGGCTGATAAGTCACGTTGTTTGACACAATAGTAGATACTTATGCACGTATTATTAAACCTACCTCAATAATAACAATCAACGAAGATCGTTTATAACTAATAAGTACGTAATTATGATAATAATTCACTGGAATTATAATTAATTATCATAATGTAATTTAATTAACACGGCATCTCGTTAATACGTAGTTGTGGGTAATTGTGTTGCATTTATTTATTAAATACCTAAGCCAGATTTCATAGTGTACAGACACCAACACATCAAGCTACCCGAAACTGTCAAATTTTCCCAATCAATTTTGAACCTAATGATTTAGCAATAAAGTTGAAAATCTATTAAATAAATTTGACCGATTGCAGTAGCTTGATGTGCTGGCGTCTGTAAATTTGATTAAAACCACTGCAGGTCACAGGTGGGAAGAGCAATGGTGGCCCAGTGTAAACGGCCGCGACTTACAAGTTGTAAGTCGTAGGTTTGAACTCAGACAGGCGCATTATTTTCTGTAAATTATTTAATCACCACGGCTATCAAAATGGTGAAGGAAAACATTGTGAGGAAACCGGCATGTCCTAGAAACAAAAACTCGAAGACATGTGACATCTACCAACCCGAACTGGGCCGACGCGCGGCGTGCTGGATTATGACCCACTAAGTCTTACGGAGAGGTGGCCTGTGTCTCAGCAGTTTGAACATTATAGGCTGATTATGCTTGCATACATGCAGGTCATAGGTAACAAACAGGCTACTCATACTGTGATATAGGCTACTGCGGGATGAC
The DNA here is from genome assembly GCA_947508005.1 of Amphipoea lucens. Taxonomy (NCBI): domain Eukaryota; kingdom Metazoa; phylum Arthropoda; class Insecta; order Lepidoptera; family Noctuidae; genus Amphipoea; species Amphipoea lucens. The sequence goes on along the minus strand of OX382378.1, from coordinate 12,293,271 downwards.
GTTATTAAAACACGGGCACACGGTTAGATCGTATATTTCGGACTGTCGGCTGCGGCCGGCGCCTGACCTACCTACCTTACACACATTATCAATATACCTACATTACACATACTTTACTGGTATGAGACTTGATTAATTTAGGGATTTAGGGGTTCCAAATTCTCGTTAATATAATGGAGGTACCCATTTTTTATATTTGGTAAAAAGTTTTTGCATAAAACGAAGTACAACCTTTCAAGCCATTCCATATGATATTTATCTTAAACGTACCGCTTTTAAAACATTCTAGGTACCTACTTGAATATGTTCAACTTGCAATGTCAATAAAACAGATGCTCATCGGAATTCGTGCGATAAAAAAACATCTTATAAGTAATCTTACGTTCGATCTTGGTGATGAGCTCATGACTTAGATAATACACATAAATAGAATAAGTCTTGACATACCATACTTGTTAACTTAACATACCAACAGTGGTTGTCACGAGTAGTAGGTAAATGTAAATGTGCAATATACACAGTTAAAAAAGTTCCAATGGCGATGCAAGAAGGCCTTAATTGATCCTGGATGATAAGAATAATCTCAAGTGCATTATGAGGTCACTAAGTTATATTCCTCCTACGCATGCGATTCGAAGAAGCGAATACCTGAAAAACACCTAAGCATAATCAGCTAATAACGTTCCCACTGCTGGAACTCAGGCCTCCTTTCTGTAAGAGGAAGTGGGCCATAATCTACAACATGGGCCCAGTGCGGGTTGGTGGATGTCACATGTCTTAGAAATGTTGGTTCTAGGACATGCCAGTTTCCTCACTATGTTTTCCTTCAGCGTTTTGAGAGCAGTGGTGATGAAATTATATACACAAAGTAAAGCGCCTGCCTGGGTCAGAACCCACGATCTACAACTCGTAAGTCGGGGCCATATCCTCTGCTCCTAAACACCTTGCAGAAGAGAAAATTGGGATATGTTTGATTGCATTAGCTGTAGTCTACCCATTGGGTATCTTCAGCAGTCTCTGTGCTAGTAATCTATCTTTCAGTGGAAACGTTCCACCCGCTGAAGACCTTTCCCACCTGGGCATGAGTTAACTTGGGTAACCTGGAAATCTTTAAACAGACTCCGGACCCAGGTTGGCCGAAGCAAGGAAAACCTGTTCAGCCCCCCTATTCACAAGCATACGATTCACTATCGTATCGACAATGACACTTATTCGATAACCTGATTTCTGAACCGAAGGACTGGCAAAACGCTATTCAGAGATCCGTGTGGCAGGGTTTATTTCCAACCGATTATAGGTGTGTGTACGGGGAACGCTACAAAATGGTAGTAAATAGATATTCGTGGTAGAAAATTTTAAGTGGTACATAAATGATTTTTTTCGAGTATTTCATTAAGGTCGACTATAAATTATGCATTGAGTAACTTTTATCAAATAAAATATAGTAAACAATGATTTTATTAATAAATAAAATTTATCTGATTTCTATTAAACTTGCTTCGTAAACTTAAGTTTCTGTCAAACCTGGAAATCGGGAATAATAATTGTTTTTCCGACATTTTGGTTTGAACTAAAAAGATATTATTGTGAAGTGAATAAACGCTGCTAGGTACCTATTGTTAATTATTGAAGGTTTACCTAGATCCTCTCTATCACACATAAAAATTAAAGATAGCATAAAAGGTTAGAATAGTACTATTTGAATTTGTGCCTGGTTGATGGCAATAGTATATGTAATAATAATAGTGGGTGTATTAAACCACCTCTTCGTAACTCTTCTCAAGAGTGATGTTTTGATGATGGCAAGTACTAAGAAGTAATTTTGCTTAGATACTTACTTTTAATTCTACTGGGATTGCGGCTGATGAGTGCGTGTTATAAAAATATCTCTTGATCTTAAAATCACGTACTCCATCTACCAAATAATTAAAAAATGTCTAGAACGAGTTTAAGTGTTTCGTAGATACGTATGTAACCACTTAAAATTATATAAATATACTAACTTGGGTATGCAGCGGTCAAAACTATACCTTTAACTGCTAATTACTTTTTAATAAACAATAATTCTTCGTTTCGATAACGTTTCCGACAGCAAATATCTGTCGGAAGAATTGATGTGTTCATACCGTATATGAACTGTCAAAATTGTACGGTTTCCGATTTGTGAATAGCGATTATAGGACTTCGTCGATAACATTGACGTTCGATACGGTACCAAGCCGTATCGTAGCTTTGTGAATAAGCCTACAGGTAGAGATTCATAGACGACTCCGCCTTGAAGTGTAAATGTGGTGCTGTTCCACAAACGATGGAAGACTTAATATCGTGTCCTGTGCGTCCTGTCAGCTGCACGTTACAGGAACTGATGGACGCTGGTGATGGCGCCAAACAAGTAGCCGAATTCTGGGCCGCGTCCATTTAGATTGCTATCGACACGCTAAGAAGGAAAAGTGGAAACGTCATATCACTATTGACGTTCTGTCTGCCTTTCTCATTGACCAATCCCCATCGATTCTCTTTTGTTTACCTAAAAAGTAGATTTCACCTAATCCACCAATCACTGGCGTTTCTCTTTTGTTTATCTTTGGAACATTTGAATTTTAAATTAATTATTCTAAAGTTGTAACCGTCTCTTGTTTCATCCCCAAACTTTCACCAGCTTTCGACTATTAACAAGAAAACTTATTTAATAGAAACATGCGAATTAGCATGTCAATATGATATGTAGACGAGCTTAGATGATAAACTTACATAATAGTAGCGGACGCATTTTCACTGTTCAGCTCTTCTTATGATCTGAAAGCAATAATAAAAACATCTTTAGCCAAGTTTTTTGCACTTATAAGTTTATTAGCAGCGCCCCGCAGTCTCATCCGCATATATTTCGATCCCGTGAGAATATCGGGATAAAATATCCTATGTCGTTTTCCGGGACTCAAACTATCTCTAAGTATACAAAATTTCATCTAGGTAAATCGGTTTAGCGGTTTAAGGGTGAAGAGATAACAGACAGACAGACACACTTTCGCATTTTATAATATTAGTATGGATGAATCAAGAAATTAGTGGTGTTTCGACTGGCTTCATGAAAATATACTGAAAGGTGAAAATCTAATCACCTAAGGATTTCAGTGCTAAGCAAGGTTTCTTTAGGACCTATCAGTTCAGTACCTTTCAGATGGATCATTTTCACCAAGCAATAAGATTAGATATAAAATTATGGAATTGCGGCAAGGTGAAGTTTTGGTTATAAACTCTCACCTTTTTCCCATGGGAAAAAGTTGTGACGGCAGAAATTACAGAACGCCGTCTGCTACAATCCTTAGGTTGGATATGTTATAGATAATTTGATAGAATAAATTATGGTCGTGAGTCTATTATAGACTATAAGTGAAATAAAATAAGTAGGTACTTAAAAACTTGAACATTGATTCATCGTTTAGCATTACAAACCATTTGCATAATGACTAATAATCGGGTAAAATCTCAATATAAGAAAATGCGATGCGCACATTTTGGAACGTAATAAAATAGCGGTCGTATGAAAAACAAAAAATAATTAAGAACGAGTTGGTTTATAACTAGAAAATCTTGAAAATTAAGTTTGGAAGACAAATTAATAACATTATCTATTCTTCTGACACTGATCGATGACATTTCGTTCACAGAATTTTGAATCCTATCGTTTGCCAATAAAGTTGAAAATTGTTTTTAATGCTGGAACAAGTTATACCGTTTTAATTAACAAAGTTCTTCGGAGTACACTGATTTATTGACAATAAGTGATGAAAGATGACCTTGAACTTTTGTGAAATAATACGCCCAAAAGGGGCACCGAATAATAAAATGTATGACGTGATTAACTAAACTCTGATATTTAATTTGCTATTATAAATGACAGCTGTGATCGACCTTTTCTTGTCATGTTGACAAAAAAACTCGATTGCAGCAGTCATTTTAGTCTAGTAAATTAAAAATCACAGTTTAGATATTTAGCTTGCAAATAAAATCTTAAACCTTCAATTTGTTACATAGGTATTAATGAAACGACGCGACGTATAAAAACATGAATTTATGTATCTACCTATATATCGTCTACCAAATATTTTTTCAAAATGCAGAAGCGAAGTCATTTTCATGAAATTGAAACTAGAATGTTTTTAGATAGAAAAGCTCCATTTGGACATCCATGGGACCAATTAATATGGAATTATGGAAGGAAGAATGGTCAGTGGGTCGTCTTAGGGGCGGAGTTCATATACTTATCATAATTTAACTTGACTAAACCAGTTTTAATAGGAAACTAAATTAATTTATGAATGTGACTTAAAACAACCGTCAAAAACATCTCAACCTTCCAATTGGTTTAAAAAAAAAAAAAAATATACCAGGAAAATATTCGTCACGGTCAGAGGAAACATCCTAACACAAATCGTCATCTACCTAAATAACATATAAGTAAACCAACTCAAGGAGGACGAGGCGTTAACTAAAAAAAAAATACTAAAACACTGGCTTGAAAATTTACCAAACAAGCAAAAGAATTAAAAGAAAAACTAGTCCCTACCTCGTTAGTGACAAGTTATTTTTTGTTTTTCTTACTTGTCCCAATATCTAATAGGTATATTTTAAAGATAAAATAAATTAAGTATTATTAAAATCAAAATAGTTTATCCAAACCATTGTATTCAGAAAAAAATGCCATGGCCCAATTTCCACTGTAATTATGACCGTACAACTATGTCAACAATTTTTTTCGTTTTAATTATTGATTTAATAAGTGTCACGCATAAAATTAGCTTTAGCCCGCTAACCTAAAGAATACCCGGTAGCTATGACAAACACAGAACCTTATAATGCGATTTGATAAAGGCCTAACCATGAAAGCACGGCCCGTTAAGCCGCGCACAACAAAGCCCAGTTGACCTACATTCTAATAAATGTCAACGGCCGTCTTAAAAAGTAAGCAGCTACTTACATGCAGGCTTGCAACACAGGCACTAATTAAAAATTAAATACACTTTTTTTTTAATAATTGCAAATGTCAAAAAAGCGCGGGAACATACGGCTGCGCTTGCGCCGAGCTCGATAGAGAATGACGTGCCCGGAAGCTGGCGGGGCGCGTTTATATCTAGACATTAAGGTGAATGCGCAGTGGTAGACCGCGAAATTCAAATTTTCTTACGTTTTTTGCAATTTGCAGCTCAGTGTCAGGTTGTATCTTGATCAAAATTTGATTCGCGACTATAATAGATATGCATTTACAGAATTATAGTCATTAGAATCATTAATATATCTCTTAAAGTTAGATTTCTACCGTTAAGAACAAATCTCGTATGGAAAAATGTTTATGGTAGAAATCTAACTTAGAAAGATGTATTAATGATTCTGATGATTATAATTCTGTGAATACGTACCTGTTATAGTCGCGAATCAACTTTTGATCAAGATACAACCTAACACTGACCTGAAAATTGCAAAAAACGTAAGAAAATTTAAATTTCGCGGGCCACCACTGCGCATTCACCTTAAACAGTTATGTTTGAAGAAGGTACAGTGGACATAGAATAGGCGCCGTGGTGCCGTATGCTGCATTTCTATTACTTTTTTTAATTGTTTCGGCATCAAGGTAGGCGTGTGACATTAGGTCTACACAGTTTCGACTTATTTTTTTACAAATTAAACTGCAAAACACAAACTGCTGTTACAGCCTCCTGAGTGTCATTGCCAACAAACTGGATTGTCCTTTCATCTGGTACTTAAGTCAGCTACATGCTCCTATAAATATTGGTAATGTCTGCTAACATAGTTTTTAACCCCCTTATTCATAAAACTTATCAAACCTATTTTAGTTAAAATGGGGTTTGTCTCTTTCTTACACACAGAAATGACAACGTGACAGATAAAGCCAAACGTTCTATAAACCTATTTTAGCTAAAATAGAGATAAAATAGGATTGTGAATAACAGGGTAAGTGTTTATGTTACTAACATCTTGGTACGGTCAGCAACAAAAGTCGATTAACACTTCAGTTTTTTTTAATCTTAGTTATTGAGCAAAATATTTGTTCAAAATTCCAACAGAAGAAACATTTTTAGAATATAAACTCTTTGCTAAAGAGCAGTTTATTGAAAAAAAATGTTGTCAATTTAATAACGTGTAAAAATGACAGTGTTAATCGACTTTTGCTGCTGACTGTACCTATTCTAATTTGTATTGTAAATATGGAATTTTATTCGGAAATAAAGATATTATTATTATTAAATATTTCATGACTATGGTACAATAATGAAAGATTACCTCCTAGACAGTACTCCCCAGAAAAAAGGAAGACGCAGAAATAAGAGAATTATTTTCAGTTCTACCGGTGAAGACAGCAAGTTATGTTAGTGACATGCAATCAAATTCAAATTGCAACTATAGTGTGCCAAGTATCGCCGTCAAGGTAGACCAAGGCGAAAGTGTGACACTCTGATAACGTTTGCAGGGCGAACATAACCAGAGATCGCACAAGAAAGGGAGGTTTGGAAGGAAAAAGGGGAGGCCTTTACCCAGCTGTGCCAATATAAGCTAAAAAAAAAAGTACAGTGATAAAGCTATCCAAAACTCAAAATCATAACAGTGTCTTTTGCCCAGCTGTGAGATGAGAAGCACTTCTAATGATAGAATAGGCTTATGTTTAACTTATCACCAGATAAAGTAAAATATAACATAAAAAAAAACACTTTTTACTGCCAAAAATAGGAAATGATCACCAAAGGTATTGGTATTCTCATTTGCTCGCTCTTGCATCCTATGTCGACGGAGCCCCGTTTCGCAGGGCTCCTATTTCTGTGAAAAGGGTAGAACTATTGTAATGTTAGACTTCATTTTTTGGTGTTCAATATATTTTTTGGTGATCATTATATTTAACCCCTATAGAATACATAGTTACAAAGGCTATTCGTTATCCTAAATTCTAATATGAGTATTGTATTGACTAGATTACTTAGAACGTAGAATTCACAAAAATATCATCAAACCTGTTTAAAATTAAATACTAATAATATGAGAAAAATATCACAAATCTTTCGTTAAATTTTTCGACTGTAGAACGGTGAATAATTATACCTAGGTGCCTGTGTTGCTAATAACATAGCATCGGAGACCGCAAATTAATCCATCGTTCTGTGGTCATTCAACTGAAATAACTCAATGTACTAATTGATCTCCAAAATCATCGTACAAAATAAAATATCGTCTTTTCTAAATATTATCAAGTCTACATCGTCCCGGGATATCGAGCACGCGAAACCGATAAATGCAACAAAAGAAATCGCCAGTGGTAGAAAGGTCCGCAAAATTAAGCGCCACACAGATTCTCGTATAACGAGCGATCAATTTCTTTCTTATTTATTGCTTCTCATTATTTAACATGGCGTGGCGGCAAGATTTTTCTGATAAAAAAGACGATTTTAAAAGTGGCCCATGCCATCTTTTACGTTTATGTTTTGTTTTCAAGTGCTGTATGTTTTTATTTGTTTTACTATCTCGTATTCAATACGTCCATATCATAATTCAAAATTTTATTTCGTGTTTATTATATTTTAGGAGAAGAATTAGACTAAGGAGTCAGGTCTACTTAACACCTGACTCCTTCGTCTAATTCCTCTTCCGCAAATATTAAAAGATCAGTATCAAACGCATCCAGATACACAAAACTTTAGCCAATTTCAATTACTATTTCTATTATCTCCTTCTATTCTTTTACGACTTCACAATTATCTTCATCTTCATCAATTAGTTCAGGATGTACATCCCAACTGCAACCTCATCTTTCTGTACTTATTCGAGTCGTAACTAATCTTAATTCTGCGCGTGCACAGCCAGTGGCTGGACAAGCAATTACTGTGTTTAATTAATGTCTAATTACAGCTAACCCGTTTTTTAATCCCTTGTGCTCTTTTTCAACGAGGTTTACCAGATTCTGTATTACTGAGCCAACTACACACATTATGTAATTCGGAGATTAATTTGGCCTATGAAATTGTATAGTTGGATTTAGACCACCTAAAGCTTCTTCTCTTAAATCGATCTTTACAACTAGCGAATGTTCTTGACATTATATGCGACAGCCTGTAGTAAACAAGGTTGGTAACGGGTATTTGACACACCTCCCAGGGTGCACCAGCATAAGCATAATCAGCCTATAACGATCCCACTGCTGGGATACAGGCCTCCTCTCTGTAAGAGGCAATGGGCCGTAATCTACCATGCACGCTGGCCCAGTGCGGTAGATGTCACATGTCTTCGAATTTTTGGTCCTAAGACATGTCGATATTTTCTTCCCCTCCTCACGATATTTTCTTTTACCGTTTTTGAGAGCAATAGTGGTGAAATAAATAACACAAAGAAAGCGCCTGACTGGGTCCAAACCACAGATATAGATAGACCTTGGTAACGCAAGTATCACGATCTGTATGAAAGCCAAGCGTGCCATTTTTTGACTACCTACTATGACGCCACAAGCACCATTTAGTGATGGGAAAATCAAATCGATTCAAAGACGCCGCCGCGTCACGCCACCACCGCCCCGGGGCCTAGCGTCAGCGCTCATGCTCACCCAGCCAGCAGTACACAGGACTGAGCGCGACAGTGGCAGCTAACGATTTTTGAACGTAAGCATTGCTGTGGTCCTAACCCACAACTTACAACTCGTAAGCCCCCCCGGCCATTACCACTGGTCCACCACTGCTCTCTGGGTGCGCCAGACTAATCACTTCTTCTGCTTAGCGTATCGATGGCAATCTAGACGGACTCGGCCCGGAATTCGGCTACGTGCTTAGCGCCATCACTAGAGTCTATCAGTTCCTGTAACGTGCAGCTAACAGGACAAGTAGGACATAATATTAAGTGGACCATCGTTTGTGGAACACACACAATATATTAAACCACAATCATCACTAATATCATAATTGTTAGTGAAAAAGTTTACAAATAATGTTTTCTGGAATTCCCATCAGCAAACACCTGAGGCTCCGGCTGGTTAAGTTTCTCCCAAGATGAGCCACAATTTCCTGCTCTGGCTAGGTCCCATGGGACATAAAAGGCCATCCTCACCTATTACTTACAAATTTAATTATTCCTTGTTCCATCTCACCTGTCACCTCTTCCTGCGGAAAGCATATTAATGTTACTAGGAAACGACTGTTGTTTGTTTGTTGTCTGTTTAACAATTATTTTAACAACACAACAGCTATGCTGCATTACCGCTGATTGGTTGATTGCATGTGCAATTGTAATCTAATTAGTAATCAAGAACTCGACTTTTCCTTGTATTATCGAGATGAAGGAAAAATATTTGATGCCTGATGCATTTAATGAGTTTATTGACTTATTGTTTTTCTAAGTTTAAAGGGTCAAATTGAATAAGCTAGCGAAACTTTGCAGACGTGGTGGGTATCGATATCTAAACACGAGAAAACAAAAAAAAAATATTTTGACGAGTTTTTTATTGGGGTCATCAATTTCCTGTAGTGTAGTCACACACATTAATATCAGTTGAAAAAACAGTTTCTATTTGTGTAAACTTCACAGTCGTGATAGTTATCGAACACGCTAAAACAGATGATGAGTCTTGGATTTATCAATAGGTACAATCCAGAAACGAACCGCCAGGCGACGGTTTGGGTGTTTCAAAACGAATCAACGCCTACCAAAGTGAAGCGGGGGTGAAATTTTGATTGCGAGCTTTATCAATTTGACTGGCTACTTGGTGTCAATTCCTTTACGGAACCAAAAAAGCATCAACGCTGAATGGTATACTACCAAATGCTTGGCAAAAGTTTTCTCTGCAACAAGCAACCAAAGACAGGGCTCCGCGGTCTACTGCTCCACCACGACAACGCGCCTTCGCACACCGCGCTCAAAACGAGGAACTTCCTGGATAGCACGCCGGTCAAACTCCTGGGTCACCCTCCTAACAGTCCTGACCTAGCACCGTGTGTTCACAACTCACTCACTCATTCGCAATTCACTTTGGTTACTACCAAAGTCGATCGACCACGAAAATTTCAACGAATGAGATCACACACACAATGACCCACTGTAAAAGTCAGACATGAGTAATTATCGACCAATCACTTTAATTCCTATATTATCAAAAATATTCGAGAAAGTAATGTGTAATAAAATAGAGAACTTTTTGACATCGTGTGACATCCTTAAAAAAGAACAGTTTGGATTTAGAAAGGGGAGATCCACTGCTTCAGCTTGTTTCTCTTTAATTAAACAAATAACCGAAAATCTAAACCAAAAATCTAAAATAGGCTGTGTCTTTCTAGATATGACGAAAGCATTTGACTTTGTCTGCCATAAAACGCTACTCTCTAAACTTTCTCACTATGGAATCCGCGGGAAAGCCAACGATTGGGCCAAAAGTTTTCTTACCGACCGACAGCAATGCGTAGAAATAACGAGAACGTGTAAAAATGAACAAAAGAAATTCAGATCAAAATACAGACAAAACAACTTCGGAACACCTCAAGGAGGAATTTTATCCCCTGTTTTCTTTCTAGTATACATCAATGACCTACCAGAGGCTATTAATGAAGAGTGCGTACTATTTGCCGACGACACAACTTTGATTATTAAAAGTAATGATAAGAAAGACTTAGAAAAACGAATTGTTAAAGCATTGGATAAGGCAATCAAATGGCTAGAAACAAATAACTTAAAAATAAACATGACAAAAACAAATATAATACAATTTCAAGCATCCTACACAAACACAGATAGTTTAAACATTCAATTTAACAATGCCACCCTAAACACTGTTAATGAATGTGTATTTTTAGGTATAACCGTAGACAAAAATTGCAGCTGGAAACCACACGTAGATAAAATACTAAAAAAAATAGATCGCTTTGTGTATGTCCTGAAAAGAATAAGACAAACGGTTAACCTAAATACCGCAATGGTTGCTTACCATGCTTATGTAGCATCTTTACTGAGATACGGTCTTATTATTTGGGGTAACTCAGTAGACGTGGAAAGAGTTTTTAAAGGACAAAAAAAATGTATCCGGGCAATGTGTGGAGCTCACTTTTTAGATAGCTGTAAACCGCTATTCCAAAACCTTAAAATACTGCCTTTACCATGTCTTTATATATTTGAAACATGCATGTTTGTAAAAAAAAATTATAATTTATTTGAAAAATGTAGTTACAAAATAAATAGTAGGGTAAGACACAAAGACAAATTGAAATTACCCCAAATAAAATTAATGTTACATAAAAGAAATATTTACTGTATGGCAATTATTGTATATAACCATTTGCCAAATAATATTCAAGATTTGCCGTCGTCGTTGTTTAAAAGGGTGTTATTTAGACTGTTATTGGAGAAAAATTATTACAGTGTTAAAGAATATTTAGAAGATAAGTCGCTAATAGCATAACACATAAAAAATAGACTTTATTCTACCATACCCAACAATGACATAATTATTCAAGATTAATGACATGACTTTTATTAATTCAATACCATTCCAATTTTTATTACATTAATATTTATATTTAATTAATTGATTCGTATTTAATAATTAATAGGTTAATAAATGAGCCTTCATTCGTAAATAAATATTTGTACGCCATAGTATGGCAGGATATGCTGGAACCAAAATTGTAATATCTATTGTACCATATTCTGACAAATAAACATTATTGATTGATTGTAGTTTTCACCTAATTTTTCCAAAATCTAAAAAAATACAAAACTATTATTTCTGCAGACAAAGTGGTCTTCTCCTACTTTTTATAATAATTAATCATACTTAGTTCTACTCATTTAACAGGTATATTGTTCTGAAAAAGAAAGTTTCCATTGTATTCTTGTAAATATGAATTTCCAAACAATATGCAAGCGTAGGTACTGAATGGTGTAATCAATGGTAGCATCTGGTCAAATACTGACCTAAAAACACCAAGGTAGGACCAACAGAAAACGAAATTATGAAATCTATACATCTTCTATATACTTACATACAAATAAATAAAAATGAAGTGTCTGCTTGTAATTGTGTTCTCCATCATTATTTTTATTCTGCTACGACGAAGATCAGAGCACAATTTAATTTTGCAGGCAAAGAAATTTGATTCCTACGGTCTTACCCTAATATACTCTATAATGTTCCCACTGCTGGGACACAGGCCGCCTCTCTGTGAGGGGGAGTGGGCTTTGATCCACTGCGCGGGCCTAGTGCGGGTTTGTGGACGTCACATGTCTTCGAATTTTTTGGTTCTAGGACATGTCGGTTTCCTCACGATGTTTTCCTTCGCTGTTTTGAGAGTAATGTTGATGAAATTAAATACACGACAGCAGCCTGCTTGGTAAGTAAGACGGGGCCGACTTCAATGGGCCACCACATCTCCAATATAAAATTATAGGCGACAGTAATATAAATATACATTGTGTATGTAAAGATTTACCCCCTTATTCATAAAACTTATCAAACCTATTTTAGTTAAAATGGGGTTTGTCTCTTTCTTACGCACAGAAATGACAACGTGACAGATAAAGACAAACGTTCTATAAACCTATTTTAGCTAAAATAGAGATAAAATAGGATTATGAATAAGGGGGTTAGTCCGTAACAGAGAATCGAGGACAACTTGGCACTTAAGGGGACTACATGACCTAAAGCGCAGTCACTGTCGATGTCGGACTGCATAGAAAAAAAGAGAAGCGCGATGACACAACGCTGGTAATTTATTGCAAAATATAAAGCAATTATCTACATATTTACAAAAAATCTATTGTTTGGACTAAAAAATTAAAATTGCTTTGGTATGGTGCTTGTAGAATAATCTGACAAAAATCAGAATGTATGTATATTAGTACGGTATGGTTTTATTGTAAAAAGAAAGATTTTAGCGGTATCTTCGTGATTTTTTCTATCGTATCAAATTAGTTTTGTTATGTTTTCAACACATTATCTACCTACCATATATCCTGAAGAATATCATATATTTTTCTGATTTTGGTTACTGTAGTCGATCATTTATACTTTTAGTCATTACAAAACTTGCGTTTTTTGCGTTTAGGTCCTGTAATCCCCTTAAGGAAAGTTTTCGCCATTATCTGATGAGGTCTTGATTCTTCATGCATTGTTGGATAAAAAATATTGCTACCTATCACATTGTCGCGTTTCGTGTATGAGGTGCAATAAATTGTAATTTTCTTCTGTTTGACATCGTCACCACATTTTGGTTAGATCACTGAAGGTTTTTTTGCATTTTTTACATACAATTGTGTATATTTAAAAAATATTTAGATTATATTTTTTATATCTTGTATCCGAAACGTTTGACAAAACTGTCAAAAATTCAAAATTATTCCTCGAACAGTATAATCAGATGATTGAAAAATCAGCCCTCAATCATTACTAATTAGGCCTGTTATCTTTCTTATGCTTGTTCCCCTAGATTTTTATATTACTTACTCCTGATTTTTGTACTGATCTGAACAGCTACCTCTACACTCAATTTAGTGTTTCATCTAGCTATTTATTATCCAGTGAATAGTTAGGAATCGCTTTCCGACTTAATTCTGTCTTACCTGACCTACTATCAGGCAAATGAGTTGTAGTGTGCACGACTTTCAAGCCACAACGTTCAAGTTCGTTCCAATTCACCTTTAAGGTGCAAAGTTCACTAAAGGAATTCATTTCTTATTTATAGTGTTGTTTACGTCGGCGGAAACAAAACAAAATGGTGGCCGTCTCGTCTACCTGCCGTCGAGGCGCGTTCCTTAACTTCTATGCCCTTCTCGGAATTCTATTTTAAATTAGTTTGTTTTGTTACCTAAATACGTGTATGTTTTGTAGTACGTACCTATATGCCAGCGAATACCAGAGGTTGTGTTTTTCTTTATTTTTCATGCTTCTTGTAGGACTTAGGATCTTTTAAAATGTAATGCAAATGCAAATGTAGCTGTATCTACAGGATCAAATAAAATGATCTAGTGAAACTCAGCAGACGTGATAAGTATCGATATCTAAACACGATAAAATGAAAATAATAAAGATTTGGTGTGTTGTCGATCCATGGCTACAACAATTATGTTCACTGCCAGTGAAGGATCAGAGCTGCACTCCTGGGGTGGCAATAATAATTATGTTAACACCTCGCATATATGTGCAAGTGCATACACACATAATTGAAATTAGATTTTTTTAGTAAAATGTATACGTTTAGATCCGACCTAATGCCATCGGACGTATTTACTAAGAAAAATGACACTTTTTAGGGTTCCGTAGCCAAATGGCAAAAAACGGAACCCTTATGGATTCGTCATGTCTGTCTGTCTGTCTGTCTGTCTGTCCGTCCGTCCGTATGTCACAGCCACTTTTTTCCGAAACTATAAGAACTATACTGTTGAAACTGGTAAAAATGGTGTTGAAAATGGTAAGTAGATGTATTCTGTGAACCGCAGTAAGATTTTCACACAAAAATAGAAAAAAAACAATAAATTTTGGGGTTCCCCATACTTACAACTGAAACTACAAAAATTTTTTTTCATCAAACCTGCACGTGTGGGGTATCTATGGATAGGTCTTCAAAAATGATATTGAGGTTTCTAATATCATTTTTTTCTGAACTGAATAGTTTGCGCGAGAGACACTTCCAAAGTGGTAAAATGTGTGTCCCCCCCCCTCTAACTTCTAAAATAAGAGAATGATAAAATTAAAAAAATATATATAATGTACATTACCATGTAAACTTCCACCGAAAATTGGTTTGAACGAGATCTAGTAATTAGTTTTTTTTTAATACGTCATAAATCGAAAACCGCAATTTACCTTTCACAAAGTTACAACGAACTACAAGAACTTTTATATTATGTTACTTGCTGCTACGGAACCCTTCATGGGCGAGTCCGACTCGCACTTGGCCGGTTTTTTGATATTGAACTTTTAAGTCCTACCGTGGTTGAATAAAAATGTTACTTTTTGTTCCGGAAGAAGCTTTTCGGGTTGATTTTTTTATGGAAAACGTGCTCTTTTTGATCTTTATCATTGCAGATTCGGATAAAAATCAACCGTATGAGCCGGATTAAAAAAAAAAACAAGAATAGCCAAATACGTAAATGACACCTTTTGTTCCTAACCTCCTCATATGCAAACGACGTATGGCAGAAGAAGATTGGAAGATTCCAGAAGTCTGCTCAACCGAGACGCGCACACGACGCGACAGCACGCTTCTTTTCTCGAATTACGAATTACTTTATGTAGACGAATTACTTTAATAACATAACATAATCAGCCTATAATGTTCCCACTGCTGGGACACAGGCCTCCTGTCTGTGAGAGGGGAGAATTTCTGTAATATGTTAAATTAATTATATTATATATTATTTTTATTGAGGAACCGCTATTATTATTTATTTCCATCTATCGCCCCACAACGAGTATCATTGCCTTCACAAATAGGTACCTACTTTTTTATCCCGATAGGATAATTTCCGAAGGACACCCGGCCGCGCGGGCGTAGTCATGGGCAAAACTCGTAAAATATAATATTTACAGCAATTGCACTGGCTTACATTTTCCCTACTTATTGGTTTGGTGCAAATATAAACAGTAATTGAAAGAAGAAAAAAGCGAACGTCTCGCATCGTTTTTTATTATTATTTCATGAGTAAAAAGTGGACGCCATTTACTTTTTGCTCGCCAAAAAATCGGTCAATATAAGCTTGAGCGTTTGTGCCAAAATTCTACTTTGATACGAAAGCCTGTTCGTAAACACTTAATATGTTAAATGCTAGCCGTCTAAAATGATTTAATGACGCCTAAAATGCTGATGTATTAGTTTATTTTTGGAGACTAAATAATATACGATTTCTATATTTAAATCTTTGCCCTACTAACTTCTTTTTCCAAATACTCTCGAAAAAGCCGAAATACTCTTTTCTACTACTACTGCTCCGTTGGTATCATGGTTGCAAGCGTGACTGCTGAGCGTGGGGTCCTGAGTTCGATTCTCAGGTCAAGCAATGTGTTATTGGGTTTTTTCATTAGGATATTTTTAGTAACAGCCCGCAGTGTGGTAGTTGGCGGTGTGATACCCCGTGGCTCGGGAAGCACGTTAAGGGTCTCCCCACATTTATCGACGCGGAATCGGCTTAAGCCGAGTGCGTATCACCACAATACTCGACTTATCGCCGAGCTAATAGGCAAACGGCTCGTTTCGCCGTCGGTCGGCGTCGCGACGCGTCGTCTGAGCCGAGCCGATGCGAATGGTATTAGTAGAATAGAATAGAATATTTATTTGCGTAAAACATGGTATACAAGGGTGTTAAATACAAATTGAAGCACAAGCATGTTTAGCTAGGATACAACATAGCATGCAAAATTTTAAAGACAAGTTAAAAAATATATCAACATTTTTTATCCACAAATTCTTTTATACTATAAAAACTACACTCGAGTAACCACTTATGAAATTTAATTTTAAATAGTTTTGTATTTAAAGCCTTGAAATGCCTTGGTATTTTATTGTAAATGCACACACACATTGCCAAGCAGTTACTATTGTATTTAGACAGTCTAGGCAAATCATTTAACACTAGTTTATATGGATCTCGTCGGTTCCGAGGATTGACATCATTTGCAGTCTTAAATAGTTGCTTATTTTTCATGACAAACACACATATTTCGTAAATGTAAAGCGACGGTAACGGTAACAAACCAAGTTTTTTAAATATTGGTCGACATGAGTCGTCGGGCTTAAGTCCACAAATTGCTCTCATGCACTTTTTTTGAGCGATGAATGCTCTTTGGAAGTCAGTGCTGTTACCCCACATTATTAGTCCATAACGTAACAACGATTCAACGTACGCGTGGTATGACATTACAGCAGTTTTTATATTAGTTACATTTTTTACTTGTTTTAATGCATAAACAAATTTATTAATTTTAGTGCTAACATTGTCTATGTGATCTTTCCAGTTAATGTCTTTATCTAATATTACACCTAAAAATTTGGTACGCGTTACTTCATTGATTTTATTAATATTGAGTTTAATGTCATTTTTGGGATTATTTGATCGATTAAATTGGATGTAAACGGATTTGTCTAAATTTATCATCAAATGGTTAATGTCAAGCCAATGCAATAATTTGTCAATTGTATTATTAATGTCAAGTTCATGTTCTGAAATGGTATTTAGGTAATGTGTATGTAAATGTAATGGTATAAATGAGGAATAATATTGGGCCTAGCACACTTCCCTGTGGAACGCCATATTTATTATGTTTATATTCCGATGAATAGGATATTATTACATTATTTTCATTTTTTTTATTGATGATGACACATTGTTTTCTATTGCTTAAATAGGACGACAGCCACTGAAGTGCCGGTCCTCTAATACCAACAGCTTCCAGTTTTTGTAGCAATATGTCATGTGACACCAGATCGAAGGCTTTCGATAGATCAAAAAAGAGGCCTGTAGTTATATAATTATTATTAATATTTGAAAGTATAGCTTGCATGAGGGAAAAAATAGCTAACGATGTGGACTTGTTCTTTTGGAATCCAAACTGCTGGTCACTTATAATATGAAATTTATTGCAAAACTCGGTTAACCTTTTAAACATACATTTTTCAAAAATTTTCGACAATATGGGTATAAGAGTTATAGGTCGGTAATTGTTGATGTCACCTTTATCTCCCTTCTTGAATAAGGGCTTTATTAAAGACAGTTTTAATTTTTCAGGAAAGGTGCCTTGTGAGAATGACATGTTTATTAAATGCGTCAGAATACCAGTCAGTTCGTTGCAGCATGCTTTGACGATTTTTGTGTTGATCTCATCATAGCCCTCCGACCTAGTGTTGGACAGAGACATTATTTCCTGTCTTACCTCGTTAACCTCCATTGGTCTAAGAAACATAGAGTTGACACACGTACTTTTGATGCGGTTTTGATTTGTGCTTTTTTCCTCTTGTACATGCGTTAATTTAACATAATTGTTATTAAATATAGTTGCCATTTGTACAGGGTCTGTAATTATTGTTTCATTGAATTTAATACTGTCTATGTTGTCTTTGTGAGTGTTACTGTTTATTTCGGTTTTAATGACATTCCATGTGGCTTTACACTTGTTATCATGATTATGAATATATTTTATATTTGCACTCTTTTTTGAATTATAAATGCATTTATTTAGCAGACTGGAGTAGCTTTTATATTTAGTTTTATTAATTAAATTTTTATTTTTATAATATCCATACCGTAGCTTCCGTTTAGTTTTACAACTTTGTCTCAAACCTTTACTTATCCATTTTTGTTTATTTTCCTTATTAGGATTGATTTTAACTCTTACTTTAGGAAAACAGAGACCATACAACAGACACAATAGCTCATGAAAATCATTGAATGCACAGTTAGTGTCAGTTTTGAGATAAATATCGGACCAAGAAAGATTTTCCAGACATTCTTTAAATTTTCGAATGTTGTCTATGTTATAGTCTCTTTTATAAATATAGTATATTGTTGATTTCTCTGGCTTCTTTTTGATTGGAAAGCTTAACATTTGTGCTGTGTCGTGATCAGACAGATACAGGGGCAGTACAGTGGCAGTTGCGTTGGCTATATTACTTAAAATATGGTCAATACAAGTCAATTTGCGAGTTGGTACAGTAATGTGTATTTTTAAATTATGATTATTAGATAAATCTTGCAATCCATTTGAGATGTTACCTTTTTTAAGAGTATCTATGTTTAAATCACCGGCCACAACTATATTTATTTTAGACTTATATTTATTTGACAAATCGTGCAAAAAATTGTGTAATTTTGTCAAAAACAGATTAGGATCAGATTGTGGTGTTCTATAAACACATATTACTATTAATTTATTATTAATAATTTCTATGCCACAAGCTTCAAACGTGTTTTGAGTTGCGTAGTTTTTCACAAATGAGAGCTCTTTATAAAGTAAACCCAATTTCACTAATATGCATGTGCCACCTCTTTTCTTTTCTCTACAGTAGTTGGTAGCCAACTGATAGTTGCAGATTTTCACATAATTTTCATAACCTTTTTAGTACCACCCTTATTACGTAGACATAAGGCCTTTTTGACCGGTGTTAGCCGATTCCGCGTCGATAAATGTGGGAAGACCCTAAGCCGTTGGTCCTGCGCCTGATCTCTCTCCGGTCGTGTCGGATTGCCGTCCCATCGGACTATGAGAGTGAGGGAAGAGAGAGTGCATCTGTCTGCGCACACACTTATGCACAAAATTTCTCCCGCGCTAAAAGCTAGACTCCGTCACTTAAGATTAGCCACCAAGCCTTACATACGGTCAGGAAGACTAGGACTATTATGTGGTTGCATATTCGACGGAAGAAGTCATAAAATCCCTTCTTCTTGTTAGTTACATCATAGGTACTTACCTACCTAGATAGGAGGACTCTTAACATTAGGTCTTCTGTTTCTGCGTACCTGAGATGGAAACAAACAGGACAATAACGGATCCAGGGGGCTAAGGGGCTCAAGCCCTCCAAAATCTGGGTCCACCCCCGACAAATCCCGTCACTTTTCCCTAAATGTTCATTAGAAAACCAGCATCATTAATGCTGAAATGAACCTTTTTGGCGCAGCCGCGAGCCACTACTGTTGCCTGAAACTTTTTTTTTTTTATTAATATTGTATTTCACGAACTGTGTCCAAATAAACATTTTTCTTTCTTTCTTTTTCTTTAATTAAACTTTCTCTCTCATAATTGGAAAAAAATAACTCTTTGGAAGGAGCTATGGAGAGAAAAAGAACATCTCCATACAGCAGCGGAGGCGCACAAAGAAACCAATGAGTTTTTCCCAAATACATATAACAAATACTAAACCGCGACTTCGTCCGCGTGAAATTTATTGTTCCCCCGATCCACCCCGTCGCATCGCATCGCCTACCCGCACTATTACCTACTTGGCTTTTGCTTAGAGTTCTTTCCGACTTCTTTTGTTTTTCTCCGCTCCTAAGGGTCGTCACGTGATGTAAAGCCTTCCTCAAGAATTGGGCTATCAAATGTGAAAAGATTTTTTCAAACCCGACTGGTAGTTAAAGAGATTAGCGCATTCAAAGACAAACAAACAAACACTTCTGCTTTATTATTAGTATAGATGTAGATTTTACATCATCATCTGCCTAGCCTTTTCCCAACTATATTGGGGTCGGCGTCCAGTCTAACCGGATGCAGCTGAATACCAGTATTTAACATGGAGCGACTGCCTATCTGACCTCCACCACCCGTTTACAGGGTAATACGCTACCTCTAGGTAAGACCGGTTGTCAGACGTTCGGGCTTCTGATAACCCGTAACGACTGTCAAAGATCCACGAATGACAGCCGGCTAACCGAGGCACAGAGGGGTCTCGGTATGTAAACATGGTCACCCATCCACAGAGCAACCGCGGCAAGCGTAGCTTAACCTGATCGATCGACCTGAACGGCTGTTATTATTTAGCCACGGACCCCTCAGCCATGTAGATTTTACATATCATCGTTAAATTACCAGAATCATTAGTTTGTAGTGTAGTGCTCAGCTGTTTCTATTCGCTTAAATGAACAAAATAGGTCTATAAAGATGGAGACTGGGATGAATTAAGTGCCCGTTACCCCTAAATCCTTTTTTGTATGAATGGTCAAAGATCAAATCCTACTCTGCGTCCAACACACGATCAATCTCAATCTGAATCATTTTGAAGGTTACTGCTAATCCATTGCTTCATATATTCGAAAAACTTGTCTGCTCAACAACGTACATAACGCAATGAACGTTGTCGATCTGTCAAAATGAAAGCCATGCCTACTGATAGTGTGTTACGCAATTACCCCGCTGATACTGATGGGTTTTCTTTTGTTCTACGTGTAATCATTCTTTCAAATTGTTCTGAGATATACGTATAACTGCTGCCTTATCTCCCATAATAAATAATACTTGTCTGCATTGTACGGCGTAATCAAGGCAGCCTTATTAGCATTTGTTAAAATATATTGTTCGAGGTTGCTACACCGGATAAACGTAAAACATGTTACAATATCAGACACGAAATACCATTATGAAACAATCATTTATGATAGCAATCAGATATTATTATGTAAAATTAGAAATATACTGAAAATGCAAAAAATACTGTTTGACCTCGTGATTTTATTTAGATTAGATATGTCAATGGCATTTGACTGTTATTGTCAATTTTCATTTATGACTAGCTGTGCCCGCGACTTTGCGTGCATGTCGGAAAACTTTAATGTAAATTTCTCTAAATTAAAAGCCTAAGTTATACCTTATAACATCAGCTATCTGCCAGTGAAAGTTTCGTCCAAATCGGTCCAGTCGTTTCGGAGATTAGCCGGAAAAAACGGAAAAATTAAAAAAAAAATTGTCTGTACCGATCATACACGAAATATTTTAAGAGAAACATACATATCAGGGTGAATTTTTCAAGTGGGCGTGGATGGCCAAATCCAAAACTATGAGGACTCGCGAAAAGTACTCAAAGGAGTCGCGGGCTCGATTTTGATGAAAACCAAAACTGCATCATTGGATTTTTGAAAAATCAATATTTCTAGCCAGGAAACGAACCTGTTGATTTTGAAAAAAAAAACACGCTGTATTATTACACTATTCGATAGTGTTGCTAATAAGGATCGAATTCTGGGAAGTAATGACATACGGCAAACTAAATGAAAGAGCTCATTTTTAACAAAATACTTTTTTATTTTTCTTATGTTACCTACCTCATCATCCTCTGCCTAGCCTTTTCCCAACTATGTTGGGGTCGGCTTTCAGTCTAACGGGATGCAGCTGAATACCAGTATTTTACATGGACCGACTGCCTATCTGACCTCCACAACCCAGTTACTGGGTAATACGATACCCCTTCCCCTTAGTAAGACTGGTTGTCAGACCTTCGAGCTTCTGACTAAACGTAACGACTGTCAAAGATCCAGGAATGACAGCCGGGACCAACGGCTTAACGTGCTTTCCGAGGCATGGAGCCCCTCTCGGTATGTAAAGATGGTCACCCATCCACAGACCAACCGCGCCAAGCGTAGCTTAACCTGATGAATTGACCTGTGCGGCTGTTATTATTTAGCCGGGCCCGGGTTATGTTACCTACCTACTAAACCTTAACTGATTAATTGTTCAAAATTATGACCATTGTTTTCAATACATAGCTGGATTCGACGTCTCAAGGATTGTACTGCATTCACAATTACAATATTATTGATTCCATTAGAATATTTTCCAAAGATCGTAATAGAAATTTTAATTTAGAACATAATGTTGTGAAGGTGACTGCGCTGCGGGTGTGTTAAAAAATATTGAGCATCATTTCGAACAAGTTACGTAATGTAGGTATGAATACTTTAAAATAAGAAGAATTTTATTAAAATTCAACATTTTCCTTAAGTTTGCCGTATGTCATTACTTCCCAGAATTTGATCCTTATTAGCAACACTATCGAATGGTGTAATAATACAGCGTGTATTTTTTTTTTCAAAATCAACAGGTTCGATTCCTGGCTAGAAATATTGATTTTTCAAAAATCCAATGATGCAGTTTTAGTTTTCATCAAAATCGAGCCCGCGACTCCTTTGAGTACTTTTCGCTAGTCCTCATAGTTTAGAATGTGGCCATCCACGCCCACTTGGAAAATTCACCCTGTATAGGTAGTAAAGAAGCCATAGCAACGATTTTTTTTTAATTTTTTTTTTACCTTATTCTTATAATTTTAAAATTACTTGAGACATTTTGCATGTAGGTATACAATCTTTACTTCGCTTCAATGACAATAAATACTACGTAAACTCTAGCGTAATGGATGTGAAAACAATTAGTGATAACAATTACCTGCATGTTAAAACTTTGTTTCTCATTAAGTGATTATGTAAATCTCTGAAAAATAAATGATATTTTAAGCCGTAAAATAAGGAGCTAGTATTTAGGTATAAAGCACGTGTCAATTTTTTTTTTGTGTTCTTAAAACAATTTTGTTTTTCATTTCTATGGCTTCTTTACGACCTACAGGGTGTATATCTCAAAATATTTTATTACGTATGTAATTTAATATGCACTTAGTAAAAAGACTGTTATTTTGACATTAGGTACAAACAGACCCCAATTTCATTTATTTGTATAGATAACTAGGCTGTAAATGTGATGCTTGGATTTGAACTAAGGCAAGCCGCTTGCCTGGCTTCCACAATAATCCCCGCTGCTTACAGTGAGGAGATGAAACTAGTGAGGAAACCTAAGACGCTGACAAACTGAAGTCATCATCTGCCTAGCCTTTTCCCAACTATGTTGGGGTTGGCTTCCAGTCTAACCGTATGCAGCTGAATTAACTGAATACCAATATTTTACATGGAGCGACTGCCTATCTGACCTCCACAACCCAGTTACTGGGTAATATGATACCCCTTGCCACGCTGACCAACCGAAGTGCTGAAAAGAAACAGGATCATAGCTTACGTCGCGACCACAAAATTAAAACTATTATTTCCTTTAAATATGTTATTTTCTAATCAAAATTACGTCTAAAAATAAAACTTAAAAAAACAATCTTACGATACAGAATTTAATAAATCAACCGAAAACCGTTTTCCACCAGCTTTTGTTCTCATTACTTCTAGTAATTGGGGGGCTGGATGTAGGTGGCTCCGTAATCATCTGGGTCGTAATCGGTTGGTTTGCAGGGTGAATGGGTTGGTTTGAAGGTTGAATAGGTTGGTTTGTTTGCTGGATCGGTTGGCCGTAGACGGGTTGGTTACTAATTGGTTGATTCGGCTGAGCGTATATCGGTTGGTTCGTGGGTTGAATCGGCTGAGCGTATATCGGTTGGTTCGATGGTTGAATCGGCTGAGCGTATATCGGTTGGTTCGTTGGTTGAATCGGCTGAGCGTGTATTGGTTGGTTCGTCAGCGAAATCGGCTGACTGTTCACAGGTTGCTTTACGTTTTCTATGGGCTGGATAGGAACTTGTTGTTGAATAGGAATCGACTGGCTATAAGGACCTGATGTCGGATTTGGGATCGGCTGGGGTTTAACAGTATCCTGACCTGAAATAAAAGCTTTCGTTTTGAAATGTGGACAATACGAATTGAATACTGGGTTGGTCTGCAATATTTATTGAAGCTTCACCATTCATATTTGAAACAAAACGCCCACAAAGTGATCCTATGGGGTAATTGCGTAACACACTATCAGTAGCAATGGGTTTCATTTTGACAGTTCAACAAGATTCATTGCGTTATTTACGTTGTTGAGCAGACAATTTTTTTGATCATTTGAAGCAATGGATTAGCAATATCCTTCAAAACGATTCAGATTGTGATTTGATTGTGTGTTACGCGCGTAGTGTTGGAAGGCCTCCCACAAGGTGGACCGACGACCTTGTGAAGGCCGCAGGAACCCGTTGGATGCAAGAAGCACAGAACTGGTCGAAATGGAGGTGCTTGGGGGAGGCCTATGTCTAGCAGTGGACGTCTTTCGGCTGAAATGATGAGTGTGTTACGCAATTAGGGTGCTGTTTCTAACACTTAGAATTACTTAGCGAGTACTTTATAAAACTCCACTCATTTGTTTTAACTTTTAGAATATTAAAGAAACCCCTTTCGGCTCCGTTCGCCTGTCGTTGTATCCGATCAAATCCTTTCGGCTGTCGTCCAAATTTTTCTTTTTCTCTGCTGTGTGTTATGATTATTTTCTTCTTCTTCTAATACAATAACCAACAATAAAACGTAAACTTCAACCATTTTCAAAAATTAGAACACGTCAACACGGTGGGAATGAAACTATTTGACTAGACGCAGAAACGGATAACGTTCGCAAGCGACGGTGTACGGAGGCGATCGTATGCGTCGACATGCTACCGGACGCGATCGGCTGTCGCCGCATCCGTTCGTATCCTTTCCGATCCGATGCGATGCGAGCCGTTTGGTGGAAATCATCCTTAATACGGAGTGAAAATTTCTATGGAAGTTTGTCATTTTGCCGATGGTAAATCACATCGCCATCAGGTAGGTACACGGCTTGTCCTAAAATAAGAAAATAAAGATTTCAGATAGTTACCATTGTTACCAAACTTATTATGAACATCAATTAACTCGGTGGGCTCCTCAATCTTTCCTTCAAACAGCATCACTCCTTTTTCATTATCCCAAATGAAGAACAGGAAAGGTCTGTCAATTTTCAGGTTGACGAAGCTGTTGATGAGTGGAACCACCATGCCGGCAGTGGCTGCAGCGGCCAATGTGCCTTTCTCGTCAACTTGCATGTACACTTTGTGGAAGACGCTGTTTAGGTGACCTGAGGCTCTGGGGTCTGCGAAGATGCCTGAGACGTTTGCGGCAGGGGAGAATAGAGTTGTGATGCCTATCTGGAAGGTTAAGAAATAATAAGATGAAATAAAATAATAATAGTATTTGAATTATGATATATTATTGATTCCAATCAAATAAAAAAACAAGCAGCCTGTTCCCTACAGCACATCGACACAATTGACACGTACAGACGCCAGCACATCAAGCTACTCGAAACTCTCAAATTTTCCCAAACAATTTTGAACCTTACGCTTTAGCGATAAAGGAGAAAATCTATGAAAGAAATTTGACAGAATGAATTAGCTTGATGTGCGCCGCGTCTGTACATAAATTGCAATGTAGAACGTTTTTATTTGAATTCTTTGTGTAAATGGTCGCAAGCTTATAAACGCGGCTACGGACAACGACTAGAGAGCGACGATTTTTCGAGCGAGAGGTAGTTAAGTGCTGCGAATATAATATTATATTTGTCACCCTCTAAATATATACTTAAATGTATAATGTGGGAGAAAAGTTACGTTACTCTAATAATTTAAATTTGTAATTTTTTTTTTTTAAAAACATAGTTAATTTTGTTTTAGTATACATTTTGTTTGCTGTTGTCCATTATCAGACACTAAACACCGTTCTCCGTTGCACGTTTGTAGAAGAAAGGCAATGGTTCTAACGAGGTGTTGTAGTCAAGGGTTTTGCAACAACATTCACTATCTCCAAATCTTACATTAGACAAACACTTACATCTTTCAGCACTGACACCATATCGTTACTGTACTCAACAGTGAACTTGGGCATGGTAAGGATGACGTCAGACGGCTGGAGCATCCTAGATATCTGCAGTAAGCCAATGTAGGGCAGGTCACGGATGAGAGCCACCCCAGCGTCACGATCTTGGGGAACTAGCAGGATCATTGAGTAGCGTTTACCCTGGAAAGGAAAGCATTTGTTTTTCATTATTAAAACTAAAATAATGCTTGATAATTAATAATGAAAAAGAAAAATACCTAAACCTTATAGGATGACTTCGTAGTCCGTTCGTCTGTCTGTCTGTTAGTCTGTCAAGACCCTTTTCCTTAGGAACGCGTTGTGGCTTCGTTTTTTGTAATAAGGTTTCAAGCATAACGTTAGTAGGTAATAAATGAATCAGTCTACAATTGAGATTAATAAAAAAAAAGACTTAAACAACTTGAATCATGTGTGAGTCACAAATGACGAGACGAGACGAACGAAATTGTAATATAATAATATGACTACCCATTGACTACGTAACGCAAGATTTAAACGATATTATTTTCGCAAGACTTCCTGCACCCTAATTGCGTGATGTTGCTAATCCATTACTTCATGTGTTCGAAAAATTTCTCTGTTGAACAATGTAAACAACGCAATGTACGTTGTTGAACTGTCAAAATGAAACCCATTGCTACTGATACGTGTTACGCAATTAAGTAAGTACCCCGCTGGTTGACTAGCGTAACTAAGAATCTCAATTCAATTAGTTCGTAGAAATAATACTTAAATATTTCTAGATAAGTAAGCTTTGATAATAAAATTCTAAAGTAAGGTATGCATGTTTTACCTCTAGTTTCTAGCATACATTGCATGCATAAGATGCATAATAATTGCTATTGTACATCCATACTAATATTATGAATTCGAAAGTAACTCTGTCTGTCTGTCTGTATGTTACCTTTTCACGCCTAAACCGCTAAACCGATTTCGATGAAATTTGGTATAGAGATAGTTTGAGTCCCAGGAAAGGATATAGGATAGTTTTTATCCCGATATTCCCACGGAATCGAAACTTACGCGGGTGAAACCGCGGGGCGCAGCTAGTGATTCATAAATAAACAGAAGTCTACCTTGAAAACAAACTTCCACTTACGACAATGAGTCAATGACAGCTGGAATTTCTTCCAAGAGTTCATTAACTTTATGAGTAAAGTTAATACGTGGTCTTAGGCCCTTTGTACACACACGTTTTTCTTGTCGTGAAAAACTACTGTTTATTCGCCGTGTGCAGGCACGGTCGACAGTGTTGTATGGATCACTAAGGAAGCTTGTTGATAGACACGTTTTTTCTAGGGCGTGGTATACAGGATGTTACAGAAAGGGTATATCAATACAAACGGGTTGAAGAGTGTATCTGGTCTAGAATCTCTGTACAAAATTTCAGCTTAAAAGCATTAACTTTGAAAATGCTTAATATTTTTTTATTTCGACATCACGGCGCTGCACTGGCGCGCGGTGGCGTGATGTGCGTGTACTAGGCGCACTGACACACTACAAATGGATAATGACCCTCGTAGTGCGGTGACACGTTTTTTATGATTTCAATTTAATAAACTATCGAAATAAAAAAATATTAAGCATTTTCAAAGTTACTGCTTTTGAGCTGAAATTTTGTACAGAGATTCTAGACCAGATACACTCTTCAACCTGTTTGTATTGATATACCCTTTCTGTAACACCCTGTATACGCCGTACTGTAAAGATACATTACACCCATACATTATTTTTTTTGTATTTTGTGTTTCAGGAACTGTGTCCAAATAAACATTTTTCCTTTCTTTCTTTCTAAAGAACCCGTGCCGTGTATAAAGGGCCATAACATTAAGATATGTATTTGGAATTCATTTAAATATGGTTCAGCCATTATGGTTTTCTATTCCAAATCAGATAATTAATCTTATATACCTGGTCTAAGTTGATTGGTTTTAAAGTACTGGAAAATCCGGAACCTAAATTATAATTATGGTCGATGTCATAGAATCTATTTTTGTATTGATATACTAATAATAAAGCTGAAGAGTTTGTTTGTTTAAACGCACTAAAATCTGGAACTACCAGTCGGATTTGAAAAATTATTTTTGCATGTTAGACCAATTCTTGAGGAAGGGACACAGCGTATTTGTGTACACTTGTTTACCACAAGTAAAGCGCGCGTCGTTTCGTGACATAAAATACTGTACACTAGGTTACGTCTATCACAGCGGGCTGGCAGTGTCTAGCGACGGCATTATTGGTAAAATTCGTGACGCCTAAAGTGCGTTCAGCGCGCTACTGTCAGGAACCGTCTACAAAGCCGTCATTTTCTATACGTCATTAATATCGCAGTACAAGTAAACGGTGACTATACTTATTTGAATTAGGAATTTGAGATAATTTTCAAGTTATGGAACAACAAACTGAATGTCATACTTAACAATGTTCAAATTGTTATACAGGATGAAATTGAATAGGTGCGACAAATTAAAATATCTAATTCAACGTGTTATAAAGTAAATTTAGAGTATGTCACTAAGGAAAGGGATGCACTGCACAACGTGCGCGTAGGCGAGCGTTTGGCAACGTCATCGCGCGCCCTTTTTTTTCGTATGAACGGTCAAAATTAGGTACCCAAATACCGCTAGTTCAACGCGTTGCCAACTTGCTTCCCCTGTTCCTTATAACCCTACTGATGTATCTCCACTGGTAGAGATACTTGGAGATTTTTTCTAATTATCGCTACCGGGCTAGGGATATATGGAACTTTGTGCTCCATATCGTGGCTACTTGAAGGCGATAACTTAGTTTGCACTGTCTAAAGCGATAATTACATGATTTTTTTCAAGAATTTAGATTTGGGAAATGTCAATTTATACCGCAAAACGGGGCTACTTTGACTTCCAGGGTTACTTTGACAGATTTTGGGGCTACTTTGACAGAGCGCCAAAATCGGTTTTCACGTGTGCTCAGCAAGTGTGCGTGACCTCGAGTAATATTGCGCGAGGCGCAATACATACCAAGACCCCTCCGTGCCTCGGACAACACGTTAAGCCATTGATCCCGACTGTCATTCGTGGATCTTTGACAGTCGTTACGGGTCGTCAGAAGCCCGAAAGTCTGACAACCAGTCTTGCCAAGGGGTTTCGTATTACCCATTAACTGGGTTGTGGAGGTCAGATAGGCAGTCGCTCCATGTAAAATACTGGTACTCAGCTGCATCCGGTTAGCCTGGAAACCGACCCCAACATAGTTGTTACCTAAGTATCTTGTTTAAATTGATCTCAACTGTATTAATTATTACTAAGAGACTGATTTTAAGTGACTATCTTTGACGTCAGTTGCATTTCAATGCCCTGTCAAAGAAACCCCACTTCTGGGGTTACTTTGACATTGATTAAATTAAAAAAAGTAGGGAGTTAGGGGGGTGGTAGGTTTTAAATTTGCCATAGATCTGATAACCAAAGGACACATTGTTCTGTTGGCGTAAAAAAAAGTGATAATCGAGCCGTAAAAAAAAAGTTACAATCCAAAAACCTCCAAAACCTGTTCAAAGTAGCCCCGTTTTACGGTAATGATTATGTAACAGTTACTGCACCTCCTATTTCAATGTGTCGCAAGTTTTCAATTTCATCCTGTATATATATGTGTAAGTTGTTAGTTGTGTAAATTATTGTAAAAAATATGTACTTAAGCCAATAAACATATATTCAATCAATTCTTTATTTTTACCTCGTATGGCAGTTCCACAGCGTGTGCTCTCAGGTTCTCCACATAAGCGTAATTGAGTTCTGCGTCCAACTCCATCATGGCGACGTTCCTACAAACACCGTCTTTGAAGAAACAGTCAGCATGCGTCAGCTTAGGTTCGAACTCGTGTAGCCAGGTGCCCTTGAAGTACAACGCGTTTGTCACTAACAGCTCCGTTTGTGGAGATATATGTGCTGGAATGTTGTAAAAGATGAGGATAATGAGAGAAAATATACAAAACTTCTTCAAAATTCTCTGAGAGATTTCCATTCATATTTCCATAATTAATATTAACATGGGTATTTTTTCCTTCTTTGTCTAGTAATATGGTCTATCGAGTCATTAGTGGCTCAGCACTTCTTTCTTTCAGTTTTAATAACTTACGTCTGAAGACGTTTCGAAGAATTGAACCCAGGACCCCACGCTCAGCAGGCAAGTGTTATTTGGATTTTTCCATTAGGAATTTCTTAGTAACAGCCCGGAATTTGGATGTTGGCGGTGTAATACTCCCGTGCCTCCGAAATCACCTAGAGCCCTTGGTCCTGCGCCTGATCTCTGGTCCGTCTTGTCGGATTGCGTGCCGTCCCATCGGTTTATGAGAGTGAGGGAAGCGAGTGCACCTGTGTCTGCGCACACACTTGTGCACTATAATATCTAGCTCCCGCGCCGAAGGCTCCGTTGAGATAGCCCGCCATAGCCGAAATACGGTCTGGGGGACTATTATTATAATCTTGCGCAAATAGACTGGCAGCCTTGATATGTGTGAAGCACTCCAAGTCCAGTGTGCTTGCTTCACATAGATAGATCAGATTAAAACCACCTCAACTTAACGCTAGAATATCAACTAGAACTTGTGTTAAATGAATGAAACCTACCTTGATCAATAACATTCGGGATGAGCCCCTTAGTCTTGCTGCTCACCCATCCGTTGATAATGTCTGCAGAAGTCCTTGGGTCATTGAAGTCCAAGTTGCTTACTTCAGAGAAATAGAGGCGTTTCGCCATCATCTCGTATTTCTTCTTGAGTTGCAACTTCTTCGACACAAACAATCCGTTTGCGCTTTGGACGGATACACTGGTTGTGTTTACCTGAAATTAATTTTGTATATACAGTATGGAAAACACATATATGCAATAAATTATACCACATACTTGTTATCGCCTTTTCTGACGATATACAAAAAATTAACGAAATCGGTCGCGAAAAAAATCTGCTGTTCCCTACATTTTGACGAGTTATGCGAATATAAATGTAGGGAGCAGCGGTTTTTTTTTCACGACCGATTTCGTGTGACCGGCAAAGATAGTACCCAATCGGATCATTTTACTCTACGGAATAAGTCATCGCAATGCTTCGTGTAAACAGCACAAGCTTGTGCTAAGCCAGGATAGCAAGCCAGGATCGAACACAGAGGTTCTAGCTTGCCATCATAGCTTTGAAAAACTAGCCTCGGGTATCCCGGGCAGGTGTAGCTTGGGTATACATTTTTATAACTGCCAATAGTTTACCTGCAAATCCTTCATAAATGCGCTCAACTGTTGTCTATAGTCATCTTTATTGGGTGTCAGTCTTAAAGCAGTCTGGATTTCTGCAGCAGTGGCCCCACGGGCACCTTCCAACAACATTGCTAGTGTTGACTTAATGCTGGCTGGAGAAACCATGACGTTGCCACTCTTTCCTTCGGCGCAATACCGAAGGAGGTCGATGTCAAAGTAGTTCAATCGTGAATTTGAAGTGCCGGAAAGACAGTCCAAACTTTGGAGTGAAGCGAAGATCAAAACTGAAATGAGGAAACAGATAAAATAAATAAACGACAGCTTCATTTGTCTGGGCTATAAACATGTCCGATTGTCTGCGAACCGTAACATTATCACATTAATGTTACTCGTATATTTTTTGGGGTCCACAAAAAAAAAATTACAAACCGAATTACAGGTCTTTATGTATATTTAGACAAAACGAGTTCTTATCATTCTCAGGCAATAAAATCAACTTCAATAGATTTGCATTCTTCGGATCAATAGCATTTCTAGGTATTTGCTGATATGTTCGTATATTCAGACCATTTTATAGTTGTTATAATGCTCAGTTAGGTCTACACAAATATAGATGCTTCTGCTGATGCCAATTTACATCATCATTGTGTCCATCAATATTTTATATTGCTTTTGTTTCTTTGGAACTTTTACAAATTAGAGCCAAGGTGTCACATTTACAAATTCGGTAATATCATCATCATCCTCCTCTTAAACGGACAGGAGAATGTTGATGATATTTTCGTATTTGTTATTATGATATTTATTATTGCCCAATTTATTTGGGTTTGGCGCAGAATGTCTTTTCTCATAGTCAAAGCATTTTTTCAAACAGGCATATAAAAAAAGCACTTTAAAACGTCAAAATTTACAATAAATAAAATAGAATTGATTCGTCGCCAAAAGGTAGTTTTTGTACGGGAGAGAAACTCCACCGTTACTCTTTTAAAATATTTTGCAATATTTTGTATACATATATGTGAAGACGATGCATCTCTCAGTATTCATCCCTTCCATGTCATGTCATCTTTCACCAACTCTTTCATCCAATCCATTCATCATTTCTTTTTTATTCCTCTAGATAGCCGGATGGCTTTAGACCTACATTCTCTTCTCACAAACCTTTACTACGAAATCTTAAATCTGCATCAACGAC
Organism: Amphipoea lucens; assembly: GCA_947508005.1. Classification (NCBI taxonomy): domain Eukaryota; kingdom Metazoa; phylum Arthropoda; class Insecta; order Lepidoptera; family Noctuidae; genus Amphipoea; species Amphipoea lucens. Next base: position 12,260,699 of record OX382378.1, on the reverse strand, counting down.
ATCACAAATGGGCTAATGATACCGGTTTCATTTCAAACTAAAATTATAAAGGTCGTTCCAAAGATATTAAATACCTATTTCCTATCTTTTATAATGAAATCATAGAATGCACATGTCATACATTTATGTATGTGACCATAAGAAATCGTTAGTTCACTATATACATACCATGGATTTTAATTACAAGGAAAAGTCCCAAGGTTGAGGTATAGTTATTAAACATATAGTTGACCTCAATTTCGAGTAAAAAGCAGCATCGATTCAATTTGTCATTCGTGAATACAGGCAAGTTAAATCACCTATTTATTAACAAAAAAAGCTACACAACAACTTCCCACTCCATGAGAATAACATCGCAGAAAAAACCCAATTTAAAGATTTTCACTTCAAAAATTTTAAAATGACTTACCAGCAGCTATTGTGGAACGCATCTTTGAAGCTTTTTGTAACTATTTACATAATAAAATAATAAAACCGATAGACGATACTGATCGACAAACCGACGACTACAAGCAAGTCGTCAAATAAACACACTGACCAACACTGACTTGGATTCCTATAGAAACCTGCAAGATACTGGTGTGACGTAAGCAAAGAGATGACTAATATATATACGACCTTTTCATTTTAAACATAAAACAAGTTATAGCTGAGGGTATTTACGTTCAATTTAAAAACTTATTTGAATCAGGTTCAGGTTTTTTTAGTTATTTTCAAAACTGGATTGTGTTTACATCCTTTCTGGTGTCTCCAAATGGGGTATTATGTATATATATGTTTTTAGTCACCGACATGATTTTTTTAGTTTTGGTAGTTGTCATAATTCAATTTTTTAAGACGTCTGCTAGTAAAAACTCAGAAGTTACATTAGAATTACATTACTTACCTTGCACAGTGTTTTAAGAAGCTTATTTTTCGGACATTGCATTTTTATTAATAAAAAACTGATAGATATAATCGTTTAAATGCAAGATTTCGTATGGATCTCCATTTAGCGAGCATGTTTAGTTTTTGTAGATTTTTTTAAATGAAAATCGTCATATTTTATATAGGAAAAAAAATAAGTACCTACTCTTAAACTAACCATTATACGCAAAAACGATGCAAAAAGCATCGATGGCGTCTCTATGCTGCATATTTTAGAGCACAAATCAACCTCGTATCTTTCGTAGATCCAGATATACAAGAGTTTTTGGTTTTAGTTTTTCTTATTTTTCCGCCATATTGGGATAAGTTGTTTCAACTGAAGTTAAGCTCTTCACTTCCCCTGTACACCACAAACATTTCTCCACAAAAGTTTGTGGGTTGTGGTTAATCTCCCGGGCTTACTGTGACTAGACATGGCATTATCCTTGTTCTTCCATTCATTTTAGAGAAAAACGTGTTGAGAGGATAGGAATAGTGGTTTCCAAAACCTGCAGAAAAAGGTTTAACTACAATTGTTGGCGGTCTTTTCGGCTTTTACCAGAATCATTTATAAAGACAGCCGATGCTGTCATTAGATTACTATTTATTAAACCTATCGCAGGGCACTGCTGGACAAGGACTTTAGCTAGTAGGCAGCATCATTCAAGCAATCATCCAGCCCATCTCAGTCTATTGCTGGATCTATGTCCTCATTATCATGTGTATCATTGGACCGCGATTGGAATAGATATAGTCCTTGGCCTATCACAACTTGCGCCACTACATCACTTCACCCAGTTCTCCATCTTCCGCATCCAGCATCTACATAATAAAAAACTTAAATTCACTGACAAACAATGCACAGTCTAAACCGCTGGGTCTAGAAGCTTCTTTTGCACAAGAGTTCCTATTACGACGAAAGTGAGCACTAAGGAGGGATTTTTGAAAATTCATCTCTTAAAGGGGTTATACAGGAGATGAATGTTTGTACGGAAGTGCGTCATTTATGCTGATGGGAAATCCCATCGGGTTCACGGTTTGGAGGAAATTTTAAAAACCCCCGACACAATCAAATACCTCTAAAGAGTAAAACTATTAAAATATGTATTGGCCCTTTAAAAAGCGTTGTTGCGTCGAGAGACGGCTAATGAAAACGCCAAACAGAACTTGGGTAACGCCAACCGAAGTTGTGGGTAGTATTTTGAACCAAGCGTCGTCGTCGTCGCGTCGGGGAATGGATAATGCAAATAGGAAGTTAACAGCAGCTATCCTTTCTACAATAGCATACATTAGGTAATTATTGCTAAAGCCCACCGAGCAATGTGCCCTGCCCACTGCCACTTAAGTTTGGCAATTCTTCGGGCTATGTCGGTTACCTTCGTTCTCCTGCGGATCTCTTCATTTCTGATTCGATCCCGCAGGGAAACTCCAAGCATAGCCCTCTCCATTGCCCTTTGGGTGACTTTCAGCCTTCTAATAAGGCCAGACAGATGGCCAGACATGATGGACAGATGGTCGATGGGGCCGAAAGGTTCTGGAGTGGCGACCGCGTACCGGAAGGCGTAGCGTTGGAAGGCCTCCCACAAGGTGGACCGACGACCTTGTGAAGGCCGCAGGAACTCGATGGATGCGAGAAGCATAAAACCGGTCGAAGTGGAGGTGCTTGGGGGAGGCCTATGTCCAGCAGTGGACGTCTTTTGGCTGAAATGATGATGATGATAATGATAAAGCCCACTCTTTCTTAGTCGAGGGTTAAATAAAACTCAAGTTTATCACAATCATTGTATATTTGCGTACATTTCCTTTAAATCCAACAAACGACATACAAATGGCACTATTCAAGTATTTCTTCTCAGATTATTGTGAGCTGTTGCCAGAACAAATTATCATAAAACATAAAGATACGCTTACATTAAATATGTTATTTTTCATCATCATCTGCCTAGCCTTTTCCCAACTATGTTGGGGTTGGCTTCCAGTCTAACCGGATGCAGCTGAATACTAGTATATTACATGGAGCGACTGCCTATGTGACCTCCACAACCCAGTGGGTAATACGATACCCCTTGGTTAGGCCGGTTGTCAGACTTTCGGGCTTCTGTCGACCCGTAGCGACTGTTAAACATCCACGAATGACAGCTGCGGCCAACGGCCTTAATGTGTCGTACGTGTCGTGACGTATGTTTATTAAATGTAAATGTATTTTATTCATTCTTAAATCTAAAGTTATTATGTTGATGAGTGTCAATTGTCATATCCGTGACCAATCTGCAGCCATCTTTCTTTTCTCTTTTAATAATGATATTGTCTTTAACGTGTTACATAATTGTAATAATTTACAATTGATCTTAAGCATTGCAATTATTATGAAAAATATCATTCATCAAACCCTATCATTAAAATTACTGTCACATTGATCATTAAATTATAGTTTGAAGGCTCCATCAGCAAGGGATGGGTCAGCCACGCGACCGGTGAACAGCAACTGTCTCGTGGCTTCATCCTGGATGAAGAACAGGAACGGTTTGTTGGCTACTACCTCAGCGTAGGCTTCCGTGTCCTCACCAAACTTGTTCACCAACTCTATTTCTGTTGAAGAGGAGAAGATTTTACAGTTACTTTTGATCGATTTTAAAGCTATCCTAGCTACATCAACCATCCACTCATCTTACTGCAAGACAAACCTCATCACCATGCTAGCCTATTTTTCCCTGTTTTGTGGCAATATTATTTAGGTCTTCGGCAAGCATGAAATATGGCAAAGATCCTGCTTGGGCTCTTAATAGGGAAAAGATTATTGTATTGGTGATATTGATTGTACATAACATACATAATCAGCCTATAATGTTCCCACTGCTGGGACACAGGCCTCCTCTCAGTGAGAGGGAGTGGGCCGTAATCCACCAGGCGGGCCCAGTGTGGGTTGGCAGATATGGATTGTCTTTTTTTTTTAATTCATCTTATTATGTTATTTTTAATAACTACTTACTATCTAATTATTTAATAAAAATAAAATTATATCCTAACTAAACTAAACTATGTATTATACAAACTAAAATATAGCCTCGAAAAATTCATCCGCAATGATATTGATTATAGCATAATACACAATTTATCATCATCATAAAACATAATTAACAAAAATAACAAGATTAAAACCTAACTTAACTAAAACTATACAAAAACTAAAATATAGCGTCGAAAAATTCATCCGCATCGCTGTCGACTGGTAATGTACCCAAGAGACTGGCGGCATTGCCACGTTGTATGGCAATGCTTAGCCTTTGGCCAAAGTAAAAACCAGCCCTTGGGTCACGGGAAGTGTCAACCAGCCGTTTTGAAATTTCGGTAAAAAGACCATGAGCACTCGGACCCCACGGCCCGAGGGTTTCAACCCCAAACGGCTCGAAAATATAATTTCCGATAAGGTTATTATATTTTCACCGCTTGAGGTTTTCCGCAGCCGCAGCAGCAGCGCCAGCACAGCATGCCGATCCAGGACAGTGGGATGGCGCAAGAGTATCGACACAAGTTGCGTCCCACACTAAAGGCCTACCCACCTTCCAAGGAAATAGAGACATACCGTCCGGTCTCTTGCCATCGTCGCGTACCAAGCCATTGGGTTCTAATACAGCTGGAACGCCGACGGTAACAAGAGCTCGTCGGATGATGTCATTAATGTTCGCGTGGCGCGCTAAGCGACCCGCACTTCGGCTGCAAGACAGGCCGTGGTGTCCGAGGCTGTTGACATCTTCGCCACAGTGACAGCGATGAGGGGAACAGCAAGGAGTGCCTAGTCGCAGGGAAGCAGCGAGGCGAAAAGTAGTGTCGTCGAACAAAGTGCCTATTAAGCTTGTGTTCAAAATATCAGAAGGCCAATTCACGTATTTAAGGTGAATGCGCACTTATAGCCCGCTTAATTCAATTTTTCTTACGTTTTTTGCAAGTTTCAGGTCAGTGTCAAGTTTTATCTTGATCAAAATATGATTCGCGACTATAACAGGTACCTACGTATTTACAGAATTATTTATCATTAATATATCTTTCTAAGTTCCTCAGTTTCTTATGGAAAAGTGCTTATGGAATAAATCTAACTTAAAGAGATATTACGAGTATTATATTTATTAAAAATTCTAATGACTATAATTCTGTAAATACATATCTATTTTAGTCGCGAATCATATTTTGATCAACATACAACCGGACAGTGACCTGCAAATTGCAAAAATCGTAAGAAAAATTGAATTTCGCGGTCTACCACTGCCCATTCACCTTAAATAGTTTAAAATCTAGTCGCAATCTTACCTCAGCGACAATCAATGTCAAAAATGTAGGGAACTTAAAGATAATTTTGACAGATTGAGACTTAGATTAAAATGCGACCATTCTTCAAATTACGGGAATAGCCCCTCTATAATCTTAGCTAATCTCTCTCTACACAAGGTTTAAAAATGTTTTCTTACGGGTGGCGGAATAGGCAACACTGCCAAGTTCATTGACCTCGATACCAGATCGCTGCAGCACCTTGGAAATCATAAGTCTCTGGTCTAACAGTTGACCACGAGCGATGCCAGGGAAGGACGCTGTTACTTCGAAAGCTGATCGGACGCCCAGCTGTAAAGATGAGAATAATTAATTAAAGTGAGAGAACATGTCTTTCGTGTACATAATACAGGGTGAAATTAAATTCATGGGCATTCTTTTAAGGGGTCATTATACTCATCATTATGAACAACTTTTACTGTGGCAACTTTTACTGTGTGACTACACTTAAAATCGCGAAAAAAAATCAGCTGTTCCTTGCATTTATGTTAACATAACTCGTCAAAATGTAGGGAAAAGGTGATTTTTTTTCGCGATTTCAGATTTGGTCCCACAGTAAAAGTTGTTCATAATGATGAATACAATGACCCCTTAAAAGGATGCCCATGAATTCAATTTCACCCTGTATATTTCGGCGCAGCAAGTGGCGCCGCCGCCGCCGCCTCGTTTTGTTACGAAGTTACTAGAATCAACGAAAAGGTCGGATAAGAGTGACACTGGCTAGTGACAGTCACTCTAGCAGAGCGTTGCATCTATGGTTGCGTGGCGGCTGTTTCTAATGACAGAGATGACGTGGGTGACAAGGGAGCCCACAGATAATACACTATAATGTACAGGACCTACTAGGGAGCCGCACCATAGAGAAGTAATGTTCATCGGCAGAGACAACTGCAGCCGCTGACACGCGTCGACGACAGCCGTTGACACTCGCCGACACGTTTACGGCGAGTGTCGACGGCTGTCGTCCTTCTCGTGTATATGAGCCCTAACAACGACGGTACCTCGTGAGTGGCTTGAAAATTTGCTATTGTAATTCGGAGTTTGAGTCAATCGTTCGTCATCGATGTGATTTCTTCCTTAAGTCGCAATATTGTACTTAAGGAAAATGTTAAGGCATCAGTCACAGAATATTAAGTATTGTTCTCATGAACTGACCAACAAGCATTGTCTGAATATTTTCCAAGAGTTCAAAACTTTGCGGTCCAAAGCCATGTGACACATTAACCCATTGAATGTCGTAATTACAGACACAATTAAAAAGCCATTGTGTCTCGCGTAGATCTACGTTCCGACAGACGAGAGGTTAAACATGGATATAAACAATTAAAAGCATATTAATTAAGGTCACTTTTTCTGATTATTTCAACAGGTAAACTTATGCCAGAAGTATGTACCTAACGTCGCATCCTGTTTCTCAAAAACAACAAAATCGTCATGAATAAATTTTTCGAGAAACTAACGTGTTTTCGAAAAGCTTCTTTATTTGAAACTAGCTGACTTGACGAACTTCGTACCTCCTCAGTATCAATAAGTAGGTATTGTACGAATGTATGAGAAAATGAATTATCTTCATTATTTTTTTTCTGTGAATTGTTCCCATGTTTGACTCGAAGACTCGTGAAGCCACCATTTCAATGCTTTTTCTGTTTCATAAATTAATTGTTTTCTATAAAACAAGCTCCTTACCTCTCTCAAAACGCCATCCAGCTGTGAGGTGTAATCGAACTTGAACTTGGGCAGAGTGACGTCGACCAGGTACTCTCGAAGGTTGTTCAGCTCCAAACGAAGGTCACTGAGGTCATTCAGCACGCGGGGTAGACCCGTCAGGGAGTTAGGCACTATAATATACATCGCGTATTTCTTGCCCTGCGAAGAGGATGGAAATTGTTATAAATTATCATAATAATTCATATAAAGTATAAAAACTGCCAGTGAAAGGCATTTATCTATATAAATATTATCATCATCATCACCATTTCAGCCGAGGGTGTCCACTGCTGGACATAGGCCTCCAATTGTTAGTAAATTGGTATGAAAACCTCAAAACCCTTTACTATGTCACGAATGCTGTAAAGGCGGCGTCACGAGTACCTTGTGCAAGAGAACTGCCTGTTGACACCGACATGTTGATAATTTCACCATATTTGCTTACTTGCTTATTTAAAAAAGCCGTCAGGCCGTTGGTCTCGGCTGTCATGTGTAGATCATTGACAATCGTTAAGGGTAGTCAGCAGCCCTAAAGTCTGACAACAACCAGTTTTACCAAAAGGTATCGTATTGCCCAGTCACTGGGTTATGGGAGGTCAGATAGCAGTTGCTCCTTGTAAAATACTGGTATTTGGCTGCATTCGACCCCAATATAGTTGGGAAAAGGCTAGGCAGGTTGATTGTTTGATTGAAATGTCATTGTAAACTCACCTTGTAAGGCATCCTCAAGATCTTAGCATCGTACTTCGTTGACTCGGTGTAGTAAAATTTATCGTTGACATTCATGAAGGGAATGGTCTTCTGGGACTTGGCTGAGACGTAGAACTGGCCAGTCTTGGTGGCGTTTGGTGCGAACTGGTGAAGCCAGCTGCCCTTGAAGTACAGGGTGTTGAGGACCAGAACCACCATGTTAACGACGTCATCTGAATAGGAGAAAAGAGGATTAGAAATTGAATTTAGAAAACAAACAGTACAGTATGATCTATAGAAATAAATAAAATTGAAGTGTATATTTGTAATGTCAAAATAACAGATTTTTCTAAATGCATATTTAAGTAAATACGGCAAAAAAAAAAAACAATTTTTAAATTTTTATCCATCTGTTTGTTCCGGTTAATCTCCGAAACGGTTGGACCGATTTTGACGGGACTGTCACTAGCTGATGTTATAAAGCGTAACTAAGACTTATTTTAGAAAAAGAATTAGGATTCCGCGCAAAAAAAACCCATGAAATTCTATTTGTTTTCCGACATGTACGCGAACGAAGTCACGGGCACACCTAGTTAATATTATATTTTATGCATAAATGAGGTTTTTGTGAAAAATATCTGATTTTTAATCAATTCGTTTTACTGTGCTACTTACAACCAGTTTTGGAGATAGTGATCGACATAAAAATAAACTTTCGAACTCATCTTGACTGCTGTGATTTGCTGACCGAGACAATACCAACCAACGACGCTTTTATAATTAGTATGGGAAGTAAAATGTATGAAAATAAGTGCACGTTATGACGTTGTCGTGGACGGAAAGGGGATTGAAGGTTTTTATAATAATATCTACTGTCGCGCCATTTTGTTTTTTTTTTTTCAAAATGGCGGCCACGCTTGTAACTTCAAATATCTAAGTATGCAACAAGACTTAAGCAAGTAAAAAAAATATGGATGTCGCGTGATCAACTTTGAACGTTAATATCTCGGAAACGTGACACTACGGGGTTTGGTCTTATTGTGTTTAAAAAAAAACAAAATGGCAGTGGTGGATTTACCAATAGGCTGAGTAGGCTGGATCCTAGGGCGGCAGATTTTAGGGGCGGCAAATTTGGGGCTAACATTTTTTTTAAATGTCTTATTGAAATTCAAAAGATTAATATTTATATACCTACCATGTTTTTTTGGAAATAATAAACAAAGTGAATGCTCAAATTCAGGCTTCTACCATAGATTTTATCACAGTTGCCGATCTTTACAAATCTCTTTGCAAGTTTTTCGTAGCTGATGAACGAGAACATTTTAAGTAACTATTTTGAAGAAAAGGCGAAGCAGTATACAAAAAACATAGGACATTATTGTAGAGGTCGTGGCAAAATTTGAAGAGCCTACTAGCGGCAAATGTGTAAATCCGCCACTGCAAAATGGCGGACCGGTAGGTATGCCACGGATCTTCAAAGCCCTTTAAAAGTGTCTTCATAGATTTCCATACATTTTACTTCCCTATGTTATCGAGATGCCGTGGATGTACACGTTAATATAGTCAAGTAAGAAATTAAAAAGCGCACAATGAAATACCATACCTTGATATTTAGCAACAGATTGGAACCAACAGGCTTTAGAAACCGGGGGTAAACCAGATGCTACATGTGATTAGCTTACATAAAAGACTTTCATACAATACTATGTAAATAATAGATACCATTGTATCATCCATCACACACATCCGTTAGCTATTCAAAATGAATATATGAATGTGCATTCAAACATTCTAAATGACACAAAGCCACTTCCACGTATTTTCCCAATTAATTTTGAAGCTCGTTACAACATTCATAAAGTATAACAACATGATATTATTCAGTTACAATTTTAATATACAAATACACACACGCCTTGTGTGACGTAATTACGGCAATTTTTCATGTCACAAAGGGCATCATCTGACTCAGGTTGACAGGGCATTGACCGGTACCTACGCAAATAATTGAGTCACTATGCAGTACATAACAATAAACCCAGGAACAGTATTATGTACTGCAATTCCAATTATTATTGCTCAGTATTATAATGTGTCTTCCGATATTGCATGGCTACCTGCGCGATAATTGCGTAGGACACTATTAGTAGCGATCAGTTCAACAATATTCATTGCGTTATTTATGTTGTTGAGTTGACAAATTTTTCGAACATATTGAAGCAATGGATTAGTAATATGTGTGTTACGCAATTAGGGTACCGATTCACGACGTCATGTTACCAGCACTATTGGTAAATTACTGGAATTCATTATAACTATCTGTATTAACATCTATCTATTGTTAAACAAGACCGCTTGCCGTGCCTTCTCAATCATCCATCTAGCCATCTATCCAGAGGGATAGGTAGATCCTGTCCCTCTTCTACAATTTTTATTCATACTTCTACAGTCTGTAAGGAACATTGACGCGAAAACTGTTCCTATGAATTCAGCACACTATTCTAGAGAATCTATCTATGCTTTGGGGGATCCCAATGCATAGATTCTTTTTGCTTAGAATCTTTTGCAAATATTTCAAATGTCTAGAATCATGTGCACCGTATATATGTATATCCATCCTTCTTTCCATTCATCCATCCATATTCATCTTCCTTCTCAACAATATTCATCCCTCTATCTTCGATAATCTTTCTAAATCTCTTAAATGCGATTTTCGCTCTTATGTCGGGAATACCAACCTTCATCAACCAGCGACGGGATATGTCCCTCCGTGATATTAGAGACCCATGTGTTGATTTCCTTCGAAGCGACGGCAGGGTCGTGGAAGTTGACGGTCTTCAGCTCAGTCTTGTAGAACTCTTGCGCAATGGCTGCGAACCTCTGGCGCGGTTGCGCGTTGTCACCGATGTAGATCCTACTGCCGAGGTTCAAGATTGATTGTGATTTTTTCTGGAAAAGAGATAGTTTTCATTAGTATCATATTTGTTATCATTAGTATCATATTTGTTATTGTTACTATGCCCCATCAGATTAATTGCAAGAGCGGTTGCGGCTTCAAGTTTGACAACCAAGTCCTTTCTATTCAACGAACTGTGTCCAAATAAACGTTATTCTTTCAAGGGTCAAAGGACGATTTATTATACCGGGACACCCAAAGACGGCGCAATTGTTTGCAGCCTTATATCGTTGTATGATTATCGCGATCCAAGGTATTTAGTAAAGTATACTTATATTGTTTTTATATTGTTATATGTTATTATAGAAACTTAAAATCTGATGAATCATCTTCTAAAAATAACATTTACGGATTTCAAAAATAATTCAAACTTCCGTCATGTCTGAATGCATTTAATAAGTTTATTTATTTATAGTCGCAGATTTACCTCGTAGTACGAGTGAGGAAATAATCGTGTAATTGACTTGTCATGCGATTTGCAACTTTAACCGTACGATATAAGACGTCGGCTGTATGACGTCAGTTGTAGATGAAGGCTTTCGAGTAATTCGCAGAACTTTATGGATGGGACTCTGTTCAGGAAATTTTACGATACTACATTATATTTGTTCACATTTTGCACATCTGAACGTGCTGGCATAATCAGCGTATAATGTTCCCACTGCTGGGACACAGGTCTCCTCTCTTCGAGAGGGAGTGGGCTGTAATCTACCACGCGGGCCCAGTGCGGGTTTGTAGATGTTACATGTCTTGGATTTTTGGGTCCTAGGAAATGCCGGTTTCCTCACGAGGTTTTCCTTCATCGTTTTGAGAGCAGTGGTGATGAAATTATTTACACAAAGCCTGTGTGGGTTCGAACCCACGACCTACAACTCGTAAGTTGGGGCCGTTACCACTGAGCCACCACAGCTCTCTTCATTCTGTCATCCTCTTAAATTCAATTCAAATAAAAGTGGATCTTTACACAATAGTGCACATAACAAATTATGGGAATCCGATTAGTCCTACAAATAACGTAATAATGATGTTTCTAAGTAATTGGGTATTACGTGGTATTACTCATACTTTTAAAAGAATTTAATTGAATTCCGGGGTTTGTTTTTCAGATATTTATGACTCAATGAGTATTTTGACTGTATTCGGTAGAAGTACATGGAATTGCCACTTGGATTTTTTTATTGACGTCAAACTTACCTAGGTACCTAAATGTTGAAAATTCTGCATAGGTTTATGTTAAAGAAAAATAAGTTTATTGAAGTGTCTAGATTGATAATCGCTCAATCTGTTACTATGCCAGAGGACCCAGTGGGTGAATTGCGTAACACACTAACAGTAGAAATGGCTTTCATTTTGATAGTTCAACAACCTACTTACTTTAAAATAATTAAGAAAAAATATTAACACTGCGGGACACAACAATAAATCTTTTTTCACTTCTCATGCTCTAAAAGTCCGTCTTTATGCTGTGCTTAGGCGACATAAAATCGCTTTTTATGTTCTAGTGCATAAAGTAAAATTTTTTTCTAAGACTAAAGTAATCAGGCCCAACAGCCACACGCACAATAAAACTTCGCAGATTAAAGTCGTGATTTATTTCATTTTCTTTAATTTATACCACTTCCGTGTTTTCTATCGTTAATTTAATAAAATCAGGTAAAATAGTTGTCATTTATTATTTAAAAAGGCAAAGAAACGTTTTCATTTTTTGGCAGTATGAAGTACCCAAGTCGAATGACAAATGTTGAAAATTAAAAAAAAAACTTTTAAAGTTTCGTCGCGGTATTATCTGTGGTGGCGGGAATTAGCTATGGATGCAACATTTTTGATTAATTATGTACTGTATACTTTATGCCTGTTTCATTTTCTCGCAATCGAAGTGAAAAGCAGAGTGTATAAGTCAGGCATAAACGAGCCATTTTACCCCTCGACTTAACTATCCACCCTCGCCTGCGGCTCGGTTGGATATAAACGTCTCGGGGTAAAATAGCTTCTTTTATGCCTTAGTTGTACAATCTACTATATTGTGTCTCGTTCAGTGTCCTTCAATGTGAACCATAATTTGAGCAGTGAATAATATCTCGAGTTTTGTAATTTGTTCTAAGATAAAATACTACAATTACTACATCAATAACTACCACAGGAGTCGATAATCGAAATAGTTTTTTAATTAATAGTTACAAGGGAACCATTAACTTTATCATGAAAAACTATTGAGCGAACTTGTTTAACCGATTTGCTTGATTATTACAACTCACGTGCTGACGTTGAAAAGCAAAAAAGTTGTTAAATTGATAAACAATTGTGTGAATTGCTAACACAATGCAACAATATCAAGTTATCACACCGAAACATACGATGATCAAACTGGTAATATTAATTATAATTATTTTGACTAAGATTCAAAACCCCTAAAGGCTCCCCGCATACAAGCGCCATACCATTCTAGTAGAACATTTTTTATGAAAACTTCACTCGCTCGCTCTGTATGCGAGCCTTAATCAAATAATTAAAATAAAACTTAAAAACTTCAGCGACGAAAATAGTCCGCCGAAGCCAAAACCCGAAAAAGAAGCCGAAGCTAGTAGTAGGTATTTAAAAGCTGACGTACCTACCAAAATCTAATAAAATAAATCACTATAATCGGTTCTGGCGTTTAAGATACCAAAATATAAAAAATTCCATAAACCTACCTCGATATATAAGATCAATGAACTCACTGTTGGTGCATACAACATAGGCGTAACAAACGTGAAATGCGTAGTAATATAAAAAGAAAAATATAGGAGAAAGAGAAATAGGTATAGGAAATGCTTTAGCGCTCAAGTTGTTAACGTCTATGTGAGGCAGTATTTACCTGCAAAGATTCTATAATGTTGGAGAACTTCCTCCTGACTAGGTTCCTGTCTAGATCGAAGCCGAGAACAGACGCGAGCTCGTTTTGGGTCACTCCTGTTGCTGCTTCTGTGAGGATGGCCAGGGCTAGCTTCAAACCCAGAGGAGAGAGCAGGAAGTTCTGGTCTGAGGATGCTGCTACGCGCTGGAAAAATAAAATGGCTTATAGGTAAGGTAACAATAACAGAAATCTGGATGTTTAGAGCTGAAACCAACCCACACCGCATAGTAATTGCGTAACACACCAGTAAATGGTTTTCATTTTGACTGTTCAACAACATTCATTACTTTATTTACGTTGTTGAGTAGAAAATATTTTTTCGAACATATGAAACAACTAGCTGCGCCCCGCGGTTTCACCCGCATAAGTGTCGATCCTGTGGGAATATCGGGATAAAAAGTAGCCTAAATGTTAATCCAGGATACCTCCATACAAAATTTTATCAAAATTAGTCTAGCCGTTTGAGCGCGAAGAAGTAACAAACATAAACACACACACACAGACACACACACAAACTTTCGCCTTTATAATATTAGTGTGAAGTGTGATGGATTAACATTATATTTATACCATAACATTACCTATTGTAGTTGCATTCATGCAGGTATTGTTCATTACGAACCTATTGGGTTTACCCATATTGGTCATAATCTGTACACTAGAAGGTTACTTGAATGGTAATCAAACCTTAAGTATCGATGAACATGCTTATCCATATTTAAGCTAAAACACCATTGGGTTTTCCCCGAGATAATTAAATATTATAGACCACAGAGCTTGTGTGTATCATCTAATTAAATATATATGATAATATGAATAGAATACACAAGAACAATAATAATAATTATGATGTGGAATCAGCGATCATTGTGCCGATAGTCGTGACAGCTAATGGTTTAATAGCCAAAAGCCTCGACCAACACCTGAGGAGGCTCTCGTTGGGCAGCTGGATCAAGGGCTTGATTCAGAAAGCGGTACTTCTGGACACGGCCCGCATTGTTAGGAGGTTCCTATCTCTGGAGCCCTGACCGTCGGTAGCTTGGACCCTGTTCCCGATATCGGTGGGCTAATATTTTTTTTATTTTTAAATGTTTTTATATTTTTATATTCTAATATTTAAAAATATAATTTATATGTATTTAGTTGAATAAAGGAAATATTAATTATGAATAAATGTATCACGAGATACATTGTCAAGAAAAGGGTGAAAGGGGGATGCGCTAAAACAGCTCGAGATTTTCAAATTTACTTACGTTTTTTGCAAATTGCAGGTAAGTGTCAGGTTGTATATATTGATTAAAATATGTTTCGCGGCCGTAACAAATATAATTCTGTAAAATATGGCTTTACAGAAATAAGTATAATCATTAGAATCAGCAATACAACACTTTAGGGTTGAGTTGGCCTTCATGAAATACATAGTCGTTCAATAGAGTAATATGAACTTAGAGAAGCTATATTGATTATAATTTTATATAAATGAATATTTCTTACAGTCGCGAATATAGTTGCAAAACTTCTGAAAAATTCTGAATAATTCCGGAATACTTCTGGGAAAGTTTCTTTAAATCAGAATTATTCAAAATGAATTTTATTGAAAGTTTTATTTTTCTTGCTGAAATATCGTATTTTGCATCGATACTAGCATACAGATGCCTCATCCCATACAAAGAAATGTCCCGACGTAAAGAGCAGATTTCATCTGGCAATTCTAGCTATTTTTGTACATCAATCGCGTTCGTTCCCAATAGATGGTGTTAGTAGCGACTTTGCAAGAAGGGTTACATTATACTTTTATTCCGAATAGATGACGTTAAAAGCACACTGTACTTTTGTACTGCTGCTACGTACTCCTATTATCAGTGATATTATTAAACAAAACAAAATTTAAAAAATCGAGATGTTAACCTTTGAAATTTAATACAGCGCCATCTACTGGTATAAATATTAATTGTGCATTCCAATTATCTTTGAAATTTGAAATAAGAGCTTATTGTTACATCATTTGGTGTGTATAAGAGTTGATTATGTATGAATAAACCTTATAAAAGTCAATAAAAACTTGAAAATTACACTTCAACCATTAATCAATAAATGTCGTGCCATCTAGTGACATTTATTTGAAACTCTTTGTTAGCGGTGATGCAGGCGATGGCGGTGCGGGGTGCGGTAAGAGGGGAGATGCTCCCCGGAGAAGTTTTCGCCCGCGGAGAAAGATTCATACCCCGCAATCGAATGTTTCCGCGGAATATTTCGCCCGAATTATTCAGGAATAAACGTGTTTATTTGTTGTGTGGTGGGTGAATTTATTTTTCAGTGGCACATAAGTAAGTAAAATATAAATGTTTATTTTATTATAAATATGATTGATTAAGTACCTAGGTATAATATATTATGTTGATATTTTTTTAAAATAAATTTTAAGTGATACACCTTATTATTTTACTTTGTTACGCTGTACTCAATCGAGTACAGTGACTTTTAATAGGTTAATACAATTTTCCCGGTTTTTTTTTGACAATTGAAATATTCCCAAAGTTTCAGAATATTTCGGAATACTTCCGAAGTATTCGACGGGAATGATTCGGAATGTTTCCCGCCAGCATCTATAGTCGCGAATCATATTTAGATCAACATACTGACCTGCCAATTGCAAAAAACGTAAGAAAATTTGAATTCCGCGGGAACCTGACACTGTCGCCACAGTATATGTATACTGTGCTTTCGCTTTAACGCGCACCAAGTGATTCTAGTTCGATTTTCACTGTTACAAAGCTATGTAACCCTTACATCCCTCAGACCAAATGAAAAACCAAGTCAGAGGGCTGTCAACAGTAAAGTGAAGCCGGTTTCGTAAACATGTGTGCACTTAGTGAGGTGTAGTTTGATTGTAAATGTGTGCGTGTGAGCGTGTATGCACAGGGCAGATGTAGTTTTACTATGCTTCACTGTATTGTTCGCAGCGCTATGTCTTGACTTTTTTATTTGGTTTGAGCTCCATCCCTACTATTTCGCCTTTATTCTAGAATCACCAAAATGACTTAGGAATGTGTAAAATTGCGTGCAAAATCTCACCTTAGTCAACGTCCAGTCGAATTTATCATAATCAGCGGGAGCTGGGTTGAAGATATCCGCGTCCCAGTAGTCCAGGTCCACGAGAGTGTCATCCCGCGCTGGTGTCACCGCAGCGGCTTGGATGTGGGAGTCGGCAGACACTGCCACTGCTTGTTGTCGGGAGTAGTCTCCGAACACGTCATGTAGGGCTTGAGAATCTAACACCACGTCTGACGATGCACATACCGCGAGGCACGCTATGGACAAATGAGTTAGTATAGGTTATCGTCATGATATTGTTAAGATAAAGGACAATGCCGATTTTAGTATGGAAGGTGGCGTCATTTTGTTTTCTCGCGGCCACTCAGACACACACAAAATAGTGTAGTATCCACAATATTTATAATGTCATCTCATCATCAATGTCACTGACCTAAATGCATATAGCATGACTGTATTTTCGTTTACATGCGTATGAATAAATCAGCTGTAAAAGTGCGGAGATTCCCATGGGGAAAACCACTAATTTACCGAAGCATGTAACTTGATTGACGTGCTAAATAAACCGTGCAGTTACAAGTAGCTACGGGCGTGCAAGATTCTACTATTGGCGTATAGCGACAGTTGTTTTTATTATTATTTATTTTAATTTTTTTCGGGAGGCTTACAGCTAACTTATACCTAAATATGTCAGTACAAAATAGGTATAGGACTACATTACAAAAATCTAAAAAAAAAAAGCATACAACGTTCCAATTTGTTTTTGTCTACTGCCATCTAGGGCCAATGAACCTTTACTTAATTTCATCATCTTATTTATTCCATCATCTCATTCTGGGCTTGCCGCGAAATATTGACTATATGTACCTACTCGTATTATAATTATTCAAGTATACGCATACCACCGGAACTATTTGCTATTGGTAAAACACACTTATTCACGTTAATATTCGGTTCCTTTTCCTTATTATTATTTTCTTAATTGTCAGGGGCTTCACCTAACACATTTTCAATCCTAGGTACAGACGCCAGCACATCAAGCTACTACAATCTGTCAAATTTCTTTAATAGATTTTCAACTTTATCGCTAAAGGATAAGTTTCAAAGTTGATTAGGATTTGACAGTTTCGGGTAGCTTGACGTGTTGGCGTTTGTACATACGTAAGAATTCATTTTTTGTTTTGTTAACCTGTTTTGTACCACTGCTGGGCAAAGATCTACCCCTTACTTCTCCAATTTTCCTTAAATATCTTCTGCCTTCTCGGGCCAATCAGTCAGGAACGAGTCCAAATCGTCACGCCAGCGTTTCTTAGGCTTGCCTCAGTAACGACGCCGACACCCGTCGTCACGCACTGTGTGACGATCCTGGCCCATCTGTTTTGAGGCATATCCTATACGTATAACCCGCCCAGTCCCATTTCAGTCTCACAGACTCATCGCCAAAATCAGCGATGCCTGTCTTGGAGCGTATTATGGTGTTCCATCGCTCTTTGCCAAACAAGAATTCATTAACTTATAGAGTTTAATTTTACATTTGTGAATCGAGTTCAATAATTTCTTCATAATTATTAAACTCTGCTATTGAAAAATACTATTTTCAGATGTCAGAACTGGCAGACAAAATATTATTAAAGTCTTCTTCTTTTGCGGCGACTGACGATCAACTAATCAATTCTATGATCTGGCCACGACATATACACGGCGACACATCAAGCTATACTTTTCCCGTTTTAGCTGACCTCGCATTGTATAGATTTTTCGTACAATGAGCAGTCCACCTATACTGGATACAGCGCCAAAATCGGTTTTCACGTGTGCTCAGCAAGTGTGCGTGACCTCGAGTAATATTGCGCGAGGCGCGGGGTTTGGGGAACGCGTCATAGCGTTGTGATCGGCCTGGTCAAAGTAACCCTGGAAGTCAAAGTAGCCCCGTTTTACTGTATAGATTGTTTCGCAGTACGTACCCAACATTGATAAAATTCGTTATCCTGTAACTGTTTTATAGTTAACTCACTTTGTGGGACAACTTTCGCACCTGCCTACATGTTGGTATAGTAGTATATACCTACATAGTTTTACTCAGCTCTCCACCTTCGATCGTCGACCTATCTGGCTACGATCTAGCAGTTTCTTACTGGTTTGTGGTGTCCCCTTTATAAACTCGCCACCTCAAACGGTCATCTTTTGCCCGAGACGGACTATGCTAAGCTATGTTGTGATATAAGCTATGTTGTCAATGCCTTCTAGGTTTAAGCGAGCCTGTCTATGACTCATTCATCTTCATCTAAACTAATATTATAATCTATACTTACTAATATTATAAAGAGATAAAATTTGTTTGTATGTAGGGTGTAATCTCTGGAACTACCAGTCGGATTTGAAAAATTCTGTTATCATTTGATAGCCCAATTCTTGAGGAAGGCTATAGGCTATTTAACGTCACGCTATGACCCTTAGGAGCCGAGCAAAAACGCTATGCGAAAACGAAGTGATAGGGCAGGAGACGCGGGCAGGTGATGCATTGTGATGCAGTGAGGTAATAAGAAATTTCACGCGAACGAAGTCGCGGGCAGAAGCTAGTTGCTGATAAAATGATAGTATTCCTATATCATTTCAATTCCTTTACCGTTTTGGTTGTTATTGTGTTCCTCCGCCAATTTGGAAGGTACCCAATGAAACCAAAAACTACTCACTTGCCTTTAAATTTGGATCTTCTTCTTTTCATGCGTCGATGGGATTCTTCTTTGTTGTTCTTTATATTGTTTGAACCCAGCGGCCACGTTTATAGATGCTTTATTTGGATGAAGCCACCAAATTGAAACGTACACATTAAAGGGAATCAATATGGTTGGACCGTAACGTAAATAATCATTTTGTATGGTCATAACGATGTGTTGTTACGTTTACTAACAGACCTACATCTGCGGTATCGTTCACACGCTATCTAGCTGACCTGCTGATAACCTGCCATATTAGTCGTGATTACAAGCTAATAATCTTTCACTTCAATATTTATTCATTCTTTTTCACTAGATTTCAGCTTGTCCTAGTTCAAAATAAACAGAACCGGAGGACTACTTTATTTCTTTAAATCTTCTACGAAGTGTGGAGTTTCTTGCCAGTTTTCCACATAAGAAACAACTAATTGGAACCATGCACCTAGCTTCTAGCGTTTCATAAGTGCCCATGTAAGTTTATGTGAAATACAATGTTTTGATTTTAGGATTTCATCGTTTATTTGCAGAAAATATACCTAGGTGTTAGTAGTTGTAAAAGTTGGTGGTTTAATGTACAATACATACTCGTATTTTGCCTGTTTAGGGCATGCAAATTAATTTTACATGAATACTACAATACTACTAAGAGGTACGAATATACAACAAAGGTATATTATACCTAATTATGTCGAAAAGTCAATGTCACTCATAGTGGCACTGTCTTGGTTTCGTCTGTAGAAACTGTTCGGTTGGCAGGTCTTCAGCAAACAATCAGTTCCCAAAACTATCCTTACTAAAACAGGGGCTGCGCTTGCGAATGAGCAAACGCATGGCGGCGTATAGGACAGACTGTAGATTCGAAGAACGCTCTTTTGGTTGGCTGAACGTAACGGTCAGAAAGATTTTATTTTATTTACTAAGGGATATTATACAACTACAACATAGGTTAACAAAACTTTAAGTAGTAATGTTGCAGTCCACTGCATTATCCGCAGATAAGAAAATAATAGATAAAAGATCAGTGGTTGCCACTAGACCAGCATTACTGATGACTGAAGTGAAGATGAGTGTAGTGACACGAAATGGAAAAGGCATTTTACAAGCTGAACAGGTTTCTTGTGTAACTTAATTGATTTGCCATTACTGTGCAATTAAGATGTGATTAAATTCCACGTCATGCTTTGAGAATACTGTTGGAACATCGAACAAAACATAACATCAGAATGTAAATTATTGAAATACGAATTCCGGTCACGTCTATCTTGAATTTACAATACCCCAAAGTGGAATCCCAAAATCAAGTATGGTCTTGAGAAACAAATGGTGAATGACTGTCAAAACCATACAGGCTTGATAAAATAATGAATACCACTTATATCTTAGGAAGAAAAAAAAGAAAGAAAGAAAATAGGTTTATCTTGGCTTGCAAGCACAAATACTGGTATTCAGCTGCTTGCAGTAAGACTGGAAGCCGACCCCAATATAGTTGAGAAAAGGCTAGATAGAGTGTAACACAAGGTATAATCATCTGCCTAGCCTTTCCATATTAAAAAGACCTGTAAGACCTGGAGAAGATGACGGGCATCTGCTGAATGCGGGAAGCGCAGGATCGGTCTTTGTAATGAAACTTGGGGGAGACCAAGTCCAAAAGTGAGCACTGGACGTATTTCGACTGAATGTTTTATTTTATTTTCGCTGAATAGGCCCGCTTTGACCGAGGTCACGCGTGATTGAAAGCGATGGATGAGGTCTATGATAGAACGATTATGCCCAGAAGATGCTATTTTAAGATGTCGATGATATTTTAGCAATCAACTATGTATTCTCACAATAATTCCTTTCCCATCTTGTCTTTTCAAAATACAAATACATATATGTCTTCTCCACGAATTTGACGTTATCGTCATTTTGTTACTCGGGAGGCCATGATAGATGTTTACTAGGCGCTAATACCTAATGATGTCACAAATTATAAAAATGCTTAGAAGGCAATTTATGTAAAAACCTGCCAAACCAGTAGGTATAGAACTGGTTCCAAAGTTTCAAACTTGAAATTAAGTAGGTACTTGTGCTTGCAAAAGGTTGCGGAACTTTTCGTTGTTTCCTATAAGTGAAATATATTTGTGTCTAGAATCATGATCAGACAACTCGACAGCATGTCAGAAATGTGTAGAAAAATCTGTTTCTACACAAGTCTGGAGCCTATATTTTAATGTGAACTTAGGTATCCATTTTTGGACAACTTTGTAATTAGTAGGTAATTTAGTCCCAAACATTTTTCAGCTTCAGGATACTTTTTAGTTCCAAATTCGCTCACAGAGCGCTGTTACAATAATGTCTATACATTTTATTTGCCGACATACTATTTTACTCAATGATCCTGCAAGGTTAGTAACCCTTGCAAATTTTTTTTCAACCTCTATTGAATCACTCCTGTGCAATGTTCTTCTGCATATTCTTCTACGCTTCTTTCTACAGGGTGTTACGGAAAGGGTATATCAATACAAACGGGTTGAAGAGTGTATCTGGTCTAGAATCTCTGTACAAAATTTCAGCTCAAAAGCAGTAACTTTGAAAATGCTCAATATTTTTTTATTTCGATAGTTTATTAAATTTAAATCATAACAAACGTGTCACCGCACTACGAGGGTCATTATCCATTATCTGTAGTGTGTCTGTGCGCCTAGTACACGCACATCACGCCGCCGCGCGCCAGTGCAGCGCCGTGATGTCGAAATAAAAAAATATTAAGCATTTTCAAAGTTAATGCTTTTAAGCTGAAATTTTGTACAGAGATTCTAGACCAGATACACTCTTCAACCCGTTTGTATTGATATACCCTTTCCGTAACACCCTATATAGGTATGTATTGTGTTGTCTTCTTTGGTCAATCCTTCTTTTATCAGGAATTCCGGATTACCCTTTTTCCAAAGTTGTGGTGTGGTCTTACGAAAAAAGGATCTCATCTTCATGCTTCATAGTCATCTCTTTTCAATTCTATCCTCAAAATCAGTTCCGTTTCCGGGACACTATAATTCTTTATTTGAGCGTCTTGAGCACTACATATACTTTCAAACACTATTTTCAGTTGGTTCTGAGAATTTCAAGGGCGTATTGATCTCAATCAGTAAAGTTTGTCTTTACGCAGAAGTTGGTAGAGAAATTCATGAAAACTTGTTATAAACTTGAATGATATAGGTAGTTATGTTTGTCGGTAGCATCTGCACAGAACGCTCACTGACATCAACTTGCAAAAAACAAAGTTGTTATAAATACTCGGAGTATGTACCTACATAATCAATAACGATGACCTTTTACCATTTTAAAGGGTAAACAATGTTGTCAAACGCGTAGAATTCAGAGAACTGGAAATCTATTAGCATTCTACTCAAATACATGCGAGTCTCCATTAGAAATACTTAATAATAAAGTAAACATGGTCAAACAAACTCACCAGCAAAAAACACTATAATTATCGATGTCATGGTGATTACACTTAAATTCGAGGAAACTCACAAAATACAGAAAAAATCTTAAGTTCAAGGTGAAATACGGACTTTATGTTGAGACCATTTGACTATTATCACTACAACTAAGTATGCACTGAAATTTATTCTATGTTCATTATCGAGACGCGAGTACACCAGTGGGAGCGCAGACCGCGACTAAATACTGACCGCACGCACCGCTTGACAAGGAAGGTTTCATAAAGGCGCGTCCCTACTAGGGCCTCGCGGCTCCGTGAGACTGAGCCTCAAGATTTCATAGTGGGGACGCGTTCTAAACATTAGGAAAAGCCTCACGAAGCCGGGCCTCGCGAGGCTTTGAGGCCGCGCGGCCCGTAGTGGGGACGCGCCTTTATATTTCTGACATTACAACCGGTTTATCATCGTGCGACGACGAATAAGGTCCAATACTCGTATATAATATAATCAGCGAAGTTTGTTTTTAATCTGCCTTTTTATATTTACATCTTTTTAGGATACATAATTATCTGACTTAAATTCCCTGGGTAAACGAAAACTGGATGGTTGCAGAATTTCTTTAGCCATCTGGAATTTTGGATTAATAAAGATCAGTGAACGGTTTTTGCGAACAAGTACCGAGATTTTGTAAAAGGTTCTATACCATGTTCATATATCCTGGTGACTCGCAACTTTTTTTGTGATATTTACGCCATCGACAAACTACAATCTATTTGTTTATCGGCAGTTAGTCTAACGAGGTAGGTAAATAGGAAAAGCAGTTCTATCGTGCGATCTATAGGTCTGCAATTTGTTTGGCATAAATTAGAACAAAGGCAGGGGATGATGATGAGGTACGTAGTGTTATTGTAGGTACCTTCTATTCTGGAAGATCGTCAACATACCGCAGTGAACGCTCAAGGATCTTCAACCATTCTTCTTCTTAGCGTAGGTACTGTTTGGGCTTCGGAGCCCTGGTACCAGTAGATGTGGCACAGCTGCTAATGAAACTATTAAATACTAAAACCGAGCAGTATAAAATGTGTCTACTTATTCTGTACTGGACAGCAAATCTGCTCTCAGATAGGTAGTCGCATATTGTTTTGAAATCCTAGAATATTAGAATGAGATTGAGAAAAGCTATTCTGGATTTTACCTAAGTATTTATTATCACTAAGATTGTTCACTTTTGCCCGACTAAAACCATTCATCATCTGCCTAGCCTTTTCCCAAATATTTTGGGGTCGTCTTCCAGTCTAACTGGATAAAGCTCAATACCTGTGTTTTACATGGAGCGACTGCCTATCTTACCTCCACAACCCAGTTACTGGGTAATACGATACCCCTCGATAAGACTGGTTGTCAGAAGTTCAGGCTTCTGACTACCCGTAACGACTGTCAAAGATCTTAGGAATGACAGCCGCGACCAACGGCTTAACGTGCCTTTCGAGGCACGGAGGTGTATCGATATGGCAAGCGCAGCTTAATCTTGCAAACAAACGTTTTTTTTTTTTTTTTGTATATTTTCGAACCGATAATAAATTCACTTGAGCATGATCGAATCCAACCAAAATAGTTTTCCTGCCAGCCTGCATGATGTAGGTAACGCTCCTTTTTGCAGACCTTCACGGCACCTACCTATCTATGGCAAAAGAAAATTCAAATATGTTCGGCTCAAAAATTCAGCCAGTCATGAGATCCTCATCCTTATGTGCACAGATGACAGGACATACGGAGCAAGATAGAAGGTACAGGGCACTGTTAGAGACGGCTTGTAGGCAGTGGACTTGGGATTTTTAACAATAAGTACTCAAATACACGAGTGGCACGTTGTCGATGGCAGCCGCCGACGCGTCGACGGCGGGCGTCGATACTCGTCGATGGCTGCAGTTATCTCTAGTGTTGACGCGTGTCGGTGGCTGCAGTTACTTCTGCCTTTGACGCGTGACGCTCGTGTATATGCAAAACTAAGAGTCTGATACTCCTTTTCGCCCGCATCAAGGCTTTAGAAGTAAGTAATGTAGGTACGAGATATGATGATCCTGAATGACATTATGGAACCAGAAACAAGATCTTTTGTTTGCTTTTACAGGATTCTTTGCTTCGTCATACCAGAGGGCTTTAGGATTATAATTTTGACGTCAAGGTGCTGAAGGACTTGTGCATTAAGTTTTTATCTGACAAGTAAAAGGTTAAGCTCCATTCCGATCGACTTTGATTTTGGGAAAACCCTACTCCTAATCGTGGTTGAGGATCGTGACCCGCAGCCTAATTGCGGAACGCCAAATCGTCAAATGATTCTGATCAGTTGGCTTCATTTCTATCACAATTGGCTTCATTTTACGATTTTCGAATTGCGAAACTCTAGTTTATTATGAAACCAATTATGAACGTTAAGGCCCTGCGCAGAAACTAGAGTTTCGCAATTCGAAAACCGTAAAATGAAGCCAATTGTGATAGAAATGAAGCCAACTGATCAGAATCATTTGACGATTTGGCGTTCCGCAATTAGGCTGCCGACAACTGACGCGGACGTTGGCATTATCTACCTACGACAATTTTTTGGCAGTTAGGTAACACTTAACAAGTACTTAGGTGAATATTCAGGACAACTTTTTATTATAGAATTTTTATTTTATGCAGTTAGCGGAACTTTTAATTATAATATTTTAAAATTCTTCATAAAGATCGCGGAATAGCAATATTCCGTGTTAAAATATATGTGGTAGGTAAGTCCCCTTCAGATTAACCACATAGGAAGTAGGTACCTAACAGATTTGTATATTCTACTATGAGAATGGAATGGTATAGGTTTCTAGCCCAAAGCGACGTATTCAATGTACCCTGACCTGGCTGGTCTCTTCGAAGGGTTTTGTTCGCTCCCTTCGTTCACTAACTATAGTCCCCCCCGTTTAACACTATCATGCGTTAGAAAAGCGTTTCGCTTAACTCATTCTATCCATCGTCACTTTATTGGAAGTCATTGCACTATTACTCATAATAAATTAATAGATACCTATGGCGTCACCATTATAATTGTCATTTTCCTTTTGCGTCTACCAATACTTACTAGACTTCAGGGCTATCCCTGACGCTTTCCTTGTCTATTTCTGCTACGCATTGCTATTTCCACCGGTCATTCTTAAAATATGTCTAGCGCTGTCTATCTTGGTTTGACTTTGATACAAAATCTCACATGGAATAACAGCCACAACGGAGTCAAGTGCATGGCATGCTTGTACTATAAAGCTTTCAAAGCTGCAAGTAATATACCTACGATGTCGCGCCACAGGGTGAAATCCGTTACATGAGGGAGTCGCAGACGCAGACCTCTCATGCCTTCGGAATACTGCATCGCTCCGCTGCCATTGCATTTTCAAAAGAAGGGAGGAATCAATTCAATTAAGCTCCATGTGCCGAAATGGTCAAAATACTTAGTACTAGAAGTACTATTAGTTATTCTGTGGTACTAGTAACGATAAGATATACTTACCTCAAGTCCTCCAGACCGAATTTCGGCCATGGCGACCAAATTCAGCGCAGAGCAGGCTTCGGTGCGGGAGATATTATAGAAGTACCTACACAAGTGTATGCGCAGACACACGTGCACTCTCTCTTCCCTCACTCTCATAGTCCGATGGAACAGCACGCAATCCGACACGACCGCAGAGAGATCAGGCGTGGGACCAACGGCTTAACGTGCTTTCCGAGGCATGGGGGTATCACACCGCCAACTTCCAAACTCCAGGCTGATACTAAAAAATTCCTAATGGAAAACCCCAATAACACTTGCCTGCTGAGCGTGGGGTGCTGGGTTCGATTCTTCGAAACGTCTTCAGACGTAAGTTATTAAAACTGAAAGAAACAAGTGCTGAGCCACTACCGACTCGACAGACCATGTTCCTAGACAAAGAATGAAAAACACACTGTCCGACTCGGGAATTAAACCCAGGAAAACACTCGGCAGTCGCACTTGCGACTACGAGGCTAACGGGGCAGTCAAAATGACGGGACATACCTACTTGCTATAGGAACTACTATAGATACTTACAATGCATTTTTCGAAAGGAGATCACCTGCTCCTTCGACTGGTTTACGTAAATGATAACGGTACTGTGGCCTCATATAAAAATGCAATATTTATATTTATAGCCCACAATAATAATAAACAAAGTGGATTTACTGTATAACGGTATTGGATTTTAACTGTAAACAATATTGTAGTTACCCCACAAAATAATCTAGTTTTTCACAATTATACCTAAGTAACTAACACACCCAGGACATGACTCCAATATAATCGAAAATTTTGTCATTTGAAAGTTTTACAGCCGCCATTTTGGATTTTTGGTTTTTTTATGTTTCGGATTAGTAACCGCGTCTGCTTAGACTAGACCCGGCCTAGTGCCTACCTATTCTGAAAACCAATATATGCACGTTCAAGTTCAAGTTATTTATTTCTTCTTCTCACGCCACCTGGTACCCGTACAAATTGATAATAGGTGCACAAATCTCCTGCCAAACTGCAGTAGGTACAGTTTGTCGGTAGTGTTCTCGAGGGTAAATAACGGACAATTTAAGTTGGAAGTCACAATTAATTTCCCTCACTTTACCTATACTTGGTAGGTACCAGTTTTTCATGTGTGGTCTAAAGTTCCAAATCTAGAGTTCCAAAAGCAACTTCGTATCTGTAATTGGAAGGTGAACAGTTATAGGTATAGTCTTTCAGACAGTATTTCGGCCATGGCGGCCAATCTCAACGGAAACTAGCCTTTGGCGCGAGAGATATTTATGCACAAGTGTGTACGAAGACATACAGATGCACTCCCTCTTCCCTCACTCTTATAGTTCGCTTGGACAGCAATCCGACACGACCGGAGAGAGATCGACGGGGGTATCACACCGCCAACTTCCAAACTCCGGGCTGTTATTAAGAAATTCCTAATACAAAACCCAATAACACTTTGCCCGACTTGGGAATTGAACCCAGTCCCCCACACTCGGCAGTCGCGCTTACGACCACGAGACCAACGTGGCAGTCAACACCGAAATCCTCCGCCCTACAAACCTATTTGCAGACACTTGCATCTTCATCGTTTTCCTTGTTTTTTAGTCAGACTGTGATCACGTTTGGAAAGTTTATTTTAACCCAACATAAATTTTTTGTGACACAGTTTTATCGACCACAAAAATACACGTGCCTTTCCCAAAAGATGTCATTGCCAAGTTTTGTAAATATCTTATGTATAATTATTGATATATTTGCCCTGAATAAAGATCCCCGTACATTAAACAGGGAAAACAAACAAATAAAACTCTTGCAAGAACGGAACAAATAAATATTAATGTTTTTATTACGAAAACTCGGGAATCATCAGAAATACCGATACAGTCATACTGCAATCTTATCTATATGAAGCAATGGATTATGAATTTTCTTCAAAATCCTTTGGATTGTGATCGAAAGTGTGTTACGCAATTGGGGTGCTGGGTTCGATCCACAGGCCGGGTAAGATGGCAATACGCTCGCCCTGTAATTTATATTGTGTACATAATAAAGAGTATTCTATTCTATAATATATAATTATGGACAATGCTATGGTTGCCTGTACCTATGACATAAACACGGTGAGTGACTATTTATGTGACGTAGGTAGGGTAGGTGTACCTACATTAATTAGGTAAGTACCTAACTAGACCTAAGTCTTTAAGACAACTGCTTTAATGTCATAATCAAACAATAGACAGTTCACAACACCTCATTAACTCCATTAGGACGAGCTACCACAAGCGGTACTTTGTACCAGCTCGTCCCTGAATAAGATAAAATAATAATAAAAAAAAATTAAATACTTAAATCATTAGTTCTACATTATAGAAATACGTATAGAAATTGTTAATTTGTTGTTGTTAACGGGATGGTGGCGGAGGTTCGAATCCCGCCGCACTGGCACCATATTGTGTATTGTTATTCATATTGTGTGTTATATTAATTATATATATTCCAGCATTGTGCCCCACAAGCAAACAAAGCAACTCCACAACACTGCGTAAATCAGGACAAAAGGAAATCTTTATACGGAACCCCAATTAAGTCAGCAATGAAAGTTGGTTAAAACTTCCGTGTTTTAAAACATAACATAATATTTAAAATAACACAAAATATGAATATCAAATGAATGCCTAAATATACACGCGCTGTTGGATTTTCAGCTTTCGGCACTGAACCGAGCGTTTAAAATACTAGTGTTAGTTAAAACGGGCACTAGTCTTGTTTAGGTACATAAAATACTTAAAACCAGACTAGCGTATCGAATAATTTTGTGTCAATTTAGACGGAGTGACACAGTCTAAATAACAGTTCATCGACTTTCGTTGCTGACCGTTCCTTACACTATTTGCGCTGTAGCATGGTGCGGGTGACAGTTTCAGTAACATTTCGTTTCACTCTTGAAAGTTGCCGCGATTTACAATTTATGACTTAGTATTTCAGTTGTACCACATTCGTAATATATTAAATAATTAATAACTGTAGTAAATTAAATTAAACCCAACCAGAATGTTCTAATCAAGAAATAAAATCAAATTGAATGAAAAATTAAGCAAAGTGTTATGCGTATAACGTAACGCCATAGACGTATTTAGTGATGGGATGTACTGCTACGATGGATAGTCGATATTTTTTATAATAAAAAACGTATATTGTGCGTAGGTCAATTTTTATTTTTAAAAGGTCTAATTATACAACAGAACATTTATAGGGTAAGGTTGCTTAAAAGGTTGCTAAAAAAAAATACATGTTATTCGTCTAAACCCATATCAGAGTCAGGAACATCTGAATTGTCACTCAATTCATCATCTGAATCTGTGACGGATATTATTAACGATGACTCAATTATGTTGTCAATATGTATGTCACGATCCCAATCAGACATAATGTCCCTTTTTGTTTTATTCACGACCTTCGACCAGTCTTCAGGTTGAACATTGTTGATGGCCTCTTGTAATAGGGCCAACATCTTATTTGCCGTAAATGGCGGCGAAGTATTATTTCTTGCGGCGTAACCTAAAAATAAACGAACTTATAAAAAAAAGTATTCAAATAATCATCAATCAGCCTAATTTAGTATCTGGTAATGTTTTTAAACTAGGTACATGCTACGATCGGAAAGCTGATTTTTTTATAAAGCTTCAAAATGGGAATTGAAATTAAAAGCATACCTTTTATTTGGGCCCAAATCAGCTCAATAGCGTTATACTGGCAATGGTAGGGTGGTAGTCGAAGGACCTGGTGGCCTTTTTCTTTTGCCATCTCGTCCAGAGCATAGGTAGGAGTTGGTGGCTTATGGCGTCGGACTAAGGCAATAAGCTCCGTCTTTAACATTTTTATATCTGCTGTAACTCCGTTTTCACTCAGCCACTTCACCAACTCGCTTTTGCGGTTGGATTGGTTTGGGGGTTTATTAACTTGCACCGAATGGTAGGGTGCGTTGTCCATTATTATGGTCATAGGCTCTTTTAAATTGTTTAATAGACCTATGAACCAATCTTTAAATTTTTCGTAATTCATCTCCTCATGATACTCCGTAGTTTTTTTTGACTTAAAAGCCAGCAAACAATCAGGGACGAATCCACTTGCTGTACCTGCGTGACAAATAATAAGGCGTTCGCCTTTGCCTTCCGGCACTTTGGTACACGATTGTGCCGTATCGTCGGTCCAACTTTTACCCACTGTGTGGTTGGCGTTTAGCCACGTTTCATCCAAAAAGACAACTTTGCTCCAATCACTTATGTTTTTGGCCTTCCTTAAAAATCTACATCTTGCTAGGGCAATGTCAGTCCTCTCCATAATAATCTTTCTTTTGTTAACTTTTTTGTAAACAAAGCCAATATCTTTTATAACTTGCCGTAGCGAAGTAATACCTCCTTTGAACAAGTCAGCTTCTTTTAATGATTTTAGAAGCTTGAGCAATGTGGGTAGCTCCATTCTTCTATAATAATCATAAATATGATTTCTAATAGCAACCTTAGCAAAATCATCCAAATCTGTGATTGGCTTCACCTTGGTCCGCTTTTTGTTGGGTGTCGATAATTTATTTTCAAACATCCCATCTTGGCCAATTTTCTCACGTGTTATACGCGAAACAGTATTGCGGCCAATATCAAGAGCTTCGGCTACTCGTTCTACAATATGATTCAATGGTAACAACGGTCCATTATTTTGTTGTTCTCTTTCAAAGTAGTCTCGGAGGCGAACAACAAGCTCCCTGGCCTGACTACCCAAAACAGTTTTTTTTGTATGCTTAGGCATGGTAATAACAACAAACTCAACAAACTTATAACAAATAACAATTTAACAAAAATGAAAACAAACAATGAAATCGTAATACGTGTCACATTAAGTCACAATATAACGCGCTTGCACTCGTACTCGCACTCACAGCATCGCACGGGTAAACAACATGGCCGCCGCGCCGATGCACCATAGAGCAAAAATGTTGTCACGAAAAAAAAAACATAAACCCGATTTTGATTATTTTATATAAGTACAAAGATAATTATGTAGCCATAAAACATTTATATTGACAAGTTTATACACGTAGCACACACGTAGTTACACTGCACAACTGAATAATACACTAATTTTCATAACAATATTAAAGAGAACTAGATTCACGCTGCGAGTATCGTTAGCGATAAAAATGAATTGCATAACCTCACATCCCTAGTCATGTGGTACTGACAAATGTCAACGTCATACGGGCAACTGTCACCCGCACCATGCTACAGCGCAAATAGTGTAGTTACCTATTACTGACTTGAGCGGTTCTGCACTACATCCGATTCGAATCCGAATTAAAGATCCGACTTCAATCCAAATTAGGAATGTTCTAAATTCGGACATAGTGCGCAACCCTAACCCCTCATACAAATAGGACTATGGTCACTTCGGACCGGCATTTCTCGGATTCGGTTCGGATGTAGTGAAAAATCGCTCTCAGGCTGCGACAAACCAAAATACTTCAAAAGCCACATTACCGATCAAGGAAATGAGGAAAATAACCTATGAATTCATTTAAGACTAGAAATAGAAGCAAGTAACTTATTTCAAATACTTCAAATCATGAGTCGACGGTTGATTAAGCGATTACTAAGAACTCCCAGTTTTCCATTTATAATTTTAACCTCGCAGTCTTCGACCATCCAGGAAAAAATATTCATTTAAGTATTTTTTATCATTCTTACGAGAAATATTGTAACTTTTATTTATTACTGATAAGATACAGAGAACATGCGTTTGTTGATAAGCAAACACTTTGTTGGTAAACAGCACATAGCATGTAATCGCCGATCGCCGCGCCCGGCAGCGTCTAGAGACGGCAGTCAGCGCATTTGTCCACCGCCACAGTGAATCCTCAATATATTTATAATTACCCTGACCCGGACCCTGTCGGGCACAGCAAACGTAGGAGAGAGGAAGAGGGCTTTTATTTGACTACTTTGTAGTTATAATAAATATTGTAATTATAAATTTCATAAAATATTAAAAAATTTTGGATTTGAAATTGAATGGGACGTCAACGAGAACGAGATGACGGCGTCGAAGTAGCAACTACATAGTTCCATACACGGAACTAGTGAGTTGCAGTAGTTCCATGTGGAACTATAGCTACAAGCAACTACTGGGAATAATTAATGACACATTCACTTCGGCCGCGTGTCCACAGCACACCGTCACCGTGACGTCACGCTCGGTTCGAACAATCTCGTTTCTCGTTGATGTCTGGTTGACGGTGGCGAGTGGACAAACGGTGTGATTCTTGGCGCCGAAACGCCGTCAATATCTATAGGTCATTAGTGTCGTAGTGCTAGTAAATGGCGACACGCTTGGTTTTATTATTGTAAGTGTTGACAATTCTGCCTCTAAAAGCGGCCCCCGAGGCGTCCCCATCCATGCTCTTTTGTAAATATCAAGCCGAACAGTGATCGTCGTAGGCGCAACGCATAACTGCGAATGGTTTGAGATTCCAAATTGGAAGATGAGTGTCTATATCACTCTTTTAGCCTCGCGTGGATCACACGTCTCACGTAATATTAGTTAAAACACACCTTTCAATATATAAATAAAAGGATAATAAACGCATTATTGAAATCCTTAGAACGTCCTTTCCTTTGGTATGCCCCTAACAGGCTATGGCGGCTCGCATAGTTAAAAATAATATTTATGAGTTAGAATGAAAACTGTGCAGCAATGAAATACAAAATAATTTATAAACACTTTATTTAGCCCATTTTCCTGTCAGCAAAATAACATTATTATGCTTCATAAAAATAAATATCAATTTACTAAAAATTCAATCAAATTAATAAAGAAACAAACACAACAGATTAGGTACATTATTATGGCCAATTATTACATAAACCACTGGCGAGATTCGTCTATTTACATTATGATACAATAATTTTATAGTTTTTCACATCCACTTAGCACCACGAATCACGATACTAAATATGAAATACAGTTACTAAAATACGTTACGAATTATGAAGTTCGTATATAAAAGTTCGGAACGTTGTGACTGGCAATACAAAAATACTCCTCGGTTTCTATATTTGAATCATTTATCAAACTCAACATCATATTGGTTTGACAACCAAACACACAAATCTAAGCTAGGGTGTCCGCAATTTACCGTCGAATGACGGTACTAAAACGTTATTCTTGAAACTCGTTCTTGGTTTTTTTACACCGTAAAGTCAAACCCCGCTGCCATCATTTTCATGACGGACGTTATGTGGCGGCCATCGCTTCCGTAACGCAAGCTTAACTTGAGATTAAGCTGCCAATTCTAAACAAAAACAAAAACTACCAAAATTAACTAAGTATACGCTATTTTTGCTAACTTAAATTCATCATTCATTCATTCTTCATTTATTGCTTTATAACCTTCAACTGAATCTCATCTATGTTCATATTATTGGAATACATACTAATGGAATAATAATTATATACAGATATACTTTGTAATTGCTAAGGACTAAGATTTGGAAGGTGGGACGTAATCTTCTGGTGTGCTCGTGAATAATACCGTGAGGACCCAGAAATGTAGACAGACCTGCAGACAAAATATAAAGCATCACATTATTGTAGAGGCACATGAGATGAAATCAGACTTCCACGCACGGATCAGCATTTTTCTGTAAAAAATGCAGAATAATCTTTTTACAGTTGTAATTACTTAATTTATATATTCTTAATTTCCTATTTAAATTATTGTATAGAAATGGGCCTAAAAATGTGAAAACTGAAAAATGTGTCTACAAAGACATTTATTTAGAGGATGCATTTGACTCGCATACAATATCATTCCGTCTCTTACGTTACTTTCAATGTTATAGGAGAGCATGGTGTGCTGTTTTAATACCAAGTGCGTTATGAAAAGCTGGCGAACAGTCAGCACGTTACAGGATTTGTATAGCAGATCTGTAGGATAGAGAAAAGGATGGAAGTTTGCTACTTTTAAAATTGCTCTCTGTGCTCTTTCAAGAGGCAGTAAGTTTTTGGTGCTCCACCCCATGAAGTAATACAGTACTGTATTACAGATTGACGTAGGGTCAAGTAAACTTGTGACACTCGTTTTTTATCTGCAATTGCTCGAAATTTTTTAAAAACAAAAATTAACCTGCACACTCCTCTCTTGTATCCAAACTGTCAATATGTGGTCTAAATGAGAGCGACTCGTCTATTAGAACCTCAAGATATTATAGTTTAGTTACATGTTTTAAGGATAAAAAAACGTTTACATAATATATTGACTGAGCGGAGTCCGCAATGATGGGCACACAGATGAGAGTTAGTAATATTAAAATGCCGTTTGCGGATGGAGAAGTGAATATATTTTTTTTTGTCGGCATTTAATGTCAGTAAGTTGCATTGAAGCCAGTTAGACACAGTATTGAACCTATTTGAGCATATTCGTACAATTCGCTATATGTTTTAGAGGTGAATATTAACGCCGTGTCATCTGCATATGATATAATTTTACCTTGTTTAATATTTAAACTACACAAATCGTTAATATAAATCGAGAAAAGGGTGGGGCCCAAAATACTTCCCTGGGGAACACCAAAACCTTTTTTTTGCTCGTCGCTACTAATATTGTCAATATTAAAACATTGATAACGAGATCGTCTAAGTAGTCAGCAAAAAGTTTCAGCGGCGTTCCCCTTATTCCAAATGCCTCTAATTTGTACAAAAGCGTCGAAACGGAAACTGTATCAAAAGTCTTCGCCAGATCAAGGAAGGTCCCCAGGGTCTGGTTTCCTTTACCAAGTTCTTCTAAGACATAATCTGTTAGACTGCATCGGTTGTGGATAATTTGGCTCTAAAAACAAATTGCGCAGATGATAAGAATTCATTTTTTAACCGACGAAAAAACGGAGGAGGTTATCAATTCGACGCGTATATTTTTTTTTTTTTTTTTTTTATGTATGATCACCATAGATCGGAATAGGTAGAGCTGTTTTACGTACTTGCTTAGAATAATTGGTTGGTTAGAATAATATGGATATTCCCCAAGTCCCGGGATTTGGTTTTTAAGTAGTAAAATCATAAAAACTATTCACGCCTTCGGGACTAATGAAAGATTACACTTCCTTTCTGACGGGTAAATATAAGAAGGACGGGATTAAGGATAGTATAATAAATCGATAAACTTGATTCATTAAACCACATATTATATTTTTTTACGTAACAATGGTGCCGATTTTCTTGTCACAAGTGCCTCTAAACTAGACTAAAAATCACTAAAATTTAATTTATTGCTGTCAAGCGACGATTTCCCATTCTGAAATTGACTAAAATGACGCAACTTAACTATATTTTAGTTTGACAGCACTAAGATGGCACCGAGTTATTAATCTATTGAAGATGGCAATTTTGCTATTCTAAATTTCACGTTTTTCACCTAAAATTTTGATTGTCTAACTAAATCGAACTAAATCTGACTATTTTTAATCGTGATTAAAAAGGTGTGGAATAAAATTAGTTGTCATGAATAGAAATTTCACACCAACACCTCGACTTCAGGTGCAAAAACAGTACTGTCTGTATCTTTTTTTTTTCTTTTGCTTATATCTCGAAAATGGTGTGTCCTATCGCAAAAATAATGAAAATTTCGACCCCCTTTATGAAACCCATAAACTCCTAAAACTCAACATGTAGGTAATAATTTTTCATATTTTCCATACAAAAAGTGAAAATTTCCTTAAAAAACACGTCAAGGCTGCCCCCTCCGCGCTTGCGGCTCTAAAAAACAATTCACGGGGTAGGGAAAACAAGTACTACGTGTTGACGAGTCGCGATTGTCAAATTCGATTTTTGTTGTGTCAAAATTATTTTTAAATTTAGAGATTTTTTTATGCAGAATAGCTGTAAGATTCTCATAGCAAAAAGTAAGGAATTTTAGTGATAGTTTAGTTCGGTGTACAAGAGAATCGGCACCAATTTCTTATTCAAGAATCAACAATCATTTAAATATTTTTATTCTGAAGTTGTACAAAATCATATTACCATACAAATTATTTCTTCTTCAGTAAAATCAAAACATTATCAAATAGAACAATTTGTATTTACAATAAAATCTTAATTAAAATAATCAATACGCTTCAACAATAATTTACTTATTTAAACAAAAAATGGCATTGGTCTGGTTCGTCTTCAGCTTCACTAGAAGACTGAGTATGATCAGAGTTAAAATAAATCACCATTATTTTTTCTAAATTATCTAATTTTAATCTATTTATTTTTACTTCTAACACCCATTTATATGTGGAAAATGAGCGTTCGACATCTGTTGATGTTAGTGAAGCGAATTTATATGACAAAAATCCCGTAGTATCAGTCGGAATCCCGTGGAATATCCATATTAACATCAATGTTTGCGGTCAATGAACCCAAATAGCTCTACCTATTCCGATCACTGATGATCACGCATAACTTTTTACAGAGCAGTCCGATTTTGATAATTCTTTTTTGATTAGAAAGGATATACCCCGAAGGTGGTCCCATATAAATTTGGAAAAAAAATTCCAACCCAAAGGGTAGGAAAACAGGGGATGATTGATAGTTCACTCACTGATTGTAATGTATGACCACGCATAACTTTTTACAGATTAGTCCGATTTTGATAATTCTTTTTTTAATGGATAGAACATACCTCGAAGTTGGTCCAATGTAAATTTGGAAAAAAAAATCCTACCCTAAGGGTGGGAAAATAGGGGTGATTTGTTGTTCATTCACAGATTTTAATGCTGAGCTGTGTATTACAATTAAAATTAAAGGCCTATCTATGTTGGT
Source organism: Amphipoea lucens (assembly GCA_947508005.1). NCBI lineage: Eukaryota > Metazoa > Arthropoda > Insecta > Lepidoptera > Noctuidae > Amphipoea > Amphipoea lucens. Next base: position 12,223,630 of record OX382378.1, on the reverse strand, counting down.
ATATAAAGCCTGTTTTTTTAAGTATTTTACTATACAAAAAATAATAGTTAAAGTAGGATTATATAACAGTTAATATCTAAAGTAAGGTAGGTAGCCATTTGAAAAGTAATCAAAAATTAAGCATGCAGTAATAAGTAAATTATAGCCTCAAAAAATTATAAAATAAAAACTTTTTAACAAAAAAATTGAACCTCCGAAAAAACTGAAAAGCAAAAAATAAAAGCCTTTTTTATTTTACCTTAATAAATAAGTTCTTAAACTAATGCAAGTATACCTAAAAAATTTTGAGTCGGCGCCAAACAATCAATGAACAAAGATCACTAAATTACCTTATAGAAATAGCCAAATCAAATTAATAATGCAACGTGAAATCTTCAGCGCTAAATATTAACATTCCAAACAAAAAGTGCGCTCTCCGCACGACCACTCGCAACTGTTTGGCGCCGACTCAAAATTTCTTAGGTATACTTGCATTAGTTTAAGAACTTATTTATTAAGGTAAAATAAAAAAGGCTTTTATTTTTTGCTTTTCAGTTTTTTCGGAGGTTCAATTTTTTTGTTAAAAAGTTTTTTCTCTAGATAGTTAACTAGTCTACTGTTTATAATTTTTTTCTACTATTTTAGATATTGAGGGGAGTAATGATATTGGCCGATAATTGTTAACTAGGTCTTTGTTTCCGGATTTGAAGATGGGTAATACAATTGCTTTTTTGACATTTAGCGAAACTGCCTTCGAAAAGCACACACGAAAACAAGGATATGCTTAAATAGTTTAAAGGTCTTATTGCTAATGTTATCCCATCCAACAGCACAGTCATCTTTTATTCCACAGATTATTCGGGTAATTTCGTCTTTTTCGGTGTCTAGCAAGGCAAAAGATTTTAGGTTACGTCTAATTTCACACTTTTGGAATGTTGAACACAGTCAGGTTTTAGAACCTGCTCAGCAAGAGTTTTCCCAACATTTACGAAAAAATTATTCACTTCGTTGGATGACAGTATAGGTGAAGGATTAGAAAGCAGTAAACTGGAATTTGATTCGCGCTGTTTTGACAATGTTATGTTATGTAAAACAACTGAACGACGCCGTTTAGCGGTTTTTCATAATTACTAAACACACAGTGCAACAAGTATGCAACAAGTAATATGAGTAAAAAAATAAGTTTAAAAACTAAAACCCGACTACTGAAAAGAATGAAACAAGAAAGTACCTTCCTGTGGTCGCATACCGCTGTACTAACATACTTATAAGCTATGGTTATTTCCGCTAGAGGGCGCCATATTCAATTTAATGTGACGTCACATAGCCTATAACCAGCGGACCATCAAGACGCTTCCAACGATACCTCATTTGTCAAATTATGACAAGAAGTTTAGAAGTTATGAGGGAACAGATGACCATACATACATACATACCGTTCAAAATCATAACCCTCCTTTTTGCTTCGCTGTAGTCGGGTAAAAATTACTTTAACACAAGTATAAACAGTGATTTTAAGGACAATATTCATTAAAAGTGATCAGAGTTTTGTTAAACGTAGCGCAATGGCAATCCAGCTGAACGTTGTTCAGTTGTTTTACATAAAGGAGCTGTTTTGTAAAACAACCAGCGGTTTTGTAAAATAACGGATTCGACAATCCATCTGCGGCACTGGGTCCGCTTGGTGGATAATAGCCAACACCTTCGCACAGGGAGGAGGCCTGCGTCCCAGCAGTGGGAACGTTAAAGGTAGATTACGCTGTTCAATATAAATACTCACCATATAACCAATGACAAACATCCTAAAGAAGGGGTATCGCTTCACCATGATGCCCAGTCGTAGCGAAAACGCGGACAGAGACGTCTGCGTATTATGCGCCCGAGCCCGGCGACTCTCGCTCTCTTGTAAGTGTACCACACTATGCGAGAACTTTTCGCGGTTTGACGTTAATTCTGCCTTGAATTTAGACTGAAATGAAAACAAATACATTTGTAATGTCAAAGATTGGTGATGTGCGCTAGCGTTGCTGCGTTAAGTAAAAAAAGACGGTTCAGATTTGGCAGGCTTATACATCAACGCGCAAACTGGGACCATGAATTTAGCACAGGATTCTAGACCGTTTGACATCGCGGAGAGTTTTTATCGCGCAGTGGATTTTAAACTCTCGGTGTTGAGCCGAGCATTGAGAATCCAACAGTGTGCAACCTAGCGCGTCAAAAAACACACTGTTGGAATGTCAACTCTTTGCGCTATGCAGTGCGTTGAAAATTCGGTGCGCGAAAATAAAATCGCCGCTGGAAAAAATCCCACGTGCGTACCTGTAGTACTATTCTGTAAAAATCTCACAGTGAAAACTTAGGTGAAGTGAACGTGCAGCTAGCTATCATTCCACCAGCGGTGCTATTCTATAAGATCACCGTGATAACTTAGATGAAGTGAGCTTAAAGTGAGCTCTCATTCCACCTGATGCTAGGGATTGACACTATTGACAGCTCACTTTAAGGTCACTTCACCTAAGTTTTCACGATGGATTTTTTACAGAATTGCATTACTGATGCTAGGGGTAAACACTATTGACTTCAATCTCACTTCATATATGTTTTCACGGTGAGATTTTTATAGACTAGGTCAGCCGGTCGATTCTGTTAGAACTTAACCGTGAGAAGTTAGGTGAAGTGAGCTGTAATCCACCTGATGCTAGGGATTGACACTAATGACAGCTCACTTTAAGCTCACTTCACCCAAGTTAACACGGTGAGATTTTTATAGAATAACACTAAGCTGCTGGGCTTATAAAACAAAAGCATACTCACTTCTAATTTTTCCAACTGTATTCTAAGCATATTATTTTCGCCCAGCAAATTGTCGATCTTCGTTTGTCTCTGCACGAGTGTTTGTGTCAGGTACTGTATCTTGTTGTTGTCTATGGTATCATAATCCGCGACGTTCAGCGCACTCGAGTCTGTGGTCGGGACCGTCGTGGACATGTCGCGGAGATTAATCAATTCGTCCTCTTTATCTCGTAAGGCTGTTCGTAAACTGGCTATTGTTTGGCCTGTCTCCATTTGTACGGCGTTCATTTCCTGTAAAGAGAAGTATGTATATTATAGAATTAATTTTATATCTAAACTATACTTCTAAACTAATATTATAAAGAGGAAAAATTGTTTGTTTGTAAGAGGTAATCTCTTCTAGAAGTACTGATTCGATTACAAAAATTCTTTCACTGATAGAAACCTTCACTATTGTTGATTGCCATATGTTCTATGGTATAAGTAGTTGACTTTCATGGCCGGTAGAAGTGAGTTATTAATACTGTTGCGCGCCAAAATTAATGCCTACCACTAGCGCCATCTAGTATCGAGTAGCAGAACTAGAGCTCAAGAACCTTCTAGAAATTTTGATACTAGAACTTTCTAGAACTATCTACATTCGGTCAAGCAACGTTTATAAATAGACATTTATAAACGTTGCTTAACCGGTCAAGCAGTGCGCGTCGCCCATTGGCGACGAAAAATTAGAAAATCAATTGTGTCTCATTAGCGGAGCTTGACAGATTAAAGTTAAGGCATTAATATATCTCTTTAAGTTTGATTAGTTCCATAACCACTTTTCATTAAGAGATTTGTTCTTATGTCATTAAGACTTAAGACTCATTAAGAGATTTGTTCTAACAAAGATGTATTAATGATTCTAATCACTATAATTCTGTAAATACATAACTATTAGAGTCGCGAATTATATTTTGATCAAGATACAACCTGACACTGACCTGCAAATTGCAAAAAACGTAAGAAAATTTGATTTTCGCGGTCTACCACTGCGCATTCACCTTAAGCAATGATTGTTGACTTTTAACCATACATTTTTGCCGTTTAAACGTCCCTTTAAGCAACGTTTATCAATAAAGGGGAGAATGTAAGAATTTCTAGATCAAGAACTCAACGAAACTGGCCATGATCATGAGCTGGTACCGAACGAACGCGCTCGCAAGTTCTTTGCACGTTGCAATTGCTCATTACGCGTCACATTGACATTATGATTTGAAATTCGTTTTATACAGGGTGTCCCTGGAAGTATGGATCAAATCGAATAGGGACGTGGGCAAGATCATTTTCAAACACTTTAGCAAAAAAAAAAAATACTAAAAAAAAGAAGAAAAATCGAATTCGTGAAAACTATCAGGGCTATCAATTTATTTTTTTTAGATAGTATGATAGTATTTGTTTATGACTATTTTCTTTGAGCACTAAGCAAAGTGATTGTAAAAAAAAAAAATCGGTCATAACTTTTGAACCGTAAAAAAATTCACTGACCTTCTGAGGGTTAAAAAGTTTGGAAATGACCTTGCCCACACCCCTATTCGATTTGATCCATACTTCCAGGGCCGCAGGGACACCCTGTATAATCGGTAATTATAATATTGTAATGGGTGTAAAAATACCCACACACAGCCGTCGACTACGCATCTGTACATCAAACTAAGTAACATTGCACAAAAATAATTGCTAAGAAACGACTTTTGTTTTTTATTTGAAAAATAGCGCTACCCGCGCTCAATATAACCCACGCAAAACATTGTGCTTATGTAGGAATCGTGTCGTGGGTACTTAGAAGTTTATAACATTTAAAACTTGTTTTCGTAAAAAAAAAACTTAAAAAAAAGTCGGGACTTTGACCTTCGGTATCTCCGTAACCAAAACGTTCTCAGGTATGGTTTGGTATAATAATGTGATTAAAATGACGGGAAGAACCTGTAACCCTGGGCTTCGTTAAGCGTCTTTTTAACCGACTTCTAAAAAGGAGGAGGTTCTCAATTCGGATGTTTGTTTTTTTTTTTTTATTTATGTTTGTTCGCGCATAACTCCGTCGCTTGCCAACCGATTCGAAAAATTCTTTTTTTGTTGGAAAGGGTATACTTCCCAAATGGTCCCATGAAAATTTTTATCGAAATCGGACAAGCGGTTTTAGAAAAATCAACAAAAATCTAAAAATGTATCTACATTGTCTACATTAACCCTCTTTTCGTTTACTTTTTTGTGGGGTAGGTACCACTAAAAAGTGAAAAATAAAAACTTTTTTACAAAAAAAAAACAACCAACTTCAAAAAAAACACTACAAAGTGATAAATAACTTTTCATTTCTCATACTCGGAAAGTAGTGTTTGTTTGATCCAAATAGCGGGTGGAAAACGCTGCTTCCCACCACAGGGCGGGAAAGACTCATAGTAATTACTTCCCTCTTTAGGGTGGGAATGAATTTTAAAAATAGAACTGTAGTCAGCTACGAAATTTTTTACATACATTAAGAAAAATGCTGCAGTCTTGTGAGTGTATAAACAGCCAGTGTGAATTAAAAAAAAAAACCTATTAAGCGGGACAGCCCGTGGCGATGACGCGGTGTGTTCCATATTTAAAATAAAAAAAAGACAATAGTATTATTTGGCGGGATACTAACCCTGTAAGCTGTACCAAAATTCAAAAACTTTGCATGTTATTGTTATCAATAAATATTTTAGAAAAACTACTACTTTTTACTTTCCTTATATTCGAAATGAAAAGTAGAGTGTTTAACACGGGTGAAAGTCATCAATTCCTACTCGGGCTATAGCCGCCCTCGCTGCGCTCGGGCGTCTAAATGCCTCGTATAGGAATTGATTCCTTTCGACCCTTGCATAACAATCTACTATTAATTTCGGAAGTCGGTGTCAAAAAACAAAAATGCGGAACCAACGACCCCACGACGAACGATGTTATACCCGTTATAGTTTACCTTAGCTAGAGCGACACAGTCGGCATCGGCTCTGTTCCTAGCCGCGCGTTCTTCTCTCAGCGCGTCTCGTAGCGCGGCGACAACTCGCTCGGCCGCTTTGTCTCGCGTCTCTACTTGTTGGAAGTATAGCTTCATGTCGCCGCATTCCGAGCGAACGTTCGCGACGGCTTCTTGTAGCTCGTCGCGCTCCTTTCTGAAGTAATAATAATTTATATATAATAGTCATAGTTCTTGGTAACCAGTCCACTTTAGCCACCCAAACCCATAGTCCATCTTTTCATTTTTCCATATCCTGCAATAGTCCTACACCAACCGGGGTTTATCCTTGGGTGCACTTGCATAGTGTATATAAGGATAATCGTCGGTTGGTGCCGCATTTCATTATTTCCTAAGGGGCCTCTGCGAGTTGGCTCCGACCCACCGCTCAGATACCTAACGCGCGGCCAACTAATTCCGCACGGACTATAGTCATCACCTGCCTAGCCTTTTCCCAACTGTGTTGGGGTCGGTTTCCAGTCCAACCGGATGCAGCTGAATACCAGTATTTTACTTGGAGCGACTGCCTATCTGACCTCCACAACCCTGCAGTTACTGGGTAATACCCCTTGGTAAGACTGGTTGTCAGACTTTCGGGCTGCTGATGACCCGTAACGACTGTCAAAAATCCAGGAATAACAGCCGGGACCAAAGGCTTAACATGCTTTCCGGGGGATATAAAACAAAATAAAACTCACTTCAAATGTTCCATCTGCTGCATCAAAGCCTTTGTATCTTCAGTGATATCAACCCCCTCCTGTAACTTTTTTATCTCGGTATCTTTCGCCAGCAACATATTCTTCACTCTCAGTTTATACGCCTCCCAGTCCTTCTCTAGCCTCCTACATTCGTCAGTGGTTTTCTGCAGGTTTTCCTGTAGGTCATTGACGGTAGATTGTGCGTGTCTCAAGTCATTTTCTAGTTTAGTTTGTGCAGCTTCTCTATCTTTTGCGCTATCGTAAAGTTGTTTACATCTGAAAATATATATAATCTTATTTTAGAAGCTTAAGAAAACGTAAATTAATAGTTTTAAATAATAAGACTAGCAAACACACGAATCACTTCTAATTAGAATGCCTGTATACGACTGTAATGCCGACATAGGTATAGTTACCACGTCAAGAAAATATATCGGTGCATTAGTTTATTCTGTGGCATTAGTAAAAAGAAAGAAAAGGAAAGAAAAATAGGTTTATTTGTTACAGAAACACATGCATACAAAAAGATAATTAATTCTAATAATAAGGAAAAATAAAAAAATAAAAATATCTCTAATCACGAGCACAAAGCAGAAACAGTCGACGGCTGCACGTCACGACTGTGACAAGGCAACAAAGAAAAAGAAAAAAAGGAAGTCCGCTTCACATGCGGACATCAATTTGTTTTACAGAAAATAAGCCTGTGTTTCCACCAGAGATGTGCGGGATGCGTAGCGAGGGATGTGTGTGAATCAAACCAATAACATCGCTTCAATTTCATAGCTTGAACTTAGTTAGCGTTGTTATTGGTTAGTTTTACACACTTTCCTCGCTACGCATCCTCGCTCATCTCTGGTAGAAACGCAGCCTAAGACTACGGTTTCCTAGAAGAACAGTGGCAGTCATCATCATCATTTCAGCAGAAAGACGTCCACTGCTGGACATAGGCCTCCCCCAAGTACCTCCATTTCGACCGGTCCTGTGCTTCTCGCATCCAACGTGTTCCTGCGGCCTTCACAAGGTCGTCGGTCCACCTTGTGGGAGGCCTTCCAACGCTATGTCTTACAGTACGCGGTCGCCACTCCAGAACCATTCGGCCCCATCGGTCATCTGTTCTGCGAGCAATGTGCCCTGCCCACTGCCACTTAAGTTTGGCAATTCTTCGGGTTATGTCGGTTACCTTGGTTCTCCTGCGGATCTCCTCATTTCTGAAACCCCAAACATAGCCCTCTCCATTGCCCTTTGGGTGACTTTTAGCCTTCTAATAAGGCCCATTGTGAGCGACCACGTTTCAGCGCCACTGCCAGCGGTGGCAGTGGCAGCACTTAACGGTTGTAGTGACGGCTGTCATGAAAATGATGACAGCAACCAAGATTTTAATCGTTAGATTCGCCCTACCTTGTCAAAAGATAGTCACGTTTTATTTTAGTGTTGACGCCTCTGATACACAATAACGCTGTGACTTGACATGATTGTCACGGAAACGCTATTTAATAATGTCTGAGGTGAGCTCACTCTACTCAGTTACTGTTACTGTTAACCTGCATCATCGCACTGCTGAGCAAAGGCCTCTCCTCATGACTTCCAGCTCTTTCGATCCAGGGCTAAAGTGAACCACTGGTCGTTTGTTTTGTCCAGCTCGTCCCGCCACCTTCTACGGGGTCTGCCGCGACGCCTTCTAGCTGCGTCAGGGCTCCATGTGATGGTTATTTTGACCCATAGCTCATTGGGCATACGGCACACGTGGCCAGCCCAGTCCTACTTCAGCTTAGCGGCTTTTTGAGCAACGTCAGTATGGAAACTTTTTTGCGTGACTAAGTACGGTGAATCTAGCGATTTAAATCTTTGGCAGCGGGGTTTGACTTAATGTCAAATATTGCTGCAAATGACAGATTTTCATAAGGGCCGATATGACGGAACCGCTTTCTTAGGAAACCAAAGCTTAAAGCACCTATACGCGCGATGTGAACAGGAATGAAACAGAACAACACAACACACACTTGTTATTGGAACAGATAAAAATTAAAAAGAAAATTACTTCTCTTCTAATTCAAAATTCCTGTGCGCCAATATAGTATTTTCATTTTCTATTCTTTGACTCATCTCCTTAAACTGCACCAATTCAGCAGTTTTATGTTCTAGTATCTTTATTGACAGCATTTCTACTTGTGACGTCAGTGACTGCTTCTCTTCCGTAAGACGACGATTCAAAACTTCAGAAGTGTTTTGTTTGATGCGGACTTCTGCTACTTCTATAATTACAAAGAAGGGTTTATTGACTTTTTTCACGAGCAGTAATATCATAAACATCAATTTCATCTACAGCCCGACCAGAATTTCTTCTCAGAATAGTCAGATAGGAAACGTCGACCTCATCTAGCTTAAAAAAAATATAATGGTCGTGTAAAAGTGTTTGTACAAACCTACTTACAGAAAATAAATAATTTATCATTTGCCAACTTCACTCAATGCTGGGGCCTATAGGCCTCTCTTTTTAATTTTTAGTTGATGAGAATTTACTGCTTAATTTATTGGTGTCATGGTCACTGCTCTAGAAAAAGAAGGTTAGGAGACAAATGTCTAGCAACCTGTACTGGGCCCGCATGCTGGATTACGCACCCACATAGTGGACTAACTGAGAGGATGCATGAGTCTCAATAGTGGGAACATTATAGGCTTATTATGTTGTAAGTGTTTATTTAATGAGTGATTTTGCCATAATAGGTTACGTAACATATTTTGAAAGGCGTGATAACATAGTTAATTACGATAATATCCTTATCACTACCATGAAAGATTGCCATCAGCCATTTTGATAAAAAATTAACCAAAAAGAAATTCATGTTAAGAGCCTATACTACCTCAGCTAAAATTCACTCTCTATCTCGCTCATACGATACTGCTCGCTGACTGAGTGCGAGCGAGACAGAGTGCGGTGCTGAGCGGCAGGCAGCGCCAATAGTTTAGGTATTTGCTTTTTACAGTGAAAATAATGGTAATTATAAAAAAAGTAAATAACATGAGACCTGCTTTAAAGTAGGTTCAGTTAGTATGCAAAGTTTCATGATCTAATTTGAAGTATTTTTTGAATACCAGCGGTTTATTGTTCGGGTTAGAGGTAACTGGATTTATTTTCTATCGAGAAAATTTTATGGAATCGTGTTTTCGTCTAACATAAGACTTAGCATTAATCCTCAACTTTACCATATATTTATTTCAAAATTAATGGTGCAGTATTTTCGACATAGCGGAGGATCACGCTAAGCCATTTGAGGTAGTATAGGCTCTTAAAAAGATAAAAATAAATGCGAAGCTAGAATTTCAGTGATTTATGTATTTACTGTAAGAGCATGCTAATAGGTAAGTAACGTGTTTGCCTAATCTCTTGAGTTTTGCAAAACCTTTTTCGAAAAGAAAAATAACAAAGCCAATACCATAAGCAATTAAAAAATAAACTGTCACCAAACCTCGTTAGTTACACAGAAGACACATCACATGCAATAAATCTGTAATAAAAGTCATCCTACCTGGACTATCTACATCATTACCATCCTCCGTCTTGCGTAGCCTTTCAAGCAGTTCAGTAATCTCTCGGTTCATTACATTGAGCTCGTTCTTCAGCATTGCATTCTCTACCTCCATGTTTTGCAACTTGTACGTAAACTCTTCACTGCTTAGTAGTTGCAAGTCTGATGGTAAACTCCTCCCTGTAAAATTGAAGCATTGAAATTGTTGAAGTGATTTGTGACTATTACTTTATTTATTTAACACACAATAAAAAAATAAAAAAACTTAAGATTTAATTAATTGAAAGTCTGTCAATTATTCACAGTCCAATTTATGCACAAGTTTTTCAGAAATGCTCTACCAAATCCAGCAAACAGTTATTTTATTTACTGTTAGCCTGTATAACCCCACTGCTGAGCAAAGGCCAGTCCCCATGACTACCAGCTCTTTCGATCCAGGGCTAAAGTGGACCACTGGTTGTTTGTTTTGTCCAGCTCGTCCCGCCATCTTCTACTGGGTCTGACGTGACGCCTTGTACCCGTGTCAGACCTTCACATGGTAGTTATTTTGGCCCACAGCTTAATGGGCATATGTGGCCAGCCCAGTCCCACTTCAGCTTAGTGGCTTTTTGAGCAACGTCAGTAATCTGTGTTTTGGACTGCAGTGTGGTGTTGCAAATATGGTCTATCAATTTGATGCCTAGAATACTGCGATCCATTACACGTTGGCAAACCTTGAGTTTAGACTTTTAAATGTTTGTTAAAAACCAAGTCTGGGATCCATATGGTCAGAATAGGAAGCATACACATGTCCATAATTTTTCACTTTACATAGTGTCAAAGGCAGATTTCCTTTCATAAGCTCTTGCATGTACCCAGTAGCTCTTATAGGCATTATTTATATTGTTGTGATACTACTCAACAATATAGTTGGGAAAAGGCTAGGCAGGTGATGATGCCAATGATGACTATTATTTTGATGACCAACATTATGAAGAACATATTTAGCAGCTTTTTGAAGCATAAATAAACTATTTTCAGAGAAGCATTACCTTAAAACAATGTTAGTGTTTTATTACTTTGATAAAGCAGAAATACTAACTGCAAAAACATGAACTGAAAAGAATTTAAGTATAAAATGACATAAAAATGTAGCTTGGTGTGTAATAAATAATAATCATAATTGTAAAAATCTGTGTTTTTTTTATAGTAGAGTAATAATTAATATTTATTTACCTAAAAAAATCATGTTAACTAACAAAACTTTCATTGTCTTTTCAGCTACTAACATTAATCTGTCAAGCTCCGCTAATGGGACACAATTGATTTTCTATTGTTTTGTCGCTGACAGGCAACGCGCAGATCATGACCGGTTAAGTAACAAATAACAACTACCACAAAGTGAAATGTTCGACGGCTCATCTTGCTGTGCTGCTATCACTACATGACGCTGGCAGAATAGTTAACATCGGCTCAGTTGCCAAACAGGAAAGAAAAAAGTAAAATGTTTATTGCCACTTGAAACTATCCCTCCATGTATCGGGCATAGCTTGTAGATATTACTGTTAGCCTGCATTATCCCACTGCTGGGCAAAGGTCTCCCCCCATATTGATATTATGTTGTAAATAATAGATAGAAAAACGTATACTTACTTCTAAGTTTTAATTTGCGTGTCACCTGATCCAAGTAGACATCGGTGGCGATATCCATGTCCTTGAACTTCACATCACGGACTAATGTTTTAGGACAATGATCCAGATTGTATTGTCGTACTGGACTGGATTTTTTTGGTGGAGACTTCTTAACTGAACAGTTTCTTGAAGAATCTGGACTTTCTTTTACTTGAGAACGCGATTGATGATGCGAATTAGGTGTTATCTTTGTTGTATCTGGGATAGGCATCGCTTTTCTCGGACTACGAACCAGCGTTTTTTTCTTTGGCAACCAAGGGTTCTCCAAGTTGTTATGAGAGACACCAAAATCTACTCCACGGTGATCATTCCTTTTTTTCGTAACGTTATGGTTTCGCAAAGCCGCGCCGGTCTGTTCATCCAGGTTGTTAAGGAGGTTCTCCGCCTTCCCGGCGAGTTCCGCGAACCATGCCATTTATAATTATTAAGATAATTATTTATAATAATAAAAATTTATAATAATTATTATTTTATGCCTAAAAATAAAAATATAGAATGTCTTTAATATAACTTTGAGTGGAACATCACAAATCCTGTTACTTCTACCGTCGGTTCCGTAATATATTCAAAATGAACGATCATGGAGAAAATTCACATACCGGGCATCAGGAAAATGGGAGGCTGTGGTTTTAATTTCTCCGATTTATTCTATCAAAAGTACTCCGTGGATTTATTTTTTGTCTGAATCAAAACAACACATCTTCACGAGACGTGAAGATGTGTTACGACAATCTGACACTTGACAGTTGACACGTATGCCGCGTTCCGAGTTACGACTGTAATCGATATTATCGATTTGAGCGTGCTTAAACCTAATTCGGTACGGGTTTAAGCACGCTCAAATCGAAAATATCGATTACAGTCCTAACTCGGAATGCACCCGTAAACATACACCCCAACATTCCCAACATGATTTATACGTCAGTGATCCCAACAGAGGTGGCATTACATGTTATTGTTACGGTTTTTATTGCTAAAATAGATTCTATTCTATTCTATTTTTAATTATGGCAAGTAAAGCCGATGTCAACTATTCTGCCAATGTCAAAAGTGAATTGGATATGTTACCGGCCAAACCCGATTTCAGGACAAACTAGTTTAGCCTAGGCTAAACTAGTTCCGTCGACATAGGATGCAAGGGCGAGCGAAGGGCACCCCGAGGTTCGGTTTGGTTAGGTTACTTTAAACCCTTTACACAGAAATAGGGGCCCCGCGAAGCGGGGCTCCGTCGACATAAGATCCAAGAGCGAGCGAAGGGCACCCCCTATCGCGTATAGGAAGAACTAGTTTAGCCTAGGCTAAACTAGTTTGTCCTGAAATCGGGTTTGGCCGGTAACAGATAAAATTAAAAATGGATGCTAAGCATCCCTAGGGTGCGTTCCGAGTTAGGAATGTAATCGATATAAGCGATTTGAGCGTGCTTAAATCCTATCGGAACGTATGCGAGATGATGTGAGCGCTGTGAGCGATTACAGCTAATTTGGACAGCGGCCCTAGTAATCGCTCACAGCGCTCACATCGTCTCACAGGCGTTCCGATTTAGATAATACGATTATGACAGCTGGAGGCTGTCAACAATTCGGAACGCTCGTGAACGCGCTCACAGTGCTTACTCAATTTCAAAACGATATTACAGCAGTATTTCTTTGTATAAACACCACATTCCTTCTTAGGTAATAGGTAATACGGGCTGGTGTCTTTCTTTATTTAGGTGGCGACTGTTAGCCAGAAGCACAATTTCGAAAATGCCACGTTGGTTTAAAGATATGATGCATCTCAAAACAAAACACACGCTGACTCACACACGCACACACACTCGCATTTTTGACAGCGGTGGTATTATTAGAAGCCTCACGGTGATATTATTAGAAGGCATAGTCGGCGTTATCGCAAGATGGCGCATGTCATGACGTCATCTATGACGATTCACGGGACATCGTTATCGCGCTCACGCTAATTCGGTACGGGTTTAAGCACGCTCAAATCGATTATATCGATTACATTCCTAACTCGGAACGCACCCTATGTGTTCTGTGTGTCAAATGTCAAGTTTGAAGTTTTATTTTTATCTGTTTGTGAATAATAAAAAATGTACTCTGTGGTTTGTGACACAAAATAATAATGGTTTCTTGTTTTGCCGAAAAAATATTTTTCATTTCACATTAATACATGAAGATATAAGTGTGTTTTACTATTCACATCATGGATTTTGAAAGTCCAGATGTAGAAAAAGATTTTCCAGGCTTGTACGCGTCTGAAAGTGGCAGAAAAAGTAATGAAAGTGACTGTAAGTATGCGTGTTGAGAATGTGCATGTATCATTGTATTTATTGGTATTTGTCGCGAAACCATAATAACCCATACCAGATTCATAGCCTATGGACCCAACTTTATAAAATATTGGAAATCATCATTTAAAATTAAACAAATACTGTTAACTGTGCGCATGACAACTCAGGTTCAAGCTCACCCTGTGTGGTAGTGATTAAAGTTTCAATATACCAAAATCTATTATTCCAACATATTCCCAATATACTTCATACGCTCCAAAAAAAAACCTCACTGCTTAATAAAACAACCATCACATACAACCTCACAAACATAAACTATTAAAAGTTATTTATTTTAATTTGTCCAGTTAGCGATGGAGCTGATCATGAAAAGCCAAGCAAGAAAGACCTTTTAGGAAGGCGCAAAGAAAAGAAGGAGAAAAAAGATAGAGGATATGCTGCACTTGAGGGAGAGAGCTCCCCTGAGGAGGATACTGATACTAAGTCAGTTATTATTCTTTTTATTATTTTTATAACCAGTGTTCACAATTCCATGAAAGGGTTTTAGGTTTTTTATATCAACACTCATGTTATAAATGCGAAAGCAACTCCTGTCTGTCTGTTACCTTTCCACACCTTAACAACGGAACGGATTTCGTTTAAATTTGGCACATAGATAGACCATGGCATAGGCAACTTTTTACGCCTGGTAGTAAATTCCTGTGCGATAATTTCCAATCTCCACGCCGGCGGAGCCTCAGATAAAAATTTGTAGGACATAGTGATGTCCTACAAATTTTTATCTTTTTTGTTAGAACACTTTCCAACCCATAGGATTGTAAGCTATAACCAGGAATCCTCTATATATTTTATGTCCCCACCAGATTTGTGTTTGCACTGTATTTCCAGCATTAGGCATACAGGGTGTTACGTAAAGGGTATATCAATACAAACGGGTTGAAGAGTGTATTTGGTCTAGAATCTCTGTACAAAATTTCAGCTTAAAAGCATTAACTTGGAAAATGCTTAATATTTTTTTATTTCGACATCACGGCGCTGCACTGGCGCGCGGCGGCGTGATGTGCGTGTACTAGGCGCACAGACACTACAGATAATGGATAATGACCCTCGTAATGCGGTGACACGTTTGTTATGATTTCAATTTAATAAACTATCGAAATAAAAAAATATTAAGCATTTTCAAAGTTACTGCTTTTGAGCTGAAATTTTGTACAGAGATTCTAGACCAGATACACTCTTCAACCCGTTTGTATTGATATACCCTTTCCGTAACACCCGGATGTTGGAAATTGCTTAGGTAATAGGTAATACAGGCTGGCATCTGCAACACCAGCCCGTATTACCTTGGACATTGTTTTCAAATACAGTAATGCAAGAAGCAACATTTTTTTAAAGAATGCTTATGAATTGCTGTCATGGGGTTCAGCACATGAGCTGGGGAATTTGTTAGTTCAAACGCACTAGGAACTGTTGAAGGGCAGATGTTTTGTGAGACTTACTTATTTATTTATTTAATACTTCAAGCACATAAATGTACAGAGGCGGACTTAATGCCATAGGCTTATGTAATTTTGATGTTCAAAAAGTGCTTATTCTAAACTATTCTTATTAAAATTAGTTTGAATAAATGACTTTAAACAACATCATTTAACACCATATTCCAAAATTAATATGTAAATTTTTGCCAGAAGTCCTTCGAAATCTAAGAAAACAAAATCATTTAAATTCCCAACAAAAAGTAAGGAGAAACGTGAGAAATCACGTGATAAAGAAAAGGTTTTAGAAGACGCAGCAAAGCAGAGGGAAAGGGAAGAAAAAGAGAAGAAAAAAGAAAAAGAACGGGAGAAAGAGAGGGAAAGAGAAAAGAAAGAGAAAGAAAAACGAGATAAGTTGAGGGAGAAGGATAAGGTGCGTAATATCTTTAAGGTGCGTAACCCCTCCTTTCTATTATTATATAGAGTATGTGTTTGTTGCTTTGTCATTTTTTCCCGCAGCAGTGGAGCTCCGTATTCGGAGTAGCGTGTTTTTTTTTTTTAATAAAGTTAAGCTATTTTTATCTCGGTAAAATCCTGATGGGTAGACCACGGAAGCGAAGGCGTGGGTACAAACTTACATTACCTACTTGTGTTAGCGTGCCCCTCAGGTAAGAGAGTAGTCAGGCGCGACCCTAACCACAATAATCAATAATTATTTAGGAGATCGCGCGTTTGGACTCCACGCGTATTTGCACGTCTAACTCTTTCCAAGTGTCCGAGCTTCCATAAGGATCTTTCGTGCGAATATTTACGCGTACTGGCACTACAAACGCTTCTGAAATACGTGCGTATTTGAAAGACAAACTCTAGAGTTTTATTGTATGTAGTTATGATGACAGACATGTTGTGTTAGAGTTAGAGAATCTAGTGACAAACAAGAGTGTGAGTATGCTTGGATGCTTAGGTCATGTTGAGAGAATGGATAAAAGGTAATTAACATCTGGAATTATTTGAAGGAAGGGCATAAACTGATCTAATTGGTGACGCAAAAGGTCAAGTACTCGGAGCACCCAACCGGCGCGCATTTTGACCCAAATGTATGAACGTGGATGAAGTAACTCGCAGATCATCGCATTCTGTATTTTCTGCCTTTTCACTATGAGCGAAACAGCATTCGTTTATTGTGCTACTACAGATTACAGAATAATAAACATAAAATTGTAATATATAAAAATGTAAGTAAATGTTACCGTTAAAATACGGAATACGTTAATATACGCATTAACTAGGTAATCTGCAAATTACCGGGTACAATCCGTTAAAGTGTGAAATAATAATATTATGTTACCGGCCAAACTCGATTTTAGGATGAACCAGTTTCGACCAGGCCAAACCAGTTCTCATTCTCTCGCTGTTGCACAGAAAGAGTGTAATAATAACCTAACCAAACCTAATCTCTGGGTGCCCTTCGCTCGCTCTTGCATCCTACGTCGCCTAACCAAACCTAACCTCTGGGTGCCCTTCGCTCGCTCTTGCATCCTACGTCGCCTGTCGACCGACCGCAACCGTGCAACCCATGTAGGGAGAACTGGTTTGACCTAGGCGAAAACATTCTTTTCCACTTTAACGGACTCAACCAGATAATCTACAGACTAACTAGTTAATCTGCACTCTAACTGATTTACGCACATTAGCGGTAACATATACAATATCATTCAAAAGATCTTATCTTAGCATAATCATTCTGCCTACCCCATGAAAATAAGGCGAGAGCTTGTTATGTTCAAAACAGATATACTCGTAAATATACTTCCTGTTTCATTTGCTAGATGTTTCATGTGATTGTGATTACATGATTATGGTAGACATTGTGACGACGCTGTGTAGACGCTGTGTATTCATGGTTCATTTACACACGTAATGCGTCGCATTCAGTATGTACAGTCAACAAAAGAGATAGGTGTGTAGGTCGTTAAGTACATCACCTACTTTTTAACCCAGCTAGTGCGGGTGCCGATTGGTCAAATCTTTGACATGGCTCTGAGTGGCGCTTCTGTTCAAAAATAATCACAACCGTTTACAATGAGAAATGCTTGCATACGCCTATTATGGTTCGGTGTAGCTGGCTATTATCCGCAACTCCACGACTAAGCCCGTATTTAGCGTCCGGGCATGGGGCAGGACTGGATTTAAATTAGATTCCCTCGAACTACTCAAAAAAGGCCAGGAACTGCACTTTTAGAATTTCTAACATGACAGTATTGATGCACGGGTTCACAAATTTTTCACCAAAACTCCATTGACAAATTTTTAGTTTACAACCAACGTTTCGTATACTATTTATTTCACAAACAACTCATTCCGCGAATGTTTTATTTTATAAACACTCGCTTTACAAACATTTATTTGGGAAATGCTTCTCTGCACAAATGTTTCGGATGATATTTAATCATTTATACATGTTTCATTTAATATTTGGATTCTTTTGGAAAAAGAATCCAATTATTATAATCCGATATTCCCACGGGAAACTTATGCGGGTGAAACCGCGAGGCGCTGCTAGTTAGATATATTTGTACAGCGTCTGTTGAATAATAGCGAAGGTTTCAAATAAAATTACACGATTCACTTTGGTTCACCTTTCGAAATGTCAATTATCTGTCAAGCTCCGCTAATGAGACACAATTGATTTTCTATTGTTTCGTCACCAATGGGCGACGCGCGCCGCTTGACCGGTTAATGGGTATAGAATTTTGTTTGCAAACATTTTTGTAGCAGGTTTGCAAAAAATTTTTGCGTTTTCGAATAAACGACCAATGTCACACTGGCCACACTGGCCAAAATAAAATAAAAAATCTGCTTTAACAAGGAAAACATTATAAGAAAATACATTTTAAAATATAAGACAGTATAACGAACACAACAAATATTAATGAACTCCAACAAATACTTGTAAAACCACCAGGACAAAATGTTGAGACATTGCTCGACCTTGCTGCCAGTTTATAGCCAAAATACTCCTTATTCCCTTCACATAAGGATCGAAATAAACTCGAAGGAACATGACACATCTATTGTCTCTTGATTGTCTCAGTAGCCTTGCACTACGCGCATTTATTTATTAGAACTGTCTTTGTTTAATCCGAAGTAATTTTGCTTTATTAAAAATAAGTATATATAAAACAAATGTAGTGGAAAGTTAAGTTTTTTAAGGAACGTATACATATTTCTACGTCAGGTTAAATTTTCGCGGTTCAGCAGTTGATACGTTTTGCATAATTTCACTGTTCAGTAGGTGTAGCTCCGACCTTGAACAAACGGCGGCAGAACGGTCATGGTTTGCTCAGTTGGGTCTCGAATGCGCGTCATGCATCACCTACGCAATGTTTTCTCAAAGGTGCGCGAATTTACGAGTTCTTTTTTTGTTTATTTATTTTTTTCTTATCAAACAGTTTCCAATCATTTGGACCAATGTCAATGCGATAGATTTTATTTTAAATCCGTACTTAGTTTATATGGTTGTTTCGTGAAATAAAATCGGTCATGATCGGGTATTGAAAGTGGATATATGTAAAGTGGTTGATGTGCATCGGTTGTTAAGTTAATTTTAATACCTATTACTTGAATATAGGGTTATTTATAGGGTAAATACTGTATTGTTTACAATTTCACGATTTCATTGCAGTGCCATTTTTTACTTTATGCTACTTTGATAAACGTATCCAGTTCTATTATTGTTGACAACACTTTTTTGCGACACATGTTCAATATTATTGTCCAGTACTTTATAGTGTGCTGTTTAACAGGAAAAAGAAGAGAAAGCGAAATTCAAATTAGAATCTAAGGAGAAACTGAAAGATGAGAAGAAAGATAAAACAAAAGATAAGGACAAGGAAAAGGTGAAAGAGAAAGAAAAGGAAAAAGTTAAAGAAAAAGATAAAGATAAAAAAGATAAGAAGTTGACGAAAGTTCCTTCTACATTCACTTGTGGGATTCCCTTTGAAGAGATATTTACTTTAGGAGGTAAGAAAAATTATTTTGCATTTATTGTTATTTATGACTACCTACCCGCCAGCCTTTGCCCATGACACCCATTGCGTGGTCATGGTGACAAAATGTTCTCGACGTGAATTAACGGGATACTAATCAGTACTAATCAGATAGACAGATACCTATGTTATAGCTGTACACGCCTTTAAGTTTCTAATATAAATGGAATAACATAAGCGAATCGAAATTCTTCTTTGGTTTTATTAACAAAGGTCAATTTTCATACGATTGAACAGATGGTCAGTAGCTTGATTATGCATGCATTGTGTTGCACATTATCGTCATCGTAATTTAATGGGCTAATGTCACTGGATTGTGTAAACAGGTTTTTATTTGGTGCGAGTACCTACCGTCAAATGGGGTGAATAGGGATGCAGGGGTGAATCGGGACAAAACTTTAAAAAGGATTTTGACATTAAAATAATATATTTTGTGGCCAAAAAGGACCCTAATGTGTTTACTGTAATTTAATTAACGATTACGTGCCCTTATTGACAACAAACCATATTATTTCAACGTTAAAATCCATTTTAAAGTTTCGTCCCGATTCACCCCTGCATCCCTATTCACCCCGTTTGTAGGTATGCCACATTTCCGTAAAACTGCACAGTTTATCTAGCTACCCTCATTGTATGGAACTCAGGGAGTTTATTTATAAATGTTGATTAAAGTTAAGGGACGTTTAAACGTCAAAAATATATGGTTAAACAGTCGCTAATCACTACTTAACTTTAAGCAACATTTATGAATAAAGGGGATTGTTTTTAATCGTTAATCTGTCAAGCTTCGCTAATAAGACACAATTGATTTTCTGTTATTTCGTCACCGATCGGTAACGCGCGGGGCATGACCGGTTAAGTCCGACATACCTCTCCATTCTACCTAAACGAGGGGTATCCCACGAAAAAAATTAACTGGTATCTCTATCTAATCTAATATAGTACTTAATCTTAACATAATATCATAACATCACGCCGGGAATCCCCGAAAGGCTGTAGAGGTGTATTAATAATACACCCGCATTTCACCAGATATATTTAAAGTGGGTTGCAGACCAAGAGATCAATATTATATCATTCGATAAATAAGTAATGCATGATGTGTTTACCTGTAAGAAATTGGTACACTATAACCCCCTTATTCATAATCCTATTTTATCTCTATTTTAGCTAAAATAGGTTTATAGAACGTTAATTTGTCTTTATCTGTCACGTTGTCATTTCTGTGTGTAAGAAAGAGACAAACCCCATTTTAACTAAAATAGGTTTGATAAGTTTTATGAATAACGGGGTAAGTCTATTGGTTGTATCTCATATCTTTGTATCAGTGTATTCAATTGTTGGTGGGCCAAATAAATAAAATAAAGAGCTGAGTTAATTTAGTCTAACTTAGCTCGCATAGCTGATGTACTATTTCATACTTGTGTACAGACCGCAAACTATATATAACAGAATGCGAGCTTAGCTAGACTAACTTAGCTTAGCTCTTGGTCTGCAACCCGCATGTAATAGGGGCTAGCATATTACCATCAACAATTCGAAAGTAACTCTGTGTGTCTGTCTGTATGTTACCTTTTGACGCCTAAACCGCTGAACCGATTTAGATGAAATTTGGTAAGGTCATAAACGGACGCTACGCGTAGCGGACGTCGCGCGACTTCGTCGACTATGTTTGATTTTAAGTTTTACATTCTTTTGCTAAACATTCCGATAGAAGGTATAAACAATTTATCAGTAATCCATACATTCATGCCTCTATCGGTAGAAATATAAACAGAAATATCCTTTATTCCAAGTTCGTGGCTCGAAGCTGAAGGGCTCGTGGCTAAATGATAACAACCGCACGGGCGATTGAAGGTTAAGCTACGCATGCCGCGGTCGGTTCGTGGATGGATGACCATCCATTATAAATATCGAAAAACACGTTACGCCGTTGCTGTGCCGGCTGTCATTTTTAGATCTTTGAAAGTCGCTACGGGTAGTCGGAAGCCCAAAAATCTGACAACCAGTCTTACCAGGGGGTAGGTATTGTGTTACCCAGTAACTAGCAGTGGCGTAACTATGCCGTTTGGGGCCCGTGGCAAATTCAAAGGATGGGGCCCGTGGCAAATTCAAAGGATGGGGCCCGTGACAAATTCAAAGGATGGGGCCCTCCCTCAATATAAAAAAGCTCAACCAACGTTATAGTTTTTTTTTTTTTTTACTAGCTGTTCTCCCGCGACTTCTTCCGCGTAGATTTCATATTTTCCCCTACAAAATTTCAAACCTGACTGCTTCGTTGGTCTAGTGGTCGCAAGCGCTACTGCTGAGCATGAGAGCGCTACTGCTGAGCATGAGGTCCTGTCCAAAAAATTAGACAAACAATGGTAAAAATGTACAAAATGTTCGAAAACTGAATGATGTGCTTTGTTGCACATTTTCAAAAAAAGTTTGCTTTTATAAACTTATGTTAGGATCCTACTGTGCTCATGGCCCTCTCGGGCCGGGGGCCCCTTCTGCCTGGGGGCCCGTGGCATTTTGCTCCAATGCCACCCTATAGTTACGTCACTGGTAACTGGGTTGTGGAGGTCAGAAAGGCAATGGCTCCATGTAAAATACTGGCATTCAGCTGCATCCGGTTAGGCTGAAAGCCGGCCCCAACATAATTGGGAAAAGGATATCCAGATTTTGTGGATCCTTTACTTCAAGTCCCTTAGTAGGCAGGTACAGTACCCGGCGATAAATATTGCACATCGACCTTTGGAAAGAAACAATCGGCTAATTTCGGCTTCGTAGTGCGTTATCTCTGTCGCACACTACCTATGTGATGTTAACTGACGTTTTGTCAGTCGTTGTTCAAGTGCGGTAGAGTGCGGTCGCGTCCAGTTCAAAAATCTTCTAGATCTAGAGTTGTTAACACCCCCAAATTTAAATAATTTAAAGTTGTACTATGGCATCTTTAGGAAAAATAGGGGAACCTTTTTATTTTACCCCAACCTATAGCAATCATTTATAGAAAAATTGGTGTATTTTATACAAAGAATAAAAAGAATTATCAAAAGAAGCAAATCATAATTGTTTCAACAGCTCCTAATAGATACCGGACTGTTTGTATTTCGTGCGACAGAGATAACGCTACGAAGCCGAAATTAGCCGATTGTCTCTTTCCAAAGATCGATGTGCAATATTTATCGCCGGGTACTGTAGGTAGTTGGCACATTATTTTTCTCTCAACTACGTAGTAATGTTATCAATAATCACTACAAAACCTATCACAAAGGACGTATTTTTTGCTTAGGACTAAAAACAGTGCGGAAAAGTTTATATGAAATCTCATTGTTGCAGTTTTTCATTAATGTACTGTTTTTATTTTTTATTTAGATATAAATTTACCACAGAAGTTTAATGCCTCCGATTAAGTTTAATATAAAATGTATGAATTAGATCAAAAAGATACTGGCTGAAAATAGAAATCGCCTGAATAACGAATCAATTCATTTGCACCTCTCAATATCACCACGTCCGTCTACTTCTCGTGGAAATGATTTGAAATTGAGCTCACGTCTACCTGTATCGTCTGATTCTGATGATAATAATTATTATTCACAAATAAACCAAACAAATACTAGAATAAATGTTCCAAGTAAAAGTGCAAATTTCATTTTTAATAACTGCACATTTAATCATTGTGTTTTTATTTTGAGTAGGTATATTATATCACGGTAGGTAGATTGGTAGTTGAAAGAAAAGTAGATTACGCACCTTGCTAAAGTGAGTAATTAATGCACTCGTGTTAATTTAGTGCCCTCGCCTGCACTCGGGCACCAACATAACACTCGTGCATTAATAACTCACTTTGCGCTCTACTATTGTTGCACACCTTTTTATCTGCAGTAATATTGATTTTTGCACCTTTACTTTTATCGAAAAAACCATCATCGGGCCAGAATTATCTGCGATGCCTAAATGGAGCATTTTTTTCAAGGTAAATGATAACACGGCGTGTAAATATTAATTCTTTGAGAGTATGTCGTACTTAGTCTGTTGTTAGTTACTATCTTACGATTTTGCGCTCAGCTCGTGTCTTTGTTATTTTTATTCATTATGAACCCTTTTATTCGCGGGTTTTCTATAGGCGGTAAGTTTTTCCAATAGTCCTCCTTAGTTATTTTTTTATTTAGATCAAGGTAGCAACACTTTATTTTTACAATGTTATGTCGCAGAAACAACGAAATACTGCGAGCTAAGGGCGCTGACCACCTTGTTTTCATTTCTTGATTCTCCCTTTTCCCTTGGTTATCTAGCCCCCACTTTCAGTACATTTGGGCCAACCACAAAAGAAATCTACGTTCATCACCCAATCGTCTTCTCCAATGTTCCACTCACCGCACAGACTTCATTCACTCTTCCTTCTTCGTTCAGTCTATCTCTGTGGAATGCG
Organism: Amphipoea lucens; assembly: GCA_947508005.1. NCBI lineage: Eukaryota > Metazoa > Arthropoda > Insecta > Lepidoptera > Noctuidae > Amphipoea > Amphipoea lucens. The sequence goes on along the minus strand of OX382378.1, from coordinate 12,199,712 downwards.
CTCCCCCAGGAAATCAGGATAGCAACCAACAGATTATCCTTTAAAGTTAAGGTTCGCGAGCACATTCGCAAGAAGCTGGCAGTATCATCACAATGCTAATATTTTCTCATTGTTTGTCTTATTACTTTTTAGTATATTCATGTACCTATTTATGTATATTTATTTGTGGTTATATTTATATGTAATTGGATATATATTATATTTATAGTTTTAATAGGCTTATGCGTATCTTTATATTTAAAATATTTATTCCTCAATTTTCATGCTTGCACCTACTACTGTTTGTCTCTGCAATCTGCATCGCCCAAAGGTTGACTGGTAGAAAATGCCTATGGCATTAAGTCCGCCTCTGTACATTTATGTGCTTGAAGTATTAAATAAATAAAAACATTTCCGAATCGATTTAGGTTTAACCACGTACAGTCTAGCACAATCGGCAAATGATACGGTGCAATAGGCTAGTTTCCTAAAAAATTCTAATTAGTCCGTCAGTTAGATTATCGAAAAATAATGGACCCGTATTTTTTCTTTTGTCAATCAAACAAAAAATGACAAAGATAAAGCACGTCAAAATTCGTCGTGACGTCACGCCGTGCGACACTTTTTAGAACGGCGTGACGTCACGACCCCCACTCCCAAATTTTGACGTGCTTTATCTTTGTCATTTTTTGTTTGATTGACAAAAGAAAAAATACGGGTCCATTATTTTTCGATAATCTAACTGACGGACTAATTAGAATTATTATTTTTTTACCCAGGACACTACCCTATTTAATAGTAAGAGCTCATAAAAATACAATAAAGTTACAGTAGCGGATGTAAACAAAAGACGCGTCTACGACGGGAATGTTGATTGATATGTGACATGACGTGTTCTGGTTTGCAGTTTTAATCTGTTTTATTACTTGTGTATGTGATTGTACATGTGGTTTACGCAATCATCACTTTATATGGTTATGCTGCAACAAGCTAAGGTTGATCTGAAAATAGAGGTTTATAGGAATTTATATAAATATAAAAAAAAAATGTTTTCAAAACCGACTTCTGTGGCAAAGTAAAGGACTAATTATCGTGTAACATACGAGTACTCTAGCGATTGAATATAAATAAATCCGCGTTTACACTTACACATGTTTAATTTCACGCATCAAAAGATGAGAAATTAATTTGATAACACATTGGAATTTGGATTGTTAATTTAAGGTAGTTTTACTCAGGAAATTCGACCTTATGATCCACCCAGAATAACCCATGTCAGATTTTTTTCAAAAACTTCTCATTGTCCATTGCTATGTTCTCCAATCAGTGTACTCTACTTAGATTCAAGATGAAGTTAAAATAATCACAGCATGAAAATTAGAGGGTTATAAGTATAACTTATAAGTTAACAGTAGCTTATAGGGTTCACTAATGTTTCACCCAAAACTCTATTGACAAATTTTTAGTTTACAACCAACGCGGCAACATTTCGTATACTATTTATTTCACAAACAACTCATTCCGCAAATGTTTTATTTTATAAGCACTCGCTTTACAAACATTTATTTGGCAAATGCTTCTCTTTACAAATGTTTCGGATGATATTTAATCATTTATACATTTTTCATTTACTATTTACATTATTTTGGAAAAATCACGTTTATATACAAAATATCATTTTATAATACACTAGCGACTGCATTATAATCCGTTTCGTAGTTTAAAAGAAGCTCTATCTTCGGAGCCCCATACTAAACAAAGTTCCGAGTCTTTCTCGTTTTTCTTTTTATTAACGTTTATCTACAACTTATTACTTCCTGTTTCAGTGGCGTTGCCAATATTCGGAGTGCCGTTAGCGCAGTCGGTGGAGCGTTCACGATGTCATGACGACACCGGTCTGCCTCTCGTTGTTCGAGACAGCATCGATTACTTGCAGGTACGCATACCTACTCAATCATTTTACCTTGATAAGTACCTTTTTGTTTTCAATGGTATGGTTTAAAACCAATTACAACAATTAAAGACACGGTTATTATGTAGACACATCAAGCTACCCGAAACTGTAAAATTGTCCCAATCAACTTTGAACCTTATGCTTTAGTGATAAAGTTGAAAATCTATTAAAGAAATTTGGCAGATTGTAGTAGCTTGATGTGCTGGCGTCTGTACGTAAAAGAGAAAACATAAAATCATAAAGTTGGGGTAAAAGTTTACCAATCACATTATCACTCTAATATTATAAAGGCGAAAGTTTGTGAGTGTGTGTGTGTTTATATGTTTGTTACTTCTTCACGCTTAAACGGCTGGACCAATTTTGATAAAATTTTGTATGGAGGTAGCTGACACCCTGGATTAACATATAGGCTACTTTTTATCCCGATATTACCACGGGATCGACATTTACGCGGGTGAAACCGCGGGGCGCAGCTAGTACTTTCATTAATCCCACTCACAATACTTCTGACAGGCAGGGTATTCAGTTGCATCACGCATCTGTAGTGTAACGGTGGAGTTTCTTGCCCATTCTTCTCCATACGAAATTTTCTTTTGGAAGGGGTGACTAGAATCACTTCTATTTTCTTGTAAATTTTTACGTTCAAAAGTTCATTTTATATGCCTATCACACTAATATTATAAAGGCGGAAAAGTACATAGGATAGTTTTTATCCCGATATTCCCAGGGGATCGACATTTACGCGGGTGAAACCGCGGGGCGCAGCTAGTTTGAAATAAATGATTGACTTTGACATCAGGTTAGATTGGAAGCCTACCACAACATGGGAAAAGGCTGGGCAAATGACAGTGAATGAGTGAATCGTATGACTTTAAAAATAGTCGCGTGGTGTTATTATGTCGTGATTGCCAGTGAATACTGTAAAGAAGAACAAATTCAAATAATTTGAAGGCTTACTCACCGGGGGCTAGCCTTCCGGAAGTCTGAGAAAAATCTGCTGTCAATCCACATGTTACCAGTCTGTTGTGATTGGTTAACCACAATAGCATAAGTATAGCATAATCAGCCTATAATGTTCCCAATGCTGGGACACAGGCCTTCTCTCTGTGAGAGGGAGTGGGCCGTAATCCACCACGTGGGCCCAGTGCGGATTGGTAGATGTCACATGTCTTCGAATTTTTGGTTCTAGGACATGCCGGTTTCCTCACGATGTTTTCCTTCACCGTTTTTGAGAGAAATGGTGTTGAAATAATTTACACGAAGTAAAGCCTCTGTCTGGGTTCGAACCTACGACCTACAACTCATAAGTCGCGGCTGTTACCTGGGCCACCGCTGCTCTCCACCCACAATAATAATAACTAATCCTAAAGGTAGACATACAACAGCCTTAATAGGATAGGCTTTCAAAGACCGGGTCATTATTTCCTGTACAAAGGTTGTGTCGTTGACCTAGTTATGTACTTCAAACGGTAATTTAGAGTGACAGTCTCAATGCTTCGTCGCGATGGTAATTTATCTCAACCGTTCTTCTATACACACGGTCATTCATTATGATTATGATGTATATGAGTCTATTATACAAGTAGTTAGTGCCTTTTCACATAGTCTGCGCCCTATCCATACTTATCTATACTTACTAACATTATAAAGAGGTAAAATTTGTTTGTAATTTGTAAGTTTGTATGTAGGGGGTAATCTCTGGAACTACCAGTCGGATTTGAAAAATTCTTCTTGCATTTGATAGCCCAATTCTTGAGGAAGGCTATAGGCTATTTAACATCACGCTATGACCCTTAGGAGCCGAGCAAAAAGAAAAAAAAGAAAAAAGAACGTTAAGTGATAGCGCGGGCGGGTGATGCGATACGACGGGGTGGCTCGGGGTTAACAAGAAGTTTCACGCGAACGAAGTCGCGGGCTGAAGCTAGTAATATTATAAATGCGAAAAGTGTGTCTGTCTGTCTGTTACCTCTTCACGCTTAAACCGCTGAGCCGATTTAGATGGAATTTGGTATAGAGATAGCTTGAATCCCGGGAAAGGACATAGGATAGTTTTTATCCCGATATTCCCACGGGAAACTTATGCGTGTGAAACCGCGTGGCGCTGCTAGTTTTAACAATGCCGATATCTATGAAAAATGATAATTGTCGCACTTTCACAGCAGATACTGTTTACTAAAGAAAGAAAGAGAGAAAGAATAAAGTTTACTTGGACACAGATCGTGAAACATAAAAATACAAACAACAAAATAAAAAATCGAAAATAATGTTTTAACTACAATAGTGTTGTTAATGTCTTAACTTCAAATCACGGCTGCGCCAAAAAAGTTCATGGTACAGTAGAAAAAGATGAAGAAAAAAACAAAAAAATTGTTAAATTGTTGCCTTATTCCTGTCGATTTTATTAAATAGACCCCTGACTGTCGGGTACCCGGTGGGCGACCGGGAACTTTATACCGGTATGTAGTAAAAGCTTTCGGACTTCTCCATACATTTTGCTACCGGGCAAACGGTCCCCATTACCCGGCAGCCGGAGCGTGTGTACAGTGCACAGTAATTTAATTCAATGTTTTGTTAATGCCACTTAATATTGTTCTATCATTAATGCAGCAGACTTCCTTCTTTGTTAGTATTCAATTCAAAGATATTGTGTAAAACGGACAAACATAGCTAAATTAGCTACAGTTAGAAGGATATACGGTTCGTGAGCCGATTAAACGCATGCATTGTTGAAAACACCACACAATTATACAGGGTGTTACAGAAAGGGTATATCAATACAAACGGGTTGAAGAATGTATCTAGTCTAGAATCTCTGTACAAAATTTCAGCTCAAAAGCATTAACTTTGAAAATGCTTAATATTTTTTTATTTCGACATCACGGCGCTGCAGTGGCGTGCGGCGGCGTGATGTGTGTGTACTAGGCGCACAGACACACTACAGATAATGGATAATGACCCTCGTAGTGCGGTGACACATTTGTTATGATTTCAATTTAATAAACTATCGAAATAAAAAGATATTAAGCATTTTCAAAGTTACTGCTTTTGAGCTGAAATTTTGTACAGAGACTCTAGACCAGATACACTCTTCAACTTGTTTGTATTGATATACCCTTTCTGTAACACCCTGTATAATCTTGATGCAGGAGTTCAATTTTCAAAGATAACTATTGTAATTTAACTAGCGAACAGTAATTTTGCAGAATTGTGAAAGTGGAAAGGAGCGCAAATCGTATACACACACAAAATCGTAAAAACATCTTGTTTAATAGTTGTGTAGACTAAACAAGGTGTACACGTTGTTTCCACTGTTATTTTTGGATTAACTGACTTCTTAAAAAAGAAAGAGGTTCTCAATTCGTCTGTATTTTTTTTACTGACGTAGTTTTTGAGTTAGCTTCAATAATACGTATTTATGTATGTTGATTATGTTATAATAAGTTCCTGTCAGTCTTATTAACATAGCAATTAGTCGTATATGATTTTGTGTCGGGTAGGTACCACAGCTGGAAAATGAAAAAAAAATCTTTAATTTTTTGAAGTCGGTGGCAAAAAACGAAAATACAAAACCAAAGACAGTGACTTCCGAAATTATAATTATTTTTCTCTTTGTAGTGTTTTTTTTTTTCGTAAAAAAGTGTTTTATGATGTACAGTCAACAGCAAAAGTAGATGATGAAAATCAGGAATTCAATACTAATGAACGGAGTTCGCGTCAGAACTGGCAACTGTACCAGTGGTAAATGTTTGGTATAATTTACAATCACATACTTTTGAATCACTTCGACGCCACACAGTTCTGACGCGAACTCCGTTCATTAGTATTGAATTTCTGATTTTCATCATCTACTTTTGCTGTTGACTGTACAAAGCCTCTTTCCTCCACCCGCTACTGTAGCGTAGAACTTAGAAGAGATGCAGTGCAACAAAGTTTGCTCTGTTTGTTTTCAAGTGATATAAAAATTTATTTGCTGTGCGTCTCACCTTATGACACGTGCAATAACACTTTCATCATCATCATTTCAGCCCGAAATCACCCTCTACTGGGTACAGGCCTCCCCTTTCTTCTGCCATACTTCCCTGTTCTGTGCGTCTCTCATCCAGGTGTTTCCCGCGACTTTGACGATATCGTCAACCCAGCGCGCTTTTGGACGACCCTGGTTTCTTTGGCCTAACCTTGGCCACCATAACGCAACGCCAATAACGCTTTAGACTAACACATAAACAGTGCAGCTGTTAGCAAATATTGGTCAACCAATACCCCTCCCCCTTTATCGATTTTACTTTCATGTTTGCTGTTAACCATTATATCTTAACTCTAACCATTGTTGTGTAAAGTAAAATCTCCTATCTAAGAGAGCCGGGTGATGGACCCTGCTATCAGACACCTTTCTCTATTTAAGATTAGACACTTAGCGAAGCCGAGAGTCACTTGTACTCCCCGTCATTGTAATCATTTTTTTTGTACTGGACCACACCTCAGAACCTTCTGGTTACGGAGATGTTGAAGGTCAAAATTCCAACTTACTGACGTTTTTTTTACCAAAACTGGTTTTTAATGTTATAACACAACTTTACATACCCCCACGACTCCTGTACCGTTCCATACACCCATAAGCACAATGTTTTGCGTGCGTTACATTGCGCACAACCGCAAACAGCACATTTTCAAACCAAAAATAAAAGTCGTCTTTTTACACCCTGTATAAATCAGTGCCTGTATTAAGATGTTCAGGATAAATAAAGATTTATGTTTAACCAACACCACCACTCAATCGATCATCAATGCTCTTATTATATTTTCAGGCGCACGGTCTAAAGTCAAACCAAATCTATCGACAAGAACCCGACAAGATAAAACTACAGCAGCTGAAGAAACTGTTCACAGATCGAGGACCTACCTTTCCTTATCATTGGGACGTTGCAGTGGCTTGCTCTATGCTTAAATGCTTTATTAGGTAAGTGAAAATGCCTCGCGCCTTTCGTTTCGACAGTTGAACAACATACATTGCGTTTTTTAAGTTGTTGAGCAGGCGAATTTTTCAAAAAATGAAGCAATCTTAGCAATTTTGTTCAATGTCTTTCGGATTGTTATTAAAAGACACAAAACACAATTATGGTGCCGGACGTACGGTTCACGCAGTATTTGGTTTAATTCCCGCCTAAACCAATATTTGTATGGGCTTCACATTGTTGTTCCGGCCCAAACAATGCAAAAAATTTGCTATGTGAGATTTGTGTTTACAAATACACCCTCGATAGAGGGGACATTCCAAGCATGGTAAAAAAGTACTACACCCAGTCGTGAAGCCGGGATCTTTTAGAGTGTAAGGTATACCCAAGACACTCACTGGCCCCATAGACTCTTGAACGTTAACAGTCCTTAACCCATTAAAAATTACACAAAATAATGACATAAAAATTACGATTATTAGCCAAGTGCAGGACTTTTCGTCGCGAAAGTCGATGGGCGTCCTCCGCACCTCATTAGGATAATATGGAACGCCAATTTATTATATATTTGTATTTAAAAAACAATGTGCATATATTGCAAGTATAATTTTTTGTGACTTGTTTTTGCCAAGAAAAAAGCAATTAAAAAAAAAACGCCTATAGGCGTATTTCGCACCTAAATATTAAATCAAAAAACGCCGAAAGGCGTCCGCCGTAGCGAATGGGTTAAGGACTGCATAATTTGTTAATTAATAAAAAATCTATCAAAACAAGAGCGTAATTGCTTGAAAGCCGGCTGTGCTCCCGGTATTGACATAAGTGTAAAATATTGCAAACTTATCTCGCGTGTTTTGCCGTACCATTATTAGTCTTTCCGATATCCAACAAACGTTCAGGCTCAGAATGTCCCTTTCCCAAAATGTCCCTCGGTTTCAAAAAGTCCCTTTCCCGAAATGTCCCCATCCCATAATGTCCATTTCCCAGAAGATCCCTTTCCCGAAACGTCCATTTCCCAAAATGCCCCCTTCCCTAAATGTCCCTTTCCCAAAATGTCCCTTTCCCGAAATGACCCTTTCTCAAAATGTCCCTTTCCTACAACAGCTACGCGTTTAAACTAGGAATATTTAAACTAATAAAAAACAATAATAAAATCAATATTATTGTTTACGACACTATCGAATGGTGTAATAATACAGCGTGTGTTTTTTTTTTTTTTCAAAATCAACAGGTTCGATTCCTGGCTAGAAATATTGATTTTTCAAAAATCCAATGATGCAGTTTTAGTTTTCATCAAAATCGAGCCCGCGACTCCTTTGAGTATTTTTCGCTATTCCTCATAGTTTAGAATTTGGCCATCCACGCCCACTTGGAAAATTCATCCTGTATATACAGAGTTGATATGACAGAGGGGATATTAAATTACACTACGTAACTATAGGTGTTTAGTATTAATTCAATACAGTCTAAAAATAAAAAGCGCCAAAAATTAGATTTTTTTTTTCAAACAAACTAAATAGCTTACAAATTAGAGTAAAACGCAACAGCCTTTGTAAATAAAGTTGACCGAACTTAGATACCTGGGTAACAAAAGTGGCAACGTCGCGCGCGCGCCGGAGCGCGGCGTGTGTTATCCGGGAAGCCCCACTTACCGATCGCAAGGATCATCTAGGATGCAATAGCAACACACTAACCTATTTCTATTTCTTTTACGCACGGGATGTTTTGCTATGATTGTCACTCTCGTAATGAAAGTGCAAGTGTGTGTGTATTTATTGCTTCCTTGTTTGCATTGCCAACTTTTTTGTGAAATATTTGGTTGTACTTGTGACTTGCGTCAGAGCGGCAACAACGTATTGTAGATTATACTTAGATTTATCGTTTTAAGGTGCATGACCTATGCGTTAGACATACTCAGCTGTTACGAAAGATACATCGTGTTCAAACGGGGTAAAAACTTAAAAAATCATTTGCGACTAAACTACTGCTGCTATTTAATTGATTTTTGGTACAGAGCTTGAAAATGGTACCTAGTATAGGCAGTTTAAAGGAAAGCCCCTCTGTCGTATCAACTCTGTATATGTATTTTTTTATTATTTTAATTTAATTTTTTTTTATTTATAAGTATGTAATTAAAAGGCTTTTGACTGTTTTTTTTTTCGTTTTATGTTATATGTGATTGCGTATTCCCAGTTTATATAATTTTGTTAACAGTTAGATATCACGTGGATAATTATGGGCTTTTTGACGTTTTGATTTATAAGTATGTTATTAAAAAGCTTTTGACTGTTTGTTTTGGTTTTATATTATACTAGCTGCGCCCCGCGGTTTCACCCGCATAAGTCTCGATCCCGTGGGAATATCGGGATAAAAAGTATTCTATGTCCTTTCCCGGGACTCCAACTATCTCTATACCAAATTTCATCTAAATCGGTTCAGCGGTTTAAGCGTGAAGAAGTAACAAACATATAAACACACACACACACACACTCACAAACTTTCGCCTTTATAATATTAGTGTGATGTGATTAAAAGTTGATTGACTACTTGGGTATTTAAATATTACACACTTATAAATCAAAACGTCAAAAGCCCATAATTATCCACATGATATCTAACTGTTAACAAAATTATATAAACTGGGAAATACTGCGAATACACAATCACATATAATATAAAACGAAAAAAAAAAAACAGTCAAAAGCTTTTTAATTACATACTTATAAAAAAAAATAAAATAATATGTATATTAATTTTATCATTGTTTTTTATTAGTTTAAATATTCCTAGTTTAAACGCGTAGCTGTCGTAGGAAAGGGACATTTTGAGAAAGGGTCATTTCGGGAAAGGGACATTTTGGGAAAAGGTCATTTATGGAAGGGGGCATTTTGGGAAATGGACGTTTCGGGAAAGGGACCTTCTGGGAAATGGACATTATGGGAAGGGGACATTTCGGGAAAGGGACTTTTTGAAACCGAGGGACATTTTGGGAAAGGGACATTCTGAGCCTGAACCCCAACAAATTGTTCAATCATTTGTAGTCCCTAAAAGCAATTAATTTGCGGGTTCTAAAAGTGTGATCGATCATGCATGCATACTTTATCCAGTATCAACCCTAATTTTAACTTTTCTAATTCTAAACCATACTTTTAACAAAATTCCAGCGAACTTCCGGACTCTATTCTAACACAAGAGCTACACGGTCAGTTCGAACAAGCAACAGCTATCGCCGAGCCGCAGCGCGAAGCAACCATGCTGTCTCTCATAGCCAAGCTGCCGCCGCCTAACTACAGTCTGCTGGGCTGGCTCATGACGCACTTTGCCTGCGTTGTGGCTAACGAACAGGTGGGTGGACACCTTTGTACCCACCTTTATAGTAACTATACAAACCGTGGCTCCTGGTCACAAGCGCGACTGAGCGTGGGGTCCTGGGTTCGATTCCCGGGTCGGGCAGTGTTATTGGATTTTTCCATTGGAAATTTCTTAGTAACCGCCCGGAGTTTGGAGTTGGCGGTGTGATACCCCCGTGCCTCGGAAAGCACGTTAAGCCGTTGGTCCTGCGCCTGATCTCTCTCCGGTTGTGTCGGATTGCCGTCCCATCGGACAATGAGAGTGAGGACGAGAGAGTGCACCTGTGTCTGCGCACACACTTATACACTATAATATTTCCTGCGCCGAAGGCTGGTCTCCGCTGAGATTGGTCGCCGAGGCCGAAATTCGGTCTGCAGGAGTTTATTTATTTCTTTTATTTAAAATCTGTGCGCTTGGTGAGTTCCCATTGGCTATGTTGTCGATATTCCATAGGATTTTTTTATCTCCTACTTAACTAGCATAGAACTTTCTTAGTGCTCACTTTAGTTATATAAGGAACTGTGTTGCAAAGCATGCTTCTAAACACAGTGGTTTAGGCTGTCCATTGTCTGTTACTGAATTAATGAAAGAATTTAAGATTTTTATTAAGTATTTTCTGAATGTGTGACTTGCGAGCTCGCAATCTACATATAGCTCGTGTCCGAAACAAGTCTGGCAACCCTGAAACAACCATCATTAATGAATTATTAGTCAATTAATCAATCAAAAGTAGCACAAAAGTTTAGAGAGAACTGTTGTTTCCTGAAAAATAGCGACACTACTCACGGATAAATTTAGGGCCATGGGCTGGGCGGTGACTGCGTATATTGGAAACGAGAAGCCTCCACCTGACCGTCCACAGGCTAATTTGTACATGTCTCCGTTCCGTTCCTCTAGGTTCTTCTTGAGTTCCATGAGTTCACATGAAGATTTGGGACTTCTCTGCGCCAGACTCACCAAGAAACGGTCATCCCGTGGTTGAGTGCATGGTTTTCTTCCAGAACCAGGCCTTCTAATGACGGAACATGTGTCTTGATATCGCTGCCAAGTCCTCGAAAGGGAAATTGAAAGTATTTTTTGACAGATTGAGACTGATATCAGACTGTGAACGTTCTTAAAATTACGAGAATTGCCCCCTGACTTTGATAAAATCAGCCTTTAGTAAGTTGTAATATACTCGGTAGACATCATTTTACAAAACTTAAAGATTTTCATTTTCTGTTTCTAGGCGAATCACGCGAACATTCAAACGATAGCGACTGCCATGGGTCCTGCGCTCAACATGTCATTGAATCTATTGACCTACCTCATCTCCAAGGCAGATAAACTTTTCCCTGACGTCCAGTTGACTAAGTAAGTAGAACCTGGAGCTGAGTACACTCAAACGAATGAGCATATATTATGATTGCAACAGATAAACTAAAAGCAAACATATTAAGGTCAAATCCCTTAAAGCGTCACGTTTCCGATATATTAACGTTCAAAGTTGATCACGTGACATCCATAGTTTTTGAACTTGCTTACATCTTGTTGCATAGATGTTTGAAATAATCACTGAAGTTCTGTTTGGTCCTGTGTTTTCTGTTTTGATTGATTGATGTTATTCATAAATTGCGTCAGGAATTAACCCTACAAAAACCGACCTATTTACCTGGATTTATACCTATGCCTTTTCTCTTACAGATACGTACCACCTCTCGCATCAATTCCTCCAGACTTCCCAGAAACGGCCCCAGAGATCAGTCTGGAGCTGCGCAAACAAGAGTCCTTATTAAATCAGATACACGCTGAAATGCACGCAGGATTCATCACTCCAGCCCGTGACCAACAACTATGGGAGGCGCAGAGAATTGTTACACAGTTAAAGGTAAGATCATAATTATTATAAATATTTGGTAAGACACACTAACAGGTAATTCAGCTAACCCTCTGCCTAGACTTTTCCCAACTATACTGGGGTCAGCTTATAGTCTAACTGGATACAGCTGAATACCTGTAGTTTACGTGGAGCGAATGCCTATGAGAGTAGTGGTGGCCCAGTGGTAACGCCGCGACTTACAAGTTGTAGGTCGTAGATTCGAACCTAGATCGGTGTTTTACTTTATGTAAATAATTTCATCATCACCGCTCTCAAAACGGTGACGTCACCCAACCCGCACTGGGCCCGCGTGGCAGACTACGGCCCACTCCCTCTCACCGAGATGCTATGATTGCCTATCTGAAAGCCAATTCTCGTAATTTAAAACGTACAAAATCTAGTCGCAGTCTCATCTCAGCGACAAACAAATGTCAAAAACTTGTCATAAATTTAGGGAAATTAGAAGTATTTTTAACAGATTGAGACTGAGTTTAGACTGAACGTTCTTAAAATTACAAGAATTGCCCTCTGAACTCCAAAACTCTAACTGGGTTAACACGATACCTCTTGGTAAGATTGGTTGAATGCGAGCGCAGCTGTAAAGACTGACGTACATTTGTGCGGGCCGCACCGCATTGTAAAAATCCTTCGTCAATTTCGTACATTTTTTATGAATCGCACACACTATAGGCGGGCTGCGTGCGGCCCGATGCGACTGTTATGCGCTTGCCCTAACACAGCAAGCCACGGCAACTGCAAGTCGGCATCAAAGAAGACAGTGAAAATGATTAACTTAATTTAGAATTAATTGCTAGATTGCTTTATTAAATACATAGCAAAACACAAATAGCCGTCACTGGCCGCACAGCTGCTTAACTAAAATGGAACTGGACTGGCCACAACATAACTGTCGCATGTCGGAGCAGCAATACACAAAAACCACCACTCAATGGATCCCAAATAGCACGAAACGACTTGCAGGCCCAGAAAGAGATGGCGGGATGAGCTGCGGGGTAATTGCGTAACACACTAACAGTAGCAATGGCTTTCATTTTGACAGTTGAACAACATTCATTGCCTCCTTCAATTGTGATGGTTGAAAGTGTGTTACGCCGTTGGGAGCTGGAAGGATTGGCCCGCAATCGCAGTAGACCGGGAAAAGCAGAAAGAGGGAAGGGAGGCCTTTACCCTGCAGTGGGACAATACGGGCTTACAGTAAATAAATAAAGTGGCTTACAACAAAACCGGTACGAGCAAATTCGATGTGAATTTTCCATCAGGCGTTCGGACATCTGACAGCCATCAAGACTATGTATGTTTTTCATATGACTGATAACTGCTGAAACCGAAGCAAAAATAGGGAATTAAGCCCACAGGGGCTTCATGATTTTAACTTCTTGTTTTTACAGTTACTGTATATTCTCAAAATATTCCGTATCACATGAAACGCCGCCAGGGCTGCCCCTGGTTTGTGTCAAGTCCTCCCCTCTCCTTCCCTCTTTCCACGCATCTATTTCTATAACTTCCTTGAGTACTCCTTTAAATACCTATTAAAAGATAGGTCGAGTCCAGTTGAATATTCTTCTATTGGGCTCACCGCGATGTTTGCTATTCGAGACCCATTGTGTGGTAATTTTCGCTAGATCTGGCAAACCCTGTAATATTTGAGTTTGGCAGATGTGTGGTCTAAGTTACTAAATTACATAGACCAAGGCAGTAAAGTGCCAGGCTCGCGGGCTGCCTAATGGCCCGCCAACGCATTTGAATTGGCCCGCCAAAAGCTATCGGCTGGCGATAGCCTTTTTAGAACAGATTTCAGGAATTTCTAACCAGATCTAAAAAATATTTTGCTTCTTATGAAGCCATCCTCAATTAGCCAACAATAAAACATTTTTTTAGACTTGATTTTACTATCGACCTCAGATTTACCACCAAATATTAATAAGTTTTTAGCATAAAAACCTCTTCAAAGGTATCAGTGAAGTTGTTTTTAGATTATTCATAGCAGTAGTAGCAAGTTTTATTTACTAGATGACCCGCCGGCCGACACGAAATCAGAATTGATAAGCAGCCTTGAAATAGACAATACTCGACTCATTTGCGTTACAGGGAAAATGCAGCTTCCTCATTTTGCAATGGCTATTTAACTAACCAGTACCAACTGTTTTTCAGTATCCGAATGTGTTCTTATTTCAAGTTAGTGCAATGTATTCCATACATTACGTAAGTTCTCTTAATTAGTACTTCTTCTGCCTGTCTTTGTCCCATGTTATTTGGGGTTGGCGCAAAACGTTTTTCTCTCCCATCATCTGGGACGAGTGGGACGTCCCACAATCTATCCATTTTTTCTTGAGTACACTGAATTAAAAGTGTCGCAGCTCCTCCTACATATAAATCGTATACTTTAGTTCTAATAATCAATTAATGAAACCACAATAATGAGGGTAGAGGAAAATACCTCGAATCAATTTCAAATACTGTTCCATTTTTTAAATATTACCGATATTTACCAGTGCTTCACAACATTTATTACATTTTGAAAAAAGTACTTATGTTGTGCAAATTAAGTATATATTTCAAATTCAACTATCAACAATTTCAACTTTGTGTTTAAAACAAAATATTGTGGTAATTTTGATGGTTTTCGTCATATTTTATTTATCATATTTTGCAACTAACTATGTATAATAATAATAACAGAAGAACTTGTTTGCTAGAGGTTATTATGACAGTGGTATTAGTCACACCGATTCCTTATCGCGGTTGTCTCTAATTTACTTAACTATTATTAGTTCTATAAATAACTTCATTACGTTTGGTCCCGGAAATTCACCGGCAAAAATGTTAAATCTTTGGTCATTATAGTCCATCCAACAAAGAGATTGTAGAGTGCGTGAGCAAGGCCCTAAGCAATTACTTCAGAAAATTGTTCAGGGTGCTTAGAGAGTTAACATACTAAAAGTCCTGACATCTAGGGGGTGAGGCGGAGTGGGGGGAGGGGGTTAAAGTTCCCATTTCTCAGTTTTTCGCTAATATCTTTTAAACGGTGCGTCATGGAGATAAGAAGTCTTCTACGCAATGAAAGCTTATAAAATTATGTACAACTTTTATCTTATGCACTTTTTCACATTCCTACCTATTTTCGAACTACACATTCCGGAAAAGTGAAAATTGAAAAAAAACTACTTAAATTGAACACTACCTTTTGATACTACTTCCTTCACGTTACTTGGGGATAAAAAGTATCTTATATCTTAAATCAACTCCTACTATATCAATTTACTAAATTTTATCCAAATCTGTACAGCCGTTGGGATATCAAAACTTTTATCTACACTTGTCTTATACACTTTTTCCAAATTTTCACCAGTGTTCGAGTATCGTGCTCCGAAGAAAGTGAAAATGGAGTTCATTTAGTGTGATGTGACAAGCATTACCGAATGTTAAATATGAGCTAATAGTATATAAATTAGGTATTTTATTGATAACATAAGCTGGGAGTACCTCCAAGCGGTGAAGGCGGTAACAGTTTGAGATCTCGTTTTCTACCAGTGGTAATGGAGCAGAAGCGGGTCGTCACTTTTCATTCCATATTTCCTGTCCTTTGGTTCGTTGCCAAACACCAGGATATGTCCCTGCCAGAATGGAAAGGGTACATGACGACCATAACAACAGGGGATTACAGTGAAAAAACTAGCGTGATTACCCTTCCAATCATCAATGCGCCACCTTCGAACTATGACACCATCTATACGGCTTTACACTATGCCTGCGAGTTGACCCAAGTAACTGACAAGGATGACCAAAGCAACCACCTAAAAGTAATAATAACCTTTGACCAGCCACTGTACTGGAAAGCGCGGGAAATAGTCGCTGCTGCACCTCTTGACTCTAAGATATCGAACTGTGTAGTGCGCCTCGGAGGGTTTCATTTGCTGATGTCCTTTTTGGGCGGCATAGGTTACTTCATGGCTGGAAGTGGCGTGTCTGTTGACGTTGACGATGATGAAGACGACGTAGAGCCTCTTCAGCGAGTACCATCTACTGAGGATGAGGGAGCCTTGGAAAAAGAACCATTGTCAGGACCCTCACAGCCTAAACGAATTAAAAGATAAAAGATAATATGTATCAAAGATACAAGTTTTGATTACTCAACTGCTGAACCGATTTGGATGAAATTCGTTATGATTAAAGATTTGGATTTTTAGGCTACTTTTATCCCGAAATAACGCAAACAAAGTAGCAGGCAACAGGTAGAGATTCATAAAAGTAGTTTTTTCGAAAATTTTCACTATTTTAGAATGTATATGTAAAAATGGGTAGTAATCCGAAAGAGTGTATAAGACTACAGTTGTAGGAAATTTTATAAGCTTTCATTGCCCAGAAAACTTCTTTTCTCTAAAACATACCGTTTTAAAGATATTAGCGAAAAACTGAAAAATGGGAACTTTAACCCCCTCCCCCCACTCCGCCTCACCCCCTAGATGTCAGGACTTTTAGTATGTTAACTCTCTAAGCACCCTGAACAATTTTCTGAAGTAATTGCTTAGGGCCTTGCTCACGCACTCTACAACCCCTTATGGGTGATTTATTGGATGGACTATTAGGGGTGTAAATACTTTGATTATCAAAACCCTTATAGGAAAAACGACCTTCGTATTACCTACTTTTGTTGGACTATTATTACTACCTCGCAATATGTTGATTTTAAGAGGAGTTTCCTATGCCTTTTACTGCTATTACAAAAAAAACGATGACTTTTAATCATCTATGCTTTTTCTATATCAGATTTTTTTTTCTTTTATAAAGGCGTAAAATTTGTGAGTTTGTACAGTCAGCATCAAAAGTCGATTAACACTATCATTTTTAGATGTTATTAAATTGACAACAATTTTTTTCAATAAACTGATTTTTAGCTTTTCACATAATAGACAAGAGTATATATTCTAAAAAAAATTCTTCTGCTGCAATTTTGAACAAATATTTTGCTCAATAACTAAGATTAAAAAAACTGAAGTGTTAATCAACTTTTGATGCTGACCGTACGTAGGGGGCTACGAAGAAGTACTTATTACTTATTCGTAGGTTATGGGTAATCTTTCACTAATGGGAGTTCCAGTATTGCCGAGTATCATAGGATATACTTTATGTTAAAACAAGCAATTTCACGCGGACGAAGTAGCGGGCAGAAGCTAGGACACACGACGACACACCAAGCTATACAGGGTGTTACAGAAAGGGTATATCAATACAAACGGGTTGAAAAGTGTATCTGGTCTAGAATCTCTGTACAAAATTTCAGCTCAAAAGCATTAACTTTGAAAATGCTTAATATTTTTTTATTTCGACATCACGGCGCTGCACTGGCGCGCGGCGGCGTTATGTGCGTGTACTAGGCGCACAGACACACTACAGATAATGGATAATGACCCTCGTAGTGTGGTGACACGTTTTTTATGATTTCAATTTAATAAACTATCGAAATAAAAAAATATTAAGCGTTTTCAAAGTTACTGCTTTTGAGCTGAAATTTTGTACAGAGATTCTAGACCAGATACACTCTTCAACCCGTTTGTATTGATATACCCTTTCCGTAACACTAGCTGACCTCACATTGTACATACACGCTTTTCGTCGAGAAGTCAGCTTATACTGGAAATGCATAGCTTGATATGTAGTCGTTCGTACCTACATAATTTGAATACAATATTCATAAAATTGTTAAAATATTCAGTGTCAGATCATTGAGAAAATCATTAAATAAATTGACGTCATGGATTCCTAAATGAGTTGTGTAACGACTAAACAAGACAAACTTGTTTCGAATCGAAAGTGTCTTTAGCATTAGCGTACAGAATTAATTAGTGAAGCTTGAATGATAGATGCTGAGCTGAAGACAATCTTTAAACGTTTTTTGTTACAAGAATTTTGATAGATTCTGTCTGTTCTATGTCATGTCACTATTCTCCGATTAGTCGCGTTAGTTTCTTCAACAGGTTGTGATGGCATTAATTTAGTTCCACTCGAATATTATGTTTTAATTTACATAAACGGTATTTTTTATATACAATACAGCACAAATGCAGATTTATTATATAAGTAAATGAATTATCCATTAATGAAAACCTTCTATTACAGAGAAAACTTCGCTCCGTACAAAAATCTGTGGAACCGGCAAACTCTTTACAACCACAACACGCCTCTTTGGACGAAAAACCAGAGAACAAACCTGAGGAAGAACCAGCACGAAGAAACTCACAACCATCACAACCGACACAAATAACAGAACTACAACAACATACACCACAAGAAACAACTGAAGTAAAAACGCCGAATGAACCATTCCTAGAGCCCAAAGAATCACCCAGCACAGAACCTATATTCGAAGCAGAATTCGAAGACAATTTTGAATTCCCGAAACCCGAAACTAAAAAAGAAACACCCGAACAAGAGATACCTCCCGCAGAACCGGTTAAAGAAAAACCGAAACTAACAGAAAAAGAGCTCAAAGTATTGAGACTTGAACTTGAAAACGCAGAATATTTACAACTAAAGTCATTACTCCAAGCGAAAATCAACTCGGAACAGTTCGAAATAGTAAAGCTTAGGAGTCATGTTGCTTTGAAGAATAAACAGGCTGAAGGCGCGCAAAGTGCGAAGGACAGTAAAGAAAATAATACACCAGAGGAACAAGAATTAAGACAAAGACTGATA
This sequence comes from Amphipoea lucens, assembly GCA_947508005.1. Classification (NCBI taxonomy): domain Eukaryota; kingdom Metazoa; phylum Arthropoda; class Insecta; order Lepidoptera; family Noctuidae; genus Amphipoea; species Amphipoea lucens. Next base: position 12,180,907 of record OX382378.1, on the reverse strand, counting down.
AAGGAAAACGCGTTGTTAGAACAAAAGAGAGTTAATCTAATCAACCAGATCTTCCAAGAAAGAGTTGCTTGTATACAACTGAAAATAGAGCTCGCTATGAAAGAAATATTATCGAAATCATAAGCTTGATAGTGAGTAAAATAAAAAACCATTCCTAAAGTGTTGTGAGGTTTAATAAATAATCGATAGACGACTTTGCTAGCTCCTAATAGGTCCTGAAAGATACCCAATAAGGAAAATCAACAATTCGCACTATACGATTTCGCAAGCGACATTTAATCATAACGTTTAAGGAACATAATATAAGTCAAAAGCTCCCATTTTAATATACAAGCTATGAAGCCACGATACATTGAAACATGACGACTGTCGACGTCTCGACACAATGTAAACGGGGCCTAAGGTTGGTTATAGACTTGGAATGTAATGTTATCAGTGATTCGACATGTAATTTTGTTCCGCGAATCTCTAATTTTCCTAATGCATGATGTCTACTAGCAATAATTTAGCTAGCACAACGAAAACTTTGTCAGCAAGTGGACTTGCTGCAAGTTTTATTACAGTCCATTAAATTAAGTCCAGTAAATTAACATCACAGTGACCTTTATTCTCTTCACCATAAGTTTTAAATCAGAGGTAAAATAACTGTAAATGGAATGTAACTAGAACTGTCAACTTGTGCATTGGTTTGTTAGTAGATATCGGCCGTAATATAGTCTCAAATATATTACATACTTAGCGTAAGTTTAATTTATTAATATAATATTCGTTAAATGTTGTTCGGCTAAGGAAGTAACAAAATGGACTATTTATGACAATGACTCATTTTAACAAAGCAATCTTATCTCCTGCGCATATCAAAGACTGCAGTAATATTTATCTATTACCTAAATACATATACTATATAACGTGAATGTGCATTAATAATGGGCTCATTATAATAACTCAATTTACTATTGCTTGGTAACAATTTGACATTGTAAATGGAAATTACTATCATGATGAAGTGTAAAGCATTAAAGAACTTCCGTATTTAATTTATAGATTAATCAAATTTTATTGATCAAAATAAATGTTTTACAAAGTATTTTTCTTTTCTTTCACACCTCGGTCAACCATGTTACCCTAGCGTGAATCGCGGTAGCTTAATAAAGGTTACCTATGGGGTAGGTATAGCGCGAATCGCGGTTGGTTGAAAGGATATAGAGTATAGCGCGAATCACGGTTGGTTAAAAGGCTATTATAGGGTACAGCGCGAATCGCGGTTGGATAAAGGGTTATAGAGTTTAGCGCGAATAGCGGGTGGATACAGGGCTATAGAGTATAGCGCGAATCTTGGTTGGCATTGTGTTTGAATTATGTAGTACATTAATTAATTTATAAGAGCTATATAGGGTCTAGCGGGAATCGTGGTTGGATAAAGGGCTATAGGGTACCCTTAGCGCGAATCGCGGTTGGATAAAGCGCTATATAGTGCGAATCGCGACTTGATGGAGGGCTATAAGATCTAGCTCGAATCGTGGTTGAATAAAGGTATATAGAATATAGCACAAAATGATGGTTCCATAAAGGGCGATAGGTGTTAGCATCCGTGTGTGGGCAGCACGTGACCACTACGTGCTACCGACCTCCCAAAGGTCGTGGTAAGGAAGTCTAGAGTCGTCACTGTAAAAAACCACGACCTTGAACTGATAAAAAATTTAAAATCTTTTCATAAAACGTTACAGCTGACGCACATACTTATGTAGGTACCCCACCCCGACTAAAGTATCAGAACTAGCAATAGGTACCCACGTAATATCGGCTTATTCTAGAATTATTGTTTCTATCTTGCAATAATTACTTATCAATGTTCTAATTGCATAACCATAATATGGCCTTATCAATTGTATATCAAAACACTATCGCGATAAATATCTTAATTACTTAAAAATTTCTTGCAAAATGATAGGTGCAGTGCTTAAAACATATTCTGTAGATGGTCAGTCATATGACTTCTGTATTGAATTAATTCATCTTTTTCCTACTTACCTACCGAGAATTTCTGTAAAATATCATTATCAGCGACATCGCTATAGTAGGCACAGTCGGCGTAAAAATGTCATGTTTTAGAAGGTACAGTCGGCGTAACAATGTCATCATTTAGGAGGTACAGTCGGCGTAACAATGTCATCATTTAGGAGGTACAGTCGGCGTAACAATGTCATCATTTAGGAGGTACAGTCGGCGTAACAATGTCATCATTTAGGAGGTACAGTCGGCGTAACAATGTCATCATTTAGGAGGTACAGTCGGCGTAACAATATCGTCATTTAGGAGGTACAGATGGCGTAACAATATCGTCATGTAGGAGGTACAGTCGGCGTAACAATATCGTCATTTAGGAGGTACAGTCGGCGTAACAATATCGTCATTTAGGAGGTACAGTCGGAGTAACAATATCGTCATTTAGGAGGTACAGACGGCGTAACAATATCGTCATTTAGGAGGTACAGTCGGCGTAACAATATCGTCATTTAGGATGTACAGTCGGCGTAACAATATCGTCATTTAGGAGGTACAGACGGCGTAACAATATCGTCATTTAGGAGGTACAGTCGGCGTAACAATATCGTCATTTAGGAGGTACAGTCGGCGTAACAATATCGTCATTTAGGAAGTACAGTCGGCGTAACATAGCAATGTCATCATTCAGGAGGTACAGTCGGCGTAACAATGTCATCATTTAGGAGGTACAGTCGGCGTAACAATATCGTCATTTAGGAAGTACAGTCGGCGTAACAATATCGTCATTTAGGAAGTACAGTCGGCGTAACATAGCAATGTCATCATTTAGGAGGTACAGTCGGCGTAACAATGTCATCATTTAGGAGGTACAGTCGGCGTAACAATTTCGTCATTTAGGAAGTAAGTACAGTCGGCGTAACATAGCAATGTCATCATTCAGGAGGTACAGTCGGCGTAAAAATGTCGTCATTTAGGAGAAACTGAAACGATTTACCAACAGTCGTTCGGCCTATGAACCGTTGGTCAATATTATCTTTAACCCATTAACGTTTCATCCAAAGAACTTTTCAGCCATGAACGTTTCGCCAACATAACTCTACGTCAGTGAATGCTTAACCAACAGAACGTTTTGACCAATAACTTTTCACCCAAAAGACGAGGCCAACAGGCACCGGGAAAGGTGAAAGTCGACCGCTTCGCGGGGCCCCTATTTCTGTGAAAAGGGTTTAAAGTAACCTAACCTCGGGGTGCCCTTCGCTCGTTTTGCTCGCTCACTTGAGCCGGCCGTCATCCCCTTCGAACCTAACCTGTCCGAGTCGGGGTGCCCCAAGTCCCTAGCTCGCTTCGGTCGCTCTTGCATCCTAAGGCGCTCCACACATTGGCCGCGGTGAGCAGATAACGCGCCCCCACGCGTGATTTTTTACATACAAAAAATTACGCGCTCACGCGCGGGAGTTGAATTTGTATGTAAAAAATCACGCGCGGGGGCGCGATCTGCTCACCGCGGCAGAGCGCGGTGCAATGTGTGGAGCGCCTTAGTTCTATTTGACATGGGTCAATTGTTCTTTGAAAGATGATTCGACTTTCTTATATATTATACACATTTTTGCGTACGTATAAGCACATTTAAAACAATACGTACAAAAAATCGTGTAAAAAAACCATTTTGTATGTTCCACTTATTATGAAATTACAGGCGTTGTAAACAGTCACGCGATATTGGCGAAGACAAAAGAAATATTCCATCGAGTGCACCGCAATCGAGTTTGCACGCCAGGGGTCGTAACTATCCGGACTTTAATTATCTATTATTTTATTACGTAACTTTAACAGCCAATCTTGGAACTAAAAAGAAAAATTAAATGTTAAGATGAAACAATTAAATCGATTGCGGATACGATTAGCTAAAAGTTAGGTACTTACCAAAATAATTCGATAGCAAGTCTTCTAGATGATTGAAGTGTGTCCGTGGAGTTTCTTGCCCGTTCTTCTCCACAGGTACCTACTACGCTTTGGAATGAGCTAGGGCTGCTAGCTTCAGCTTTCTGACTAACCCCTTGACAATTCAAAAGTGCCTGTAATTGGTTAAATAAATGAATTGGGACTGAGAAATGTTACCGTGTACAGTCAACTTACGAACACTATTATGTATGTATATAATATACTCTTAGCAACTTTAAAAATTGAGTGTCGTCCTATTGTAGGTACTGATTGTAATTTTATTTTTTTACGAACATAGTATTTTGGAACCTACACTATTATGAAATACTCGTAGGTTTTATGTCGAATTCGTAATCGTTATTTCAAGAGAAAATCGCTTTTGAATTTGGCTATGTGTATACATAACATGCTTGTGACTATATCGATATAAAGCCAAAATGAGGTGATGAATAATTCATTATTTTATACAGAAACGTAAGGTCTCAAAAGCAAACGTTTGGGTAGCCAAGCGTTTCAACTGAGCAGCACCTACCAAAAACATACTTAACGCTCTGTAGAAGTAATAAAAAAGGATAGGACGTGGCAAAATGCCAAACAGCGGGGTAATTGCATAACGCACTATCAGTAGCAATCGCTTTCATTTTGACAATTCAACTACATTCATTGCGTTATTTACGTTATTGAGCAGACAACTTTTCGAACATATGAAGCGATGGATTAGCAATGTCTTTCAAAATGATTCAGATTGAGATCGATAGTGTGTTACGCAAACAGGGTGCAGGATGTACAGACGCCAGCACATCAACCTACCCGAAACTGTCAAATTTTCCCAATCAATTTTGAACCTTATGTTTTAGTGATAAAGTTGAAAATCTATTAAAGGAATTTGACAGATTGTAGTAGGTTGATGTGCTGGCGTCTGTACATACAACTCGCTATGAATTCGACAAAAGTAAGCCCCTGAGCTGTGGCTTTTGTGTGTGAGGGCCGGCAATTCTTTTCTCTTACATCAAAAATAAAATCGTGTCTAGGCTACTTGATAGCAAAAGTATTCGTACTACATAAAAACTAAAACAGGATATGACAAAAAATCAGTAGGGATCGTTGACACGATTTCTTCCGGCTATCCAGCCGAAAATAAATTTTAATAATTCTAATCATGACTTGCCATATTAGTCATTCGACATAGAAAACGGTGAAACCAATCGCTACTGTTTATACTGGCACCCACACTGGATAAACCTGTCTTTCTCTTTAGCATTCAATTTTAAAGCTTATGGATCTTGAAACATACTGACCTTGATGCAGTAGGTAGGTAGGCACTAGACAGATCTCACAGTACCTAATATGCTTAGGTACCTAATGTATTGTAGCATTTCTGGTCGTAGGCGTCACTGGCCAGCCATGATGGTCACAAGAGAGGCCAAACCCCAAATCTGTATGCAAATTAAACGCGAATGAGATCACCACATTGTGAAGATTTCGACCTTCGCATTTTGGTACATAATGTGGCTATTCGACAATAACAGTTAGCATACATCAAATAATCACTTCAAGGTTGGGTTCAACGATTCCGTTTCGCTGTATAAATGCATAGTCGTTTTGCCCTATAGTTACTCGTTAACATACCTCGAAGTTTTTGCAAGCATTGCATACATACAAGAAAGTCATAATGACATGAAAAAAATACCTATACTAACACCGACATAGATCTTTGGGAACTAGTGCGCTTGTCTAGAAAGTATTCATTACAAAAATATGTTCTGAAACGTTTTCGAAGTGATACTTACAATACAAACACAGTTTGATTATAATGTCTTAGAGATTAGATAAATTCGTTAGATACTTTACGTTCTTAGTCGTCATAGGTATTTCTTTTTTGATGTTGGAGTTTGTATTCTAATAATGGACGCTAATATTACCTGTAATTAGGCGTCTAGTCGTTTCTAATCTTGTTCAGGGCTTCATTAGCATAAGTGTTTAATAACATCTTTGTTCATGAACAAAGTACCGTTCTTAAGGACTTAAACACACCTCATTAGAACAAGACAATGCTGTTCTATATACAGGTTTGTGCTAACCGTATTTATATTTTCTAAGCATGTCATCATTTGAGAAAATACCATCACATTTCTAATTTTATAAAGCTTGTGGGTGTATTTTCGGATATCCGCGGGATCCGGTCCCCTTGTTTTTCTACTATTCTTATAACAATGTTGGATTCATTTGATTCAGACTTCATTCCCTCTTAGAAAATGAGTTTTACCTGAGCGAAAGTTGATGACGAGCCCGTATGAGTGTAGCCAGTCTTGTTAGCCGTCGACAATTAATTAACATAAGGTCAACCGTTAACCTGTTCACCTAGTTTCTGCATATACAACTGCACAAACAGGTGTTTTGGTAAATAGGTGCCTATGTACATGTTAACATGTGTAGGTATCTAATAGGTACCAAAACAAATGACATTTTGATACGATAATAGGGATTAACAAGTACGAATTAGGTAGTCATTGAGAGATATGCATTTATAGGTCACATAAGTCTATATCTAGTTCATATTAATTAGCAACCAACAGACCTTGTCCTTTTATAATTATCAGCATTTAAAACACAATTGCAGTGTACCTACCTATTAAACATGAGGTAAACTGCATTAACAGGAAGAAAAATTATATGAAACGTGAGTTTGCACTCACATAACAACGTGCAGGTATTTGCTTTCATTGCTAAAAGTACCTCATTATCTAACTACCATCAAATTTCGTATTTTTTCTTTTGTTGATCCCGAGAAAACAGTCCAAGTCGTCGGTTGGCTCATCCACAGCACATTTGGTAGGTAGATGCCTGTCATTTCATCATACTAGCAAGCCTACGACAAAAATGGAAGTGTGAATAAATCAACCTTGTTTTAAAAGGTATGTAGCTGGGTGATTTATCTGTGTTGAGTAAGTGTGTATTATCTTTTGTTACTTACCTTGCCTGTAGGTTTTATCATTGGATTTCATTTTATACTACCTATATCTACCTACACGCGTAAGCGCTACAAAGTGTTATTATGCCTTTCAACATAATTCAATTGTTGCTTACACTTGAGTATGTCTCAGTATCTACTCAGAATTATGTATAGGAGTATTTATTATCTATTTCGAATTACATTTACGATCTAACACTACGCTTCATAAGGAATAGTTCGATCATAGAATCAGGGTTACTAATGTATGCATCTGAGTTTGTTTAGGTACTCCCGCAGAGAAATATTTAGAGGACATAGTCGAGGCGGCAGATAGTCATGCGACTCATAAGCATAGAATCTATGCAGCGAAATCCCGGAAGTCTGAAACAATCCGATCTGTAAATACTTCACCTTAGCGGAGTCTCTCGTTAGTAGCTTATATCGTTCTATGAACTCATCTATCTAGTTCTATATTTAGTGGGAGAGCTATATTTAACCCCCGTCAAAACTGAAGGGTGTTATAAATTCATCCTTATACGTGTGTTTGTTTCTTGTGTCACAACTTACGCACGGACGGATTAGAAGTGAAGTTTTTTTTTATTCAAAAGGATAAGACAAAGTGATTCCATGGATTCCGCGGTATTTCCAAGTGATTAGTGATACATTTTTTAAGTGAAAAACGAAAAAAACATGAAGAGCATTCGAAAACGTCTCCGCGTTGCGGTAAAAAGTGAGACAGGCTTGAATTGTGTTCGGAATCCATTGTATCACACAAATATTTCTCACCGCAAGCGCTAACAACTTTAACAATTTTCGTTCTAACGGTTCTTTCAACAAAACTCGTGTGAGTAGGTGAATACAGCCGTATCAAAGTGCATTCGATTCTAGTCTCTACACGAGAGCAATACTTGTTACAATCCCGATCGTGCTCTACTGTGAATAATCTATGTTATCTGTTGTAAGATATTGTTGCAACAATAATCTCGTTGTTTGTGAGAATACGATTTCTATTCAGTTACCAATTATCTAATGACTGTGAATTATTAGTGATAAACGCCAGGTCTCAAATAAATATTGACATTCATTACAGAAGTGCTTCCAGAAATAAATTAGTGTTCAATAAATATTAACAATGCAGTGTAAAGTGGTTCCATCGAATTTGGGACATTTGTTTTAATATTCATTATATAATGAGGCGCTCCGCGATCGGTCGCCGCCTTGCGCGCTTTCACTCAGTTCGCTATTAATTACGTACCTACACGATTGTGTTCAGTTGGTTATATTTACTCAACTGTTTCGACTGCTGAAAGATAAAGAAATAGCTAAAGTGGCGCGCTACACGACGCTCATATCTTATCGCATCCACTCTATTGATCACTCGACACATATCGCGAACGGCTCGCCTTATACGGACGACCGTGCCACCTTTATTGTCCAATTTAACATATAGACGTGTACTGTTATAGGCGCGATGTTACCGGTGAACTCATAATGTGCGTCGTACAAAAATAGAAATACAGTGTTTACAGGAAAATAGTATCAATAACAAAGTGTTGCGGTTTGTAATTGAACGGAAATGTCGGCCAAATCACCAACCATGAGTGTGAAGTCGCGGGAAATAATCGGCGAGGAGCAGTTCAGTCAGCGCCGCGAAGTGTTCGGCAAGCACGACACCGTGTTCCTGCCGCCTGCGTCGCCTACGCCCGCCTCCTACCGCGAGGTCGATCCCATCGTCACCTCCAACCACGGCAAGACCACCGCCAACTTCAAGCGCAACACGGCCGGCTACTCCAGCATGCGGGAGTCGCGCACCGACGAGCGGGTCTTCGACTTCCGACCCAGGAAGTACTCCGACAACTTCACCTCGGAGCTGAACCAGAGCGACGATGTGGAGTACAGACACACCATGACCGAGAGGACGCGCCGCCTGTCCAAAATGCGGCGCGACTTCATGACTTCGAACCTACACGAGCCAGGTAGTACCAGTCCCTTCAACCGCTCTGGGACGCGGGCTTCCATGCCGGCTAAGACTAACACTTCACCTTTAAAATATAAAATTGAGAGTCCCAACTTATACAAGTTCCCGTTCGCGGAGCCCTACTCGACACCGACACCGGTGCGCAGAGTGATTGTTGATCTAGGACCCGCCGATGAAGAAGGCGGTGGTAAGGAGAACCAAGATCCAGAAAGACCGCGACATCAAAGCTTGACGCATGAGCCACCCAATAAAGTGGATCAACAAAAATTGTTTGAGGAGATACTGAAGAGATATTCACCACAGCGGAAGCCAGTTGACTGGCAGTTACCTCCCACCAAACCTAGGGTGGTCGCGTCTGTTCCTAAATCTAATTCTAGTGTGGCCGACAGTATTGGTAGTGGAGATAAGAACGACAAAAACGAAAAAGGCGATGATGACGTGTTTGAGAAGAAACAAAATGGTGAAGTGGCAGCGGCTGTTCTAAGTGAAAATTCTGTGGAAAATCCCGTGGAAGTTAAAACTGAGGTCATACAAAATGGACCGGAATCATTAAGTACGGAGGCAGGCAAGGAAAGTGAGTCTAAAACTTCACAATCTGAATTAGACGAAAAACAAGATCATGTGCCGGAGCTGTCGACAATTCAAAGGCAATTGAGTAAAGACTCTGCCAAAAAACCTTTAGACAACAAAATCGTAGATTTAAGTATACCTGCACTGATACAGAAAATGACTGCAGAGGCTGACAACCTGGAGAGTACGAGTAAAATGCAGAAAAAAGTGAAGAGAAAACGTAGTTTCTTAGACAAGTTGCTAGGTCGCAAGAAGGACAAATAGTAACGATATATTATAACATTGATGTGATATTGAATATACTGCAAATAATGCAGGACAGCCAAAGATTAAAAGAAGCATGACGTCATTTCTGTAATCTTTTGATATGTAGATATTTCTTTATATCGCAAAGGAATAAACCGATAGATTTATTTATATCTAAAATAATTAAGGCCAGTCTTCCTCTGTTTTTTATCGTAATGCATTGGTTGGGTTATCACTAGCTGATAATACTAAGTGCCATGTGACACGCCCTATCTGCCAAATTCAAACGGTTTTATAACAAATAATGTTTAATGTGAATAACTAGTTTTATAAGAGAATTTTAATAGTTGTGCTATTAACGTTATATATTTTGTTATTATTATTATTTGTTTAATTAATTAATACTTGGAGCATCCTGTAAATTTTCCGTAAACGTGTCTTAGTTTATCAATAGGTATAATTCTATGACGTCATTATCACTACTATTAATAACTCGTTCCATATAATAATGTTACAATTCCCATAAAAATACTTCAGAGTTCATAAGCTAGTGAGCCTTCGAACCAAATATTTTCATAATAAATTTATTGTTTTTAATCATTGAATTTTATTGATACTCTTTAGAAATAAAATAAAAGATACACAGATATCTTCAATGAAATTATATTTCAGAAAAGTCAAATAAATATAATCAAGTTCATAAATATCACAGTGCTTTTCTTACAAAGTATATTATAAATAAATTACTAAGGAATTTCAATGTTGCACACTTAAATGAAACTCAAATGCAAAGGACATTTTAAAAACATTGATATTTTAATTACAGAATTGGTTTTTAAATGAATTAATTTATCTAGGCAAGCAACTGTTAGTGCCATTTGCTCTTACTTGATTGATTGCTTAATACATAATTATAATGGTAGTTACGAAATCAGATCTAAAATGTAGCGTATGCACAAAAACATACATTTTCGACCAACATTTTAGCTTTGTTACGTACCTACCAGGGATGTTGCGGATGTTGATTTTTTCACATCCGCGGATGCGAATGCGGATGCGGAGTTTTGAAGGCTCACATCCGCGGATGCGGATGCGGATGCGGATGTTTAAGATATTATGTAAATAAAGTCTGTTAATGAAGAATTAAAACAATGATAACTTAATTTTTAATATTTTTATTGTAATCAAATCAAACATAAGTACTTATTTTTATATAAAACACCTACTGGTTTTTATATTAGTAATTGAAATTAAAAATAGGAGCATTATACTCGCTACTTGCATGATATTCGCATCCGCATGAACATCCGCACTGATTAATGCGGATGCGGATGCAGATGCAGATGTCCAAATCTATGCGGATGATCCGCATTTGCGGATGCGGATGCGAATGTTCGCAACATCCCTGGTACCTACCATTGTATTTTTATTTGCGTGACTGAGACTAATTCAATGACACCTTTTTTTCGACAATGGTTGCAGGTTAATTGGATACAGACAAAATAATACGTAATACACATAAAAATATATAACAAAACGAAAAAAAAAACAGAACAGAACAGGCAATTATTTTACCAACCTACAACGAAAATATGTATCACAAATAATTGTACCTACTTGTTATTTATATTCGTTTTCTGTGTTTTTATCCGGCTGAATAAGGAAATAACTGTGTTCATTTATACAAATTATGCATGTCAAAGTATGTTTCAAGTTTACAACTTGATAATTATATTTAGAAGAGGAATCACATTTTTGCCCTATTCAGGAGTTACAACGCACTGAAGAATTTGGAAATGAAAAAATATCACCTTCATTATCCACACACCTCTGTCTGTCCCCATAAGGATAGTAGGGTTCAACTAACATATTGTTTTCTAAATCCGTAGTTTTAATATATTTTAATGGTAGTAAAATTTAGCGGATTGATATGACTTTATTACAAAACACATACAGATAATCTGCACTCGCCATTTATTTGCCAAAAATGCATACAGATAGGAGTTTATGAAAAAATAACTTCAAATCCTACACAATAAAGTTCAGTTTACGCTGCAACTTCAAGCATTTTTATACATTTTTCAATAGTGCTAGTCACTCTGAAATCAACTTAATTTTCATTGAAATAAAGTTGATATTTGTTTAACTGGAAATAATATTAATTTGAAACATATGTTTGAATAGACTTACATAAACTCACGCCTTCTTCCCGTGGGGTTAGGCAGAAACTACAGAACGCCACCTGCTACGATCCTTACATACTCCTATTGCTTCGTTTACGTTCGTACATATTCGTGTTCGTACATATTCATATTCTGTCGTCGCATCATACAGGCACGCCGGTTGCGAGTTCTACGCACCTGATCTTTCTGGAGAACACAGACATACACATATACAGGTTGAAATTGTAATCAACGTTTTCTTCTTAAGGAGTCATTGTACTCATCATTATGAACAACTTTTACTATGGGACCAAATCCGAAATCGTGAAAAAAAAAATCAGCTGTTCCCAACATTTATGTTCGCATAACTCGTCAAAATGGAGGAAACTGCTGATTCTTTTTTCGCGATTTCGGGTTCGGTCCCATAGTAAAAGTTGTTCATAATGATAAGTACAATGACCCGCGAAGGGGTTATCCATTACCGGACACCCTGTATGTATTACGATTCGAATACTATTATTTAGTATCGACGAGTAGTAGCAAGCATACGCTGCCTAAAGTCATACATACTAGTAAGTATCTTTACTACTATAAACTTTCAGTCCATAATTGCCTGCAAATACTAGATAGCAATCCTCTGGTAAGCAAGCAATGTAATAGAATAGGCGCTAACCGTCTTGTTACAAAATCAGTTCTTACTTTACTCCAAGCCCAAAACTTCGAGCAGTAGTATTGTATTTTAAACTTAATTTAGAGCACGGTAAAGTTCTTAATACAAAATTTACAACTTCGACTCGGGTTTGACTAGAGTTTTTGTAATTAGAACTTTAAGTTTGTCATAATAGAATTCCAAATTGGAAAAAGGCTTGGTGATTCAAACCTGGGTCAAAGTTTTCGCAACCCACCCAGCACTTTGGAGCACCTCTATTAAAATTGAGTAAATCGATAAATTGATCGGACTTACACACTCATCCCACTTTAAAATGGGAATCTATACAAATGAATAAAATTGGAGTGTCTGTTTGTAATATTAAAATAACCGCTTCTTACTAAATGCATAAGGATGCATACACGGTACATATACCTAAATAACATTCTTTACAATTTTTGTCTGTATGTCTGTTTGTTCCGGCTAATCTCTAAAACGGCTGGACCGATTTTGACAGGACTTTCACTGGCAGATAGCTGATGTAAAAAGGAGTAACTTAGGCTGCTTTTATTTTAGAAAAAAACAAACTTTTTTATGTTAAATGCCACGCGGACGAAGTCGCGGGTAATAGCTAGTTCATTATAAATTTGAGTATCTGTAGACAACTCACTAACCTCTAACACATTTGCCCGCGTACCTGTCGACACACCCCACGTGTCGAAGTAGTTGAATGGACGCAGTGAAGTCATTGTTAAAACAATGACAATGACAATAGAACAATGACAATAGTTGTGTACACTTGGTGTACTGTTGACGTCTCAAGCACTTGATCACTTTCTCTTATGTACACTTAGTGTACAGTGTGGACGCTTGAGAGGCTAATAGAATAAAAATATTAAACAAATATGATGTACTTTAGTACAGACTATTATAATAAGTAAATTATATTTACTAAAATAAATAATTAAGTCTAATAAATAGTGTTAAATCTAAATATAAAATCTAAATACATTTCAATTGCAACTAGATACTTATTAGTACTCTATCAGCTAAAGCAGTAAGGCCTGTTTGCAATACGATTAGGACGCCTACAAATTAGCCGCAACCAATCGCACGACATTATTCAAATTGTGAAAATTCTCGTTATGGCCCTTTGTACACAAACATTTTTCTTGCCACGAAAAGCTACGGTTGATTCGCCGTGTGTAGGCACAGTCGTAACGTGTTGTATGTGTCGCAGCCAACTGGTTTAATTAACCGTTTAGTTAACCGCCTAGCCTTTTGACTTAACGGCGGCCGTTCAACTAACGGCCTGAATGATATTCAATTGGACCCTGTTAAGCAGAAAAGATCCAACCAACATTTTGTTACTTTTTTTGATCTTTTTTGCGTATATAAAGTTCGATGTGTAGATTCTAACTATACTTATATATGTATAACTCGATTTTCGACAAATTGCTGGTTCGATCTTTTCTGCTTAACAGGGTCCAATAGTTTAGGTTGGAACTGTAACCAACCACGCGCGAGCCAAATTGGTCGCAGTAACTAAGCCAAGGCACCCCGACCAAATGGGTTATGTTAGGTTAGAACTGTGATCAACCGCGTGCGAGCCGAGAGAGCGAAGCGAGGCGAGCACTCCTTCCAAAGGCCAGGCGGTTAACTAAACGGCTAATTTAACCAGTTGGCTGCGACATATGGATCACTATGGAAGCTTGTTGACACATACGTTTTTTTCTACGGCGCGGTTTATACGAAGTAGGTACCGTAAATAAACCGAGCTGTGTACGAAGGACCTTAGTGTAAGTGGCAAGAAAAAAGCAACTGTTGGCACCTATTGAAATATCGTTTAGGTGAAACTTCACTTATACCGTTTACTTACAGAATCTAAAAAGATTATACAACCATTTCGATCACGAAAGTTAAAGTTTTGCATGTTCTGCAGCTTTCTAAACACATGAGAACAAATACCAAACATTGCTGAACTATGACACTTCGACAATACGACTCTTAATCTACCTCTGTAATAAGCAAAGCATTTTTATACAAGACTCGACACTCGCAGAACACCTTAACGTGTATTTTTGATTGCACAGTCCAAATAGAATTCACGTCTGCAGTCATCAATTAGAATTAGAAAGAGGTTGTTCTGCGATTATACTTATTTTTTCTTAAAACTTGCACTAATCATCGTTGTAAACAGGCCTTAGTAAAAATAGTGAAAAAATTTTACAAGAATAATTCATTACAATTTTTAATCACATTGCAGCTACTAAAATATATGTTCAAACTAAAATGGATGTATGTCAAAAATCGCTGTTATTAAGCACTATTAGCCTATCACTATGTACCTTAATAGCGATTAGTAACAGCGTTTTTTTGACATACTCTTTAAATTCTTAAAAGATTCAGCGATTTGCCGAATATCTCGATTCAATATTAATAATTTATCTTCAGAAATATTAGAAGGCTCACTTGTTTAATGCAATTGCTTATAAATCAAGCAGTAGCCTTTGCTCATTGCTTTCAAACGGTGAAGGACAACATCGTGAGGAAAGCTATCATGACATCTACTAACACGCACTGGGCCCGTGTAGTGGATTACGGCCCACTCCCTTTCACAGAGAGGAGGCCTGTATCCCATCAATGGGAACATTATGGGCTGATTATGTATGCTTTCAAAAACGACAAAAATCAGCACCAAAGCTACGCTCTAAGCATTAATAATTGATCTACTTATTACAAAAAAAATATCACACTCAAGTCTTTTTGGAATCTGGATCTAGCCGTCTGACAGCCGCCTCTAAAGAGAAGAGATGGTCATCTTCAACATCCGGTGCGAGTTCCCTCATAGCTGCTGCGAGGTTGTAAACATACTCCTTGTTAGGACCACTGGGCCCTTGGCAGCTTGTCACTTGTTTCGCTATCTCTTCTATAGATGCTTCTCCTGGAAGTAAATTGTCTTTTGTAAGTATTTGGAAATGAAAACTATGGTATTAGGTAAACAAGATGGATCATTATGAAAAGTTTTGGTTGATTAATCAACCATCACTTTCACAAATCGCGATTTCGTCTTTAAAGGCAAAATCTTGATTTGTGACAAAAATAACGAAGTGAACTCATAGTGAACTGCTATATTAGCGCGCGAGTTTATAAAAGATGCATATATATGGCAGAACCTTATATCAATGGGAAACACTTTGGAACACCCTATAGGCTATATGTGTAACACTTCTGAACAGCCTTGGAGGCGATTGTGCCCTTGTGCAGCTCTAGATGTTCAGATTGACATTTTTTCAATAAAAAATATGAAAAACGAAGTATGTATGTTATTTCTGTATCAGACTAATATTATAAAGGCGAAAGTTTGCGAGTGTGTGTGTTTATGTTTAGTACTTCTTCACACTCAAACGGCTGGACTAATTTTGATCAAATTTGATATGGAGGTAGCTGACACCCTGGATTAACACATAGGCTACTTTTTATCCCAATGTTCCCACGGGCTCGACACTTATGCGTGTGAAACCGCGGGGCGCAGCTAGTAGTTAAATATAATTAACCAAGAATAGGGAAAACACGAACATATGAACACAAATAATATGCACCACATACTGACTACCTGCTAATTGTTATGTAAATAGCAATATTATGTGGTAGGAAGTACATAAAGGAAAATGGCGAAAATAGAATGGATTAGTTACATGTAGTTTACAGCCAATGAAGACCTTTATAGTGTCATCATCTGCCTAGCCTTTTCCCAACTATGTTGGGGTCGGCTTCCAGTCTAACCGGATGCAGCTGAATAGCAGTATTTAAGAAGACCTTCATAGTGTATCCCATATAATATAGTTTATTGTAGTAGCAAATAGTTATGTTCAATGAGCCTGCATAAATGAAATAGCAATGTGATTCATTGAGAAAATCTTATAGCTTGTTTAGCAGGAACTAAATGTTGTAACACATTTAGTTTTTTCTTCCTAAGCTCAATCAAACTGCCTAACCTTTTCTCAACTATGTTGGGGTGGGGTTCCAGTCTAACCGGATGCAGCTGCATTCACCAGTATGTAACATGAAGCGAATGTCTATCTATCGAACTTTCATAACCATGGTAGGACTGGTTGTCAGACTTTTGGGCTTCTGACTACCGCTAACAACTGGCAAAGATCTATAAATGATGGCTGAGTTCTTTCTAAGCTATAAAAAAAAAGGGAAATAATAATGGTTCCGAAAAACAAATTAATCTCCAGCGATCTGTGGCCGACTAAAAAAAATGGATCTTCGAATAACAAAACTAAACTTCCGAATAAAATACTGAACCTCTGACAAAATTACTAAGTTACCGACAACAGAGGTTTTGTCAAAATAATCATATTAAATATATATGCGGGGCTACGTCGACTTAGGATGCAAGAGTGAGCGAAGGGCACCCCGAGGTTCGGTTTGGTTAGGTTACTTTAAACCCTTTACATAGAAATAGGAGCCCCGCGTAGCGGGGCTCCGTTGACATAAGTAGGTTACAAGAGCGAGCGAACGAGAATACAAATACCTTTACCTAGGTATATATTAAAACGTAATTTAAGCTGGTAGAAAAGTATTATAGCAATAAACCGTCATGTTTATTTTTCGAAGATTTCAGTAAGTATCTAACTCATTCGGTCGTTTCATTTTTATTCGGACAAAAGTAGTCGGAAAGTTAGTATTTTAGGCAGTAGATTTAATATTTTGAGTAAGGACAATTCTTATTTCTTCGTCGGAGCTTTTATTACTATCCAAAAAAAATTATAAATGGATACTAAGCATGTATAAATGGCACCTGCATCCTACCTATCATCATACAAGGGTTCTGCACTATTTCTCAACAGTTTTTTCTATTGTTGACCTAATTATGCAGTCAGGAAGTCCTTTGCAACCTCAAATTATATTTAATTAAACTATTGGGCTATTGGAAGATGATTGTGGCTAAATACCAATCATTCAGGTAAAACTGTGCGTTTAAACTGCAGTTTTACCCGACTACGACGAAGTAAAAAGGGGGGTTATGATTTTGACCGGTATGTATGTATGTTCATCTGTTCCCTCATAACTTCTAAACTCCTTGTCATAATTGGGTAAATGTGGTATCGTCTTGATCGTCCGCTGGCTATAGGCTATGTGACGTCACATTAAATTGAATATGGCGCCCTCTAGCGGGCAAAAAGTCATGACGAAAAAAAAATTAATCATGCTGTGTTGGGTATCAAATGAAAGGGCTAAATTAGCGCATTTCAAAAATATAAATATTACTGAAATAAGCCCCAAAAATAATTAAATAAAAAAAAGTTTAAAAACTAAAAACCGACTACTCAAAAGAATGAAACAAGAAAGTACTTTCTTGTTTCATCAGTAAGTAGTTGGGTTTCAGTTTTTAAACTTCTTTTTTCTGCATTCTATAGATGTAACCCAGGCTGAGGGAGTGTGCAAAAGCTTAAAAATTAATTCTCTCATACCAAATTAAAACCTATCTTACCTGCATAAGATTCATTTTCCTCCGTTGCCACATACAGTGTCAACTTAAATGGTTCAAGAGTATCTTTTGGGTGGAAAGTGATGGTTCTCTTGATATATCCATTCTTCTCTCGGAAGTCCAGGTGCTCAGTTACTTGGTCTACATCTTCTTTTCTTATTTTGTATGCTACGCCCCATACTTTGCTATTTGGGTCATCACTTTGGATCAGTGTTACAACTCTGCCTGGCTGGAATAAGAAATGGTTTATATTGTTCATTTTGTGCCTAGCATGTTGGGGTGGGCTTCCAGTCTAACCACCGGATGCAGCAGAATACCAGTACCTATTTTACATAGAGAGACTGCATATCTAAACTCCACAACCACAATACCTCACGCGAGAGTCAAATGGAGTAAAATGTGAATGAACCAAAACGAGTATGCAGTAATTGTAGAAATTGCGGACATAGACCGAGATATTGGCTTACTGGCCTGACTACTCTTCCTCCTTGGGCGTAGTATGTGTGAATGTGATTATTATTTATTAGTGTGGGACGCAACATGTGTCGATACTCTTGCGCCATCCCATCTTCCTAGCTCGGTATGCTGTGCTGGTGCTGCTGATGCGGCTGCGGAAAACCTCAAGCGGCGAAAATATAATAACCTTATCGGAAATTATATTTTCGAGCCATTTGGGGTTGAAACCCTCGAACCGTGGGATCCCTCTCGGACCCAACGGCTCATGGTCTTTTTAAGGAAATCTCGAAACGGCTGTTTGACACTTTCTGTGTCCTAAGGTCTGGCTTTTACCTTGGCCAGAGGCTCAGCATTGCCATAAAACGTGGTAATGCCGCCAGTCTCTTGGGTACATTACCAGTCGACAGCGATGTGGATGAATTGAATTAATTTTTTGAGGCTAAATTTTAGTTTGTGTATAGTTTTAGTTAAGTTAGGATTTAATTTTATTATTTTTATGAATTAATTAGGTATTACTTAGTTATTATTTGCTTACTTATTATATTAATTTACAACAATAAAATTTCTTATCACAAGTAGGGCTGCCATCACCTAAATTACAGACCCTGGATAAAAACTTCAAAAATGAACTCCCTCGAAACAAAAATTACAATAAAATAAAAACATAGTTAAGTAGGTATCATATTTTTTTTCTTATACATAGGTATCACTTTTTTTTTGTTATACATGGGTATCATATTTTTTTTCTTATACATATCAACTTAATACCAATATTATACACTCTTCTCTCTGTGAGAGGTATTTTGTTAACAAAAATAATTAGGAACATTCTTTTTGGAATCAATGAAAATTAAAAAAAAAATGTAAATCAAAATCAAATTATGAATCGTCACGAGCACACGGGTATTATTTGACGCGCGGCTAATTTTTAACTAAGATTTATGCTTTCATTTATTTATTGCAAATCATTCAACCAGATTTGTTCTAACACAGAAAGTGTCCGGGTTTGACCTGGACACTTTTCAAACCCCGCCCGGACGCTCCCCGGACCCACCAAAATTGGACAAATCCGGGTAACCCGAACGGATGGCAGCCCTAATCACAATGGAGAACTAAATCATTTTTATAACGTAGTACATCTAATATTTTATCTAGCCAGTTCCAAATCAAAATGATCGAGGGATATTGGACCCTGTTGATAAATTCATGAGGTACATTGAACAAACAAAGCATTGCCACTAGTTTAAGGGCCTAGCTCGCGGGGCCCCGCTGTATGAAAACACATGTTATTATTTACTTACATATTTTAATTTACAGAAATAAACAGATAAAATAATTTATGTAGTATATTTAGTCGCATCTTGCATCCTACATTTCATTCAGGAACTTACTTTTCCAGGTACTCCTCGGTGATCAATGCTGTGTTGATAAAATCTTCTCAAGTAACCTTTTATATAACCTACAACCTTGCATTCATAGTTGAAATCTACTTTCCATACCAATGATCCGTACCCAAAGACCCACATCGTATGTATTTATTTATATCCAATTACCGTATTATTCGAGTCAATGAAATAGGAAAATTTTTTCATTATTACGAACACAACAAATAAATTATCAAACTGTCAAACTGTGCTGTCAAACTTCAAAGTGAAGTTTGTGTGAAAAATTGAAAATGCAAATTGTGCCAACACTGAAATCAAGTGAAATCTGAGTAGAGATGGGTAACTCAGGAGTGATAGATACAAATGATATGAATCATTCCTTTTGAATCAATCACTCTTCATATCTTTACGCATCCGAATGTGTCAGTAGTTCAGTATATCTTTCTTTACACCTCACTCACTCGTCGTTCATCGCGTCGTGTCTGTGGCCTCGGATAGCTTCGTCGCGCGCCATTGGTTGAACGTCAAGCAAGCCGTCTCGCTCGCACCCATACGAATGTTCGTCGCATCGCGCAAAGCGAGATGAAATTGACACCCAATGATAAGTTGTTATACCTCTATTGCTGACGCATAAGGCTTATAATTGTTTGTCCTTAGTGGTTCTTTCTGTATTATAATCTGGTCAAATGTATTTTCTTTTTAAAACTTTAGATAACAATGTAAACAAATAGAGGTGAAGTGCAATTTGAGTGCAATAATAACAAAATTAAGCGATAAAATAGAAATAGATCTGATTTCCCTTCATACTTTACAGTGAAGGGAAATCAGAAGGCTATTTCTATTTTATTTTCTAGTACTTACTAAATTAATGCTTATACTCAATACTAGATTGCGATTAACTATTCATTGAACTAATTAACCAGATTTGAAAAAGAAGTAGGTTGTACCTACAGTCATAAGAATAGTATTTAAAATTTATTTTCATTTGCCGACTTGTAATGGCATGAAAAGAAAAAAATGATCAATCGCAACCGCTCGCGTTGTTTGCATCTTTCTGATATATTAGAAAGATGCAAACAACCAACCTATCACTATATCATTGATCTATTTGAATGAGTGAGCCGCACACGAGTTGCGAATTTGAATGAGCTACTGAGTCATACTGATATAAAGATATGAAAGAGTGATTCATATCCGAGTGATTGAAAGATTCATATCTATCTTTTCTTTTCAATGACACATTTTGCCCATGTCTAAATCTGAGCAACTGAGCATGGACTATTATTACTAGGTAACATAGACTACTATTACTAATAGTCCATCCAACAAAGAGATTGTAGAGTGCGTGAGCAAGGCCCTAAGCAATTACTTCAGAAAATTGTTCAGGGTGCTTAGAGAGTTAACATACTAAAAGTCCTGACATCTAGGGGGTGAGGCGGAGTGGGGGGAGGGGGTTAAAGTTCCCATTTCTCAGTTTTTCGCTAATATCTTATAAACGGTGCGTCATGGAGATAAGAAGTCTTCTACGCAATGAAAGCTTATAAAATTATGTACAACTTTTATCTTATACACTTTTTCACATTCCTACCTATTTTCGAACTACACATTCCGGAAAAGTGAAAATTGAAAAAAAACTACTTAAATTGAACACTACCTTTTGATACTACTTCCTTCACGTTATTTGGGGATAAAAAGTATCTTATATCTTAAATCAACTCCTACTATATCAATTTACAAAATTTTATCCAAATCTGTACAGCCGTTGGGATATCAAAACTTTTATCTACACTTGTCTTATACACTTTTTCCAAATTTTCACCAGTGTTCGAGTATCGTGCTCCGAAGAAAGTGAAAATGGAGTTCATTTAGTGTGATGTGACAAGCATTACCGAATGTTAAATATGAGCTAATAGTATATAAATTAGGTATTTTATTGATAACATAAGCTGGGAGTACCTCCAAGCGGTGAAGGCGGTAACAGTTTGAGCTCTCGTTTTCTACCAGTGGTAATGGAGCAGAAGCGGGTCGTCACTTTTCATTCCATATTTCCTGTCCTTTGGTTCGTTGCCAAACACCAGGATATGTCCCTGCCAGAATGGAAAGGGTACATGACGACCATAACAACAGGGGATTACAGTGAAAAAACTAGCGTGATTACCCTTCCAATCATCAATGCGCCACCTTCGAACTATGACACTATCTATACGGCTTTACACTATGCCTGCGAGTTGACCCAAGTAACTGACAAGGATGACCAAAGCAACCACCTAAAAGTAATAATAACCTTTGACCAGCCACTGTACTGGAAAGCGCGGGAAATAGTCGCTGCTGCACCTCTTGACTCTAAGATATCGAACTGTGTAGTGTGCCTCGGAGGGTTTCATTTGCTGATGTCCTTTTTGGGCGGCATAGGTTACTTCATGGCTGGAAGTGGCGTGTCTGTTGACGTTGACGATGATGAAGACGACGTAGAGCCTCTTCAGCAAGTACCATCTACTGAGGATGAGGGAGCCTTGGAAAAAGAACCATTGTCAGGACCCTCACAGCCTAAACGAATTAAAAGATAAAAGATAATATGTATCAAAGATACAAGTTTTGATTACTCAACTGCTGAACCGATTTGGATGAAATTCGTTATGATTAAAGATTTGGATTTTTAGGCTACTTTTATCCCGAAATAACGCAAACAAAGTAGCAGGCAACAGGTAGAGATTCATAAAAGTAGTTTTTTCGAAAATTTTCACTATTTTAGAATGTATATGTAAAAATGGGTAGTAATCCGATAAGACTACAGTTGTAGGAAATTTTATAAGCTTTCATTGCCCAGAAAACTTCTTTTCTCTAAAACATACCGTTTTAAAGATATTAGCGAAAAACTGAAAAATGGGAACTTTAACCCCCTCCCCCCACTCCGCCTCACCCCCTAGATGTCAGGACTTTTAGTATGTTAACCCTCTAAGCACCCTGAACAATTTTCTGAAGTAATTGCTTAGGGCCTTGCTCACGCACTCTACAACCCCTTATGGGTGATTTATTGGATGGACTATAACGAAACATGCCATCAGGTGACCAAAAATTGCCCACAATGAAGTGTAAAACACAGTTCTTTTATTTTTTGTAGGCGAGTTTTCCACCGTGTAAAACGATTTATTTGGGGTTCAAAACGGCATTGGTTGTTTCACATCTGTAGGTACTCCGTCATATCCCTACCTCGATAAAATCAAGAAAATGTACTTAGGTAGTGAAAAACATAGTCATCAACACCAACCGTTTTAAATCGAAAAAAATGTTTTATTTCGGTTTTAAACGGTTTTTTTTTCGATTTAAACGGGTTGGTTTAATTGGTTTTAATTAAACCTTCCTTACATCTATTATCCAGCCTATCCAACGATAGACTTGTTACTAGAGCAGAAACTGTATTCGTAAGCAAAATTTCACCAATGCTTCAGTAATTATTATACTAGAACTTGTCCCTGGAAGTATGGATCAAATCGAATAGGGGCGTGGGCAAGTTCATTTCCAAACTTTTTAATCAACCGGAAGTAAAACCAAATAGGAAAGAAAAATAACTTGACGGACTATTTCACAAATACGCTGTCAAATACTCTGGCATTGCGTAAAGCTGGCCATACACGCTAAGGTGTGCCTGACAGGTTTGCCTGTAGGTACAGTTCAACCGTACAGTACAGGTAAACTTGAGCTGGGTAGAGACCATACACGTAGCGGTAAGCCTGTACAAAAACTCAGTTAAAACCATGGCCCCGCCAGCGGCGCTTGGACTCATTACATTTTTTCTTTTCTTTTCTCTCATTACTCCGCAGACTGTTAATTTTTTTTATTACATCGTCTTTTGTGGCATGGGGCTCCAATTCCTTTAATTTTTCTGTCAGTTTTTCATAGGCTGCCGCTTTTTTTTTTTTATCGTGATACTCTTTACATTTTACACGCCAAAGACAATACTCCGATTTATACAATGTGGAGATGACAATACAACAATAAATGAAAACACTAGCAATACTAATGCATAGGAGTATTTAGAAACCATCAAATAAATCGTAACTTTGAAATTAAAAAAAATATTTTTTCTAACATATTAAATAGCCTAAAAGTGTAAACAAAAAAGAACACACTTTAAATATTGCGACAACAGCGCGATGTTTTTGACCCAACAAACATATGGCCGAAACCTGAAAAAATTGTATAGGTCAGTGTGCCGGGCATCCCTTTTTTTGCAGTTTTGTAAAAAAAATAACATTTGTAGTAATAACTTCCGCATGCATGACTCTTATGTCTCCAGCACAAGGTATAATATGCATTAGTTCACATCGGGAAATAAAATTTAAGAAAAAAATTGACGAAGGTTATTGAACTAGCGAACTGACAACAGAAGTCTTTAACCTACCGGTGCTGGCTTATTAACAGCTACATCATGTAGAAAATGATAAAAATAAAAAATAATGTCCAGTGACTAAACTATTGGATATATTTAATTGAAATTTTGTATGCAGACTGGGAACGTCATTAGGTATACGAGGTTTAATTTATTGTTGTATTGTCATCTCCACATTGTATATTGGTTTCTATAAACTCCTGCATGACCGAGTTCCGCATACGAGACGCCATATTGTACCTATACAGTAGAGCGCCGCGTGTCCTTCCCCTCTAGCAATCACCGGACAACATGCGGACAACTGACGCCTGCGCCGGCGACCGCCACACACGTTCAGTTTTACTTGCACAGTTAAACTGTACAAGTATACCCAGGCAAAAAATATCAAAATTCATATTTTCTTAGCAGGCCATACACGCTAAGTTGTACCTGACAAGTTTGCCTGTACAGTTCAACCGTACAGGTAAACTTGAGCTGGGTAGAGACCATACACGTAGCGGTAAACCTGTACAAAAGCTCAGTTGAAGCCATGGCCCCGCCAGCGGCGCTTAATCTCGACACAATAGCGTTAATAGGTTTATTGTTTGTTTTATTAAAGAAAAGGAAATAATTATAATCGTAATATTTTCTGTCAGTTTTTCATAGGCTGCCGCTTTTTTATTTTTATCGTGATACTCTTTAGATTTTACACGCCAAAGACAATTCTCCGATTTATATATTTCTATAAACTCCTGCATGACCGAGTTCCGTTTACAAGGAGCCATATTGTACCTATACAGTAGAGCGCCGCGTGTCCTTCCCCTCTAGAGCAATCACCGGACAACTGACACCTGCGCCGGCGACCGCCACACACGTTCAGTTTTATTTGCACAGTTAAACTGTACAAGTATACTCACAGGCAAAAAATATCAAAATTCATATTTTCTTATTTGCCTGTACAGGCGTGGAAACCTGCACAGTTGTGTGACATACACGCTCCGGTTTGCCTGTACAGTTAAAATGTACAGGCAAACCTGTCAGGTACACCCTAGCGTGTATGGCCTGCTTTACTTGCCTGTACCTACAGGCGTGGAAACCTGCACAGTTGTGTGACATACACTCCGGTTTGCCTGTACAGTTAAAATCTACAGGCCAACCTGTCAGGTACACCCTAGCGTGTATGGCCTGCTTGAGTCACAGAGAACTTTTTGATAGGCGTAAGTATATAACATATCAAAAAGTACTTTGTGGTATATAATATCATTGGGCATTGCTATCAAAAAATACTCTGTGGGCATTGCAGTTGGCAGCTGGCAGCTGCATTCAAAGTGCATTCAAAAATGGCTTAAATCGAAATCAAAACGAAATTTTGGATCCTTACAATCTCGGAATATCATATTCACCAAAATTTGGTCATGTTCAGTACCTACGAACATCCTACGAAGAGATAAAAATGACTGGTATGATTAAAAATGGAAATGACTAAAAAAATAATGAAACATTCATAATAGCTGGCTTCAATGTCTATAGCTCAGAAACTGTGTGGTCAAATCGTAGAGCCTGTCCTAGAAAATTACAATCTTGGCGCATTTGAATCAAATCCAAAAAGAAATGAGACTCTACCACCTGATTCTGGAACTAGCAGACGATGTAGTTCTGTCACCCGATCGCGAACTACTCCAGAACCGAAAAAGGGAACACTCAGATTTACGAATACCACACGTGATACAATCCGATCCAATACTCGGTACAAAGCCAAAGAAAATGAAGCTCGAAACGGTAAATGGACTCTCTTGTCAAAATCAGCTAACACACCCTCTACAGATGGGCCTTCGATGCCCTCCACGGATAGGCCTTCGATGTGTGATAGTGAATGTATTACTAATGTTCGCAAACGGAACAATCGCAGCTCTCTTAATTGCCAATGCCCTCCTGGAAAAATTGATCATAAAGTTAGCGATAAGCGAATTCAAACACATGATCTTACCAAACTGTATGCGTTTTTGGATAAAGCCTGTTTTAAAGTGGTCGATACATTCACTTCTGGCACACAGTATGAAGACATGTTAGCACAAGATGTTAATGCAGCCACTAAAAGTACACAGTTTGAAATCATGACAGACAAAGAAATTAAGCATCAGAGAGATAACGAGGCAATGATGGCCAATATGAGAACATTAAAATTGACCCGGAAGAAATCCAGAAGACTGAATACTACCGAACCACATAAAAGTCACCAATCAGGTAATGTGAACTGCCATTCTTGCAAACGATGGTCTCTCAATCAGTCGCCTAACGTCCGTGGACCCGACTTCTAAACCTTCTTTCACAAATTATAATAAAAAAAATCAAGGTTTACCCTTACTTTTACTTAAAATATTTACATACCTACTCATATAATTATCATTAATTGCATTCCAGAATCTATAGGTAGGTACTTAGGTAGTAACTAAAGAGCAGTGGTCAGTAGCGTGCATTGGTTTTCAGAATAGGTAGGCAGGCACTAGGCCGGGTCTAGTCTAGGCAGACGCGCGGTCACTTATCAGAAACATAAAACAAAAGTAGGTATCTATTTTGAACGTTCAAATTATTTTCTTAACCATCTATGTGCCTTCTACGAACTTTAACTGAAAAAATCTTCATCGGTCCGAGTGCTGGATCAGTTGCAGTGGTAACGGCCGCGACTTACGAGTTGTAGGTTCCTTCAACCCAGACGGTCGCTTTACTTTACGTAAATTATTTCATCACCACTGCTCTCAAAACGATGAAAAAAACTTCGTGAGGAAACCGGCATGTCCTAGAACCAAAAATTTGAAGACATGTGACATCTACCAACCCGCACTGGGCCCGCACTGGGCCCGCGCGGTGGATTACTCCTTCTCTGGTCTCATCGAGAGGAGGACTGTGTCCCCATAGATCAACATTGTCCCAAGGAACATTAGACTGATGATGATGATGATGAGACCATGCCATAGGGAAAATAAAGAGAACACTAACCCCCTTATTCATAAAGCTTATCAAACCTATTTTAGTTAAAATGGGGTTTGTCTCTTTCTTACACACAGAAATGTCAACGTGACAGATAAAGACAAACGTTCTATAAACCTGTTTTAGCTAAAATAGAGATAAAATAGGATTATGAATAAGGGGGTTAGTATACAACATTGATGTATAAATTATGGGGAGGGGGGGGGGGGGGGTTCAACATTCTAACGAAATACCAATAGCATTTATTTTGTTTGGGCATCGGCACTTTCGTAATTTAACCCAAAATTAATGATCTCCTTTTTACCCGACTGCGCCAGACGGAGGGTTGTGTTTTTGGAAAACTTAAAATCAAATAACGCTCATGATGCAAACCACTTAAGGCCTGCGCACGCCGGGGACGGCAGGGCAGAGTACCGTCAAACGGGGTGAATAGAGATGCAGGGGTGAATCGGGACAAAACTTTAAAAGGGATTTTAACATTAAAATAATATAGTTTGTGGCCAAACAGGACCCTAACGTGTTTACTGTAATTTAATTAACGATTACGTGCCCTTATCGAAAACAAACTATATTATTTTAATGTTAAAATCCCTTTTATAGTTTCGTCCCGATTCACCCCGTTTGTAGATACACACATCAAAAGTGTCTAGGGATCAAGCATTTTTATGCGGATTTCTTGAGATTGAGATGTGACTTTGTAATAAATTTATGATTTTATAAATTTATATGGATCCTTTTTGGTGCATTTCATAATTTGAATCAGGAACTGTGAATCAAATTCGAGTAAAAGATGAAAATCAGCTGTCAATATTTTCCCTATAAAAACATACAACGCATTGAAGACATTATTAGTGCTACTGTTTCCCTACTACTGATTAAAACCAACGTTATTATGGAGCGGCGACGTCATTTAAGCAGGGAAGAAATGCTCAGAGCCGTGGGAATGATAGAAGCTGGTTCCCGGCAACGTACTGTGGCTTTAGCTCTGAATACAAGTCAGAGTGTTATCAGTCGACTTTGGACACGTTACCGAAGCACTGGTACCGTGGCTGAGCGCCATGGAGGACGGTATCGCTGCACCACCGGAGACAAGACCGATACATTCAAATCTTAACTCGAAGAGCTCCAACAATAACCGCCATGATGTTAGCCGTGAGGCTTCATCACTCTTCAGGGAACTTAATTAGCGACCAAACAGTCAGAAACCGCTTGCATGAAGTGAACCTTCATTCCCGAAGACCGCTACGGGTACCACCTATAGCAATGCACAATCGTAGGATTCGATATCAATGGGCTCTTGAACACAGAAATTGGGCAGAAGAACAATGGCGTTTCGTGTGCTTTTCTGATGAGTCTCGTTTTGGTATGAGACCGGATACAAGACGTATACGACACTGGAGAACCCCTGGACGCCAACAGCGATTAAAATCCTGCCAGGAAGTCCATCCTTATAGTGGTGGAACCATCATGGTATGGGCGGGTATTTGGATCGGCGGAAGAACTGAGTTGATTTGGATCAGAGGCAACCTCAACGCTCAAATTTATGCTGAGACGATTGTATCAGACGTCATCGTTCCTCTACAAGTGCAAATCGGTCCCTTATTTCAGTTAATGCATGATAATGCACGACCGCACACCGCAAGAGTTGTAAGACAGACTCTCGCCGCAGCTAACATCAATGTCCTGCCCTGGCCTGCTCAGTCGCCAGACTTGAACCCGATTGAGCATGCATGGGATATGCTACAGAGAAGAGCTTTGCCGAATATGGAGGGTATCCAGTCGCAAGAAGACCTTTTTTTGTTGTTGCAACGAACATGGGCGGCCATTCCACAGCGTGATTTGGATGAACTCATTTTGAGTATGCCAAACCGATGTTCTTGTGTTGTTAGTGTTCGCGGTAGAAACACGGATTATTAATTGTTTAAGTTACCCAATAAAATTTTAAAGAAAACTGTTATTTCAGTCTTTTTTTCGAACTTTTGTGTTAGTGGTTCAAATGTCAAAAATCCCTTTATTAGGAAAATGGCAAATTTCTTTATTAATGCAAAGGTGACTTGGTTTATCGTTACTGTGACAAACGAAAACACTTTATTTGATGAATCCTTTAAGAAAATTTTAATTAATATCAATCAGGAGAAAAGTTATTGCAAAAATATATGTTGATCCCTAGACACTTTTGATGTGTGTACATATTTTATCTTTACCCAACGTAAATTCATACGTAGGTACACACGTTCTGTGAACGATGGTATCTGAAAACAGTGGTTTCTATGAACAAAGTTTACGGCAAGAAGTGCTCTCTATTTATTATTATACTAGCTGCGCCCCGCGGTTTCAACCGTAAAGTTTCGAGTTTCTAATATGATTCGAAAGACACGTGGCGCCATCTATTATCATAATAACGTTATTGTTGTTTTCCTCCGGAACAGCACTTTTTTTCGCAATGAAAGGTACCCTATGTCTTTTTCTGTACACCTGACAACAGTGACAACGTATATGCAGGATGATCGGTTCAGTTGTTTAGGCGTGAAAAGGTTTAAACAAACTTACTTTCGCATTTATAATATTCAGTTAGGAAGGACTAGCAGCGCCCCGCGGTTTCACCCGCATAATTGCGATAAGGAATTACGAATGAAGGCAGAATGCTTTTTCCGCGTTTTTTATTTTTCACTAATTTTTTTTTTTAATTGTTCGCGCGCGTTTTACGTTATCATTATCATACAGCCTGTTACTTGTTCGTACAATGTTCGTGAGTTCGTGACTGATCTCTTTGGTGATTGGAACTTTTACTAACAATATCCACATCGCAAATTCAAAGCACTTTTAGTCCCTAGGGATTAAAGAGCTATTTTAGTCCCTGTTTACGAAGAATTCACTAGCTCTTTTTGAATAGATGTGATAAAAAAATACATAGGTACCTAAATAAGTTTTTCAAATAACAATGTAACGATCATCGTGACTGCTGCGTAACGAAACCTAAAGGTCAAATAATGCATGTCGGACCACGCACAATGAAGGATGCTATTGTCGGGATGCATGCACAATATTGATTTAATTGACAGCAAAAATAACACTACTAAACCGATTTTGATAAAATTTTTATGGGACCAATCTGAAACTATATTCTTTCAAATAAAAAAGAATTTTGCAAATCGGCTTATAAATAATGGAGTTCTAAGGTACCTAACAAACATAAAAACAGAACTTCCTTTTTTGAAGTTGGTTAAAAACACGTCCACATGATGCGTTGAGAAGCTGTGATACTAGAGCGAGCGCTAGCACAGCTTCAAGGCTGCAATGCGTGGGACATCTTCGAGTTCGGCAGACGTGGGGGCACGAAGGCTAGGATAGAATTAGATCAAACAATTTTTGGTTGTCACTTATGTTGTTATGAGCTTGGTAGACAGTCAACACTGCTCTTAATAGGCCTCTCAAATTTTTTAATGGGAAAGATACCAAAAGAAAACAAATGAATTGAAATGATAAAAAGTTTATTCCTAGTCCACTATGACTGCATACAAAATTAGTGCATTCTTGAAATTTTACCTTGTTTTGTACCTAAAAAAATAATACAATAATGTGTAAGAGACAAATACATAAGAACATTTAAAAAGGCAAAATTTTGTCAGTACATTCATGAATTAAATTATTTCAAAATATCATGGGATATGTCAGTAAACAAATAATTATAACAGTCCAAATCTGTAGTATATCTGACGTAAACACAGATTTGACCTGGGAATTGTAAAAAAGGCTCACAGGCCCACTATAAACAATAACAAAAAGTAGCACTTATAGTATTCCTTATCATACTATAAAATCAAATATAATATTACGCATCCTTATTGAAATTTCCAGAATTTCCTTAAGGACCTAATATAATACTTTTTGAGAACTACGAGTGCAAAGAGTGATCATTTTCTAGTCAGTCTATTCAAGCTTTTTGTATTAGCTTTTTGTTTTAGAAAACAACATCCACACATGTGCACCAATCTTACATTACGTTTCATTGTCTAAGCCTTTATTGAGGCTTTTCATACAACTCTGCAATAAAATATACACTTTACCATCAACAATTTTACTAAGCTGTCATGTGTAATTATGCTAGCTATATTTCATTTTATTAGTGTATAAAACTGCACTACTTATTGTATATTGTCCATAGTGGGCATGTGTCAGAAAGTCAAGGCTCACATGTTCTGTTGCGCCGGACTGGCCGGCGGTGGCTGAGCTTCTAAGTTTTTAATCAGCTGAGCCAACCAGTGCTTGGTTGAATTGTCCTCCTGGAGACATGCTGCGAATGTGGAATCCCTCAATTGATCTGGCAGGCACTGTCTTAATGCCTCTCTAGCTCTTGCATTGTCAGACAGGCGCAGGTAGCATCTCACTACATGCTTCAACAAGCGTGCGGACGGGTCTTTGGCCAATGATAATACCATTTTTCCTAATATCATAGCTACATGGGAGAATCTGTCATATGTTTGGCAAATATAGCAAAGTCCACTGTCATCTAGCAATATCTTCTGTAAAATGAATGTGGCAACAGTCTTGGATAGTTCAGATCCATTCTCCATGATACGTAGACACAGTGGTATTATCTCAGTGGTCAACAGAAATGTTATAACTTCCTGTTCATCTGTTTTGACTAAAGCTCCGATGACTCCGAGGCTAGTAAGGCGTAGGTATTCAAATGGACGTGTTTTGGAAACAGTGTGGAGGAAAGGATAAAGGAATAACGGTACGTGTGCTTGTAGGAAGGCCGAACGGGTCTCGGGGTGCGAAGCCACGCATTGCATGAGCGCCAACGCGTTGCAGACGCGGTTGCTCTGGTGAGCCGTGAGCGTCGGCGGGATCATGGCCACGTAAATGTTGGTGATCTCCTGCAGCAGCGCGGCGATAGTGCCGAAACTGTGCCACAACATGGGCGCTAGGTCCGGCACATTCTCACGCTTCTTACTCAGTTCCAGTAACGCATTTTCTCGCGTCTCAGGATTGCACAACTCCAGAATCCACGAAAATATCTTTTCCCTGTCCACCGACTGCATGTTGGCCGGGCTCTGCTGGGTAGTCATGTTAATCATTGATCTTGTTCTAATGCTTTAGCACTGGCTTTTTACAATACACGTAGGCTGCGTGTAAGGCTAAATTCATTGTATTTTTGTAATAAAGTTAAAAAGTTCACAGAACCATGTGTTAATTTATTATTTGCTTTATCGGGTAGTAACCACTGTGGTAGTAACTTTAATACTTGTTAACGAGATTATAATTCTAACTAATAACTAACTATTTCTCGAAAGCGTCGGATAATCGACGACATTGACGCGAGCGTGACGTTCAGTTTGACAGGAACAGATTAAGGGTGCATTCCGAGTTAGGACTGTAATCGATATTTTCGATTTGAGCGTGCTTAAACCCGTACCGAATTAGGTTTAAGCACGCTCAAATCGATAATATCGATTACAGTCCTAACTCGGAACGCGGCATAAGAAGAGACCATATTTTATATTAGTGCTCTGTGGGCAAACCCAAAGACAATCTTGAAGAGTAATCTGTGCTTTAATCGGAAAACCCAATCAACCAATCAACCTTTGTGACATTTTCTCACGGACTTATAATGAGTCACTTCTATATTAAATATTATAAAGAGGTTGTTTGTAAGTTTGTATGTAGGGGGTAATCTCTGGAACTACCAGTCGGATTTGAAAAATTCTTCTTGCATTTGATAGCCCAATACTTGAGGAAGGCTATAGGCTATTTAACATCACGCTATGACCCTTAGGAGCCGAGCAAAAAGAAAAAAGTAAAAAAGAACGTTAAGGTGAATGTGACATGGTAGACCGCGAAATTTAAATTTTCTTAGGTATTTTGCAATTTGCAGATTAGTATCAGGTTGTATCTTGATCCGAATATGATCCGAGACTATAATAGACATGTATTTACAGAATCATAGTCATTAGAATCATTAATATATGTATCTCTTTAAGTTAGATTTCTACCATAAGCACTTTTCCATACGAGATTTGTTCTTAACGGTAGAAATCTAACTTAGAAAGATGTATTAATGATTCTAATTATTATAATTCTGTAAATACGTACCGGTTATAGTCGCGAATCATATTTTGATCAAGATACAACCTGACACTGACCTGAAAATTGCAAAAAACGTAAGAAAAATTGAATTTCGCGGGATACATTCACCCATTCACCTTAAGTGATAGCGCGGGCGGGTGATGCGATACGAAGGGGTGGCTCGGGGGAAACAAGAAGTTTCACGCGAACGAAGTCGCGGGCTGAAGTTAGTCTATTGTACAAGAACGCATGATAGAGGCACACCCCGGACACTCCATACAACGCCCGCAAAATAATTACCTACTACTACTACATTAAAAAATGAAGTTTGTATACGTATGAATGTGTGCGTGAGGTACTTGTGTTTGCGAGCGCTATTGTAAGAACTGCGACGAATACACCGAAGTGCGGGGTGAGGTGCGGTAACTGATGTTAGTGCGGGGAAGGGAGTGTCCTTTCTGTACGCAGTACTTTAAGTATTCTGTGATAGAGGTCAGTGTTATAAGTCCATGCATTTTCTTCGCTTCACTGGTGTCGCCACTCGCCATGGACTAAATGTCGCTTGCACAGAGTACATTATGGTCGCTTGCTATATATTAGTAATCTGTGCTGCTGTCTGGGTGTCGCCATCATTGAGATAGGAAAAACAGTCGCCATTTGACATCTTGCTACATATTAGTAATCTGTGCTGCTGTCCACAGCCACACAGCTGTCAGTTGGCCCTGCTGTCTCCTGTATTTGAGCGATTAGTGGATTTTGTGTATTTTTATTTAATAATTTACTAGTCTAGTATCGTGAACATTGTGTCCGCTTAAAAGTTTTAATTCTAAGCTATTACATAGTGATTTGACGCTGTATTGCTTCACCATTTTCCCAATTATAATATGTGAAAGTTGTGTTTTCTACGACTTCCTACCTACATTTATTGGTTTGTAACATTTAATTTTATCTGTTCGTAATTAAACATGCTATATTTCATCCTAAACAGTGCCGTATGACCCTGTGCTGATTTCTGTGTAATATTATCAGTCTCCGGTTGATTCATCGCGTTGACGCCATTGCTGGGTATAATTAACTTTAATAAACAAACTCCACTGTGTAAGCTCATCGGGGCTACGCTACTGATTCTGTTTTTGCACACATTAAAAGAGCAAGTATGTGAAACTAGGTTTATTGTGACAGGCCATGAGTAAACACTGGATTGTTCAATCATACTGTATAATTAATATTATTAACAAAAGATCTATTATATACTGTAGAACTTATACTTTCTAGAGAATCAGTAATAAGGTTCTGACTTTCTTTGCTTTCTAGCAACACAAAATATACTTTTCCGTTTATTATAACTGGCTGGTTGAAAATTGCTTTTATACCACCAGTGAATTTTGATGTAAAACATATTGATAACTTGGAAACTTACTACCAAACCAAGTGAATAAATTTTACATGCCCTCTGGAAGTGCGATGTGTTAAGTATTTAAAAACATTTAGCAAATAAATATTTCTATTTCTAAATCAAAATAGTTTATTTCATATAAATCTACATAGGCACTTACTACGGTAGGTAATACGCACTGGTATCTGCAACTCCACGCCAATGCGCGTATTTTGCGTATGGTACATGGGCACTTATAAAAACGTCAGAAGCTTGGTGCACGGTTCCAATTTGGTTGTTTCGTATGGAAAAGAGCTGGCAAGAAATTCCACAGTTACTCTTTTTAAAATAATTGGCTTTGACAATTTTTTCAAATTACAGTGTTAACTACATAAAATTACAGGTATGGAAAGACAGTGTAGGCCTGTCAACAATTTCTAACAAAAATGAAAATCTCTTAAAAGGAAAGACTTCCTTTTAAGAGATTTTTGACATGGCCTGCAACATTCTCACATTCACAAAATATAACAGTATAGAGGTATGAGGAACAGGGTGTAAAGTTCACTCATACTCTAAAGAAAAGGGGGGATCCTCCGACCAGACGGGTGTTGTGTCTGGCGGGCAACTGCCCGATGATTCATGTTGGGTTGTTGTATCTATGCTAGTTGTACGGTAAACTCTGCATGCAAGATGCAGGATTTGCGTGATGTCAGTATGACGCGTTGTTCGCATGTGGCGTTGTAGATACCGCTACAAAAAAATTTATTTGAAAGATAATATAAAAATTAACTATTCATCTATTCTACTATCTAACTATTCTAAGTGAATGTAGGATGATAAGTATACAGGGTGTTACAGAAAGGGTATATCAATACAAACGGGTTGAAGAGTGTATCTGGTCTAGAATCTCTGTATAAAATTTCAGCTCAAAAGCAGTAACTTTGAAAATGCTTAATATTTTTTTATTTCGATAGTTTATTAAATTGAAATCATTACAAACTTGTCACCGCACTACGAGGGTCATTATCCATTATCTGTAGTGTGTCTGTGCGCCTAGTACACGCACATCACGCCGCCGCGCGCCAGTGCAGCGCCGTGATGTCAAAATAAAAAAATATTAAGCATTTTCAAAGTTACTGCTTTTGAGCTGAAATTTTGTACAGAGATTCTAGACCAGATACACTATTCAACCCGTTTGTATTGATATACCCTTTCCGTAACATCCTGTATACGTATCTAATTATGTATTCATTGGATATGTAAATAGTACACCATAGACAACCTGCAGTATTGTCTCTTATTCTCCCTTTAACCGGTCAAGCCCCGCGCATTATTGATTGGTGCGAATCAATAAAAAATCAATTGCGTCTCGTTAGCGGAGCTTGACAGATTAATCCATCTAAAGGTCACTTTTAGCAATAAGACCTCCCTTTGTGCACCCTATGTAAAATATCTACATTTGTATCTATAGTTTATGATATGGTGTAAAAAATATTCTAGAAATCTTTTACAAACTTTAGTATGTGTACCTATTATTACTTTACTTCTAAAGACCTATATTATCCATGATTTTTGTAGAAAAATGGAGGTGTCCCACTCCCTGACTCTGAACGAGTCTGCCCTGCAACAGCTACCTGATGACAAGAAGCCTCACTTTATATTTGAATGGCTCCGATTCCTTGATAAGGTGCTTGTGGCTGCACATAAGGTAATTGTTATTGTTAAATACATTTTTTATTGTTATGTTGAAAGAATATTTATAAATAACTAGCGGCACGCACCAGAGTCGCATGGGTGCAATTTTTTTTTTCGAATTTACGATATTTTCTTTCATAAAAACCTTGTCCTGGCAATACAGAATACAAAAAAAAAGAATTATCCAATTTGGTGCATTTTTTCGGAAGTTATGCGCGTACATACATTTCGGCGAATCATTTTTATTTATATAGATGTAACTTCAGTTAACTGTGACTTGTTTAACATTGTAGTAATTACTTTCATCTTTTCAAGAATACTAAAAAAATCATGAAAGCTATGCACTGATTTTTTTATGATTAGGTCAGATTAATTAGTTTATAATTTTATTATGACTAGGATTGTTTATTAATTTCAATAAGTTTTAAATCTATATAAATAAAAATAAATTTGAAGTGTCTGTCTGTAATGTCTAAATTAATAACAGATTGTTACTAAATGCATATGGAAGTATACAGGATGGAAAAAATCAATGGGCCTGAAGGGAAACCACTTTAATCATTCCTTTATTTTTGAAGTGGTTTCCATTGATTTTTTCTCCCCTGTATATGGTATTTATAAGTAACTTTTTTCCCCGAAACTGCTGTACCGATTTTGACTGTCACTGGCAGATAGCTGATGTTATAAGGCTACATTTATTTTACTGTGTAACTTAGGCTACTTTATTTGTAGAAAAATAAACATTATTGTTTTTCGACATCCACGCGAGCGAAATGGCGGGCACAGCTAGTATTGAAATAAAAAACAATCCTTGTTGGTGTTAACTCTCTCTGATATTGTAATTCTTACATGCAATGATGACTTGAATAGTTAATAGGTGAACATGAGTTTCATAAATGTTATTAATAAATATACAGGGTGGCGATGTGAAGGATGGCATATACATCGACGCACAACAACCTGTTACCATGGATTCAGTACATGATTTCGAACCCCTCTGCGTTAAATTTTTCGTTGGTTATTAAAAAAAAAACCGAGTGTGCTTATGGCCACACGACTGAAGTGAAACTTCAAACGTATTTGGCTATGAGAGGAAGAGAGAAAGAAAATGTGCGCGCGCACTGCTTTCTCTTGCTTATATCCCCCACTCAAATCCCGTTCGCCTCGCCCGATCACACTTTTCGTAACTTGACTTGGAGAGTAAGCTGGCGAACGCGTGACGCAAGCGTTACGAAAAGTGTGATCGGGCGAGGCGAACGGGAGTTGAGTGGGGGATATAAGCAAGAGAAAGCAGTGCGCGTGCACTTTTTCTTTCTCTCTTCCTCTCATAGCGAAGTTTCACTTCAGTCGTGTGGCCATAAGCACACTCGGTTTTTTTAGGTGCACTTTTCTATGAAACAGCAGTTTTTTTTTTGATAACCGACGAAAAATTTCTACGCTAGAGTATCTAGACTCATGTGCTGAATTCATGGTCACAGTTTGCTTGTCGATATCCCTGCCATTCTGTATAAACATTGTTTATTGAAGCAGCACCCTAATTGCGTAACACACTATCAATCTAAATCTGAATCATTTTGAAGGATATTGCTAATCCATTGCTTCATATGTTCGAAAAAATATGTCTGCTCAACAACGTAAATAACGCAATGAATGTTGTTAAACTCTCAAAGTGAAACCCATTGCTACTGATAGTGTGTTACGCAATTACCCCGCAGGTAAATCTTCTGTTGTTTATAAAGAGATTCATCTATGGGTTTTAATTGTTTTCCAACAGTCTGACATAAAAAGCTGCCAGCAAAAACTAGTGGCCCAGCTAGTGAACCTCTTACGTGAGAACCTCGGCTGCCCAGCAAGGAGGTTGTTAGCAAGAAACCTGGCCACACT
The DNA here is from genome assembly GCA_947508005.1 of Amphipoea lucens. Classification (NCBI taxonomy): domain Eukaryota; kingdom Metazoa; phylum Arthropoda; class Insecta; order Lepidoptera; family Noctuidae; genus Amphipoea; species Amphipoea lucens. The sequence goes on along the minus strand of OX382378.1, from coordinate 12,142,680 downwards.
GTTCTCTGTCGGGGACACCTTCCTGCTCTTCGATACTGTGAACAAGTGTAATGACATCATCAAGGTTAAAGATGATTCGCCTTCCTATTTGCCGACAAGACTGTGAGTAAAAGTTTTAAATCCATACTTATTACTTATCCATCCAAACTAATATTATAAATGCGAAAGTAACTCTGTCTGTCTGTCTGTCTTTTCTTCACGCCTAAACTACTGAACCGATTTCGATGAAATTTGGTATAGAGATAGTTTGAGTCCCGGGAAAGGACATAGGATAGTTTTTATCCCGATATTCCCACGGGATCGAAACTTACGCGGGTGAAACCGCGGGGCGCAGCTAGTACTAATATATATGTATAAGTATAATTTATGTATTATAAATTCGAAAGTAACTCTGTTTGTCTGTCGGTATGTTACCTTTTCACGCCTAAACCAGTGAACTGATTTAGGTGAAATTTGATATAGAGATAGTTTGAGTCCTGGGAATGGACATAGGATAGTTTTTATCCCGATATTCCCACGGGATCGAAACTTATACTACACTACTACTCCTACTACTACTACTTTTACTACTTACTTTTATGTAAACTTAGTTTCTCAGTAAGTGAATTATTGTTAATTCTTAATGAGGAATAATAAAGTTCTTAAACCAGAAACTTATGCGGGTGAAACCGCGGGGCCTACTTCCAAATTTTATTTTTAGGCACTTTTAACCATATAAGTTGTATATCTTTTTGTAATCACCTTTTAAAACCCTTAATGTTGATACCCCACTCGATAGGATTTGAGATAAAAAAATTTTTGAAGACATAAAATGGCGCCAAAAATCGGCCATTTTATTTTTTTTTCAATTTTGATATACCCAATGTCTTTTTTACAATTAAGACGAATCTAACGGCACTCTCAAGCTGAAATCGATCAAGCTGTTTAAGCTACAGAGCGTGCCAAAGAAATATACATACATACATTCGAAAAACATAACCCTCCTCCTGGCGCAGTCGGGTAAAAAAACAATATTTTATATCCAACACTGCGAAACTATTTCGAAACATAGAAGCTCCATATTGAGTACACTTAATGTTACCCCTCACCCAATTTAATGTCCCACGGGGCTAACCTATAAATTGTCCTATAGTTTACAAACTATTTCTAAATGCCAAGCCAAAGGGCATAGCTAGTACATGCATGAACAAAGCAGCTTTGTACTATCTCAATAGGTTTGAATAGCGCATGTAATAACTGGCTGAAGGGTGTCAGTAATAAAACATGGCAACCTTTTTGCACTATGTTTGCTTAAGCCAAGTGCACATTACAGCCGCAACGGGCCGCAGCGCATCGCATTTTCTTACAAAAAACAGTGCGATGCAGCCTGCCTGTAGTGAAGGACGAAAGTGATAAAGGAGGATTTTCGCAATGCGTTGCGTCGCAGCAAGTTTCGCTCCATTCTACGCTAGCCTTACATGCACAGTATACAATATGTAACATAATTAACGCAAGACCTCATACACCCCAATTAGAGTGTTGAGTTCAAAGCATAATACAATGACCAAAACTTAAATTCTTTAAAGCTATTATTATTAAGGAAATCGTGTTGACTCTAGCATTACTTTATACATTTAAAATTGAGTCTTATTGCCTTAAAATAAGATTTAATTTTCATTGACTCAATCGGCGGTCAATATGGCAAAAAACATAAATTTTGAAAAAAATACCTATATCAAAATTTACTGAAATCAATTCAGTTGTCAATTACAAACAAACTACTATCAGGACTTGCGTTTATTCTGTTACACCTTGTATATCTAGGCAACTCTCAAATAGTAAAACTAGTTATATTTAAGGGGGAAGTGCTAAGGTAGCCTGCGAAATTCAAATTTTCTTAAGTTTTTTGCAATTTACTGGTCAGTATTAAGTTGTACGTTGATTAAAATATGATTCGCGACCGTAAAAAATATGTATTTACAGTGAAATATAATCATTAGAATCAGTAATACCTACGACTTGTTAAGTTAGTATAATTCTAAAATGTCAAGATTTTTTTTTTTTTTTTTTTTATTTGAAATGGGCTTGCTCTTGACTCTAGCCTAGGTCAAAGGTGACAGAGACAAAGTCGACGATGGAGCGAGCTTACCCAGAAGAAGCCTGTTCACTCTCACTTTAAAGAGATTTCATGAAATAGTCATTCAGTAGGATTACTTGGTCTTAGAGAGTTATGTTGACTTCTTTAATGATTATAATTCTATAAATACGTATTTGTTACGGTCGCGAATCATATTTTAATCAACTTACAACTTAATAATGACCAGCAAATTGCAAAAAACGTAAAAAAATAATAATTTCTCGGGCTACCCTGGCGCTTTCGCCTTAAGTGTAACTACTGAATTTGGATAGCCTTAACCTTTTGAACGCCATTGTCAAATATATGTGACAAACGAAATCTTACCCTGAACGCGGCCAACGTATGACAAAATACACGTCGCACGGGTCGCACCATATTATGAAATAAACAATTTTATCATTACTTTTGTGTGTTTTTATTTATATAATTTAAAAGTTTAAGCTTCCGTCTATATTGCATGAAACTAATATAAATAAACCACCAATATCTAGAAATTTGTTGTTTTAAGTGTGTGTGTGTGTTGTTTTGTTAAAGTGGCCTGGCGTCAGGGGTACGGCTATACGTTTATACTCTGGCGTTCAAAAGTTTAAAATGCCTTATTAGATTTTATAGCATTGTCAAAAATGACTAATACTATTTTTAGCATACATCATATTTGTTAGGTCTAAATGGACTGCAATTACTTTTATCAAACAACTGTTATCATTGTTGTGTAACCTGTATAAAGTAAAAAGTTATTAAATTATAAAACAAAATATTAGGTATGATTTTACGCATGTTTTCAATATAAGCCTATTAGACTCTGGTTTAATGCCCAGTGGATCTCATTGTGCATTACATAATACGCCAACGAAGCATGTCCATAATGAGCTTATTACAGATTATATTTATAATGGCATTATGTTTGTTCCATGCATAACATCATCCTTGTATTCAATAAAGGGGTAGGCACGAGTGTAATAATAGTACCAGTTTTCGTCAGTTAAGGGGATCACAGGACCTAAACGCAAGTTTTAGAAGCAATAAAAGTATATGATCGCCTACAGTAAACAAAATCAGAAAAATATATGATATTCTTCAGGATATATGCTAGGTAGATAGTATGTTTAAAACATAATACAATTCATTTGATACGATAGCAAAAATCATGAAGATGCCTCTAAAAACATTCTTTTTACAATAAAAACCATACTAATATACATACAATCATTCTGATTTTTTTAGATTATTCTACAAGCAAGCACTAGTGTTTTAATTTTTTAGTCCAAACAATAGATTTTTTGTAAATAGATAATAGCTTCATATTTTGCAATAAATTACCAGGGTTGTGTCATCGCGCTTCTCTTTCTTTTCTATGCAGTCCGAGAGTGACCGCGCTTTAGGTCACGTAGTCCCCTTAAGAATGAATTCCATGGATGATAGGCACCAGCGCCCTAATTGCGTGACACAGTTTCAATCTCAATCCGAGAGTTTAGAAGGATATTACAAATCCATTGCTTCTTACTTTTAGTAAATTTGTATGCTCAACAACATAAATAACGCAATAATAGTGGCTGAACTGTCAAAATGAAATAAAATGCGGTCGCATTTTATTTCATTTTATTTAATATGACAACTGGTCAGTTGTCATTTTATGTGTGTTACACAATTACCCTTTTGCAGAGCCTTTTGCGGAGGGGCTTGTGGCTAAGTAATATCAGCCGCACGGGTCGATCGATCAGGTTAAGCTACGCTTGCCGCGGTTAGTCCGTGGATGGGTGACCATCTTTACATACCAAGACCCCTCCGTGCCTCGGAAAGCACATTAAGCCGTTGGTCCCGGCTGTCATTCGTGGATCTTTGACAGTCGTTACGAGTCTTCAGAAGCCCGAAAATCTGACAACCAGTCTTACCAAGGGGTATCGATATCGTATTACCTAGTAACTGGGTTGTGGAGGGCAGAGAGGCAGTCGCTCCATGTAAAACACTGGTATTCAGCTGCATCCGGTTAGACTGGAAGCCGACCCCAACATAGTTGGGAAAAGGCTAGGCAGATGAGAGCCTATTGCGACTAACTGGTAAAAATCTAGACTTCGAACTGTCTTTAAAACAAACCAAGACCACTGTCCGACCCAAGAATCGAACTCAAGACCGAAACTCAGTGGCGATTGACCAATGAGTCAGTTACTTCAATCCAAGGCATAATTTGTTTATTTATTAAAACTTTTTGCACAAAAAGGTACAAAGGCGGACTTAATGCATTAGGCATTCTCTACCAGTAACCAAAAGTGGTGAAGGGTGGTAATTTCACTCCTACATTGTGTAAGCATATGTATGTTTTTTTTCAGGGCTGCCATATGTTGCTTGGGAAGTATGTACGAGAAGCTCGGCAGGATGATGGGGAGATCTTATGAGGAGACTGTGTCAACCTTGGTGAAGTCCTTGAAGAATGCAGAGTCGCAAACACGACTCGAGATTATGAACACTCTTGAAAAGGTTTGTTATTCAATACACTAAGGCGCCGATTCCCTTGTTCACAAACTAAACTAAATTTAAGTGCAGTGCATCTTTTTATTTCATTGAGAAAAGGATAGAAGATAAATATTAGTTTAGTCCTGTCAAATCAAAATACTCCATAGACACGCGATTAAAAAATTGGCTACTAAAATATGCTAATTTATGTCAGGCGCTGACTAATTTGACAGGACTAAACTAATATTTATGTTATGTCCTTTTTTTATTGAAATAGAAAGAATAAGATGCACTGAACTTAAATTTAGTTTAGTTTGTGAACAAAGGAATCGGCGCCAATATTTATTTGCATTCCAGAATGTGCACTTAAGAGGTAGGTTTTATAAAGACGTCGTCATTGTGGACCCTGCCAGGCATATCAAAGTAGGAGAGAGGAAGGGGGGGGGGGGTTAAAAGTGTATAATTATTATTTTTATCATTTTTTGTAGATTCCTTAAACATTTTCCCTCTTTTTAAAAAACAAGGCTTTTGAACAGGTTTAAGGCACCGAGCCAGTTATTTAATTAAAAACCTAACTGTCATAGAATACAGTTTTTAATACAAAAATGACAGCTTAGTTTGGTTCTTAGTTGTCATTTTAGTATTAAGAACTTTGCCTAAATCGAAATAAAATCCGAAAAATACTAGTTCTAAGGTTTAGGCTAGAACTAAAGTGAGATTTGGTTTTAGTTTAGTTGAATTAAGGATCGAATCTGCGATTTACTGAATTTGCTAAACTCACTAAGAAACTGCTATTTACTACATGGCGCATGTTTGGCGAAGGTGACCTATAGAGGTCGCGCGACCCTACTGCGCAGGTGTAACTCAAGTCAGTCAACTCTCGGGCGTTTACCATATATACCCGCGTTTTTCGTGGTTCAATCAGTCTCGGGTGAACAAAATTATAGTAAACTAAACGCAACGACACACAAAAAAAAAATCATCAAGAACGGTCCAGCTGTTTAGGAGGAGATCAGTGACATACAAACGTACACAAGAATTATATATTTAAAGATAGTAAAAATAAATAATAAAAACTTTATATAAAAAATATGGCAAAAAGACCAATGCGATGCTTTCTTTTAGTTAACGTAAGAATTGCCTATGCGTTGTAGTTTTTATCGACGGGAAACGTTAGTACTTTTTGGTTTGTAAGCAGGTACATTTTTTAGCATACATTATGGAAATTAGTTATAGTTATCTTATCAGATAGGCAACTAATAGAAAAATTGCGCAGTGCTGCACACTCCCACCCTATTTCAAGTTAAACAAATATCAACTTTATTTAAATGACAATTAAAATGATTTCTGAGTGACTAGCACTATTGAAAAAGTAGAAAAATGTTTGAAGTTGTAGCGTAAACTTTATTGTGTAGGAATTAAAGTTATTTTTCCATTAATTCATATTTGTTTACATTTTTGGCAAATAAATCGCGAACGCAGATTAACTACCCGGGTGTAAAAAGCGGCTGGCCGATTTTTTCATGATTGAATAATAGACCTAATCATGAAATAGTATTTATTTATTTTTTAGCCTATGTTATCCCATTGCAGGGCAAAGGCCTCCCTTTTTCCTTTCCACTCCTTTCTGTTTTGAGCAAACGTGCCACAAATCGCCGACATCGCCCAAAAAGCAGGCAAACTTATGTCGGATTGTACTGGACACGTTTCCCGCAAGTCAACGAAATAGCATCATCGTTTAAAAATGTTCTGACACACATTTTGTCACATACATGAAAAATGTTTATCAACAACACATTTCGTTAGTTCAACACACATATTGTCTATTGTCATGTTGTTACCATAGCAAAACAATAGAATAGAATACTCTTTATTATGTACACCTTATAAATTACAGACATAAATATAGAAAATTCACAATGGGTGACACAGTGGGCGGTCTTATCGCTAAGAGAGATCTTTTAAAGCCTTTGGATGGATTAAAAAGGGGAAGGACAGACAAATACTGTAGGTAGTCTGTGGTGTACTATTTACACAATACAATAAATACAACCATAAAGTATACTAATCTAAATAAATATATACAATATACAGTGTCCGGTAATTAATGGGTAACCTCTTAAGAGGTCACTGTACTCATCATTATGAACAACTTTTACTATGGGACCAAACCTGAAATCGCGAAAAAAATAAAATCAGCTGTTCCCTATATTTATGTTCGCATAACTTGTCAAAATGTAGGAAACTGCTGATTCTTTTGTCGCGATTTCAGGTTTGGTCCCATAGTAATAGTTCTCCATAATGATAAGTACAATGACCCTTGAGAGAGTTTATCCATTAATTACGGGACATCCTGTATATAACAATAATAGAAAAAATAAACTATCAAAAGAATTCTTTGAAGTTGGTGAAGATGATTCATTTACGCATTAACTTTAGAAGGACAGAATGCATAAAATCTCAGGTCCTCGGTTTGTTGAAAAAGCAACCTCTTTAATTTAGTTTTTTCTCTCGGCTGCGCTGTCCGACTCTGGGGCAAGGGCCTCCTTCCACTACTTCTATATTTCGCGAGCCCGCGCATCCTCCTTCAGTTTGGACGCAAGCTACCCAGTTCGTCCCGCCATCTCCTATTTGGCCTGATATGCCAAAATATTTTTTTTTTTACGACTAAGTAAAAGATTTTTTGATGACAGGTGAACTTTTCAAAGATTTGATAGGCTTCTCGAAACCGGTATTATATTATTGTACTCTTTCAGATCTGCGTGGGCATGGGCACGGCTGCCCCAGCGGCAGTGCGCGAGGTGTCGCGCGCAGCCCGCGCCGCGCTCGTGTCGGAGCGCGCGACGGCGGTGCGTGCGGCCGCGGCACACACACTGCGGCACTTGTTGCCGTTGATGCGGTTGACGCCGGCTGATTTAGATGCTATTGCTGCGGCCTGCTTGAGGGCTGCACATTCCAGTGATTATTCTTTAAGGTGAGATGGTTGATGGATATTATTATTGAATCATCTGTCCTGACTATTTAAAAAAACTCAAGATTCATACCTTTTTTGAAGTGAAACTTCTTTACGCACGCTTGACTTGGGGAGTAAGCTGGCGAACGCGTGACGTAAGCGTTACGAAAAGTGTGATGGGGCGAGGCGAACGGGAGTTGAGTGGGGGAAATAAGCAAGAGAAAGCAGTGCGCGCGCACATTTTCTTTCTCTCTTCCTCTCATAGCCAAATACGTTTGAAGTTTCACTTCAGTCGTGTGGTCATAAGCACACTCGGTTTTTTTTTAAACGATGCTCCTTACCGCACTTTATTAACCCCCGACGCAAAAACGACGGGGTGTTATAAGTTTGACGTGTCTGTGTGTGTGTGTGTGTGTGTGTGTGTCTGTCTGTGGCATCGTAGCTCCCGAACGGATGAACCGATTTTGATTTTGTTTTTTTTGTTTGAAAGGTGAATTAGTCGCGAGTGTTCTTAGCTATGTTTGAGGAAAATCGGTCCAAGATGGCCGCCGCCAGAAAATGGCGGATTACATATTTTTTCACAACTCCCTCAATATGGGTATCAAATGAAAGGGCTTGACAAGTAGAATACCAAACACTATGATAAATTTCAAAACCAAGATGGCCGCCACCACAAAATGGCGAATTATATTTTTTTTTCATAATTCCCTCAATATGGGTATCAAATGAAAGGGCTTGACTAGTAGAATACTATACACTATTACAAATTTAAAATCTAAGATGGCCGCCACCAGAAATGGCGAATTCACAGAGGAATACGTTAGTATGGAATGAACGCCCACGACCACGAGTACCTGACTAGCTTCGCTTCACTGTGGTAAAAAAATACGTACAGCTGCGCAGATTTCGGCTAATCACATGTGGATCGTATAGTATGTTTACTAGTAATATAATATTATAAAGTTTAAAAAGCAAGAAATAAAAATTAAATTAAAAATTTAAAAAACCCCCGACTCAAACAAAAACCTCTAAAAAGTAAAATAATAATATATATTAGCCCTTTAAGTTTAATATAAGTTGCAGGAAACATTTTGATCCAAGCGTCCTCATGTCGGGGGACGGCTAATGAAAACGCCAAACAGATGAGGCTTAAACCCAGCAATAATGAATGTAGCTATTGTAGAAACATAACTGCTGTTAACTTCCAATTTTCATTAGCCGTCCCCCGACGTGAGGACGCTTGGATCAAAATATTTCCTGCAACTTATATTAAACTTAAAGGGCTAATATATATTATTATTTTACTTTTTAGAGGTTTTTGTTTGAGTCGGGGGTTTTTTACTCCGTGAGTTTTACTCTGTTGTACAGAACTGTCGTCACGACGTTCGTTTACAAAAGTGTGACGGTCAAAATGTTGCACTTTTTTCGGCTTACTTTTCATTCGTCAAGTGTGCAAAAGCGAAAGGAACGTCGTTTCGACCGGGTGTCCCACGACATCTCACGACTGTTTTTATTTATTAGGCTCTTAGCGCCGAGATTCAGAATTTTTCGATAGCAAACGGAGCCAATGAGAACTTTTTGTCTTGGTAAAATATACGATGCCCAAGCAATTTGAATGATAAATGGGGTATAGTGAAGCTTTGACTGAATAGTTGAATAACCGATATGAAATATCCTAGAAATAACTATAAGTTTTGATTGGTTCTTTCAACAGATGCGCCATTGCGGAGTTGCTTGGTGCATTGATAGCAATAACTCAAGCCGGCGAAGTAACAAATCTGAATTCCAAATTGAAAGTTGGAGCTCAATCAGGTACCATAATCATTACAATTTATTTTTATTTATAACTCCAGTATATCACACACAGTACTTTAAAAGACCTAAGGCATTTCATGTTATTTTTCACATATGTGTACCCACCATAACAATATTTCTATTTTTACTTGCAGTCCAACAAAAGAAAGACCCGCCGAAGAACGTCGTATCACTAGACGAGGCACTAAACTTGTTGATGGGCGCGTTCCTCCGCGGCGGCACGTCCTTCCTCAAGGGAGAGATCATCAAGTCCAGCTCTGGAGTTAACCGGGAAGTGCGCGTTTGTGTTACACATGTGAGTATACGTCATGTTCCTATGAGATAGTTAGATGGCTATATGGCGATAGCCAGGGTCAGAATGGTAGGGTCTACGAAGAAAGGGCTTCGAAAAAGAATCTTAAGAGAAAATGCGATCGGAGAGACTTTTGAAAAATCCAAAGTAAAAAGTCGTGATTCGAGGTTTGGCTCTCGGCTATTTCCTCTTCCAATATTGGACCAATTTAAAAGATATTTCATAAAATGAATAAGGATATATACTGTGTCCCTATGTTTTTCTTTTTTAATGAATATAAAAATAATGTATCATCAAAAAGGAAAACATAGGGACATACAAGTACTTAATATTTATTATTCTGTAAAAAATCATGGCTTTATGGTCATTAACCAGAAAGATTTTAAAACCGCTAGATTTTAAAAATCTTACACTGTGCGGCGGGGCTTAATGGTTGGGGCCGGGTGTGACCTATTGCTCAACGCGGCGTTTTACTGGAAGATGTGTCAAATCGTTAATTATCATAAGGTTATCTCTATTCCTCAGGCATATGTGGTGTTCGTACAGAATATGGGAGGTGTATGGTTGGAACGCAACATGACTACATTCCTGAATCACGTGTTGGACCTAGTGGCTAATCCTAAGGCTGCTAGCTCACATGTCGACGCCGTTTATTCTAGGTAAATTACCTATAACATATTAGAGAGACTTCCTTAAATCATTATAATTTTGATTGTTTTTCGACTACAAGTTTCTGGTTACCCAGTTTTCGTCACTTCCTTAAGACGTCATTTCGATGCAGATTTATTTCATCGTGTTTGTGTCAACTACGATAAACATGAGCCCGATCTAGTCAAAAATAGTTAACTGTTTACTATTTTTAACTAAGTCGTGCCTAATTAAGGTCCGGTCGCGCTAAATTTGCCAAAGATGTAAACAACAATGGCCGCTCGAAATTGAATAAAATCGATATACAAGAACATTACTTAAAATAAATGTTTCGAGCGGCCATCGTTGTTTACATCTTTGGCAAAAGCGCGGCCGGACCTTAAATACTTTGTGCTCGTTCCTAATCAGGACGTTATTATCCCCCTCCGAACAAAGGCCCCTCAAATTGCCGTTTAATTGAAGGGGATGACATATGGAATACACGCTTCAGTCAATCAATAATAAACATTCCTCACTAGAAAATGCATCAACTTTATACTACGCAACACTCTCGGTAAGATGCTGGGCGAGAAAGCGCAGGCGTCGGCGTGTCGAGAGATCATACAGATAGTTATCAAGCAGATGAACAGCATTGACTTCAACCCGGAGAACGCTAAGGATTGTAACCAGGTACGTTTAGTTAGCAAAACACGCAATTTTGATTGTAGAAAAAAAAAAGTCGTATTCACAGGAACCTATTGTTATGCCAGGCCTCAATCCAGTCTCCGGGATGCTTCTGAATTTTTTTTATGAAAATGTCAATAGCACTGCCCAACCTGGGTTCGAACCCTAGACCCATGCTTAGCAGATGCACTTGCGAACACATGCAAGAAGCAGTTAAAATGAAACATTTTAGCTTTTTGCCGGGAGCAATGACGACCGCAGAAGTAACATCCAAGCCCCAGATATAAGTTGAAAAAAAAGGACGACATAACCCTCCTATGTGGCGGCGAATGACTAAAGTAAAAATGCGCAGTGCTGCACACCCCTACCTTAGTTCATGTTAAACAAATGTCTTTATTTCAATGACAATTAAATTGATTTCAGAGTGACTAGCACTATTGACAAAGTTATAAAAATGTTTAAAGTTGTAGCGTAAACTGAACTTTATTGTGTAGTAATTAAAGTTATTTTTCCATTAATTCATATTTGTTTACATTTTCGGCAAATAAATCGCGAATGCACGGTAGATGTCTACGAGCATAAGATAGACCCTAAATTCCATAGACCTCTTCCATTGCCATTAAACTAAATAAAATATCGTTTTTAGGAAACACTCTTCAGCCAGCACTTACTAGTATGTGCGTTGATGGAAGCAGGTGAACTGGCGCTACAGCTGGGTACTTCAGTACAGAACCTCGTGTCTGATACGTCGCTGAACATGCTCGATGCTATCTGTACCGTAAGTATTACTTTATGAAGAGTTAATGTAGTGTGAAAAAAAAAAACTCGTTTTTGTACAGAAGGCCAATTCCCGTAACTAAAAACGTTTAAAATCTAGTCGCAATCTCATCTCAGTGACAATCAATGTCAAAAACTTGTCAAAAATGGAGGGAAATTAGAGGTTTTTTTTGACAGAATGAGACTGAGATTTGGACTGTGAACGTTCTTAAAATTACGAGAATTGCCCCTCTGTTGTGTGTTGTATAATTGATGGTTTTGTATGTTATATTATAGGTAGATCATAGTCTAGAGTGCATAGGTATTCAAGCAATTTGTTTTAGATATCTTTTAGCCTGTTCACATCTACACATGATCTGTGAGCTTGTGTTTTTATTTCTTTACTAGCTTTTCTGCCCGCGATTTCGTCGGCGTAAAATTTCATCCTCCCCCCATTCACCTTCTGAGGGGTGGAATTTCGAAAAATCCTTTCTTGAACACACCTTTCGAATTTCATGTCTCTAGGACCAGCGGTTTAGGCTGTGCGTTGATATATCAGTCAGTCAGGACTTTGAATTTTATATACATAGATTATACTCATAACTATGGTTGACGGGTAAACAATGTCTCAGGCATTAAGTCCTCCTTTCTACAATATTTTTTACTTGTGCAAAAAGAAATAAATAACATTCTAACACTGAGCTTTGTATTATCAAAGCCCGAAAAATATACGCATCTTTTAGTATTCAAGTGCACTAATTGACGGACACGTCTCCGTTCACGTGTTCCCATCTCGTGCGTCACGTGTCTGTCTGTTACATTATGTATTTACATTAGCTACACAAACTTTAACCATCTTATTCATTCAACCTCAGGTACTAGAACATCCCTGTGTAGCAGCCCGCTTAGCAGCCGCTTGGTGCATCCGCTGCGTGTGCGTGGCGCTACCGTCGCAGATCACGCCGCTCATAGACAAGTGTGTCGACGCACTCGACGCGGCTAGGCCTACACCGCACCATATTTCTGGTAATTATGTCATCATATTTCAGACAGAGGCCCTTGAAAAAAGTTAACTATTCATGTTTTGCAAAAGGAATCCTTGAAGTCGTCGCTGGAAAAGATAAAGGTGGGATTCAGGATTCACTTCGCTTACTCAACGACGCTGGCCTTACTTGTCAACCTTTTAATTTCCTATATATGCATCAGTAGTAGGTAACTAAAACGGCAACATGTAGCGTTTTATCTATTCAAGAAAATGTTACACCTTATCAATTTTCTACTGTGTAGGATATAGAAGAGGTATTTTACATTATTCACAATTTTTTTAATTTATCTTGTGGAAACTGACGACAGTCTTCGAGAGCGTATCAGAGACTCCACGAAATGTCAAATATCCTTGCCTAATTCCTTCATAAAATTTTCAGGCTACTCGGCAGCTCTAGCGGCTATCCTAGGCGCCGTTCGTCTTTCACCTCTAGGCGTGCCACACGGTCGGGGTAAAGTAGCCTTCAATGCCGCGGAACAACTATTGAGGTCTGCCGGACAAAGCAGTAGACTGACCGCTGCAAGGACTAATGCGGGCTGGTTGATTGTTGGTGCTATTTGTACGCTAGGTAAGTGAAATAACGCTTTGATTAAATCTTGTCTATTATTTAAAGAGGTATAGTAGATTGTTATGCAAGGGTCGAAAGGAATTGATGACTTTCACCCGTGTTAAACACTCTACTTTTCATTTCGAATATAAGGAAAGTAAAAAGTAGTAGTTTCTCTAAAATATTTATTGATAACAATAACATGCAAAGTTTTTGAATTTCGGTACAGCTTACAGGGTTAGTATCCCGCCAAATAATACTATTGTCTTTTTAAATTTTAAATATGGAACACACCGCGTCATCGCCGCGGGCTGTCCCGTTTAATAGGTTTTTTTTTTTAAATTCACACTGGCTGTTTATACACTCACAAGACTGCAGCATTTTTCTTAATTTATATAAAAAATTTCGTAGCTGACTACAGTTCTATTTTTAAAATTTATTCCCACCCTAAAGAGGGAAGTAACTACTATGAGTCTTTCCCGCCCTGTGGTGGGAAGCAGAGTCTTCCACCCGCTATTTGGATCAAACAAACACTACTTTCCGAGTATGAGAAATGAAAAAGTTATTTGAATGTTTGTAAAAGGTAATATTTGCAAATCTAATCCGATTACTAAAAATATTTTACTGTTGGACAGATGCACTATTCCCGAGTGACATTCGCTAATTTTTACCACGGAAGCGAAGCCACGGGGCAGGGCTAATTAGGCATAATTTTATTAAAAAAAGCAAAATAAGTAAGCTATCCAATTCCTTTACGTACCGACTACCTAACACGCTCCTTGCCAGATGTTGGACTTATTATTTCGATATTTCTTGTTCCATTTTGTTTATTTTTACTTTTACAAAGATGAATAAAGAGGTATGAGGAACAGGGTGTAAAATTCAGTCGACCTTCATAGAAAAAGGGAGGATTCTCCGACTACACTATTTGCGCTGTAGCATGGTGCGGGTGACAGTTGCCCGTATGACGTTGACATTTGTCAGTACCACATGACTAGGGATGTGAGGTTATGCAATTCATTTTTATCGCTAACGATACTCGCAGCGTGAATCTAGTTCTCTATAATATTGTTATGAAAATTAGTGTATTATTCAGTTGTGCAGTGTAACTACGTGTGTGCTACGTGTATAAACTTGTCAATATAAATGTTTTATGGCTACATAATTATCTTTGTACTTATATAAAATAATCAAAATCGGGTTTATGTTTTTTTTTTCGTGACAACAGTTTTGCTCTATGGTGCATCGGCGCGGCGGCCATGTTGTTTACCCGTGCGATGCTGTGAGTGCGAGTACGAGTGCAAGCGCGTTATATTGTGACTTAATGTGACACGTATTACGATTTCATTGTTTGTTTTCATTTTTGTTAAATTGTTATTTGTTATAAGTTTGTTGAGTTTGTTGTTATTACCATGCCTAAGCATACAAAAAAAACTGTTTTGGGTAGTCAGGCCAGGGAGCTTGTTGTTCGCCTCCGAGACTACTTTGAAAGAGAACAACAAAATAATGGACCGTTGTTACCATTGAATCATATTGTAGAACGAGTAGCCGAAGCTCTTGATATTGGCCGCAATACTGTTTCGCGTATAACACGTGAGAAAATTGGCCAAGATGGGATGTTTGAAAATAAATTATCGACACCCAACAAAAAGCGGACCAAGGTGAAGCCAATCACAGATTTGGATGATTTTGCTAAGGTTGCTATTAGAAATCATATTTATGATTATTATAGAAGAATGGAGCTACCCACATTGCTCAAGCTTCTAAAATCATTAAAAGAAGCTGACTTGTTCAAAGGAGGTATTACTTCGCTACGGCAAGTTATAAAAGATATTGGCTTTGTTTACAAAAAAGTTAACAAAAGAAAGATTATTATGGAGAGGACTGACATTGCCCTAGCAAGATGTAGATTTTTAAGGAAGGCCAAAAACATAAGTGATTGGAGCAAAGTTGTCTTTTTGGATGAAACGTGGCTAAACGCCAACCACACAGTGGGTAAAAGTTGGACCGACGATACGGCACAATCGTGTACCAAAGTGCCGGAAGGCAAAGGCGAACGCCTTATTATTTGTCACGCAGGTACAGCAAGTGGATTCGTCCCTGATTGTTTGCTGGCTTTTAAGTCAAAAAAAACTACGGAGTATCATGAGGAGATGAATTACGAAAAATTTAAAGATTGGTTCATAGGTCTATTAAACAATTTAAAAGAGCCTATGACTATAATAATGGACAACGCACCCTACCATTCGGTGCAAGTTAATAAACCCCCAAACCAATCCAACCGCAAAAGCGAGTTGGTGAAGTGGCTGAGTGAAAACGGAGTTACAGCAGATATAAAAATGTTAAAGACGGAGCTTATTGCCTTAGTCCGACGCCATAAGCCACCAACTCCTACCTATGCTCTGGACGAGATGGCAAAAGAAAAAGGCCACCAGGTCCTTCGACTACCACCCTACCATTGCCAGTATAACGCTATTGAGCTGATTTGGGCCCAAATAAAAGGTATGCTTTTAATTTCAATTCCCATTTTGAAGCTTTATAAAAAAATCAGCTTTCCGATCGTAGCATGTACCTAGTTTAAAAACATTACCAGATACTAGATTAGGCTGATTGATGATTATTTGAATACTTTTTTTTTATAAGTTCGTTTATTTTTAGGTTACGCCGCAAGAAATAATACTTCGCCGCCATTTACGGCAAATAAGATGTTGGCCCTATTACAAGAGGCCATCAACAATGTTCAACCTGAAGACTGGTCGAAGGTCGTGAATAAAACAAAAAGGGACATTATGTCTGATTGGGATCGTGACATACATATTGACAACATAATTGAGTCATCGTTAATAATATCCGTCACAGATTCAGATGATGAATTGAGTGACAATTCAGATGTTCCTGACTCTGATATGAGTTTAGACGAATAACATGTATTTTTTTTTAGCAACCTTTTAAGCAACCTTACCCTATAAATGTTCTGTTGTATAATTAGACCTTTTAAAAATAAAAATTGACCTACGCACAATATACGTTTTTTATTATAAAAAATATCGACTATCCATCGTAGCAGTACATCCCATCACTAAATACGTCTATGGCGTTACGTTATACGCATAACACTTTGCTTAATTTTTCATTCAATTTGATTTTATTTCTTGATTAGAACATTCTGGTTGGGTTTAATTTAATTTACTACAGTTATTAATTATTTAATATATTACGAATGTGGTACAACTGAAATACTAAGTCATAAATTGTAAATCGCGGCAACTTTCAAGAGTGAAACGAAATGTTACTGAAACTGTCACCCGCACCATGCTACAGCGCAAATAGTGTAGACGGGTGTCGTGTCTGGTGGGCTTCTGCCCGATGATTAACGTCGGGACGTCAAACTTCGCTTGCGCGATCCAGGATTATTGCGTGACGTCAGTGTGATGTTGAAGTTCGAATGTGGCGATGTAGATGCCGCCACTAACCCACATTGCTTATTATTACTTTTTTTCTACACTTAGGTGTGCCTGTGGTCCGTGGCTTGCTACCCAGAATGTTACTTCTATGGCGTAACAGCTTCCCCCGTTCTGCAAAGGAACTTGAATCTGAGAAGTCCAGAGGAGATGCTTTTACTTGGCAGGTCAGTTAAAATGCTTAGCAGATCAGTTATTTAAACTGGTATCATCCATTTAATTTCTTAGTTGAACCCCTGATTTCGGAGAATATACTAAACTGGTTTCATAATTATTCATGTCAACTTTGATTGGTTGTGCAATCAATTACAGCAATGAAAGATTTCAAGCGTTTGCATACGCGGGGTTAAAAAAATGTATTCGTTTTTGTCTCAAATGTCGGACTTCGCCCCATTCCAGATCTACAGGGTGAAATTGAAAACATGCGACAAATTGAAATCGGAGATTGTTCTCATCATTATGAACCACTTTTACTATGGGACCAAACCTGAAATCGCGAAAAAAAAAATCAGCTGTTCCCTACATTTTGATGAGTTATGCGAACATAAATGTAAGGAACAGCTGATTTTTTTTTCGCGATTTTAGGTTTGGTCCCATAGTAAAAGTTGTTCATAATTATGAGTACAATCTCCCATTTCAATTTGTCGCATGTTTTCAATTTCAACCTGTATATATGCTTAAAGTACAACCTACATAGTTTTCCGGGCCTGTTCTGTTCCACCGTTCGCTAGGCAAAATTCTCTCATATATTCTTCTTTCCTTCAAAGTATTTTACTTTTTCAGGTGACATTGGAAGGCCGGGCTGGAGCGCTATCAGCATTACACAGTCTGCTGATACATTGTCCTTCGTTAGTTAACAATGATGACACGGCCAAACGTCTGACGCAACCGATAGATGGAGCTATTGCGGTTCTTACCAAGTAAGTGTTGTCAGCCAATGACTAAAATGTCTGGAGCAATGGTGTCTTTTTTCTTGGCGGCCGGTATTATTGAAATTTAAATAAATAGGTACAATGTAACTTAGACGAAATATTGAATTACGATAAATTATGAAAATCAGTCCAAAAAGATTTTTTAGTTTATACCGGTTGATTTTCAGGGCACATCAGGGCAAAATCCAAAACTATGGGTAGTGGAGCAAAGTGGTCAAAGAACCAAGTAAATAACGATCTTAAGATATTCTAACACTATTGCATTTTCTATCCAGTTTGTAACAATTTTTGACAAGCAATCCGTGGTGAATAATGCAAATAAAATAATTATAAGATGTGCGACTTCCTAGACCACTACAGTCTCAGGGATTCTTTTCGTCTTACAACCGTGTCGGTACTCCCATTTTGACTGATGATGATCTTCCAACAGTCGTAGAGCACCACAATCGCCACCGCCACCAACGCTACCACCTTGATCGTCTATTAAGATTGAACTCTGAGCACTATCCTTCTTCCAGCGTCAGCACCGTAGTCCGGTCGTACGGCGGCGCGCTGAAGGCCCCGGCGGCGCTGCTGCGCCTGCGCGTGTACCTGGCGTGCGGCGCGCTGGCTGCGTGCGCACCGCCGCCCGCGCCGCTGCTGCGCCTGCTGGCGGCCGAGCTGGCGGGCTCGGCCGACCCCAGTGGCGCCAATGTGGCTACAGGTATGCTGAAGGTCCCGGCGCCGCTGCTGCGCCTGCTGGCGGCCGAGCTGGCGGGCTCGGCCGACCCCAGTGGCGCCAATGTGGCTACAGGTATGCTGAAGGTCCCGGCGCCGCTGCTGCGCCTGCTGGCGGCCGAGCTGGCGGGCTCGGCCGACCCCAGTGGCGCCAATGTGGCTACAGGTATGCTGAAGGTCCCGGCGCCGCTGCTGCGCCTGCTGGCGGCCGAGCTGGCGGGCTCGGCCGACCCCAGTGGCGCCAATGTGGCTACAGGTATGCTGAAGGTCCCGGCGCCGCTGCTGCGCCTGCTGGCGGCCGAGCTGGCGGGCTCGGCCGACCCCAGTGGCGCCAATGTGGCTACAGGTATGCTGAAGGTCCCGGCGCCGCTGCTGCGCCTGCTGGCGGCCGAGCTGGCGGGCTCGGCCGACCCCAGTGGCGCCAATGTGGCTACAGGTATGCTGAAGGTCCCGGCGCCGCTGCTGCGCCTGCTGGCGGCCGAGCTGGCGGGCTCGGCCGACCCCAGTGGCGCCAATGTGGCTACAGGTATGCTGAAGGTCCCGGCGCCGCTGCTGCGCCTGCTGGCGGCCGAGCTGGCGGGCTCGGCCGACCCCAGTGGCGCCAATGTGGCTACAGGTATGCTGAAGGTCCCGGCGCCGCTGCTGCGCCTGCTGGCGGCCGAGCTGGCGGGCTCGGCCGACCCCAGTGGCGCCAATGTGGCTACAGGTATGCTGAAGGTCCCGGCGCCGCTGCTGCGCCTGCTGGCGGCCGAGCTGGCGGGCTCGGCCGACCCCAGTGGCGCCAATGTGGCTACAGGTATGCTGAAGGTCCCGGCGCCGCTGCTGCGCCTGCTGGCGGCCGAGCTGGCGGGCTCGGCCGACCCCAGTGGCGCCAATGTGGCTACAGGTATGCTGAAGGTCCCGGCGCCGCTGCTGCGCCTGCTGGCGGCCGAGCTGGCGGGCTCGGCCGACCCCAGTGGCGCCAATGTGGCTACAGGTATGCTGAAGGTCCCGGCGCCGCTGCTGCGCCTGCTGGCGGCCGAGCTGGCGGGCTCGGCCGACCCCAGTGGCGCCAATGTGGCTACAGGTATGCTGAAGGTCCCGGCGCCGCTGCTGCGCCTGCTGGCGGCCGAGCTGGCGGGCTCGGCCGACCCCAGTGGCGCCAATGTGGCTACAGGTATGCTGAAGGTCCCGGCGCCGCTGCTGCGCCTGCTGGCGGCCGAGCTGGCGGGCTCGGCCGACCCCAGTGGCGCCAATGTGGCTACAGGTATGCTGAAGGTCCCGGCGCCGCTGCTGCGCCTGCTGGCGGCCGAGCTGGCGGGCTCGGCCGACCCCAGTGGCGCCAATGTGGCTACAGGTATGCTGAAGGTCCCGGCGCCGCTGCTGCGCCTGCTGGCGGCCGAGCTGGCGGGCTCGGCCGACCCCAGTGGCGCCAATGTGGCTACAGGTGTGCTTGGATGGGTTTTTTTACCCAACTGCAAGGAGGCGTTATGTTTTCACAGGATGAATAGTTCTCACAGTATCTGGACGTAAATAGGTACAGTGTGGCAGGAACATCGACGTGCAAGCCTTTACTACTGCTTCATTAAAAAAAAAAAATTGCTGTTCCCTACATTTTGACCGCCTAGGCACTTCTATGAAACTGCTGATTATTATTTTTTTTTTTGATAACTGACTAAAAATGTTCAACGTAGGAGTTTCAGAAGGAGTTAAGTTAAGAAGTCATAAGTAACTAAGTCGACGTGCCTACAAAGCCGACCTTTTTTTAGTATATGATCCATTTTTCCGTAAAAACAATGGCATTCAGCTATGTTACTAACGCTTTTACGTGCAAATCCCCTTCTCGCTCTAGTGAATTACACTTAAAGGGATTACATACAGGATAATGCTGCTAACTGCGTGTGTAACTTTGATTCCATCTTTTGTTGTGTGAATAGTTGATCCATCGCCATAACTTACTATAATAATTATTTATTGAAGTGAACACTTCTTTAGGCGCGTTGGACATTTTTTGAGATGGGAAAAACCATTGAATTCGCGCCACTGTTACCGTAACCGACACCGCTTCGGATGTGTTCGGCTGTCCTCGGGATGTACTCGGTTTTAATGTATTTCCGATATATGTCAGTGAGTGATGGCAAAGTATTCTGTTTGTGTTTTGTTTATATGACGATTAAAAAAATACACACGTAATATTTGAAGTTTTCGTTTCTGTCGGCACTCCCGGAGTGCCACTTTTTTATTCTGTGTTTCATTAACAGGTACACTTCGAAGCGCGATGCATCCGCGTGACACCATACTGCTGGGCGAAGAAGGCTGGATATACGACACCGACCACGCTGAAATCGAGGAACAGGTAACTTACTAATATAATAGAAAAAGCACGAAGCCGATAAATGGCAAGACGCGTTTTGGAAAAAAAGTTGTCCGTTTGTCTTGAGCGTCTATTGTTAGACATCAGGGTGGATTTTTGAAATGAGGTGGTAAGTCCCTTAACCGTTGTCGCTGTATAAAAATAATCTTAGGAGAATTTCGCGTAATCTGTCCGTCTTAAAAAAAGTAAGTTAGGAGTTTTTTTGAAGTGAAACCTTTTTTAGGCGCGTTGGACATTTTTTGAGATGGGAAAAAAACAATTGAATTCGCGCCACTGTTACCGTAAGCGACACCGCTTCGGATGTGTTCGGCTGTCCTCGGGATGTACTCGGTTTTAATGTATATCCGATATGTCAGTGAGTGATGGCAAAGTATTCTGTTTGTGTTTTCACTTTTGTCGGCACTCCCGGAGTGCCACTGTTTTTTTTTCCTACGAAATGAATGGAAAAAGTTTTTTGCGATTTCTTAGTTTTCTAGTACTCAAATTTCAGTTGGTCTGATAGAGTTTTTTGTTCCATATAAGAAACAGGATCGATTGGCATCAAAAAAAGTTTTTGTGAAAACTGCACATTTTCTTGCGGACTGTTAAGTTTTCTTTAAAATGTGTTAATGCAGGTCAGAAGTTGAGGACAGTCTCCTAAGATCGTTTTCCTGTAGCTACAATGGTTAAGGTCTTTACTGCCACGTCTCAAAAATCCATACACTGTATACGCTGTGTGACAGCCTCTTTGTGCATATTAACGCCCGGATACTGTTATAAGACAGTCTAATGGGTAAAAAAAAAATTATATTTCACTTACATTGTTGGTCTTTTCTGTGGTATTTATTTTGATTTGAGAGCATTTGGACCACTAGTGTCCGACACACAGAGACTTTTTGAATTGTGTGGTAGCCATAATTATACATTAATATAATTTGAATTTATTTTCTTTATCGCAACGCTTGGCGGTGAAGCTGATCTCGCCGCTGAGCGCGAGCGGCTCGGGCGCGCTGGAGCACGACCCGTGCTGCCTGTACCGCGGGCTCACGGGCGCGCAACCGCTGGGCGTGGCCGTCATCGACGCCTCCGTATTACTGTTCCCGCAGATATTCTCGAGAGCTGCGAATAAGCACCGGTGAGTGTTTTAGCCCAGATTCGCGCGTTTTCCCCGCGGCGAAAAACGCGCCTGTGTGAACCTCGGCTTAGTCTTTATGTTATAGTCTAAAGTCATAGACAATTTATCTTGTCGCTGGGTATATGTTGATACTTTCATTAATAAAAATAAAACTGATGTAGAAAACTTGCATGTTTCAGAGTATTTCAGTGTCATCTATAAATATTTTTTTATTATTTCACAGACAACAAATGCTAGAACATTTCGCGGAATGCATCAAAATGTCTAAAGGCGCCCGTCAGGAAGCAATACAAGTGAACATATACACCGCTCTGCTGTTAGCATTGAGAACTTTAGCTGAACTCAAGAGTTCGCTGGGACAAGAGGCTGTCAAGAATATAGCTACGGAGATTGTTATTGTGAGTAAACCTTTTTAAATATCTTAAGAACTGATATCGTCAAAAAAGAACATTATTGGCAGTTTATGATGAGATTGTGATCGATCGACGTCGACCAGTCAATTTTCATCGCCTCAAAACTACATGAGCGCGATGGCCATGCACCAGTCTTGATCGATCTGAACGGTCGACGTCATGAATCGACCACAATCTCATCGTCATCATCACCCTACAGCAATCTACTGCTGGACATAGTAGGCCTTTTCAATTGCACGCCATTCAGCTCGATTCTCGGCAACTCTCATCCTACCACAATCTAGTGCATCTTAATACTTCTAAATATATAAAAGAAGAAACTGACTCTGACTGACATATCAACGCACAGCCCAAACCGCTGGGTCTACAGATTCCAAATTTGGCACGTAGGTTCCTTATGAGGTCTAGGGGTGCACTAAGAAAGGATTTTTCAAAATTCACCCCCTAAGGGGGCGAATGGGGGAGGGTGAAATTTCACGCGGACGAAGTCGCGGGAAGAAGCTAGTACTGGATAAATTACTGAAAATCAAATCGAGAATCGAGTCCTTTGGCTTTTGTGTTGTAGTTTTTTTTCCAAAAGCTTTACAAAAGAAATTTCGAACGATAACGAGCCCGTTTTTTTTTTTAAATAACGGTTTTTTAAATGACAATGTCCTTTTGCAGAACGGTCTTTCAGCGAACAGCGCAACAGTTCGCGCCGCGGCCGCGTCCTGCGTCGGCCGCCTGTGCGGCTGTATCACTGAAGCGGAGAGCCAAGCTTTATCTGAGAAAGTCATCGCTTTAGCTCGCACAGCGGTTAATAGGTAATTATTTTAATAGCAGAAACCTTTGACGGAAGTTTCTAGTACAACTTCCGTCAAAGGTTTCATCGTTTTTAGAAAGAACCGTATTTTGGCGGATATATAAATGTGACTTTCGATCAATAGAAATCGATTTATATTCCCGATTTTAACATAATGTTGTTGATGGACTGATTCTATTACTCCATTATTGGATCAGTTTGACGCTCTGAAAATAATCATCATCATCATCCAGCCTCTTCCCAACTTTGGTGACCTCCACAACCCAGTTACTGGGTAATACGATCCCCTTGGTAAGACTGAAATAATACTATACGTTTTTTCGTTTCATCATCATTTAATAGGATCGAAACCCGTCGCGTTTGTGAAGATTTGCTAGTTAATTTAAAATGCCCCTGTACAGAGCTGTGTTTATTTTCGGTGTGTAGCAATAAAGTATCTTCTATCTATCTATAGGTCTGTGCGCGCAGCCGCTGCAGCCGCTGTAGGCGCTGTACAGAGAGCGAGAGGCGCGACGTCAAGCGCTACAGCGCTGCCAGTGTTGAGGGCACTCGCTCAAGATACGGCTGCTGTTGAGTTACAAGTAAGTTTAATTAAAAAATATGAAAACAGGTTTGCGCAGTAAATTATATTATTATCAACACACGGCAAAAGTGTATACAGGGTGTTACGGAAAGGGTATATCAATACAAACGGGTTGAAGAGTGTATCTGGTCTAGAATCTCTGTACAAAATTTCAGCTCAAAAGCAGTAACTTTGAAAATGCTTAATATTTTTTTATTTCGACATCACGGCGCTGCACTGGCGCGCGGCGACGTGATGTGCGTGTACTAGGCGCACAGACACACTACAGATAATGGATAATGACCCTCGTAGTGCGGTGACACGTTTGTTATGATTTCAATTTAATAAACTATCGAAATAAAAAAATATTAAGCATTTTCAAAGTTACTGCTTTTGAGCTGAAATTTTGTACAGAGATTCTAGACCAGATACACTCTTCAACCCGTTTGTATTGATATACCCTTTCCGTAACACCCTGTATACAGCACACCCACATTCGCCAGTTATGTTTAAGTCCCATGTAATACGAGGGCTAGCCTATTGCCACCAACCGGGCACAAAATTACGAATTATGCGAACATAAATTTAGGGAACATTTATGTTCGCATAACTCGTCAAAATGTAGGGAACAGCTGATTTTTTTTTCACGATTTCAGATTTGGTCCCATAGTAAAAGTTGTTCGTAATGACGAGTACAATGACCCCTTAAGAGGAAAACGGTGATTAAAATTTCACCCTTTATAATTTGCGCGATTGCGCAAACCATTGCATGCTATTATGTACATACGCCAGCACATCAAGCTACTCGAAACTGTCAAATTTTCCCAATAAACCTTGAACCTTATGCTGTAGCGATAAAGTTGAAAATCCATTAAAGAAATTTGACAGATTGTAGTAGCTTGATGTGCTGGCGTCTGTACTTCGTGGTAAGCCAACGACGAATTTTTCTTTCTCTCCCAGGTCTGGTCACTCCACGCCCTCTCAGTGTTAGCAGATGCATCAGGTCCAATGTTCCGTGGGCACGTGGAGTCTACCCTCAATTTAGCTTTAAAGCTTCTGTTCAGTGCGCCTCCCTTCCAAGAGGATCTACATCGCAGCATTGGAAGATTGCTGTCGGCTTTGATTACTGTTGTTGGGCCTGAGTTACAAGGTAAATAAAATAAGAAACGAATTTATAGATAATATTAAAAAAATATTTTTTTCGAGTGTTTAATTTTGTAAAAACTGCCAAGAAATCAATGCCGTCTTTTGTATGGACTTTTGTCTCAATTCTAATCATGACCCCGAACTTCTTCTGTAACCAATCAACTGCAGGGTAGACCGATCTGAGTCTTTGAGAGGGCGAATAACAAGCAGCCTTCAACGACCGGCGGGGCAATTGCGTAACACATTATCAATCGGAATCGGTTTCATTTTGACAGTTCAATAATATTCAATGCGTTATTTACTTGTTGAGCAGACAAATTTTTCGAACTTAAGAAGCAATGGATTAGCAATTTACTTCAGAATGATTCAGATTCCGATTGATAGTGTGTTACGCAATTAGGGTGCTAGATTGAAATATGTCATGAATTTCGTTCGGGCCCTAAGTTAATGTTTTATTAATATACTGAGTATGGCCGCGCTATGCATATCCATTTTGTAATTAAATAAGTTTACATTACATTTCACGTCCACCTGAACCTTGTTGAACGTTATACACTCGGCATAGCTGTTTGTTATTGTGTTTTGTTTGTTTTTTTTAATTGTATGTGTTTTATACGGGCCTTGATGCCTGAAATAAATGGATAAATAAATAAATAATAAATAGCTGTTTATATTCACTAGATACGCTTTCGTGCCGGATCAAACATCAATCAATATTATCGTAGGAGTCCTCTAAAGGCTGTTTACAAAACCGAAACCTGAAAATTTTGACAGTTTACACCTAATAGACAACCACTATTCTTCCGATGGTTATTTGCAGTATGTGTCACTCTCGATGCAGAAGCCTGTCGAATGGTTGTGAATATGCTGTATTACATAAAAAAAATGCATTTATTATACGTATCCAGTCAAATGTTCTGGGTGTTTGTTCTATAATCAAATTGTCTTTTTCTCCTGCAGTGGTAGCAGTAGGTCGGTTCGTATGTGCCTGCGCAGCGTTAGGCGAATTTGGCGCAGGCGCAAGGTCCGAGGCCTTAGGCTGTTTGCAGCAGTTGCAGATGTTCGCGCCCGACCACATCAACCTGCACACGCTTGTACCACAACTCTGTGTGAGTATAATATAGCAGTGTTTGCAGTAGCCTTTTTTAATTAATTGGGAAAACTTCGCAGACTTGATGGGTATCGGCATCTAATAGTGTTGATATTTTAGGTGAAAATTTAACGAAACGAAAAAAAAAAACATTTTTTTGTTCCATTCTCTTATAACTAGAAAGAATAGAGAGCCATAGATTTTCAGTGTTATAAATCGCATTCTCAATTTCGAACATATAGTTAAAAAAAAAACATTTAAAAAATTACAATCTCCCTGAGCAGCTGTTTAGTTTAAATTACGACAAGCAGCGCGCGTCGCCGATTGGCGACGAAACAATAGAAAATCAATTGTGTCTCATTAGTGGAGCTTGACAGATTAAGTAAATCGTTTTTTTTTTATTGGTACAGATACCCATCAAGTCTGTGAAGTTTATCCAATCATTTCAAAAAAAGGCTTGAATTATAAGCAGAGGTCGGAGTAGGTAGATTGATTTTATATACTTGCGTCAAGATATTATAATATGGACTGTCCATATTATAATATCTTTGCCAAACATATGACAGATTCTCCCATGTAGCTATGATATTAGGAAAAATGGTATTATCATTGGCCAAAGACCCGTCCGCACGCTTGTTGAAGCATGTAGTGAGATGCTACCTGCGCCTGTCTGACAATGCAAGAGCTAGAGAGGCATTAAGACAGTGCCTGCCAGATCAATTGAGGGATTCCACATTCGCAGCATGTCTCCAGGAGGACAATTCAACCAAGCACTGGTTGGCTCAGCTGATTAAAAACTTAGAAGCTCAGCCACCGCCGGCCAGTCCGGCGCAACAGAACATGTGAGCCTTGACTTTCTGACACATGCCCACTATGGACAATATACAATAAGTAGTGCAGTTTTATACACTAATAAAATGAAATATAGCTAGCATAATTACACATGACAGCTTAGTAAAATTGTTGATGGTAAAGTGTATATTTTATTGCAGAGTTGTATGAAAAGCCTCAATAAAGGCTTAGACAATGAAACGTAATGTTAGATTGGTGCACATGTGTGGATGTTGTTTTCTAAAACAAAAAGCTAATACAAAAAGCTTGAATAGACTGACTAGAAAATGATCACTCTTTGCACTCGTAGTTCTCAAAAAGTATTATATTAGGTCCTTAAGGAAATTCTGGAAATTTCAATAAGGATGCGTAATATTATATTTGATTTTATAGTATGATAAGGAATACTATAAGTGCTACTTTTTGTTATTGTTTATAGTGGGCCTGTGAGCCTTTTTTACAATTCCCAGGTCAAATCTGTGTTTACGTCAGATATACTACAGATTTGGACTGTTATAATTATTTGTTTACTGACATATCCCATGATATTTTGAAATAATTTAATTCATGAATGTACTGACAAAATTTTGCCTTTTTAAATGTTCTTATGTATTTGTCTCTTACACATTATTGTATTATTTTTTTAGGTACAAAACAAGGTAAAATTTCAAGAATGCACTAATTTTGTATGCAGTCATAGTGGACTAGGAATAAACTTTTTATCATTTCAATTCATTTGTTTTCTTTTGGTATCTTTCCCATTAAAAAATTTGAGAGGCCTATTAAGAGCAGTGTTGACTGTCTACCAAGCTCATAACAACATAAGTGACAACCAAAAATTGTTTGATCTAATTCTATCCTAGCCTTCGTGCCCCCACGTCTGCCGAACTCGAAGATGTCCCACACATTGCAGCCTTGAAGCTGTGCTAGCGCTCTAGTATCACAGCTTCTCAACGCATCATGTGGACGTGTTTTTAACCAACTTTTTTTATGTTTGTTAGGTACCTCAGAACTCCATTATTTATAAGCCGATTTGCATAATTCTTTTTTATTTGAAAGAATATAGTTTCAGATTGGTCCCATAAAATTTTTATCAAAATCGGTTTAGTAGTGTTATTTTTGCTGTCAATTAAATCAATATTGTGCATGCATCCCGACAATAGCATCCTTCATTGTGCGTGGTCCGACATGCATTATTTGACCTTTAGGTTTTGTTACGCAGCAGTCACGATGATCGTTACATTGTTATTTCAAAAAATTATTTAGGTACCTATGTATTTTTTATCACATCTATTCAAAAAGAGCTAGTGAATTCTTCGTAAACAGGAACTAAAATAGCTCTTTAATCCCTAGGGACTAAAAGTGATTTGAATTTGCGATGTGGATATTGTTAGTAAAAGTTCCAATCACCAAAGAGATCAATCACGAACATTGTATGAACAAGTAACAGGCTGTATGATAAAGTAAAAGGCGCGCGAAAAAAAAAAAAAAAAAAAAAATTCGTTCGTAATTCTTTATCGACACTTATGCGGGTGAAACCGCGGGGCGCTGCTAGTCCTTCCTAACTGAATATTATAAATGCGAAAGTAAGTTTGTTTGTTACCATTTCACGCCTAAACAACTGAACTGATCATCCTAGGGTGTCCCAAAAAAAATAAAGTTGTTTTTTTATAACGCATACCCTCTTATTTTGTTCGAATAATGTCAAAACTACCGTATATAAAATTTCATGTCATTTGAAACACGGCAACCCGTGCCGACTTACATCGAAACATGTGGGTACTTGTTTACTAGGCGCGCGGCAGCGACCGTACCGATATTCATGTTATTACTTGTTTGTTTAATCAGTGAACGCATTATTTTCGTACAATCAAGATGTCGGTCGAGTTACGCAGTTCAAAAAAGGATATTTTTTTAATAGGGAACGTAAAACACCAAATTACTGGTTCAAAACTTCCCTCAAATGGACAAATACTCGCAGTTCTATTCTACAATATTCGTGAAGTAAATTTAAGTGTAAGTGAAAGTGCGAATCTGGCTATTCGCGAGTGCATTATTTATTGGGAAAAGGCACGAATTCCAACTAAATCTTTTCCTAACTGCGTTAAGAAACTAGTGAATTTGTACCAAGTTTGGAGGGATTTGCAAAAGAATGCTAATAAGACGCAAAATGTATTTCAGCAGCGTAGACAGGAGTTTGTTACAAATTTAGACAACTTATTTGATATTGCACATGCCGATGCGCTGCAATTAATTAAGATTGACGAAGATAGGATCTTCTTACAACGACAGAGAGAACCAGGTCGGCCTGGTCACTTAGCTGGAGTAGACAAAAAACTGGCTGAAAAGGAAGAAAAGGCGCGCGTTAGAAGCATCGAAGAGCAAAAACGGCGTGCTAAACACTATTCAATTCTGGCGCCTTCAACTTCATCTTATATTCCTCAAGAAGATTCATCATCTGATTCTGAAAAAAACAGTTCACAAGAAATTTTTCATGCACCCGTTGAGAGCTCACGATCCGAGTCTAATATTTCTGTAAGGAAAAGTTTCATAACTCCAAAACTGGTTGCTGCATTAGATCGGTGTCAGATAAGTATGAGGAATTCTGTTTACATTATAGAAGCAACTATTGAAGCTCTTGGGCATAACATTGACGAATTTCCAATTAGTAAGTCGACCATTCAAAGAATTCGTACGGAAAAGCGAACGGAGCGCGCAGAAGCAATTAAAGCTGATTTCCAGAACAAAGTACCAGATACTGTAACTGTTCATTGGGACGGAAAGCTTTTACCCGCTTTAGATTCACGAAAATGTAAAGAAGAACGACTTCCAATACTTATTTCATATGATGATAAAGAACAACTTCTTGCTGTGCCTAAATTGGACAACTCTTCAGGTCGTGAACAAACAGAAGCGGTTTGGAATGCTCTGTTGGACTGGAATCTTGAGGACAAAGTGCAGATGCTCTGTTGTGATACTACTGCTTCAAACACAGGTCGAATTAATGGCGCCTGTGTGCTCCTGGAACAGAAATTAAACAGAGAAATGCTCATATTTGCTTGTCGGCATCATGTTTATGAATTAGTATTGAAAGGCGTATTTGAAGCTAAAATCAACCAAGTTACGACGAGCCCTGACATCCCATTGTTCAAAAAATTCCGAGAAAACTGGAAAAACATAAATTCTGAGAGAATAGAGAGTCACAAAGAAAAGCTATCATGCCTGAGTGATGCAAAGATTAAGGAACTGTTAGAGTTTTACCGGAGAGAATTAACTAAAGATATTGTTAGAGATGACTATCGCGAATTAATAGAGCTTTCAATAAAATTTCTTGACGGTGATACAGAAAATAAATTTAAAATCCGGCCTCCAGGCGCTATGCACCAAGCTAGGTGGATAGCAAGAGCTATTTACTCTCTCAAAATATCATTTCTAAGCTCGCAATGCAGAATAGCAAAAAAGGAAAAAGAAGCCCTCCTCGACGTCTGTCTATTCATCGTCACATCTTATGTCAAACCTTGGTTGCAATGTATTTTGGCAGTGAAAGCTCCTTACCAAGACCTCTGCTTTTTAAAAGCCATGAAGGCCTACGAAGCAGTTGACAAAAGCATCTCAAAGGCAGCTTTACAGAAGTTCTGTCAGCACCTGTGGTATTTGACCGATGAGGTGACTATTTTGTCTCTTTTTGATGATGATGTAGACCAAGAAACTAAAACTAAAATGGTTGCTAACTTATCCAACACAATTCCATCAGCTCATGGTAAGCGCTACATGCCATCAAAACAAGAACTCTGTGGCCCACTTTACGAGAAAAGCCTCGAAGACTTTATTTCTGTCAAGAGCAAATCTTTGTTTATTCGCCTAAAACTTGATGACAGCTTTCTTAACGAGTCTCCCTCTTTGTGGTCAAATAATTCTTCGTTTCAACAGGCTAAAATGAAAGTACAGACCTTAAGAGCAGTAAACGATACCGCCGAAAGAGCAGTCAAGTTAATGCAAGACTTTCATGGCTTGGTCACTGTCGAAGAGGAACAAAAGCAATTTCTACTACGTTGCGTACAAGAACACAGGCAAATGTATCCGGACTGTAAAAAGCAAACATTGAAAAGAAAATATGAAAAATAAAGCCCTTTTTATGTTTATTATGAGAATAATACAAGTTACTGATAAAAATTTGTTTTATTAACTGAATTAAAATTAAGTTCTTAAATTCTCCTATATTTCTCCATACTAACTTTCAGGTTCAAACTTTGGTGCTAAGTCGGCACGGGTTATCATCATCCGATTGCAATAATATTTCATATTTAAGCCTTAAGGGTCAAATCGAAAAAATATAGCGGGTATGCGTACCCAAATTCACAAAAAAAAAATTCGCCCTTATAGCTTGGGACACCCCATGCCATTTTATCCATAATGTGCGGGAAGTACCGGAAAAAGTTCCGGGATTGGAATTATGGAATATAATAAAATAAAAAACATACAGATAGGCTAACAAAATCGTTTATTATATGAACACCCAATGAGTCATACAGGATACTTGCTTCTGATTGGTCGTTGCGTGCGGTCAATGCGTTGTGAACATAGATGAACATGAGATAAAGAAACAAAAGGCCCTGTCTAAGTTTTGTCTCATACTGTCAAGCGTCATTTCTAATTCAACAGTAAGGGACAAAATACGGTGTAAATATTTCAAGGTATTTTAGGTATTTTAGTATAACATAAAATACTGATTTCTTTCACCATTAGCTAACACTGGCAGCGTAGATTGATATTATTAATACGTTTTTCACCTTAAACACAAATTCGTGCTAATTTCAAAATTCCGGAACAAATATCACAATAAATATGAAGTTCCGGTATTTTGGAGGCATATCCATATTATCCTCTATGTTTGACGTCAACGACCTACCTACTCCGACCTCTGATTATAAGCGAACGAGTTCGTGCACTACTGTTACTTCAAAATGTCCCTGTAAGAGTAAAATAACGTATTATATCTTTTCAGCGCGACCTATCAAGTTCAGAGCTGACAGTTCGCCGCGCGGCGCTCTGCTGTCTGCGTCAGTTGTCGCAGAAGGAGGCTGCCGAAGTATGCAAATACGCGCTCTTGGCTAAAGACCACGTGCCTGCTAAGCCTTACTGTGGTAAGTAATAAACGTATTAATATAAACAAAAAAAAAAAAAAAACATATTTTGATTGACGATAACGTATAAAAATAAAGTATCATACCTACATCCCAAAACTACTCGAAATATTATTCTAGCAATTATTTTCTATCATCATCTTTGTCTATGATCTATTATTCTGCCCTGAATTTCTGACTTCGGTGACACAGGTTTGCACTACATACATACGGCTCTTTTCGCACACGGATTGACGGACGGTTTGTGACAGTTTACAAGGCCGTAGGCCTTTCAGACGTAAACGAAACCGCTTGCCAAGCGTAAAGTTGCATATCAAAGTCTTCACGACTGATCGCGACGATAGGTCGTGGTGGAGCAAATCGAAAGTATAGCAGACTGTATAACAAGAATATAATGATGAAAAATGGAAAATAAAATACAACGGTCGGTTACGGTCGCGCTTGGCCGGCTAGCCCCCGCTGTCCCCGCATCCCGAGCTCACTGCCGCCAGCACGCCAAAATATTGAGTGAAGCGGTCTCAACAACGACCTAATCGTCTTGTATTTATTTTTACAGGTGTCGTAATCACAGAGACCGGTCTTCCCGGAGCTCTATTCACGTTCTTGGACAGCGAACGTGACCCCACAGCGTTGTCATACGCGCGTGACACATTGACTTGCTGTCTTTTAGCAGCGGCAACACATCGGAGTGTGAGGGACTGGCTTGCGTTAGCGAAGAGAGTGCTTACTATCAGACTAGGTAATGTATCCTGTAACATAATCCATCCTCCATCACACTAATATTATAAAGGCGAAAGTTTGTGAGTGTGTGTGGGGGTGTGTGTGTGTGTTTATATGTTTGTTACATCTTCACGCTCAAACGCCGGACTAATTTTGATAAAATTTGTATGGAGGTAGCTGACACCCTGGATTAACATACAGGCTACTTTTTAGCCCGAAATTCCCACGGGATCGACATTTACGCGGGTGACCGCGGGGCGCAGCTAGTACGTTTAAACCGCCGAACCGTTTTAGATGAAATTTGGTATAGAGATAGTTTCAGTCCCGGGAAAGGACATAGGATGTTTTTTATCCCGATATTCCCACGGGATCGACATGGGTGAAACCGCGGGGTACAGCTAGTAACAATATAATCTTTATTTTTCTTCTTAGCGTGTCAATGGCATATCAAATCTGCCTACCTAACCTTTTCCCACCTATGTTGGAATCGGCTTCCAGTCTAACCTGATGCAGCTGAATCATCAACCATCTCTCAAGTCCAATCAGTGCCACTAGAGTACCCTAAGGGTACCCAAATATTTGATTAACGCTAATCGGAAAGTCAAATTATACTTGCAGAAGACAGCAACAATCCAGAGACAGACTTCGACGCGGAAGGTGACGATGATCAAGCAGAGTTCCACGCTGAATCTGAAACGTCTACACATCCTGCGGTACAGTCAAGATGGCCGACAAGGGTATGTAATAAATTAAGTACCGTCAAACGGGGTGAATAGGGATGCAGAGGTGAATCGGGACAAAACTTTAAAAGGGATTTTAACAATAAAATAATATAGTTTGTGGCCAAAAAGGACCCTAATGTGTTTACTGTAATTTAATTAACGATTACGTGCCCTTATTGTCAACAAACTATATTATTTCAACGTTAAAATCCATTTTAAAGTTTTGTCACCCCGTTTGATGGTATCCCTTTGAGGCTTTTGAGATTCGTAGGAAAACCCAGTCTGAAGCAACTGTCTAATAAAAAAAGAAACTATGAAACGTGTACTAAACATAATGGCGGCTATCGCTGTCTCGCTTTAACATCTGCGGTCTGTGCATAGTCTGTGTTATTTTTGCTATGTTGGTATTCAGTTTTAGTAGGTACATGTTTTTCATACGAGCGACGTTTTTCATCTTTTTCTATGGGACTCCCGTCTCTTCTTATATATAATGAACATTAACACACTTGAAATGGCATCAATTTGAAATATGAGCTTGAATAGACTTTATAAATACTTACTCACTATAAAGATACGCCTACCTAATCATAATACGAAGAATAATTTTCTAAATAAATATGAAGCGTCCAATAAATAACTTGCCTTAGGGATATTAAATATTAATTACATAATAAATAAAAATAATAATAATAAGCAAATAAAACAATAATGAATAATTAATTTAAAAATAAAAAATGTTTTTTACAAATTTACTAAATAAATAAATGTGTATAATTTATAAAACAATAATATTATAATTCAAAAAACAATATAACTTACTTAACTAATACGTATTAAAATTTATCACAATAAACACCCAGTGTTCTTCCTCCTCTCTCCTACTATCTATGCTGTGCCCGACAGGGTCCATAATTGTGACTAATATAATTATTTCTCTACCAACTATATACATTATGGTACGCAACAAAGAATTGAGAATTATTTACTCTATGGGAAAACCAAGGTAATCGACATTGCCCGAAGAATTGCCAAATTTAAGTGGCAGTGGGTAGGGCAGGGCACATTGCTCGTAGAAAAGAGCTCGGATCTGGAGCCAGCTGCTGGCCAGCTCGGTTCTGGAGTGGCGACCGCGTACCGGAAGACGTAGCGTTGGAAGGTCTCCTACAAGGTGGACCGATGACCTTGTGAAGGCCGCAGGAATCCGCTGAATGCGAGAAGCACAAAACCGGTCAAAGTAGCGGTGTCTGGGGAGCCCTATTTCCAGCAGTGGACGTCTTTCGGCTGAAATGATGATGATCATGGGGTGTACATAGGGCATCTTTGCTGAGGAGTTTAAATGCTTCTTGCTTCCTCTTCCCAGTTCAACACAAGTGCTTGAGCGTATAACCCCCTTACTAATTAACGTTGTATAGCGTCTGTATAGTTACACAACGCTATGTTATGTCTTCTTCTTTCGAAAGTCAAATTACTGACGACTGAAAGAAAGAAATCGGTGTGTAACTATCCATCTGATATAATACGTTTATTTCCCTTTGGGGAAGTTACTACAAACAGATCCTAAAATGCCTACTTCTGGATCTGGTGCCGAATTATGACGGCTTAATGCCATCATGATTCCAGTGTAAGAGAGATACGGAGCTATACATGACCGATAGCACCATCCCTTTTTCGCACTGGAATCATGATGGCATTACTACTTCGTAATACGGCCCCTGGTTTTAGTAACCTTTGATTTGAAAATGTTTTGTTTCTCACTAATTCCAAAACTGATGCTAAAGATTTTTTAATTTGGCTTCCACAATGTTTACGACAAAAGCACTTACTCTTTGAAATTAAAGTATAATTTGTGCTTATCATGCATACGCATAATCAGTTTTATAATATTCCCACCGCTGGGACAGGCTTCCTCTCTGAGAGACAGAGTGGGCCATAATCCACCATGCGGGCCCAGACTTAAACATCTGCATGAGAATTCTCGAAGCTTCTGTTTTATCGTTGTGTTGCTTTCTACTCAGGTGTTCGCAATGGAGTGTATACAGAAGATAATGGGTGCGTGCGAGGCGACCGGCGACAGCGCACACTTCGACCTCGTCAAAGCCAAGGAGAAGCTACAGAATAACCCAGAGGGTATGTACAAGGAACTTAGTTTATAGTATAGGGTAATTGTATTTTTTAATTTTTTATTACGACCTGGAATAAAGAAAATAACATTTAATAGCAACAAAAATGTAATGAAATATCTTCAAAAATAGCCTAGCTCAAAATTGTTTACAAGACAGAGACTAGGGGGATGACGTTACATGTGTGGTTAGGTGGTTATTTTTCACCACCGCGTAAAATTTATTTTTAGCGTGACAAGGAAGTCAGTATCTCTTCAAACAAACTAGAATAGCATTAGCAGTATCTGCTCCATTTTGGCTAATTAATAAACAATTTTTTTTTTTGCTTTTCTTTATTAGATAGTAGACCTAATTATAAATAGTAGTAAGAATAAGTAGTGTACAATTAAACTCATTCTATGTATCTATTTTATTTTTTATTTAGTCTAGAAGGTTTAGGTTTTTTTTTTGGTATTTTATTTTTTGTTTAGAAGGTGGCTGGGGTAGACTGGATGCGGAAGGCGGAGGACAGGGTGCTGTGGCGCAGTCTGGGAGAGGCCTATGTCCAGCAGTGGACTGCGATAGGCTGAGTTGATTGATTGACTGTCCCACTGCTGAGCAAAGGCCTGCCCCAAATCCTTTCAGGCATCCATTTTAAATACTGTGTTATGTTTTCAGGTGACTACCTATCCATATACCTATCAGACCTCGTCCGCATGGCATTCGTGGGCGCCACAGGCGAATCTGACGCACTACGACTATGTGGCCTGAAGACTTTACAGATGATCATACAACAGTACGCCAGGGCGCCAGAACCTGACTTCCCTGGACATCTGCTGTTGGAACAGTATCAGGCGCAGGTTAGTTCTAGAGTAGATTACCTAATATTTCCTTTAACTTAAGACTCCTTGCGTGTGTCGATGGCGAGGCATTCGTATTTCAAACTCATGTGTATATTGCGTACTTTTTACACAAGTCAATTTTATAACCTTTCGAAAATAGCCTTTTCGGTGTAAGAAAGGCCTCGTACAAATAAGCAATTATCATTGACCCCTGTTTTCTGATTAATGCCAAAAAATTACACGATGATATTTTGGCATTCTTTTCAGTTCAATTACCTGCTGGGAAAAGTTGTCAAAAATCTTGGAATTTCTTTTTCCCACACTGTAATATGCCATGTTTTTTCTTTGTCTTTCTTAATACATAAACTATTATATACAGGTTGGTGCCGCGGTCCGTCCCGCATTTGCAGGCGATACAGCGTCTCATGTAACGGCGGCCGCCTGCGATGTATGCTCGGCCTGGATTGGCTGCGGAGTCGCTAGGGATATCAATGACCTGAGAAGGTACGTACTAATGCAGGCTGAATTTTAGAAGCGGGTGCCATTTGGCATGCCAACCGTTAGACATAATAAAACTTGATTTTTGAAATCCATCGTACGTTTAAGAATAAATACGATAATAAAACGTCATTTTGATAATTTTGCATAAAAAAGTTGTCACGAGCTACGACATATTTTTTTGTAAAATTGATAAAAATCATCTCTATGGTTTCAGAGTTCACCAACTGCTAGTTTCGAGTTTGGATAAATTAAACACTAAAGGCAACACCACGTTAATTTACAATGAAAGTATGGCAACACTGGAAAAGTTGTCCATTTTGAAAGCATGGGCTGAGGTAAGCTACTGAGTCAATCAATTTGGTATAAAATTTCGTATACTCTACCTACTCGTCAACCAAATTCTAGTCAGCCGTTCGCTTTGCTAATACGGTTTTGTTTTTAGCATTGGGTTGTGATCTAGAAAAATGGTACTTTTGCATTTACCTGTTGAAAAATTTTGACCATTTATTATTTACTAGCTGACACGGAAAACTTCGATTAAATAATGTGACAAAGTTCAATAGACACGTGGCGCCATCTATTATCATAATAAAGTTATGGTTGTTTTCCTCCGGAACAGCACTTTTTTTCGGGATGAAAGGTACCCTATGTCTGTTTCTGTACACCGGACAACGAATTTCAGGATGATCGGTTCAGTGGTTTAGAAAAGGTAACGTACAGACAGACAGACAGAGTTACTTTCGAATTTATAATATTAGTAGTATAGTTAGGATTTCAAGCCCAAAATCTTACCAATCATTAATACCCACAGGTGTACATAGTAGCAATGGTAAGCAACGGCAGCGCCCCGGGCAGCTACGTCAAACAACTCGACACGAAACCGTTCAACAACCGCGCGGAACTCGCCAAATGGCGCAACCAGTTGCTACAGAACAACAACCAGATCGACAACGCGGAACCACAAACGCCTGAAGATGAGGAGTATGGGGAATTTGAGTCCAAAGGGGAGAGTCTGCTCAAATTAGTCGAGCCTGAGTTGGAGAGTTTGGGCGAGAATTGGATTGCCGCGTTGAAGGATCATGCGCTTTTGAGTTTGCCTCCTGGTAAGTGAATACATGTTCTAAATACTCATAGGAGACTGCCTCATTGGTCTACTGTTCGCAAGCATGATAGCTGAACAAGTGGTTCTTGGCTCTTTATTAGTAGTGTAATGGCAGGAACGGTAAGTAACGGTGGAGTTTCTTGCCCATTCTTCGCCATACGAAAACTACCTTTTGGAATGGGCGACTAGAATCAATTCTATTTTAAGGTAATTTTTGACGTTCAAAAGTGCCTTTTATGTGCCTATTTGAAATAAATGCTTTGACTTTGACTTTTGACTTTGAATCTTCACTTGGTTTTAATAGGTTTTAATATTTTATTTATCCTTTTGATAGATTCTTATTTTGTAAATGTGAGGACTTTGTAGAGAATTTAAATCTGTAGACCATTTTTTATTTTATCAAGTACCTGGTACTTGCTGACAGCCCTATGCTGTCCTCCCATACCTACTGTAATTTGAAAACATTGTAAAAGCCAATTATTGTTAAAAGAGTAACCGTGGAGTTTCTTGCCGGCTCTGCTCCATACGAAACGACCAATTGGAACTATGCACCTAGCTTCTGACGTTTCATAAGTGCCCATGTAGATTTATGTGAAGTAAAATATTTTGATTTTGAGTACCCAGATAAAAATGTTATGGAAATTTGATTTAACCCGTCTGCCTTCAAATCAAGAGTGAACAGGCATCTTCTGGGCACGTTCGTTCCATCATAGACCTCATCTATCGCTTTCCATCAGGCGTGATCGAGGTCAAGAGTGCGCCCATTTAGCATTAAAAAAAAAAAAAAAAACATAAAAAATATAAACTGCATTTGTGATGGGTTAATGTCAAATAGGTTTGCCTCCTATTTCGTTTGACTAAAGTCGATAGTGTCATGCGCATTTTCTCACGCACGCAGAATAGCCCCGCTATCCGCCTATATTTAACACTGGTTTCCTGGTATTAATTACCCAACAGGAAAAAAAATATGTATACCTTTGCAAAACCGCAAGACAGTAAAATTTTTAAAGTTACTGACGAAATGTAACACCTCTGCTTACCCGTCAGAGATAACAATCGTGATGTTTGTATTTTGTCCACAGAGTTCGCATCCCAACTCCCGCATGGAGGCGGCGCGTTCTACTCGGCTGAAACAGCGGAAGCGTCCCGACAACATTACGCTCGCGCTTGGCCTTCGCTTCTGTACGCCGCGTCGTTGAGATTCAACGCTAATATTGCACACCCACAGACTGATAATGCTACGGGTAAGTCATGTTGTTTGATTTCCGGTATGACGAACATCTGAACAACCGTTAGTCAGAAGTCACATAAGCCCAAGAAGTTTACCAGTATTTGAGTATGTGAACATGCAAGGTATTTAAAAAAAAGACGGGTTGTACTCCGGGAGTACTATACCCACCGGGAGTCCGGGAGTTCTACTCCGGGGATACTTCCTCTCCTACGCCGCGCCGGCTGTCTACTCTCCATCCGTCTTACGAATTTTCGATCAGGTCACGTGTCCTGACGCGAGTTTAACATTTTTTACCCATTACAAAAAAAGTGTCCAACGCCGCTAAAAAAGTTTTCACTTCAAAAATCCAGCTGCATGCGAGCAAGGTGAACTCAGCAAAATGACTGACGTATATTGTCTTCTATAGTTGTGGTTCAAAGGTTTGTGGTTGGAGTGATCTTGATAATAACGTGGTAATTTATTTCAGATAAATCTGAAGGTGCATTAGACAACAGATCAACAAAGACTGAAAATGGGAACTTTGAATTTTTCGAACCTGTCGACGAGAGATTCCATCTGTTGTTCGGTAAGAAATTCTTTCAAAATCATTATTTTGAGTTTAATTTTATACTATGGCCAAAAACTTGAAAATCTACTTTTCTTCTAGGCATTTGTACCGAAGCCCTCTGTGCACAACGGGATATGACCGACGAGAATATAATCTCCGTACTTTTGTCTCTGGTAACACTTCTCGATGCTCCGGAGAACAGGGCCAGGTTATTGAAAGACAGGTAAGTTTTATATTTCTCATTCTTATCTATAGAACTTAAAATAATTGAAATCAAGTATAGCTTTGAGCTAAAAAGGCCTCGTCCGAACCTTTTTTATTTCCCTCTCGTCGTTATAATGAGCGGTTGACGGTCGCGATATTTCTTAGTTTTCTCCCGAACCCACACCGTCTTGTTACAAGACGAGTTCTAACTTTAGTCCAAGCCCAAACCTTCGAGCTCGTTATTGTATTATAAACTTTATTCAGAGCATGGTAAAGTTTTTAATACAAAATTGACAATTTAGTCTCGTGTTTGACTTAAGTCTTTGTAATTAGTACTTTAACTTTGTCGGATTAGAGTACGAAATTTGAAAATGTCTCGATGGTTTCAATCTGGTTCTAAAGATAATCTTTATTTTGAAATAAGGTCCCTGTAACACTGAGGTGTTACAGCGTTTATGAAGAAGAAGACACAGAGCATATGCCCATACTAAGTAGAATCTGGATATGCTGGATACTTACATTTTCTTTAATATGATCCCTGTGTAAATACTTACACAGTTTCTTTAAATACTTAAAGAAACTTGTTTAATTTATGATTATTCAATTCATTTGTTCCCAGATCACTCGCTATAGAACTGTGCCAAATAATCCACCGAACAGGCCTTACTCAAGAGAGCATTGAGGCTCTCCTTCTAGCTGCTGATGTGCTGAAACTGGTCATAGATGGCGCTAGGGAGCAACTGCATGCGAGTATGCAGGCTAAGATTAAAGGTAAGAAGAAAGTTAAATATTACGAAAGTACTTACTTATTTTATTTCCAAGGGCGCATTTCACCAAACTTTTACACCTAGAATAAGTCTTATCCTGCGAATAAATGTTGAATTTTCGACAGTTTTTCCATGCTAGAACTGTCAGACATCAATTTTATTCCACGGATAAAAGATATCGATACCTTAATTGGCAAACCAGCCAACTCCAAATTTCGTCAAAAATAAATTAAGGTATCGATATCTGACTTTGATAAAATCAGCCCTAAACCGGGAAAGAAAAATGAAAGACTAGACGTCTCATACACTCCGAAAATGATAATAGGGCAATTTCGAAGCGGATGTTTCGTTTCTATACGATGTATTGTTATTTATTTTTCTTTTACGTAGTCTAATCCCGCTTATCAAGTACACATTCGTTTTTTACCAGATAACGGGACTTTTTTCTTTTTCATCGACCTTGATATGATTAATTGTTACCAATA
The DNA here is from genome assembly GCA_947508005.1 of Amphipoea lucens. Classification (NCBI taxonomy): domain Eukaryota; kingdom Metazoa; phylum Arthropoda; class Insecta; order Lepidoptera; family Noctuidae; genus Amphipoea; species Amphipoea lucens. Next base: position 12,101,609 of record OX382378.1, on the reverse strand, counting down.
TCGACTAATTAAGACATCGACCGATCGCAGCCTAGTTGCATCCTAACTTACTGTTACGTATTTATCGGGAGCGGGGATAGCGCACGTGCAACCTAACCGCGAGTCAGTGTCATACTGATTTATTGAGATACCTCGATGTCGCGTGCGCGCCCACACACAATCATACGTGTCGTACGCGCAGTAGTTACAATACATAACACTTACCGTCTGAGTAATTCCCCAATTCTATTTCTCCCACAGAACTAGCACCAAACGAAGCCACAGACGGATCCACACCCCAATCAGTCCTCGAAGTAGTCCATACATTAGGCGAGGGAGGCCCCACAGGCGACCTACCTCCTGGCAAATCCGTAGTCTTCGCGTGTTTAGAAGCATGTCTATGTCTGCTCGTTCGAAGGCTCCCTGCCTTGTCTCCAAAGAAACATGGCGGAGCTGTTGGTGTCATCGGGGTGCCGAAAGGATTGGGAGTTCATGGAGATACTTTGCTGGTGAAGAGTTTGTCGGCTATGTCAGAATTGCCGTCGCTGACTAGTCCTCAGGGTGAGTTGGTTTAAGTCAGTTTTAATGAAGTTTGTTAACCTTTTGACCGCTTGTGTCGCATTTATACGACACATATTTCCGTGTCCCTACCGCTCGTATCGTATTTCTGCGACAGAGAACATGCGTTTTCATTTTTTCGTTCTATTTTCTTCCTAATAACTGTGTGGTACAACTAAAACCATTAGCAAATAGAGATAAAAACTTTTTGACTATTTTTTAATCGATAATACGTTTTCTCCTCCTTATTTATTGTAGGTATTATTTTATCTGGATTTTATCGATTTGTAGCCGCGCGCTAGGGGAACGGCAATTGATATTTAGCCAAGCGGTTAAAAGGTTAACGGCATTAGTTATTAGTAAATCTTAACTGTTATTAAAACAGTTACGTGTTTTATTATGATTTAAAACTTACGCGTACGCGTAATGTGGATGATACATGGAGTCCGGACACCTTATGGACCGTAGCTACCGCGTCGGAACGCGGAAGCGTCCTATAAGCCGCTCGTACACCTCAAAGAGTGAACTGACATATTATTGCCACTCTTCAAGGCAAAGTTAAAATGTCACTTGTCGTGTTACCGGTGTAGTTTTAACTCGAACTACAGCAAGACTCTTTGACTGCAGAAATATGCATAGAGATAGCACTCCAGACGAGCTCTTAACAGAACTACCGGATCATAAATAAAAACCACAAATATAGATATACCTAGATAACGCAAGTATCACGAACCTTATGAAAACTAAGCGTCCCACTTTTTGACTACCTACTATGACGTCACAAGCTCGCGCTCTCTCGCTCGCGCTCACTCGCTCACGCTCACCCAGCCAGCAGTACGCAGGACTGAGCGCGAAAGTGGCGGGTTATGAATTTCGATAAACTGGTGCGATTTTTGGCACGCGAAGTAGGTGCTCTTACGTTATCTAGGTGTATCTATATCTGTGGTAAAAACCCTTTCAATGTGTTACAGGTGCACTATCAATCTTGCCAACAATTCTGTACCTCGCAACCGAGATTCTTCGTGAAAGTAAAGGAGAAGGTGCGGCAGCGGAAGCAGGAGTAGTGTTGCTGCAACGAGCGTCCGAGTGTCGCGTAGTGAGGTTGCACGAACACACCAAGCAACAACACGCGCAACTGTTGCAGAGCGCGCTCGCTAAACTAGTGGAGAGGGTTAAAAGTGGTAAGTTATGTGTAACAATAAGATTACAATCTAGAGATCATGTGGCAATTGATAAAAAATCATGATCAACATCATCATGATGATCCTCACTTATAAGAGACAAAAGACAATTTTCCGGTCAAACGTCCAAAATGTTGTCGAAATGATTTCAATCCACTCACTTTCTGACTCGATATAAAAACCTAATCACTGGTATCAAAAGTAATGTAGAAAGAGTGAAAATAAAATCTGTTAGCACACGAACCAGATAAGCTTCGGGTTGTACAGAATTGAAATGACTGTCCTCATCCTATTTTTACCCGACTGCGCGACGCAAAGGAGTGGTAATGTGTTTATCAGCCTATGTATGTATGTATGTTCCTTTGAAGCACTATACAGACCAAACGCCTGGGCCGATTTTTATGATTCACACGTCAATCGATTCCTCTTAGTCCGGCGAGTGTCACTAAAGACATGACGTTAATGAAAATTCAATATGGCGACTACTGGACGCCATATTGTGAAAATGAAAAAAATGAAAGTCAACAAACTATGTCAAGTGGGGTATCGTTGAATAGGTCTTTCAAAAATATTAGTGGTTTGGGAAGACCGTTTTTTGATTAAGTAAACCGTTAGTGACTTATCAAGCTTTAAAGTCCCAAATTTCGTTAGAATCAAGTGTCCTCCCCGGGTGCGTCTCATATCGTATAAAGTTATTTGATATATTTTCATTTCAATAACGTTCACAAGATATAATAAACGTGAGATATACCAACTGCTGATATAATTTCTTTACATATAATATTTATAAACTCTTAAACTTACTTCGTATAACGTTATTGAATATAACGTTTATTTAATCGAAAATCATTGGGTCTATCGTTTAAAATATATATTGATACCGTCATTCTGGTTAACACCCCGATTCAGAACAATCCAACTCGGACAGCTTAGGTTAGAAAGCCTTCGTGGCTTCCGAATTATTTCCGTTACCGTTACCGCACCCGAACTCAACGAACGCACTAGATGACGTAGGATGCAAGAGCGAGCGAAGGGCACCCCGAGGTTCGGTTTGGTTAGGTTACTTTAAACCCTTTACACAGAAATAGGGGCCCCGCGAAGCGGGGCTCCGTCGACATAGGATGCAAGGGCGAGCGAAGGGCACCCCGAGGTTCGGTTTGGTTAGGTTACTTTAAACCCTTTACACAAAAATGGAGGCCCCGCGAAGCGGGGCTTCGTCGACATAGGATGCAAGAGCAAGCGAAGGGCACCCCGAGGTTCAGTTTGGTTAGGTTACTTTAAACCCTTTACACAGAAATAGGGGCCCCGCGAAGCGGGGCTCCGTCGACATAGGATGCAAGGGCGAGCGAAGGGCACCCCGAGGTTCGGTTTGGTTAGGTTACTTTAAACCCTTTACACAGAAATAGGGGCCCCGCGAAGCGGGGCTCCGTCGACATAGGATGAAAAAAAAGTTTTTATCATATTAGACTAAATAGGTTTTATGTCTATTGAGTGGTATATCAAACGATTTTATATTAATTGTCTGTTATTCTTATAGAAATTAGTTACATTAAAATTATATCAATCGTTTATTATATCAACTGATCATTATCTTTACTAATATTATAAAGAGGTAAAATTTGTTTGTAAGTTGGTATGTAGGGGGTAATTTCTGGAACTACCAGTCGGATTTGAAAAATTCTTCTTGCATTTGATAGCCCAATTCTTGAGGAAGGCTATAGGTTATTTAACGTCACACTATGGCCCTTAGGAGCCGAGCAAAAGCGCTATGGGGAAACGAAGTGATAGAGCAGGAGACGCGGCAAGTGATGCAATACGACGAGATGGGTCGAAGGAATAAGAAATTTCACGCGAACGAAGTCGCGGGCAGAAGCTAGTATCAAATAAAATTATAGGTTCAGTTGTTATATCTTGTAAATATTAGAGGTTTTGTAATTATATCATATACTAGCTTCAGCCCGCGACTTCGTTCGCGTGAAACTTCTCGTTTCCCCCGAGCCACCCCGTCGTATCGCATCACCCGCCCGCGCTATCTCTTTAACGTTCTTTTTTACTTTTTTTCTTTTTGCTCGGCTCCTAAGGGTCATAGCGTGATGTTAAATAGCCTATAGCCTTCCTCAAGAATTGGGCTATCAAATGCAAGAAGAATTTTTCAAATCCGACTGGTAGTTCCAGAGATTACCCCCTACATACAAACTTACAAACTTACAAATTTTACCTCTTTATAATATTAAGTATAGATATAGATATTATATCTTGTAAATATTAGAGGTTTTGTAATTATATCATATATTACTTACCCGCCCCCCCCTCTACCAACTAAACGGTTGTAGTTAGAAATTTAAATGTTACTGCAGTAGAACCTATATATTACGAAGTTTAAAGGAAAACTATCACACTTAAGTGGGATTAACAACTCATAACTAAAAAGAATAAAATAAAAAAAATTAATTTAAAAAATCAAAAAACCCGACTGTGCTAAAAAACTTAAGTTAAAAAAAAACTGAAAAGCTAAAAACAAGCCCATTTTAAATTAAATAAAAGTTGGAAGCAGGCGGGACCCATACCCTTTTTATATTTTCAAACTCAAATGGGTCCCGCCTGCTTCCAACATTTATTTAATTTAAAATGGGCTTGTTTTTAGCTTTTCAGTTTTTTTTTAACTTAAGTTTTTTAGCGCAGTCGGGTTTTTTGATTTTTTAAATTAATTTTTTTTGTATTAGTTAGTCTTGCCCACAAGTTGTAATCGTAACCTTGATTGTCTTGTTGCAGAGCGTTACTTTTATATCATCTCGTGTGACAATTCCGTCAAAATAATCCCTATCTACTATCACCATGTAACCAGATGATCAGTTTTAACAATTTGCATCGTCATTTTTATCAGACGAGCCAGAACAACGCATCGAGCCGGTGATAGGAGCCCGCGGCATGGCCGTCGTGCTGAACAGGGCGACGCCCGCGCCGCCGCTGCACTACCCCTGCATCAACCACTTCAGGCAGTGTCTGGAAACTAATGACAATGAGGTATTCACAAATACTGTACAGGGTTATTGAAAAAACGTTAACAACCTCTTAAGAGGTCGTTGTACTCATCATTATGAACAACTTTTACCATGGGACCAAACCAGAAATCGCGAAAAAAAAAACCAGCTGTTCCCTACATTTTGACGAGTTATACGACCATAAATGTAGGGAACAGCTGATTTTTTTTTTGCGATTTCATGTTTGGTCCCATAGTAAAAGTTGTTCATAATGATGAGTTTTCCAATAACACTGTATATATAGATTTCGGTAATTTATCAATAAGCGCATGTCTTAAACTTACTTAAAGTGTGTCCGTAATTACACAGACATCTATAATAATTTTCAAGCTGGAATTTTGGTACCTTTGATTCTGTGTAGGTCTAGTATAGGCGTTCGTAGGACGCAACGTATCGCAAACGTGACACTAACACCGATTCAATTCATATTATGTATGCTAGTCTAGCGTAGCGTATACATTTACGTAACGGTTTCCAACGCTAGATATAAGTAATTAGTGCTAAGACACTATCGTAATTAGTCTATAATGCTACCATTGCTGGGACACAGGTCTCTTCTCTTTGAGAGGGAGTGGCCAGTAATTCACCACGCGGGCCCAGTGCGGGTTGGTAGATATCACATATCTTTGAATTTTTCCTTCAAGTACACGCCGGTTTCCTCACGATGTTTTCTGTCACCGTTTTGAGAGCAGTAGTGTTGAAATAATTTACACAATGTAAAGCGCCACCATACCCATACATTTTGTCTTACAATCGAAATTCTCTCAGAATATGAATATTTTGCGATCGAATCTCATTTCAAACGTCCCCCCAGATCTTCTCGTCGTGCTGCTCCGTGCTGCGCTCGGTGTGGTCCAGCAGCGCGTCCCCGGCGTGCGTGTCGTGGTGGGCGCGCGGCCTGGCCGCCATCGTGGTCGCGCGCGCAGCCGCCGCGCGCCGCCCCGCCGACATGTCGCACACGCGCGCGGCCGTCGCGGCCTTCACTGCGCTAGACGAGCTGGTTAATGCTGCACCTGATTCTGCACGTGAGTATTTAGGGTTACAAGACATAGTTTGGGTCACAGATATAGATAGACCTAGATAACGCAAGTATCACGGACTGTATGAAAACTAAGCGTGCCACTTTTTTGACTACCTACTATGACGTCAAAAGCTCGCGCTCTCTCGCTCACGCTCACCCAGCCAGCAGTACGCAGGACTGAGCGCGAAAGTGGCGGCTTATGATTTTCAATCGTAAACTGGTGCGATTTTTGGAACGCGAAGTAGGTGCTCTTGCGTTATCTAGGTGTATCTATATCTGTGGTTTGGGTTTTGTTGTGATTTGACCACTGCAGACCGGTTTTCAAGTTCAACACGTTAGCGACATGTTTTTGAAGCCCACATGGCCATTATTGACTATGACCCAAGTAGTTTTATCAAAAAGTGTTTGTATTTCATAGGGACATAATTATTATACATTTTTATCATAAGCCAGCAGTTTTCGTTGATAGTAGACTACTGCACTGTATAATGTTTAATACACTAATCGTTCTAATGTTATATTATATGCTGCTATGTAGAGGAGGGACCTAAAGGTAATACATACTATTTAAAATAATAAACAATAGTTCAATTACAAACCACGCGAACGCCTCGTTGGTCTAATGATAAGCATGAGGTCCTGCACCCTAATTGCGTAACACATTACCAATCGGAATCTGAATAATTTTGAAGCAAATTGCTAATCCATTGCTTCATAAGTTCGAAAATTTTTTCTGCTCAACACGTAAATAACGCAATGAATGTTGTTGAACTGTCAAAATGAAACCGATTCCGATTGATAATGTGTTACGCAATTGCCCCGCTGGCTTTGATTCCCGGGTTGGGCAGTGTAATTGAGTTTTTCTATCTGGAATTTCTCAATAGCAGCTTTGGAGAGATTTGCGTTCAGTTGTTGGCAATAGACTCGCCACTATTACATGGGACTTGCACATAACTGGTGAAATATGTGTATAGTCTATAGGTACGGTCACCAAAGGAGATAAGTAACCTGGGATAAGACACCGATGGATGTTTATGGATATAATTTAATTTAGTTAATAGAAAATTAACAGTTAATTTAATTTTAAATCATTTATTCTCATAAATTTATCAAATTAAATTTCATTCGAAAACATCCGTCGCTTTCTTACTAAACTTCAACTATATTCGACGACCCTGGTTACTTATCTCTTTTGGTGACTGTACATCTCTGGCCAACTCTTCGCGGAAAGGTGCGTGATGCTATGTTATTTTGATTCAAAGTCATCGATTTTTTGTATTTATTTGCTTTAACTTATGAACATCAATCATTTCTGCTTACAGGTATCAAGATGCTCTGGCTGCTAGTACCGATAGTGATATCGTACTTACGCGAGGGCACAGAGCTACAACGCGCCGCGCCGCACGTACGTGCGTTACATGAGTTTGCGCTGCAATGGCTTACCAGAGTCGGGCCTAAGCATCCGCAGGTATAAAAAATATGAACTTTATATAAATAACTAGCTGCGCCCCACGGTTTTACCCGCGTAAATGTCGATCCCGTGGGAATATCGGGATAAAAAGTAGTATGTTAATTTAGGGAGTCAGCTACCTCCTTACAAAATTTTATCAATATTGGTCCAGCCGTTTGAGCGTAAAGAAGTAACAAACATATAAACACACACACACTCACAAACTTTCGCCTTTATAATATTAGTGTGAAGTGTGATAGTGTGATATACTTTCCAAAAATTCAAATTACTTAAGTGAAATTTTAAATCACTGTAAATTGTTGTTAAAAGTCATTACCATGAAATGCTTTGTCAGAACACTTCTTAAATATTGGTTTTCGCGTGAGCGTATATATTAGCGTTATTATCGCACTCGCGCGCGTACCATATTCCGTAGCAGACAGTGCTTTACGTACGCGGTGTGGCTCGGCGATACGAAAGGTTTAATACATAGAGAACATTATTTTTTGTTCTTATGCTAAGATTGGGATCGAAATACAGACCTAATACAATTATCTGATTACTCCACTATTCTGTTTTTCACGGGAGTAAGCATTATATCAACCATTAGATGAATTTAAATGCTACTGCCTTTCCCCAGGAATTCAAAACAATGATGCAACAATCATCCGAGCTGCGCAACAAGCTAGAAAATGCGTTGAAAGCGAACCAAGCGAGCACGCGGGCCGGACGCGCGGCCCAGTCACGACCACTGTTCGACGCGAAACCAGCTAAACCCACCATACAACTGAAGACAGACTTCAGCGATTTTAGGTAAACTGTAAGCAACAGGATTATGAATATGAAAGGATCGAATTGTGTGAATCATATCGTTAAAGTAACACTTTTCATTTTAACGTCATTTAAGTTTAGTTTAACTGTTTGCCAATAATCCATATGATTTTATCTTAAACGAATGTTTATAAAACTACATCTGAGACTTAGCAAAGAAATCTCTCTTAATAATATGGTCTTAACCACAGGTATAGATAGACCTAGATAACGCAAGTATCACGATCAGTATGAATTCAAGCGTGTCATTTCTTGACTACCTACTATGACGTCACAAGCACTATTTAGTGTTGGGAAAATCATATCGATTCAAAGACGCCGCCGCGTGCGGCACCCGCCTCGCCCCCAAACCCCCCCCTCCCGGGGCCTAGCGCCAGCGCTCACGCTCACCCAGCCAGCAGCACACAGGACTGAGCGCGAAAGTGGCGGCTTACGATTTTTGTACGTAAGCTGGTGCGATTTTTGGCACGCGAAGTAGTTGCTCTTGCGTTATCTATCCTGCGTTCGCGATTTATTTGCCAGAAATGTAAACAAATATGAATTAATGGAAAAATAACTTTAATTCCTACACAATAAAGTTCAGTTTACGCTACAGCTTCAAACATTTTTATAACTTTTTCAATAGTGCTATTCACGCTGAAATCTACTCAATTGCCATTGAAATAAAGTTGATATTTGTTTACCTTGAAATAGGGTGGGGGTGTGCAGCACTGCGCACTTTTACTATAGGTGTATCTATATCTGCGGTCTTACACATTAAGCTCTCGTGTACGGGCGATTGTTTTTCGCGCATTGGATTTTCAACGCACCGCGAGAGTCGAAAACCCAACAGTGTTTTTTTGACGCACTGGGATTCGCCTCCGTTGAATTCTCAATGCTCGGATCAATACCGAGAGTTGAAAATCCAGTGCGCTAAAATCATCCGTGTGTACCTGGGCTAAATCTCATACAGCGGTCGCAATATACAATTCTATTATTTGCGGTTCTCTTGAACGGTGAAGGAAAACATCGTGATCCCGAACCAGCATGTTCTAGAACCAAAAATTCGAAGACATGTGACATCTACCAACCCGCACTGGGCCCGCTTGGTAGATTACAGCTCACTCCCTCTCAAAGAGAAGAGGCCTGTCTCCCAGCGGTGGGAACATTATAGGCTGATTATACGGTTCACTTGTGACTATAATGATGCCTAAACAGCCCATCATATCGCTCATTTGGAGAAACATCGACGTAAATGTATTTTTTTCCAAAAATGAGTTAAATATGACAAAGCACTTAGAAAGCGTATTTACATTAAGAAAGCAAAGACTTAAAAAAAAAGTAGCAGTTACGTCGATGTTTCTCCAAATGAGAAGGGCTTCGCCTCGTAAAATAATAAAGGATCAAATTATGTGAACCGAGTGAGAAATTGAGTATTTTAGTATAAGGAGATGCCCAGTGGCTAGTAATAATATAATACATCCCATGCCGATTTCGGCTTCTTGAATTGTTTTTGTTTCCGATGACTATAGGTTACAAGCGTGTGCTCGATGTGGCTAATGTAACCTATCTTGACTGCATAAAGGTACCAAAAGCCTCAAAAAGTTAGTTGACATTTTTCCACTTCAGCTGTGATACTCCACATTATGATTTAAAATAAAAATTGTAGTGATCCAAATGTTTGAGCAGCTATAACGTTTTTATTGATTAGTTCAACTACCTATGACTTATCATAAAAAATAATCAAGTATGTAATCCCTTAGGAGTGTCTTCGGAGGGGGAGTAGGGGGGGGGGGGGGTGCGAATCTTCAAAAGGCACCCGACCTCCGGAGTGTTTTTAAATTTAAAATCATAATGTGACATCACGGCTGAACTGGAAACATATCAACTAACTTTTGGGGGGCACTGTATATGCCCAGTGTATAAAGAATATAATTCGGGCGATTATTTATTTTACGCAAGGATTTCTTGTGTATTTGTCATGTCTTTTATGTGTATTGTCATGTCTTATTATTTACTCGTATAGATTTCTAGATTGTTTAAGTCATTTAAATATTGACTATCCTGAGAATTATTCTGGTGACTGATACCGTAAGAGAGCAAGGCCGTATACAGAAAGAAAGCTGGTAGCCGGCGCCGATCTACCAGTGCTTAACGGCCCTGGTCCATTCTGGTAAGTTACCTAAAGCAAGCAGATTGATAATTAATTTTAAATGGCGGGCGGCTTAATTAATTTTAAGCGCTGACCGGCGCGTGTCGAAGATTGTCGGAACTTGTGGGCGACGTTCGGCGCTTATCGGCGCTTGTTCATATAAATGCTTGCGCTTGTTACCTGTGTGGACCGGTTCCTATAAGCGCTGGTAGGCTGCCAGCTTTCTTTCTGTATACGGCCTAAAAGAGGGATGCTCTAAGACAGCTCGCGAAATTCAAAGTTACTTACGTTCTTGCAATTTGCAGGTCAGTGTCAGGTTGTATGTTGATTAAAATATGATGCGCGACCGTAACAAATATGGCTTTACAGAATTATAATCATTAGAATCAGCAATACAACTCCTTAAGTTAGAATTGGCCTCTAATGTCAGAATTTCATGAAATAGTCATTCAAAGAAATATGAACTTATACTCCATATGTTTTGGTAGTTAAATAAAGGTAAACAAAAAAACCACGTGCCTTAGTTAACCGACTAAACGTAATACCAGTCTATTCAGTTGTCATGCTACGTCACAGTTGTAGTCTTGAATTTAGCAACTTCTAACGTTGCTAAATCGAAGAGTACAACTGTGACATAGCATGACAACTGAATAGACTGGTATTACGTTTAGTCGGTTAACTAAGGCACGTGGTTTTTTTGTTTACCTTTATTTAACTACTAAAACATATGGAGTATAGAGGGATGTATTGATGACTTTTATGATTATATTTCTTTAAATAAATATTTGTTATGGCTGCGAATCATATTTAGATCAACATACAACACGATACGGACCTGAAAATTGCAAAAAACGTAAGAAAATTTAAATTTCGCGGCCTACCCGGACGCTTTCGCCTTAAGGGCCTAAGATAAACTATGGCAATGCACGATGCCTCATAGTGTAACTTGTATTTAATAAACATCGCAATAAGCGATACAAAACTAACTGGAAAACTTATTTATTTATAAGGTAAATTTGTAGTGTGAGTGTGTTTTTTGCAACTACTAAACACATTAACTGCCGATTGCAGATATTGTTTTGGTCGTTCTTTTTGTTAGATTATTGTTTGATCATTATAATATGAATACTGCCCTAAAAGAGACCTCATTTAAAGTTCTGAAGGACAATTCCCGTAGTTAAAAATGTTCAAAATCTAGTCGCAGTTTCATCTCAGCTACAATCAATGTCAAAAACTTGTCAAAAATGTATGAAAATTAGAAATAAAGACAATACGTTTATTTGCGGTAAACATGACGCAGCATAGAGACAGAACACAAAAAATTAAAAGTTGGGGAAAAATATGCGTCACATCCACGCAAAACGGTCATCACTCAGCTCGCTCGTTTTCAGCGACAGCCGACAGCCGGCGTTAAGGTGACGATGGAGGTACAGCTAAAGGTTAGAGGTATTGATGCCAGATTGAGACTGAGATTTGAATGCGAACTTTCTCAAAAATACGGAAATTGCCCCTCTCATAAAACAAGTCTGCAAAACCAAAATGAGCCAAAATGAGCTACATAATAAATCGTTGGCCCAAATGGCGCTTTAGTATTTTCTCCTTTCCAGTGACGTATTGTATTTTATTTTTAACGCATTATATTAATAGATATGACGTGGAGAATGAGGTATGCACAATTTGTACGCTGACTATAATATTAACCATTCCATAACTAAGTTAACACTATACCGATACCTAAACATTTTATATTTATACACATAACTCCTCATTATAGTAGATTTAAGTAATCTATTTCTATAATATACTTATAATAAATTTTAGAACAATAACATAGATTAGAGAGATGCCTAGCGATCTCGTTATATCGTAGATATTAATCTCCTATATTCTTAAAATATTACAGGATCCTTAGTACCGGTCAAACAGGATTCCAAAGTGTGGTCCCACATCTGACGGAATATCCGTTGCGTATCGTCGGTCGCGTAACACCAGAACGGACAAGTTGATATTAAAACATTCAACCTCAATCGATGATGCGTTAGTGTGTCGAGCGAATAATTGGACGCGACCAAAGTTACGTCAGACGCAACTTCCGTCAGATGTGCGACCAACCTAACTAACACAATATTTCGACGACCGATTGACTTTTGCTCTTGTGAAAGCAAAAATTAAAACTTACATTTCGAAATAAAGGAGACGGCAACTGATTTTTCTTACATGTTAATGAATAAGGAAAAAAGTATTCCTAAATCAAAAATCATACTATACGATTAAAATGAAATTATTCGTAGCAAAAATAGAAAATTATAAAATACTCGTATATTTAGAAAATTAACGTTTTTAACGAAATGAAATTATATGGAAATCAACAGTCCTGTGATAGTTCCTTAAAACAGTTTTAAATTATGACGTTTTGATTTGAAAATATACAGATATGAATGCAATGGTGATAAAATTATTTATTCATACTTTTGGCATTAAAATTAAATCGAAACTCGAACTATGATTTACGTCTTTTTCAAATGTCAAATGGCTTCGTGTATGAACTTCTATACCAAATTATTTTTTAAATATTATAACATATTATTCGATCTCTATTTCATTCATATTGCGCATGCGGCGACAAAAGATCCAATATGCCAAATTTTTATAAATAAAAGAAAATTTCTTTATTATGCTTCCATTTACACATGTTTGAGTGCTATTTCACTTGTTCCTACAAATAGGGTATTTGACTGTTTTATAATATCATCTCAAAATCAAATGGTCTAGTACAGACGCCAGCACATCAAGCTGCCCGAAACTGTCAAATTTTTCCAATCAACTTTGAACCTTATGCTTTAGCAATAAAGTTGAAAATCTATTAAAGAAATTTGAGAAATTGTCTAAGCTTGATGTGCATACATAACTTCACGCCTGCGATCCCCGAAGGGTTAGGCAGAGAGAACAAATTTCACGCAGACGAAGTCGCGAACAGAATCTAATTAAAAAAATAAATCTAGGATGACATCAGTACGATCCATATTTTAATACAGTCAAATACCCTATTCTGGCTTTTATAATAATTCATTTTATGATAGCGCTGAATTATTTTAGATTTTGAGTTATTTGTCTTCAAGTCAATTATATTTAGCTCTTTTATTTTAAGAAAATTATATTTATTTAGCTCTAAGTTGCCAATCATTGTACCTATTTTTAAAGCGTTTGGTTCAATAAAGAATATTAACATAGTAACAATCTGTTGTTTATTTTCTATTTCCGTTAATAAACCTGTAAGTATACGTCATATACGATACGTTATTAGTCTGGCTTGCCGGTAAGTACCTTGTACTAGGTAACTTGCTAGAACACCGTCGACTGAACTACCCTCATATAATGAGAGAGTTAAGGACACATCGCAGCTACAAAATGTGGGCAAGCAGTGCTTACGTGAGAATAGTGTCATTGCAGCTTCTTGCAGACGCGTTGTCGCTAGTAGTTGCGATGTGGTTACGTTGTGGCTAATGTTTGTAAAGTCCGGCTGCGCTAAATTTACCAAAGATGTAAACAACAATGGCCGCTAGAAATTGAATAAAATCGTTATACAAGAACATTTATTTTAAGTAATGTTTGTTTTCGTCTAAATGCTAACTAGACGAAAACAAACATTACTTAAAATAAATGTTCTTGTATAACGATTTTATTCAATTTCTAGCGGCCATTGTTGTTTACATCTTTGGTAAATTTAGCGCGGCCGGACCTTAGACAGATCGTTGCGTTTGCGATGTGGCCGGCCGCTATTACGCGGTCTCACTTGTGGTTGCGATCATACATTGATTTGGTCGGTATCGCCCACATGGTTGATTTTGACGCCCAAATGTGGTTCGTGTGAACGAACTATTTATCATACAAAGTAGCGCCCGTCCACGTGTTGTAAGCGTCGTGCGGTTGTGGTACAGACGCCAGCACACCAAGCTACCCGAAACTCAAATTTTCCCAATCAACTTTGAACCTTACAATTTAGCGATAAAATTGAAAATCTATTAAAGAAATTTGACAGATTGTAGTAGCTTGATGTGCTGGCGTCGGTACGTGTTCAGTTCCTTAAGCTAAGTACACATTACAGCCGCGGCACAAGCAAAATTGCTCCAAGCAAATTAGGAGTAGTTGTTTCAGAGATTTAAATTTATATTTTGAATTGTATACAGTACAGTGTAATAAGGCTTGCGCACATTTGGGCAGGCCGCATCGCAACGTACGTCACGCATAGCGGCCGCAAAAATACGTCAGACGAGCAATCCGCCAGTGCGTTGCGCTGCGATCCGCTTATAGTGTGCGATGGTTCATACGAAAGTGATGTAGGAGGATTTTGAATGCGTTGCATTGCGGCCCGGCCCGCACAAATCTGAGCTAGTCTTTTAAATTTTCCCGACATATTTTTATACATATAAGTAGATAGAATAGGTACTTAAATATAATGAAAGAAAAAGTTTATTCAAATATTTTATTACAATAATTACGTCATCATCAAATATTATACAGTTTCATCGATAACCATTTTGTCGCCGTTTTCTGACGAACTCTTGTCTTCGTCGTTTTCCGTCTTCGTTTTCTTAGCTTTACCTATAGCAGAAGAGATTAATATTTGTAAATTGATTGATATAAAGATAGAGCAATGCACTTGTTGGCCGTATTGTCCTTTTTTGCTGAAACATCTACAAATTAACTATGAACCGTGTTCAGTTTGCGTCAGTTAAACAATGTTCAGAAATCGACTGCCGTCGCCCCCAGACGTAATAACAATAACACTTCTATTGTGTCTCGTTCAGTGTCCTTCAATGGATTAAATAACGAAGGCCACGCCTTCGTTATTTACTAAGGAAGGATTTTAGAAAATTCGCCCCTAAAGGAGGAAATAGGGGATGAAAGCTTGTATAAAAGATCGTCATTTTTGCCGACGGGAAATGCCATCGGGCACACGGCTATAGTCCGCGCGGAACTAGTTGGCCGCGCCTTAGGTACGTGAGCGGTGGGACGACGGGGCGGGGGCGCATAACTCAGTATGTGCGTTGCGAACCGCCGCGCGCCGCCACACCCCTCTCCCCACCTAAGCGGCCAACTAGTTATGTACCTAACATAATAAATTCTTACTGCGTGCATACGGAGGCTGCGTCGCGACGGTAAGGTACCCAGTATGACCGGGAGTGCTCTGCGGCCAGGTGCCTACCACGTAGCTTGTCTCGCTGCTTGGCTTCTCTTCGATAGGGGATGCTGAGCTCTGTGAAAAAATAATTAAAATCTTTTTAAGAAGCTGACAATAATTTGAAGAAGCTGATATCATGATGTGGGTTTTATTTTATTTTGTAAGGGAAAACAAACAGTAGTTTATTGAAAATAAACAGAAATAATATTTTTCTTAGAATTCAACTGAGATATTTATGTACAAACTGATTAATTATATGAAAAAAATACTAAAACTGAAAACAACAAAACAAGACTTGTTTGTGTATTGTATCCTACGGGTTCTATAATAATAATAATTTGCTAAAGCATACGGAATCTACTGCTGATCCTTCAGAATTTGATTCAGAGGGGGTTGATCAGCATAAAGGAAGGGACCTGCCAGGGCCGAAGCCTGCCGGGGGTGCGGGATTGTCCGAAAGGGTTACCGCTACCCCGGAACATAAAGGGCTAAGGAAGGAAAACGGGTGGGTTTTAGTCAGTAAGAGTCTGACACTCGCTTCCGCTCCACCCACAGCGGGAGGAGTCATTTGATGATTTCCCATCCACATAAAAAGGGGGGTTGATCAACAGATACAATTTCATGAAACTGCCGATGATAATAGGAATTTAAAAAGAGCTCATCTGACCTATAACATTAATAAGAAGGTACATTTTTGAGCACTAAATTAAACCATTAACATCTATAAAAACCGACCCTGACCAAAGAAAGATGAGATGGCCAAATTAAGGAAATAAAATAGGAAGTTACCTTGGACAACCGAGTCACAAAAAACTTGCAAACTGCCTAATAAATACAAAAATAAGTCCGGTGATTACGCACATCTCTCATTAGTGGCAAGTCTATGACGTCACCTCATCATCGCCTGATGCGCGTGAGTTGATGGACGTTATGACTAGCTATTAGAACTAGACGTGCTTGATGGCTCTGTACAGTGCAATCTGTATTTAATTGCTTTTAAATAAATGAGGATGCCTGTAAACTGCAAGAGGTAATTCAGTAGGTGTAGGTCTAGGACAACTCCTAGAAAATCATCAATGGCGGCACCTTGCTACATCCAATGACCACGTAGGAAGGTCAAGTTGAACCCTATAGCAATAAATTTTCAAGGGCTAGATTGTTACTCGGTGCTGACAATTTTTTGTTTAGGACAAACCCTTTTATAAAAGCTACCATTGCACTTTGGTGGCTAAATCAGCACCCTAACACACTTTCAATTAGAATCTGAATAATTTTAAAGGAAAAAGAGAGAGAAGACAGAAAGAAAAAGAAAAAGATTAAAGGAGGGAGGAAGGGTTTCTTTTTGGGATTTTTTTTAAATTTATTGCTTCATATGCTCAAAAAATTTTTCTGCTCGCAATGAATGTTTGCTACTGTTAGTGCGTTATAAGTAGATAGTGCCATCCACGAAGACGCGCTCCACTCATCTTACTAATCCACGAAGACGAGCCCCACTCATCTTACTAACCGCCAATGGTTATCGCTAGTTAAATCCGCTCGCGCTAGCGTTTTATTTTTTGATACACACTAATTACCTACTAATAAGTAATTACTGTGTACCGACAAAACTAAAACACTAGCGGAATGTTGCACACTTGTACTGTCAGCGATTTGGAAGAAGAGTGGGGCGCGTCTTCGTGGATGGCGCTATCCATAGATATAAGTTTACATTTCTATCGCGCTATCTGTACACAATTACCCCGGTGGTGTCGCCTGCGACTCCAAAGAATTAATGAATACAGGTTTACACTCATTTTCTTTCATTTTGAAGATATGACTATTCGGGACATATTTAAGTGGTTTCTTCGATCACAGTTCAACTAGCCATTTTGGTCAAAGGTTGATCTAAGGCTCTGCTAAACGGAGAATGACGCCACCTCATCATCAGCTGCTAACAGCGTAGTCCGACGTGTGTTACGTTCGCTATTAGGTGCGGGCCACTATACGTGCTCGATGCTACAGTACACTCGATGAGTCATGTGCATATTCAACTAAAATTTATTGAATCTGTATAAATTCCTATTAGCTTATAACGGCATGACATCCAATGTTATAGAGAAAAACCATAACTACCCTGCGCATTGGATTCGAAATCTACAAGCAGAATAACCCAAAATATTTGGTTTATCTTTTTGGAACTGAGACTAGATGCAGAGATAACCTTGCGAGTCCATGGCGAAAAGATCTAAATTGGGACATTCATGAATCCGTCAAGCAAGCCACTATTCTCTTGGACGCCTTATGCTTGAAAGATTTACATACGTCATTAACTTTAAAGCTTCAGAAACATACGCAATTTGAATAGCGTAAAGCCTATGTTCACGACGATACGCCAAGGGGTCAGGGCGCGGGCATAATTATCGATGACACGGCTCGGGGCTCGTTGCATCTCGTCCTTCAAACATGGCTATCACTAGTACTGACTGTATTTATTTTACGAGTACTCCGAGAATCGATTACACACGCGTTAGGATACATATTTGCAAAGGTACTGTAAAAGGTGATGGCGAATACTTACATAAAATAAGTTCGCAAAAGGGACCAACCAAAAGGATAAGCCACTCCATCTCTAGTCTTCTACATGTCGCTGGCATAAGAGTTAGTTAAATTTTGTTGGCCCAATACTCGTAAATTCCACGGCGTTATCGGTGGCAGCGTAGAGGTCACTTTGGCTGCATGTTTTTGGGAACAGAGGGCAGGATAGGAGGATATCTAGTAGACCCGAAACAATAGTTACCGGAATATCGAGTCGAAATCACGGCACTACGTCACAATCAACGAAATCGGCAGGGTCGGTCAACGGTTACAAGTCTAAGTTTAATTTGTTACATTTTATGCGTTGCAAATCCTGTCCTATTTCTAAAAATAGATGCGACGGTTACGTGAAAGTAGTCTCAAAATTAAATAAAACGGACACTTTTTACAGCTCACTTGTCTGGTTCGTAAGGGTGTTGAATCCCAGCAACATAGATACAAAGCTTTGTACAGACGCCAGCACATCAACCTACCCAAAACTGTCAGATTTTCCCAATCAACTTTGAACCTTATGTTATAGTGATAAAGTTGAAAATCTATTAAAGAAATTTGACAGATTGTAGTAGGTTGATGTGCTGGCGTCTGTACAATACATTCCACACGGTCTGCATACAGCCTTATTGGGGGTCATTAGTTAAATGATAAGGGCAAGTAATCTCAACCCATGGAAATATGGATGATTCACAGACATTTATATTTAATACTAATAGCATAAACTTGTATGAATGATTATACAAATTACAAATACATTGTGCAACATCAAACTAGGACAGTAATTGGCGTAGACACAACAAAATGAAGATATCTATAATTTTTATACAAATAATTGGAATCGATTATTTCGAGGTCTGAGAATTGAATATTTTTGTAGATATCTATTGTTAAACTGTTCTCTCGTCACGCGAAAGTAATTAATAAACAGATTTAAACTCACTGTTTTCAAAAGAATGTTCGAATAGTTTTTTTCGATTTCGAAAGACTCCCAATGTCAGTGACACACCTACTCAGTAGCATATAAGTAAGAATCAGTTTTTATTCAGCACTACCTAAAGCAGCAACTCCAATTGCGTAACACACTTTATTTCACCATCCCAAGGATTTTGAAGGAATTCCATTGCTTCATATTATGTTTGAAAAATTCGTCTGATCGACAGCGTAAATAACGCTATGAATGTTGTTGAATTGTCAATATGAAAGTCATTGCAATTCCAAACCCTGCCACCGCGAATTATTCACAATAATATCTATTATATCCAAGGGAAGATTCGATGCTTTGCTTCGATGTAATATTTGGATCTCTATTTGCCTTATCGTGCACTACGCTATATCAACCTGTTGTACCAACAGAAAATAATATCTCACAGCACAAACATTGACTATCGCAACCGAAGTAACTGTGATTTAGATGCAGTCGCGTTTAAATTTAGCGACACCGACAATGCCCACCGAAAAACGCCTTTCGTAATCAGGAGTATGCACACGGCAGACAACACGAAAGTGTCGAAAATTGCGAAAATTAAAAGGACTCTAAAAACAACATCTTAAACGACCATGAAAGACACAATTGGTGTGTCTTTTCGTAATTTGTTATGAATATTAACCAAAGTGTGTGTAGGTGTAAGTCCAGAGTTTAGCAACGGTCATGATGAAATAAGTGTGCAGATGGCAAATCTATCCCAAACCACTCATGACATTTATCAGCATAATCATCATTTTCAGCTTGTATAAAACTTATATGTAGTAGTGGGCTGATGATGACCATGAGGACCATAAAACAAATGCTGGGTACAAGTCTATTTTTATGTCAAACACCCACAGCTTTGTTAGTTAAAGCTCGTCAGGCCTGTAAGCTAATCCTTCCATACTTCGCGTAGAATCTCCTTGCCCAATACCTTGATACGACCAAAAATCGCTAACGCATCTTCGAGGACGCTCGTCTACCCAGCACAGGTACCGGTGAAATGACAAGGCGCTTGCGGTGGCGCCACGCGGCTCGCTAATCACAGAGTGGTGCTGTGCCAGAGATGTCCCCTCTCATTAGGAAGATTACTAAACTTGCTGGCTGGCTGCACCCTTGCTTTGTTTAGAACCGCTGTATGCAGTGTGACGTCAGTATTTTATAAAGATTGTATTTAGGAGTGCGACGGTTCGGCGTCGCAGGAAGTGAACAATGACAGATCAAACACGAGAAAATATAAAAGATGTAGATACAGGATTGCGCATGCCAAATGAAAGCATAACAAGTCCACTAGATAACTTTAGATTAGTTAGAAGTGCTTCGATCGACCTTAACACTGACTGTCCCCCGAAATTACTTAAGTTTCAAAATTAAGGTCAATTCCTATGGTTCAGGCACATACAATTTAATCAAAGCGTATAAATAAATAAATTCAAGCTTGAAAGTAGAAGTAGACTTAGATAACCGTATAGTCCCTGGTCCAAGAAAATTCGATAACTCGTAAAACCGGCAATATTTTGACAATACCATAAAGGCTGTGCTGTGTCTTGCTGTGTTCATTTTATGATAAGGCAGACCTAGGGAATGAATCTAAAGAAATATGCTCTTCAGATGCAGACGACCTTTAAAACAATGAAGAGGTTGCAAAAACACAATTGATGGGTCAAAAGCCTAAAAAAAAATACATTTATTCAAATATTTGCTAAAAGACTAGGACTCAATCGTTGTAATGACCACGTAAGTGTATAAACTCATAATTGGAAACCTTGACAGAGTTGTGGCGAAGATTACACTAATCTAACCCCGGCCCAGCAGCGGCTCTAACCACAACTGAACTTCGTCTCCTGACCTTGGCCTCTTCTTAAACTTGTGTTTTTAGTTTTACTTCAAAACATAACACTACCAATAAATTTTATCAATCTGCCTAACCTTTTCCCAAATACATATGTTGGGGTCGGTCTCCAGTCTAACCGGATGCAGCTGAATACCAGTATTTTACATGGAGCGACTACTTATCTGACCTGCACAACCCAGTTACTGGTTATCACGATATCCCTTGGTAAGACTGGGTGTCAGACTTTTGGGCTTCTTACTGCCCGTAAACGATAAATAAATACAATAAGAAATAGATAAAACATGAAGCTGCTTGTAGCATCGGTATCTAATAAATTCTACGATACTTCATTTGATCCGGTGCTTACACATGGTGACATTTGCATTAAACTTATTGAAAGTGTTAAGGAATTACTCAATGCAATAATAATAAACTTGCACTTCGCTGCCATATTAACAGAGATATCAAGACATTAACCGTTGAAAAACAACATAATGTCGAAGGCATCGCTCGTTGTGCGCATAAGCTGCGCGCACGCACCGCAATTACGTAACATAAATCCAGAGTCGAACGCGCCGTGATCGATGGACCGCTGTGTTCCCAAACACAACAAAACCATGTCCACTTGTTACATTTTGATTTATTATATCAACTTTATTTAGATCGTATTGTTAATTTTAGTCAACCGTATCCTACCTACGTTTTATTACTCGACAGTTAACCCAACGGTTATGCTTTACTTTGAATATATTAAAATACAATAACACATTTTTGGTTTTACCTCCATCAGCGAACATAAAATAGATAAGCTTCTATAACAAGAAATAAACGACGATGTACTCTTTCTAATATAAGCGATTAAACGCACATAAAGCCCAGATTAAAACATAAAACCTTCATGCTGTCAACACAGAATTTAACCTCTCCACTGGATGACATAAACGAAAAAGGAAATAAAAAGGCTTTGAAAAAAAGAATAACGAGCAAAGAGGCGCATTAAGAATTGAGATAAGAGAGATGGACGGGCACTCAACGGCGCGCGGCCGACTTTATTATTTATTGACACTTAAAATAATTACTGGCCGGTTGGCCCGTGCCGAATGTGGCTCTCGTGTCGAAGACCTTACGCCGATGTGTTTGAACTATAATAGATACGCTATTTGCGAAGTTATCGATGTGAAAAAGGACAACTAAAGCTAAATAAGTGCTCCACTTTAGATATTTATGTTTACATGACAGCTTAAAAAAAAAAAGTTATTTATTTTATTGATCTATTGATGTACACCTACGTACAACTTAGACGATAACACTTGGAAGGAAAAGAGCAAGTGCAGCCCAATTTTGTTACCATAATCTTACAAAGCATAAGACTTCTTCGATATATTGATCTAACATACTTAGCTCTGACATTTTTGCTATGGTACTCGTACTACGGAAATACTAAACTGTAACAAGATACTTAAAATAACTAGTGAAAGAAATAAACGTAGCAGTTCTCACTTTCCTCCTGACGCTCTTTACTACAAACCTTACACACAAAACAAAAACAAATCAACAGCAACAAAATACCCAGAAATACGATATGCAAATAAACCCAACCGTAAAAGAAACATCGATAAAACGTCACCGAGCTGCCAAAACGGTTACAATATAAGTACAAGAAGTGTTATCGGCAGGGCATGTTACTTGTCACCACAGTGACAAACGGACGGACCGTGGATTTAGACGTTCATCCTGGTCGGTGAAATGAGAAATAAAACGCTGCTGTAGGATTATTGGAGCGATAAGTTGGGATTGGGACAAAAGAGATTGTTTTTGGAGAGGATAATATGGATAGTGAGAGAGTGAGAGGTGATGATGATTGTGAAGGTCGATGACATGGAAGAAATCATAGAAAAGACATGGGTGTGTTTGTAGACCAGAGAGAATCACCACAAAGTAGACGCGAGCGATCCAGCATAGGTGCTAGTTGATGAAGTGAAGATAAGAGTAGGAGGTTCTGAAAGAATTGAGATGTTAGCCAAATGATAAAACATTATATTTGGCTAATCTTCGAGACCATGATTAATTAGCAACGAAGGGTTTAAATCCGAACCACTGAAGTATCTTAGCGAACATGCTTTAGATATCAAGGTTCGATTTCCAATTTAACCATACGCAAATGAAGAGTTAATACAACTGCTATAAATACCAAATATATTAATAAATAATGTGCAACACATAAAAATGTAAAAACTCATATAAATTAACTTCTATATTATGAAGTGCGTGTGGAATTTGATAGTCAAGTAACAAATACGGCTTGTCCCATGTCGTAGATATGGTAAAAAGCGTCGGTAGTCTGCTGATAGTACACACGCGACCACCACCTGCGCGCTGACGTGTTCAATATCGAACATTTGTCCATACACTTTGTTACAATTAGTACACGACTAACCATGAGATGGACTCTGTTTCGGAGTCGATTTTTTTGGTGACATTTCATAAAGCAGCTGCATTTTAATTGAATATGTATCTTTATATGTCTGTCAGAGGACTGGTGACACTTGAAGTAATGTGTCCCCAAAGGTAGACAGTGGTCATGTAAATTAAGTTTTAGCAGCTGACAGCTGCGTTAGTTGTATACGGAAGGCGAAGCAGGGTGATATAGCGCGGCTTAGATCAAGCCAGTGTTCAGAAAAGATCTTGTATATATATAAACTTAGCTGATTAAAAAAGAATTGATAATATCATTACGTAATATCGAAATCCTTCGGGGACAGGGCGATACGCCTCAAGTAG
Source organism: Amphipoea lucens (assembly GCA_947508005.1). Lineage (NCBI taxonomy): Eukaryota > Metazoa > Arthropoda > Insecta > Lepidoptera > Noctuidae > Amphipoea > Amphipoea lucens. Next base: position 12,078,088 of record OX382378.1, on the reverse strand, counting down.
AGTGGGGCAGGACATCAAGTTAGACGAGAAGATTGCCGATGGAGTAAAGCTGTGACCGAATGGTGGCCAAGGTTAGGCCAAAGAAACTAGGGCCGTCCAAAAGCGCGTTAGGTTGATGATATCGTCATAGTCGCGGGAAATACCTGGATGAGGGACGTACAGAACCGGAAAGTATGGCAGAATAAAGGAGAAGCCTATAACCAGCAGTAGGTGTGTGGTGGGTGGCTGAAATGATGTCATTACATTAAATGAAAAGCTCAATACTCCATCAGGAATAACATAAACCTACAAACCGCAACTCAAACCGCATCATCACTCAATATTCCCACAGCGAGAGGCGTGTTTTATTCGATAAAGGGACGATACAATCGGCGCGTCAAGAGTATCGATACATTTGATACTCGATTACGCAACGATTAAATCGAGCGGTATCGTAAATCAATCGAGCTATTACGCCGCCATCTGTCAGTAATGAGAGCGTATGAATCACGCCTGATACCGCCCGCGCTATCATACGCTGAGATTTATATTTGTATGGGTTTTGTGGGATCTTGAATATGTATGAGCTATTGATATAGTTCATGGTCAGTATTTAATTTCATACTGTCGATAGACCTGCCAATCTATGATCTCAACTTGGAAAACTAAACACAGAAGTGAAAGAAAATAGCTCTTCTAAGATGCTTCTACCATCAGGCATTTTTAAATTCATATTAAATATTCTTTTCAGTTCTAATATTATATTCATTTGCTCCGTGTTTTGTTGGTATTAGGTCCTCGTCGGGCAGATCAGTCTTTATAATATCATCCAAAGTCAATGGATCTCTCTCAATACCTCATAGTGCGGAAAACACATGAACGCGTTTATGGGTGGAATATTTTAGGGTTCTCAACTATATGCCGCATTTAAAGCGCTACCTGCTACTGTGTCGATTTTCTTCGCAAATATTTCATTAAATATATCCAAAATAATCCTGCGGTCCGTCTACAGTAATTTCACGCTTCCATTGCATCTGATTATCGTCACCGTGTCCGTACGGCATCGGCTCCCGACTGACATTCCTCGCACGCCACCGACCGGCCGGCTCGACGCCGTCACATATTTTATCACACCACTCAGCCACCTAAATCACTCATTTGCCCATAATGACTCACAGCCACGTTAAAATTACGCGACATTTTAATACCCACATTAATAATCACAAACAAAACGACATCTCGGTCAATTTTGAATCTTTAATGACGGTGCCCGGGACACGCAAGGATACGCTATTAATATTATACTTAGATTTTAAACGTTCAGCGATCCATCTCGCAAAGATCGTGGCTGCAACGTCCTTTAATTTCGATAAGTACAGCTTTGATTGATTCCATGTTTCGTAACGCGGTGAGCAGACAAAACATTGGCCAATATTTCCGTTCGGATAACAAATAAGCTGTCACTTTGTACATGAGAACTTGAAAGCTAATTAGTATGAATGTAGAGTAAACTGAGCCTTGATCTGAAAATCTGAACGTGGCAGATAAGTAATCTATTGCATAATAAAGGTTCGGCTTGGTAAGTTTCGTACATTTAGCTGCAATTTTAACACTAAACCAAGTGCAATGGCACGCGTACTGTTGGACCCCCCGTGGAGCTAATGCGATTATGCGAACCGAACGATCGATTATCGGTTGAATCGATTGGTAATAAGCGAGCGCTTTCACCGAGTATGAATGTCAAATCATGAGCATAAAATCTGGATCGGAACGTAATCCGACCGAATGTTTGTATCGATTTTAAATCCTTTTAGTGACGGTCATTTGTTTTAAAAGCCCAGATTATGTTACAAGTATGATTAAAGGTTATAAATATTACAAGAATGCCCTTTTCATTGTGACAGATCTGCATTTAAAACTTAAAGTGATTGGCGGTTTTTCATTTATCTTCGGGTTAATGTAGGCTTTTTATTACTTGTGTAAGATGCTAAGGGCTGATTTTTCAATTGCCAGATGACTTCTATCTGAAAAATAAATAAGGCGGTTCGTTATGTTTTCTATACACAACCAGTCAAACCTTCATATTTATTCTTCAGATAAAAGTTATCTGACGATTAAAAAATCAGTCCTTAGTCATTTTGGAAATCAGTCCTTAGTCAGAGGATCTTAAAAGCAGTAATATTTATAAGCACCCAATTTGCTAATCACCATAAATCAAAGGTCAATCAAAGAAAGCCTATCGTTACTGGAAGCCCAAACACATTTCCAGCACTTGGTGTCAGCTTCTAGTCCAACCAAAATCGGCTTAACTCAGAAAGAAACAGGGTTTGCCGTAGGTAGGTATATATTGTGTGTGTATGTAGGTATAGTAGGTACCTATTTTTAAAACTGTTGACGTAAAAGAAAAACATTTTAAATTTTTACTTTGAAAGTTTATTTTATTTTAAAGTTCGAGAACATAAATAAATTCCTTTAATAAAAATATCATGTACCATATATCATATATACTGTATGTATGATTGTACCATTTACTTTCTTTTGTTTTTAGGACCATTTGTCGCAGGACGAGTTGCTAAGGATGCGTTTCCACCAGAGATGAGCGAGGATGCGTAGCGAGGAATGTGTGTAAAACTAACCAATAACAACGTTAACTTAGTTCAAGCTATGAAAATGAAGCGATGTTATTGGTTTGATTCACATACATCCCACGCTACGCATCCTCGAACATCTCTGGTGGAAACGTTAATATGACATTTTTGCTATAGTGTCGTTTTGATTATTGCTCGCTTTGCTAATAGGACTTTTTGATACGGAGGGATACACCCATACTCCACAAGTGATGTTCAAGTCCCGTACAATAGAGAGCTCACAGAATTTAGAGCTTGAACCATATACTATACGTGTTATTTCTTATTCTTTGCCCGAAACCGCAAGAACCACAACAATCATTACAAAGCTTACGTTAACAACAATTATTTTAATGGATACAATTTCAACATGTTAGGAGAACCGTATGCAGTTTACGCAGACAGGTAGATAAACGATGTCTAATGCAGGACCCAGGCACGCAATATTACAAGCAACCAACTTGATTAATAAGTCATTCAAGTGTCAAAAGTGCAGGTTAATGATTACGTACAAATATCACGTTTATGGAAGTTTTGAATTAATCGGTAAGTTGGAGGAGGAGTAGTATGAGCTAAATATTAATCATTCGCATTACAGCTAGCAATTTTCTAGTTTAAAAGAATAAAGCAGTCATGCAGTTTTCTATTTATTATATTATCAGCCTTAACCGTTCTGAACATAACTACCTACAGTTAATAACTTGTAAAAAACTATTCAAGTAATGTACAGTCACCAAAAGAGATAAGTAAGTGGTTACTTACTTATCTTCAACTATATCCGACGACCGTCGTCGGATATAGTTGAAGTTTAGTAAGAAACCGATATATGTTATTAAATGAACTTGATTTATGAACTGTATGTTTTCTATTTATTAAATTTAATTTAATTTGAAAACATCCATCGGCTTCTTGCTAAACTTCAACTACACTGGTGGACAAAAAAATTAGGCCACTCATATTTTTACGATTTGTTAACTAATTACGGTCTGTTTAAAAATTCAAATAAATAATACGTTTCTGAACGTTCATTTGCAATCTTAGTAGAGGGTATATTGATAAAATTATCAGGTAAAAATGTGTCAAATGTCATTTAATCAGATTTTTAGGTACCCACACTTTTATTCTTTTATGTTTAATGTCCTGTCGCTAGGACGCTATTTAAAACTATCGTTAAATTCGTATTACTGATTTAAGTTCTGTGTGTCCCACTTCCTTTTCACCGATAAATATGGATCTACGCGAAGCAGAAGTGGTTCGAATCGTAACGTTGTTACAAACTGGAATGAGCCAGCGAAATGTCGCTCGACAATGTGAAGTTAGTCGATCAACGGTTCAATATGTCTACAAAAGGTATCTGGAAACCGGTGGCTACATCAGAAGACCTGGATCAGGTCGAATAAGAAAGACGTCTGAACGGGATGATCGATTTGTAGTGTCAGCAAGCCTCAGAAATCGTCATCGTTCTGGAGTAGAATTGCAACACCTGCTCAGAGATGTCCGAGGTGTCGCTGTAAGCGATAGGACAATAAGAAGGCGCCTTAAAGAACGTGGTTTAAAACCATACAGACCCGCAACAGGTCCTAAACTTACCACAGCTCATAAGGTAGCAAGGTTACATTTTGCTCGTGAACACCGTGACTGGACTTTGGCACAATGGGGGCAAGTACTCTTTTCTGATGAGTCCCGTATGTGCCTTTATGGTGCTGATGGTCGCAAAAGAGTATATCGTAGACCGGGAGAACGATATGCACAATGTGCCATATCTGAAAGGGTAAGCTTTGGAGGTGGTTCAGTTTTGTTCTGGGGAGGTATAAGCTTAGAAGCCCGTACAGAGCTCGTTATCGTAGATAGAGGAACTGTGACTGCTGATTCGTACATCACTGACATTCTTGAAGAGTATGTAGTGCCATACTCAGGATTTATCGGTCAAGAATTTAAATTAATGCACGATAATGCCCGCCCCCACACTGCGATGTGCGTTAGAGATTACTTGCGAGAAGTGGGGATCCAGGTTCTGGACTGGCCAGCACGAAGTCCAGACCTTAATCCTATAGAACATTTATGGGACGAGCTAAAACGGCGAGTAAGACAGCGAGAACCAGCTCCGGAGAACATGCAACAGCTGAAAGCCGCTTTATTGGAGGAATGGCAAAACATACCCCAATCTACCATTAAAACGTTGATAAAATCCATGAACAAAAGGATGGTATGTGTTATCAAAGCCAGAGGAGGCAATACTTCTTACTAAAGAAAAATTAACATCAGCGAAACCATTTTAATTTTTTTTAATCAGTGTGAAGTCGTTTTAAATTTTTCTTCATTTTTCACTTTTCTTGTATATTGCTTAAAAAATAAAGTTTCTTAATTAAGAAATGCATTGTTTCATTTAAGTATTAACACACTTTCAATAAAAATAATATTAAAAACGTTTTTAATTTAAAATACAGTGACGACAACCAGTTTGGTAGGTGGCCTAATTTTATTGTCCACCAGTGTATATCCGACGACTCTGGTTACTTATCTCCTTTGGTGACCGTACAGTACATGTACTGTAATTTAAAGGTCAAACATCGAGAATTTCGTGTTTTTGCCGTCAACGTGAAACACCCGTCTACCCCTTCCCTATAAAGGGTCGTTTTTTAAATGTAATATTTTTATTTACCTAATAAGTATTTGTGCCAAGTTTCTGAAACCAAGGAATGAGATTTTTCACAAATACTGTATTCCTTTTTTTCACCACAGCAAGGGTTGATTTTTTGGACAATAATTCTATACGTTTACATACTCGTAGTTTGACCCTAACATTATTTATGCGAATTTTCTATTTACTCAAAGCAAACAGTAAAATCCTCCCCTAAAAACTTGATAAGTACCCGTTTTCACCAAGCTAGGGGTTGATTTTCGAAAAATCCAAGAGCAACGTAAATCTTATTTTTGTCAAGATCATCAATACCAACTTTCAAAATTTTTTCATAATACTAATTAAATTATATTATTTAATTAATGAATTACTCAAAGGAAGAAACAGAAATATAATATATAAATTACAAAATAATTAATCGGACTGCGCGTTAAGATTCTTCCATTCGAACATTAATAGTAATCAAAAATCGTTATCTTGAAGGATTCAAGTTGTGTGAGCCCAGTACTGAATTTGACTTGGTGAAGCGAATCAGTAGCTCCAACCAGCTATATTTGAATTCTCAGGCCAATTACGGCCATTCAAAAATTGCCAACGCGGACGGTATTTCACGTCCACACGGCGGGGTATTGGTAAAGTTTTCAACTAGCAATAATCGCACCTCGGATTAACCTCATTGGTTACGATATTGCCTCTGCGCAAAGTTAACTTTAAGAATTCTCGGCTCGAGCCCAACCAAATCGCGGTAACGAAACCATAGCGAGATCTAACTCGATCCCAACGCCATCTATCGAGGTAGGAGGTAAACTTATGCGTCCACGAAGAAATTTTTTTTTTGGATTTAAACAATAAAAACGTGTTTATATGGTAGTTTTTAGTGCACAATATTTTTCTGCAGTATTAAATATTTTTTATGACGTCATTTAATGCAATTTTTTTTACGAAAAAAGAGCGAATGAAGAAGTTCGTAGGGAGAAGTTTGGTAATGGTATAACAAAGTGGCATTTTAGAGAAAAATAAATATAGATTACCAAAAAAGAATAAAACGCTATTACTTATTATAAAAGACAGGGATTTTTACTTTTTTAATTGTCGGCAGTGACAAAGGCCTTATTCTGTAGCGCATCGAATGCATTTCGGCTGCGAAAATAGTTACACGTAGGCTTTTCTCAGACAATGTTGTGAATGGGACAGTGTTGGTCACGATTTGAATTGTGATGATTTTTTGTCGGCTCGTGACGCTTACCTTCCGTGTCGGAGGTCGGATGGATGGGTGGTGTCCATTGATGTCCGACATAAGGGAACTCGACTTAGGGGCGATTTTTGAGTATTGTCGTGCATTGTATACACTTGTGAGGATGAATTACACATTTTATGCATTTCTTGAACATTTTAAATTATTTTTTTGACTTTCGTTTTTTGATTGCGATGAAAATTATGACTTTTCCCGGGTATTGAAATTTAGTTCCAATAAATTCCGCCAGATGGCGCTTTTGTGTTGTAAACATAGCCCTAATGGTTTTTGGGCCTGTGTTTATTTTCAGTATGTTTGTTGTCACGTTTTTGTGATTATTACGTTCTAAACTTATCCTCATAGATATATTATCTAATCAGAAATCCGGTACAATCCGTCGACACCAATGGAAACAGGCAGGTCGTCGGTCGACAGCAGCGGCGTGACCTGACGCGGTCCAGCGGTCACGTCCCCTCCTCCCCCCCTCCAACTCTTCAATGAATCTCAACAGTATCGTCCCCCTTTCTTAGAAACCCCACAAAAAGCCCTAAGATCCCCTGAACACCATGACATTGATTGATTTGAACCAATCCTTTTGTTTTGATAACCGTGCAATCACGATATTCATTTCTCTATTCTATTTTAAGAACTTTTGTGTTAGTTTTATTGATCGTCTATTGTTTGTTATTTATGTGCGAATATCGAGCAATTGTGTCTTTTTGGAAAGTTTATTTTGGTAACTTCCTAGAACGGTTGCCTGAAGATTTTTTATGCAATTTGTTGACAACAAAGCGTGGCGGTTACGACTTTATTAACCTGAGAAGTTTATTGTAGTCTGTGGATGCTTATATTATTTAAAAGGGGGTCGAATCCAGACTATTGTTGAATGTTTTTGTTATCAATCCAGTTTTTAATTTTAAAGAAATCTTTTGCACTGTAGGTATTATCTTCTTTTCGATTGGAACTTTGGCAGCTAAAAGATTTGTGGTAACTCGTTTCAGTTAATTATCTAAAGCACTCTCAACCTTATTTTACCCACCATGCATTTTAAGAATATATTTTTTTCATACCACCTGTCGCAAATCTGAAACAGCTATTGCCTTGCCACGATTATATTTAAACGTCTAATATTAAATAGTGGTAAGATAGGATATGTAATTTTCTCTGGGTTTTCTATTGCCTTCCTGAAACGCCCACACGCGACGTTAAGAACCTATGATCTAAAGCATTATCTTTACGAATATAGAGGAAGAAGAAAACGCCAACCAAACATTCTCAGGAAAGTAATAAACCTCGCTAGTCATTCAATCAATTCCTTCAAAAAACAAAAGAGAAATCACTAAAACAAAAGACAAACTCAACACAGAGTACTACAAGTCGTAACAAATCTCACCATAACCCACGACCATTGTAATCTTAATATCGATATCGATACCAATCTTCATCCTTCAACAGAATCTGTGTCTCCTACCACTAATCATTAATCTGAAACAGTACTTACGGGTCAAGACAATGGTTTCCAAATGGAGATCATTTAATTTTACTGCTTGTGCAACCATCTTTTGTTTCATTGAGTCATTTTAACCTCTCTGCTCGACAAAATTTTGACATATGACACACCAGCTGACTCGACGGGGTGTTGCGAATTACGTCATGATAATCAGAAATTTACTTTAACTTTCAGCATTCGAATTTATTAAGAAAACTGTGTTAACGCGCCTATTTTGTAAAATAAGTTTGTGGCAAATATCTTTAACTATATGCTGAGGTCGGTAAAACCGCGTCATTCTACTGTGAAAGTTGTATAAAATAGATATTACTACACCTATCCAAAAGGTAGACACCTCAAAATCGCTGAAAATATGTACATAAACCATCTAATCTCTTGATGAAAATATGCAAAAGGGAAAAATAAAGATATTGTCATTCTCTCTGCATTCTTACTTTTACCATTTTTCATACATAAACTACATAAAAAACATGATCAAATCTTGATAAAAATTACTAAAAATTGTGTTGCGACGTGACACCTCTTAGTGCTGACCATCCACCCAATTTTCTTATTCCGATTCAAAAATGTCATAAAGCCTAATCGATAATCGGTATTTAAAAAAAAAAAAAAAAAATTGTAGAGACTGAATAAAAACTCTTTGGTATATTTTATCATTAATTAATAGTTTTTGAAATATAATCATTTTAATAAGTACAAACACGTACAGTGTGGATAGGGGTGTAACTTTTTATGGTTTCCTACGTCCGAATGAAAAAACGGAACCCTTGTAGGATCACTCGTGTGTCTGTCTATAGGTTTGTTACAATCGATTTGTTTCGAATCTACTAGACCGATTAAGTTGAAATTTGGTACACATATAAATTTCTGTGACTCAAATACGGACGTGTAACATGAATAAATTAATTATGAATATGGGGTCACTTTTTGGGGTCACATTAGATAAAAAAAATACCATTATTATAGTTTCAAACTCAAATGCGTCCCGCCTGCTTCCAAATTTTATTTAATTTAAAATGGGCTTGTTTTTAGCTTTTCAGTTAGTTTTAGTACAAGGATGCAGTCGGGTTTTTTTAATTTTTCTAATTACTTTTTTTTATTTCCAGCTTTTTAGTTTACAAATGTGAAAGATGTGTTTCGCAGACGATTTAGTTCTTGATACGTGTTTTTTACGATTTGTCACTTTGAATTACTTTTAACCATATAAGTTGTATATATTTTTGTAATCACCTTTTAAAACCCTTTATTTTGAGACCCCACTCGATAGGTATTGAGAAAAAAAAAATATTGAAGGCATAATATGGCGCCAAAAATCCGCCATTTTGTTTTTTTTTATTTTGATATGCCCAGTGTCACTCTCACAGTAAATACATAACCCTCCTTCTAGCGCAGTCGGGTAAATAGTAGATTGTTATACAAGGGTCGAAAGGAATCTATTCCCATACGAGGTATTTAGACTATAGTCCGAGTAGGAATTGATGACTTTCACCCGTGTTAAACACTCTACTTTTCATTTCGAATATAAGGAAAGTAAAAAATAGTGGTCTTTCTAAAATATTTATTGATAATAATAACATGAATAATAGGTACCTATTTAAAATTAATTGAAATATTAGAACAATTTGTGTGCTATTTTAAATATGGAACACACCGCGTCACTGCCGCGGGCCGTCCCGCTTGATAGGTATTTTTTTCACACTGGCTGTTTATACACTCACAAGACCGCAACATTTTTCTTAAACTGCTTTCAGTTTAGTCCAAATAAGGCTTTCTGTGAAATATTTCAAGTAGGTATCAACATAGTGATTAATCAAATCAAATATATGTGCTCAGACAACAGTTAAGTTTGGCAATTCTTCGGGCTATGTCGGTTACCTTGGTTCTCCTGCGGATCTCTTCATTTCTGATTCGATCCCGCAGGGAAACTCCAAGCATAGCCCTCTCCATTGCCCTTTGGGTGACTTTCAGCCTTCTAATAAGGCCCATTGTGAGCGACCACGTTTCAGTGCCATATGTCATCACTGGCAACACGCACTGGTCAAAGACTTTCGTCTTGAGACACTGCGGTATGTGGGACGAGAAGATATTGCGTAGCTTCCCGAACGCTGCCCAGCCGAGTCGGATTCGACGATTGACCTCTTTCTCGAAGTTGGACCTACCTAACTGGACAGTTTGTCCTAGGTAAATATACTCGTCCACGACTTCGAGTGTAGCGTCTCCGATCTTCATGAGAGTGGGTGTTACATGGGCATTTGACATGACCTTCGTTTTGTCCATGTTCATTTTCAGACCCACTCTTTCAGAGGCTCTACTGAGGTCATCGAGCATTGTACTGAGGTCCTCCATAGTCTCAGCCATGACTACTATATCGTCGGCAAACCGAAGGTGAGTTATGTACTCGCCATTGATGTTAATGCCAGCTCCTTTCCAGTCCAGAACCTTAAAGACATCCTCCAGAGCAGCGGTGAACAGTTTCGGAGAGATAACGTCTCCCTGTCTCACACCTCGCTGCAGAAGGATAGGTTTCGAGGTCTGGTCCTGGAGTCGAACTGACATAGTGGCGTTTTCGTACAGACACTTCAGCACCTCGATGTACCGATAGTCGATCTGGCACCGTTGAAGAGACTGCAGTACAGCCCATGTCTCGATCGAATCAAAGGCTTTCTCGTAGTCCACAAACGCTAAGCAGAGAGGCAGGTTATACTCTTCGGTCTTCTGTATAACCTGTCGCAGCGTATGTATGTGGTCTACGGTGCTAAAGCCTTTACGGAATCCGGCTTGTTCGGGAGGCTGGAAGTCGTCAAACCTGCGCGCGAGACGGTTCGTGATGACTCTCGAAAACAGCTTGTAGACATGGCTCAGAAGTGAGATGGGCCTATAATTCTTAAGAAGGGCATTGTCACCCTTCTTAAAGAAAAGTATCACCACACCTCTGTTCCATGCCTGTGGTGTTTTACCCTCGAGTATGACGGAATCAAACAGCCTCTGAAGGGCCTTAAGAACGGGTTTTCCGCCGGCCTTCAGGAGCTCGGCCGTAATTCCGTCATCACCCGGTGCCTTGTTGTTTTTAAGCTGCTTCAGAGCCATCCTAATCTCGTACAGGCTGACAGGCAGGTGCAGGTGGTGTGGTGGGCAGGGCACATTGCTCGCAGAACAGATGGCCGATGGGGCCGAAAGGTTCTGGAGTGGCGACCGCGTACCGGAAGGCGTAGCGTTGGAAGGCCTCCCACAAGGTGGACCGACGACCTTGTGAAGGCCGCAGGAACTCGTTGGATGCGAGAAGCACAAAACCGGTCGAAGTGGAGGTGCTTGGGGGAGGCCTATGTCCAGCAGTGGACGTCTTTCGGCTGAAATGATGATGATGATGATGAGACAACAGTGATCCACTGGTTAACTACTAGTTAGTTATGTAAAAATTTCGTAGCTGACTACTTAACCAATTTAGTTCTATTTTTAAATTCATTCCCGACCTAGAGAGGGAAGCAATTACTATGAGTCTTTCCCGCCTTAAGGTGGGAAGCAACGTCTTCCACCCGCTATTCGGATCAAACAAATACTACTTTCCGAGTATGAGAAATGAAAAAGCTTTGCTTACTGTAAGTACCGTGTGATATATCAAATGAAAGGGTTTGTCGTGAGGGTCACAAACATATTTTTTAATAACTAAAAAAAAATATTTATTATTCTATTAAATAGAAACAATATATCTGAAACCACAGCCTAAAATAAAAAAAAACTACAAAATATAGTTCTGTGATTATTCTAGATTCCAAGAGATCCTATCAGACGTCTGGTCTTCAAATAATATAGCAAATCTCTCATTCTATACTGCGTACATACTTACATTTGGTCACAGTCAAAATATGTTCGGGACGTTATATTCAATTTAAAGTTGGTATTTTTAAATGTTATGCTTAAAACACTTGTTATAAGAAGTCGGTTAAAAATAAGATTTTTGGCATTTTAAATCTCAATAGTAAGAAATGCTCAAGATGTTATTCCCCATAAGAAAACAGTAGGACTTTTCTTTTCTGGCTGGCACTTTAATTTTTGAGTAGGTACCTTATGAATGATGGGTTTATGAAAAACAAACTTATTTTTGCAGTGAATCAAATTAATGATGATGTACATTGTGCATGCGTGAATATTCAACCCTAACGGAACCTTTCATTGTGCGTGGTCCGACATAAACATGGAACGTTTTTTTTAAATTTCGTTGGGAAACTACCACAAAAACAAACAATTACTATTACTCAAGTAAACTAATAGAAACAAAAACTACCAAGCTCATAAAACTAACAACACATATTAAAATGTAAACTGATTGCGGAATACGCAATTTATACAATTAATTTATCATCATTCCCAAAATTCTGCTCAGCCTACCTAAAAAATGTATACTGGGCATTCTGTAGCAAACTATTAGAAAAGTATCAAAAATAAAGACTTAATTGTAAAATAAATAAAAATAATTTTATACGTCGAGCGCATTCGAAGAAAAATTCAAATATAGAAACAATTCGGCGCGAAATTCAATAAATGACTATGGTCTAAGGTCCTCGAGTGTTATTGACTCAGTTCAATTGAATGTCCAAAAAACTATTAAAATTACATTAGAAAAGCATAAATCATTATTATAAACAATGCTTATTGTATTTAATGCTTAAAATAATTTTATTTTAATTTCTGAGTATCGATTTCCGATATTCAACATATTAATTACCCGAGTCAATCGAAATTAAAAAAAAAAATCGTTTTGCATAATCGCTTTCGTACATCATTACGATAAAAAAAACAATCATGGACGGCGATTTTGAACACAAATTGAGTAGTGGTAATGAATAATACGTGTTATTCGACCTGTGTTTCAATATTACGTTAAGATTTGGGCATTTTCGTGTTGTTAATAACATTTTCAACACACTTGCTCGTAAAATGGCTCTTAATGCACAGCTTTTAGATCCATAATGCAGTGTATTACAAACGCGTGCTTTTTCTTTACGTTACGGTACTTGTGCTTTATTTCCACAGATAACTATTTAATTTACTAGTCGGAGGTCGGAGAAGTGCGTTTTTTTTTTAATCTCTTCAAAGAGACTTCATGCCAAAAAGAATCCGCGAGCCATATTTTTGTTTTTTTTTTTAAATAGTCTGAATTGTCCTTGGTCCCAAGATGAACTAAAATTTATTTACCTTGAGATGAATGCGCAGTTGTAGCCCACGAAATTAAATTTTTCTAACGTTTTTTGCAAGTGTTGAAAAAAGGTCAGTGTCAGGTTGTATCTTGATCAAAATATGATTCGCGACTATAACAGATACGTATTTACAGAATTATAATCATTAGAATCATTAAATACATCTTTCTAAGTTAGATTTGTTCCATAAGAACAAATCTCTTATGGAAAAGTTCTTAGGGAACAAATGTAACTTAAATATATATATTAATGATTCTAATGACTATAATTCTTTAAATATATACATATCTATTATATAAATATACATTTTGATCAAGATACAACCTGATACTGACCTGCGAATTGTAAAAAACTTGAAAAAAAAAAAATTCGCGGTCTACCACTGCGCATTCACCTAAGGGTGCATCCACACATAGCGAGGCATGTGCCGCAAATGATTTTTTTATATGTATGGTTGCCTCAGGCTGAGGCATCTAACATACAAAAAAAGCACTTGCGGCGCATGGCTCGCTCTGTCTGGATGCACCTTATAATTTTCCGTCGTCCCTCCCGTAACCAAACGGAAAAGACCACTGGCGTTCTATTATTGCGGATTCTCACTGAATTAATGTATATTTCTCTATGCAAATAGTACTTTCTAATTCCATACTAACTAAACTACAATTTGACATACGACAACACTACGATCAGTCTTAACATTATTTTGTGTTTATTATATTTTTTCTATAGGCTGTTTATCGTTTACTTACTCTATGGGTAAACCTGCGCGCGCACGTCAGCGCGGCGCGCGGAATGACAAACCCAGCCCGCTGAGCCCGCCATTATCCATACAAGTTGATATTTAACAATACAAGTCTGTTTTTTTCCTCACAAGTGTGTTGAAAAACGTCGTATGATACGCGTGTGCATTGATAATTAAACTCTCGGCTACCTTATCGCGCTCGCCTACGGCTCGCGCGAATAATACCGCCTCGAGTTTAATGATCAACATAGCACACATGTATCATAATGTACTATTACAATAATATTTGTCACATTTTAAATCTTATCTACTTGTGTGTGTGTGATATTTGTGAATAGTAAAAATGTAAACACGCACTATTGGCGCGAAACTTCGACATTAGATATCAAAATACTTCATTACCACTACTTATTTTAACTTGAACAATGGATGAATTCGTCAAATAATTAAATTATGTATTATTTACTGCCCCTGTGGTGGAGTTTGGATGTTCGAAATCCCCAATTTTTATGTTTTTTAGCCTCGACCACCACTGTCAACAAAATGGCGATTATCGCATTTACAGACTTGAATTTTATAAAGGTAAGGTAATAAGCTTGAGCGCTAAATATGAAATATTTAATGGCGTTAACATATGAGTTTTTTATCCAACTCTCTTAATTAACGCACATTCATAGGATTTGATGCGTAGCTTAATAAATATTTACATAATCAATGTAGGGTGTCGTATGTCGTAATTCTTGGGTCCTAAAGGGGTCATTACCGAGCCGGCGGAGGTTTGTGTGTTCGGGTCCTAAAGGGGGCGCTACCGAACTATACGGTTAACACGTAAGATCAACACAGTCAAGGTTTTAAATAATTGCAAACATATAAACCATGGGTTTTTTGAGGATATACGTGAAGTATAAGCATGAAATAAGTCTCATAAGCAACAATACATTAACATTTTATAACTAGAAGAAAACGTATATAGGTCTTGTATAGACGCCATAGTCTGCCATAGTAGAGCAGTTTTGTGGCCCAGTGGTAACGGCCGCGACATACGAGTTGTAGGTTGTGGGTTGATATACAAGTAGACACTTTACTTTGTGTAAGTCATTTCATTACTACTGCTCTCAAAACGGTGAAAGAAAACATCGTGAGGAAACCGGCATGTCCTAGAAACAATTCGAATTTTCGAATACACGTGACATCCACCAACCCGCATTGGCAACACGTAACACGTGGTGGATTATGGGCCCCGCTCCCTCTCGCAGAAAGAGGAGGCCTGTGTTCCAGCAGTGGGAACATTATAGGTTGATTATAGACGCTAATGTGCTGGTTGGTATAACACAGAGTACTTTGATTTGTAACAAATCTCAACATAGCCAAAGACCATTGTAATCTTAATATCGATACTGATACCAATCTTCATCCTTCAGAATCGGTCACCAATCATTAATCTGGACCGGTACGGGTCAAGACAATGGTTTCCAAATGAGATCATTTACTGCACCAACTGCTTGTGCAACCATCTTTTGTTTTATATGATTGTGATTGAAGCCATGTAATGTCAATGATTCGGAACAATGGTGTTGATTTGTTGCAATAAAATGTTTAATTGATTTGTGTTGAAAGATCTTGTCGAATCTAGTATAGATTGAGCTACTTATCTAAGCTACTACGCTTCGGAATGGTCAACTAGCTTCATCTTCCTGACTGACCGATTCCTTGAAAATTCAAATGTGCCTGTGAATTGTTAAATTGAGATAAATGCTTTGAGTTTTTCGAGCTGATACTGTTGACAATATACTACGTATATTTTTTCTTTTGGCTGAAGTTAATATGAAGTTACATAATTTGGGGAATAAAATTATGCCAAGGGACCTCAAAGTACAAGAAATTATATCAAACAGTGTGGGATTTTGTAATGTCAAAGTCCATGCAACTTTATCTACCATAAAATATTACGAAAATACATTATCATAAATTGATTAACACCACGAAAAAACCCGTAGATTCTCATTATCACCGAGAAAAAATCTTAAACATTAATTTTCCTTGCTTGTAAATTCACAATACATTGCCAATCATTTACATTTTGCAAAAATGTTCAGGTGTGACCGTCAGGCTACTTGTGGCTAATTATTGTTAACACTCTTAACAGATTAGTTAAGGACTTGCACAAGTAAATGCATAGAATAATTTCGTAATTTATATACTTGTGCAATGTTCTTATGCATGACTAAACTGACAGAGCGACACATTTCAATAACTGATACGAGCCTTATCCGAATGATGGTGCTATCGACACTATTGTACTGCAAGTCATAAGAGAGAACTTTAAAATCAATCCACCTAGCCTTTTCCCAACTATTTTGGGGTCGGCTTCCAGTCAAACCGGATGCAGCTGCATAGTTACATGTAGCGGCTGCCTATGTGACTTCTACAACCCAGATACTGAGTGACAAGATCCCCTTGGTAAGACTGGTTGTAAGACGTTCAGGCTTCTGACAACACGTAACGACTGTCAAAGATTCACAAATGACAGCCGGGACCTACAGCTTCACGTGCTTTCCAAAGCACGGAGGGGTCTTGGTATGTAAAGATGGTCATCCCTCCACAGACCAACCACAGCAAGCGTAGCTTAACCTGATCGATCGACCCATGCGGCTGTTAATACTTAGTTACAAGCCCCTCCATGAGAGTTCCTATAATGTAAGCAATTAAGAGATAAAACTGGTGGTAGTTTAAAATGATTTAGCTGATTTGTAAATCTGAAGGTCGAGTACAAACACGAAAGCTGAGGCTGCTCGTGTGCTGAGGTAGACTGGAGACAGACTGTGAACCTTTGCGGTAATGGTTGTATGACAAGTTAAAGTCGTATAATTCATACAGAATCGTATTCACATCACTGTGATTTACCTAATAGAGGACCAGACAGGCAGGATTTTCAACAGTTGCCGATACGAGTATCGATACAGATATTCAAAATATACAACTAACAGCAGATACAAGGATTCAGCTGTTTTGTTTACTCGTTCTCCAGTATAACCAGATGCAAGAGACAAACAATAACATTGGGAACGATTCAAAAGAAAATTAAATTGGTCAGGGATCAGCTGGGCCAACCCGCACTGGGCCCGCGTGATGGATGATGGCCCGCTCCCTCTCACACAGAGGAGGCCTCTGTCCCAGCAGTGAGAACAGTATAGGCTGACTATGCTTTGCAGCTTCATTTGAAGGAAAATGGATAATCTAATAATGTTCAGAGTTGAGATAATCTTATAACTATATTATTTTAATATTATAAATGCGAAAGTAAGTGTCGTTTGTTACCTTTTCACACCTAAACCACTGAACCGATTATCCTGAAATTTTGCATATACGTTGTCAGGTGTACAGAAACGGACATAGGGTACCTTTCATCCCGAAAAAAAGTGCTGTTCCTGAGGAAAACAACAATAACGTTATTATGATAATAGATGGCGCCACGTGTCTACCTATTGAACTTTGTCACATTATTTAATTCTGAGGCGGTACGAAGCTCGCCGAGTCAGCTAGTCAATTTTTAAAAAAATGAGTGTTTAGAATTTTTCAAAGCACATACTAGATATGAACAATGCTGGTAAAAAAAACTTCTAACAGAAACCTATCTAAGTCCCAAGTAGGTGACATGATTGACCCATTTACAAAACAAATACTATTTTAAAGCTCATTTAAAGTACAGTTACAAATAATAATGATTTTATTTGTCATATAAAACGGTTCTCAGTGAGTGGCAGTAAAAACATTATCTCGAAGTGTAAAATTAATACATTCCATACACCCACGTAACTATTTGTAATAGTCTAATATTTATTGCTATTAAGCTTTTCAATACACTGTTTTAGATAAAGTCATTAAAATTTTAAGGGCCACTCAATGATATAAAATCGGGCAAAAGGTAGCCATTTTGGTATGTCGCAAACGAAGATTGAACATTAACGTAAATAATATTCATTAATGAAAAAAAAAATAGTCTAAAAGCTCTAAAGATTTGTGATTGAATGGTTTGAAGTAATTAAAAAATAATTTCCATACCAACGAATAAAATCTTACATATTATTTTTACTAATTTACTTTAAAAATGATACAAGAGAGATACCGGTCAAGCGGAACAAAAAGGGCCTAGTGGCGACCCTTGGGGAACCTCTAAGTCTAGCAGAGGATTTCGATAACTCAATTAATTATAAATTGTCTGTCTTTCCTATTGTTAATCTTACATAGAAGGTGGTGGGATGATGTGATCGGCCTTCCTTATCTTTCTTCATTACTTCGCTTTGTTTTTGACCACAGTGTCGAAAACATTTCTCAGTTCATTTTTCTGTGTAATAATAGGTTCTCGGTTGCTCTCGGGAGCTTTTATTCGTAATGTATTATCTGTAACTGTGTCTAAATGAAACAGTTTATAAATTACACCATCCCCGAATCCAAGAGACAATGGGTACGGAGCGGTTACTAGATCGGGGTCAGGCCGGGTCACGAACCGACGGTCCCGCCGGTTTTGGGTCACTCGCTACCTATAAGAAGTGGCTTAACTTTAACTTGGGCTAGAACAATGAGACAGTCGATACTGATATAGTTCTGCTAATACTTGATATATTAGCCATTAAATATGTGGAAATTCGTATCCTGTTCAGATTTTCTGGGAATATTGATCAGTATAAGCATCAAAGAGTTTCAATGCTAGTTTGGATCTGTTATTTCATTCGTTTTTATTTCTTTAGTTTTATTATCGTTTGTCTCATTAAACCGCATTAATGCATCTTCTATAATAGTGCCTAGATAGTAGCTCTATGTTTCACATAGCACATATCCTGGCCAAGTCAATCTGAGAGTAAAACTTTCGCAGAGATCTGTCTTCAAGTGACAGTCTTCGAATTAAATTCGTCCAACAGAAATCGATCGGACATTATTAACAAAGACATTATTAAGTCCAAAGAGCGGTAGCCGAATCTTTCAACACCCGATTATACAACATCACACGCCCACCGGTGTCAGCCCCTTCAAAGCTTTGTCATTTCGTCAAATCACCGTCCACTTTCATATCGTGATCCAAGGATATTAATAGCGACTGTGTAATTTCTATCCGGTCAAACCCACGAACACTATTGTTAGGACTGCGGACACACGATCGATCACAATTACGGATGTGGTGCTTAATCATATTTATTCAATTAATTAATTTCAATGAGCTCAAGGTGAATGGTGTTCGTGTGAGGCTGGAATGTTCAGTTTAATTGTTTTAGTTTAGATTTTATTCAAACCGGCAAGTGAGCTTTAGCAAATTAACGCATTTCAGCAACAGCTTTTGGAACAGTTCATATCCTTTATATAGTTTCAAAAGCTTTGAAAATATTTCTTACTAAGAAAGACTTGGATAGATAAGCGAGTAGACGCAAGATGGGACTAATAAGTTGAGTTAACATTACAACAGTGCATAACGAAAATGTCTCAATAATCCGCAACAAACACTGAAACCGCTGTTGCATAAATTGAAACAATGTACGCTGCAAGTGTGAGCGAGTGACAGCTAACAAAACGTAACAAAATGTCACATAGAGAAAATAAATCGCGGGGAAAATAAAGCATTTCGCCCGTGTCCCCGTTTCGAGCGGGCTTGGAGCAGCGCTGTTCCGCGCACCACCATCTTGATACGGTTTAGCGTTCGTGGGAACACACCTCTCCGAGCGCTAATTTATTGCCTAGCGTTGCACTACATGGGACTGACGACTCTATCCCGCCTGCCACGGCATTACCTCGTAAATTCACATCGCAAATGAGAGCTAGCGAGCCGAAATCCACAAGTGCGCTGTCAAACGATGCTACGGTGTCACACCGTATTGAGTTATTTAGTTGGGTAACGCTAAGCAAATTGTTAATGCGGTTCTGTGGTTAGAATACCATCTTGTATTTTTGTTTCGTCATTCGACATTGGTTGTTATGCGTATGTGATTAGTTAGTGCGTCAATTATGTAGTGGTCGCCTCAGTGCGTTGCAATAATGTACTAAATTGGCTTGCTAGGTCGCGGCTTTGAGCTGCTACCAATTTCTCATATATCAAGGCTTGTTTAATGATAATATAACGGGTGTAAAAGACACATAATGGAGCCGAGAGTCACTTGTACTCCCCGTCATTGTGACCATTTTTTGTACTGGACGATACCTGGGAACCTTCTGGTTACGGAGATATTGAAGGTGAAAATTCAAATTTTTACTGACGTTTTTTAGGGTTCCGTAGCCAAATGACAAAAAACGGAACCCTTATGGATTCGTCATGTCTGTCTGTCTGTCCGTCCGTCCGTATGTCACAGCCACTTTTTTCCGAAACTATAAGAACTATACTGTTGAAACTTGGTAAGTAGATGTATTCTGTGAACCGCAGTAAGATTTTCACACAAAAATAGAAAAAAAAACAATAAATTTTGGGGTTCCCCATACTTACAACTGAAACTCCAAAAATTTTTTTTCATCAAACCTGTATGTGTGGGGTATCTATGGATAGGTCTTCAAAAATGATATTGAGGTTTCTAATATCATTTTTTTCTGAACTGAATAGTTTGCGCGAGAGACACTTCCAAAGTGGTAAAATGTGTGTGCCCCCCCTGTAACTTCTAAAATAAGAGAATGATAAAATTAAAAAAATATATATAATGTACATTATAACACATGTGTGAGTACTATGTACACACTATAAAGCTACCATTTACTGGGTACGTCTTTCATTGACTTGAATGTGCTCTGGCGGCTGAGAGTATGTCATGCTCACTCAAATGTCTCGCTGATGGTGGCGCATGTGTTGGATCATTTAGCTCCCTTCAAAATGGTTGAGCTGAATGGTGCTAATGCATGCGTCATGTTCGTGAACGGGCGCCGTCAGTAGGGACTGGTCATCTCTTTGCTGCCATGGCTTATTTTAATTTATTATTTGAATTGTTGTTTTTTCTCATCTTTTCATTATGGACGCTTTTAACGTTCTGCATCGTTCTCACATGTATAATTTTTTAACATGAATGATGTAACCAAGACTTTGTAACCACATTATTTTGATTTAAAAGAGTGTCCATGGAGTTTCTTGCCCGTTCTTCTCCATAGGTACCTACGCTTTGGAATGGGCAACTAGCTTCATTTTTTCTGACTGACTGACTTCTTGACAATTCAAAAGTGCCTGTAAATGGTTTAATTGAAATAAATGCTTTGAGTTTGAGTTTGATTACCATGTAAACTTCCACCGAAAATTGGTTTGAACGAGATCTAGTAAGTAGTTTTTTTTAATACGTCATAAATCGAAAACCGCAATTTACCTTTCACAAAGTTACAACGAACTACAAGAACTTTTATATTATGTTACTTGCTGCTACGGAACCCTTCATGGGCGAGTCCAACTCGCACTTGGCCGGTTTTTTATGAATACAAGTTTTTAATGTTATAACACAGCTTTAAATACCTCCACGATCCCTGTACAGTTACATGCACCTATAAGCACAATGTTTTGCGTGTGTTACATTGCGCACTAATGAATGAAAAGAGCTTTTCACACCAAAAATAAAAGTCGTTTCCCAGCAATTATTTTTATGCAATGTTACTTAGTTTGAAGCGTAGTTGACGGCTATGTGATGAGTCTTTTTACTCCCCGTATAATCGAATGAAAACTGTTTAAAATATTTTGGAATTTGTGTCTCCGTTTATAGTTTTCAGCGCATTTCGAAACCGCACACCAATTGAAATTGTGGCAACTCATACCCATAAAATTGAGTAACCTAAGCGATACATCACTAAGTATCATCCTCAGTGGATCAGATTAAGCAGTAAATTGAGTCAAACCGCTCACTAACCGGTGGCATAAATAAATACGAGCGTGCCAAATGATGCACGATTCGCACTATACGTTAATCATTTACACAATAGTTACGTGTAAAGGGGTGATTAGACAAAAATAAAGCAGGCAATGGTCACAGAACATGTAAAACAGAGTCTGCTCTGATGATTTTACTGTTTCGACTAAACGAATAACATTAAGCGAATTTGTGTTCAGTCGAGTTTCTGCTTTCTTAGTTCGATATTTTCCGGGTTGACTTTGGTTGAAAGAACATGCTGTACTTTTTAGTATATACCTATACAAGGTATATCAAAAAGGTGTGAAAAAAAAGGCGTTCCATACATTTGAATCGAGTAGGTATTGACGTTTTGTTAGCTCAGGCATTCAAGACAAGTGGAGTAAAGTTGTGACAGAATGGTACCACAGAGATAGCAAAAGGAACAGAGGAAGATAATATAAAAGATGGGAAGATGAATTAAAGCTTCGGGTCCATATTAGAGAAGTGTTGCGAGAGATAGGACTCATTGGATGATGTTAGAGGAAGCCTTAGCCAAAAGGCACACTGAACTAAGAAAGTCTTCGAAATGAAAGTCTTCGAAATAAATAATAATAAATAATAATAAAGTTTATTCGGTATTAAAATTGGTAAAATTATTACAAAAGTCTTAGAAATTAATTACATAGGTATAATAAAGTTAGATGCCTGTACTAGGATAAACCTGTATCACAGGCGGCATAAGCATACTATATGTTAATGGTAGGACAATAAAAATTCTTAACAATATTTAACATTAGAAGTATTGAAATAATGACAACATTTAATTAATTAATTATTTTATACCTAGTTTACTTAAATACTATTTACTTAGCTACACATAATGATTATGATTTTGCGTCAGCAGAAAATGGTAAGTGGGTTAAAGTCAATATTGCACAAAATTAAATCACGTTCGAGGCAATGTGTTTCATCAACAAAATCGAGGGTTTGTAGGCCAGTGCAATGTTTCGTTGAGTCAGCAGCAGGCAGTAAACACGGAAGTCTGGCCTTAAGTATGACGCTCTAGGCGCCCTCGTAGTCGATAGAGTTGATGTACCTTTATTCCGCTATTTTCCTAGCAGGGCACCCAGCATCTCCCGTTTTGTGGTTATTGGGCTTTTTAAAGCGTGAGCAAGTTGCACATTTCGGTGTGTCAGCTTTCTTCGCGCACTCTGACATCGAGTGTCCTTCTTCACTGCAGTGACCACACGTAGATTTTAGCTCTCTGCATGTTTTTGCTGCATGACCATATTGTTGGCATTTGTAGCATCTGGTGACGAAGGTGAAGTCCCTGACAGGGCATGACGTCCAATTTATAAAAAGCCTTGATTGGGATAATAGGGCTTTACGTATATTGGCTGTAACTTCAATGACATAGTTACAGGTCGACGCATCTTTCTTCCCAGATTTGTGGCTTAATTTAACCACGCTCAAAAAGGACTCCATAGGCAATGCTGGAAACTTATCGGTTACGTTCTGTTCATAAATGCACCTGAAGACTTGACTGAAGAGACATTCTGTAAACTATTGAAAAAAGACGGCAACGCAAAGATGTCCATAATAAAAAGGCTTATTATTATGGGACGACTGTTTTGTTTTTCGCGAATACGATGTTAGTTCCATGGAGAAAGTTGTTCCGTTTGATGGTCTGTAACACACCTTTAATTTTGACTACACCTATCTGTTACACTTTGTGACTTTGTATATTAATCAGTACATAACTGTTTATATGCCTATGCCTAAAGGTATAAAGAATCTCCATATTAATTTCATCGTCTGCCAAGAATCTTAATCCAAGATTTGCTTTGGTCTTAAACCCATAGAATTAAGGTCTCTGCTCTATGATCCGCTGGTCTAAACGCACCATAACAATAGTTCAAAACCATAAACTTAAGGATCATCTCATAAATATTCTAGTACAATGCTGTGATTGCGATCGACGCTGATGTAATCACCTTCACTTGTAGCATTTCAGTAATCAAGTGAAGATGAGTTAAGGAGTAGTGCTATAACGTTTCTCATGATCTTCTCACTGATACTTCCTGGCCTATGCGTACTGTTACTTACACAAATCGTTTGCACTGTACTATCAAAATGCAAATGCATGAGAAATTCGAAACTGTATCCGTAGGCTGTATCTGTTAGTTATGATTATACATTTACCAAAATATGTACAACTCTTAATTCAATGTGAGAGCTGAAAGGACTTGTGTTTTTGACTTTCCAGTAGGACCAAAGGTTAATGTAGCTTTTGACACCTTACGGTATTATATAAAAAAAAAACATTTGTAGTTGTATTAAAGTATTCGCTATCGCGGTGCGCGGCCCAGTTGAGGGTCCTCAGTCAGCTGATGACAAAAAAAGGGCGCGCGTCGTCTGTTTTTCAGGAAGCTTCTAGAAGTCTCTTCTCCCCCTAATTGGCCGAACAGCGACGGGAGGCGTTTCCGCCAGAAGCGCACGAATTTTAACAGGAGCGGTTGAAATTAGGTTCGCGTTATAAGCTTTCAAATTATTGTGCTAATTTCCAGCCAACAATCATTATGGAATACGAAATGACGTTGAATCTAAATATACTCCGACATAACAATTTGTCGTACTAAGAATGCATGTAATATCGAGATGTTGAAACATATAGAATCGATTTCCGCACTCAAATACACAGATTTGTCTCACATAGCGTACCTTGACATTCACATTTCCAAGTGTTGTACTACGTAAAGGCAGGTTTATACTGCCCCCTGACTTGATAATTACAATCAGATTTGTGACCGCGGTATAATCACTAATGTCAGTGAAGGAGTTAATGTCACTGGTGTAGTTGGTATTGTATTTTATTTTGTGGTTCTACTTGAGAATAGTACTGCTATCGACTTTTTACGATAGCAAGAAGACGGTCTTGTTAGGCTCGGGCATTAAATGCATTACGTTCAGCAGCAGTAGTGTTTGTTTTGGAAACATAGGGTATGATCTGTAGGAACTACTTACAAAACAACCACTTAGCGTTTTTTCGTAAGGTAGTGAACAGTGAACACAAATTTTTAAGAAAGTGGAGAACGTCACTAATGCTGTGTGTGTAACTTGGTTACCTACTGGCTTAAACAATAATTCTGTCAATTAAAACAAAAGAACAATACAAAGATAGTATAAATGATAGATAAATATAAATCCTAGCCTATTATCGAGGAGTGGTGGCCCAGGTGATAACGGCTCGACTTACGAGTTGGAGGTTCGAACCCAGGCAGGCACTTTTCTTTGTCTAATAATGTATTACCACTGCTCTCAAAACGGTGAAGGAAAACATCGTGAGGAAACAGGCATGTCCTAGAAACAAAAAATTGAAGACGTGACATCTTGAATCCACCCTGGGCCCACGTCGTAGATTATAGCCCACTCGGTCTTGAAGAGAGGAAGCCTGTATTATAGGCTGATTATGCTTATGCTAAACATAAATCTAACGCTAGAGCCTCAGACATTTCAAAATTTCGATCCAGCTGTATGAACGTTACTTTAGTACAACGTATAGCGTTTGATTCCGTGTCGCGTGTCATTGATGTAGACGTCCATTCCACACGTAGATACAAGCTAGTACAACGCACAACACATCTCACATGTTTGTATTACATGGACGATCAATAAATACTGCCTTGTTGGCCTAGAGGTTGCAAGTTCGACTGAAGGTGGGATTCCTGAGTTCAATGACAGGTTGGGTAAAGTGTTATTTTTTTTTAAGTTAGCCTTCTTTGCCCTACTGCCAAGCAAAGGCCTCCCCCAAATCCTTCCAGGCATCCTTGTCTAGAGCCACCTCGATCCAACCCTAGCGGTATGTGTCTAGGTTGGTTTCGCCAGACACCCACCGTGTGGAGACAATGGTAGCCCAGTGGTAACGGCCCCGTCTTACGAGCTGTAGGCCGTAGGTTCGAACCTAGACAGGTGCTTTACTTTGTGTAAATTATTTCATCACCATGCTCTCAAAACGGTGAGGGAAAAACATCGTCAGGAAGCCGGCATGTCCTGTCCAGAAACAAAAGTTCGAAGACATTTGAGACACTTACCAACCTACACTGGGCCCGCGTAGTGGATTACAGTCCGCTCTCACTCACAGAGAGGAGGCCTGTGTCCCAGCAGTGGGAAAATTATAGGCTAATTATGCATGTCAGTCCCCATAATTTGCTAGTTATAGGATTACGAATGAAAATTGACGATGTGACGAATTTATAGATTTGAAATGCGTAGTTTAGCACCAGTTATGTGGTAGTAAAACAGATATTACCTACATTCGATTAATTTATACACTAAGCCCCATAATTTAGGTCTCACGCAGCTTGAATGAATTTTATAGCCTATAAATCCAAAAGTTCACTTATTTGCATATGAAGAATAAATTACTCGTACCGAGCGATATGCACTCAATTGCTATTAAATGATGATAACGAATATATTACCGAAATAAACGATGGAGATATAAAATATTTCATCTATAAATAATAACTGTTATGTCGGGTGTAAATGTCCAAGTTATGAGTGTGCAATGGACATGTGTTTTACATTCAATCTTAACGCAATATATGTAGGTCGTAACATTTAAATTACTCGAAGACATTGGGATGCTTTTAATTATTTAACCAGTATAAAATTTGTGGTGATTTGCTTGTCGTAAAATAATGATGTGGGTACTAAAATCAACACTAGAGACTGGAGTGGAATATGTTACGACAGAAGATAATATATTTTTTAAACTTACAATAGCTAGCTAGGCTGCGGGTTTTCGGGACGTAGTGTTGGATTTAACACTTCGTCGTGGTCAAAATGGGTGCAGAACTCATATAGACGTAATTGTCAACTGTGATATTAAAAATATATGGAAACTACATATAGTACCTATAAGCATACCATAATCAGCCTATAAATATAACAGGGAATGGGTTGTAATCCACCACGCGGGCTCAATGCGGGTTGGTAGATGTCACGTGTCTTCAAATTTTTGGTTCTAGGTAATGCCGGTTTCCTCACGTTGTATTCCGTATTCCTTCACCGTTTTGAGAGCAGTTGTAATGAAATAATTTAAACAAAGTAAAGCGCCTGTCTGGGTTCTAACCTACGACAACTCGTAAGTCGCAGCCGTTACCACTGGACCGCCACCGCTCCAGGAAACTACATATTTCTTTTTTAACTAACTGGAGAACAGAAGCGGAATCTCATAAAGGTCTATCATCTTTTAGAAGAGAAATTTTGTACATCCTGTTGGGACAGGTCAACTAAAAGCTGCAATGGCTCTTTCTGTAAAAGGCCCTTTAAGGCCTTGCATTGTTAGACTCACATTAAAGCCTAAAATAATACAATGTTTGGACTTTAAAAGAGATCTCTGAGTTTGTTTCGGCATTCTTCTCAGAGATCAGACACTTAGGAAATGCCGGCGCCATCTAGTTTCGAAATATTGACGTGTAAAAGTGTCTTAAATCTACTCACAGAAAGAACATTTCATTTCACATCAAAGCGTGCTTTTAAGCATCGATCAAATTGACTGACTACTGAACTCAGACTGGTCCCATAAACAACAAAATCAGAAACACTGAAATGATATTACCACTATTACTTCTAATAACAGACTGATTGCTGATCTACGTTATATTCATAGTAATTATCTCCTATTCGAAACACAATCCAACTCAATCCCGACTGGCAATTACACTATATTACAAGTGTCCTAAGATTTGTGTGACAGCGATTTTAACAGACCGTTACAGTAACATTAAGGTAGTTTACTTTCTATTACGAGGCAGCAGCTTCTATTAAGGTATCTGATTGAGAGGAGTAGATTCAATATATCTTTCTGGGCGTTAATAGCGAGGAACTATCGACTAGCCTATTATTTTGTCAAGTTGGGATTTATAGATTGCTGCGCGTAACGGTACAGCTGTGTCGGAGTCCTATGAACATTTGCCAGTGTATGCTCTTATATAAGGCGTTTGTTCTTTGATAGTATCAGACAGGATAAGGACTAAGTAAAGGTTACTTGTGTTCTGGGAATGGATTGAGTTAGTGTAGGCTTCGATTGGGTAACTGTTGTTGGCGAAGAACGCTTATCAGCGTTTCATATTTCAGACTCAATCTTTAGGACTGATCTGAAAGAGTCCTTGGGAATCGGGTTACCGGTATAGAAGACGATTGTTGAATCTATAACATCAAAACTGTCTTCTTCAACGTTATTTATATGCAGCTGATCTTGTTTGGCAATTTCCAATACAATACGTAGCCATATTCTAAATACTGTTTATGCAGATAAATCTAAATTCAATTTCAACTCCGTTACAAATATCAATATCGAGCAGTAAACTTTTTTCATCTCACTAACAAGCACGACCCAGCTAACGATAGATGTTTATCACAGAATCTGTCCATTGCTTTACGAGACACCTCTAACCCCGTCACTATCGGAATGTGAATTCAATGATTTGAAATTCTAAAATTCTGAATTAACATTCCACGGTCGATATATAGTTGGTCCAATTTCAACTTTTAATCAAATAATTTGGAGTTGTGTAGTGTAGTGTATAAGTTTTAACACAAGAGCCGTAACGAGCGATTTCACGGCGCGCGGCGCAAGCGCATCCTTTCGCCACGGCTGTCGGCCCTCGATCACGCCGCCATCTTGGCTGCGCGTGCGACAGATACGTTGCGTCACATGCGCCAACAATATAGAGAGGATCGTGTTACACTGCCCTAAATCTCCTTTGTTCTTTGATTTGCATGTGTAGATGTTTAGCTAGTGTTGTACAATATGTTGCTAGTTAATGTCGATGCATTTCAAGTCAGATGAAGCTGTATGTAACAACATTATGATTAGTTCTGTTGACATACATATTGTATTGAGATATATTACAAATGCAGTTAGCGATGAATTTGATCATAACGAAATAATAGCCTGTATGACAGACAATTAATACAATTGACTTATTGACCCCAGCCCCGGGACATTAGATAGTAAACAGTTAGAATGAAAATAGTCATTCGGAATGTATAGCATTCTAGTGCAGTTTATTATTTTCGAGTCCTTGTAAATCATCGATTAATTGGATTTCATTTAGTCTAGATAATATCTTAGCATTGAATGTGGGCGCGATTTTCATAATGACTACTGTAAGATTAAATGTAAAATCGTAATTATTTAATTCTCTCATATTGATGTAGCTTTAAAACAGTTTTTGTAGAGTCATAAATATCCAATATCCATCGTCATTCCGTTTAAATTAATAGGACGCCGACGCGCGAAGGCGCGGGCGACGATACAAGATGAAAGAAAGAATTTGTTGATTTCCGTTTTATTTATCATACTTGATCTTCTTAGTCTATCATTCTTAGAACATTATGTAAGCATAAGTACAAGGTTGCTAAAAAACATACACGGTACAGCATTTTTATTAGCCGATGCATGAATTGCACTTCTAATCTCATCGAAATTTTTATTACCTACAGATCTCAATTCTTTAGTCAATATTTACTCAATATTGGTGGTAAAGGATATGTCAAAAAGATTGGTATAGTTTAGCGAATTTTCGATCTAGGTCAACTTTGCATAGGTTGTGTAGTTAGCAGCCGAACAATTCAATTCATCACTGCCAGTATGATGTAGCTTTGTGTATATCCTGCTCCCATTTTAATATTCTACCTAGCAACACAAATTCAGATCTCTCAATCAATTAACATCACACAATTATAATCAAATTCTCACTCATCAAACCAATTTCTATTAGCATTCACGAAATCAAGTCGCAATCGCGGTGTGCCACAGGGGACAATGTTTGGACACGCGCTGGCCGCGCGACAGCGACAATGAGTCGCGTCTCGATCGCGCGATTAGATCGTATCGCTGCGCACGCGCCGAGCTCCGGTTTAGATTGGACCGTGAAATTAAAAGCGATTTATAGTTGTGCTTAATGGTTCTACGGATTAATTGTTAGGAACGTTGTTTAATGTAGGATTATTTATTTAAGTGGGTATTGAATGGGATTTGTGTGGAATGATTGAATTTGATGTGGCTATTTATGTAGATGATTACAGTAATTAAGGTTTATTAGTAACACTTTTGGGTGGTACTTTTGCTGTTCGGAACAAAGGAGAGAGAGCTTAGTTCATTGCTGCTGACAGTTTCCGTTTGAGGGAGATTATGAATGATGATTTTCAATAAATTTTTGGAATACGATAATTCAATAAATAAGTAGGTACTGAAGTACTTTTTTTCGGTAGAAATAAACGCAATAATTTCTAAACACCATCTTCATCCAAGGTAATATCACAATCAAGCCCAATTCAACTTGATTTTTTTTATTCACCACAAGAATGGCAACATGATGCTGTTCGATTGTGCGGTACATACCCACGTACTCTTGACTTGACAGTCTAAGATACCGTCAGTTCGGGTCTTTATCTCATCACCCATCTTGAGCTCTATTGACTATTTGAGCTGTTCAAATTTTGAAGGGTCCTTACAACATGAATTAAGAGATAACAGATGTTATTATGTACGGAGTTTTAACTTATGCTGTGTATATTTTTCTCTTTTAATACTTGCTTCGCTTGCATTTCATTGTTTGTGTCTATACGGAAAGAAATGGGATCATTGAAATCTCTTCTTACCTAATAAAGTAATGCACAATGCACATCTTATACACACACATACTCACACACACACACACCCCAACACCACAATTAGACAATTTTGTGTTTTTTTTTAAATTCTTAATCTTCTATATATAAAACAAAGTCGGGTTAGTTCACCATATAAAACTCAAGAAACGCTGAACCGATTTTTATGATCTTTAATTTGTTGGATTTGTCTTCGCCCCGAATAGCAGAATAACTATTACAACATGGGACGAATTCACGAAAAAAATAATTAATATAATTCATATTCTTTGGCAGTACGAAGATCTCCGAGTCAGGTAGTTTATTATAAGACCCATAAAGATTTGAAAGTCTGAAACAAATGTCTTTCATGTATTTTGTATTGGGCGTTGATAGCTGCGCATTAGTATTTTACTTTTGCAGCTATCTTCGCCTCTGTTGTTAAGTGAAACCTAAATTGTTCCTAATTATTAATCTATTACTTCTTTGGCTAATTTTGTGTTAGCCATATGATGGATCATATAAAAAAATTGATCGTCGTCGTCTTGCAATATCCTGGTCATTGTAAGAGCCACAACGATTGAAATGCTTTTTATATGGGGAGGTTATACGCAAGCATATTTGGTTGAAGCATTCCCAAATGAAAATGAATACTTAATTTCCTTGTAGGCGTAAAACAAAATATGTTTACTTAGATATTCGGACAAATAAACAAGTTAGTCTTAGAATTAATCAGACAATGTTAAATTCAGGTATCACCTAATTTGCATATAATTTACATAGATTTCAAATTATTACCAAGATCAAGACATTAGGTTGTCCACACCAATTATTCAATCAAGATTGAAATGCTCCAACATTTGAATATTATTAAGACAAGAAAAACACAGTTCTAAGACAGAAGATAATAAGACGAAGCTGTGATCAGTCATATCGGTAAGTAATGTGGGAATGAAAGCAAGCCTTTGTTAGTCCACAGCTGCATGGACAAATAAATCATTTCGGTAAATAATGCTTTATCTAAATTAGGACAGACGCTTGCTTAGATTGTAATTAGGGAATGTTTTGAAGTATTGATGTGTGAGATTTATTTGTAGCAATGAGTTTTTATTTTTAGTGTCTAGCTCTTGGTGAATACGATCGAAATCTGTAATGGCCGATTCCTTTAATTTACGGACCGTTATTGGTTAAAATTAAGTCTCTTGTATCTTTACCTGGCTATGACTTTTTATTTTTAGTTCTAGCTCCTGAGGGGCAATTCTCGTAATTTTAAGAACGTTCACAGTCTGATCTCAGTCTCAATCTGTGAAAAATACCTCTAATTTCCCTACATTTTGACAAGATTTTGACATTTGTTTGTCGCCGAGATGAGACTGCGACTAGATTTTGAACGTTTTAAATTACGAGAATTGGCCTTCAGGTGAATGCGATCTTTTTCAGAATCTGTAATGGTCCATTCCTATAATTTATGGAATGTTATTGATTAAAATTAAGACTCTTGTATCTTTACCAATAATGAAGCAAATACCTCATGCTTTTAGACCCTCCCATATGAAAGAATCTTTTTAAATGCCCAGTTTGGCAATAAAACATGCTACCAATGGTAAGGAAAACGATTCGTTTTTGTTTATGGGAACCGAGCATAAGTCCTGCTACAAGATGCAGAAGTGTCGTTATTTTGTTCCATATAAAAGTAAACAAACCCTGAATTACAGGCAGAATTTCTAATGGAACTTTCGACTGGGTTCTTTAACCAGAACGTGAAAACACATCACAGTGATTGCGAAACTGTAATGGAAACTATCAAACAGCCAATAAATACAAACTAGACGCACTCAGCCCAAACAACACTTTCTAAAACCTTTTAAAATCCAGACCAGATTAAGGCTTCGCACACAGAATAAGGCCACATTAGGCACACATAACGCCCCTCATACACTACAGTGGAACAAGCCTCCCGTTCTATAATGGTCGTATAATGGTG
Organism: Amphipoea lucens; assembly: GCA_947508005.1. Classification (NCBI taxonomy): domain Eukaryota; kingdom Metazoa; phylum Arthropoda; class Insecta; order Lepidoptera; family Noctuidae; genus Amphipoea; species Amphipoea lucens. The sequence goes on along the minus strand of OX382378.1, from coordinate 12,045,677 downwards.
ACAGCGCTATTAGGCGCTCGTTGATTTGCGACGGGGGGCCCGCTCTCGTTTGGCATAAACGGCTCAGGTGGGCCTTATTAGGGTCGCAAATATGCGAGCACAAGGTCTGTTGTCGTCAGGATGGCAGTCATGGCAAGTTTCATGAGTTAATAGTCATATTAAACAGGGATTTCTGTGGACTAGCGAACTTGTACAGAAACTTTAGCCTCTTGGGCTAAAGTCTCGCTTACTTGAGTCGACTGAAATGGGTACAAGTTTGCTTTTTCTAGTGAGAGATATAGGAAGTTAGTATTTCAATAGATTTTAAGGTAAATTCGGCCGGGACTTACGAGTTGTAGGTCGTAGGTTCGAACCCAGACAGGCACTTTACTTTGTGTAACCTATTTCATCACCATTTCTCTCAAAATGGTGAAGGAAAACATCGTGAGGAAACCGGCATGTCCTAGAACCAAAAATTCGAAGACATGAGCACTGGGTCCGCGTGGTGGATTACGGCCCACTCCCTCTCACAGAGAGGAGGCCTGTGTCCCAGCAGTGGGAACATTATAGGCTGATTATGATGACAATAGACACATTCATTATGAAGCTCATAAGCACATCTAATAATTTACACTGTATAACGTATGTAGATGATTTTACGCATATAACAAACATAAACACCCGATCTTGAACCGGGTCAACGCCCTTTGAACTTTGAAATAAGAAATACCTCCGTTATAGAAATTGAAAGTGAAGATATCACCATCGATGCAGACGTATACAATGGAATGAACAATGTTGGATGCATTACATGAGTTCAACAATAATAAACAAGACATACAACAAGATAACCAATTGACTGATTAATGAACAAAGCGATAATGATGTGAAGGAAAACATCGTGACGAAACCTGCATGTCGCGGAACCAAAAATTCAAAGAGATGTGACATCTGCCAACCCGCACTGGGCCCGCGTGGTAGATTACAGCCCACTCCCTCTGGAAGAGAGGAGGCCTGTGTCCCAGCAGTGGGAAGATTATAGGCTAAAAAAAATATGCTTATGCTAATCAAACCAAATCATAACATTTGCTGCTACCCGATTACTGCCATAAGTGTGCAGTGACTGGACAGGTCCACACAAATCAGTGTGGTTCTTTCCTCAAAAGACCATCTTAGACACTAATCTGCGTGGTCCACACATGATCTGACCAAGATAATGTGTGGACTTCAAAAGAGTCTGTAGCCTTATCTAGATTTGAAATATTATTGTTTTTTTAAAGTGTTATAGTATTTTTTTACAACAAATTTAAAGTAAGCAGTGGTGGCCCAGGGGTAACGATCGCGACTTACGGGTTATAGGTCGTAGGTTCGACCCAGAATGACGCTTTACTTTTGTGTGAGTTATTTCATCACCACTGCTCTCAAAACGGTGAAGGAAAATATCGTGAGGAAACCAGTATGTTCTAGAACCAAAAATTCGAAGACATGTGACATCTACTGCATTGGGCCCACGTGTTGGATTAAGGGGCACTCCCTCTCACAGAGAGGAGGCCTGTGTCCCAGCAGCGGGAACATTATAGGCTGATTATGCTTAGAACCAATTTACAGAACAAAATGCCATTTATAATTTATTCTATCACTTTTAAATTCAATTATTTTTCTTTAAGTACACTGTATTTTAATAATTGTTCGCTGCCGGACGACGTCATTACGTCAGCGCTGGGGCTCTGTCCTGCATAGGGTCGCAGCATAATGCTGAGCGATAGCCGTTTTGCGTGGATGTGACGCATGTTTCCCCCTACCTTTTTACTATAATTTTTGTGTTTATGTTCTTTTTTGCGTCATTTTCACAGCAAAGAAACGTATTTTCTTTTTTTCTATTTATTATTTGAACAGGATCACGCATTGAAAATGAAAACAAACATCGCAAACCCAGGACAAAGTCCAAACTAAATCAAACCGAAGGCTACAGCTTGAATCACTTGACATTTAAGCAAAATAAGCCCAGTCAAACGCACGTGTGTTAACTGTAGAATAGAAAATATATTAGCGGTATGCGTTTACGAAAATTTATGAATACTAAATACCGCAACGACTAACAAGATCCAGTTTGGCAATTTATCAACGTCCAGCCACTCAATTGTGCGAGATTGGCTACTTTCGACTTTATCTGATACCTTGCTTAAGATTTAGAGGGATTTATAAACAGAAGGGATTACGGCGACCAGCTGTCTGGCGGGCAATGATTTAAAAGCTGTAGAAATTGCGGCTCATTGAAATAAATGTTGCGGGGTGATTTATGAAATTTTTAGTTTATTTTGACAGCGTTTATCCGGGTATTGTTGGAGAATTTATGTTCTTATAAATAGTACATTTGTTGTATTGGTAGAAAAAGGTGTGCCGAGATCTTAGCAGATAAAGAGTTATGGAAGTTGTATCTTAATGGAATCTTATGTTTAATCGCTCATAGATCTCAAAGCCTCTTGGTACCTACTGAAAATGGCCACCAAGGATGTTTTGGTGCATGAAAATCTCTTATTTAATCTATCCTAATAATAAAGCTGAAGGGTTTGTTTGTTTGAATGCACTAATCTCTGGAACTACCAGTACAATTCGAAAAATTATTGTTGCATTTGATAGCCTAATTCCTAAAGAAGGCTCTAGGCTATTTAACATCAAGCTAGAGCCCTTAGGAGCCAGGCAAGAAGTAATAAAGTCAGAAAGAACGGTAAGCGAAAACGAAGTAAAAGCGCGGACAGGCGATACGATGCGACGGTGTGGGAAGTCGCGGGCAGAATCTAGTATCACATAGTTATGTTTTTAAATGGCTGAGAGTTGAACTGCTGAATGAGTATAGAATAATTATAATACTATACATATACTTTGGTGACGGTTACCTAAAATAAGTTTACTGAATTTTTTTTTTCCGTTCTCATGTAAGTGGCTTTTTTTTGTCTTTATGAGAATAAATGATTTAAACCTATAGGTAATCAAAAGGATATTCTGTTTACAATTCCGCGTAAACCTTACAAAACCATTCCTTGACCTCTAACGCTCTAACCACGTTACAAAAGTAAAGATTTTCAGCGCGCATAAAGCTGATTACGAACAATTTAATAATCTAAGACTAGAGCCGTTGCATACATATTCATACACACGAGAACTTAGATCAATGATATGCATCAGCGAAACCATCGTCATTACGCCGCCAATGCACCACAGAGGCTGTAAATCAGCTTAACCCAAATAGGAAAACACCATAAGATCCAGCCAAGTAATCTAGTAATGCAGTCTTAATATATGACTATGGGCATACCCGGGCTGCTTTTAGCTAGATTTTAAAAAGCCCTGCTGATTTTCCCACGGATGCTGAGCCTTTGTTGTTAGGCATGTGCCGCGAGTCAAGAATTTTATCGATAAACTTCAATCTCTTGCAGAATTTTTTGGAAGTGTCATGTGCGCTTTCTTTGAATGCTAATGTCACAGAACTGTTAGTGTGGACATTATAAAGTACGAATTATGCTGTTTATCTAGTATCGTGTTCAAGTGACTGAACTTGTTATCTACTAGTTGACTCACTTTGACACTATGTTTTGCATATCTGATAACAGGGTAGCGATTTAATTTCCATTTTCTGTACTAAGTAGGCGTGGACACATAAAAACGTTTTACGATTCATAATTTTATTCTGTCACTCTATTCTACATTACAAGCGGCAATAGTTAAATTGAAGCATTACAGCAGGCCAGTAGTGCGTTTTATCGATAATCGATAATAGTAAACATGTCGTATCGACAGCACTTGGCTACCGTTTGCGAAACGTGACCGCCCGCGACAAACGGCGCGCGTGACGTTTCCGAACGCAGCCCGATATGTCGCCGATACGAGGCACATCACTACACACCACTTTAACCTTTATTACAAAAGCCGTAACAGACAAATTCCTTTACTTAATAGTCACGTCAGAAATTTTTCCTACGTATTATTTAAAGTTGATATAAAGTTTATGTTAAAAGCGTTAGTACAGCAATTTTCATGCTTTACGTGTTACGGAACTTGCGCTAATGTAGCTAAGCTTAGTTTGGTTATAATAAACTTTTTACGTTAGCAAAAAAAAATATTGTAAAATTACCGTAAAGTCCTCTTCAAAACTGAAAGTTTTGACTAAACAGCTTTCTTGTAGTTTTTAATTTGGGATACCTACATTCATTTGAAGACATTGGACTTGTATCTTATGACTATTGTCCGGTTTCCGAATACTGAGACATTCTTATCCGGATTTTATCTATTTGATTGTGCTATTGGTTCGATATCTTGACACATTGCGATTCTGAACACTCAGTCATACAATGAAATTCTATGAAATTGATTTGTCGAATCAGTAACAATTGAAAGATTATCTGAGGACCTTAGGTACCAGTACCTAAGGTCCTCAGATAATCTAATGACTAATGCCCAGGCATTAGTCACTATTTGAACACTGGGTACTGTTAATAATAATTTGGTCTTCCTCGTGTCCCTGGCGCGACTGTATTTCAGATCTTGTTGGCCTAAAACTTAGCTGATTCCACGGCGTCATCGGTGGCAGCGCAAAGGTCAATTTGACTACAACTGTTGGGACACAGAGGGCAGGATAGGAGGTGGAGCATAATTTGCGACATAGCTCCACATCCACACACTACTGTTGTTCCGTCGAGGGAGCCCCACTTTACCAGGTTGGAGTTGCATCGTCCCACTTGTGTCCGGAGACGGTTCACGGGACTTCCAAGTGGCCCACGAAAGGTTAGACCCTGCAGGGAGATGACCCTTTGGTGGTAGATAGTAAATAGGAGGGAGAAGAGTATCCTGCCACAGTTTGCAACGAGCGACAGCCGGGTTTCTTGGCAGAGACACTAAATATTTTAAAACGGCAAAGAAAATCTCAAAAATAAACACAAAGAAATGTACTGCTTTCTTAACACCTTTATTTCTTGTATATATAAGATGCAAAACCTACCATTTCAGCGTCAGATCATACAGTGTCACAAGTAGGTATCTCAATTCCAAACGGTCGTATTCTATTCAGGTTACGATCGGCGATAGTGCGATTGTTGTTGAATAAACTTAATACGCAAAGAAAACAGAAGGTTCGTTACACAAATGATGCGACATCGAGGACTGGAAGACCTCACTGCGCTACTCTAGACAATGAGTCTGATTTGATACACGCAAGTTTTTTGGTGGGTCGCAAATATTCTTCCTGCTGGAATTTGGCCAAACAGACGGGACTAAAACACAGCTCAATGCAGAGGGAGCTCTACAGTTCGCAAATTTTGCTGTAGAAAAAGTCGACCAGGACCGTTGTTACCATTGGCTTCTACCAAAGAAGCCTGTGATTGGAGAGGCCTATGTCTAGCAGTGGACTTCTATAGACTGATGTTGATGACGAGCATCACGACATCGATTGAACTGAAGGAGGATTTTTTTATTGAGCTTTTGAAGTGCACCTTCTCTCCTTACTTATTCTATGGAAACATTCCCCTCGCATACCCTGCAACGGGCGGGTGACAACCGCCGACAGGCATGATGACTAACAAAGAGACAATCGAGCTGAAGCTCAGCCTATCTGATTGTGAGCCACCTGGGATGAAATACTACGCGTTTGTTGGATCAAGTCATCATTGTAAAGAGGAGCTGTAGATATGTAGGGTGTCTTGTTGAGCTGCATTTATTTTTATTTATTTTATTTTATTTTACAGAAAGCTTACAGACTAATAACATAATTAGAAATCGTTCGTAGGTAAAAAAATTGCTAATTACAAGGTCTAATTAATTTATGAATAGTAAATAAATAGGTCGCCCTATAAAAGTGTTTTCAAAATTTAACCAGCTAACCAGTCTTACCAAGGGGTATCGTATTACCTAGTAACTGGGTTGTGGAGGTCAGATGGGCAGTCGCTCCATGTAAAATACTGGTATTCAGCTGCATCTGGTTAGACTGGGAGTCGACTTCAACATAGTTGGGAAAAGGCAAATAATGATGAGCACACCTTGTCCATTCCGTGATTTTTTCTATTATAACAAATGGCTAGCAAAACTTTTTGGAACAGGACCCGACATTTTATTCGGATATTTATTGATGGATGCAATAAATACAGTCAGAAAGTGTTTCGACAACAGCCACGTAAGAATCTGCATCCATCTGGATCTGGCCTATAACCCAGCAATTTAAACACATTGCAGAAATAACGAATGCCTCAAAGACCTTGTTCACTCCGTAAGTAAATACGACGGCAATAACTTCAATATAACCAGGTGATTCAAGGAAACAGTAAAATATTCTCACATATATTTCTCCAAGCAATCAATTTACATCAATCAATCAATGAGTTTACCTAAGTTACTTCCATTTAATTCGAAACACGATCACTATTCACTGTGATGGGCGGGTTAGTACCCCATCCACTTCAACTTTCTGTAGCTTCAATCTACGTCACTCTAGAATTTATCAGGGGCTCGGAAATCAGCCAGATTCATTGATAGACCGATGCGAGTGTTTGTGAGACCATTAAGGGCTTAAGAACTTAGGATATTTAGTCATTTCTATGGCTATATGGACTTTAAAATATTGTTCTCGTACGTTTTATTCAAAATCTAAAATGATACGAAAGCATTTCGACGGCTTAATTAAAAAGAGTTAAACGAAACAACAAAATCAGTTTATTTCAATTATCGTTTTGCGGACTGCTTTTATTTCTGTAAGTTGGTTTATATAAACTCTTTTGTACACGTCAATAATATTTTAAATGGGCTCATTGGGCGGTTTTACATATTCTATTCCAAACCTGAAGAGTTTGATCGTTTTTTGGTTTGTTTGTTTGAACGCGCAAATTTCTAGAACTACCCGTAGGATTTGATAAAAATCATAGCCCTATTCTTAAGGAAAGTTACACATTATATATCATCACGCTAAGACCCTCAAGAGTCGAGTAACAAGTCGAAGAAGTAAAAGCGCGAGCGGGCGATGAGATGTGATGCGGTCGGTCGGGGGAAAAAGAAATTTCAGGTGAGCGAAGTCGCGGGCAGAACCTAGTACCAATATAAACACACCATAGCAGGTGTGTCTAATATAGTTTAATAATTCCTGGGTTTGATAAAGCTAGTTCTTTTATTTATTAATTTAGAAAACCACGATCGAAATCGCTAATCTCAATGCCCAACCATTAAGACTTATGACCGCATTTACTCAGCACTACGCGTTTCACGGATCCGCGTAGGTCCAATTATCCGCCGAATCGACTATGTATCCGCGGTAACCCCATTCATATCCGCAGCCCCATTCAATTTAGGACGTGCTACCATTTAAGGAACGTTCTATTTTAAAAGGCTATTCCTATGGGCCTAAAATTAAAAGCCTGATTATGTAATAAAGTCTTGTGAAGCTGAAAATAATGAATCCAACTATGCGACTGCAGGAAGACTTTCAATTTAAAACGCTTTAGTTAAACAGCCTCTTAAGTCGAATAAAGTAGTTTCATTTAAAACCTTGAGTTTTTGGGGTAAGGTTCAAGTAGATTACGTCCAAAATAAATAAAAGTAAAGTTGTACTTTTATTTTGTACGTTACGTAATTTCTCTTCATACGCAAAGTATAATGTAACAAAACGTTTATAGTCCAGCGTTTCCAAATTTGCCAAAGATGTAAACAACAATGGCCGCTCGAAATTAAATAAAATCGATATACAAGAACATTTATTTGTTTTCTATTACTTAAAATAAATTTTCTTGTACAGACGCCAGCACATCAACCTACCCGAAACTGTCACATTTTCCCAATCAACTTTGAACCTTATACTTTAGTAATAAAGTTGAAATCTATTAAAGAAATTTGACAGGTTGTAGTAGGTTGATGTGCTGGCGTCTGTACATTGATTTTATTCAATTGCGAGCGGCCGTTGTTGTTTACATCTTTGGCATATTAAGAAACGCCGGACCTCAGACCTGTATTCCTGAATTTTCTTTCTTAAACAAAAAGCAGCTTACTCCACCAAAATACACTCAAAATCAGTCCCCAACGCGACCACACAATTATTAGAATGGCCTTAAACCGGTCCAAGTACACAAACAGTAGGCTATACTGCAACCAAGTGATACTGTCAATTATCTGCTCGTTAGCCCTGATCGATCCTCGGCGTGTGTTGAAGAGTCGTAAGTCAGCCGTCTAATGTGTCAGGCCAGGTCAGTCGAATGGCCCAGATCTAGCCATTAGTAAATTAAGAGCCGATGGGAGATAGGCTCTGAGCTATGTTATGTTTGCTTGAATATTTTAAGTTGGGTTTGTTTTAATTAGATTATATTGTTGAGTTGAGGGTTAGGAGTTTTGCGTGGTTTTTGATAAATGGTTTTGTGTGATAGTAAAGATAGTTTAAACACATAATACACCTCCTCTGTAGATCCGATTCAATTATTAGGCAAATAGTTTAAAAGTCTATCCGGAGATGACTCCTTACGTCATGTTACGTCTTTAATCGACAATCGACATCTGAATGGTGGCCTAAATCCACTCAAGTTAATTCAACGTATTTGCTTTCGAGACACTATCTAAACCATCCGGGTTAAGTTCAAAGGCAGCAATAAATGCTTTATTCTGATAAATTCAAAATAGGATTTAAGTAGTCGATGTAGTTTGCCTAAAGAGCCACATAAATACAAAAATATAAATCATCATCTGCCTAGCCTTTTCCCAACTATGTTGGGGTCGGCTTCCAGTCTAACCGGATGCAGCTGAATACTAGTATTTTAAATGGAGCGACTGCTTATCTGACCTCCACAACCCAGTTACTGGGTAATACGATATCCCTTGGTAAGACTGGTTGTCAGACTTTCGGGCTTCTGATGACCCGTAACGACTGTCAAAGATTCACGAATGACGGCCGAGACCAAGCGTGGCTTAACCTGATCGATCGACCCGTGCGGCTGTTATTTCTTAGCCACAAGCCTCTCCAAATACAAAAATATAAATACAAATGGAACCTTACCTTTTGCTTGAGGAAGGATAAATCCCTTACAGGAACTGTCCTCCTGGTGACTTTGATCTCAGACTGCAGCACTTCCATGGTGGAAATCTCTTGGAAGCCATATTCTTGTAGTGCTAAGCATGTTCGCTGCACTTGCTCGATGCATGGAGAGAACGAGCAGAATCGTCCTCCTGGAATATTAAACATTATTTGTTAAAGAATAGGGTTTATTTTTGTGCCGTAAGTCAATATCGTGTAAGTGCGTTTGTAGGGGTGCTTAACACCGTGGGTTGGGTCAAGACTGTATGTATCATAGTAATATCTAATATATTATAGCATAATCAGCCTTATAATGTCCCCACTGCTGGGACACAGGCCTCCTCTCGGTGAGAGGGCGACGGCCGTAATTCACCACGCAGCGGGCCCAGTGCGAGTTGGTAGATGTCACATGTCTTTGAATTTTTGGTTCGAGGACATGCAGGTTTCCTCACGATGTTTTCCTTCACCGTTTTGAGAGTAGTGGTGATGAAATAATTTACACAAAGTAAAGCACCTGACTGGGTTCGAATCTACGACCTACAAACTCGTAAGTCGTGGCCGTTACCACTGGGCTACTACTGCTCATACATATAATAGTATTTTGGAGAAAGCTAGGCTGCTTCATCAGCCTAGCTTATTAGCTGTAAAATTGATATTTAGCAGGTATACATTGGGATTATATGAGCTCGTTTCAAAGCTAATCCTAGCATGAATAATATTGTAAGCCTTAAATAAAGCTTCAATTCATAGTAGCGATCTGGGTGTGTGGTACTTCAAAAATAATTATTCAATTTTATTTGTTTGCGAATTACAAGCACTATGTTTACTAATGTATTTCGATGCAATAGCTTTCAGTACACACATTTTAGGATTTTGTTCAAATATATCGTAAAAATATACCAATGACCTCATAACGGTTCATATTCAATAGTGCATCGTAGATGTGAGATAGCAATGACGAAGTCGCATCGTACGCTACACTATCGAACATCTTCGTATTGTGTTAACTGATATCACAATGGTAAGACTCGATAATGTCCAGAGGGATCCCTCGCTCCACGTCAGGACCCGTTCGAGCTCATAACAATGTTTGAAACGGAGCAGGGGCGATCGACCTCGCTATTACACAATCCAAACAAAACCAAGACGTCTTACCACTTCATAATGCGCGCGCGCACGTAAAAAAGATCCAGACATAACAAAATGTCGACAGATGTTTTCATTCCCATGTGATAGATACGAGATGACCGGCTCGAGACTAAGATAATGTACCCTTTTTGTTACCGCGATACCGTTTTGAAATTTTTACAAGTCCAAAATGCTCAGGAAGAGACACATCGTCTTTTATGTGGCCCGCTTACTCTTATCTGTCAAATCTTATCGACCAATAAGGACAGCGGACGTCACTCACTCTGCCAATCTGAGCAGCGCGGGCGCTTCACTGCGGGGGGCGAATTTAAAATTGTTCCATTTTTTAAATGTGTATCGCGTGTCTGGATGGTATAACCCGCGCTCTATTAACATAATGTTGTTAGAGACGCTTAGTGGTACGTAATGAAGCCATTATAGAGGATAATCTTCGAGCCTTGACACACTACGCCACAGTATGTGGCATGGAAAAATGGCAATAGTTTACATTGCAGAGCTTAATTGAAGCTTAAAGGTAGAATACATATTTTAAGGCAAGCCATTGAACAGTATTCATTTGAATTATCTAACACGTAAGTATGTAAGTATTAACCGGTCAAGCGGTGCGGTTCGCCGATCGGCGAAGAAACAATAGAAAATCAATTGTGTCTCATTAGCGGAACTTGACAGATTAATAATAAAAGTCTAAAGTAAACCGAAGAAACCGCTTTGAAAAAGCGTGGTGATCAATGTTTGTGCCTTCTCTGTATAAGAAGATCAGGCCTTTGCCCTGCAGTGGGACAGATACAAGCTGGTATTGTTGTTTTAACAAAGCTTCTGCCCGCGAGTTTCTTATAATAATATCATAAACGCGAAAGTTTCTGAGGATGGATGGAGGGATGTTTATCAACTACTAGCTGCGCCCCGCGGTTTCACCCGCGTAAATGTCGATCCCGTGGGAATATCGGGATAAAAACTATCCTATGTCCTTTCCCGGGACTCAAACTATCTCTATACCAAATTTCATCGAAATCGGTCCAGCCGTTTTCATGTTATGTCGTGACAACGGAAAACGGGTTTCATTTTTATATATATAGATTTTACGCAAAAAATACTGCACGGATTTGGATGAAATTTGGCACACAGATAGTTTATAACCAGGATTAAAACATAGAACACTTTTTGACCCGATATTCCCACGGGATCGTAACCTATGCGGGTGAAAACACGGGGCGCTGCTAGTTTTAACATAAAATATATCCTATGACACGCGGAAAAACTGTAGCTTCCCATTAGTGAAAGAATGTTTGAATCGGATCAGTAGTTCCGAAGATTACTCTTTACATACAAACTGACAAGCTTTACCTCTTGTCACAGAAAAACTAATAGCTTAGTATTTGTGCAGCCGGTCGATTCTGTAAAAATCTCACCGTGAAAACTTGCGTGAAGTGAGCTGTCAGTGTCATCCCACTGATGCTAGGGATTGACCAAGCAAACATTTACAATCATAATCGAGATTTTAATAATAGATTTTATGCTAATTCTATTGATCATTTTATATAATTTCAAAGCTAGTATTTTAGTGGTCAAAACATTAATATTATTATTATTTATTTATTTATATATACTTTATTGTACACCACACAAATAATAATAATAATTACAATCATTAATCATCATTAATCTACATCTTTTTAAGTTAGATTTCTATCGTTAAGAACAAATCTCATATGGAAAAGTGTTTATGGTAGAAATCTAACATAAGGAGATATATTAATGATTCTAATGACTATGATTCTGTAAATACATGTCTATTATAGTCGCAAATCACATTTTGATCAAGATACAACCTGACACTGATCTGCAAATTGCAAAAAACGTAAGAAAATTTAAATTTCGCGGTCTGCCATGTCACATTCACCTTAACCCATAGATATAGAATTCCGTAGATTGGTAATGTCAACAATCAAACGAGACCAAAAACCATTGATCTAAGTGTGCGTAAAATGTAAGTGTGTGCGTAATACATATATCTATATTTTATTTTGTTTGTTACAATAAGTACTTAAATATAATCTATTTTTCTAAGATTATGCATTTGTATGAAGCTACCTATCTTAGCTGTCGATATCAACAAAAATTAGGCTATCGTATCACTAAAAAGTGAGGTTATAACTCCTTCGTATTTCTCTATTTGTTATTTCTTAAATACGGTGGTTTTAGGCATGCTAATTCATCTAAATCGTAAGTATAATAATGTTCTCATCATATTTTGCTTATAGCCGGCTTATTAGTGCATTGTTAATGCAGAAATAACGATCAAAACACATTGTAAACTTACTGGTGAAACGAGTAATCCTGGGGGTTTTTCTTTTTGGAAGATTCACATCCTGGTACTGCACAAGAAACCATCGTATTATGGTTATTTAATCACAGGTTATCACTCTAGTTCGCTTAAATAATTGCCGAAACGCTCACGTAAACAGTCACCGGGGCCGGTATGGGCCGGTAGCAAATACGTGTTTGGCCCTGTTAACAGCATCACTTTCTCTCTCTTTCTAACACAGCAAAGTTCCGTTAAAGCGGGAGCTCTCATTCACTCTCATGCCCAATCTACGGTAATTCTATATCTATGCCTTAACCGGTCAAGCGGCGCGCGTCGCCCATGATTGGCGAGTGGCGACGAAACCGTAGCCAATGAGCGACGCGCGCGAAGTGATGTTGCCATGGTTACCGTGGAGTGAAATATGGAACATTCCGAATCGCACTGTAATCGATTACAACGTGCTTACACTTTGACCCCAATTATTCTTTATGGTATAAATTACCTATTATTCCCCGCATAATCTTACCATGCCGTACGGTTGTCAAGAGTGGTATTTTGACAGTTCAAACCGGTTTCGTTAAACTAACGTGGCATTTTCGAAATTGTGCTTCCGGCTACAGTCGCCACCTTACCAAAGGATAAGAAATTCGTGGTGTAAAAAAACAAACAAAGAAATACTATAATCTAACCGTGAGTAAATAATCAAGTGAAATAGTTTTGACTCTCAGCTGCCATAGTGGTGATTTATCTAAATGGGAACGCAAATTATTTATGTGAGAGTTGTGGGCGATGATGGCCTAATTCGGAATGATCCATATTTCACGCAGCGCACTGCGCATGCGTGTCGTCGTAGTCGTTTCGTTAGTATCAAGTGAACTTTTTTTTTGCTTTCATGCCATTGACGACCATGTACAACTCGTTTATAGAGAGTAGTATATTCCTTGGTGTAGAATGTACATAAGCCTGTACGTATTCGAGTACAGTGACAATAATTAGTTCCTAATTATTTAATGCTGTTAGAGATTTTAATGTCTAAATCCAACTGTTTTTGTACATCGAAAAAGTCAATTTAGTCAGCCTACATTTCAGACAATATAATATAATATAAGAAATCGTGCTAAGCAAGTATTCAGTGATTGGTGTAATGTTCGTTTTCATAAGTACATAATACGTAAAAGCACATATAGGTTTTTTTTTATATCATCTCTAGATAAACTACACGTACAATATACAAACCTTATACCATAAATATTTAGGCATATTATTAATCTAGTGACGATTGCTGTTAGGACACACAAATTGCATTATTCATGTATGCATGTTTTGGGCTGTCTAATTTTAGTTTTGCTGTATACTGTTTACACACTGTGTCTACGTTTCTCAGCCAACTCTCCTGTCGCAGATCTGCTGAAAGAAATTACTAAGTAAATGATGAAAGCAGTTCCTTTATATTTATGTAGTTTACTTTATTATGTATTTACTGTGTATATAAATAAATATATTACATTTTTTAATTAGTATCACATTAAAAAAAATTGCTAATACATTTTTTCTACTGAGTCGGCTGCTTCCTGAGATGCAACTTCATAATGCCGGGAACGGAGGGACATTGGATGTGTGTCGGCTGCACCCCCACTGCAAAAAGCTGGAAATAATGGTAATAATTTGTTACTAAGTATTTGATTTATTTAATTCCTACACATCAGCACATCTGCAGCTAATGTATTTACTTTCAATAAGAATAGCGGTATGATTTATTAAGAACAGCGTCTGATCAAATAAAATCAATTGAATGGGCCAATATTATTACTATATATTTAGAGCACAACGAGTTTCTACATTTCTTAATTCCATGCTCCGTGCCTGTCTGTGTCCCAATTTATTTGTTCCCTATTGTGTTTATCAACAAAAATAGTGTGTGAAATAATGAATACTTGCCTCAGACCGCCACGCATGACATAGCCGGGAGCGATGTGATCAAATCAAATAGAGGCAGTGTTCTTTTATTGTCTTCTGTCCCTTTAATGACTTAGCAACTGCAGGGTCGATAAGGCTCATCTGCTGAAAGGTAGAATATATCAGATTAATAAAATTCACTTGCTTTTGTGTGCCTATACTTTTGTGTTTTTATTTTAAGTTATCCTATGTTGTCCCACAGCTGGGCACGGTCTCCCCCATACTTTTCCAGTTTTCCTTATGTTGTGCCTTCTTCGGCCAATTGGTCAGGAACGTGTCAGTGACGACGCCCGCCTTGTCTTCAGGCAACCTTTGTCATATTGAGTTGTTTCTAATTAAAAACGTGTTACTAGGATACTACATAAACCTTTATTGACTGATAACTACCTATATCTTGTAAAAATATACCACTATAATTGTAAAATCATAAGGTTTTCTTGAAGTACTTACGTAAAATTTTGTTTGACCAAAAAAAAAGGTTTATCGATTGATTGTGATGTTATTTCGTGCAAATATTATCTACAAGGACGTATAATATGTTATAAACGAATATTCATCCACTTAACGTCGATTTTACACAAAAACTATTAAAAGAAACAACGTAGCATCATAAAATCATAACAAAACAGCACGCACTGCAGCTGCCATTAAGAAATAAGAATCGTAAAGTCTATTTTTAACTTTTTTTTTCCAATATTGCCAACCCATATTTTTCGTTTTGAATCATTTAGTCGATTAGTTTATCTACCGGACCATAGACTCAAACTGTTGCACAGGATATTAGACCTTAATTTACAGTAATAATAGAGGTTGAAGCCGCGTGAATCGGGTGTCACCGATCGGTGACCGTGGGGCCTGACGGGTGCGCGCCGGTCGTCACCGATCGGTGGTGAATCTAATTATGAACAGTAACACAGGAACTGTGGAGTAGGTAGAGGAATTCATTTTTAAATTAGAAAAACTTTCACCAATAGGTACATGCCAACATTATGTCATATTACTATCACATTCACCATTATAATATCGTGCTAGCCATTGTCACTGAAAAACTAATTCAAAGTAGGTACTAAGATAAAACTTTCATTTGTTTATTTACAATTATTTATTTTGAAACTGCAGACAAAAAGTTTATTTTGTATCGGAAAGCCCCATAGACAGCAGTAGACAGCACATGTTCACCACAGATGATGAATATTAGTTAGTCATTTTTTTCTATCGATAAATAGAAAAGTCACTGACAAACTTTAATCACAGAATACTTAAAATTCAAAGTATGACGACCCACTGACCTAAGTACTAAATTCAAACAAAGAACCAACAGTGTTGTCAAAAATTTTTTGATAAAAGAGACGTTCAATAGATGTATGGGGCTTGGTACTAAAATAATTGAAAATTTAAACAGCTTTCTGAGCTTTATAGGCTGAAAGAGGGTAATTATTTTAATGTCTTATGGCGTTTTTTTTTAAACAAGTGTTGAAAAATAAAATGCTTGCATCATTACATTACAAACCGCTAGATTTACGCGGTCACCGATCGGTGACGACCGGCGCGCACCCGTCAGGCCCCACGGTCACCGATCGGTGACACCCGATTCACGCGGCTTCAACCTCTATTATTACTGTAAATTAAGGTCTAATATCCTGTGCAACAGTTTGAGTCTATGGTCCGGTAGATAAACTAATCGACTAAATGATTCAAAACGAAAAATATGGGTTGGCAATATTGGAAAAAAAAAGTTAAAAATAGACTTTACGATTCTTAATGGAAGCTGCAGTGCGTGCTGTTTTGTTATGATTTTATGATGCTACGTTGTTTCTTTTAATAGTTTTTGTGTAAAATCGACGTTAAGTGGATGAATATTCGTTTATAACATATTATACGTCCTTGTAGATAATATTTGCACGAAATAACATCACAATCAATCGATAAACCTTTTTTTTTGGTCAAACAAAATTTTACGTAAGTACTTCAAGAAAACCTTATGATTTTACAATTATAGTGGTATATTTTTACAAGATATAGGTAGTTATCAGTCAATAAAGGTTTATGTAGTATCCTAGTAACACGTTTTTAATTAGAAACAACTCAATATGACAAAGGTTGCCTGAAGACAAGGCGGGCGTCGTCACTGACACGTTCCTGACCAATTGGCCGAAGAAGGCACAACATAAGGAAAACTGGAAAAGTATGGGGGAGACCGTGCCCAGCTGTGGGACAACATAGGATAACTTAAAATAAAAACACAAAAGTATAGGCACACAAAAGCAAGTGAATTTTATTAATCTGATATATTCTACCTTTCAGCAGATGAGCCTTATCGACCCTGCAGTTGCTAAGTCATTAAAGGGACAGAAGACAATAAAAGAACACTGCCTCTATTTGATTTGATCACATCGCTCCCGGCTGTGTCATGCGTGGCGGTCTGAGGCAAGTATTCGTTATTTCACACACTATTTTTGTTGATAAACACAATAGGGAACAAATAAATTGGGACACAGACAGGCACGGAGCATGGAATTAAGAAATGTAGAAACTCGTTGTGCTCTAAATATATAGTAATAATATTGGCCCATTCAATTGATTTTATTTGATCAGACGCTGTTCTTAATAAATCATACCGCTATTCTTATTGAAAGTAAATACATTAGCTGCAGATGTGCTGATGTGTAGGAATTAAATAAATCAAATACTTAGTAACAAATTATTACCATTATTTCCAGCTTTTTGCAGTGGGGGTGCAGCCGACACACATCCAATGTCCCTCCGTTCCCGGCATTAAGAAGTTGCATCTCAGGAAGCAGCCGACTCAGTAGAAAAAATGTATTAGCAATTTTTTTTAATGTGATACTAATTAAAAAATGTAATATATTTATTTATATACACAGTAAATACATAATAAAGTAAACTACATAAATATAAAGGAACTGCTTTCATCATTTACTTAGTAATTTCTTTCAGCAGATCTGCGACAGGAGAGTTGGCTGAGAAACGTAGACACAGTGTGTAAACAGTATACAGCAAAACTAAAATTAGACAGCCCAAAACATGCATACATGAATAATGCAATTTGTGTGTCCTAACAGCAATCGTCACTAGATTAATAATATGCCTAAATATTTATGGTATAAGGTTTGTATATTGTACGTGTAGTTTATCTAGAGATGATATAAAAAAAAACCTATATGTGCTTTTACGTATTATGTACTTATGAAAACGAACATTACACCAATCACTGAATACTTGCTTAGCACGATTTCTTATATTATATTATATTGTCTGAAATGTAGGCTGACTAAATTGACTTTTTCGATGTACAAAAACAGTTGGATTTAGACATTAAAATCTCTAACAGCATTAAATAATTAGGAACTAATTATTGTCACTGTACTCGAATACGTACAGGCTTATGTACATTCTACACCAAGGAATATACTACTCTCTATAAACGAGTTGTACATGGTCGTCAATGGCATGAAAGCAAAAAAAAAGTTCACTTGATACTAACGAAACGACTACGACGACACGCATGCGCAGTGCGCTGCGTGAAATATGGATCATTCCGAATTAGGCCATCATCGCCCACAACTCTCACATAAATAATTTGCGTTCCCATTTAGATAAATCACCACTATGGCAGCTGAGAGTCAAAACTATTTCACTTGATTATTTACTCACGGTTAGATTATAGTATTTATTTGTTTGTTTTTTTACACCACGAATTTCTTATCCTTTGGTAAGGTGGCGACTGTAGCCGGAAACACAATTTCGAAAATGCCATGTTAGTTTAACGAAACCGGTTTGAACTGTCAAAATACCACTCTTGACAACCGTACGGCATGGTAAGATTATGCGGGGAATAATAGGTAATTTATACCATACAGAATAATTGGGGTCAAAGTGTAAGCACGTTGTAATCGATTACAGTGCGATTCGGAATGTTCCATATTTCACTCCACGGTAACCATGGCAACATCACTTCGCGCGCGTCGCTCATTGGCTACGGTTTCGTCGCCACTCGCCAATCATGGGCGACGCGCGCCGCTTGACCGTGCATGAAAAATACGGATCTTAGTTATTTAGTATCTATCTACAATAATGTTATATTTGCACGCGTTACAGGTTAAATAAGTAGTCTGTAACTAGTTAATACAAAATCTGGTTAATTGTTGAAAACAAAATGCACACAACTGACTTTTTAAATGTACAAACACGGTTGGATTTAGACATAATATCTAAAAGCGTTGAAATAAATAGGAACTAATTTCTGAACTCGATTACGAACAGGCTTACGACCATGGTCGTCAATTATAGAAATAAATAAATAAAAACTGAATTTAATATTAATGACAGCGCCTAACGCGCAAGCACTTCACGCAATCCACATCAAAATAATCTACAATGTGATAATGACAGTGACCAACGCGCAAGCGCGGCGTGAAGTGTTCACTTCACTCGATTCACGACATTAAATGTCGTGAATCGAGTGAAGTGAACACTTCACGCAATCCACATCAAAATAATCTTCTATGTGATAATGACAGTGACTAACGCGCAAGCGCGGCGTGAAGTGTTCACTTCACCCGATTCTCGACATTTAATGTCGTGATTCGGGTGAAGTGAACACTTGCGTGACGCGCTCGCGCCTCAGGCTGTATTGACTAGTCAGTCTAGGAAAAAAAGAAAAAAAAAAAAACAACATTGAGTTTCTGGCTAAGTTTCTGTTTTGCTATTTTATTGTAAAACCCCACGAAATATTAATGTTTTGACCACTAAAATACTAGCTTTGAAAATATATAAAATGATCAATAGACTTAGCATAAAATCTATTATTAAAATCTCGATTATGATTGTAAATGTATGCTTGGTCAATCCCTAGTATCAGGTGGGATGACACTGATAGCTCACTCCACGCTCACTTCGCCTAACTTTTCACGGTGAGACGGTTACAGAATCGCACGGCAGAAATTCAAAACCACGTGCCATAGCAAAAAATACATTTAGAAAATAAGCCAAGGAAAGGTAAAAACGTCTGTCAAAAAATAAGATCTTTCACACGCTCAACACAAACAGATACAAATCATATAATATTTTCGCTCGCAACATTTTTACTTTCGACATTTTTGTGGCGTACTCTGCAAACTGTCACTAAAAAGGTTTCTAGCTAAGGTCGTATAGGTGGTGAAATATGTAATACACTATCTTAATGCATCGCGAGTCACGTAGTCCTAGTCGCTTCGAGTCGACTCGACTCGATTCGATAGCGAGAGGGCCGAGTATCGAGTTATCTTAGTAACATGATTCCAAGTGTTCAATTAAAGTTAATTAATCACTGATGACGATTTGATTAGTTGTTTGTAGATAAATGAAGGCTGTTTATCTTATTAGTATTTAGTGGGCATTTGAAAGTTAATGTCTTCTAAGATTTCGTTGGTAGGGTTGTCAGGATTTTAGTTTTATCGTGGGAAATGTTAGAGATCGCATTGAGATTTATTGGAAAATAACTTTGCGCTCGTTAACCTTTTTACTGCACCTGGCACCTGGGAAACCTAGATCTTTCGAATATTTGTCGTAAAACTGGCTGCCCTTTATTTAAATAAACTTTTATGGTCCTTTTGTGAGTAATGCTAGCTTACGTAGGTACAGAAGTTGTTTAATTACTTTCGAACTGTACTATTTATTTCCCTCCATTTGAAGCGAAACCATTTTGCCGCGAAAATAATTTCATCTCATTTTTTTCACAAGTTTAGTAAAGCAATCCAGAACTGAACATAACGTGGACCATATTCCAACATTAAGAAAAAAAAAATAGAACTATGAATACGGACAAAAACTACTTATATAACACTGCTAAATCTAAACATGCTACAAAACAGCCATACACCAAGTTTATGCCTGTCTATGTACGGTACAGCAAGGTAAAGGGTGAAGTGAACACAGCCGTTAGTCATCCTCGGTGCGCTTGCGCAGTCTGTGGGTCAGGGCACAGGAATGTCGCCTAATTGACAGATTGCTGAGGACGGGCTTGTCACTGCTGCTTAATAACACCGCTGCTTTAGTAATTGTTTAGCAATTTAGAATTTGGGCAACCATTTTGGAGGTATTGCGAATTTTGAATTTTGGTGTGACATAGATTGTTGGTTTGGTTATTGGGCATGTGATTCGGAGGAATGAGGGAAATGTGTCGCGAGGAGAGTTTTGAGTATGAATGTTGATGGCTATAAGAATAGGGGAAGAGCACAGAAACGATGGATGGACTGTGTGAATGATGATATGGTTAGAAAGGGGGGTGACTACCGAGATGACGACTAATAGAGAAATATGGAAGAAAAAGACATGTTGCACCGACCCCAAATAAATTGGGATAAGGGCAGGATGATGATGATGAATGATAACAGATTGTAGGTTAGTAACGGTGATTCGCTGTGTATTAAATCATTTTTATGTGGCGATGTAGAGTGACAGACAAGGACCTGTTGGCAGTCCGGATTAGAGATACAGTTGGGAATCATTCTTAATGTTGGAAGAAAGGTAAGAAATCGAAGAAGCGGTGGAATTCCAGTCCCTCAGTTAGGGCGAAGGAATACCGCCTATTTGACGGATTTGTCACTGCAGCTTAATAACACCTGTGCTTTAGTATCTAATTGTTTAAAAATTTAGAATTTGGGCAGCTATTTTGGTGGTATTGCGAATTTTGGAGTGATATTGTTTGCCGGTTTGGGCAATTTATTATATGTCGATGAGGCAAGACAGGACCTACCTAAGGACGTATTGATATTATGGGTAACAGATACTGCAGAGAGAAAAACTTTAATTGAACTAAGGAGAAAGGAAGGAATGTGAAGGCGAGGAAATGGTGGAAGATAATTTATCTGGATTTTTTTACATATTTTTTTTTTGTATAAAAACCAAAGTTTTAGATTTGGGAATGAATTGAAAACTTTTGGAAGTCTTTATCCAGTTGAATGCCGTAATTACAGAAACAATTTAAAAGCCATTGTGTCTCGCATAGATTCAAATTCGCATAGGAAGGGTTAAATTAAGATATCCTGGATAGACAGTCCGGTCTTGATTGAGCTTCCATTTTAGCAGCTTTTACTCGTATAGGTATTGGGGCAGCAAAATAATCAATTCGAATGATTGACTTAGGGCCAAAGCACCCACGCTACTTTTTGCATCGGCGATCGGCGATTCAGCTGCTTTTTAGAAGCTAAACGCGGCGATTCAGTCGCTTTTCGGAAGCTCGATACAGCGGCTGAACGCTACACTTCGCACACATTCGGATGCCGGTCGCAGCGATTTGGCATTTGCGCCAGCATCGGAGCAGTCGCTAAAACGCGTGATTCCGATACCACGTCCGAACGCAGAAAGTTACCAAAACGCGATGCAGCATCGGAGCAGTCACTAAAACGCGCGATTCCGTTACCGCGTCCGAACGCAGAGAGTCGCCAAAACGCGATGCAGCATCGATACAGCCGCAAAATCGCCGATCGCCGATGCAAAAAGTAGCGTGTGTGCTTTGGCCCGTAGTTCGTAGGAAGAAAAAAGTTCGTGGGGACTGGTGGTAATGACAAATATGACATTTCTTTTATGTACACAAAACAAATGGTTTATCTGTCAATCTATTTATGACAGCCCTACTAACTAGTAACTACCCTTTACAGTAACCATTAACTAAAACAGTCTAGCCATTTTAGACCTCAAATTAGGATAAAGATATTTTAAGTCGGGCCTCGTAAAACAATGTTAGGCCCTTAGGTCAAGACATAGCTATGTCACCTAATTGATAAATTGGTGTGGTGGGCTGGCAGTGTCACTGCCGCTTAGTAACGACCCCTTTGTTCTTAACTAATTGCTGCCCTGAGGCGGTTTTAACTAGGTGATTATGAAATCTAATCTTATAAGCGAACGATTGGAGGTTAAGATTGGGGCGATTTTAAAGTGTGAAGGTTACTTTCCGTGTGATTTATTTCCTTATTATGGAGGTGTTTTGTTTAAGTGATTATTGGTTACCTACCTTAAAAAAGTAAGTTAGGATTTTCTGCTTTTCAAGTCCAGTTAGAATTTTAGCCCGGCCTGGATTGCTCAGACAGAGTTGTTCCGGATGTTTGTGCATAATGCTATTTGTGGCTGTAGATCCAGATAGATACATACCTATCCCGGCAGAATATTTAATCTTTATTGTACTTACACCATGACAAAAAAAAAAATAGATTTTCAGCCATGACACACAATAAATAATCACTGGGGCAGTGTAAAGAAGAAGCTTCCTACTCATATTTGGGACCCTCATCATAATGCTTCTAGATTTTTTTTTATAACAACAGCAACAATTTAATTTGCGTTTTTAAAATCGTATTTAGAATACTGGGGACGGCGTCAGCAAAGAATAATAACTGGCACTCAAAATTAAACACCGACTAAGACAAAATTGATGCATGATGAAGAGACAGAACAGAATCTCTAAACACTGTACTCAAACTGGAGTATTGAAAGCAGTAATTTGTAGTGTCGTAAACACTATAGACTGAGATGTAAAGCGATCTAAATGTCAAGTCTAGTACTGAAGATATCGACACAAGTCTAATCCTGGCAGACTGCAACAATATGCGTTACGTAACAAGGGCTTTGAGCCATAAGTACCCCCATTCACTGGCTGGTTTAGTGATGCACCATGTTTGGGATATCGATACTCTGAATGTTACTTGAAATTGTTAATGTTTAAAGAAGAATTACCAAAAATGAGACATATAGAACGAGGAAAATGATGGCTGCAATGCGTATTCACATATACAGAAAAGGGGTGTTTTATCGATTTTTAAATAAGACACAACTCAGAAATTGCAGGTCGATGGTCTTAGACAGACGTCGATGCGTATTCTTATAATAATAAACCTCTCATTTACTCGTACAATACGAATATCTATGTATATCTCAGCTGCATCTGTTTCTGCGTATAAAACTTAATTCACCCATGAACCTGACTGTACTAATGTTGAGACTAAAATGTGTTCCTTTATCGATTACACCATACCATCACTACCCCAGACGATGTAAAGCAACACATCACAATAGCCCGCGTCGCGTCACTAACAATACTGGACAAGCCATTGATGTATTAGTAAAGATAACGCGGTGAAATCACATGTGTAGCCTGCGCGTACGCGTAATGAGGTCGGCTCGCAATCCACTCGTGCGCATACCGTATTGTTCTTTCAATGATCCGATTGGAATTAAGCTACGTCGATACTGCGTCGCTTTGTGTTGGGTAATGGTAAATTGTGGTTACATTTTTATGTAATGGAAGACAAAAGAAGCGAAGCCAACATTGTTAGCACAAACTCCAGCTCAATTTCATAAGATTTTTTAAGAAGTTCATCCAACTTCATGTCTTTTGTGTATTTTGAAATAGATTTTGGAGCATTAAAACTTAAGTAAAACTCTCTCAACTATGTCTTCACAACAATCCAGGGATTGTTGCACTAGAAGAGTCCTCCATCACAGCTTGTTCCAGACTTAATTTTACGGCTACCCATATATCACCAACCCTGAAGTCATATACTTTTCCAACTACATATTCCACATAATTTTTCCAACAAATCCTACATAGGCGAGGTGTTTCGCCCGCGTGCGGCATGGGGCGTCGTCGCCGGGGTGGCCCGCGCATGCGTCGGCCCCGCCCCCGCCTGAGGCTGCGCTCGCGCCGACAACTCGTACTATTATCAACATACCACCTATAAACCCAATGTTGTAATTTAATGTAAACAATCATGGGAAGTGGTAAGGATTGTTCTGTCATGTTTGTTTGCGATATGATATTCATTTATTCTTAACATTGTAGGATAAAGTCGTAAAGGCTCTTAAGGCTCTCTTAGTTTTGAGGTTAAGTTGTAATAACATTAACGATAATGAAACACGTATGTTAAATTATAGATTGCTTCGTATTATTATGCCTGAATGATGGTGATTAGAGCATGTAGTTTTGTACATCTACATAGGTAAGTTCTTCTCATCGATGAGTCATCATTTGATAGCTCAAACCTCAAGAACCCGACAGAACTGCTAAGTAAGTGAATCAAACAAAATATAATCAAAACAATTTACATTTTTAACGACTTATACCGAGAAGGCATCCGATGGCGGATAATAAAATTCCAAGTACGATGCGTTCAATTAATTTAAAAAACATTCGTTAATTTTATTAATGCGCGCAAGCCTAAATCTACGATCACTGGAAGATGTGATCGCGAACGCCTTCTCATTTTCGAAATTAGCAAATGAATAAAAAACAAAATGTTGGTAACCGCCAACAGAGTGGACAAGATAAAGAAATATACGGAGAGGTGCCTGCGTTCGAGGGTCCAGATAACACCATTAACGCCGGGGAGGCTGGCGAACAAAACAATAGAAAGGGACGCTATTATTCGTTAATTTCCGAAAAAGTTAAATTTTGCAAACTTGACATCGAAAACTTAACTCTATCTTGAAGACCACAAGGTACAAAACTAAAAGCAGCAGAAAAAGACATAAGTCACGAAGCAGTTCAGCAAAACGATGATACAATTGGAGGAGCAAAAGGGACAATACACGATGGTATTGATAGCGAAATGAGTGGAGTAAGTTTTTCTCAGCCACCCAGCCAGCAACATAATTAATGGTGTTCGTGTTGGAGACGAATTTATAAATTGGCTTTATTCCGTTTTTAACAAAGGGTGGAACATGTGTGATAGGGCTGATAGCCAATCTACGAGAATGCGACATAATTAGCGAATCGTTTTCAGGATTAAAGTGTGATAATATTTGTCTGTGAACATCCAAGAAGATAAGAATAGTTAAATGAAAGAGAGAGCAAATGACTAATTAATACGAATCTTTACTTGTGAGTTGCGAAGATCGTTCTCAAAACGGTGAGGAGATCGGCATGCCCTAGAACCAAAAATTCGAAGACATAATTATGACTTCTACCAACCCGCACTGGGCTCGCGTGGTGGATTTTGGCCCACTACACACAATTATGGTGAGAGGGTCACCAGGTGGAGGTCTGTCCCAGTAGTGGGAACAGTATAGGCTGGTCATATGTATGAGTGGCAGAGACACTCTAGAAGCCGATTTTTTTCTTAAACTAGATTTGCCATAGTAACAGTCGCGTAGGTAGTACGTGATTTTGATGGAGTTAAACTATAGAATATTGTCGTGATGGCCCAGTGGCAAAGGCCACGCCTCACATGCACGAGGTTGTGGGTTCAAATCCGGGCAAGTACCAATGTGACTCTTTCAATTCATATGTACTTTCTGACTTTATCTATCTTGGCCATTGCTGACATTGGTGAAGGAAAAACATACAACCTGGGCATTGTTGGGCTCGGTTTCCAGTCTAACTGGATGCAGCTGAATACCAGTATTTTACATTAAGCGACTGCCTATCTGACCTCCACAACCCAGTTACTGGGTAATACGATACCCCTTGGTAAGACTGGTTGTCAGACTTTCGGGCTTCTGACTACCCGTAACGACTGTCAAAGATCCACAAATGACAGCCGGGACCAACGGCAACGGCTTAACGTGATTTCCGAGGCACGGAGGGGTCTCGGTCTGTAAAGATGGTCACCCATCTACAGAACAACCGCGGCAAGCGCAGCTTAACCTGATCGATCGACCTGTGCGGCTGTTATTATTTAGCCACGGACACGGGCTTATAATTAATATAAGTCTGAAATCGCCAACCCATCTTGAGCAAGCGTGGTGATCAATGCTAGTGCCTTCTATGTATGAGAAGAGTCCTTTGCCCAGCAGTGGGACAATACTAGGCTGGTATTGGCGCCACTTCCCTTGTTCACAAACTAAACTAAATTTAAGTTCAGTGCATCTTTTTCTTTCTTTCTATATCATTAAGAAAGGGACAGAACATAAATATTAGTTTAGTCTTGTCACATCAAGATACTCCATAGAAAAGTTTAGACGTGATTAAAAAATTGGCTACTAAAAATACGTCAATTTATGTCAGGCGCTGACTAATTTGTAAAATAAAATTAGCTTACGAATCTATTTATATGCCCTGCATTCTAATTGCGTAACACACTATCAATCTAAATCTGAATCATTTTGAAGGATATTGCTAATCCATTGCTTCATAAGTTCGAAAAATTTGCCTGCTCACCAACGTAAATAACGCAATGAATGTTGTTGAACTGTCAAAATGAAACCCATTGCTACTAATTAGTGTGTTACGCAATTACCTCGCAGTTTGTCAATAAAAATGCTATTGGTAAGCAAAACGATTCGTTTTTGTTTATAGGAACCGATCATAAAAGAGGTATTCCACTCAGAGCACTGATTTCAACCGCACTTGGACGAACCGCACCTGAGCACTTCTACTAACCGCACTGAAACAAAGTAAAAGACTAGACAAACCAGAACAACAATAACAAAAAGCTGCTATCAAAGCTTCGAAGAGAAATTATAAACAAAACAGTGAACGCTTCACTCAGTAAAGTTACAATATGAAATGCTAAGTGCTATGCAATTGTACAATGGCGGATAAGAAAATAAGTAACAGAATTCATGCTAGACTATAATAGAATTCCAATTTGCTATCAGAGCAATAACATCTTGACTGTATTAATTCCATAGGTCGCTTCTCTAACATTGTTTTTCTTCAGTTTCCAGTTTAAAACTTTGCAATTTACTGTTAGGAAATATTGGTGCTACAAAAGCAGTCTACACACCATAGATTATTGGGTTCATTGTTGTCATTGGTTGTTATGACGTCGTCTAACTAAGTTGTATTAGCTTCTGTGCCAGTAACCGTTGCCCATGATATATATTTTCACTCTGATCTGACCAAGATTATGTCTGGACTTTAAAAGAGACTGTGACCTCTGAGTTTGTTTCGGTCTTTCTTCTCAAAGTAGTCAGATTGGAAACGCCGATCTCAAAAATATGATTAACGTGTTTGTACAAAACTATTTACAGAAATAAAATAATTTAACGTTTATCTAATTTTTATTCTGCTTCCAGATTAACATTGCAGTTAACGTTTACGTCTGTCAGTTTAACTGGTACTTAGACTTAATAGCAAACACAATCAGCAGCAGCCATCCGAAAGATGTAACACAAAATATTGTTATTATCTTAACCGCCTTCAAATTCCATTCTCACCAATAAATAAGAAAAAGCACAATCGGGATCGTAAATGTGAGAGAGCATTATTTGTTTCGCATATAATAATGGCATATTTAGTGGGCGATATCAGTTAATACGGAGAGGCTGGCATAAATCGGCGCGGGCGCAATCTAACATCGCGGCGGTCCCTCGCCCCGCCCCCCGCGAGTAACTCACTGCTATCTGCCCCGAATATTGTTAATCAGTGTATCATTAGCTCGCGAGTACGACACACACTGTCCGTTTCTGTGGAGGGAATTAATTAATATTATTTTTATGCACCGTCGATTTTTTCACAAATCGCGCATACCTACGCGAATGCTTCATGAGCCCCATTGCTTCTTTTTTTTTTTATGGATGGGAAATCATCAAATGACCCCTCCCGCTCTGGGTGGAGTGGAAGGGAATGTCAGACTCTTACTGACTAAAACCCATCCGTGTTCCTTCCTTAGCCCTTTATGTTCCGGGGTAGCGGTAACCCTTTCGGACAATCCCGCATCCCCGGCAGACTTCGGCCCTGGTAGGCCGTAGTATTTGGCCTTAAAGCTGTGTAGCAGCATCTACTTGAATATAATGACCACCAATCAACCTGTCAATGACACTGATTGAGGTAATTTTGGTTTGAGGGTCAATGAGAATGACTCATGTTTAAGAGGTTTTCGGTCAATTACTGCATCTACGACGTAGGCGCAAGTCTATCGCTCTTTTGACCCTTTGCATGGCATTGCTTGTGGTGCATTTTTAATCCTCTCTTGTACAGAACGTAGTGCAAGCGCGCATATGGAACATGGACTGAATGGCCCCGCAGTCGCATTCAATATCGAAATTTCAAATTAGTATCTCGTATTTGGAGATATTGTCTGAAGCGGCCCAGTCGAGTCCAGTTCGGGATCTATCAACCGACTTTGGAGTTGATTTACGATTTCCAGTTTGGCTAGGAGAAGCCTCGGGACAGGTATTGTACTATACGTACAAAACAACCGATTCAAATAAAACTATCAAATTCAGCATCTGAGAAAGCATTTAAGTATAAACGTCGTAATTCGCACCAAAATTCAGTTCGTATGTATCTGCGATGGCTCGGCGCACGATAGCCGCATAGCGCACAGCCGCGATATAGATAAAGCTAACGGGGAGGCGCTGCTATAAATACCAAAACGAACCAAACGCTAACTCTGTCCCACTCATGCACCCCTGGTACTCAGATGAGTGTTCGTTCTAATAGTTTTGTCGTAGAAGTTCTGTTTTACGATAAAGTTTATAAAATGGTCAAACTACAACATAACAGACATCACGCCCGTGTTCTCCGGGGGTTGAGTAGAGGTGTACGGGTGTACGTTTATAGTACACCCACATTTCGTCAGTACAAAAAACCGTCTCCCATAAAAATGCGATACAATATAGAGAAAATACAGGAAGCTACGTTCTAAGCAAATATATAATAGGTAGGTATCTGTGAACGTCCTAGAAACCTGGCGAAGGGTTCCTAACGGATCTTGTCATAACCACAATGCCTGTCACGTGAATTGGTAATATAAATATGAAACAATTAGTTTATACCTCTGTCTATAATGTCCACGGCTAGCGATTTCGTGTCACTGATTTCATTGTATGTAAATATCCACAATGTAATTAACCTCTAGCTACAAAACAAATAATTAATCCTTAGTCCACAAAGTGTCAAAGTTAAGATACAGCTCAAAATGTAGGACACCTGTTTACCATATCTGCGACAAATCGCATACCAATGGTTGGAAATAATTTCATATTAGAAATAATGGGTTAAAACTGGTCATAAATGCCAAAGGTGTTCAGCGGTCACTTCTCGTCCCGCCCACTATAGCAATAAAGTATTTTACAAGTGATACAAGAATTGCAATCGTACGCCGGATCTCCCGTTGCCTTAACCTTATAAATACTGCGCTATTTATTTCTGGAAATCTGTATGCTCTCATCAATATAGTTTGAATGTTGTTGTGGGAAGGTTTGTGGGGGAAATTGGTGTTGTGTAAGGCTTTTGTAGGTAAATGTCAGCTTAATTAGGTAGGTACTCAATTGAGAATATCACTAACAATATATCAATTACTTATTGCAGTATTTCAAGGTCTTATATAGAGAAATTGCATTGCCACTATTTATTACAGGCTGGGTTTTTTAAATGAGACTTACGGGAGAAAACCGAAACTTCGACTGCTTTTCACCAAGCTTATAATTATTTTTGCCCCGAAGTCACATTTCAAAAACTGATTGATTGTCATACATCTTAATCCTTCGTATGAACGTGGATCCACGCGTGACAGAATGGCTTTTTAATTGTTTATGTAATTACGGCATTCGATCGGTTAATGATGTTAATGAAGTTTTTTTAAATAACCTCACTTCCTAATTAGTTTCGGAAAAGTCAAGTTTACAACTTTAGGACCATGTTAAGCAATCTTAAATTACCCAGTAAAATACACACCTCTAACTCCACACTAAAACTCGGTCGTATATCAAGGTGCGCGTACGCAATGTACGGTAGCGACAAGGCGACAACGCGACAGCGCGCGCCCGTGTCGCGTGTCGCAGCGACATGTCGCTACCTTATACGATTATACGCAATGAATGGAGAATGTGCGTGCGCGCTTAAACGGGGTAAGGTGATGTAATTAGAAAAGTTGCGTTTTGTTTTTTTTTGTTGAGGAAGGTCGATGGCTTGTGTGAAAATAGGAATAGGTTTAAGGCCTCCGGGCATCGAGTCTTTATTTGGCGTACGAATTCAATACAGAAATCAAAGGAATAAAATTCGATTATGGGTTTATAAATAAGTTTACCAACCCGCACTGGGCTCGTGTGGTAGATCACAGCCCACTCCCTCTCGAAGAGAGGAGGCCTGTGTCCCAGCAATGGGAACATTATAGGCTGATTATGTTATGTATGTTATCGGGTCTGAACATTTTAACAGAAAATATGCAAATGGAGCTAAAGCCAAGTCAACATGGAATCAAGTATCTAGGTACATTGTTTTCCATAGTTGGGTACTTTCAAAAAGCTATGTAAAAAATATAAGATTTTCCATTACTTTCATTATTTAATAAAAAAAAAAAACTAATTTCAATACTACTAATTCCATACCAATATTATAAATGCGAAAGTGTCTGTCTGTCTGTCTGTTACCTCTTCACGCTTAAACCGCTGAACCGATTTAGATGAAATTTGGCATAGAGATTGAGTCCCGGGAAACGACATAGAATAGTTTTTATCGCGGTAATCCCACGGGATCGAGACTTATGCGGGTGAAACCGCGGGGCGCTGCTAGTGTTCTATAAATCAAGGTTAATGTGTCAGTTGCTATAAATCTTAACAGTAATAAATATTAAATAGACCATTAGGAGACACGGTCTTTGAACAAATTACCACAACAGGCAAGAACACGAATACCTCCATACTAAAAACATCAACGCGCACTACACGATATTTTCTAACTAGTGTCATTCGGCATGAATATTAATAAACACAGCATTACATATCTTTTCTAAGCAACACTACACGCCTACGTTAGTTTGAAACCTCCAGTAAATCATTATAGGACGTGCCAATGCCTCCCGCCTCACTTACCAGCCGATAAGGCAATAAAACTCATTCACACGTTCGTCAACTTAATAGATGCCTTATTAAAAACTCACCGCACGAATTGAATCGATTCACTTTACTCGCCCCGCGAATCGATTTATTCACCGATGTTCTCGATTCAAATTAATATTGGCAGCTGCGTTTACGCGCCAAGTACGTTTGATTTAAGTTCCAGTTTTCCAATATTTAAATTTATTCGTGTTCCATTTTGGGAATGCTTTATTTCCTGTGTCTACTTCAGCGGCTGTATGATTTATGCCGAATAGATGTGTTTTTAATTCATTATTAATAGGTTTTAGTTAAATACTGGTTTCCTGAGGAAAAAGTCAAGTGATACATGGTACAGACGCGATCACATCAAGCTACTACAATCTGTCAAATTTCTTTAATAGATTTTCAACTTTATCGCTATAGCATAAGGTTCAAGGTTGATTGGAAAAATTTGACAGTTTCGAGTAGCTTGATGTGCTGACGTCTGTACTTGTAGTGGTTATATTTGTTCGATCACCCAGATATAATTGGTTTACTTGATTTGGAACATTGAATTAACAGCTGTTCGCTAAAGTGGACACTATAATCAACAAAGAAGTGGAATTTATGGGTTCACTAATAGGTAGTCCAGGTACACAGTATCTAGAAGACATATAAACCTACCTAGTATTTTCAATTGATAAAGATAAAACATATGTATTTGAGCCGAAAATAGACCTATTGGACTGTGTAGGACATAAAATAAATCTGAACCACTTCTATCCCGAGACAGTTGGAACTTGGAACCTTTACCATAAGCATAATCAGCTTTTATTATTCCCACTGCTGGGAAATAGGCCTCCTCCCTGTGAGAAGGAATGGGCCGTAATCCACCACTCAGGCCCAGTACGGTTTGGAAGATATGACGTGTCCTTTAGAAAACCTGTTGGAAACTTAGCAAAGGGTCATTTACCCTCTGTAAAGGTTTTTACTGTCTTGAAGACAGCTAAATGCATGATATTGATTGAGGATTGATGCACGGATGAAATTCCGGAAAATCACCTTTGCACAACTACAACTTGGCTTAGTTCAGGTAGTACAATACAACAACGATGCCTCGTTTAAATTACACATCGCACATCGCCGATTTCGCAAGCCACTGTAGTGAAAAGGTTAATCTTATAAATAATATCTAATCTGGCTCAAACACCGCCAATAAATCAGCTTATTTAGCCCATATCCACGTTCGACTCCAACATTCCATCCTATTAACATTTAACAATGTATGAGAAATTGTATCGGTTAGGGCACATAAGTACGCATGCGATTTATTTAGCAATTGAGTGTAGCCACTTAAAGGAATCACAGCGCGGAGAAGCAACAAATTGAACAGGGTTGGCAATTACTGAAGACAATGCGTGCGTGAGAGTCGGGCGCCGCGCACGCAGCCCGCGAATTAGACTCGTTATCTGGACCTGGGTAATTAGGGAAGGTTTCCCACGCGCGAACCCTAACACTCACAGGTGGACTTAGACTTGTTTTTGTTCGGTTCTGGTTTAATGGTTGGTATTTGTCACTTTGAGGCCATTGTTGGGGCTACGGCTTGAAATTCTTTCGTGTGATTCCGGGTGTCGGGAGTTTAGAATTTGTTGAACTGTCTGGAGTGTTGTGACACCATCTACATATACCTTCATTTGGTAGAGAATTACATATTTATGGTTCGGCGTGTCTTCTCTATATTCAAATGTTACAACACATTTCTAAAAATTCATTTTCGAACTTCTTTTTATGTGTATTAATTGAGACTATGAGATGGAAGTTTCTAAAGACCTAACTTGACATTTAATGGTTAAAAATCGTCACAAGAAGTTGCTCTGTTCTAATAATATTTAAGCAAGATCATTTCACATATTATGCAATATTTTCACGAGCGCATGAAATTACAATAGAAGCACCATATTGGTGCGGAAAGCTCAAAAGCTATGTTAGGTGCGCAAGCGCAGGGCGTTACGCCCCCAGGCGGCTGATGAAGACATCACGCGGCACGCCAATTGATTAGTCGCGCAACGGTCGGCGATGCGAGCGGACGTGTTATTATACGACGTTAGACACGCGTCCCCGTTACGGGGATGATGCCACAACGTATGAGAACGATGCTAATTCGACAAGTTTGCAATTTGCATACATTTTCGATGAACTACAACCGTTAAATACTGACATTGTTTTACAACAGTTTATGTTCGCTAATTTTAGTCTAGCCCAATATTTACAATATGCACGCTTTTAGGTCAGATTAATGTTTATTATAAAACGTTTCCGTTTAACTTACAGGTCAAGTAAAGCGGGTCTGCTTTAATCTGCATTTGATTCAGTTCATAATAGGCACTTAAAACCTATAAACGAATAAATGTCCAAGTATAATTATATTATAATATAGAGCAGCATCGGAATAAATTGCGATTCTCAGACAATTCTCAAACATAAAGAGCTTCTAAAACCCCATTTATTCAGGCTGTATTATAAAGTACGAAACTTAAACGCAAACAAGTGGGAACGTTCTAGGCAGAGATATAAACTCATTTAACTAGCCGAGGTAACAGTTCAATAGGGAATTATTGCTCGAATTACTGAGTCTAATCGATAGTCGCACGCATTCGCGGATAGCCATAGAAACTGCGTCAATCGCGTTTAGCGGGAACCTTTAGCGTACGTAATTAAGCCTTTAAGGATGCAATACATCCCATCGGCTGATAATTAAGGAGTTCAACAAACGAACAGTATTTTGCTGGCGACATTTACTACGATACGGAGATAAGAGGGAAGGTTGGATAATACTACATTGTTGGTAATTGACAGTTCCTTGGTACAACATGAATTAGTAGGACGTTCAAAATGTGGTATTAGGGGCCGTTTAGACGCCACTTACTGTGGAGTAATGAAGAGCCAATAACATGATGTTGTTACGAGTATTTCGAGAAAGTGCGTGAGGCATGTTTCGTCACGTAATTTAGTGTCGAAGAATGTGTAAACATGTTTATATACAATCTAGCCAAAACGTAACAGTTTAGACGGTAAACAGTAGAATTAGTAATGTGTGAAGGCATTTGGCTACTAATATGCCTCACGTGATAAACAATACTTAAAGCAATACCGAACAGGATAGACGCATGTTTTATTACTTCGCTTGGAGCTATACTCGTAATGCCACAATATGTTAGGGTGCGTTTACATCGACACAGAACGCACCAACTTAGGTAGTCGGATTGATTGTTCTATTTCGGAGGCAAGAATCCATCTAGCAATTGTTTATTGATGTGTTCGCACCTTAAAGATTAAAAGATAAAGTGGTATTCATTCAAAGGCTAGACAACCTTTTTTGTCGGAATTCATATAATTCACTAAACAACTATTCGCATGACCTGCAACTGTAATTTATGTTCATTAATTACATATAGCTAGACAAATTGCATAATAAATTAATGTTTAAATTGTAAATAAATAGAATTAGATAAACAAGATTTTCGTTGAATTGTGGAGCAATAAAATATTTAGTGCCCATTCTGTGTTAATGTAAAATCTTAATAAAATTGTGGTCGCAATTGTAGAAACTATTTTGGTCGGCTAGAGAAATAAAGTTTTCTCGTGCATATTTGTTTCGTTGTGCTGCACGATTACTGACAAATACTTGCACTGACTGGACAGGTTCATTCAAATCTGTGTGGTTTTTTCCTCAAAAGACCGTTTCAGATACTAACCTTCATGGTCCTCACACGATCTGACCAAGATTAAGTCTGGACTTTAAAATAGACTTTATCCCTGAGAAAAAATGGCGAAAAAAACTCTAGGGGTTTGTTTCGTCATTTTTTCTCAGGGATCGTCAGATAGGAAATGTCGACTTCATCTAGCTTATTTTTTTATGACATGTAAAAGTGATTCTTATATCCTTTGTAATGAAAAAAAAAAACATTTAATTTCTTACATTCTTGATATAGTAAAGTTCTCATACAAATAACGCTTAGTGTACAAGAATGGGTGTAGCGTGTCTTAACCCATTTGCCATAGAACACCGCAGGCGCACTGCCTAAGGGCTGGTTCTAACGTAAGAAAACATCCAGCTAAGCGTATTAATTGCTCACATAAATGATTTTAATGCAAGGCATTAGTCTGGGCACTTAAAACAATTTTAGTTTTATGCGTTAATCTGCGGGATTTATATGAAGATGTTTTTTTTTTTTTAATAAACTTCGATGCTGGCTTTATCATGTGTATTTCTAATGCCCGGGATAGACGAGGCTAGTTTTTCTAAGCTAGCATAGCTAGTTAGTACAGTTGCCAAAAGAGATTTTGAATTAAATTAAATTTGATAAATGAACTGTTTGTTTTCTATAAATTTAATTTAATTTTATTCAACAACATCCATCGATTTCTTACTAAACTTCAAATATGTCCGACTACCCTTCTATCTAAGCTTGGCACAAGCTAATGCTAAGCTGTTTACACGACGCTAGTAAAGTTAAAGCTAATAGCATTGCAGTGAATTAGTCCGTAGAGTAAAATGATCTTATTGGGTACTATCTTCGCCGACCGCGCGAGGCTAGTTAAGACACGTCTTTTGTTTATTTACTTATGCCCCTTATGCACAAAACCACGCCGTTGGATTGTCAACTCTCGGCTCAGCGCCAAAAGTTGAAAATCGAACAACGTGCTTTTATTTATGAATTCATTTAGATGTCGCCTAGTATTAGTGAAAACGGACATTACTTATTAAAGATACTGACAGGAGTTTTTTAAACAATACCTACAATTAAGCAGTCAGATGTAATGCAATGATTGTAAACAATAAAGCTATTATATTGATATTATTAATACACATTGTTGTCCATATCCTTGTAAGAGCATTACGTTTTTATCACATAATTGACTTGCAATTTAGTTAACGAGACACATGACGTATCCTTGCGAGTCAATCGTGCAATCAATGGAGCAACTACATACAGGATGAAATTGAAAACATGCGACAAATCGAAATAGGAGGTGCAGTAACTGCTACATCCATACTTAATATTACAAATTCGAAAGTAACTCTGTCTGTCTGTCTGTATGTTACGTTTTCAGGCCTAAGCCACTGAACGGATTTAGATGAAATTTGGCAGAGAGATAGATTGCATCCCGAGGAAGGACATAGGATATATTTTATCCCAGAAATCATCTTTTAAGGGGGTGAAAAGGGGGGTGGAAGTTTGTATGGGGAATCAATAACCGCTGAACCGATTTAGATGTAATTTGGTATGAAGATACCTATTCATCGCAGAGTTCACAACACAAAACAAGTTTGCAACGCGTTGACCTAGCCGTATTTACCTAATTTTGACCGTTCCCTACGAAAAAACGGGCGCACGACGACGCGACGCCAACATTGCCAAATCGCTTGCCTACGCGCACGTATGTGCATCCCATTCCTTAATGACATGCTCAAAATTTACTTCATAACACGTTGAATTATATGTTTTAATTTGTCGCACCTATTCAATTTCATCCTGTATAACTAAACAAAGGTCGTAACGTTTTAACGAGAAAAATACTCATATATTAACTCTTACGCATAGCTTAGCATTAAAATAAATTCCCTTGCAAAATCACTGGTTTTATTACATAAGCAGTAATAATAAACAAGGGCCAATCGGTATAAATTAAGCGGTGGTCGACAGCCGCGTTTACACCGACGTTTGAGAATATTGAAACTAAATCATTTCAACGTGACCCGAGCGTGGCTGTGCGTTCGAAATCGAATCATGAAAATTCATATCGCGATATCGATTGCGGGATCTGTACAACTGCCTTTATATTTGTTGAGTTTATAGGGATCAATGGATGGTGTGATGGTGTTTCGAAATGATATCTCGTGCAGTAGTATAACAAAATACAAATAACACCACTAATGAAGTTTGATTAAAAACTGATTTATTATTTTTAAATTATGTATCCGGCTTGAGGCTTGTTTGTAGTTGTTAATTTATTTGATTTAGATATCACGCTTTCAGGCTGGCCAGTTAGATCAGATTCGATACGATACCGAACCGGGTATCTAACTATTCGATTGTTCATTAAAAACATGACAAGAAAACTGCCATTTGCCAATCATTTAAACGCTAAGCTAATTAATTAGAACTTTGATTAGATCAATCAATGGTAAGTACTTTTTTTCAATTAAATGTTATGTATTATGTCAAATATTGATTGCGTTTCATTATTGCATGCAAAATCATAGATTATGATCGGCAATTTGAATTGTATGAACCTGGTTGCGTGGGTACTTGCTTAGTAGACCCCCCAGTGAATATTGCGTAGGGGGATCCTAGATGACCGAATCATTAAGGGGTCGCCATGACCCAAAGACCACCTGGGCATTAACTGTATCAATTAACCCTTCGTATACCGGAACGTGAATCCACGCCAAACACAATTGTTTTTTAATTGTTTCTATAATTCCGACATTCGATCGGTTAACGGCTAGATAGCCTTCAATCTTGATGAAATTTGTATGGTACCTAAACAATGACTTTCAGCTGGTATAAGAAACGTTTGACAAAATTATTTAAATTCAAGATTTTTGATAAAACGTGATTAAGGGGCTACATCGAAAATCTAAAATCCTCGAAAACCTACTAAGCGAGCGAAAGTGATGCAATTACTTATGAAACGCAAAATCAGAGTGATGACTATAGTGTGCGTGCGCTCGGAATAAGACGACCGTACTATGTACCAAACCGAATTTACTCCTTTTTTAACGAAATAAATTAATTTTTGAAACTACTTTGAGTAAACTTGGATGTGATAATTCTCTATGTTTTAAAGTAAATTCCATTGAATAACTCTTAAGCGTTACGCCATGATGTCAAAAAAGTAAAAAATAGATATACCTAACTTTGCAATTTTTTTGTATCGAGAAAAATTCATTGAATCGTGTGTTCCTTTTACACGATACTAGACCAAAGAGTCAAAAAACATATACCAAAATGTTAAATCCCTATTCCACATACTTAACACGTTACACGAAATAGAAAAACCACATTTTTTTCAACAAATCACCTTAACATGGCAGTCTCTTCTTGTAAATGATTACGACTGCACTAAAGATATACTTTGTGCTTTACTCGCTGCATATAGGTACCTAAGAACTGGAGTAACCGATATAGCTTGCAGAGTAAGCAAACTGAAGTGGCAGTGGGCTGGTCAGGTTTGTCGAAGGACCGATGGCCGGTAGAACAGACGAGTCCTGGAGTGGGGACCGCGTATCGGTAAGCGTAGTGTGGGATGCCCCCAGCTAGATGGACCGAGGACCGAGGGTGGCTAGGACTGATTGAATGCAGAAGGCGGAGGAGAGGGTGTTGTCAAGCAGCCTGGGAGAGACCCATGCAGCAGTGGACTGCGATAGGCTGAGTTGATTGATATCTACATGAAAGTACAGGGCCTTCATTCAATGTCTAAAAACAAAATGGCAGGAGATAGAATTTAAAGAAGAAAATCACAACAATTATTACACAAATTTAACAGCAATTTTAGGCTCACGGACGTCAAATACAGCAGGGTAATTGCGTAACATAATGGCTTTTATTTTGACAGTTCAACAACATCCATTGCACTATTTACGTTGTTGAGCAGACAAATTTTTCGAACATATGAAGCAATGGATTAGCAATATCCTTCAAAATGATTCAGGTTGTGATTGATGGTGTGTTACACAATTAGGGTGCTGGTACTGCTGGTCCTATCACGCCAATATATCTACATAACTCATACCAACATTGCCGCCAATCAAAACCAGAGGCCTCACTCACAAGTGCGCTTGTAACACCAGATAATTATAACAATGTAATCTATAGAAAACAAATATAGTGCGCGGGCGCTTGTGACGTGTGACCGGAATGCAAGCCGCAGGGCGCGGCGAGTCAAGGTAAGGGGTCAGAGAGAAAGGCACGCCTAATGTCTGTGTTAATTTCGTATTAAACTTATTAGTATCAATGTTAGCTGGTGTGATTTTCCTTCTTGAGGATCAAAGTTTTGAAGAGAAAGAGACGAAAGACTAGTCTCTACCTTCAAGTCGATGCAGTAGTTTGTATGTTTTCGAGGAAGCTGCAGCGGCATAATGCAATCCATAATCGGTTTGGGAAGTGTAACATAAGCATAGCATAAGCATAATGAGCCTATAATGTTCCCACTGCTGGGACACATGCCACGCGTGCCCAGTGCGGGTTGGTAGATGTCACATGACTTCGAATGTTTGGTTCTTGGACATGCCGGTTTCCTCACGATGTTTTCCATCGCCGTTTTGAGAGCAGTGGCGGTGAAATAATTTACACAAAGGAAAGCGCCTGTCTGAGTTCGAACCTACGACCTACAACTTGGGAAGTCGCGGCCGTTACCACTGGGCCACCACTGCTCTCCAAAGCAAAGTGTGTAGCGAATAGTAAGAACATTGACTGCCAAGTAAGATCAATCAACTTAGCATATCATAGTCCACTGCTGAATATAGGGACGTCCAAGTACAGACGCCAGCACATCAAGCTACCCGAAACCGTAAAATTTTCCCAATCAACTTTGAACCTTATACTTAGTAATAAAGTTCTTAGTAATCTATTGAAGAAATTTGACAGATTGTAGTAGCTTGATGTGCTGGCGTCTGTACCTAATGCCATAACATCCGGTTACTGGTCTTTCGAATTGTCTCCCTGCAATAGGATGATCCTATTCTCTAGTTTGTTCCGGTCTTTTAACCCTTCATTGCATCTTGATGGAAATTTCCATCAAACGGTTCACAGGTTAAAAAAGCATACAAATCAGTGGGCGGTTCACAGGTTAAAAAAAATCTACAAGAAGATATTAAATCATGCAATGACGGGTTAAGTATTACTGAGCAGTAGAAATCTACAAGCTTGAATTTTGCTTGAGTGAAGTAAATTGCCAGTTCAAAATATTAGAAGTTATGTTTCCGTTTAAAGACAGATCACATTATTTCAGGTAATCGATTTTAAGGTATACCTATACTCCATTTATTATAACATTAGAAAAAAGAGGCTCGCAGAAGCAGGAGTACGAAACTTTTTATTTTCAAGTTAAGTTCAAACAATTTAATAAATAATGTATGTGCTTTTTTTGTAAGTACCTAACAATTTATGGCATACAATAAAGCATATTCTATCTATCTACTCGTCACGATGCTTGGATAGGTACATGAAATGAAACAATTTTTAGTAACAATCAGTTTATTAAAAACAACTTTATATAAACCGACAAAATAAAAAAACACGTGCTGCCACAACTTATGAAGGGAATAGGTGACATTTTAGATTTGGTAGAGTTATAGTGACATGAAAAACGTTCCGGTACTGTCCGTCCCTGCTTCTTTTAGATTTTAAACATTGACACGACAGTATTTTATGTATAAACTAAATAATATTAAATAAAGGCCTTGTAATTTCAGAAGGTAGATAGGTTAAATAAGTACAATTAAGTGTGACTGCTGTTATTTAAATTGATTATATTTAACTCCACATCAATCTTGACTGTAATAATATTTGTTGTACTTTTATTACAAAGTGTACCCCTAAAAGAGCCTTTTTTAACTTCTGTCTAATGCTATAGTAAATGGACTATAGGTATTATGCATATTTCACTCACATAAATAATTTACAAATTATTATTAATAATTATATTTTAAGTTCACGGGGTGATGAAGTAGACAAATCATCAAGTTTAATGGACAAGTAAGGCTGATGTATACTTAGACTGGAAGCTAGTCAACCAGCTTCGTCTTTGTTGATCATGTTCTAAACGTTAATAGCTCTCCTTGGATATTTAAGTATTTGGGATAAAAAATGTTTTATGATTTCTTTTGCGCCCTGCTTAAGCTCTGTGCCAAATTCCGTTAAAATTGGACCAGTACCTACTTTAGGTGTCAAGAAGCAACCAGCAAACAGTCAGCATTCAGATTTATTAGAAGATGGACCATTTGACATTTTACTGATAAAGTTTCGCAATATTTGCCTTCTAATTCTGAAGGCATAAACACGATACTTTACAGGTGCACTATAGCCATCAAAGCCTGGCCATAGATCATTATTGCAATAACTAATTAGCAGACGAGATATTGCGTCCATCAGAGGATTGACTGTAGTGCTAGAATTTATGTGGGATGTATCGGTATTTCGTGAAAGTGACGCAATTAGGGTATCTACTACAATTCGTGCTTTATTGTCTGCTTGACCATTAGCATTATAAAAACGTGGATACCTATGCTTTCTCACAGGCAGCTAGAATCGACCGACTTGGACAAAGCTTGGTAATCCATGCTTTGTATAATGATATGTACAGGATTATAAAAGTAATTTTGCAGAAAGGATAAAAATGCTGCTCATTTTTAAGATACAATCCCTTAGATAGGTACTCGAATTTTATATTATAACACGGGAAAATAAATAGGCTAGTTTCCTAAAAAATTCTAATTAGTCCGTCAGTTAGATTATCAAAAAATATTGGACCCTTATTTTTTCTTTTGTCAATTATATAAAAAATTATGAAGATATCGCCCGTTAAGGTTCCGCGTAACGTCACGCCGTGCGACACTTTTTAGCACGGCGTGACGTCACGACCCCCCACTCCCAAATTTTGACGCGCTTTATCTTTGTCATTTTTTTTTTTACTTAATACATCCATGTCGATGGCAAATAAGACGCAATAAAAAAAACATTAAAGTTAATTTATTAAACTGAAGAACGTATTAGGTACGCATGGCTACACATCATGCTATAATTACATAGCCATTACAAGCTGACTTCCGATTGTACGAAGAACCTATATAATGTGAGGTTAGCTAAAACTGGAAGTGTATAGCTTGATGTGTAGCCGTGTGTACCTGTTTATCATTTTTGCTGCATCGCCCATGTTTAGTAAAGAAAGAAAGAAAGAAAATACGTTTATTTGCGGTGAACATGTAACACCTAGGTGTGAATTTTAGCTAGTTAAAAGCGATAGATAATAAAAACCTCGTCATTTGACACTAATAATACAGTGTTGCCATCAATTTTATTACGAGCAGATCAATTTTAAAATCGTCGACACCGCGCCTAGTGTTTAGGCTAGCCCATACAAGGCTTGGTAGGCGTGGTGATTGCCCACACCAATTACCAACCATATTATTACAACTATTCGCAATGTCATTACTGAATATAAATCAAAATAATGTATATTAAATTTTAATTTGTGGTGGCAATACCTAGAGAGAATTAATTAAGTAAGTTAAAGCCTATTATGTTGTTACACGGTTGTCGTTTACAAGCTTAAAATTGTAGCGGAGTTCGTACGCAAATTGGGAAATAAATTGTTTGGAGAAAATGGTCGATTTATTGTTGTTATTTGTTATGATTTAATTGGTATTTTCACGGTTGGTTAAGCTTTGAGATAAAGGTTTGCGTAGACTTTAGAGCCAGGGTTTGATAAGGCTGTAATTGTTGAGTAATTGTTTGTTTGTAGGTGTCCAATGCAAAACAATCCATTTTTTGATTTGAAATAAGGGTCAACCTAAAAAGGACCACCATATATACAGGGTGGCAGGGACAAAGACGCGAAACCTGCTTCCATAGATTCAGTACATGATTCTAAACCGATGAAAAATTTGAAAGAAGAAGTTGAAATTTTTGGACGGTTATATAAAAAAAAAATACTGTTCCATACATTGTGTCAGATTTTTTTAGAACGTTGATTAATGTCTACGCAGTGGGGTCCAGGATCATGTACGGAATTCATGGTAACAGGTTGTGCGTCGATTTCCCTGGCAACCTGTATAATATTAAGCATTATATTAAAAAAAAGGTTAAAAATACACTTAAACACGCACACAATACTAATAAACACACTTAAAACATTACACCTACGGTAAAACACAGAATCAGATGTTAGATATAACATTATTATACGTAGTACATCACACATCAGTTCTAAAGTAAGACCCCTGCGAAGCAAAACATACTTTATAGTATTTAGTAAATAATATGCAAAACAGAAACCTCAAACAAACTATTTCCCTCGTTTATCTAAACTTAAAGCTAGTTAGCTACATGTAAAGCTTAAAGTTCGCCCAGCTGTTGACATTGTGCTTTGATCCACATTCGAGACCAGTTTCAGCGAGCTATGGGCCTTATGTATAGACGTGTAGCGCGAATTCTACGTGTGTATAATGTTAAGTTCATATTAAACTTGGTTGGTGAGTAATAAATACTAGGTACCAGTAAACAGGGTGGGGTAGGAATACGATGGACGTAATTTGATGAGGAATGGTTTGACTATGAATATGACCTCTATCAAGCGGGTTTTAAAGGGTGTCGATTTTTATCGATGTCTTTGTAATGGACATGTGTAGGACTCACTAATAACAGCATAATATATGAAGCATTAATTAATTTATAACACTGTCCAATATCCAGAAGTGCCCATCTGCGTTCTTCTTCTTACTAGGTAATTATCCGTGAAGAGTGGATGATGTGGACGTCAGTGGGCAGTGATAATTATTGCTACAGTAATTTTTTTTTATTATTATTATTATTTATCGCGGCAGGCCCAGACGGAGATGGCGGGTTGACTGGACTCCTTTAATAATGATTGGTCCTTGGCAAGTCTGGACAGAGAGAGGTGGAAAGAGAGTAGGGAGGCCTTTGCCCGCCTAGTGGGACATTAATGTCTAATAATAATAACAAATTTATTTTTCAGACATACATAGTCCATTACAAAACACTGAATTATAACCTCCGGTTAAAAATAGATAAAATTAAATCACGCCTGAATTCCTCAAAGGAACAGAACACAAATATCTGTAAATGGTATCTATGTGTAATATTAGACTACAAATTGACGGTAAAGTGTTAATATCTAATAACTAACATTTTAGAGATTTTCACTTTATTGCATATTCGTAGGTAAAATATGAAATAGCTCATATTTGCAAAGACATAAGGTCTTGAATCGACGACTACGTTTCCTACTATTTGTTTAATATAAGTACCTTTTTTATTAAAATATTAAAAACTATAGAAATGAAACGTTTTTTTTGCCTCCTG
This sequence comes from Amphipoea lucens, assembly GCA_947508005.1. Lineage (NCBI taxonomy): Eukaryota > Metazoa > Arthropoda > Insecta > Lepidoptera > Noctuidae > Amphipoea > Amphipoea lucens. The sequence goes on along the minus strand of OX382378.1, from coordinate 12,001,405 downwards.
TAAAATCATGATTTTGTAGTTATTAGATATTGATACTACACCGTCGAAATATTATGCATTTGTTCAAACAAGTACCATCTAGCTAGACGAGCTTTTGGAAACAATACACAGAGAGGGTTGGGTCTCTCATTCCTCACATTCCATATTTCCAAGCACAAATTGTATCATACTTAACAACGTAATTATCAATGCAGGTAACATGAAACAGAACAGCACACAAGCCGACAGACAGACACTATATATTGTCTTTATGATATTTAAATTACCAAGAATTAACATGTCAACATTGCGTGCAGACCCGACCTTATATTGTTTACCTATTTAATATTTTATGCTAGATTTATGGAGCTACTTACTGGCCAATCAGTGGACAGCACCCGTGCGACTATTATCATTTAATTTTAATACCGTAATAATTGTTTAGTAGGATACTAAGATTAGGTGTGAGAGCACCATTTTAGGGCAGTGCAAATTAGGTTCTATTATTTGCTATTATGTGCCAAATCAGTATTATTGTAATCGCCGAATATTAACTTCGTAGTCTTGTTGAAAATTATGATTTCCTTAAAGCCTGCGGGGTAATTGCGTAACACACAATAGCAATGGCATTCATTGTGACAGTTCAACAAAATTCATTGCGTTATTAACGTTGTTGAGCAGGCAAATTTTTCGAACATATGAAGCAATGGATTAGCAATATCCTTCAAAATCATTCAAACCGTGGTTGATAGTGTGTTGCCCTATTAGGGTGCTGCTTTTCTAAGACAGCGGCAATAAGGCTATGAATGTTTCTAGTATTTTTTTGTAGACCTACCTATACGTACAATGTGGAGGAATGAGGGAAGTGTCGTGAGGAAACTTTTGAGTAAGAATGTATATAGCTATAAAGAGTAGGTGAAGACCAAAAAAACGATGGATGGACTGTGTGAAAGATGATACGGCTCGAAAGGGGGCGACTACCAAGATGACGACTAACAGAGAAGTAAGGAAGAACAAATAAATTGGGATAAGGACAGGATATTGAATGATGACCAGGTACAATGTACAGACGCCAGCACATCAAGCTACTCGAAACTGTCAAATTTTCTCAATCAACTTTGAACCTTACGCTTTAGCGATAATGTTGAAAATCCATTAAATAAATTTGACAGATTGTAGTAACTTGATGTGCTGGCGTCTGTACATCAACAAAATGAATGGACTGTTTCAACAAAAGATTTTTTCTTAGGATTTCATAGTTTCGTTTTCAGTCTAGCTTAGCTGTAGCTACTATATCTAGTCATTATTTAATTGGTATAAATTCCAACACAATGACAGAGGTTCGTAAAATTGTACAACTGCAGTACAAAACACCTACGATGTAAAGATATTGCGCAATTTGTGTATAAAGTAATTCATTGCGTGTTTGCTGTAGAACTGACAACATTGCCCTAATAAGAGCTAGGTATAAAGTTTATTGCGGGCTATTTTACACCTATGTTCGATACTATAATTTCTTATAAGCGATGTGACGTAAGTGGTTGTTAGGGGCTAATATAGTTGAATAGGGAATTATATATAGCGGCTAGTTATATTAAACCTAAATCAGCATAAACCTCATTCAATATCTATTCAAAAGATGAAGTATTTTGATGGCTGCTAGGGATTAAATATTGAAATGGAATTTGTCAAGACGATGAGTAGATTCGTGTTCCTACACCGCAATATGTTGTCTGTTAACTGGATAATTCTATTCTGGATATTCTTGCTATTTCATAAAAGAGATTATTTTGATGTTGGATGATAATTGATGATGATTCCACAACCTAAGTGAATGGAAGAAATTAACAGCTTATTTCGATTTTATAGGGAGTTACAGCTTTAGAATTGCATTAGGGTTCACTCTGGGCCTTACCTAGAGTTACCTATAGGTAACTCTAACTAAATCTAAATAACTACAACTGAAAACCCCTCTACCTATAGGTAGAGGGGTTTTCAGTTGTAGTTATTTCAGATCACTGCTCGTGTGTAATGTAATGAGACTATCTAGGTAGCAATTTAGGCTTCATTACGATTCCACGTGAAGTAAAAACTTTGTGTCTATTTTTATCTTAAAACAGAACAAAAATATGAAACCACTTAGTTATATACCAACCGTGTCCCTCAACCAGTACATAACACCTCTAATATTAACAGGAATTCTATTCACTACAACCGGCTAAGTTGTAATTCAGTTAGCCAAACAAAACGCTGTATTAGTCATATGGTCTATTGTCCATAGCTGTCGGTCCCGCCGCTTTATCTTAATTGACTGCAATTTGATTTAGTGGCGCAACTGTTTGCCAACTTACGTTTGCTATAAAACAACACCTATATACTGAACGAATTTATTGCCGAATATACTTTAACAACAGCATGTATAAGTTGGTGTTTAAAGGCACGCGCCAATCTAATACTTCGTTTCGAAAATGATCCGTCACTCAAGTTTCAATCTTGTGTCGTGGGGTGTAGAGTTCTAGTTTGTTAGTGCTGTTTGAATTTATGAGGTTGTCAAAAGGCATTGTGTGAGCAACGCCTAAGGGGACAAGTTATGTCACACAGTTATTTCTTGTACAACATGTCTGGTAGGAAAGTAACAAGGATATAAGATCTGTATCGCGCCATATGAATTTGATTGAAGTTCAGGGGGCATACTATGAATTTGGACTCAAGATTAGATTTGATATTAGTTTTGATTGAATTTATTTGTTCGTGGTAGTAATATTACATCAGTTTCTATCACAGAACGAGTAAGATTCAATTTTCGAACAAGATTCAACTGTCTTTTTTCAAAATGGTCGACGACGGCCATTTTACTTTCGTTTGACAGCTGCCATTTCGTGTTGATCGGTCATAGTAGGCCCCCAAAAGGTATGTCAGTGTTATCAGTAAATGACTGAATGAAGTGTGCACAGTTCGTTCCTTGATCTTTATCTGGGCCCGAATTGCGGTAATTTTTTTCAAATGAAACGCAAATGAAGCACGAACGAAGTTCAAATGTTACATGATTTCGTATCGCGGTGTCGTTTTGACATTTACTTCAAACGAAGTTAGAACGCAGACGGAACGCAAATGCGCGTTTGAGGAATAGTTGAAAAGAAGCTACTTTTTCTCAAACGTTTCACGAACATTCGCTGTGTTTTTATGTGATATTAAGTTAATTTTATTGTGTTTGCTGTAAAAATGTTATATTTAGACTTATTAGAATGTGCTAACGCGTACGACGTAGCCGTAGCTCGTGCGGAGGCTAGGCGGCTGAACGTATTGGCGAGGAAGAGTGATCCGGCTTTCGATCTCAGTGATCGAAAGTTTGTAAAAAGATACCGGTTGTCCAAGGACCTTACTCGGCAGCTGATTTTCGAGTTAACTCCTCACCTTCTACCTACAGTTCGTTCAGATGCTTTGGACGTGGAAACTAAGGTAAGAAACCATGTATTTGATGTAAGGAATGCTCCTCATAAAGACAAGAAGAGTTAGGTTAGGTTTTTTTAATCCACTTAGCTATAATACTAAAACTCCATTACCTACTTATATAATTTTTGTTTTAGGTTTTGGTTGCACTAGCATTCTTTGCTTCTGGGTCTTATCAGACTCTTGTAGGAGATAACCGGAATCACTGTGTTTCTCAAGCCAGTGTTTCCAAAGCAATCCGGCAGGTGGTAATGGCTTTAAACAAGCCCTCTATTCTAAACAAATATGTTTCTTTCCCCTTTCAACGACAAGAAAGGGAACAAGTTATAAGATAGTAAGTATAAATAATACCTTTGAATTTATTGATACTGAATTGCTGATATGTACCTTTTGAAGGAAAATATTGATTGAAATTGTTTTTTAGGTTTTACAGGCGTTATAAAATGCCGGGACTGCTGGCCTGTGTCGATGGGACCCATGTGACGGCACACGAGAGATTCATGAATAGAAAAGGGTACCACTCTCTAAATGTTTTAATAGTGAGTAATAATGTAAATAATTATAATAAACTGTATTTTTAAATATTAAGCTCATTTAGTATCTCTCATAATTCTTTTGTAGTAAAATGTTTTTTTTTTTTCAGATGTGTGACTCAAATTTAAATATATTATGTGTAGACTCCAGTTTCCCTGGGTCTACTCATGATAGTGTTATATGGGCTCAACACTCCTTAAATGCGTATCTTGATAGGCTTCACAGGATTACTGGGGAAGATGTTTATGTTTTAGGTATGTATTACCTAAATTAATTATCCATTTTATTTTTATGTTGCTTGTAACTTTCTACTATGTTTATTTAATTTAAGAACCAGAAACTTCAAATATTATTTTCAATTACAGGAGACTCAGGGTATGCCTTGAGGCCTAATACTATGATACCTGTGACAGACCCAGCTCCGGATACACCTGAGGAGTATTATCAAGATCTGCATTTATCTGCCAGAAATGTAGTGGAGCGTTGTATAGGAGTATTAAAGGCAAGATTTAGGTATGTACAACCTAGACTATAACATACATACAATTTTTAATACTATTAATAATTCTTAATAGTAAATATTATAATTCTAATATTATCTTTTGCAGATGTCTATTGGTGGACCGAAAGCTGCATTATTCCCCGGGCGTAGCAGCAAAAATAACAAATGCCTGCTGTGTGCTACATAATATAGCACACAGGGCTAGACTCCCCTACATCCGCCTAACACCGGCCGAGGCGGCACGAGAGCGGGAGTTGACAGAGGGCGCGAGTTACCTTGCGCCACCGCAACAGGGACAACGTAGGCGCGGCGGCGCCAGCCTCCTCTCGGAGTTGGAGCTAGGCCGCGCGCGCCGCCATGCCCTTGTACAACGTTTGTGGGCAGATAGACATATATAGCTTTACATAATAACTATTATTTACATTTGAAATAGTATTTCTATAAAGGTCATTTATTTATAATTTTTTGTACTGTTTTATAAGAAATAAAATTAATGTTCTAGACAAATAAGATTTATTGAAATTATAAAATTGATTTCAAATGTATAAATTAATAATAATCAAGTGCACCCAATTAAAATTAAAAATAAGAGTAACAAAGTAATGTTTATTTTTCCATTATATACTATACAACTGGCACACAATTCTTTCACTAAATTCCTCATCGTTAAAACCACTTGAATCACTTCCACTTAAAATCACTCCCAAGTAGGATATAAATTAAAGTTATAAATGTCTTCGAAACACTCACATACTTTTGGGTTGCATACAAAAAACAAAAACAAACAAAGAAACATCGATCGAGAAGCATCTGTCAAAACTCAAACTGTCAAAACGCAGTAGAGCTAACCCATAAATCTTCAAATCGACCGTCGACTACACTTAAAAAGCATACTATTCATCAATACTAAAGTCACATCTCTAAAATTTTATATTTGCTTACAGCCCAATTGCGTTCCACCTTTGTTTCATCTTTGTTAGCACGTGAACTTTACCGCGATACCAAACTCCGCACCGACTGGACTGCTACTGGAACTCAAGCAGAGATGAAACGCGCACGTATTAAACATATTTTAAATTACCGCAATCGGGACCCTGTAGAGTTGGTTTAGCAAATGAAACTTGTCAGCAAATAAATTTATCACGAGTGATACGATAAGATTTGTACCCTGTTTATTAACTGCCTGTTCGCCGCATAATATACATATAAATGGAAACTGGTTTTGGAATATTTGATGATTCATTGATATGTCAAAGTGCGTGAGAAATCTATCTTATTTGATTTTAGGGAGAATTTAGTAACAAAATTTTCTGGCCTTTTGACCACTGCTCATGTCAGCTACATGCTTTTCTCGTATAGCAGACGACAGAAGAAGATGTACTCGTATTTGTTAGGCTTGCATAATCAGCTTATAATGTTCCAATGGAACACAGGCCTCCTCTCTTCAAGAGGGAGTGGGCTATAATCTACCGCGCGGGCCCAGCGCGGGTTGTAGGGACATGCCGGTTTCCTCACGATGTTTTCCTTCACCGTTTTGAGAGCAGTGGTGATGAGGTTATTTACACAAAGTAAAGCGCCTGGCCGGGTTCAACCCACGACCTACAACTCGTAAGTCGGGGCCGTTGCCACTGAGCCACCACTGCTCTCTCATTTGTTAGGCTTGCTGTCTTAACTTGAAATTAAAAATATTTACGTACCTACTACCTATACAGGGTGTTACGGAAAGGGTATATCAATACAAACGGGTTGAAGAGTATATCTGGTCTAGAATCTCTGTACAAAATTTCAGCTCAAAAGCAGTAACTTTGAAAATGCTTAATATTTTTTTATTTCGATAGTTTATTAAATTGAAATCATAACAAACGTGTCACCGCACTACGAGGGTCATTATCCATTATCTGTAGTGTGTCTGTGCGCTTAGTACACGCACATCACGCCGCCGCGCGCCAGTGCAGCGCCGTGATGTCGAAATAAAAAAATATTAAGCATTTTCAAAGTTAATGCTTTTGAGCTGAAATTTTGTACAGAGATTCTAGACCAGATACACTCTTCAACCCGTTTGTATTGATATACCCTTTCCGTAACACCCTGTATACTCGTAATATTCATTTTCAGTAAACTGCAATATGAAAAAAAAATGGGGTTGGTGAAAACAATTTATTGTTGAACTCCAAGACCATTGACTAGTTATTTCTTTATGGAACCTTAAGGATACAAGATCCGCCTTTATTAAAAAAAAACAAATCATTTAACTACATCCTTATACCTACAATTGAACCACGCGGAAGCAAGTACCACACGAATGACGTCACACAATGATATATACGAGTGTCAGCAGCAACTAGGAAACCTTTAATTACATTAACAACATGTTTATCGTTGCATCTTCTTTATTCATAGTATTTTCTCAGGTAATGTCAAGGTACAAATTACTTGGAGGGACTCGACTTCCTACGTTTACCACATGGACAAATGGGAGAGTAAATTGTATAGGTAAGGAATTTTATGGAGTTTGCAGTACCAAGTCTCGTCCGTCAAGTTGAAAATCCAACAGTATTTTTTTTTGACGTGCTTCTCTATTTGATTTGCAATGCTTGGCTCAACTCCGAGACATAATTTGCATCGGGTTCGGCTTATACCTATGTGTGTACGTTTCTCAGCGGACAAGAAGACAGAAGAGACAAGAATCTGTCAAAATCCACAAATCAGTCCGTAAAACATTATCATCCGCCTAGCCTTTTCCCAACTATGTTGCGGTCTGCTTCCAGTCTAACCGGATGCAGCTGAATACCAGTATTTTACATGGAGCGACTGCCTATCTGACCTCCACAATCCAGTTATTGGGTAATACGATACTCCTCGGTAAGACTGGTTGTCAGACTTTCGGGCTTCTGAAGACCCGTAACGACTGTCAAAGATCCACGAATGACAGCCGGAACCAACGACTTAACGTGCTTTCCGAGGCACGGAGGGGTCTCGGTATGTAAATATGGTCACCCATCCACAGACCAACCGCGGCAAGCGTAGCTTAACCTGATCGATCGATCTGTGCAGCTGTTATTATTTAGCCACGGGCCCCTCAAATCAAATCAGTCCGTAAATATGTAGTATTGATTGTTTAATCAATGTTCAATGTAAACCTCCCGAAAATTAGCTACCACAAACAGTTGGCAATGTCAACAGCGTATAGGAGATGATTTTGTCTAGCCTTTAGCTCACAATCCTGAGTCACTATTGAGTAAATCTATGGGAAGATTAGGGTGACCTTGTGTAGGAGTCATAACCTATATATATAAAAATGAAACCCGTTTTCCGTTGTCACGACATAACATGAAAACGGCTGGACCGATTTCGATGAAATTTGGTATAGAGATAGTTTGAGTCCCGGGAAAGGACATAGGATAGTTTTTATCCCGATATTCCCACGGAATCGACATTTACGCGGGTGAAACCGCGGGGCGCAGCTAGTTTTTAATAAAACCTAGTTCTCAGCAATCTACGGTCACGGACTGACCTTTGCCACCCCAACTTCGCGATCCATGACATCACCAACACAGGTGGATGTTTAACCTGATGTAATTCCTTAGTCACAGAACATAAGAATCAACGGAACATATTTATCGATATCGTCGAACAATAATTCAATCAACACATAATAAGGTCATGGTTGAACCTGGCTCAATCTAAACCTTTAACATCGATTAGTATTCGTTACAAACGCATATTAATCAATTGGTATGCAGTTAGATTACAATTTAAGTTTATTTAGATTTTGTTAATTGGTGCAGTTAATATAATTATGTAGCTATAGTATTGTTTAAAAATAACTAAAGCAGACGGTAACTATAGAACTGTTCCTAGTTATTTTAAATTTATGATGACGATGAGGGGAAGGAGTGAAATAGAGTTTATAATGAGGTTTTAGTTTTTTTTTTTCATTGTGTAAATCTTTTCTTTGTAACCAGTGCTATCAAATAAAAACCACATTCAAAAAGTCTGAGCTATAAACTCGATGATTACAATAGATTTGCATAAAACAGTACTGTAAATGAAGCAGCAAAGTTCTAGTCTCGTGGAAAAACTGAATTCACTAGTGAATTCAATCGTGCCAAGATTTCGTTTGAACTTTAGGCTATATATGCTAAAGAGTCCACAACAATCTTAACACATCATGCACAGACAGTATTGAAACACAGAAAAATGCACTCAATTATAATATAAACCACTTAAACTCAAAACACAGACACACACAGCCTCCAACATTTTTAATGCACAGGTCACTTTCCGCCATCGTGCCCGCGTTGCTTTCAAGTAATTCCACAAAGGGCACTATTTTTCACTGGCTGATAATGTCCTAGGCAAGACAGCTAAGCTAAAGGCTTGTCTTATTAGCCTTTCGTTCGTTCCCTTGAAGACCACCATGGGAGAGGGATTTCTTGGTTGGATATGAGTCATGCTCTGCGGCCACACATTTGTTACTGTTTCAAATGTTCAGATTGCGGGGCTTAAAGTAGGCGATTAAGTGTATCTTGGGGTTAATGCGAAAAAGGTTTGTGAAAGTGTTCTATTTGCATTATTTCTTGGCTTTTTAATGTCAAGTGCAGTGTTTATTGATGGTAGACTAAGTCGTAATTAGTTTGTTGTTTCGTTTTTTTTATCGGAAAACATCCAAAAAGTAGTGACTTTTTGGACTATCTAATGGAACTTTCGAGACGAAAATACATTTTATTTGATTTTATGATTGCTTATATAGCTATTACTCATCATCCTCTTGCTTTGATCCCAAATTATTTGGGGTCGACGCAACATGTCTATTTCATCCATACTTTTCTATTGGTTGTTATCTCGGTAGTCATCCAGTTTCTAGCTACATCTTTCACACAGTCCATCCATCGTTCCTTTGGTCTTCCCCAACTTTAATAGCCATCCACATTCATTCTCGAATTTATTCTCACTTTGTTTAACTATAACTAGCAAGTTCAATAATTATTTGAATGCAAAGATAGAATTTGGATACCTAAGTACATAATTATTTTTGGAGATTCTTCTGTGTGGAAGACAGAGCTTTTAACCATAACTTGGTAATGTTACAAAAAATCGCCTAAAACCGACCGTGTCAAACCAAAACACAGTTGATACACAAGGATAATTATGACAAATCGTAACGTATAGATACTTTTTGATGGGTCCCTTCAACATACAACGGTACAGTACTAACACAAAAGTTTGGTCAAACTTCGCTACAGTATTAGTGGAGTACGAAGAGAATAGTTGTGACATTTCTCATGCATTTGTTATAGCTATTGTAACAGACATCACGGAACGGCTGACCATTTATTAATAGGACATATTTGGACAGCCATTGACGTGTAATAAATAAACGTATACAACTTAGAATTTGAACCGAAAGTCGGTTAGTTACGGGGGTATTAGACGTGATTTTGAAACATTTCGATTGGGCTTGAAATATTTAGTGGTGACAATGTCTCTATGAGTTAGTTTACGAAGCAATTTAAGCGGAGTAAGTTACGTAGTAATGTGTCATCATTCGTCACTGAAAAGGAGTAAATGCTAAAGCGCCATTTGGGCCAAAATGAGTTATATAATATATCGTATGAGTTATATAACCTAAACAGAGTGACGCAGAAAAAAAAACCAACGATATATTATATACTTAACCCTTTTTGGCTCAAATGGCGCTTTAGCATTTTCTCCTTTCCAGTGACGGTTACTGTTTCGGTACTTATTCGGTTATTGTTTGGAGAAGTTCAACTACTGCAAATTAATTTATCTACTCGAAGTTCCAACTTTAAGAAAACCCCATAGATCTAGTGGCATATCTTTTTTTTTATGGAGGGGAAATCATCAAATGACCCCTCCCGCTCTGGGTGGAGCGGAAGGGAGTGTCAGACTCTTACTGACTAAAACCCATCCGTGTTCTTCCTTAGCCCTTTATGTTCCGGGGTAGCGGTAACTCTTTCGGACAATCCCGCACACCCGGCAGGCTTCGGCCCTGGCAGGCCCCTTCCTTTTTGCTGACATCTCTTTGAGGCGCGCGTGGAACACGTACGTGCCGTCCGGCACGGGCCTGGTCCTGATCGGACGGTGGGCTACCCATTACTCTCCGTTTGCAGGCCCGCGCCTACGGCATATCTAGGGTATGGTTACAAAATTCATATTAGGTATATGGGTTTTAGGTCATCATCATCGTTCTTCAACCCTTATCTCAATTTATTTGGGGTCGGCGTAACATGTCTTAGTCTTCGATAGAGAGAAGTATGGAAGCAAAAGCAAAGCGCCGTTGAGATAACGCCTAATAGAGCCTTCATCTCGGCAGTCACCCCCTTTCTAGCCATATCATCTTTCATAAATACTTACGTGAATTGTTTTAACTACTCAAAAAACTGAAATCGCTAATAACTTAGTGAGCAATTACATTGGGCGTCGGTAACGACAATAACGTTAAGGCTTTGATTTCAACACAAAGACAAATTTTTACCAAACCGATATTACCTACATTACGCATAGGCATAGCTTATTAGCTGGAGCAGTGATGGTCCAGTGGTAACGTCCGCGACTTACGAGGTCGTAGGTTCGAACCCAGACAGACGCTTTACTTTGTGTAAATTATTTCATCACCACCGCTCTCAAAACGGTGAAGAAAAACATCGTGAGGAAACCAGCATCTCCTAGCACCAAAAATTCAAAGACATGTGACATCTACCAACTCGCACTGGGCCCACGTAGTGTGTTACGGACCACTCACTACAGAGAGGAGGCCTGTGACCCAGCAGTGGGAACATTATAGGCTGATTATGCTATAGCTTATTATCCGCAATGTATTCTATAATAGGTACGAGTAGGTTTATAACTGCTCAATATCAAGCCATAATTCCTTTACCCAATCTACATTACATCAGCCACATATTGCTCATTTATATATCCAATGCGCAATATATAACTATCTACATAACCCGTACATGTTTCAAATATGCCTATTAGGAATATTAGCCATTATTGAGCATATAATAGCGTAAGGAAGTCTTTGAAACGGCTGATCAGACTAATTTAGGAAAATAAAGGGCCGTACGTTTTGAGAGAAAGGAAGATTAAGTTACTTAAGTATATTGGATGTGATTATAGTAATGATGCATCTATGATGTTGGTAGTATGTATAGATTTACGTATTAGCGATGTATATCGTCTGGTACTGACGTTAGTGGAAGAAGATAATCGTTTTAATGACGTAAGGGCTGCTTAGTCTTGAAACTTGATTATTTGCACGCTATATGAATTGCGTCTTAAGGTAGGTATGAATAAGAGCGGTTTCGCACTATATCCTATCCGAATCCGAATTAAAGATCCGATTTCAATCCGAATTAGGAATGTTCTAAAGACAGATAGAGTTCGGATCTAGTGCGCAACCCTTGGTCGTCTCTTTTCCTAAAATATGTCTTCCCACCTTTTCCTTGGCCGACCTCTACTTCTGCTTTGGTCTCTTGGTATCCATTCAGTTACTATTTTAGTCCATCGACTGTTTTCCAATATGCAGACATCGCCAGCCCAGTTCCACTTGAGAAACCTGATTCTTTTGACGACGTCAACTAATTTTAACATTTGTCTAATAGCCCTGGACCAGTATGTCAGTAATAATTAGTGTGTGACCACTTCCTAATACCCAAACTTTTACTATTACACAACTGGCCAAAATAAAAGGCCCAATAAAAAATCTCTACTGCCCAAATTGGTCCATTGATCGAGCAGTATTTAACCGGTGTCTCCTGAACCGGTGACAATGGACAGCTAAAAGCATTCTCAAGGATAAGCCGCAGTTATTGTGTAGTTTGTCGCCCGGATCGGCTGGCGATGCGTATCTAACGCTTACTTATGTTATAACTGCTATGTACCAATTAGACTAATGAATTTAGGGCTGTGTATGTGACAAATGTTGAAATATTTCTGTTACCAAACTATTTCCTATCGACATTTAAAATGAAAGTTTTCTTTTTTAAGTTTTTTGTATGATATTAAAAGTCGGTTTATAAAGAGTGCTACAAGTACCTTTTGGCGCTTGAATGACGTTAACAGGGTGGTACTGTTGGTGAACATTTGTGCGATTGTTTTGTAAAATGTGTTAAAAAAAACAAAATGGGTGTTAGTTCCGATTTTGGCCACGCACCAAAAGCTTTTGTACAGCTATATTAGTATTATTTAGTTCTTTTGAATTTGTATAGAATTTTCTGGAGCGCCGAAAGGTGGCCAGTGTTCGTTTTCTTGCAGGGAAACTAGATCATCGCGTTGTCTTTTGTTATTGGTATCGGACCTAATGGAAGGCTTCTAGTCGTCAAGAGGTTTTAAGCTTGTACTGCGTTTACAACAGCGGGGCAATTGCGTACTTTTTCTAACTTATGAAGATTCCGATCGATAGTATGTTACGCAATTAGGGTGCAGGTTTTCTTCTTGGTGTCGCTGGCACGAATATTTCAGAACTTGTTGGCCCAAAACCCCGCCACTTCCACGGCGTCGTCGGTGGCAGCGCTTGCAGTCACTTTGACTGCAAGTTTTGAGACACAGAGGGCAGGATAGGAGGTGGAGCATAGTTTGCGACATAGCTCCACATCCACACCCTGCTGCCGTTCTGTCGAGGTAGCCCCACTTTACCACGTTTGACTTACATCTTTCCACTTGTGTCCCGAGACGGTTCAGACTTCCAAGTGGACCACGAAAGGTTTGGTGGCAGATAGTAACTGGGAGGGGGAAGACAGTTCTGCCACAGTTTGCAATTGGCGTCGGCCGGGTTTTCTGGTAAACGCCGTCGATTTTGAGAAGCTGTGCTTGCTTTTTAGCCATTACGTTGATCGTTGCGCGCCAGGTGCTGGGTGTCTAGTATCAGATTCCTGTTCATGTTTACAATAGGTAGTACCTACCTTTGTTCAGGTCTAGGTAAGTATACGCAAGGCTATATGACTGGTTTAACTGACAGCCCTGCACAATAGTAGGAGTTCAACTACTTTCAAATCGACACAAATCGATGTATCGATTGAGAATTCGTTATCTGGTTCACTACTATCCAGATTAATGAATAGACTCGAATAACTTACAAGGGGATCTGAATAATCGACACGGTGTAATCAGATCGCTATCTATTTGTCGATTTATAAGGATCTGCCGTTTTCCGCTTACGTACAAACGATTTCTTATCTGTATATCGTAGCAGCCATTTATAAATTGTTTGATCTTGTGTCTGTTCTATACAAATAGAGGACTAGATCTGTCGATGCCGGAATCTTAATGGTTTTATGGCTTTGTATTGAAAGGGAGTATGTGCGGGTTAAATGGGCTCGCGTATTATTGTCAATGGTTTACGTACAGTCAACAAAAGAGATCAGTATATGCAGGCTCGTCGGATATAGTTGAAGTTTAGTAAGAAACCGGTGGATGTTCTCGAATAAAATTTAATGTTATTAATAGAACAAAAATAGCTCATTTATCAAATTAAATTTCAATCGACAACATCCATCGGTTGCTTACTAAACTTTAACTCGACGATCCTGCATACTTATCTATTTTGTTGACTGTACTTAGATATCATTAAGCTTCGTGTTTTCATGCAACCTTAGAAATCCTTTGGGCCGAGAGAAGGCACAAGGCGGCAGCCGGGGACGAGTGTGAATATAAGTGTAAGTATGTAGTTATAGTTACTGCATGATGCCGGACCATGCCCATATCGTAGGCTTATGCCCGTTTTCACTACGCTACACTTAAATGAGTGCCTTAAAATTATTGCATTGTCGGATTTTCAACTCTCGGCCTAAGCCCAGTGTTGCAAATCCAACAGCTGGTTTTGATTTAGGCATTCAATTAGGTGTCCCCCTAGTGCTACTGAAAACGAGCATTACTTAGTATGTCTACATAGACTGTTAGACACAGTAGCGAGCGGTAGGTAAGTTAGATTATCGCTATCATTAGGATTATGTTCGATAAACTCAATGATACAATATTATTTTTTATTTATTTTTCTAATATTGACATTTATAATTTATTTTTTGTTTACTAATTCACATACCTAACATTAATGTTTTTGACTTGAAATTAATAATTCATAATCATAATTATTTATAATAGTTGCACGCCATATACTAGGTGGCAAACATGTTTGATCCTTTCTTTTTTATCCTGCATGCATATATTTTTGTATGTGTACATACACATGTTTGAGCAAATAAATATAATATATCTTATCTTATCTTAAACAAATAAAAAAGAATAAATAAGTAAGGTATAAACTGTATAAGTTCCTAAGTGAAATGTTTAAAACCAAATGAAAACGAGATGTAGACTTACCTTGGTCCTTCATAGCATCAAGAGCATGAGGTACTCCTATCCAAGGACTGGGCAGGTCAAGGAATACTGCGTCAGCTTTACCTTTCAGTTCCTCACCAAAACCGTCTGCCAGGACATCTCTGTGTTTTGCCTACAATATTAGAAGTTTGTATAACTTAGCTAAGTGAAAGAACGAAGAGAGCAATTTGACTCTTATTCACATTGAACTAAGGTTTAAATTACAATGGTTGACGCGCGCTCAGGACATGCAACAACTATAATACTGGTTAAGTTTTGAATGACTTTGTTGCACTGACAGCTGCAAGCTTGTTTCCAAGTCCTGAGTTCTAATACTTAGTAGAACTCAAGGCTAATTTTGTTCTAATAGTAGAACTCAGGATCAATTTTGAAACTAATTTTGGAAGACTTGGGAATAGTCCCAAGTCTTCCAAAATTAGTTTTTAAACAAGGTTTACTAGTAAGTACAGTCGACTGCACATCCATGGCAACACTTTGACCTTGAGCTGGCCTAGCGAAGTGAGGAGTTTCAACACAATTTAATACTTACAAGTTTTATGTCCACTGTTGTGCGGGCTACGATGGGCGGGTACTGTACCTAGTCATTATCATAAATATGTTTTTGGACAGTAAAAAAGGTTTTTTTTTTACTCACAGTAACAAAGTCGGCTATTCCATGTTCAGTGAATTCCTCCTGGGCCACCTTACTCCTGTGTTCATGGAAGTCAAATGTGTGGACATGACCATGAGGTCTCACTCTTCTTATCAGAGCATGGGTGAGGGAGCCACTGCCAGTACCTGGGTGAATTATTCATGGTAGAAAATACAGAATAATAATGGTAATGAAAATTATAATGGTAGAGAAAAGTATGGAAGAAAAAGACATGTTGCACCAACCCCAAATACATTGGGATACGGGCAGGATGAAGATGATGATTAGATAGTAGTTCCAAATGTAACGTAAAGTTTTAAGGTCAGACGCCAGCACATCAAGCTACTACAATCTGTCAAATTTCTTTAATAGATTTTCAACTTTATCGCTGAAGCCTAAGGTTCAAAGCTGATTGGGAAAATTTGACAGTTTCGGGAAGCTTGATGTGCTGGCGTCTGTACAATTATGTTACCCTCATGTGTATTAAAAAAAATAGTATAGTATTTTTAAAGCAGACTTTATATTAGTACTGTGTATTTAATTATTTATAATTTGGGATATGGGGATCCGCCCGCCCCTAAGACGACCCACTGACCCAAGAGAATGATGAATGATGTGTATTTTAAATTACATATAAATAAATATGACACAATAAAATACCAAGAATTTGAAGGAAAAAAAAATTATAATAGACTTCACAACACAATGTCGCAAAATATTGTAGGTATTGTCTGTATGTTTGAAAACTTTATCACGCTTGATTTAATTATTACACACAGGTTTCTTTATTACAACAAAGAAGAAAATGGGAAAATAAATTTATAACAGTGCAACTTACCAGCTTCGATAACAACAGACCCTGGTACTAGGTCAAGTTGTAGCAGGATCATACTAATGTCAGGAGTATAGATAATCTGTGTGCGATGAGGCAGAGTCAATGACCACAGCTCTGGGGTTGGTTGTAACACATGACCCCACCCTTTGGATAGCTCCACCTAAATAATACAAGTGCTTTTAATTGCTTAAGATATGTAACATAAAATATAATTTCTTCATTGTGCACTAATAAAAGGTGAGAGGAGACCCGACAGCATAACCATAATGCCTTGGAAGTAAGGCAGGCCTTTGGTGTGGATTGCAATATGTGTCGACTCGCTTGCACCATCCTATCTTTCTAGTATGGCGGTGGCGGGCTGTGCTGGGATGGCTGCTGCAGATGCGGGAAACATCAAAAGGCGAAAACATTACAATATTATTGGGAATTATATGTTTCAACCATTTGGGGTTAAAACACTAGCACCATGGTGTCCACCAAGTGGTTGGTCGACTATTTAAGTGGCCAGAGGGCTGGACAATTTTTTTGGGCAAAAAATCCGCATCGCCATACAACATGGCAATGTTGCCAGCCTCTTGGACACTTGTCCTGTTGACAGTGGTACAGAAGCATACACAAAGAAAAAAAAAATTCATTTCGAAATGCATATATTCATAGGAATATGATTGTTTTCCCTTTTTTATATGCAAACACAAATTATTATTGTAATTTTAAGTCTGTTAGCTTATATAAGATGTACTTAAATATTATCTTGTTTGAAAATAAAGGCTTCTTTATTGTGTAAGTACTAATAAAATAAAATTAAATGATCATTCCCTTTTCTGACAATCATAATAGGTATATGATTGAAAGCTTTGTAATGCACAAGGGGCTACTGTATATCCATTTTTTTAAAGCATTAGTTTTCTAGTGTTTTTAATGGCTCTGCTACTTACTTGTTGCTTCAAAAATATTTGGTAATTACTTTACAACGGGGTTTTTAAGGAATAAGTCTATAAATATTATTTAAAAAAATATTCAAGTATTTTACGCAAGGAGTAAATTGAGATTTGATTGAGGTTAGAAGTTTATTTTTCTTTAAGTTTTGTACAATATTACTACAAATAGGACTCTATTATGTGGTTTTAAATCTTACCCGGGTACCATATTCAGCTCCGATGAGAGTTCTCACTTTTAGAGCACCGAAAGGAGTTTGATACACATTTTCCATCAATTCACCCTTTTTATTTTTCATTTCAGGCTGCACGTCTATTGCGTACAGATTATTACTTAGATACAGTATAGCTGTATCTCCCTCCTCAATTTTATCTTTATAATTTCTGAAACTCATCTTTATTTTGGTATATTTTTGCCGTCAACAAAGTTTGTAAACAAACCACGACACGAGGGGTGTTCTAAGTTTTGACGTTACGTTTCGATACTAACGTTTTCTAATAAACGTCAGCTGATCTAAGTTTTCGGGTAAGATAAAGAGAATAAAATTATTGTAACTCAAAATTAAAACCAAATGAATGGATTTTTGCATTTGCTAAAATCTACAAAATGAAAGTTTAAAATCTAATAAATATATATGATTCAACATTTAGTGAACGTTTAATTATTGCATGACTTAGCAATAACGAAAGGTAACTGAGTGCATGTTAGTTCTCTATGAATCTTGTGCGGCTTTTTGATTGGTCAACTTCGATACTTTTACGTGTCAACCAATAAGACTTGTGTAAACTCGTAACAATAGAATATGTAGATATAATAGGAAACGTACTTAGTTTGACGTTGCTTGGTTGCGGTCAAAATAGAGATTGAGTGATTTTGGAAATTTACGTAAAATATGAATAAATAAGTGGATAATACATGGACATGACAGTGCACAATTGATAATAAAACCAAAGTCTTATGTTTTCCTGTGAAACACTGAAGAAATATGGTGAAGATGGACGCGTCTAAAGTGACGAGTAAAACTAGCTCGTTGAAGGCTCTGATCCTCAAAGCTTGGAGGGAACGGTGGACTGACATACAATGGGGCATCAACATCAAGACCATTCTCCCAAGAGGCGTCAGCGGCGACCTGTATAACCTAGCAGACTGCATACTCCAGCAAGCAATGGTTGGCTGTGGAGCAAACCAGTTGGTAATATCTTATTTAAAACATTCTTTAGCATCTCATCTCGTATCATATGCCGCAGTCCTGCAGAGAATAGCGAAATTCGATGCATTTCATAAACCCCATTGTGTAATGAGCCTCCTTGAGTTTTTGGAAGGTGTTCTTGATGGCATTACGTGTCGTGGAAAAATGGAAGAGGAAGTGTTATCATTGGCTGTGTCGTCAATTATTCTATGGCTACTGCAAGTGTACCATTACTGTCTTAGCAAGTATCCATCACCAAACCCAGTCCAAAGTCAAGAACTACTGGAAAAATCCACCATACTTTTGAATTCTATTATGAATGCTGATTTCCTACTTGCTATGTTCTATTTAGCTAAACAGAATGATCCAAATGAGTATAGTGAGGTGACGAAGAAGTGCCAGGAGATCACAGCATTTATGATGATGAATACTCAATTTAAGGCACCCGTCACTATTCATGAGACTTTACAGAAGATATGCAATATGGATATTGATAAAATAGCACCATTGAATAATAAACCGGAGCCTGTAACTCATTGTTTACAAGCATTGATAGCTGTTAATGTGCTGTCGAACCCCAGTGCTAATATGCAACAGTTATCCAACCAGCTGCTCATGGTACAGAGGATCAAAGGGTACCCACTATCCAGACTGTACTGCGAACTGATCAGAGCATGTTTTATTTCTCTTAATGATTCGAGCAAGGATGCCACTACACAATCATTGTGGGCTGCTTTCACCTTCCTTAAAATACCTCAAGTCATGCACTATTTACATAATATTTGTGGTACCACTACCAAAGATAGTGAATACTCCATAGAGATTGCCGAGGCATTCGAGAAATTGCTACAATCAACACCTCTACTAGATGTTGTTGATACAAAGAATTCTTGTAACAGTGTTATATCTCTGTTAGAACCTTTGGTGAAGTTGAATGTAGTGTCAGAGAGTCACCTGGCATACTTCAAACAGAAGCGGGAACATAAAGATGTTAAATTACAAAAGTTGGAGCCAACTGGGCTTCAAGGATCGGTACCATCATTCATCACAAGAGCTGAACCAACTTTAGCTGGTATCTTGAAAACGATGGGAGGAGATTTTCATAAAACCCAGGAGTCTTTGTATGCTATGCTGTGTCAGATTGTAGTTGGTGGGACAACTTTAGACACAATTCTTGCAGTTGCCACTGTGGAAGGGAAATTGAAACTGTTTGTCTCTAGGTTGATTAAATTCAATGAATTTGCTTTGCTTGCTGCCAATGAGAAGGGAGCTCCCCAATCCAAGGTTTACATTTTTGATATTTCATTTTTGATTCTGTGCTCAATTGTACAAGACTATGGCGCCGATGCTGTCCTTGATGAAAATGGGGACTCATTCTTTGAGAAATGGGTAAAGGAATGTATGGTCTATCAGGGAGTACATAAATCACCTGAGCAGATTCTCCAAAAATGTGATGCTCAACTTGTGGAAATATTTATTAATCACTTGAGTGCTCCAGAATTTGATTTCAAAAACACAAATATCAAGCCCCACGATCTTTGTATGAATGTAAGTGGAGTGATAAAAGAAATCTTATTTGCTTGGGAACAAGGTTCTCTATCGGCTGCAGATGTTAAATGCATGTTAGATTCTTTGAGACAGAAAATGGCGTCTTTGGCTGTCTGTGCTTCAGTGTGGTTGTGTTCTTACATAAATGTTGTGCATCAAGACGCATTTTTGAAACCTATAAACATGGTTCAGCAGTTTCTGGTACCTCCCAGTGAAGCGGAGCTTACACAAATTGATAATTTCAAGGAAAGAACTGTTTTGATGTGTCAAATTATCAGAAAGATGCAATATGATATACATCCGCCTTCTGTACCAAAGTCGAAAGCCTTAGCATTAACACATAATATTATATCAAGACAGCCCATTCTGGAACAATTGCAAGCAGTTTGGGATGATATAAAATCGAGAGGCTACCTTCACATTGATGCTACACATACTATAGAAAGCCTTCTGAACACAACTGGACCTATTTGGTTCGTCACAAACTTAGTTAAAGAAACACTGAAATTCCGTTATCAGGAAGACCTTGATAGATCAATTGACATAGTTCTGGCTATGCTTCATATGGATATTGAGAAATGCACTGAGGCTTTGTTGCTTCACGTCTTACCGCAATACTTGTATAATGCTAAACTGTGTGAGGACTTAGTAGAACCTCAATGTGCTATGTTAGCAAAACTAACAGTTTATTGCATTTACGCTGCTCTAGAACACAGCAACTTGACCAAAGGGCAGTCGACCAGAAAGCGTCGTCACGATGATTCTGAGGACTTAGAAATGTGTACATCCAACAAAGTACGGAGGTTGAATGACAACTCTTCTGACAGCATGTACTATTCACAAGGACATAGTGTATCTGGAATTTCATTAAAAGAGCCTTTACTAACCGCCCTAGACACATTGTATACGTCGTTCTCCCAACTGGCTGGAAAAAATGGCGACATTACGCCGCAGACTGATTTCATATTACAGTTTCTCGTGTATGTTGTGCAATGTGGACACGATAGAGCTCCACTCGTCTTGCAGAAAATGCCAAGTGAACTTGTACCAACACTTATAAAATGTCTTCCTGATGGTTTCAATATCAGTTTGATCCTCCGATTGTATGATTTATCTACTCCCTACGGACGAAAAGATACAGCTAGGGATCTATGTCTTATGAGGAATATGCGCCTTAGACCTGATTAATGTTTATATTCAGATGTAAGGTCAATTTAAAATGTTATTATAATTATTATAGCTTATTGTGTAAAATAAAATCAAATATTCAAATCATAGTTTTATTTATTTCAATTCCTTATTCTGCTAGGAGAAGGAAAATCAAACAAAAAGTCCAAGGTCATAATAATCTTTACTTCGCAAAACTCAATCAACAAAATAGTGATCATAAATTAATACTAGGCACTTCTCCTGTTACAAATAGTTGTTCCTGTTTCGTATATTACACACTTACGACTATTTTGTACAATATCCTTAATTCTATGAGTTCCAATACTGGACGGAAATAGAAATTGTTCGGAGAGGAATGTTCGTAAAATTAGTAATCAGAGGAACTAAAGTCCATTGTATCTTTCGTAATTTTGCGCTTTATCAAACGGTTCAGAGAAATAAGACCCCAAATCCGTTTGATTGAATATAAATAAGAGTTTGATTGAAATAGAAATCATTTACCTATTTATTTATAATGTAGGTACCAGAATAATACCAGGTACTTAGTTACTCTCACAAAAATACTTCAATAACAAATTAGAACCGCAGATGGGCAAAAACCATCTCCAAAGTAAACAGGCTTTAGAAACTTGAGGTTTTGCTGTGCTCGTGGTTGCTTTTATTACTTTTTTATATTTATAAAGGCAGAAAGAGAAATTAGAGCGACGAGCTAAAACCAGACTAACTATTGTTTTATTCAATAGGGAGTTGCAACCTCGTAGCTGAACGGTACCAGAAGCAATATTGCGTTTGCGCATAATTTATGAATAGCACTGGGGATAAAAGGGCTAGGAAAATGGACGGCATCGATTTAACAAAGTACGTACCTATTACTAGTAGACTACCTATCAATATTTACAAAAATAATACATTTCGTATACACAAACAAATCACATTGTATGTGAAAAATAATTACGCTTTAGTTAATTTTGTACAGAATCCATGATACCGGACAATATTTATGTACAAATTAAGAACCTATTAATATCATTATACAAAAAAATATTAAACACAAAGATCACAGGAGAGTTCCAGAGCTTTTACTATAATTAATAAAATTTATTATTACAGGGTAACAAATTATTATTTAACTATTCAAAGAAATTACATGGAATTAAGCTACGGTTATAACGCAGGCTTTTTGGCATCCGGCGAATCTGAATGTGGTCGATCTAGAACAATAAGAAAAAGGGAACGTTAATATATTTTATTCTGATGTTTTATCTGGTGCAGGTAGTGCAGACGCATTGCTGCTGCGCATTTATCTTGCTTTATTTATGTATCTACAATCTCTGCACTTCGAAACAGATTCCAACTATCTTAAGATACGAAATATTGGTTCCAACAGTAGATACGATAACTAAAATTCTCATTCAATTCAAATGCAGTAACTTACCAATTTGCCTTCTAAGTACGTCTTCTCTAGATGCATTATACGCTGGCGGTGGATTACTGACCCTCATTGGTAAACTTAATCTATTAGGATTGGAGTTTTCATCTACAGAGTTCTCCGCGCTATTAGCGAACGTTGTCCTTTGACTCCTATTCCACGTCTGTTGATAGGAACTTTCTGTGGTTATTGTGTTACATCTATTGTTAGTATGAGGAACATATTGCTCTGGTGACCAGTCGAACACGAAGGTATGACTGTAGTTGTGGG
Organism: Amphipoea lucens; assembly: GCA_947508005.1. Lineage (NCBI taxonomy): Eukaryota > Metazoa > Arthropoda > Insecta > Lepidoptera > Noctuidae > Amphipoea > Amphipoea lucens. The sequence goes on along the minus strand of OX382378.1, from coordinate 11,978,570 downwards.
TGTAGGCTGTAGGTGTCCCGGACGGCGTAGGAGGCGTCGTCGTCACATAAGGACTCAGGTCTTGGTGACAGACGTCAGGCACCTTTTGGAGCGCTGATTCTGACCACGTGGGACTTGGGTTCCATTGGTCAACCATTTCTGTTTCTGTTATGTTAAAGTTTTTGGATCCCGGTCTTCTACTGGCAATGGACCCTGCTGAAACTGCTATTAGTGTATCTCCTCCTGATGTGATAGTTGAAGGTGTGCAACGAGGTGACATATTTGTTATTGGAGTATTTGATTTGTCGTCTATGCTCTTTGCTTTCCGTTTAGCATTGGGCTGGATCCTCGTATCCTCTATCCGTATATTGTGGTACCTGAAATAGAAAACTAAAGTTACACATGTGGAATTTCAATCGGACTAACTATGCAAGATCGTCACAGTTAATCAAGAAAACAATTTCAAGATGAAACTAAATTATAGGCGCATTCCAAAAACGACATATTTTATGGACAGCATGAGGTCATAGTGCAATTAGCAAGATCATTTCTAGGCCATACCTAAACACTATGTTGTTAGATGAACTGACAATTTGAAATTAATCGAGTTATGGCCATGAACAGTTTAATTCCATTAGCATAATTAACAATTGTTGGCCATCAAATCTGAAAGTAGAATATCTTACCTATTTTCCTGCAGGGGGACTGAATAATCTACGGGTCCGTTGTCTGTCCTTTCGTAGGCGTAGTGCATGGGTGCTATATGTGGCGGGACGTGTGGTATATGAGGTTGTATGCCAGGGTTGGGCATCATGACTGGCTGGTTTCCATTGATACAGACGGGCGGTGTTGGCGTGTACTGCATCGTTGTAGGGTAGACTTGGATGTCTGGCGGTGGGGGCCCATACATCCTCGTCGCTGCTTCGTAAGCCAGTCCGTAGTGTAGCTTGGATTGTACCGCGTAGTAGTGGTAGAGCCAAGGGTTTGCTTTCATTACTGCTGCTTCCTGTTCACTGTTGACAAAAAGTAGTATGTCAGAAAATTCATTCATGATAGCTTAGTAAACTTTTCAAGTTTTCATAGTAGGATTTTTATGAGCCTTAACTAAAATTTGAGAATAATAAAAATATTATTGTCTGTAGGTATTAATCTAATGGTTAGTAAAATATTCCCCTTGTATCTACCATCAATATTTATCTGAGTAGAATAGCTCGTTCAAGCGCAGGAAACCTTGAACTCGAAATAGATCGTAAGTTATGAGCTACGCAAACAATTAAAATAACTTTTAAATGGTGATTGCCTTATAACTGGAAAGAATTCGCGTTAGTCTCTACGACATTGTTACAAGCTTTAGCCATTACTAGAATAGTAAAGAGGAGCACTAAAGTTTAATGTTTATATTTAGTGAGATTCGTTTCGCCATGCGTTACGACCGCCTATTAATTATGTATCGAAGTAGGTAGTTTGGGCTATGTTCCATTACACTAATCGCAGATAACGACAGTATATTAGACTTGTAATGTGTTTAACAAGTCACTGTTGTTTAGCGGCCTTCTCACAAATACTTGAAATAGAGTTTGCTGTCCAAGATTTTCCGATAAAAGCCCCGCATTTTCGAGTCGCGAGAATTTTATCGCTTCCATTATAAAAGCGCTTTCTACTGATTGTAGTTAACATTCTTTATCCAGAGCTTTGGAGAGGCTTTGACAAAGCAAATCAACGTTCTTTTGTTAAACAATTAAATTGTTTTTATCTACAATCGTCTTCCTGTCGTAAGATAAACGTATTGCCAATAAAGTTAGTTAACAACCTTATGTTGGTTACCTACTAATGATACATAGGTACGTATGTTATCTACGTCACACATCTCCGATTGTCGACAAAATGAGGAACATTTAAACAAACGACATGTAATGACTGCGGGTAAGGCAAGGTGAATACACAGTATTGAATTTGTACTTAATGTAACCTTTCGCGCGAGTTCACTTAACGTTTGTGTTTGCGACCTTTAAGATAGTGGATGCAGGGAAATGTCACATAGTTGGACTCAGCCCTGGACCTACATCGGTACAGGTGGGTTGAAAATGCTCGAAAGTAATAATAGCGTGAGACCAAATCAGTAAAACATGCATATTCAATGCAAGTTGGCTGGCTGAGTTGATGGCGATAAATAGATTTATAATTAGTTATGTAAGTACCTCATTAAATATCACCGGACAAGTTTATTGGACTGACAACACATTATTTTGCTTTTGCGGTTTGAATTACCTATTGAACCAATAGAGGAAATTACGAAAGTTGAAGCCAAGCCAGTTTTATTTAAGTATATTTAATTAGCTTTTCCAAGAAAAGTATACTTGTCCGACTGTCGTATCTTAAATTATCCGGGATGCAAGGCACCTTTTCTTCATAAAGAGCTATATCCCTTTGTCTTTGATCTAAATTGGTTCGGCCGTTCAGCCATGGCTGGTACGACGGTACTAAAAAGACGAACAAAAAGAAATAATTTGTGTTTGTAATTAAATCATGAAGTAGGGACCCTCAGTAAACAGGATTACCAACTTACTTTAATACGGGAACCGTTAATATTTAAAAAAATAACAGCTCAAATAGTTAGGTACTTTGTTATAAATCCGTCGTGGCAAATTCAACGGTTGAGTTGACGACGACAGTACATCAAAGTGTAGATCTATATGTCCGACGGCGACAAATCGCTATTACATTGACTGTAAGGAAATAGATACTGTTCTGAAGGCTCCAGAACCAAAATGGCGTCGGGATAAAACGCTATTCCTATGTTTACACGCGTTCTGCATTAATAAACTTGACCCTTACAACCTTTAGTGATTTATAGCTAGCTTGTGCTAACATTTTATTTATGCTAAAAGCCTTACTGAACGCCTCGGAGATATCGTAGAAACAGTAGGTAAGTTATGCACATTAGTTGCCATTAATTGTATGCTCATTTGTATAATAAGTTATTTCATATTGGAATTGAGTGTTTCGAACAATAACAGATTTGAAGTGGTGTAGCGATGAAATATGTGAATGAAGACAACCTTACTCTGCTGCCAAAAAATAATGAACACGTGCATCAAAATCCCGCCTTTAAATTTTATTTTTAAATTGCAGACGACGAGTAGTCGGTTATGTAGTCCTTTTAGCTAAACAAATTACGTGTAGTCAGAAATTATTTACGTGCTCCTTACCATCATAAGTTTGAACACGTATTTAGTTAATTATATTAATGTAAATCTGCCAACGTCTATAAAATGTCGTAGATCCTATTTAACTAAGATCCTTTAAAGATAATTTCAAGGTTCAAGCATTCTAGTTAGACTTTTTTATATTGTCTACATAATCCGGTGCTTGTTATGCATAACCGAGTTAATGGAATGTTGGAAATCAACGTATCCGTCCATGTTCTCAGTTTCCCGCCAATTTGTGCGTCCGCGCAGCCTGAACGCATAAATCTCGTCGACATGACGTAGGCGGCCGACATGTTGACAATTTGTTGTCGTTCACCGTATCACTTGTACATGCCATAGGTGAGTATAAACAAGCGTTAAATTACTTGCTCATACACTTTCAACACCGATATTTCTTTTGATGGTCTAAACAACGACAACGGTTCTTTATCGATACTTGCGCCACGTGTCTTCTACAAAAAAGCGTCACTTGGCTCTTACTCAGCATGTTTTTATGCCTAAAAGTAATGAACCAATTAAATCTGGAATAGTAACATGATTTTTTGTTACAAGAAATGCACAGACGCCAGCACATCAAGCTACTACAATCTGTCAAATTTCTATAATAGATTTTCAACTTTATCGCTAACACATAAGGTTCAAAGTTCATTGGGAAAATTTGACAGTTTCTGGTAGTTTGATGTGCTGGCGTCTGTACTACAGAAATCTCTAGTCACTATGAATGCCCGTGAAATGTTTTCGAACTTTTCGTTACCGATAAAATGGCTGGAGAGTAAAGCTCGGAACGCCATTAAATCAGTTATTCACGTAAGCCGGGCTCATTATTAAAAGCAACAGTATTTGTCAGTGGAGAGCACGAAGTAACATGAGTAGGTTGCGCAAGAGCATCAGCGCAGAAACGTGACAAATGACGCAATCCCACGAACAATGCAACTGAGCTTGTGAGCACAGCGGATTTATAGCCACCACCGTATACCTTTTGGTGCAATTTATGAAATAAAGCGTTCGTGTAACTCGTACAAGAAGTGGGAATTATATAAGTACCTAAACTTATACCGATTTGCATGGTGACATAATATTAGAATATTGTAGTCGATAAGCTGAAAGCTCATTGGTACTGTCCATAAGATTTGATTTTCTGAGAATTAAGTCATTTCAAAGCACTCTGTTTTTAATATAGCCATTATACCTATTTATGTTTGCAAATGTTGGACTTAAGTAAGCCTACTTAAGTCCAATTTGTTTACCTGACTAACTAATTGCTTAAGAGCCAAAGCTCTTAAAGTTTCATAACCTCTATTTTGAGGTAACTACGTAGGCTAGCGTACTTAATTTGTGCTTTTAACGGTAAATGGTCTTCAGGTGTTATTATCGCCTAAATGTCTGCTTATGACATGCACCACTCCTTCCCAAGACCTAAGTGGCTAAGGACCGCGCCACCGCCCTTTGTGCCTGATTGTTTAGGTCAGCTGGACTGTCACCCACTCGCCCATTCAAATTAATTTAGATTTACTATCTAAACAGCGCCTACCACGACTAATATGAATCGTTCTTGTCACTGTAGGCCGAGCCATAATGACTTTGTTCGCGCCGATTATTATCTAGATGCCTAATCCGGATTGTGAATGGTGTTGAATTTAATGTTTAGGAAAGTGTTAAGTCAGACGTTATCTTAATTACGCCTTTAATGGTATGCACCATTGAATAAGGAAGGAGTTCCTAGGTAAATCTCTCGCATCGTTGCAGAATCTTCTCGACCAGCCGCGCGCTTTTTATAGCATTCTTCAGATCGCTTATCTACAATGCAAGAAGTGATTGATGGGACCAAATCATAATGCAAGAATTTCGGGAAGGAACAATCTTCCAAAATTACTTTCCATACAAAAGTTCACTCATACCAATCCGGCTATACATCTCGAGCAAATTTACAAAATTAGCAGCAGTTTTCGTGTATTTTCGTGCTATAAAATATAGACGGTTGTATCCGCCGGGTCCATCGATCAAACCCGGCGCTTGTTAAACACCGTTTCTCACATCACAACAATAGCCCTTTGCAGGCATATTTCAAGCCATCCCGATAGTAACATCGGCCGGCCGATCGGCTTGCGAGGCTCGCCCCGGCTCTATAAATCACCCCCTTACAATATTTATTCTCTGCGAAGCTTCACTACGAACTCTAGATGTTCGATCGAGTTTTAACACTCGATTGCATAGAACAGAGCAGATAAATATTCGCAATGCAGTTTAGAAAATAAGCAATACAGATCTAAAGTAACGCCTGAACCGTGTCACTGATTAGAGAGATCAGAAAACATTCAGCGAAAGTTGTCTCGGTATTCCTAGCTTGCAAACTGTCACTTGAGCATGTGTGATCGTTAAATTTAATTTATTGTAGCTGTGGTTCCGAACTGTATCATTCCCTACCATGACACAGATTTGGATTTCGACATGAGAGCAAAAAACCAAAGAATAGAAGAAATAACGAATGCTCTGAATGAAAATGATTACGTAGTGTATCATTAGAAGAATGTAAGTCAAATGTAGGCTATTCCAATCAAGACAAGTAAACAAAATGAAACATAATTGGCCTTCTAAAATTGCTAGGCTATGATTGTGACTATTAACGTCAATTAACAAGGCATAGAAAAGCTATGCTTGACTCATGAGCAGTCTATAAAATGGATTGTCTTCTTATTTATAAAACATGACTGTGTAACTTCATATTTCATTAATTGGCTATGTCGAAACCAATCGCAGTTTTCAACATTTCTAAAATGTTGGTTCCACACACTTGTTGTCACTCACTTCCGCTCTTCTTAAACATCATCATTATATTTTCTTTGCTCCTGTTTCATGATTAATAATAATATTATATTCATAATTATAGATTAGTATAAATGCTGTATGTACGCATTTATTGCATAATGGAAATGGTACACCACATACTACCTTCAGTATTGTGTCTCCTTCCCCTTTTTAATCCATCCAAAGGTTCTCTTTAATATCGCGATCGCCCTCAGCAATAAGACCGCCCATTGTGTCACCCTTTGTAATATTTCTCCATTTATAGTTAAGTAAAGATTTTTCGAATTTTTGAATTTAACGTCTTTCGTTGCAAAGACAGCGTCCTCCGTCCGTCCGTATCTTGGAATTTTGTCAACGCCATTCTGTTGTCACAATTTCTTCCCAAAGCCCTTGGTTTTTCAGCAACAAATTCGAGTTTCACCAACAATAGTACGGGCCGTGTTTACGCGAGAGGCGTACGTCGTCCGACGTCATCTAGTATTGATATCTCAATAGGGAAGTTCTGTAAGTGACCGCGTTAAGTTATGACCGTAATTTTTCAAAGTCGGCGCACCGTGGGCCGGCAGAATTATCGGTCCGGTTAATAGTGTGGCTTTGGGCTCAATTAGCTCGCGAGCTTTAGACTTTCAGATACACTTGGAGTTATTGTTCTTAGGAGCTTTTATTATCTTGTTCGTTTGTCTGACTTCTTTGTGTTTGTATTTTGTTCTTCGCGTTTGCACTATTATTTCGAGTCTATGAACTCATTTTCAAGAGATAGGTGGATCCTCAAGTTGGTTCTAAACATTTTTCACTAGCATATTGTCTTATTGTTCGCTTTGTGTTTATGATATAAAAACAAAGTAATGGCATCTCAGCACGTCGGAAATAAAGTATTTACCTATTCTAAGCTATTAACTCACCTTCTTCAACGTCCTTAACCATAATAACGTTGAAGAAACATTTATATTTATGTACCTATCTTGTCCTAGTCATACCAGCATCAGATTTATTTGCTTCTTCAGCAAACTGCACATCCTATAAAAGGAAATATTGCACGTTGCATCTTGGAATTTAAAAAATGCTGTCGAGACGAACGCAAACAAAATACCTTGTAAAATTATCTCCAATTATAGTTTAATTCATAATTACCGGTCCGGATCGTACAGCCGTAAACATAATTGGTTGGTGCTTGAACGCCGGCAACTTGACGATAAATATAATACCGTTTAGTATTGGTTTACATGATATTGTTTGTCGATGGAGAGGTTTAATTTGATGTGTGGGCTGGTGGGATTATAAGGAAATGTAATAAAAAGAATGTGGTGATAGAGAATAGAGGATCGATTTTGGAAAACTTGGTACCTACATCTTTATGACATTATGACTTTCAAAATACTTATTATTTGTAAAGTTTTATTTGGAGCAAAGTATATTTAATAATACAGGGTATAGCTTAATCAGTCTGTAATGTTCCCACTGCTGGGACATAGGCCTCTTCTCTGTGTGAAGGGGCCGTAATCCACCACGTGGGCCCAGTGCGGGTTGGTAGCCAGTAGGCATAAATGAATGAATCGAATGTATTTAATTCGACAAACGGTGCTCTACAATAAAAAATAATTTTATTGTTCAATACACAATCATTTATTGCATTTCATGCAGTTGATCGTGCTGCATATTATTTGCCCAGTCATCGCCATTTGTTAAGTAATTTAATAACCCTCTGCTGACTTTAGAGACATTTTGTGTAATAACTTCTAAGAACAGCTGTCGAAGATTTGTTACGACTTTTATGATCATCCTGAGTACCTGAATACAACCTATTATATTCACTTGAATGTAGCTATTCAATAAGCCAAAGAGTAGTTAGAACATGGAGTGCGTATTTCGCTTAAATTTGAAATTACCAAGAACCTGTACTCTAGCAGAAAGTCGTTGGTTCCAATCTTACTTATTGTCCTCGTGGTATCTTCTTTTTAATGATGATGAAAGATGGGCAGCCTTAATCTCTTGAACTCTAGTAAAAACCAAATTTGGTAATCTAGAGATATCATGATCGTGCATCATAGTACGACGATTAGGTGAAGTATCGTGTTCAACAGTGAAAGTTTACGATCTTTACATGTGTGAAGTAAATAGTGGGCAGATGTGATCACCCACTACGTTTCTTTGGGACAGTTTCAGACATAATTATGTGGCTCACGCCTTCATAGATAATTTTTGGTGTAAAAGTGTCAGCCGCCGATGCCTGAAACTGTACAGCTTATTCAGAAGCTATCACTCCATTTTCTAACTATTCTTTGTACACATAATTTGAGCTACGATTCGGCGATAGAATTATTTGTGTTACTCCGAGAACATTAAATGTGATTTAAAGTGCTTTATTTATTACGGCGCAATATGGTGTTTGTTACTTTGGCACGGAATTTATTCAACGTTTCGCATTTACTTGAGCTTTTGACATTTATTGATATATTACAATTACATGATGGTTGTATTTTGCGTATATTTAGGAAATATATTTAATAATTAGACACGTAATTTGATCTTTAGTTCTAAATAATAACTATAATACGCTTTTATGATTGGTTGAACTGGTAATTATTTGTAATTTTCAAGTGAAATAATGTAGATAAATTGCCTGCAGAAATATTAAAGGATAATAAGTCAAATGATTGCTATGTGGCCTCACCCATTGGAGCAAGAAGTTGACTTATCACAAATAGGGTGCCCTATAGAGATATACCTTGTAACAACTTTAAGTACTAAAATACTAAGTGTAAAGTCTATAAACCTATTTGTTTTGATAGTTATTGAATGATTTGAACTTTTCAATTTATAACCCGCAGAATATCATTATTATCTACTTCAAAATTAAAAGTTCTAGCAAAATTCTCTACGTCATGTGATGTCTGCTCCATCGTTATAAACTGTCCATTTGACGTTAGTTCACACAATAATTGCGCAGGCGCAGGACGGCCAATGAAGTGATTTCACCCTTGATCGGGCAATGCCGCTCATTTCGACGTATTAGTGGGTAATCAGAGATGCTATGTGGACGGGCTATTATGGGGAATGTTTGTGAGTTGAGGGATAATGTAGTGGTTTAGTACCGTATAGGTTATGGGCAGAGAGTGGGGTTATTTCTTAGAATATGTATGATATGAGCTTGGGCCGCTGAGTTGGTTTCGTGGACTAATTTGAGGCCATTTTAACAAAGATGGTGACTATTTTTTTTTTTTTTTAATTTAGTTTTTTAAGTATGAGTTTATGATGGTAAATGCAGTAGGTAATTGCTTTTATAAAAATGTAGGTACCCATTAAGTATTGTAGGTATTGTATATTGGGCCTGTTGTCCGTAACTCCCACGGCCATCATGGTTTTGCGAAGCCATATACAGTCAAACCTGGATAAGCGAGAGTTCAAGGGAGCACAATCTCATTCTCGCTTATAGAGGTTTCTCACTAACCCGAGTTTCTCGCTAATGCAGGTATATGGGTAGCGTTTCTCTCTTAAAGGGGTACGCAGCAATAACAAGTCACAGCAAGTACGAATGTAGTAAATATGTAATATTATAAAATTATTAATACAAAAACAATGGTAGGAAGTTCCACGAAAGTTAAGAATGAGTCATAAAATAGCAGATGTTAAAGTAAATAAAGCTCGACTGTCGCTTATAGAGGTATAGATAAGTAGCAGTCTCACTTACGGAGGTCTATGAGGGAAAAACGACTCTCTCTTACAGAGGTTTCTGTTTCTCGCTAATAGAGGTTTTGGGAGCTTAAAATGACGGGTCCTGGCAATAGCCAAGGCTAGCTCAATAAGTGAGAGTAATAACTCTCACTTATAGAGTTTTCTCACTTATCCAGTTCTCACTTATCCAGGTTTGACTGTATGTATTTATATAACACCTCTACCTGATCTACCTCTATTCGACCACGAGAGGCTTGTCTAAACACAAAATCGAACTGGAAACTTTGATGGTAGATACACAGTTACCACTATGATGGGGCCTCTAGGATTTTGAGTCCCAAAGCAAATTGACCATGGTAAAATAAGATCTAAGGGTTGTATTCTCAAATGATAATAGTACATACTTGAATACTGAGAACCAGGGGAGAGACTTTGCCCTGATTGCCCCTGGTTGGGTCACTACAGCCCTATATGAAAACAAATAGGTACATTTTAACACGACTACTTACCTCAACACCTGATTAGTACACACGATGACAGGTCTCTGTGAGTTCTCCAGGTTATCCTTGAGCTGCAGAACAGCGTGCACCCAGAGGAACTGGCCTGAACGACGCTGAAGCCGCAGCAGTGCGATGCAGGAGCGCTCTTGTTCGGATTGTGTTACTGTTGAAGAAGGAGTAGGCTATTTAGAAAAACATTTATAGGTTGGGAATGGGCGAGAAATGGACCATCGGCTATTCGATATACAGCGGTTGATTTCGCTTTATAGGTAGCTGTCACACCAAGAGGTCGGAAAAATTAGCAAGAATTGATTACCTTTTAGCGAAGGCTTTTGGATTACCTATGCAAAAATCTGGATGAGGAATTAAAAATAAAGTCCTCATAACTAAATAATATTGAAGTGGGATCAGTTGACAAAGGAAAAGTAATAAAATTAATTATGTAGGCAACTCATCCCGTGGGATAAGTTCGAGCGGCCTCAGTTGACTAAAGAGCCGTATATTGTAGGTACATCCTTTTTGTTGTTATCGACTTTCTTCCCTAGTTTGTGTAAAGTTTAATCAATTTCCGTAAAACTAAAAAAAATGGCAAGTCGTCAAGTTTGGTATTAGGGCAGGGTTGAATGCCCAGGGTGTGCTGGACATATGAAAACACTTATGTGACGTCATGCGAGATATTATATCGATATTGCATTAAAAATACCTAACTCAGTTTAGTGTATTTGCACCGGAAATATGTATAATGGCGATTCTCAAGAATCAAATTATAGAGGAAGCGCATATTTTACAACCATCTAAAAATAAATGACTATGTTCATGCATTTTGACATTAAGCACCGTTATAAAGGATTCAATGAGTGGGTGTTATTTTTTGTTTCCATCAACTTGTGTGTTCGAATTATAGCACATTTTTTACTTCGACTCATCACTTCGATAAATTGATACCTTGTTAGAGTTCTTTGTCTGACAATAAAGTACCTACCTACCTAATTTACATATTTTTTTGTAAACTACGCCTTTTAGTTCGTCATCATCATCTGCCTTTTCCCGACTATGTTGGGGTCGGCGTCCAGTCTAACCGGATGCAGCTGAGTGCCAGTATTTTACATGGAGCGACTGCCTACCTGACCTCCACAAACCAGTTACTGGGTAATACGATACCCCTTGGTAAGACTGGATGCCTTTCGGGCTTCTAACGACCCGTAACGACTGTCAAAGATCCGCGAATGACAGCCGGGACCAACTTAACGTGCTTTCCGTGGCACGGAGGAGTTTTAGTATTTAAAGATGGTCACCCAACCACGGACCAACCACAAGCCCCTCTTCAACACCTTGTAGTTATCAAAGTGAAATAAAAATTAATAGGTAAGTGTTCTCATGGGTTTAGCGGTAAAAAGTATGGCAGCCATCATCTTCATCAGCCGAAAGACGTCCACTGCTGGATATATGCCTCCCCAAATTTCGACCGCTTCTGTGCTTCTCGCATCTAGCGGATTCCTCCGGCCTTTATAAGGTCGTCGGTCCACCTTGTGGGAATCTTCCAACGCTACGTCTCCCAGTACGCGGTCGCCACTCCAGAACCTTTCGGCCCCATCGGCCATCTGTTCTGCGAGAAATGTGTCCTGCCCACTGCCACTTAAGTATAGCAATTTTTCGGTCTATGTCGGTTACCTTGGTTCTCCCACGGATCTCTTCATTTCTGATTCGATCGCGGATCACCTATTGGGTGACAGTGGCAGCCAAAAGAAGGATATTGGGTTCAGATCCTATATAGTGTTATTGGGTTCTCATTATCTTATTATAATAAACTTCCAATAGCTGGCCAGTTTTACTACAGGTACCTACGCCCCTTGGATCAATAGCGTCATCTAGGAATATACTCCAAATCACTAGATTAGGTACCTACAAAGGAAAGGGAGGGGCCTGTTAGGGCCGAAGCCTGCCGGGGTAGCGGAACACAAAGGGCTAAGGAAGGAACACGGATGGGTTTTAGTCAGTAAGAGTCTGACAATCCCTTCCGCTCCACCCAGAGCGGGACTCATTTGATGATTTCCCATCCAAAAAAAAAAAAATCTTACCTACATACCTAGATCTCTGCCTACTCTTTCTGCTAAGGAAGGCGGATTTGTCATTCATTCAATAAGAGAAACAAGTTGTAAGAAATGAAACGACAAATAGACAAACACAATCTCAGTGTGAATGGTTATAATTGAATAGCCCTAAAATTAGAACGTCGTTAATTTAAAGATTATCGAGGTGCGGCTAACACCATCTTAAACACTTCCCTATAGTAACAAGAGACACGCTAAGTACATTCAATAACTAACTTTATCACAAGGAAATAGAGCTTGAATTACTTTGAGTGTAGTCCTTGATTATAAAAGGTGTTTGACTTTGACAATGATGTTATGATAGTAATTTACATGCGCCAGGAATGGCCCGTCCGATCATACGAATCGCCGTACAAGGAATCCGATTCTTACGTCCATCGAATCGTCATAAATGGTATACTCGTTTGTTTGTCGATCATTTCGGAGATAAAATCGATTCTCGATTCGTATGACCGATGTTTACGAAATCAATTTGGTGTGTTTATCGATACCTAACGATGCTAATACGAGTTGTGATCATCGCTAGTTACTTTTATTTGTTTATTATGTTTGAACAGCTTTCCCTTATAAAGTTATTCGAGATTATTATTTATTACTAAACGATTGTAAGTATCGATGATTATTTATTGGTATTTAATCGCCGAGCCCTTTTTATAGTTTTGTAATACAAATAGTCGTTATTAACTTGAACACGATCGACTTAATATAGGTACCTACAGTTGAGTTAAATAGTTTAACCTTTTTTCTGCAATCAAAGGTTGCTTATATATTTTTTTTAATCTGTTGCAGTTTGAAGAGCCAAAAGCAATATAAGGTCATTGAGAAGGTTTATTTAGTCATTGTATAAGGTACTTATGGAAATTCAATGCTTAAGTGCTTACTATACCGAAATGACTATTACTTACCTATATGAAGGTAGATAGGTAGGTGCAATACTTTTACCAACTATAAAAATACACACTGTATACACGGTTATTTTAAATTGGGTAGCTAAACTCTGCAGACGCGATGGGTATCGATATCGATAGCCAATTTAAAATAACCCTGTATTATATCGTAAACAAACACTATTAATATTTGTTGTTTAATTACCATAAATGTACCTTATTTGGAAATCGATTTTAATTTGATTATAGTAATTGGAATATTTATTAACCCGTGGGACATTTATTCAAATATAAAATCTAGATACTCCTAAAATATACGAGAAGTCTATTAATAAGAGTTTCTATTACAATAATAGGAATATTAATAGTGTTTATTATTTTTACATAAATTAATAAGTTATGTCAGCGAAGGAATTACAGATATACCTATATTGTATAGGGTGTTTCCAAATTCGTCACAGTGAAATTACATAATTGAGTGGTGAATGGGTGGTATCTATTGTAGAGGCTATCAATGAAGCCTCACCTCTTTTTGGGACAGGCTGGTTATAATTGAGGGCGAGTTTCATTCGAACGTTCAAGCATGTGTCAAATATTTTGTTGGCGTTTTTTCTTGTCATATAGAAAGTGCTAGTTTTAAGATGATATTGTAAAGTCCTCCTGAAAATATACACTGGTTAAAGCTTAACGCTTTTTAATTATATTGCAAAGCTCTCATCTTAGCTAGAACCCCTACAATACCTATATACTTTGCCTATCACAATTTTCAGTGTCTAATGACACTGACACTTAACAGAAGTCATAAAGATTAGCTTATCACACTATCACACTAATATTATAAAGGCGAAAGTTTGTGAGTGTGTGTGTGTGTTTATATGTTTGTTACTTCTTCACGCTCAAACCGCTGAACCGATTTAGATGAAATTTGGTGTAGAGATAGCTTGAGTCCCGGGAAAGGACATAGGATACTTTTTATCCCGATATTCCCACGCGATCGACATTTACGCGGGTGAAACCGCGGGGCGCAGCTAGTTATAAATAATCGTATTCGGACAATTCTTATGTCGCAGAATTAAGGCTCCTGTAGCTTTCACAACCATTCGATACGCTTCCGTACCGTATCGATCATCAATCCACGTTATTGTAGAAGTGCTCTAAACGCTGTTCTCAAGTCCAAATCCCAAATTTTTGTCCGTTTAAATCAAATAGACGACCGCTATTCTTCCGACAGCTGTTTGCTGTCGGGGGCAAGGCAATTCAGGTTATCGAAATGTGTCATTTTCGATACGACACCCTGTCGGATGGTTGTGGAACGATAGTCAATTGTCATCTTTTTGCAACATTGGTTTTGCTAGTGTCTACCTAAATGTTTGGCACATTGCGTAAGCTGTTGTTGTCTCAACATTATCAAGTAGGTATGACGGTATGGTATGATGGTGCGTTCTTTAGTAAAGGGTCTCTATCTACGGTCAGGCAACGATGGAAGACGACTTCCTGTTAATTATACTTAAAATTCGCAGTTTAAAAAATTAAATGTAGGTAATCAAGAACACCCTTTATGTGCACTGTGTGATTTACTGTCTCAGGTCCGGCAATTTAACAGACGAGATTAACGTTTTAATATGTTTAATAATATTAATATATTACTTATTTATTAACAATTATTAAAGTAAATAATTCATGAGCTTCGAGTACATCCACTGGATCCGTGTTGGAATTGTCACATCCTTAAATAATTGTTATTTATTATATGCATGTGTGTTTTTACGCAGGATATAATTATGCTGGGGAAACCTTAGTTATACTTACATATTATTATTAATGTAGTCTGCTAAATAGTTCAATTCAATTAATTGTTATTGCATCCATAATGTAGGTACACATACAAGTATAATATCAATAGAATCAATAGAAACGACCAATTGGAACCGTGCACCTAGCTCCTGACCTACTCTTCACAAAGAACACACCCACCAAATTTCATGTCTCTAGGACCAGCGGGTTAGGCTGTGCGTTGATATATCAGTCAGGACTTTGAATTTTATATATTTGAGACTACATCAGATTCATCCAAAATACCCTTTCTTTTTAACTTCGTAAATAAATCATTGGAACACGTTTTTATTAAAACTCAGACTAAACAAACATTAGGTACTTACTCTGATGTCCTTACACCATCGATAGTCCACTAATAATAAATTAAAAGCAATATAATGTAAATGAAATATTTCAAAGGATCTACGCCTGCTCTATGACAATTAATTGAACCCAAGACATTTGTATCTGATTGCAATAAGTAATAAATTGTGTTGCCTGTGACAAAGAATGCTAATAAATGCTTAATATGGCTCGAGATTATCTTACTGAAGTTAATATTGTAGAGTTCCGTAGAAATTTCTATAAAAATATCAACGTATTCATTTTGGTCCAAGAGGCTGTCGTGTGTCAAAGGAAAGTCATAAGCTATAAAGAGTAGGGTTGTCAAAAATTCTGACTTATCAAATCCACTAACAAGCTCACACTCCCATGATTAAAAACACAACGAGGAGGCTGCATTATCTAGGTACATAATATTTCATCTTCTATAGATAGACAATGTTTAAATACGTTAGTTGCTTTTAACGAAGAAATAAATTAGTCCTTATGCTGTGCTCTAAGCAAACTTTACATTAAGGCTTCCGTAGACACGACGGACGCGACGGTGCGACGCGATTCTAGTAGAACAATTTTTATAAAAATTGTTAGTCATTCACACTTTTTTTTTTGTGGATGGGAAATCATCAAATGACCCCTCCCGCTCTGGGTGGAGCGGAAGGGAGTGTCAGACTCTTACTGATTAAAACCCACCCGTGTTCCTTCCTTAGCCTTTTATGTTCCGGGGTAGCGGTAACCCTTTCGGACAATCCCGCACCCCATTCACACTTGAGTAAACCTCGTGTATGATAAAACGCAATAACTTAGAAAATTTTGAAATTATTATGATTAAGGATTTGAAAGGTAAATATGATATTACTGTACCTTTACTAGCATAATCAGCCTAAATGTTCCCACTGCTGGGACACAGACCTCCTCTCTATGAGTTGCATTGTGAGAGTACCTTTATTTAACACTATTTTTAGCGTTGAGTACCTAGATATAGACAGTGCTAAACGACGCCTTGTGTTTTATACATAATAACAATAATAATAACTCGTTGTAATAAACGTTTGATGAAGGGATATTAATAGATATAAAGCATTCTAAATTCCTCGTAAAACATATGAATTGGTCTTTTGAGGTAGTTAAGCAAGCAATCGATGTATTCTTGACAAAGCTGTAAATCATAGGTCATTACGATTTCAATTAAACAGCCACTGTTTATTTGTTTTGATTTACTATATTGGTGCCTACAGTAAAATATATGTTCAGACATTTAAACAATAGAAGCAAAGACTCAGGTAAACATAGATTTTAAACTTAAGCTCAAGAAAAAGTTCATGCAGGTTTTTAGGCACAAAAACGGTTGATGTTGGTACCCACACCTATAAAAATGAATAGGTAGGTACTGACAAAGCAACAATACTATTTGAAGTAGATATCAATAACAAAAACTAATAATAAAACGCAATCAAAGCAGTTACCGCTAAAGCAAACCCAATATAATTTCCAAAGGTCACCGCACAAGCAGAGAACCGTCCTTGTCATTACCGATTATCGAATCATTCGAATGATGACTCGACTACGATGCATTGCCAAGTACGATTCCGATTCTACAAAGTTCGTAAATCGAATCCGTCATTCGAATATACGTCTTATGTCGACGTGACAGCTGAATTATTTCATATTTCGAAGTAAGAATTTACGTTTGTAGGAGAGTAATGAGGGTTAATGCCAGCCGATCATTTGTGCAATCTCGACTGTTGGTTTTAGAGGAAGAGATTGACGACTGCTGCGATTGTAGGTCGGCAAACTGCCAGTATGTTTATTCCCAAGTACATACCGGTATGTTTGGCTAAAGTGGGTTTGATTTGCGAGCTGTATTCAGAGCTCTGCCTACGCGCGCCTTAACGAATGACATAATGATATGAATGTAAATTGTAGTAATTAATTCTCATTCTAACTAGAAATAGGCGTAGATTTAGATTAAATGTTCGACACGTAAGTTATGAGCTCCGTATTTCAGACGACTGATGTTTTGAACGTTTGATCTGTTTCAGTTCAAATTCTAATGTTAGTTGAAATCTACATATTTTAATACTAAATTACCATTTTCATTAACATAATATTCAAACAGTCGATGGATGATATCCGTGTCTAGAATATGATTTTACGGGCTATTTGCATCACAATAACTTGTACATGAGTTATTTCATTATTCGTCGATAGTTTATTGCCGTACCATCCTCTATTTGCCTGACATTTGACTTATGAACATCTTAGCGCGAATCCTCCGAAAGTGTTCCAATTTCGGATTTACCAAGTTTGCGTCAAGCGCGAAGTCACGAGTTTCGAGTAAGATTTTGAAAACGGAACATTATATTGTGGACATAGGGTTGGGATTCGTTTAGTAATATTTAGTAGAGTGCTCGATTTAGTCGATATAATCGCTCACGTAAGGGAAGGTTCACACACGATCGTCACGTCGCTGTCGCGTCAAGTCGTCGACTTTCTCTAACGTGTGTAGACGCAGATAAGTTTGCGTTAAACGTTTTTGTGTTGTCGTAGGTTATCGAGCGATCGCACGCGATGTGCCCGATAGTCGATTGTCATCTTTTTGCAACATTGGTTTTGCTAGTGTTTACCTAAATGTTTGGCACATTGCGTGAGCTGTTGTTGTCTCAACATTATGAAGTATAACTTTATGCACAAGAAAAAAAAATACTGTACAAATGGGGCATTTACCAGTCAACCACAAAGTATGTATGATCATTTAGGAGCGCTGTTTTTGCTTTGTGCGTTCTCTAGTAAAGGTACAGTCGAGTTCTTTAATATCTGAGCATGTTCATGAATCAAAAATATATAGGCAATGGTAAGTTTCATAAAACTCTAAACAGCTTCGCCGTACAATAAATTGTAAACAATCTGTGACATCATAAATATGACTACATTAAATCAATAATATTACTACAGATAAAGACTCTAAAAATTGTGCGCAATCCCTTGTTCATATTATTTAGCGCAAAGTTAGGTTCACAAATATCTATGCAATTATTTTTCTATGAAAAAGATCTTGAAACAAAATCAACTTGAAGTTGTCAGTTATGACATCCTTCAACGGCAATATTGCATTATTACTCGAACTTCTGCTCCGGCAAGCAAAAATAAATTTTATGGTAAAGGCCATTTAGTTGAATATTCAAAGCTGTATAGATATTTATGAATCCTAGGTTGCAACAAATATATTGAACACTAGAGTATTTAGATATTTATGTTCCGAAGAGTAGTCAGATATTTTTGACTGCACTACCGTAACATACTTATGAACAGTTTACATGAAAACATTTTATTGATGTCTAAGTTTGTATAGAACTATATGATCATTTTAATGCTTACAATATTTTGAAACATTGTCACTGCCAATATATTAATGAACTCGACTGTACCTCGATCTACGGTCAGGCAACGATGGAAGACGACTTCCTGTTTTACTTATTTATACTTAGATACATGTAAAGTTAATAGTTATTTGTTGAACAGAGTCATTTTTTAAACGCAGCACATACATAAGTTGAGGACTTACTACGCCAAAAGGATTTCGATGTTGGGCATACTGTAGACCATGACTTGGGTCAAACGATACTTTTTATTCCGGTAGTATGTTTCTGTAGGATAATTTCCAGCATCCACGTTTGTGCAGCCGCTGGAAAAAGCTAGTATTGAACATAGACATCATTAACAAAAAAAAAAATGCCCAAAATGTGACCAAAATGAACCCAAACTTTTTAATTCGTTCATAAACAATAAAAGTTCCCACGCTTTTCGTCCACCGGGACACTAAGATCCTACATCATTAATCACAAACAATGGACGCATGCGCGGTCGTTTAGAGATCTATTAAAGCGTGCAGTTTACTGCGAGATTGACGGGTTCAGCCGGCGCACGAGTTGATGTTATGGAATTACGTTAGGAGCACTATGTGTATCTAGATTACGGTTTCAAATGGATTTTTTGGTGTGCGGTTACGTAAGGTGGTAATGTTCTTGATTTTTTTCTAAAACTTTCTTTCATACACTTAGTTGCCTACCTAATAAACTCTTACTACTCTCGTGTCGACAGGTATGATGTCTTCATGAAAAGCTGCAAGTTATGTTGTGCTTAACGTACCTAGTCAGTTCGTGGATAGGCGACCAATCAATCTGCCGAGCCTTTTCCCAACCATGTTGGGGTCGGCTTCCAGTCTAACCGGATGCAGCTGAACACCAGTATTTTACATGGAGCGACTGCCTATCTGACCTCCACAACCCAGTTACTGGGTAACACGATACCCCTTGGTAAGACTGGTTGTCAGACTTTCGGGCTTCTGACGACCCATAACGACTCAAAGATCTAAGAATGACAGCCGGTACCAACGGCTTAACGTACTTTCCGAGGCACGGAGGGGTCTCGGTATGTAAAGATGGTCACCCATCCATGGACCGACCGCGGCAAGCGTATCTTAACTTAATCGATCGACCCGTGCGGCTGTTATTACTTAGCCACGGTGGATAGGCAAGCATTCATTACATATTGAGTCCCTTCTGTACATTGATAAGCATGTTGTCGTTATTGTTTTACAAATATCTATAAAGTAGGTACAGTCATTTAAAAAAGTAAATAGTCAGAAACCCTGACTGACTGACGACTAGTCTAACCTTAGCAAATATTTGCATTGCCCAAGATCGTGGAGGTCAGATGGCAGTTACTTTAAATGTAACATTTTAATATTCAGCCGGATCTATTTAGACAGAAAGTCAACACCTACCGCTTAGAGAAAAGGTTACACGAAGCTTTTGTTGCTTTTATTAGATTGTGATTTTGTGGTGTGCAATAAAAAAAAATAACACAATTAGTGTGAATTCGGCCAGAAGGTGCATATGCCTCAAATTTTTCAAGTAGTGGTAGGTTATATTATTTGTTTTTGTTATTTTATTATTTATATTACTTCTTACTTTAATTTAGGCGGTGTTTTTATTGTTTTTTTGCTCACACCATAAATAACTATTTTAAGTCTGTACGTGAGGATTTGTAATTGGCTTTCGGGTGACTATGGTTTCCTTTTTGTTCGTTTTTATTAGCTGTAAGTCCTCCATGTACTAAAATAAACAAATAAATAAATAACTTGTGGTCGGGGTGTGTCAGGTTATTGATAAGGCGTCCATTGAGGGTTAAACTTTTACATTTTGGCATCCATTTCACAACACAACGTGCCCATGTCCGGCCTCTTAGCAAGCTCCCATCATTATAAATGTAATTACATGTCGAAGGTGCCTCGGTGCGATACCTCGCGGTCGTAGTTTTTTTCGCTATCTCGATGTCATCTCCATATTAAACAAATGCATGCTAATAGATATGGACGCACACCCCAGGCATCGAGGTAATCCTCCAAGCAACCCGCGATGTATCGAAGACTCGCAGTGAGGTATCCTTCTGCATGTGCGTGCGTTTTTATTAGCATGCAATTGTTTTACATGGAGGTCTCCTCAATGTAATTACCTTAAGTGTCAAGTCAACCTGCCAGGCTGCCACGTTAGTGACAGTCTACCACTGAGGTCTGTTACGACAGAGGAGTTCATACACTGCTATAAACGTAACTTTTAAAGAATACTTACTTAACCGATGTTTGCTCTGCGCCTCCTTGCAGCAGTCAGGATGTAGCAGATGGTACCAGCTCACGCCGTGCAGTGAACTTCTCTCCCAGCCAAGATGCCATTCACTACTGGACAAACAGAAGAAATATAATTAGTATTGGATTCAATATAGTATTTTATTCTAGGATCCTCTGACTAAAGCATTATCTGTAGGTATAGGTTACCAGGCCATCGAAGTTTAGAGACTGGCACACAGGAATGCACATATGAGTGACCGAATCAGAACCTTTTTTAAAACACGACGCGCAATGTGAACATCCGCGTACCGTGTTTATGTAGAGGACGTTTAGTTTAGTCATTGGTCATGGCTTGGTACTACGCTTATAAACCAAATCTCGGAGTCACCCAACTGTTCTTGTTAAACCTAAATCTTCCAATGCGTTTCGTAAATATTGCCATACCTCCTTAGAAGTCTGTGCATCTTGGACGTGTATACAGAAAGATTTTTTTATCACCATCCAAATTTTTACAGGGTGTTCTACCCATGAATATGAACAACTTTCACTATGGGACCAACTCTGAAATCACGAAAAAAAAAATCAGCTGTTTCATTTTTAAGATTTCAGAGTTGGTCCCATAGTGAAAGTTGTTCATATTCATGGGTAGAACACCCCGTCAAAATTTGGATGGTGATAAAAAAAAATCTTCATGTATATGTAGTTTACCGGGTCCACAAGCATAATTATTTTAGCTTTTGCTTTCAGATCTTGCTTCGGATTGACCGTTATGCTGAGTAGCCATGACCTATGACTAAACTATTCGTCCTTCTTGTTCTTTTCAAGAGTAGGCAAACCTCGAAAGAAAAAAAATGAACAAACGGACTTGATGATATCCATACCACCTTTAGTCCACTGCTAGACGTAGATGAGATACCAAGTCATGCCTGCACCCGGCTCTCCGTCTTACGCAAATTCACGTGTAAGATTAAGTGTAAGAATCTAGTGAATGATTGTGATAACTTAATTAATTGCACTAATTTGTATGCTCTATTGCATGATTTCAAGAGTCCTTTTAATAATCCAGTTCTCAATTTGTTTGATTAATTCCTAATTGAATATCATAAAAACTTTTTAAAAAAAAAAAACCGACTTCCAAAAAAACACTACAAAGTGAAAAATAACTTTAATTTCGGAAGTCGGTGGCAAAAAAAACTTTTTTACAAAAAAAAAAAACAACCGACTTCAAAAAAAAAACACTACAAAGTGATAAATAACTTTAATTTCGGAAGTCGGTGTCGTTGGTTCCGCATTTTCGTTTTTTGACACCGACTTCCGAAATTAAAGTTATTTATCACTTTGTAGTGTTTTTTTTTTGAAGTCGGTTGTTTTTTTTTTTTGTAAAAAAGTTTTTTTTGCCACCGACTTCCGAAATTAAAGTTATTTTTCACTTTGTAGTGTTTTTTTGGAAGTCGGTTTTTTTTTTCTTAAAAAGTTTTTATTTCACGCTTTTTAGTGGGTCTGCTTATAATTTATCTAAGTTACAATAGCTTAGTGCTCATCGCCTTTTACAAACAAATTATTGCTTTTCCCGATGCAGGCAAGTTAATTGTTGAGGAGTTCTCCAGGTCCACCATCAGCTCCATATCACCATTCACATTGTGACGAGCATAAATTGCTTAGCAACCATATTAAAGTAATCGAATAGCAACCCGTGAAATACTTATATATTATTGAGTAGTTCCGGAGGCCATCTGTGGTCTTCATCATCAGTTCCACTTCACCAAATGGTGCTTTCCGAGAGCAAGTGCACGAGTTACTATAAAAAAACCGGCCAAGTGCGAGTCGGACTCGCCCATGAAGGGTTCCGTAGCAGCAAGTAACATAATATAAAAGTTCTTGTAGTTCGTTGTAACTTTGTGAAAGGTAAATTGCGGTTTTCGATTTATGACGTACTAGCTGCGCCCCGCGGTTTCACCCGCATAAGTCTCGATCCCGTGGGAATATCGGGATAAAAAGTATCCTATGTCCTTTTCCGGGACTCAAACTATCTCTATACCAAATTTCATCAAAATTGGTCCAGCCGTTTGAGCGTGAAGAAGTAACAAACATATAAACACACACACTCACAAACTTTCGCCTTTATAATATTAGTGTGATTAAAAAAAAACTACTTACTAGATCTCATTCAAACCAATTTTCGGTGGAAGTTTACATGGTAATGTACATTATATATATTTTTTTAATTTTATCATTCTCTTATTTTAGAAGTTAGAGGGGGGGGGACACACATTTTACCACTTTGGAAGTGTCTCTCGCGCAAACTATTCAGTTCAGAAAAAAATGATATTAGAAACCTCAATATCATTTTTAAAGACCTATCCATAGATACCCCACACGTACAGGTTTGATGAAAAAAAATTTTTGGAGTTTCAGTTGTAAGTATGGGGAACCCCAAAATTTATTGTTTTTTTTCTATTTTCGTGTGAAAATCTTACTGCGGTTCACAGAATACATCTACTTACCAAGTTTCAACAGTATAGTTCTTATAGTTTCGGAAAAAAGTGGCTGTGACATACGGACGGACGGACAGACATACAGACAGACAGACAGACAGACATGACGAATCCATAAGGGTTCCGTTTTTAGCCATTTGGCTACGGAACCCTAAAAATACCCAAATCGCTAGAGGTGTGCCCATAATATTTGAAGAGGTTCTTCGATTTCTCCAGGATCCCATCATCAAATCCTGACCTGATGTTTTTAGACTAGATGCTGATAATCCTGGCTGCAGCATCAGGCCAGACTTATGTCAACATTGCATTGAACTTAAAATTTAGTCCTGTTTAAAATGAGCCCAAACACGACTACTGTGCTGTAATTTCAAGGTTTGTACTTTTTCTGATGCTCCTGGCTTCAGCATCAGGTCTCTATGTACTTCGATGTTCCTCATTAACAGTACGTTTATCCACACATCGAGCCCTTTTCAATGAGCCTAAACACGATATATCTGCTGTTAGTTGTCGAGGAGTTAGGTACTCTGCAGACTATCCTGACTGCAGCATCAGGTCATGACTTGATGATCATGAGACCAAATGTGACAAATGCCCTATCAAACATCAAAACAATTTACTAAAAACAGTCCTTGCCTGTTCGAGTAACTTCTTACTGTTAAGGAGTTGTACCTTCCATCATCAGCCCAGCTACCTGAGATGGTGACAACCATACGCAAATACACAAGATACTTCATAAAATATGCGAAAAACAATAAGTGAGCCTATAAAATTTGAGGGTTGCCCTCGATTTCTCTAAGATCCCATCATCAGATATTGAAATGGTGACAATGGGACCACACGGGAAGCACCAGCTTTCAAATAAAAAAAGAATCATGAAAATCGGTTCACCCAGTCGCAAGTTATGAGGTAACAAACATAAAAAAAAAAAAAAAAAAAAAAAAAAATACAGTCGAATTGATAACCTCCTCCTTTTTTTGAAGTCGGTTAAAAATGTTTAACATACTAATGAACTAAAAATAAATCCATACTAATAATGAAGGTAAAGTTTCGTAAACATCAAATTGGATTTAATTCAATTAAAAAGCGGCCAAGTGCAACTCGGTCAGTAAGGGTTTCGTACGACCACTACATATTTCATTTGACGCGTTTCTTGTATGACCTTTAAATTTTTTACTACATTTTGTTGTTATAGCGGCAACAGTAGTACATACTTTGTGAAAATTTCAAGTGTCTACCTATTACGGTTGAAAATATACAGCTTTGTGACAGACGGACGGATGGACGGATGCCGGAGCCTTAGTAATAGGGTCCCGTTGGCACCGTTCGGGTGCGGACCGCTATAAATCATCTTATTAAAACTAGCTTAGTTTCAAGGCAAAGATTCAGAGACTAACGTCTAAAAACATAGACAATAATTAATAAGAAATCAGACCAGTGTTTCTGGCTATTATGCAAACATTAGAGAACTCTCGAACGAAGTATTGTAGTTGTTCAAGGTCTAAATGATTGATGGTTGAGATGACCCCAACTGATTGTGTTTGTATTTCAAGTTCATATTCATTTTACTTTTAATCGTTTTTGATTTGGTAATTTTAGGTATTTGTTTGTTGTGTTTTTTAATTGTTTTAGGGCTATTAATCTATTCGTTGTTTCAAACGTGGTCTTTATGGACTGCTATCGTTTGAAGCGAAATTAAACTATGGGCATGATTCCAAGCTTATTTAGAAAGGTCATAGTGAAATATAATTTAAATAGTGCTAGATATATTGCTCCCTAGCAATATAAAACAAAGTACAACACAATGGATGTTTCTAGTACCTACATAGGTTTTTTTTACCTATATATGTACAGTGGAAACGCCGGGAATGGTCGCCCTAGAGGGACATATAATATTAGTAAAGTTCTTCAGAAAGGTCAAGTGCGTAGTGCTCGCAACCAGCGTGCGTGTGAGGCAAAAGGTGTATGTAAGCATCGTAGCGGGTTGCGTTCTGTAGTATTTGCATATCCCCTTGGGTATAAGGCGTGACTTTATGTTATGTTATGTTTATAGGAACCAGAAAGATTCAATTTCAAACTTATCCTATTAGAATTAACTTGTCATCAGTGTTCAAGTGTCAAGCTCATTTCATTGCTGATGATGGATCAATTTTAGGGAGCCTTATAACCAGCCTATAATGTTCCCACTGCTGGGACACAGGCCGCGTCTCTGTGAGAGGAAGTGGACCGTAGCCCACCACGCGGGCCCGGTGCGGGTTGGTGGATGTCACAAGCCTTAAAGCTTATGAAGATGAAGCCTTATGGCTTCCTAAAATTTGTCAAAGCCTACACGTATAATACATTACCTACCTAGTAAAAAATGCAATATTGGTTTTATGTTTAAACTTGACCTTAAGCATACTCAAAGCAACAGTAGCGATTGGCTCATACACATAACAATTTGTTTTCTTTACCAACGCAATTCTCTTCAAAATCCCAAGTGGATTGTTAACTGTCTTTAGTTAAACTGTTCAATTATCTTTATTCAAATAATATCGACCTTAATGCAACACAATAAGAGTTAACAATTATTTGATTAGCTGATAAAGCGATTGTAATCGATATAACGTTAATATTTGCATTTATCTTGCTAACTATTAAACGATTCTAGTTAAGAGTTTTCTTCTCATAAACTGGGTCATTGGCAATAGTCAACAGTGGTAATAACAACTCATTATATTTATCTAAATACGAATTTGTGACTGTCATTTTTGAAAACGGTAATAGATACAATATTTTGATAGTAGCGTAATTAGGAATAAATAGCTTTTTGAATTGCAAATTAATATCATTATGTCTCACGAATGTAAAAGTTTGTAGATTGGTTTGAAGTGATTGCTCTCAATAACAAGATACTGTCTGTCAACTGGCAGACAAAAAAAAAATGGCGCGTTCTTTATAAGAAAAGACTCCTTATTTTTCCCCCGTGTTTTTCGTATAAACTTAAGCCTGTCTCAAGCCACTGTTAATTAGGTACTATCAGGGTAATTGAGTGTGAAGCAATTTGAAACCCTTCGCCGATTTGCCGTGTTATACCCATTTAATATATCTGTCAAATAATGGCAGTTGTGATTTTTAATATGCGGACAATTTAGGTTGTTAGTCAATTTGTTTTTATTACAATTAGTTACCAAATTTGTAACTCAACAACACATTTAACATTTTTTACAGTAGATCAAATAAAAGCATTATTTTAACTTTGTGGTCCAACTGCTTATATTCTGCGATCACATATATTCTAACTTTGTGGTCCAACTGCTTATATTCTGCGATCACATATATTCTAACTTTGTGGTCTAACTGCTTATGTATATTCTGCGATCACATAATATCCGTAAGATTTTGGTGTCCCTAATAACCTTCTATTAGAAATTGCTCACGGACGTCCATCTTCATATCCAGCAACATATTATATGTATATACTACTAGCTACATAATCAGCATATAACGTTCCCACTGCTGGGACACAGGCCTCCTCTCTTTGAGAGGGAGGGAGCTGTAATCCACCACGCTGGCCCAGTGCGGGTTGATAGTTGTCACATGTCTTCGAATTTTTGATTCTAGGACATGCCAGTTTCCTCACGATGTTTTCTTTCACCTTTTTGAGAGCATTAGTGAAGAAATAACTTACACAAAGTAAAGCGCCTGTCTGGGTTCGAACCCACGTCTCGTAAGTCGCGGCCGTTACCACTGGGCCACCACTGCTCATACAAGCTACGGTTGGCTCCAATTTTACCTTTTACCAGTATCTCATTCGTCACATAAAGTATCCAATTATTTATCTATCTACCTATAGGAAAACTGGTACTAGTTGTGACTTTTAACCTTTAGCTGCAGTAGATTTCCAATGAATGATAAATAATTATATAATTTAACTGTTCAATAATTTAAGAGTACATTTCGTAGAAGCTATTGATATTTTTTGATCGGGATTAAACTACAATATTATGAGTATAATATCCAAGGCAACTGCCGCCTTTAAGCTGTATAAACAATCAATCAAATAATTTTAAATATATTTATTGTTGCATGTAAGGACGTATAAGGACGGGACGGTTTTTTTCGGCAACTACCTATTTTGAGACGATCTTACAAATTATATAATCGATTAATCAATTATATAGTAATAAAACCGAAGAGTTTGTTTTTTATTTGAATGCCCTAATCTATGAAACTATCAAAACTTCAGAAAAAATATTTTTGCATTTAATTGCCCAATTGAGGAAGCCTGAGGAAGGTGTATAACTATTGGTATATACCTTCCTCAAGAATTGGGCACCGAACCGTGTTCGGTACGACCCTTAGGAGCCGAGCAAGCCTGCAAAACTTTTTCCATGAGCGGTGTTTGACCATCAAAATTAAATTTGAAGAAAAAAAAACAAACAACAGCTTGTCCAGGAAGATCGTATTAAGGCCTGCAGGTCATTGGTCAATTCGATATTAGACACGGAAGCATTTCAAGTAATTAACCAGTAATTACTATTTCAAATTAAAGTAGCATTAATAACACAACCAGAAGTCAAGTCCGCAGTCCGACACATAAAGCCAAGAAACTTCACATCATTATTATATTAATAATCAATATTAAAATCACCCGCTAAGCGTACGGCAACAACTCATAACTAAACAAGTGAATATTTGCATCTCTGTGACGTAGAGGCTCATTGAAAAGCGCACACTGTCGCTAAAGACAGAACAATAATGTTTACGACCACCAGATGCAATAGAACATTATAGACTATGTGATATATGGTCGTGCGTGATCCGCTTAACATATAAATCATAGATCATTATAAGGTAGGGCTTCACTGGTGACGAATTGGGTCGTCGCGGCGCCGGCGTCGGCTAATTCACAGATGTATAAAGAAAACACCCTTTTCTTGCTGGTACTTTTTAATCGCACAACTGTACTCTTTCACAATCCAACAACGACTATCTTTGCACTACATTTTAACATTTAAAACGACATTTTCCCCACCTAGAAATAACGATAATATCATAACCGTTATTTCCAAGTGTTGCCAAAGTAGAATAATACATTTAGTTGCCATAGTGAAAATACATTTTAAACGTTTGTTACAATATTAATAATAATTTGTACTTTGACAGTGTTGCCACAGTGGGTATTATAAAGCAGTATTAAAATAATGCTTTTTTTTTTTTAAATTAAATCAATGAAATCACGACAGATGTATCCCAGAATGTGGTTAGGTGCGTAGGATCTATATTTAATTTAATATTATGTGTTTCTACAACTGAACTGCTGCGCTACAGTTGTGCTGCTGGGGAGTTTGTAGCGCCATTTTTTCTTCCCAGCTATAGCACTGGGAAGAGGGACTGTCTTATGATGGTCTTATGTAACTTTTACGTTCGAAAAGTGTTGATTCTCAGCCTAGTTTGGATAAATGACATTTGATTTTGATTATTGAGGTCGGTTGTCCCACAGTCCAATTTATTTTGACAAGAAACCTTTGTCCTTTTTCGTTTTCTGAGACGTGTCATATTTGGGCTGTTTCCTAACTTAAACTTTACCCGTAGTTTATCATCAGCATAATTATTATACGAAAGAAAGGGCTTCGAAATCACCTTTGCAGTATTTAATGTGACTGTAGGGCAAAGGTTGCTCTTTCTGAGCCCACAGGTTTAACTATAACACGGGCATCTGCGTGACATTGGCATGAGTTTGTGGAGGCGTATAGCTTTCAGGACATCTTAATATGTACTAACTAATCCGTAAAGTTTTCGTTAGCTTAGGTAGGAGTATCTTCAGCCCAACATTTCTAAACCATCATCATCATTTCTAATTAATTAATTAATTTCTAATCTATCATATATCAATCATCTTATATTTAAGCTTAAAAGTGTTTTGGGCCTAGGCTAAATAGCAGTGTTTAACAATTTTTAATTTAGGTTTTATTTTTGGTAATGTGTTAATTCTAACTTCGTGAGTCATCACCATCCTAGTTCCTCTCACAACTGAGTATAGGCTTCCTCCCTTTTGTGCCACGCTTCCCTGGTCTGTGTGTGTCTCATCCAGGTTTACAAACTTTGTGTGTATTAGCTTTGAAATAATCTATGATTATAAACGACTTGTTCAAAACGTACAGACTTGTCTGTTAATTAATAGGGAGTCTGTATTGCGTCATACTTGGCATCATTTATGGTAAATCCGTTTGTATTTTATGTTTAAATCAAGTTAAGTTATTGGAAATGTGCATTACAAATAAAGTGGAAGGAATATAATAATATATTTGATGGGTTTACAGATATTATTGTGAGTTGTATTGATTCTCGTTTAACAACCAAATCCTTCTTCGAATTAATTTTAAAATGCGACTACTAGAATCATTTTAACATAACTTGGTTTAGAGTTAAGTATATAAAACTTACAAAATTTTACATACACATCATGATAAAGTAAAATCTTACTTAATATACGAGTATGTATCTCCATCCATTTATCATGTCATCAGTATCATTGACGGCAGCATTACTTGTAGAATATCCATAGCATATGTAGGTAATGTATAATATGTAGTGGATTCACTCGTACTGGTATGTATGATGCAGTCTTTTGAAATGAAATAGCAGTTTCTCCTGAACAATTCCTTTCTTATTTTTAGCCCAATATATACTTTTGATTTCTCATAATCCGAAGTATTTTCTACAAGTAAAATACTTCTGAAAGCTAGCCTAAGATCTCAAAGATAAACCAGTGTGCTCACCGCTCTAATACAGGGTTTCACGGGAGCTTGTAACTTTGTCATTGTATGCAAAGTCTGTCCGTTTCCGAGCAGGTGACAGCCGTGTTTACATTTCAACACCAGACACGGAAATATAGTGCAATGAAAGGCCCGATGGCTTGAGCATTTGAATAAATTAGATATTAATTATATTGTTATTGGTTGGATTGGGTACTTATAAGGACAGCTAAGTAGCCAGAAATATCTAACGTGGGAATACAATTGAACAGAAAATGAAGGTTCCTTCGAAGTAATAATATTAGGTATGCTAAATTAAGCGTATGGATATCGAAAGAATATAGAATAACGTTTATGTGGACACAGTTCGTGAAACACAATATACATGTGATAACAGCCAAAAAGGTTAATTTCAGCATTAATGCCAGACAGATGCTGTATGATGCTGATTTTCTAAAAGTGACGGAAAGTACAAACAGTTTCAACATACCAAATTTTATTATACTTATAAATAAATAAATATCGGTTTTATTGATTTGTGATTGGTTTTGTCATCCCCTCGCGTATCATTGATTCTGATGACGCAAATAATAAAACAAATGACGATCTAAAATTCAATAATTCCGCAGCAAATGGAAATGAGACTACTGAAGTCTATATCATTGACACTGCCCATTACAAAAGCAACACCCTTTCAACAACATTATTCTCTACGTATAAATTCCACATTTCAAGCCGACAGCTGCATAAAAAACGTCAGATTATTTGTACTTGAATGTCGAGTGCGACTCATCTCTTTACCATTGCATATATTTCAACTCGTCTTATTATTTCGTGCCATTGAATGCTGGTGACGAACTGACGACATGCATGAATATGAAGCAAGCTCAATAGAGATGTTGTCATACATTTCAGCCTTTGATGGACTCCGGTCCTGTGACAGTTACACATAGTGTATTGTTTATTGTTTACAGAAGCCTTGAACCAGTAGGGTGTATGTTGGTTGTAGATCATGTAAATCTAGATCACGTGTTTGGAAGGCAGCTCTTGGCTTGTTAATGGTAATGTTTTGGCAAAATAAAACATACTGACGGCTGCTTTGTGAAAAGTGGATTTATGATGAAAAGTGGAGTTTATGAAAAGTGTAACCCATGCTTTTGCGGATGTTCTTAAAATACAAAGTTTAATGACCTAATGCTTTGCTAGGAAGCCCTTTCCAAGGAACCTATAAGTACTGCTACTACGAGATAGTACCAATTCACTAGGTTGGGCTACCGTTTTGGTGACCGTTCTACGTGAGAGGTTTTCCTAAGACTAGAAGCAGAGTAGTTTGTTAGGCTGAATGCTCAAGAACCGTCTGACGTCTCTCACATATTTTAGTAGACTTACTTGGTATCAATATGCAGTATCTTCATGTCCATGGCGTGCACGGTAGTGAACACGTTGGTGGCGCCGTGCACCACGCACTCGCGCGTCTCGGGCATGGCCAGTGGCGTACACACCGCGAGGAACACTGGCTCGTTGCGGCTACACAGTGGCAGGTACGACACGTAGTGGCCGCGGACTAGTATTACCTAGAAAAGAAAAAAAGTTTGGATTAGATGTTTCAATTGATTTTGGTCAAAACTCATGTAGAAACCGATACGACGAAGAAGAAGTAAATGTTTGATTCAAGTGTTATGAGAAAAAAGCCAAAATATAACACTTCTGAAATAGAGAATCTTTTTTTATGAAAGTTTAAGTTCAAGATCCTATTTCAGTACCAATTCATATAAAAGTGACGATAAAACATAGATAACATATTAGTATGACTCTAATCTCTGTAATATGACTGCAACCAGTCGTGTGCCGATACAATCAATTTAGGTCTGAAGGAACATCTAAAAGTCAAGGGAAGTCTACAAGATGTAAGTACAGAGTTTTAGCACGAGCTTTTCGACGAAGTCTAACATCTATGTTGAAGGCGTATCTTTACCTAAGAAAGAAAGGGATGGAAGGAAGGGGTATTGTGTTACCCAGTTACTGGATTGTAGAAGTCAGATAGGCAGTCCCTTAATTTAAAATACTGGTATTCAGCTGCATCTAGTTAGACTGGAAGCCGACCCCAACATAGCTGGGAAAATTCTAGGCAGATGATAATAAAGACGTATCTTTGCTGGTATAAAATGTCTTTTGTATATTCTTCATTCAGAACTCGACTCTTTCCACAAGGATTGGCGTGTAACAGCACTGGATAGGGATAAGTGGAAGGAGGGAAGGGAGGCCTTTGCCCTGCAGTGGGACAGAAATGGCTGATAATAATAATAATATTCTTCATTTGAAGTCTTGTCCTATTTGAAATCCACATATATTATCACACGTGTTAATCCAAGCTACTACACGCACATCTGAACAAAACCATATCACTATCGAGTTACATCAAGGCCTCTAAAAGGCTTTTTACCACTGACATACTGTGACCCGTTCACTAGTTGGGCGTGGTACTTTGACATTCTTTAAACTTTTAACTACAATGGTATAAGTTCCATACAATAGTTCACAGTTCAGCCGCTCACTGACGCGATCTTCGATCCGGATTCGAACAACCTTGAACGATATTTTATTGTGTATTGAACTATCGTATTCATAGTATCGATTTTGTTTAGGAGAATCGAGTTGGGGAGATTGAATACGCCGTGTGTGGTTGTGATTAATGGTTTTGGTTTTAACTTTTAATTGATTTGGAAAGGACTTGTGGAGTTGTATTTGAGTAACGTCTGCGGAGATTAATATTGGATTCTCCTAACTTTGAAGTACTAAAGGTGGCGTTTTATGGTTGGACAAAGTTGTATTAGAGAAGTGAAAATTGCATCGGGTTTTTATATGTATGGCCGCTGAGATTGTATCATGAATGGTGTTGATTAAATTAATTAATTCTTTTTATTCATAACATTGCACTTAGCATAATCAGCCTATAATGTTTCCGCTGCTGAGACACAGGCCTCCTCTCTGTGAGAGGGAGAGGGCTGTAATCCACCACGCGGGCCCAGTGCGGGTTGACAGATGTCACATGTCTTCGAATTTTTGGTTCTAGGATATGCCGGTTTCCTCACTATGTTTTCTTTCACTTCATCATCATCATCATCTGCCTAGCCTTATTCCAACTGTGTTGAGGTCGGCTTCCAGTCTAACCAGATGCAGCTGAATACCGGTATTCTACATGTAGCGATTATATTTCACTTAATAAGTTAATAAGCCCTATAACTATGTCCATTTGAGTAGTTTACCAATGGTAACCTTTTATTTTATTACTAGGTTCTGCCCGCGACTTCGTTCGCGTTAAACTTCACCTTCCCCTCATTCACCCTCTTAGGAGTGGAATTTCGAAAAACCCTTTCTTAATGGATACCTACTCTTCACAAAGAACACACCCTCCAAATTTCATGTCTCTAGGACCAGCGGTTTAGGCTGTGCGTTGATATATCAGTCAGTCAGGACTTAAAATGTTATATGTATAGATTTATTTTTACTATTACTGTAACTTCAATCGTCACAACCCTACTATGAATACGCCAGGAAACAATAAGTAGATACAAAATATCATTGTATCGTTGCGTAAAAACTTTAATCTACTTAACAAGATATATTTAAATGATGTCTGCAGCTGTAGGTCAGATTGTATCATGGTCTTAAATAGAGCTCGGTATTGTATGACAACATTATTTCTGAATGCAATTTTGAATGACTGCTATGCTAATTGTGTAGGAAATACCTTGGTTTATGAAGAATATTGTTTTATGAGAATCTACGTAAGACAAAGATACGATAAATCTTACGACTGAGAATGTTGAAACTTGGGCTTACGATTTAAATGCAATATTGATTGATATGGCACATTCAACCCATTAATTCAAGGGTGGTTTGATTGATCAACCAGTTGGTATCGGTATAAACAATGTTCAAACTCAAAAATTTTAAAGAAGAAGCATTATTCTTTTTGAATCACGTTTGAGTTCATGTAAACCTTCCCAGGTTTTAAACAACGGATTGGTTTACACCCACAGATATAGATAGACCTAGATAACGCAAGTAACGCACGATCTGTATGAAAACCAAGCGTGCCATTTTTTGACTACCTACTATGACGTCACAAGCGCTATTTAGTGATGGGTAAACCAAACCGATTCAAAGACGCCGCCGCGTGCGGCACCCGTCTAGCCCCACCCCCGGGGCCTAGCGCCAGCGCTCACGCTCACCCATCCAGCCAGCAGTACACAGGACTGAGCGCGAAAGTGGTGGCTTACGATTTTTGTACGTAATCTGGTGCGATTTTTGGCACGCGAAAGAGTTGCTCGTGCTTTATCTAGGTCTATCTATATCTGTGTTTACACCCCTCAATCTACCATTACTTTTACGACAAACTCGACAAAGTAAGTGACACTTGTCTTGTCTTGTCTTAGACATGCAGCTCATTTGCATCACTCATCTATCGGGAGGTCCGTCACACAGCTTCATTTAATAACCCGTTTCACGCTTCAAACAAGCTCTCAATCCCATTCCCAGATTAGAATTAAAAAGAATTAATTTGACATACAAGTACTTAAGGGATTATAACTAAAACTTTGCTCGTAAACCGATTGGTTACGTCAACGCGACGCCCACCGAACAAAATATGACGATAGATTAGCCGGATGTGATGTGAGATTATCGGCGTATGACGATACGCCCAAACGTAAGGCGGCGTATGGTGTAAGGTATACGCGGTTGGAGATGTTATGGTTGATAAAAGATAAAAGAACTGAAATATCAATCGACCTAGCCTCTTCCTTACTATGTTGGGGTCGGCTTCCAGTCTAACCGGATGCAGCTGAATACCAGTATTTTACATGGAAAGACTGCCTATCTGTTCTCCACAACCCAGTTACTGGGTAACACAATACCCCATTGGTAAGACTGGTTGTCAGACTTTCGGGCTCTGTGTACCAAGTGGCTTAACGTACTTTCTGATCCACGGAAGGGTCTCGATGTGTAATGGATGGTCACCCATCCACGAACCGAGCTCCGGTAAGCGTAGCTTAACTTTCGATCGACCCGTGCGGCTGCTATCATTACTTTAACTACAAGCCCTGTAGCAACAGAACTGCAATATATGGCACTTAATAATGGGCCCATAGTAGGATTATATGGATTTAAGAAACGTGACAGTTAATTAGGCTCCTACGTGTTTTTGATAGTCATCATCACATCATCATCATCATTTCGACGGGTGATGTGTACCGCCGATTTCGTTGCCGGCTACATGACACCAGTCAGCGAAACACGACGCCGACAGTTCGTGTTTAGTTAGTTTCTTAGTGTGATTATAATGTTGTATGTATTTATAGTATTTTTAAGTTATATTAATATTGTATTTTATGTGTTTTATATGGGCCTTGATGCCTGAAATAAATCGATAAATAAAATAAAATAAATAAAATTTCAGCCGAAAGACGTCCACTGCTGGACATAGGCCTCCCCCAAGCACCTCCACTTCGGTTTGACCGGTTTTGATAGTCATTCTTATACAAAAGCCAAAAGTTCCTTTTCAAGACATGCATTTTTTATATCGCTGACTCAATTGCACCATTTTGCCTTCAGACAAATATAGACAGAGAGACTGGAAAAAAAAACTATTGTAATCTTGTCCCTGAATTTGAATGATTAATTTTAGTGGGAAACTTTTTTCAGTAGTCGTGTTTATCCTGCTGGTTGAATGATTATATTAGCGTAAATAATTAATCTTTTTTTTTTTCAGATTTATTTCAAGGTGGATTAGGTCTCGAAAAGTACTGCTGCCTATAAAAGCGATGCTAAAAAAAAACCTGTTCAATGACGCATCTTATGTAACTCGCTGTCGCTTCCGCTTATCCCTTGATTCCAAAACAATATGAGTTCATAACAGTACAGGACGATCAATCGTGAGTTATTATCTGTTGCGTAGAACCAAATCCATCAGAACCAGAACCATACTGATTCTTGAAGTGAACCACTTTCTACCAAGATAAGGCTCTGTCGTGATTTCTCGTGACCCGATACACTGCCTTACAATGTTACCCCTGACAATGGCGCTAGTAGTCGTACTTTCTTCATCAATAATTAGTTCCGATTTTCGCCGCAACCGCCTTTGTAATTATTTGGTTATTGAATTGTCAAATGCGATAGTGTTTTGATTTCTGAATTTGACTTTATCATGTCGTGCGGTATAAAGACTGTGTTTGATTATTTGATTATATTATTTGACGTTTTGTGAATGGGCGGTAAGAAGTTGAAAATAGACAGAGCAGTAGGTACCGAAGAGAATGCTTTTGTTGCTGTTTGTAAGCATTATTTTACCTATATGCCTAGTGTAAACTGGTTGTTTTATCGTTATAGGGTGCGTGTAAATTCTCTTCATGCATCTATTCAATGTAATACTTAGTAAATATGAAAAATACAGCTGCATACGGTTAAACTGGAAGCCGACCCCAACATAGTTGGGAAAAGGCAAGGCAGATGTTGACTTAGTTAATATGAAAGCAACTGGAGCAAAAGTTTTAATTAAAAGGTATTTCGCGCGGAATTTTTTTTTTTTTTTTTCTTTGCGAAACAATATTTAAGGTAAAAATTAAGATATTTTCCTGCTGCGTGATGAACAAATAATGAAAATGAGTTCTTCTTCTTATTATATTTCTTGACTGATTACAAGTTAAATACAATTAATCATACCGTTTGAAGGCAAATGTATCTAGTTTAAGAAAAAAAACCCAACCTTAGATCACGATTTGGCAACGGAAATAAACTAAATGAGCACTGCCTTACTAAAAACGAAAAAAATTATAAAAACACACAAAGTTGAACTCAAAAAAAGCCAAAAAACTGTATAAACCGTTAACTATTGTTTATCTATATATTCTGAGGGCAAGACCGATTAACTGCAAAGCAAACGTCGGCAAGTGGTCACAAGAGTCACGCTCAACCGTGTGGAGTCACGAATCGTTACGTCACACCTTTTTTTTTTAAAGTTATCCTTTATAACGGTCTGCGCACGCGCCACCTCACGATATCGGTGTCGGTGTCGTGTGCGGTACATGTATTTTATTATATTAGCGTTGATTGATTGGTTCCGATATTCCTATTGATAAAGTTTGACCGATCTATGTGTTTTATGATGATTGTATTTTAGTATTTTACTACTGGTAGTCATAATAGGTGGCGTGGTAGTAGGTATTAATTGTGTGTTGTATCTACGTAGGTATGTCATGCGAACCGTTGTTCGGTGTTTGATAAATTGCTTGGAGATCGTGATTCGTATATTTGTCATACGTTTGATGAATTTTAGTGAATTAAATATGAAATATTGCCTTTTCGAAGTCAAGATTCTGAGTGGTTTTAAAATTAAATATTATGTCTTGGTTTCAGTTTTTTTTTTCTTGGGTTATTATCCTGCTGCAATCACCTGTACCGTTATTAACTTAACTCAATCATTTAAATGGTTTCTATTTTTATTTGACTGTCTGTCGCATGTCACATGAAAATTAGGCTAAGAGTACCACCGATTGGGTACTCCACACTCCGCTCCACTAAACGTACGACGCCATCGCGACAGGTCGAGACAAAGATGGCGGGACGAGCTTGACTCCTACCGAAAGGACATTCGAAAAAGACAGAATTGTATGGAAAAGGGAGAGGGAAGCCTTTGCCCTGCAGTGAGACAATACAGGCCAGTTAGATTAGATTAGATAGATTATTTTAATTAGACCTACCAAAAAATATCTTGATCAACATAATGGTTTTTCTGATCTAATTGAATCGAAAACCTTAGAAGCCGCCACATGTAATACACTCGCATAATCGTCATAACTTTTCAGCCTGCCCGTTACAGCAGCTTAAACGTAACAAATACTCGGTCACACGTTCAGCATACGGTATGCAAATAATACATCTTAATATAGAGAGCAGTGGCTGGGGTTTTGTTATTACAATCAGATGAATTTACATTTTCATAAATAAATGCATCTCTGCCGGTGCCCTAACGACGCCACACTCAATGTTTCTGTTCCACATAAACTGTATGAGTACCTACCTTAATTTAAATAACTCGCCACGTTCTCTTCGACTTTATTCTAGGGTGGTTGGTGTGAATATAATGTTAGTAAGATATAATGTCCAAGCGTTTTTGCATTGGCTGTGCCTTGCCAGGTGTGTTCGCGGTTTTGTCGCGCATAATCCTGTAAACTTGTGCTGGTGGCCAGTTTTTGCGTTAGGTTTTCAATATATCAGTTTGGAGTCATTGATATACTGTAGTACATACAGTGGAATTGGTTTGCAAATGCTATGTTGAACGTATGCCTCCTCTACATCTACTCTCGGCTCTATAGAGGCGCATTGCATACTCGTATGTATTAAATATACAGGGTGGCAGGGCCATCGACGCTCAACCTGTTAGCATGGATTCAGTATACGATTGTGGACCCCTGCGTTGAAATTATTCGTCAGTTATTAAAAAAAAAATGACTACACTATGTTTTCCTTTACCGTTTTGAGAGCAGTGGTGATGGAATAATTTACACAAAGTAAAGCACGACATCGTGGCAGGCCCAGACGGAGATGGCGGGATGAGCTGGACTCCTTCAACAAGAACTGGTCCTTAGCAGCTTTGAACAGAGAGAGGTGAAAAGAGAGTAGGGAGCCTAGGCCTTTGCCCTGCAGTGGGACGTCACAGGCTAATAATAAATAATAAATAATAAAGCACCTGTCTGGGTTCGAACCTACGACCTACAACTCGTAAGTCGCAGCCATTACTACTGGGCCACCACTGTTCACAGTTCCAGTATAAGCCCACTTTTTATTGTTCGAAAAGCCTATACGTGAGGTCAGCTAAAACTAGAAAAATACAGCTTGATATGTCGCCGTGTGTATATACAAGGTATAATAAAATCTCATACATCTAGAGATCGGATATTCGGATGCATATTTACCTAAAGTGAATTTTTAGCTCTGATAGTACGGAAGCGGCATCTGAAAATATTTTTTCTGTAAAAAATTCCCGGGATGCCAGGAACATCGGGAATCCATAACTAGTCGGGTGTATAGTATGGAAGGAAGGAACTACATCAATAAAATTAGTTTAAATATATGTAGTACGTTATCTTGACGTTGTTTGCTATTGCAGTTTGTTATCTACCTACCTAATTTACAATATTAGGTAGGTAGATATGCATCAGATTATACATAATAGTCAGAAAAAAAAACACAAAATTCAGGAATCGCGGAATTTTTACTATCGATACAAAAGTGCATTCCATATAAGCCAACATTTGAAAGTAAGTAAATATACATCCGATTCTATAGTCAGAAACCTTTTGTCGATCCCGGAATCGCAGGATTTTTTTGATACAAAAGCGCATTCCGTATTAGCCAACATCTCAATTTTAGGTAAATATGCATCCGAATATCCGATATCTATACATGACATATAACATTTTAAACACATTGGCATCATTAACCAAAATCAAGCTGGCACTCGAACTTTCTATTTTGATTGACTGCACATAAACTCTATAATTTTGAAAATTAATTCCTGCTATAATTCCAACTTGCTCAGAAGCGGTTCATAGTTCAAGTTTTTGCGTAATGGCGTAATGTTATGAGTAATAGTTTAATTGGCTAATCACTTGTACTAGCATGATGGTTTCACTTATTGTAACTACGTAAGATTTGCATAAGTTGCTAATTGCTCTAATTGCAATGTTTGTACTGTGAAATACTTTGTAAAAAAAATAGTTAGTAGATGCTATAGTTATTCTAGGCCGCAAATCAAATCAATAGTCATTTATTCAAATTAGGCTGAGACTCAGCACTTTTCGAACGTCAAAATTACATAAGAAAGTCCCCCGAAACGCCCACCCTCCACCACTTCCTAGCGCTTTCGCTGGGAAGAAGTTGTGCAACAACCTCCCCTGCAGGACAGCTGTCTGTTCAGTTAGAAAAACTTGCTTCTATACAATAGTCGGTATGCAAAGTAATTAACATTACGAGACATAGAACATTAAATTAATTACTGTGACCCCAACTATACGTGTCGTAAAAAGTGACTAAATAAAAGACAAGGCCCTTGAAAGATAACAGTTGCCATAGAAGCTTCTCGTTAGCTGAAGACAATTGCCTATGGTCACCAACTTATCTGTGTAGCGTAGCTTTATTGCAAAAAACACTGCGGAACATTAACGAGCTGATATAATGATCAAAATCAACAAATTCTTTAGCAAAGTATCCAAAATATTGATAAATACAAGCTCTGCATTTTTATTTCGTAGATACAATTAGTACATCCGCGAAGCAGCACTGGGCCCGCGTGGTGGATTATAGCCCACTCTGTTACACATAGAGAAGGCCTGTGTCCCAGCAGTGGGAAATATTATCGGCTAATTATGCTAGATACAGTTACAGTCATGAACCTAAAATCCATGTTCCGGTAAACAGCCACACCCCGTCTGGAAATGACGCCGTTCCGTTCATCTATCAAGGAGAATCAAAAGAAGGAAGGAACGGTTTAATACCAATAACAAAATATTAATCGAAGTCGGAGGTCACCCAAAAAAAAACGAACATCACAACTTTTTATTAACAATAATTGCCTACAAATTGCACTATTCTATACACATTAGCGCTCGTATCAATTACAAAAGAAATTCTTTGAATGATCATGTAGCGTATTAGGCAAAAAGCTCACATACAGAGACATATCATTTGGACGTGTTCTCACGAACACTAAAAATCAAGTACCAATCATTACGCAGAACCCCGTGAACTAACACGTAGGTATATTAATTCCAATAATGACTGTCCGAATGAGCCTTCTTTCGTCACACCGTATAGAAAACATCAAATACATATAATTAGAGGCATCTATAAACTACGGTAATTGTGAATCGTCTTCTTTAATTACGAAGGCCGGTATCGAAGGTTGTGGAAGAGTGGCTTGTGAAATATATTTTGTTAGTGATGTACTGGACATGTATTGACATACTAATCGACTAACTGTGCACGACTACGTGATAATTAAACTGTCGATGTAATGTATCGTCATGTAATCTGAGTTGTACTTTCGTGGAAATAGTTTGCCAATTACGGGGGTCCAATTAATAGAAGATGAGCTTAATTTTATAGGTCATAATTCGAATTACAGTAACTTGAATATGTAGAGGAGAAATAATTAGGCTTTGCTTAAGTTTGACTGGCCAATCAAAGATGGTATGGGTAACACAAAGATATACTCGTACTTAATGGATACTTAACTATTACAAACCTATACATACTAAACATTGTGACAATGTTGGTCAATGCGTTAATATTTGCGAGAGCAGTGTATCCGTGTGCTAAGAGTAATCGCTGCACATTCCGATACACAAAACATCAGACGTTGAGCATCATTATACAATGACAAAAGAACCTTGTGCAACTAGTTAAAATGTATGCTCTCCTGGTACAGACGGAGAAACAAATCAACTGAATATTGGAAATAATGATGATACAGGTTTTCTTACGAAAACAAAAAAAAAAGTAGTAGGATTTAATACTAAAAGAAAGGATTCGCAGAATTCTGATAATCTGTATACCAAGGATTTTGGCAGTAACAGGGAACCACTACGAATTGGTAAACCCCTTCATATGATATTATAAGACCTGTGTAAAATGTTGTAACAGAAATAATAAGAAGACAGCAGAGATAAAACAGATACGGACGGCAAAGAAGTAGAAGTTGTCAAGCAGTTTAGGATACGCCTATGTCAAGCAGAGGATGAGTTGAAAAAAGTGTGGAAATGACGATAAAATAAGAAATCTCGCTCCACATACAGCTGCAGACGCTACCGATCGTTTCCACCGCACTAACCTTATTCCGCATCACAATAATGGTCTCTGATCATTTCTAAGTGCATTTCTTGCAATCGTCGACTATTACAACTGTATTGTTTAATGCCTGATGATGTTCGACTGTCTCGTAGATATTGTTCCAAGAATATTAGATGCAATTTATGTAAATTGTATTGTATGTCGTGTGGTCTTGGCAGCAAAATAGAAATAGATCTCCCGAGATTTCGCTACTTGGCAAGCGGGTAATGGTGATATGATTAACTTGTAGATTCAATACTGGTCAAAATTATTTCGACAGCCCTTGTGCCAATGTAAAAAAAACTGTAAGGGTTTTGTAAAAAAGGTCGATGGAGGAAGTAGTCATATTGATGGATAAAGCGTAACCATTTGACATACAAGAAGAAGAATTGATGACTTGTAACTTAAAGACTATTTAACGAATGGTGGAACCAACTGGAATCAACGTTGTGAGGATTGGCACAAGAAAAAAGAGGCCTATAAATGGTCTATCTATATTTTTTATATAAAATTCAAAGTCCTGAATGACTGATGTATGTATCAACGCACAGCCTAAACCACTGGTCCTAGAGACATGAAATTTTAGAGACATGAAATATGAAGGGCGTGTTTTTTGTGAAGAGTAGGTATCCACTAAGAAAGGGTTTTTCGAAATTCCACCCTTAAGAGGGTGAATGGGGGAGGGTGAAAACACGCGAACGAGGTCGCGGGCAGAAGCTAGTAAATGTTAAAATTATATTGTTTATCTCATCAATGCTTTATTTTCGTCAACTCCTCAATGGATGTTGAAAGAACTTGGAAACTCAACAATGAAAAGGTTGAAATTAGCATTAGTAGCGTATTCAGAGTTATTTTTTATACAATAATGATTCCATTCAACGTTGTGTTGGATAGTTCAATCGACATCATTGTTACGATTTTGTAATAGATCATCGAGTTATTTAAAAACTACTAGCTGTTCTTCAAGCCTTTCAAGCTGTCTTCTGATTCTATAAATATCATTATTGCGACTATTGAAATGTTTCTATACACTTTATAAATCTGTTTCCGAAATATAAACTTGAACCAATATAAACCTGGCCATGGAATTCACGGTTATCTGTTATTGATAGACATTAATAAAGGCAATAAAATTTAAGGCAGATTATTAAGATATTTCCTTGATTTTGTATTTTCCGGTTTGGATCAATTCATATTTCCCGAAATTGTTTTTGAATTAACAGTAAATTGGCATATAATATGATAACAACTACAATATTATATGGACATCTTAGTCTCTTAATTTAGTTTGTCTTGTAAATTTTGTCTATTTATC
Source organism: Amphipoea lucens (assembly GCA_947508005.1). Taxonomy (NCBI): domain Eukaryota; kingdom Metazoa; phylum Arthropoda; class Insecta; order Lepidoptera; family Noctuidae; genus Amphipoea; species Amphipoea lucens. Next base: position 11,935,188 of record OX382378.1, on the reverse strand, counting down.
TTCAGTTCCTATAGTGATTATATTTTAACGTTAGTTCCTAAATGATCATCAAGTGCCCATAAAACAAGCGAATTAAAGCTGTTTATGAAATATTTGGTCCATTACAGGTACGATAGTGTAAAGCCGATACTTGTATGTCGGTATCGTGCGCTCGCGACCATTAGCTGCGCTTGCGCAACACGCATTTAGTTCAATAGTTACAAGCGATTCTGGGGAAATGCTGTAATTTTGTACATTGCAGGTTAGTTACTTGTAATATTGTAATTATATGGAGTAAGAAGCTCATATGTTTTGATGATAGAACTGATTTTGGCATGATCATAACTGTTGTCTTATTTGTTAATGATTTTGGAAACACGACACCAGAAGTCTTTCTCATTGACTCCATTTTTATTCATATTTTGGTCGAATGTATCCGGTAAAAAGAGCTCTTCATTTCATTGTGAGACAGAATCGTAAATTTTATTTTGGCGTTCGTTTTTCAGAGAGAACCTCAAGTGTTGAAAGTTGTGTTGTATACATATAAATCAGTGTCTAGTGGATTGTTCGTATGAAATACCATAGATACAAGTTGCTAGCTTATCTTTTATTTATAAGCCGTATACTGGCCCGCTTCCCTCATTTCAATTTTCAAACATAACTGAAATTCCTCTGTTGCTCTTGCAATAAATTCGACGTTTGCAAACAGAGAATTTTGATCTTATTGAACCTTTTTACCAATATCTATGGATTTATCCCAATAAAAGTGATTTATGGACGTCACAACTGACAACTGATAAAAATGATAATAATTTTGATCTTTATCCAATATTTCAGCCTGCTACAATACTAAATAAACATGAAATATTTATGTTTTGTGCTATATCTACAGTTATCTTGCAAAGAGTGTACTATAGATATCAATATAAAAGAATTAGTTTACCTTGCTGATCATTTGACCGCTGCAGAATGTCGGATACTCTTTGCTTCTTTGTATTTCGAGTCCTACAATCTTCCACACGCTTTATCTGAAGCGGTGCGACAAACACCGACAAACATACCGTGCTTGAAGCTGCTGGTTAAATGGAACAGTGGTATTGAATCTTGGGCAGGAAAAGGTAAAACCCATACTTTTGTAGAACGTAGACTACGTCAACTTAATAAGACTGAGTTAGCCGATTGGTTAGGGAAGATGGTATTTCATCAATTAGCTAAAGAAGTGAATAAGTCGTTGGAACATGAACCGCATTTAGAAGATGGTAAACCTGGGTTTACACATAAAGGTTTTAAAGACAGCGATTCGATGTTTGATGTTGTAAAATGGACAACAATGGATTCCATATTGAGTGTGATGTTATGCGGTATGTTATTTGTTACACTGGCTGCGTTATGTCGTATGCTGAAGATATCGTTTAAGAGGGTCAACATTAGACGTAAGAGCTCCCAGCAAGTGGAGGAGTTGATTGATTTGATGAAGGGGGAATCAGTCGAGAGTGATCAGGAAATTGTTTATGAACTCGATGTGGAAAATAGAAAAGGTTCTGTTAAATAAATCATAATTGTGACTAAATGTTGGAATTAGATTATTTAAAATAATACTTGGTTCATGTTTCATTTCGCCCATAGTATAGAAACTAATTTAGAAAATGTATTGTGTTTATATTTTTATTGACCATTTGACCATTTGGGAATAAAGTTTCCATAATCTTGGGATTCAATAAGAACTACTACTCAGCGAAGAATGGTTTGAAATGCTTCGAGAATCGAGACTATTAAACATATCTGCAGCGACCAATCAACTAATGATCCCAGCAGCACTGTCTTATTTATTTATTTTTAAATTTAAACAAGGTTATCAGACTACTAAAATTATGGTAACAATAGAATACAGCTAGATAGATAATTAAAGTCTCCACAGATAAATGCTAAAAGCTATATAGCAACATACTGTTACTTACTTACTCAAAGTATAAAGTTACACTCCCCTCATCCTCACCTCATCAATAACATTAGCATACAAAATTATCCATCGTCTATCAATTAACATTTCCTACGTTAATTCTTTGAATCAAAGCACAGCTACCTGTCGCTAACAAGCCGGTGTGTAGCAATGCGCGCACGCAGGCATCGCCCGTGTCATCGCGCAAGCGCACCGATAAACCTCATTAGCGACCGTCCTTCTTAACTTCATCAACTGATACCATTAAACTTGGGGTATCGGACCGAAGTGGGTTGCTAAATGGCAAACTTTAGTACTTGAATAGGCTACTCGCATGAAATTAACTGAATTTGCGGTTCCAGTTAAATAGAAGTTTTATTGTTTGCGTTTTGTTCGATTGATTCTAGAACTGGATTGTTTAAGGATACCAATTATATATTTAGTACTAAAATAATTCGTAATAACTGTAAATCATATATTTTATGCCACGAAATAAAGGGTTAATGTGTAGGAGCCCTGTTGAGCATAAAATTTAATTGTGTTTAATAAAGTAATGAGAGTAATGAGATTCCTGGTCAATGATTACTGCGTAGGCGTCTGAGTTTTATGTCATAAGTTTGTAGAAATTATTGCCTAGAATGAGATCATTCAGCTAAACATGGTACAGTCAACAAAAAAAAATAAGTATGCAGGATCGTCGGATATAGTTAATGTTTAGTAAGAAACCGATGAATGTTCTCGAATAAAATTTAATTTTACTAATAGAAAACAAACTATACATTTTATCAAATTAAACCACAGTCGATAACATCCGTCGGTTTCTTACCAAACTTTATCTATATCCGACGATCCTGCATACTTATCTCTTTTGTTGACTGTACATTTGTTACAGATACATTGATTTAATAAAATCCATGTCTTTCACGACGGAGTGGAGACCGCGTATCGGCAAGCGTAGTGTCGGACGCCCCCAGCTAGATGGACCGACGACCTAAAGAAGGCCGCTGGTACACTGAATGCGGAAGGCGGAGGACAGGGTATTGTGGCGCAGCCTGGGAGAGGCCCATGTCCAGCCGTGGACTGCGATAGGCTGAGTTGATTGATTTCTTTACTAGAGAATTGTGTGAAATATGACAATCCATACTAATATTATCACACTAATATTATAAAGGCGAAAGTTTGTGAGTGTGTGTGTGTTTACATGTTTGTTACTTCTTCACGCTCAAACGGCTAGACCAATTTTGATAAAATTTTGTATAGAGGTAGCTGAGACCCTGAATTAAGATATAGGCTACATTTTATCCCGATATTCCCACGGGATCGACATTTACGTGGGTGAAACCACGGGGCGCAGCTAGTAATATTATAAGTTCGAAAGTAACTCTGTGTCTGTCTGTATGTTACCTTTTCACACCTAAACCGCTGAACCGATTTAGATGATATTTGGTATAGAGATAGTTTAAGTCTCGGGAAAGGACATAGAATACTTCTTATCCCGATGTTCTCACGGGATCGAGACTTATGCGGGTGCAGCCGCGGGGCGCAGCTAGCAATACATAAGGCTAAAATAGGAGTGGAAACTGAGACGACAGCTGTTGATAGATATACAGGGTTGCAGGGAAATCGACATGTAACCTATTACCGTATATTCAGTACATGATTCTGAAACCCACGGCGTTGAAATTTTTCGACGGGTATTAATATAAAAATAAAAAGAGACAAGGGAACAAATGCGAGTCGGACTCGCGCACCGAGGGTTTCGTACCACAGTACAATATTTAACACTACATATAAAACGAGATTTTTTTATATAAAAAAATCTCGTTTGTTGTATGGGAGCCCCCCTTAAATATTTTATTTTATTCTGTTTTTAGTATTTATTGTTATAGCGGCAAAAGAAATACATCATCTGTGAAAATTTCAACTGTCTAGCTATCACGGTTCATGAGATACAGCCTGGTGACAGACAGACGGACGGACGGACAGACAGCGAAGTCTTAGTAATAGGGTCCCGTTTTTACCCTTTGGGTACGGAACCTTAAAAATATAACGCCAAGAAAACACAAATAAATTAAGAATAATTACTATGATCAACCAAGATGTAAAATTGATATGAAAATAAGTAAGACACGAATGAATATATATAGGTATGAGAAGTAGGTACACCAAAGCTCACGTAGGTATATTAACTAAGTAATTTCACGCCTTTAATTCACTGCAATTATTTATTCATATTATACCCAGTACGTCAACGAATGAATAACTAGTTATTAGATATATTTCTTAAGAAACATTCAGTTTGAAATTACTATTATTTAGTACCTCATTATCATCGGAATTGCATTTGTTTCCTTAGTATTGCACTGCGGGACTGTCTTATACTTTGTATTTTATGATTTGTGTTATATATTGGGAATAAACCGTCAAAATAAAGTTAGTTATCGATAACTGTCAGGTAGAATGGTAACATTTTATTTTAGTAACTTAATTTACTTAAGCCTTGCGGCTAAGTTGGTACAAATAAACCGTTTTAAGCGTGAAACGGTTTTAGTATTTATTTCTCGTACTAGTCAATTGCTATTACAATTCTGTCCAATAACTCGTGGATATTATATTTTGAATAATTTCACCAGATTGTCGCATGTCCTTAATAGAGTTGTCGAAGTAACGACGTATTGCAGGAAAACACGAGATGAAAACGTATTTTATGAAAATATGGAACAAAACACACACACTAACACAAACACACGACAGCATAAAAACCTGCCACATGCGAGTTAACACTACATACAAATAACGGCAAAAAAATCACGTTTGTTTTATGGGAACTCCCAATTAAATATTTATTTTATTCTGTTTTTAGTATTTGTTGTTATAGCAGCAACAGAAATATATCATCTGTGAAAATTTCAACGGTCTAGCTATCACGGTTCATGAGATACAGCCTGGTGACAGACAGACGGACAGATGAGTCTTAGTAATAGGGTCCCGTTAACTAAACGGCTAATTTAACCAGTTGGCCGCGACATATAGATAACATGTTTTTCACACAAAACCCAACCACGAGGATCCTATCCTATTCCTGACATCTTCGTTACCATACGACCACACCACGGATATCTATGGACCACACAAACTTCCACCGCTCGCAGTAGGCGTGACTTTCATACTATTTTCTTAATATTCTGTCGTACAATATACGTATATTTTAATGCCTACAGGCGTGCCTCGCTGAATAAACATTAATTCATGCAATGTAACATAAGGGGCGTCCATTAATTACGTGAGGTGATTTTGGCGATTTTTTGACCCCCCCTCCCCCCTTAGTGAGATACCGTGAGATTTTGCTCGACTCCCTCCCCCTCCCTCTAATCTCACGTGAGATTGATCAAAATGCGTGTTTTCAGTGTAAATACGTTAATATATATTATGCTTCATTGCGTTGGATTTATTAAAAAACAAAACAATTTGTTTAATTATTTTAAGATTAATTCTACCCAGTTTTCTCGCAATTTTACACTGTTTCTTGCAGATAAAAAATTACGTGAGACTTGCCAGGACCTCCCCTCTCCCCCACGTGAGATTGGGTGAGAATCGGCTTGACCCCCTCCCCCCCATAAAAGCCTCACGTAATTAATGGATGCCCCCTAAGGCATGGGTTGCGATTGGTGGACAGCTAAATTAATGTGGCTAGGGAAAGTTGAACTGAATGTTTGGTTAATCGATGTTGTAATTCGATCTTTGTAGTTATTGGTGAATATTAATTTTATTCAGAACTGATTAGCCCACTACCGCTGCAGCAAGGGCTTTGCCTTAGTCTGCACTATAAACGGACATAATCATTAGGTAGGTGTAGATGAAGGATTTCTGATCGCAGTAAGTATTTTGCTATACTTTTTAGCAGGTGGAAAAGAGACTGTTTTCTTTCCTCATAGTATACCAACCTGAATTTGTAAGTCCCTTTTTAACCTTTTGAACGCCAGAGTATAAACGTATCGCCGTACCCCTGACGCCAGGCCACTTTAACAAAACAACACACACACTTAAAACAACAAACTCGATATTGGTGGTTTATTTATATTAGTTTTATGCAATACAATATAGACGGAAGCTTAAACTTTTAAATTATATAAATAAAAACACACAAAAGTAATGATTAAATTGTTTATTTCATAATATGGTGCGACCCGTGCGACGTGTATTTTGTCATATATTTGTGACGTTGGCGTTCAGGCTAAGATTTCGTTTGTCACATATATGTGACAATGGCGTTCAAAAGGTTAAGATACCAAGAAGTGGTGAGCTATTCTTAGACGTAACGACCGGCAAAAATGGCACATATGTTAGGTCAGTAACTGGTACAAAAGTACTTATATAAGGTAGTCCTATACTTTTGAGCAAATTAGAGATAAACCATTTTAAAAATGAACGCCCCTCAACTGCTTGTGGCATACACATTTCAAATGTTTGAATAGAAATTTTAGTGGAGGGGCGTGCAGTTTTATAATGGTTTATCTCTACTTCCATGTAGGTATATTCAAAACTTTAACAAAAATGCACCAGAGACACTAAATGAAGTCCATTATGCTAATAAATAAACAAGCCGTGTATCTCTATATTCAGAAATGTATTTACCTTTCTAGCTAACCGGTAAAAGGTACTGTATTTATCGGAAATGCTTGAAGGCTTGCTCATAACCTTTCGAGTTTAAATAATACAACGCAGCCGCATATTTTAATGATATTCATCAAGTATGGAATTACTTGTACAATCCTTCATTCATTGGATGGCCTTTTCGACTCGACAGATGTTAGTCATCCTTGAGACACCGCTAGTCAATACGTTTCGTAAGGTTGTGCCCAAACTTAGCGGAAATTGTTGGTGTTGTGATTTTTAGTTCCTCGATTTGCTTTGTCGGATTCTTGTGGTTAGCTAAATTAATTGATTGATAACTAGCTGTTGGCCGCGACTTCGATTGCGTGTATATTCAATTTAATTTTATTCCAGGATGAAAAGTAGCCTATCTCTTTTTGCAGGTCACAGGCTTTCTGTCTGTCAAATTTCATAACGATCAGTTCAGTGGTTTAGGCGTAATAAGGTATCATACAGACAGAGTTACTTTCGCATTTATAATAATAGTTTGAATATGCAGTTTTTTTCCTGTCTTGTTTGATAATAATTCTACAGAACCAATTTGACAGAACTCATATAGACAACTGTTGCAGTAATACAGACTTAGAAAAAATAACGAGTTAAGTTCGTATTTCAATTTATGCCAGACTAGCTTCTGCTTGCGACTTCGACCACGTGAAAGTCGATTACCTTGCTTTCTATCAGTGAAAGATTTTTTGTAATAGGATCAGGACTTCCAGAGTTAAAGCATCATCATCTGCCTAACCTTTTCCCAACTATGTTGGGGTCGGCTTCCAGTCTAACTGGATGCAGCTGAATACCAGCATTTTACATGGAGCGACTGACTATTTAACCTCCACAACCCAGTTACTGGTTAATACGATACTCCTTGGTAAGACTGGTTGTCAGACTTTCGGGCTTCTGACGACCCGTAACGACTGTCAAAGATCCACGAATGACAGCCGCTAGCCGGGACCAACGGCCTACCGTGCTTTCGGCACGGAGGGGTCCCGCTATGTAAAGATGGTCTCATCCACAGATCAACCGCGGCAAGCGTAGCTTAACCTAATCGATCGATCTGTGTGGCTGTTATTATTTAGCCACGGGCCCCTCTCCAGAGTTAAAGCAATAATATATATAATATTATATATTAGTTAAGATATATATGAACGCAGAAGGCCAGTTCTTTATCCCTTCTAATTAGAAGATGCTTGTTTTTTTTTTACTTTTTAATTATAGTTAAAGTGTACTATAATATTACAATATCGAATACTGCACCTAGTAAGGTAAGTACTTACTGGTACGTAACAATACTGCACTGTTGTGTGGAAAGTGGCACCCAGTCGAACTCAGGTGATAAATACCGGTAATTGGCTATTTTTGCTCAATACGAAAACGTGTCAACAATACAACAGCCAATTTAAATAAATACTCTAGAATTTAAATAGATCTAGATTAATCTACAATAGGTCCTAGATCAGACTAACATGGCTCAGAGACAGTTGGAGTGGATAAGTAAGCTGTTATCGAACACCTACAGTTTGGTATTATGTCTCAATATATTATGTTAGTAATACAACCTGAGTCTATGACAAGAGCTTCCAGAGGTAGGTATCAATATTTTAATTAATTCTTGGTTTTCATGCGCTGAAGACGACGACATGTTCAGACAGTTAATTCATGGCCATTGATTCGAAGACTGAAGTGATTCTGTTACGGTCTCGCCACCGCCAGATGGCGCACGGCAGGACTTTCTGCGACCATGCCTGCGGAGCCATACCACGTCTCCACTTCGCGCCGCCAAGGGGGCCAGTCGTGGGGGTGCGGGATTGTCCGAAAGGGTTACCGCTACCCCGGAACATAAAGGGCTAAGGAAGGAACACGGATGGGTTTTAGTCAGTAAGAGTCTGACACTCCCTTCCGCTCCACCCAGAGCGGGAGGGGTCATTTGATGATTTCCCATCCATAAAAAAGGGGGGGGGGGGGGGCAGTCGTCGTGGTCCTCGTCTCGTTACATTACAGATTTTTAAACCAGCACCGTCCATTATCATTTCGAAGCATAATTATACACAGCGGCAACAGCCGAAACAGATTCAAACCACATACTCAAAAATGTTAACACTATTTTTGTTAGATCCCTTCAAGTCAAATATACCAATGAATTTCAAACTCGCTAACTCCTGCTTACTTCATAACTGTACCTACAATGCAAATACACAATTTCCCATGACAAATGTACAATAACCAGCAAATCAAACACCCAACGCTTGGCTACAAACTTACAAATGGTTCAGAACACGTGCGCCTGCGCCATATTAATATCCTACAACGTACACACAGATAGTTGTCATTTGTTATTTTCAAGTGTTTTACTTCTCTACTGTATCGGGCCACTTAGCTGGTGGGTGTTGGGATTAGACTAATCTTTATTTATTACTGTATACCCTTATTTCTGTGCTAGTTAATGTATTGGCAGTAGACCTAGTATGTTGAGTTATCTATACTTATGATAAATCTGTAGAAGTGAAAATTCTGTACATTGAAAATATCAAAAAAAATAAATGGCAGGGGGTGTTACTAGACCGACACCGAACCCAAAAATGTGATTAAAAAATTTTTTGTCTGTCTGTCGGTCTGTCTGTCTGTCTGTTTGTTCAGGCATCACGCAAAAACTACCGGTTCGATTACGATGAAACTTGGTATAATTATTCTCTAATATCCTGGGCACCACACTGAGAACTTTTTATCCCAGAAAAGTATATACAATAAAAAACAAATTTAATTTTGCGGTTCGATCCCTATTCCCGATTACGGTACCAACCGTAAATAATAAGTTTGTCGTAGGTTACGTGGAGGGTGTGTTCTTTGTGAAGAGTAGAGTATCCACTAAGAAAGTGTTTTTCGAAATCCCAACCCTAAGAGGGTGAATGGAGGGAGGGTGAAATTTCACGCGGACGAAGTCGCGGGCAGAAGCTAGTTTGAAATAATTTTGTTATGAGAAACCACGTGGTGAATTATTATTATGGGGGAATGTTCTAAATTGAATGAGGTGTTGCTTAGTTTATGTTACTGAGTTGTCAATTTTCATTAGTATCAGACGTGGTTATGTGGGTTATTTATGGGTTTTGCAAGTCATATTAGACGCCCATGACGATAAATACTGTTATAATGAAATTACTATTACCGCAAAACGGGGCTACTTTGACTTCCAGGGTTACTTTGACAGATGTTGTAGCTACTTTAACAGAGCGCCAAAATTGGTTTTCACGTGTGCTCAGCAAGTGTGCGTGACCTCGAGTAATATTTCGCGAGGCGCGGGGTGTGGAGAACGCGTCATAGCGTTGTGATCGGCCTGGTCAAAGTAGCCCCGCCTGTCAAAGTAGCCCCGTTTTACTGTACCTATTCAACGAGTTCAGTAAGGTAGTCTGTCACCATTGTTGCCAATGATTCTGTTTGATAGTGAATCGAGTGCAATATACAGACGATTCTTAGCTTAAGGTTTGTCAAGTTTAAAGTCGTACCATTGAACCGAAGAAGAGACGACTATTAGACGCCCAAAAGTAACCCACAAAATCTCACGATGGTCTCGATAACTCACCTGGACCTACATCTAGCCTGGGAGTTTAATTTCCAGCCATCTCCCAAACGCAAAACTAAGGACACATAAATCCTGACAAATTGGCAATAGAAAAGTTATAAAAAGTAACCTAACTAGATACAAACACGACTTCCGTTTACACCGGAACTTGACGCTCTTCAAAAAGATTCGGCGCTTTTCTCACGATGTACCACGAGTGTTAACTGGGTTCTAATAAACTAACGTTCGTTATAGCTCATCTGATAAGCCTGATTACTGTTGATCAGATCGGTTTATAGCCTCAATATAATTACTTTGAAAGCAGGCTACTAACCGCCTTGATTTAAGCAGGTATAAATGGATCTAATTAATTTTATATAAAAACTGATCGTGATGTGGTTATGAGATGATTTATTAATTTTGGTTAGAATCTAGTTGGGGTTTCGCTTCTTGTTATTGGCACTTAGGCTTTTGGGAGTAAAAAATGTGAGAGTCAAACCGCAGGGAACAAATGGACGTAGTTATGCAAAAATGTTCCATTCCACAGTAAACTGAATTTGAGATAAAAGCATTTACGCGTTTCAATGGTATTCTTTTTTATTCTAACTAGTAAAGGTCAATACTAAAGGTTTTATTGTTGAATTATATTGTGTTTAGATAATCATATATTTAATTTTAGACTATTCACTTTACAATAAGAAAAAAAAATATTATTGGTATTGGAACATTTTAACATAATTAATATTTACATGAACATAGCTTCAAATTAATTTTGCACAAACGTTCCAGGTACTTTTTATCCATCTGTACCTTTTATGATCTAAATTTTACATCATCATTTTACATCTTATTTTTTAATAAATATGTAAAACCTGAACAACAAATAAAAGAACAATAATTGCTTATGATTTTTTTATTACTAGGTCACAATTTAAAAAACAGTATAAAATCTTGTGCTATTGGGGTGGCCTACGTCCAGCAGTAGACTGCTATGCTGCTGATGATGATAAAATCTTCATACGTCATACTCATCATCCTCTTGCATTTCGAAATCTGGTTCCCCACCAAACCCATCGAGATCATCTATGATTCCCTCCGTACTCTTTAGGTTTTTATGTCAACAACCTCGTGTGCTAAGTCAAGACATTTAATTTGTTTCTCAGCTTTCACGAGGTTCCCGTCATGTGGAATGGTAACATCGACAATCATTGTGCGGCGCGCTAATCGATCTATCACCACTATATCAGGCTTATTGGCGACAATAGTCCTGTCAGTAATGATAGACCGATCCCAGTACAACGTGACATGGTCATTTTCAAGAACTGGGTCGGGCACATACTTGTAATACGGTACCTCAGAATCCACAAGTTTATATTTCAAAGCAAGTTGCTGGTGAATAATCCTGGCTACTTGGTTATGCCTGTGCAAGTACTCGCCGTTAGCCAGACGTGAACAACCAGAGATAATATGTCTGACAGACTCACCCGGACGATGGCATGCCCGACACACGTCAACTGTCCCGTCCTTCATAATATGTCTCCGGTAGTTATTCGTCAAGATAACTTCGTCCATAATTGCACAGACGAAACCTTCGGTTTTCCCCGAAAAGATCACCAAAACGTAACCAGGATACGGACGCTAAGAAATCTAGACCGGGCTCATGGAGAGCCCAATAGAAGCGCCCGTGAAGCTCCTTGCTTTGCCATACCTTCTTGCGGTCATCGGTAGTAAGTACTACAGGTTCAGGTTTGCGCCAGTTCTCTTTAGCCATGGAGAGCGGGGTGAACCCCATGTCCACTGCGACCACATCACGGTGCATACCCACTTAAGCTTTTAAAAAATATTTCCTGAGACTGCTCACCTCGCGGTTGTGGAGGGTCTTTGCATTTAAAAAGCCTCGACCCCCACACTTCCGCGGGATATACAGTCTCATCACCGATGATCGTCGGTGATGCATCCGATTTGCAGTCAGCAGTGTGTGGACCCTTCTATCCAGGGCGTCGAGTTCGGTTTGAGTCCATTTGAGTATGCCGAAAGAGTACATCAAAACCGGCATGACCCAACCATTGAAGGCGCGCACCTTATTTCCAAAGAAAAAAGAAGCATTCCTTCAACGATTGCTTCATGTCAGCATCGTTGATGCCTAACGCTTCCGACATACCCAAATACTTATAGCTTTCGGATGAGGAGAGGGATCTAAGGTTTATGGAATCCGAGAGTTGAATTCCCTCGGAATCCATAATCTCCCCTCGCTTTACATGCATGACTGCACATTTGTCCTTACCAAATGCCATCCTGATGGCGCTACTGAAAGTTTCAGTTACCTTCAGTAGCTCCATCAGATGCGATTTGTTGGAGGCAAAAAGTTTCAAATCGTCCATGTAGAGGAGGTGAGATATGACCTGACCACCTCTCCTCAACCGATAGCCTAGACCTGAATCCTCCAGTAGTGTGCTTAGAGGATTCAGGGCTAAGCAGAACCAAAGTAGACTCAAGCTGTCGCCCTGAAATATTCCCCGTTTAATCCATACAGGTTCATCATTTCCCTGGATCTGCCGACATCCTGGATAGCGAAGGACCGTCTTCCATTGCTCCATACACGACTCAAGGAAGGTGCGTAGAGTTGCATCTATCTTGTACAACTCCAGCACCCTCATAAGCCATGTATGTGGCACCGAGTCGTAGGCTTTCTTATAATCTATCCAACATGTCGACATATCCTTGCGGGATCGACGAACCTTTTGGCTAATGGCCATGTCTACGAGGAGTAGCTCCTTAGTGCTGCGGGAACCATTCCTACATCCATTTTGAGAGGCAGACATAATCGAGTTACTCTCAATGTGCGTAATAATTTGCGTTCTCAAAATGGATGTAAGAAGTTTATAAACCGTCGACAAACACGTGATCGGTCTATAATTCTTGGGTTCCGCGGGACTACCTAATTTATGGAGCAGGTGGGTAACGCTTGTTGTTAGAAACTGCGGTAGCTACCCAGACTCTAAAGATGACTGGAACTGAGATGCCAGGCAAGTGTGTGAACTAATTAGCCATTTCAACCAAAAGTTGTGCAGTCCGTCCGGTCCTGGCGATTTCCAATTCGATAACGGACGGACCGCTCTGGCAACGTCTAATGGCGTAATTAGTACCGTTTCCATCTCTGGTACAGTCTCACACACTCGCTCGACATCCCGTATCCAGCCAGCCTCAGTGTGACAGACGGGCACCGACCAGATGTTGCGCCAAAATGCACTCGTGGCGGCATCATCCGGGCGGCACACATCTGTCACAATTTTTTCAGGTCGCTGCCAAGCTCTATACACCCACCTTTCATCGCTCTGGAACATGCGATTCTGCGTGTATCGATCAATATGCCGCTTATACCGCCGAATTCGGCTCGCCCATGCACAAATTTTCTGCTTCAGGAAGTCGATGCGCTCTGTGACACGGGATATGTATTCTCGAGGGCTGATTCCAGTCCCCGAGAATGCCCGTTTCACAAAGTGCATCGCTCGTGGTCGTGTATTGCCCTCCCTGAAGCAGTATAGTTTGCCGATGAATACCCTGGTCCCATCGATACGACGCTCGATCCTGTGCTGCCAGGCTGGTACGGCTGGTTTTGGTCGAGTAGCTCCGTCACAACTTGGAAACTTGACGTTAGCTAAACGACATGTCGCCACAGCCGCACAATACAGGATCGAGTGAGTATCAACGAGATCCTCGCTGCTCTCGAAGAAATTCTTGAGCTGCGAATCCAAGGCACACACCAGCGCCCTATTTTTTTTGTGCATGGGTAATCGTGGTAATCGGGGTCTAAGCTCGGTCGGAGTGAATATAGTATACTCGAGAAACGCATCCTCCAGTGCGCTCCTCAGTCGGTCGTTGCACTGGCTACTTACTGTGTCAACCCTATCATCTTCTTCTCCAGCATGATTGAACCGCGGCGGGATGGCATCAACAGTTGACGCTTCTGCCGCGGTTTGTGCCGGAGTCGAGACGATATAATTAATATATTATTATTGTCATTAGTATTCTTTTCTTTTGTCTATGATATTAAAAGTTTTAAGTAATATTTTTTTTTGTAAATAACTTCAAAGAAAATAAACTTTTTCTTTACGTGTTATAAATATTTATTTTTAGTGGTCGTGTATGCAAACAGTTAAGGATGAAGCTAATTAAAGCGTGTTAAAAATGAACCCTTTAAAGTTGAAACATTTTGTTTTCGAAACAGGTTTTTTATTTAGGTATATAATAGTACAAAATTCATGAAACCTTTTAAGTTTTCAAATTATGTTATTTAGGTCTGAAACATAACGTACCACAAGTTTTGGATCGTTTATGCCTCGCTTTTGTAATTTTGCAAAAACGTTCCAAATATATATGGAACATTTTTTACAAAATAAAATGGTTTAACATGGTTTTGCTAAAACGCTACAAGGTTGTTGTGGCGTTTTAACAAAATAAATATACTGTTTCGTAAAACATTAAATGTTCCTGTCCTCAATAGTACGTTCTAGTTAATTTACACAAGTTATTATTTGATAAAGGTTGTGGGTTGGAACGTAAGTGAAAAAAATATTTTCTGATATAAGACTTAAAACTTGAAACCTTTTTGCTAATCTGACGCTAAGTGTCATAAAAGGTAGTTTGATCACATTATCTCGATTTCGAGTGACTTGTGGGTTGGAACGTTTCTGCATAACTACGTCCAAATGGCCTTAACAGCACTTGGAGCCTTGAGATCCGGCAATTGTAGATAAAAACTCAAAAAAAAAAAAAACTCAAAGAATTTATTTCAATTAAACCATTTACAGGCACTTTTGAATTGTCAAGAAGTCGGTCAGTCAGAAAATATGAAGCTAGTTGCCCATTCCAAAGCGTAGGTACGATCAATTCTAAAAGTTCTTGTTTTAGTAGATAAGACTCATGTCTCAGGGTGCTCCCATATAGATTTAAAAATTAATTTATTTTAACTTTGCTTGGGTGGTTTTTGAGTTAGCTTCAATAATACGTAGTTTTTCCAATTAGTTTATATTGATGATGTTATAATAACATCCTGTCACTGATATTTACATAGCCAGTAGTGTTATGTGCATTTTGAAATCGATCCAAAATTGCCGGAGATATCGCGCAACATACATTTTAATATAAGATTACCTAAGTATTCATGTATTGTGATAGTTCTGTTGTGTTCCCCAAATTCAAGTAAATGAGGTAGATATGTGATTTATTTTTGAGTTTACCCGGTTAATAAAAATAAATACCTAGATGGAGACAGTGGCGTGCATTGGTTTTCAGAATAGGTAGGCACTAGGCCGGGTCTAGACTAGACAAACGCGGTCACTAATCAAATAAAAAAGTGAGGTTAAAAGTGTGGTTATTTGAGTAGGCATGCCTACAGTTGCGAAGGTCGAACGTCATGGTATTACGCGTGAGACGTACGTATTTTTAATTTTGTCGTATTAACTTGAACGAGTAAAGACCAATGACAATGTTCGAATAGGGCACACACACTAAAATGTAATTGACAGACTTATGTTGATATATCGAGGTAGGCACTGCTTATATGCCTATATGCAATGCACGCCACTGGATGGAGAAGTACATACTTGGGCTCAGATCAGCTCAGATAAATATATGCCACTCTCAGCGATTTGAGAGCAGTGGTGACCCAGTAGAAACGGCTACGTCTTACGAGTTTTAGGTCGTAGGTTCGAACCCAGTCCCCCCCCGGTGGGTTCCCGCATTGTCGAGGCGGGGGGGCTCAGTAGCCGTGGCTTGGACACCCACGGTGAAGCGAAGTGGAACCCGAGGAGGGGCCGCTCGTCAGGGCTTTTGCCGGTAAGCCGACGACGTAGCGGCCAACAAGTAGGTTGCGGTGCCGCTTGAGCGACATCGCAGCTGAGGCGGGCCGTGATGTCGTATCGGAGGCATCGCGGCTGAGGGTTGGAGGCCGCGGTGGGAGAGGAGTGCCGGTATTGCGGTGCGCCGCTCTCCCTACCTTCCGCGGCCTTGACGGGGTCGCCACCGTCCGATGGCGGACGCGGTGGGGCCGCAGAGGAAGAGGAGTGTTGGTATGACGTTGGCCGCTCTCCCTATCCTCTGCGGCCGAAAATTGGCAGGCGGCGGGGCCAATGACCTGACCCGTCGCAAGGGGACCAAGGGTGCCCAGACACGGGGTCGTCTGGCGCCCATGTGCTGGTTTGGTCCCTGGGGTGGTCACGGCGTGCTATGTGTTCTGGTGCGCCGGTGATGGGGAATACTCCCCAGAGGAGGGTCCGGTGACGGACAGCCGTGGCGGGTTCACGGACGAGTGCTAACGCGTGCCCGTGTTTCCGCCGTAAGCGGCAGAGGAGGACACCGTGGAGTTTTAGTGGGTTGGAGTCCCACATAACTGCACTATCTCCCCGTGGTAGTGCAGAATGCATGAGCATTTCTCCACGTTAAAAAAAAAAAAAAAAAAAAAAAAAAAAAAAAAAAAAAAAAAAAAAAAGGTTCGAACCCAGTCAGGCACTTTACTTTGTGTAAATTATTTCATCATCACTGCTCTCAAAACGGTAAAGGAAATCATCGTGGGGAAACCGGTATGTCCCAGAACTGAAAATTCGAAAACATGTGACATCCACCAACCCGCACTGGGCCCGCGTCCTGGTATTACGGGTCACAGAGAGGAGGCTTGTGTCCCAGCAGTGGGAACATTATAGGCTGATTATGATGATGACTCCAGCGATTATGCATATTTGCACTGTTGGTTGTTTGTTCTAAGTGTCATACTCGGTAAATTAGGGTGTAGGAGTGTCGACGAGAGTAGGCTGTAGTTTATGTCTTACATGACTAATTCTACACCTGACTTTATGAGAGGTTATGGTTCTATCATTAGGAAATTAATATCATCAACGAAGGCCTGTGGGTGGCGAACGATGGCAGTACCTGCAGATTTGCACTCTCTGCATTTCAAAGCCCTCGATATTCGCACGTATGCTAAATGTGAAATTATTTTTATTTTTCATTAGTTTTAAAATTAATCACTTAAATCATGTTCGTATGGTTTCTGGCATTTACGAGTTAATAATGATGAAGATAAACAACTTTGGCGTTACAAACTAATGAAGATCAGTAAAATATTGAGTTATTAATTCGAAATAATCTCAAAATATTTGTATAACGACCAATATATAAATAACATCGATACATTATACCAACTCAAATATCTAACCAAAAAAGTTGTTCTATTTTGTACGAAATAAGGTCTAATTTACATAAACTACGAAAAGCTGAGCTTTCATGCGCGTGAGCATTCAATTACTTGTAATAACGCGAGTGTATCGAAGCCTATCAATTTGTCAGTCCATCCGTAACCTCTTTATATGTACATTTTATATTCACTTAAACATTTTGAAAGTAAACTTGATAATTATGCTCTCATCCATTTCGTGTATAATATTTTATGGTGAGGTTCGAGTGTAGGCGATATAATTACTTTATAGTTGAGCTGTCTAATGTGTGTTCTTATTATTTTATTGCCAGAGCCAAAATAGTTTGAATCAGAAGAATGTTTGTTTTTTAACCGACTTTAAAAAAGGAGGTTCTGTATTCGACCCGTATGTATTTATGTATGTATGTATGTATGTATGTATGTATGTATGTTTGTATGTCCGCGATTATCTCAAAAACTACTGAACCGATTTTGATAATTCTTTCATTACTGTGATCTACATACTTTCAGGAAGGTTTTAGTATATAATACATTAGGTAACTATTCTTATATACGAAGTTATATGCATAAATGTACTGCATCTCCGGCATTTCTTTGGGAATTTTGATGATTCTTCGAGTCGTGTCTTCAATTCTTCAATGCACTAGTGTTAATTGAATTGGTGTGGAGTAGGTACAACTAAAAAGTGAAAAATAAAAACATTTTTACAAAAAAAACAACCGACTTAAAAAAAAAAAATAACTTTAATTTCGGAAGTCGGTGTCAAAAAACGAAAATGCGGAACCAACGACACCGACTTCCGAAATTAAAGTTATTTTTCACTTTGTAGTGTTTTTTCTTGAAGTCGGTTGTTTTTCTATTACCTACTCAAGTAAGTAATTTATTTAAATTCTCTCTATCAGTTATAGAAAGCGGTAAATGAATAAAACATTACAATAACATACAATTGGTTCTGATCGATACAAGGTGTTGGTTCTTTAAGTGTATGAAATGAATTCCCTTTTGTTGGGAATAGCATCTCGCAGGTCAACCTAGGAGGTTGTTGGTTGCTTAACCGGGCTATCCTGTGGATGCCTTATGGCAGGATGACCCCGCCAGAGCATAAAACTTTGTGGGATACGGACATCGGCTTACGGCGGCGTCACTGGGGGAGAAAAACAAGGAACAGGCTGGAACGGACCAAATAAATTCCCTACATTTTCAGTGATTAATATACGTTCCTCGACCAAGGACCTCAAACGCTTACAGTGGGACCAAACCTACCAAATCCGACCCGACGAAGATGATTGACGTTACAATTTTAATACGATTATGATTGAAACGAATTCACTCATAATACTGACGATTAAAAGTGCGTTAATTAATATTTCAGCACTCTATTTAGTTTTTGCTAATCGTGTCTGTCAAGGTTCAAAGTTCACAGGAGTCAATGACTATTCCCTAGAGAGAATCATCATCATTTCAGCCGAAAGACGTCCACTGCTGGACATAGGCCATAGGCCTATGAGGAGGATGTATGGAGGCCTATGTCCTAGAGAGAATATAGTCGTGAATTTAAGATGCCTACATATTTATTAACTTATTAACTCGCTATTTCCTGAAAAAATTCGAAAGTCTTGAAATGGGTATATGTATAGGTAACAAGTATAAAAAATACACTCTCATTTCTTCGAGCCACAAATCTTAAGTAGATCCTTCATATTTGGTATTATTTGTTAAAACTTGTGAATTACAAAATAAACTTGATTAAAAGACAAAAGGCTGCTCAGCTTAAGCGGGACTGGGCAGGACATGTCTTTCGCATGCCGGACAAACTGTGGGCCCAAATAGCGCAGAATTAGTGCCCTGAGACAGTGAGGCGGGGTCGCGGCAGACCACGTATGAGATGGCGGGATGAGCTGGATAGGTTCCATCACAACTGGAGGGAGGACGCGCGGGCTCGCGAAAAATGGAAGGAGTGGAGGGAGGCCTTTGCCCAGGAATGGGACAGCACAGGCTAGATAAAAGAAAAAAAAATTGTTATCAGACACATAATCTGGCGATACCGTTTCCACGGCTGGGAATCGGGTCTGATATCTGTGAGAGGGAATGGGAGATAGTCACCATACGGACCCAGTGCCAGTGCAGTCTTACTTGAGAACCGTACCCTTGAACCGTAGGAACGACGGCAATCTTACACCCCTTGTGCCCATTAATCCAACAATAATAAAGCTACATACACATTAAGGGGCTTACAGGATCTAAACGCAAAAAACGGAAGTTTTAGAAACAATAAAACTACAGGGTGAAATTGAACACATGCGACAAATCGAAACGGGAGATTGTACTCGTCATTATGAACAACTTTTACTATGGGACCAAACCTGAAATCACGAAAAAAAAATCAGCTGTTCCCTACATTTATGTTCGCACAACTCGCCAAAATGTAGGGAACAGCTGATTTTTTTTTCGCGATTTCAGGTTTGGTCCCATAGTAAAAGTTGTTCATAATGATGAGTATAATCTCCCATTTCGATTTGTCGCATGTGTTCAATTTCACCCTGTATATGATCGACTACATAAAAAAAAAAAAACAAAAAAATATATGATATTCTTCAGGATATATGCTAGGTAGATAGTGTGTTGAAAACATAGTACAAATTATTTGGTACGATAGAAAAAATCATGAAGATACCTCTAAAAACTTTCTTTTTACAATAAAAACCATACTAATATGTACCTACTACAATCATTATGATTTTTTGTCAGATTATTCTAAAAGCAACATACTAAAACTCTAGTGTTTTAATTTTTTAGTCGAAACAAAAGATTTTTCGTAAATAGATAATTGCTTCATATTTTGCGATAAATTACCAGCGTTGTGTCATTGCGCTTCTCTTTCTTTTCTATGCAGTCCGACAAAGACCGCGCTTTAGGTCATGTAGTCTTCTTAAAACTTACTTTCTGATCTCCGAACCGCATCTGTCGCCTAGCATTCCTGGCGACGTTCATTCGGCAGAGGAACACCCGGTCCTCACCATCAGTGGGCGCCCGGGAGAGCTCAGTCCTGACCGCCTGCTGGTCTTGCTTGTCTATGACGTCGTAGACACTGTCGCCGTGGATTAGGAGGTCCTCCTGTAGAAGAAAAGCAATATATTAAGAACAGGCTTTGAGAAATTCAGTAGTTTATTTAGAATACACATTAGCAATGATTTTGCGCTTCTTTTTGATGACCTTGTTGCTATCCGCGGGGTAATTGCGTTACGCACTATCAGTAGCAATGGGTTCCATTTTGACAGTTCAATAACATTCATTGCGTTATTTACGTTGTTCAGCAGACACATTTTTCGAACATATGAAGCAATGGATTAGCAAATAATTAGGGAGTTATTCCGTTCTGATTCAATAAACCCCCCCTCCCCCCCTGGATTCCCTGTTAGTTCTTCTTCTGTTTTAATCTCTGTCTTATCCACTGTAAACTTTCTCATTCGGTGCTGATCTGTTTCGTTTTTTCGACATTCAGGTGTCTGCTAGTTTATAAATCGCCAAGCGGTTGGTCGACTCATCACGTGACCAGAGGGCTGGCCTATTTTTTGGCCAAAGAATCAGCATTGCCATACAACGTGGCAATGCTGCCTGCCTTTTGGGCACGTTTCCCGTTGACAGTGATGCGGACGAATTTTTTGATGCCCTTTGATTATTTTCCCTCACTTTTTATATACTTGTACATATTATTATTTTAAGATTGTTAGCTTTTTAAATTATGTAAATATTATAAAAATATAAGTTTATAAATTACTAGTTGCGCCCCGCGGTTTCACCCGCATAAGTCTCGATCCCGTGGGAATATCGGGATAAAAAGTACCCTATGTCCTTTCCCGGGACTTAAACTATCTCTATACCAAATTTCATCTAAATCGGTTCGGCGGTGTAGGCGTAAAAAGGTAACATACAGACAGTCAGACAGAGTTACTTTCGAATTTATAGTATTAGTATGGATTCGATTGTGCCAAAATATTGCCAACATATCGAAGAATCATCAATATAGGTACACGTACATTTAGGATCTGTGAAAGCCTTACGTGTCTTCAGTCACGACAATACCTATTAGATATTTAATTTACCTGCGTAGTTTTGTTTACGGTCTTACGCATCGGTTTTTTCTATTTCTTTTAGTTACCTACATCTCCCGAGGTACTAACATACTCAAAAAGACGTGATTTTTTAAACTGTTTTGTTTAGCTTGATAATTCTACACATCCTGTCTTAATACTGGACCCAGCTCAGAGATTAAAACAATAACACCGTACACTCATTCATCCACTAAATAATTCTAGACGTAGGAAGCGCCGTAAGGTGGCGGCTCTGCGATTAAAATAATACAGCCTGCGGTCTGCGCACTGATGAAAATGTCGAGGCAATCTCCTTAAGTATACGCCTCTTTAAAAATAAAAGCGTTTGCTTTAACTCTGCGGCGACGGATCTGATGGTGATGGTTCCGCAATTAGCATTCCGTGTGCGCTAGACCTTTCTTTTGTTGCTATTGTTTAGGTCGCTTGGTGCATGAATTTAGATTTGATTCAATAAGAAACAGCGGTTTTTTATAGAAACTCAATATCAGCATGTCGTTTTAGTACCGAAATGCTGATTGTTACAAGAGAAGTGAAAGAAATTAAATTCCTTTTTTGGGTAGTCATGAAACCATTGAAAGATTAGAGGTGCAATTCTCGTAATTTTAAGCACATTCACAGTCTGACCTCAGTCTCACCCTGTCAAAAATACCTCTAATTTCCGATTTCCCTACATTTTTGACATTTTTTTGTCGCCGAGATGAGACTGCGACTACATTTTGAACGTTTTAAATTACGAGAAATTGGCCTTCTGTTGTTTAATATCAGAAAGGATCACTTTTGACTAGTATACATAATCAGCCTATAATGTTCCCACTGCTGGGACACAGGCCTCGGCAGGTCTCGGTGAGAGGGAGTGGGCCGAAATCCACCACGCGGGCCCAGTGCGGGTTGGCAGATGTCGCATGTCTTCGAATTTTTGGTTCTAGGACATGCCGGTTACCTCACGATGTTTACCTTCACCGTTTTGAGAGCAGTGGTGATGAAATAATTTACTCAAAGTAAAGCGCCTGTCTGGGTTCGTACCTACGACCTACACCTCGTAAGTCGCGGCCGTTACCACTTGGCCACCACTGCTCTATGACCAGTATGACTGAATATATTATACCTTAGCTAAGTGGTTATGGGGTAGACCATGGTGCAGGCTTGCTTAGACGAAAGATACTCACTTATAGCTTGTAGATCGTAAAGTTGAAGATATCGTACACCTGCTACGGTCCTTGTGATTACGCTATCAACCTTGCCTTTTCCGAGTCTCGATAGTATTTGCATGGGTGTTAACAGTTCGCAACCCCAAACCATTCATGTGAAATAAGTTAAGCTAAATATCATACACACCTATGACCTAGACAGGACATAGACACACAAACTATAACCATAAATTCAGTACATGATAGACCCTCTAACGTAGAAGTTTTCTGTCGGTTATCTTAAAATAGCAGCCAAGTGCGAGTCGGACTCGCGCACGAAGGGTTCCGTACCATTATCACAAAAAACGGAAAAACATCACGTCTGTTGTATGGGAGCCCCCTTAAATATTTATTTTATTTTAATTTAATTATTTATTTTTAAAGTGAATATACAACTAAATATTCTGTGAATATTTCAAGCGTTTACGTGTTGCCGTTATTAATATCGATTAAATAACGGCAAAAAAATCACGTTTGTTTTTTGGGAGCCCCCTTAAATATTTGTTTTATTCTGTTTTTAGTATTTTTTGTTATAGCGGCAACAGAAATACATCATCTGTGAAAATTTCAACTGTCTAGCTATCACGGTTCATGAGATTCAGCCTGATGACAGACATACAAACAGACGGACAGTGGATTCTTAGTAATAGGGTCCCGTTTTTACCCTTTGGGTACGGAACCCTAAAAACTACGCGCTTAAAATGCGCAAACACCATTTTTTTTAATTAAAAAAATTGTGTTTGTTGTTTTTTTTATTTGTGCTTTGAATTTGTTTTTTGTAGTTTAGTTTTTTTTGTTGTGTTGACATTTTTCAGTTCAGAATCATGTAATGAATCCATGGCAACAGTTTGCGCGATGTTCCTGCCACCCTGTATACCAAACACAAACGAAAGTATATAACTTGTCAATCGAAATTAATCAATAGATACAACAAAAAGACAATCAGAACCGAATCATCCCATTAAGGTGAATGCGTAGTTGTAGCTCGCGAAATTCAATTTTTCTTGATCAAAATATGATTCGCGACTATAACCGGTACGTATTTACAGAATTATAATAATTAGAATTATTAATACATCTTTCTAAGTTAGATTTCTACCGTTAAGAACAAATCTCGTATGGAAAAGTGTTTATGGTAGAAATCTAACTTAAAGAGATATATTAATGATTCTAATGACTATGATTCTGTAAATACATGTCTATTATAGTCGCGAATCATATTTGGATCTAAATACAACCTGACACTGATCTGCAAATTGCAAAAAACGTAAGAAAATTTAAATTTCGCGGTCTACCATGTCACATTCACCTTAAGACACCCTCAGACGTCCCATTCGCAAACGGATCGACACTTCCAATCACCAATAGATTACTGCACGCAATGGAACATTACTTATTCGTTTTATTAGGCAGTCTGTTGTACTCGAAGCGCTATTATTAATGAAAATACAGGTTTATTTAGTTCAGGATAAAATTTATAACTAACAATTATTATTTTATAACTTCCTAAGTGCCAGCATCCGACCTAAGGTTAGATGGGGTCAATAAAATTGTGGACTGTAGTAAATAATTCTCTCTTCTCTCTGTATAAACAAATTTCAATTAACCTAGGGCCGCTTTAATAACTTTAATTAAATCATATTTCTCGGGTAAAGTAAAGCAAAGCAGAAATTTCTCTAGATTGCAGTGTTGCGTTTGTTGTAGGGCTGGCAGAAGATAATAGTCAGCATTTTGCTGTATTTAATTTTTTCATTGAGGTTTTGTGTATTTTCTTTTATCATGTTTTAACAAAAGTACTTGGTTTCATATAGTACTTAATATAAATTAACCAAATAAAGCAGTGTTCGAACCCAGATAGGCGCTTTACGTTGTGTCAATTATTTCATCACCACTGCTCTCAAAACGGTGAAGGAAAACATCGTGAGGAAACCAGCATGTCCTAGAACCAAAAATTCGAAGACATGTGACATCTGCCAACCCGCACTGGGCCTGCGTGGTGTATTTCGGCCCACTCCCTCTCACCGAGAGGAGGCCTGTGTCCCAGCAGTGGGAACATTATAGGCTGATTATGAACCAAATAAATATAGTGTGACGTTTGATTACGTACCTAAGCTGGAAGCTTAAAATTCGATAGGTATACCAGAAATAGCAATCATTTCACATGTAAGCAACTATGACATGAACGAATTGGTGAGTGCTATGAGTCTTTTAATTAGACAACAATACACTTAATACTTATTGCTATCAAGGTTCTGCGAATTATTGTGGTGATTTTTTACTAAGCCACCTTTATATTACTTTAGATACTATAAAGTTTTTTTTTAATTCTTAGACTAATGTACTTTTCTCTATTTTATCCAAACCCCGGTTCACCCCTGAGCCCTGACGTTTGACGTCACGGCGCGTCATTTAGCCCCGCCCACCTGTCGCGAACCCTCCACGTTAAGACATAATAGTGCGCGCGCGCTCCACCGCCCACGCGCATGCGCGAGCCGCCGCGCTCTGCCCGTGGGGGGCGTCCATGTGAACCAGCGAAAATATTGTTTTGTGGCTATGAAGAGATCAGGGTTTGTACTCTATTTGGATGGGATTGTCTTCAATAGGATCTAAGATGTTTGCAGACTTTTTCTTGAAAGTTGATGTGATATCGATGGATGAACCACTGAAGGCATCGTTTTGTCAGTTTAATGAACGTAAAAACATGTAGGTACCTAATGATTTTATTTACTCGTCAGAGTATTTCGTGGCTCCTGAATTTAAAAAAACCAGTCAGGAGCTAACGTACCTACATTAGTGGCTAATAAATCGTTGAGTCGTCAAACTGGGATCCTGAAAATGTAGTCTGATGAAAGGCTGGAGATTTACCAGTAGAAAAACTGCACTGGGGTCGTTTGCTTGCTCAGCTATACAGTCAGAACAAGTCGCCCTTCATGTCATCATGTTATGCTGAATCAAGAACCTATAACAGACATAACGAACTTAGTCTCTGGGTGATTACTTATATCTTCATCCATACATCTATCTATTTATTTTGTACTGTCCCACAGCCTTCCTTTAACTATTCCACACTCGTCTCTCGACTGCATCCATGCATGTCATCCGTCACATCTGCCTAGTCTTTTCTTAAGTATGTTGGGGTCGGCTTCCATTCTAACTGGATGCAGATGAGTACCAGTATTTCACATGGAGCGACTGCCTATCTAAACTCCACAACCAAGTTACTAGGTAATTATACAGTACCCCTGGGTAAGGCTGGTTGTCAGATTTTCGGGTTTCTGACTACCCGCGGTAACGATTGTTAAAGATCCACAAATGACAGCCGGCAAGCCTGATTGATCGAACCGTGCGGCTGATATTACTTAGCCATAAGCCCCCCATGCATGTCATCTATACATGGGCAACAATAAAATCACGAAATATTTTCGAAAAATAGGTACCTACTTTTAACTCTCACTTTATTTCAACCTTTACAAAACCCTCTCATTTAAACCATGACATTTACTATGCCAACCCATAGACCACCAACATTGTATAAAGTACAAACTTTTCCTGTTTAGAATACTATGAGAAATGAAATTAAACGCACACACTGCATCTAATTGCCGCGGGCGACCACGCCCTCTGGTGATGACCATACGTAAGCACAGTAATGTATGCAAATACGTCAGTTATGAACCGCTAATTGTAGACCCATAGCGCGTTATGGGAATTTAAATGGATCGTTTGAAAGTTTATGTGGATGGGAATATTGAATTTGGTAGAAACGTTTTTGGTTACGGCAGTGAATTACGGTGACTTTCTATTTTTTCCAGAGAAAACTTTAGGTCTGCGTTTACGAGAAATTTAATTCGAGCGTACTTTAGGTGAAACTGCATAGTTAAAAGAACTTTATCATTTTGGCGAAGAGCATTTTTATGAATTGATAAGTAGTGTTTCTTCATATTGGTACGGGCTAGGCGTGATTAAAAAGCACAATATTTGACACCCAAAGTAAAAACTTTCAGCAATCAAAATAACATTTTCGGTTTCAGAAATGCATTTTACAATTACTTCAAATAATAAAATCATTTGCCCAAAATATGCCCACAATTTCGCAATTCCATCTAAATTCAAATTTTAAATCTCGCCAAAGCCTTCTCAAGTTAAAGATCTACCAGACGTTGCCGATACAATATCTCAGAAAATAATTGTGTTGTAAAATCGCCTTGTTCTGGATTACACCATATGATAGCCGTGGGCACTCATAAATCCCCAACTATTGGGCAGGGGACCGTAAATTATGTGCTAAAACCTCAACTGCACGATTTCACTTAGAAATAACCACCTCACTGAGCTGGCGATAAATTTCGTCTTAAGTGAATTACGTCACTGACACTTTAAGTTATTTGTTTTGATTTTTATAGTGATTAATAGGCGGGTAATTATTTTTTTGGTTCGTTATGATATTTTGATTATGGTATGCTTTAAATTATGGTTTCTTCGTCGAAACTCGTAATAAAATCGCCATATGGTTGGGTTCCACAAGAAGGAAGAAAAATACAATTTATGGTAGATAGAATAACGACAAATGACAGTCGAGAATGCCGGAGTCGAACCGAAATACAACGCTTTAGTAGACATGGTAAAGTGGTCATGAACTAATTCTCATCTTCTTTTTATATATAAAAATCAATTGCGGTTCGTTAGTCTCTCAAAAACGCAAAAATGGCTTGATCGATATTGACGAAACTTTGGTAAGTTGTTGTGCGCGCCGGAGAAGGTTCCTAACAAAAAAAAAAAAAAAACTAATTAAAAGGTATTGCAACGCTGCCGGGAATTAGCTAGTTTCAAATAATATATTATATTCTTAATAAGTTTATACGTATCTTTATATTTAAAATATTTATTCCTCCTCTGCATCACCCAAAAGTTGACTAGTAGAAAATGCCTATAGCATAAAGTCCGTCTCTGTACAATAAATTTATGTGCTTGAAGTATTAAAATAAATAAAATCATTTAATGTGCCAGCATGGTTTTGGGTTTAGTACCAATATTCTAAGCTACAACACGTTTGTAGACTTTTACTTTTTCATTGTATTAAATCGCACCATCGTCCTCTCCTGCTCGTATTCCAATTTATTTGGTGTTGGCACAGCACGTCTTTATTTCAACACCAGTTCTATTAGCCGTCGTTTTATGTACCTAAACCTAAATCTAGCAATTTTTTTGTCAGCCAGCTATATTGTGTCCCACTGCTGGGCAAAGGCTTCCCCTTTTTACTTCCAAACCTATGTCTTGTGCGATCTCTGGCCATGTTGGCACTTGCAATTTCATCAATTTAATTAAGGTAGATTACCATAATCGAAATCTCAGAAAGTTACAGCTAACACAACAGAATTCCGCCCATAACCGACCATAGCAACTGTACTAACCAAATAAAGCCATTTTGTATTACAAATGCGTTTTCCCTCTCAATGAACGAATACAATAAATAAACAGACCGCGAGAGTTCATTACTTACAGAGTCTGTTTATTTTACAACATTAATACGAGTTCGACTCCACGGTGGGCCATTGAATTTATATTTGTACCTTTTGAATTATTTCTACCGTGTAGTGTTGCTTTCACTTAGTGTTGGGACGTGTAACAGTGAGAGTTTATGGTTTTAGTTTAAGCTTGGCTCTGGTTCCTTTGGGTGACAGATTGCTTCTAAGCGTGCGTCTGAAATGGGCGTTTTTAGGGATTATTTCAGATGGATAGCAAGCGGACTCTGGGATGGCAAATAAGCAGCGCCTCAACTAATAAACCTATAACTATCAGCCCTTTCCACACGCAAGTGGTCACCAACGCTTAAGGCTGTAGCGGTATCTACAACGCCACATACAGACAACTCGTCATACTCATACCGACGTCACGCAAAATCCTGCATCTCGCAAGCAGAGTTTACCGTGCAACTAGCATAGATACAACGGCCCGACATGAATCATTGGGCAGTTGCCCGCCAGACACAATACCCGCCTGGTCGGAGGATCCTTCCTATTCTATAGAGTATGAGTGTACATTACACCCTGTTCCTCACACATCTATATGGCCATATTATAAACGGTGGCAGGGACATCGATAAGCAAACTAGAACCATGGATTCGATTCAGTACATGATTCTGAACCCCCCTTTTTTATGGATGGGAAATCATCAAATGACCCCTCCCGCTCTGTGTGGAGCGGAAGGGAGTGTCAGACTCTTACTGACTAAAACCCATCCGTGTTCCTTCCTTAGCCCTTTATGTTCCGGGGTAGCGGTAACCCTTTCGGACAATCCCGCACCCCCGGCAGGCTTCGGCCCTGGCAGGCCCCTTCCTTTATACTGACATCTCTTTGAGGCGCGCGAGGAACACGTACGCGCCGTCCGGCACGGGCCTGGTCCTGATCGGACGGTGAGCTACCCATTACTCTCCGTCCGCAGGCCCGCGCCTACGGTGGCCGGGAGTCGTCACGCGGCTCCCGACGCCCGGAGCGTCTCCCGCGGCGGCTGGGGCGTGAGGCTTTCTCCCTCAGCCGTTCCGCCACCTCCTTCGCTAGCATGACTGCTTCGCAGAAGGAGGTGGTGCCTCCCACTCCGTCTCGCCCCGGACCATGGCTTGAACCAGGGCCGGACGCGAGAGGTCGCCGCCGCTGTCGATCGCCTCTACGAGGGCACAGCGGTTTTTTTATTTTTTTTTTATAACCGTCCAATAATTACGACGCAGGGGGGATTCTGAACCCCCTGCGTCGTAATTATTGGACGGTTATAAAAAAAATATGAGCGGGTATTGACGGTACCATACATTTTGACCGGGTATTGCAATTTTCTATGAAACAGCAGTTTTTTTTTATTATAACAAACTAAACATTTTTACGCTAGTGGGTCTCAACTGCTCAAATCATGTGATAGAGACAAAATTAAGTGTACTATACAAGGAAGTTGTTACAGAAGAAGTAGCTATAATAGTTTAGTAACAATATTATCCTGCTAGTACGGCTTGCTAACCCAAATAAGATTCTTCTGAATAAGCTACTCTAAAACTTACAAAAACACAGTGGGTTACGAACTCCCGACCTTTCCCGCCATTATGGAATACCTGCTGAGCTATTGTTGCTCCATTCTATCGACAAAAACGACAACATTTTATACCACAATTTCAAATCGAGTTTCAATCGATCGAGTAAAGGTAATCGATTTACTACCCATCACTGTGTATCGATATTTCGCTGTTTTCAATTGATTTCAATATCGATGATCGTCATACCGTTATCTAGTTCAT
The DNA here is from genome assembly GCA_947508005.1 of Amphipoea lucens. Classification (NCBI taxonomy): domain Eukaryota; kingdom Metazoa; phylum Arthropoda; class Insecta; order Lepidoptera; family Noctuidae; genus Amphipoea; species Amphipoea lucens. Next base: position 11,905,269 of record OX382378.1, on the reverse strand, counting down.
GATGATTCAGCAAATGATTGCCCCAGTTCTTGTTTGTTAGATTTTTTGGAATTGATTTCTTTGAACTAATGTTATTGTGAGTCTGAGAGTCCATCTTGATTTTTTGAAGTTCAGTTATATCTAATATTTGTATGAATCGGTGTTATTAATCTACGCCTATTATTTTTTTATTATTATTTTTTAGTATTGAATATTAACGGGTTTATACCTTTATTGGGTTGGTTGCTGCAGTGGGTAATTTTCATCATTTTTATCGATAGGTTTCTTTCGAATATTTTGCTGATACTTATGATATACGATGGTACAGACGCCAGCACATCAAGCTACCCGAAACTATCAAATTTTCCCAATCAACCTTGAACCTAATGCTTTAGCATTAAAGTTGAAAATCTATTAAAGAAGTTTGACAGATTGTAGTGGGCTTGATGTGCTGGCGTTTGTACATAATACGACGTGTTAAGAGGCGATTAAGCCACCATTTTTAGAATACATTCTATATGAAGACATGAAGAGCTTTTTGAACCCTTGCTGGACTCGACAGGGTTGTCTGTGGAATTGAGCTAAACATAGCTACGACCTATAACTACTGTTACTGCGTTTTCAGAACCACAAATAACGTTCACCAATAAGCCTACCAAGCGTGGTGATAATGCCAATATAACACTATTCAAAAGATACACACGTGTTCGTCGTTGGCACATTCAGTATTTGCTGCATAACAAAAGCCGACCCGAATTAATTACTACACATTCTTTCACTATGTATTTCTACATATTATCTCCAAAGGAGGCTGATAAAAAGTGGTCTATGAACCAAAAGCGATACTGTTCTGGTATTTCTGTGGGGATACCTCAACTATACCCTCGTACAAAGTGGCGTCAAAATCTGACCCGGCAGTTTTGAGAAATATAATATTTTAGAATTCATATTTTTATGCTACACTTTTATTTAAAAACGTTTTAACGGGTATTTCTGACTTTATAATACTTAATTAATGTGTTTCTCTGCTAGACAAAGTCACATGCTACCTCAACAGTACTGAATGCTTATGGTAAAGTGGAGCTGATGCTGAAGTACCAGGAGAACTCCTCAACAATTAACATCCCTGCATCGGGAAAAGCAATATTTTGTAAAAGGTGATAAGCCGTTTACATGTGACTTAGATAAATTACAAACCGACCCACTAAAAATGCCGCCCGTCTGTGCCGAATCATGTCGACCCAAACATACGTTGTGTAGCACCCCTGAGAAGCAGTTGTTCAGTAGTATACAAAACGCCTATAGTTTGACCTCAACTCATACCAATGAGCGACAAACCGAGCAAGGAAAATACATTCCGATAAATCTCCGATATCTCTAAAATTAACAACAGTCGGTATAATGCCTTACAAGAAATAAGCCACGGGCGAGATAAAGCAACAATATATCAATATATTACCACAATCTATTGTTAAGTTATAAATCGATTTCGACACCTATTATTGCAATATCGTTTAAAAATATAGGCCTTATCTATTAAATGATAAAGTCAGTCGATCTAAATTCCAAATGTGTGTCATTTTAATCTTTTGATCAGCAAACATTGAATTGCACATGTAAGAACAAAAACAAATAAACGAATCTTGATAATGTGTTATTTATTTTATTTTTATTCATATGTTTGAAAGCACACTGGTCTAGTTTTGGTACAATAAATCATTGCGTACACACCTATTAAAATATTTACACTGCATGTCATTAGCTGTATTGCTAGAGATGTTCCTATGTCGAATAAATAAATGATTATTTATTATTCTTTATCGGATGGAGTTGGAAAGTTGCCCATTCTTCTCCACACAAAACTACCCGTTTTGTGTGGAGAAGAATGGGCAACATTGGAAGAGGCGACTAGAATAAATTCAATTTTTTTGTAAATTTTGACGTTCAAACGTGCCTGTTATGTGCCTATCCATAGGTACTTATAATATTATACATGCGAAAGTGTTTCTGTCTGTTACCTCTTCACGCTTAAACCGCTGAAACAATTTAGATGAAATTTGGTATAGAGATAGTTTGAGTCCCGGGAAAGGACATAGGAGTTTTTATTCCGATATTCCATGGAATCGACACTAATGCGCGTGAAACCGCGGGGCGCTGCTAGTTAGAAATAAATGATTTAACTTTGACTTTGAAAGCAACATTAGCAAGTAAGAATAATGAGAAGATGATTTTTAAGGATTCGCATGGCATGATATTATACATATGATCATATATTATGAACCGTTTTGAAGCTCTCATAATATCTCAAGTAGATGATCTGTTTTCTAGGTCTTTATTGAAGCCATATAAACTTGTGTTGAATAAATATTACATTTGTAAGTTGTTTTCTATTTTTATTTTAGCATAGCGTGAGACGCCCCCCAGCTGGATGGACCGACGACCTTAAGAGGGTGGCTGGGACTGATTGGGTGTGGAAGGCGGAGGTGAGGGTGTTGTGATGCACTATGGGAGAGGCCTATGTCCAGCAGTGGACTGCGATAGGCTGAGTTGATTGATTGAAGATATTTTTTTAATTCATTCGAGGTTTTTCTACTAGGACGTTTAATCTACTTCGATTGAATTGTTGCAGTGATGTTTGATCAACAAATAACGTAGGTACTTACTCGATCCGATGCATCGACTAAGCCCATCCCTTTTACAGCGTACTCTCCACTAACAAATGTAAGACAGACAGACAAACAAGCCCCCGGATATGTAGATTAATGATTCACAAACGAATACACACAGTCTAATTGCGATACAAATGAATACATGTCTCGATTGATTAATCGAGTCGTCATTTAACATCGATTGATTCGGACACTTGTCGGGGGGCATATAAAAATTAATAACTAAACACATATGATTTAAATTAGTTTGGTTAGTTCTGGGATTGGCTCTTTTGTTTGTAGTTAATGAAATACGTGTAGATTAATTTTGAAAGAGTATCTTGGGCCACTGCTGAACATAGGCTTGGCCTCCAAACCCCACTGCAATAGATGTAAATAGAGAATGTGTAGACTGCCCCGTTGGTTTGGTTGTCACAAGCGCTACTGTTGAGCGTGAGGTCCTGGGTTTGAAACCCAGGTTAAGCAAATTTATTATTATTGGTTTTTTCCATTATGAATTTCTCAGTAGCAGCCTGGAGTTTGGAAGTTGGCGGTATGATACCCCCGTACCTCTGAAAGCACGTTAAGCAATTGGTTGCCGTTCTATCGGACTATGAGGGGTAGGGAAAAGAGAGTTGTCTTGCGTCTGCGCACTATAATATCCCCTGCGTCAATGGCTGGTCTCCACTGAGATTGGGCGACATGGCCGTAATTCGGTCTAGAGGACTATTATTATAACAATACATGCGATGAGAACGATTTAAAGACCAAACTACTTAAATAAGGACCGTAATTTGTTTTTCCTATCGTCGAACAGGGGCCTGTGTGTGATGTAGCTAATAAACACCTTTTCAATTCAGTACAGAAAAGAACACTTGTAAGAGTTATATATAGGCAGATGAAATATCTTGACGCTAAATTAATTAAAATTTCCCGATACATAGAGAAGTGTGAATTTGAATAGTAGTTCTAATTGATGAGCAAGTACTTTACCGACTTATTGAAGTTCTAAAGGTCCACTTGGCATAGTAATTTATATTCGACAAGTCAGAGGAAGTAATTAACCTAACCAGGAAGCTAATTACAGAACAAAACAGCCTCCATACAAGAAACAAATGACTACTTAAATAATAAATTCAGAAACGTCATTCATAAATCAGTCAAAATATTGACCGACGAACTTTGCCTACTAACATTTAAATTTGCGATAACAATTGACATTAACGACATAGGTATCATCGGCCGCAGTGTGAAGTCATTTCAGTACTTCAAAACCACAAAGGGCGCATAGGTATACACAATAGCAATGATAAATACCGGATTGCCTAAGGCTTAGGCGCGGTGCAACCCATTCCTTACTTGGATAACCGTTTTCACAAGACCTTCCCTGCCTCTTGAATTCTTTAAGCTTTTAGAAGTAAGAGGGGTTTAAAGATTCAGTTCGCGAGGTCAAGGGAGACTGGTTACTTTTATTGCTCAAGTATTTAATATTGAACATCAATAAATCGATATAGTGGTTAGCGACAGTGCATTGTCTAAAGCATTATCATTACATTGTTTTGCATATTGAATTGTGCGTTCTTCTATTGTTTATGGTAAGGTTTGGTCTACGTGTGCGGTTAGTGTGTTGACGGGGAGATTGGATTATCTTGTGGGGAAGACCCTTGTTTCATTGGTGCGGGGTCTTTGATATGTTGGTTACCGCCCCGATGGTTTGGCGGCCATAAGGATATGTTTGTAAAGCATCGGGCATTACAATCATGGATAAAGACAATAGAGTTTAACGTGGAACTTGAAAGTGTCAGTGTCAACTTACGACTGAAAAATAGCCTTACATAAAAGTCTAAGTTATATTTTTAAAAAAGTGGCACTTCGGGAGTACCGATAGAAGTAAAAACTTGAACAATTACGTGTGTATTTTTTGAATCGTAATATAAACAAAACACAAACAGAATACTTTGCCATTACTCACTGACATATCGGAAATACATTAAAACCGAGTACATCCCGAGGATAGCCGAACACATCCGAAGCGGTGTCGGTTACGGTAACAGTGGCGCGAATTCAATGGTTTTTTCCCATCTCAAAAACCAACGCGCCTAAAGAAGTTCTCACTCCAAAAATATATAAAAAAACATCTCTCGTGTCTTCCGCTTTCTGCCTGTTGGGACTCCTACTCTTTCCATTGTCCTCTGTTCCATTTGATTCTCCTACAACTTGAAACCGCAGTCCCTTTTATTTCATTAGCTTTTAGAATAAAATAGCATAAGCGTAGCACAATCAGCCTATAATATTCCCACTGCTGGGACACGGGCCTCCTCTCTGTGAGAGGGAGTGGGCTATAATCCACCACGCGGGCCCAGTGCGAGTTGGTAGATCACATGTCTCCGAATTTTTTGTTTCTAGGACATGCCAGTTTCTTCACGGTGTTTTTCTTCACCGTTCCCGTTAGTCGGGGCGGATACAACTGGGCTACCTCTGCTCTGCTAGAATACAGTATTATGTATTTATTTGATCTTTTTCTGGTTTATACTTCTAGATTTATCGATTTATTCTGGTCTAATACCCTGAACCCAACCTGGATCCCAAGCTAGATCTTCTTCTGTTTTCATCTCTGTCTTATCCACCTTTTCTAGGTTACTCTTTTTGACACCTGTCAAAAATACATGAAACGTTTATTTTATCTTGACTGTACTTACCTAAGTACAGTCAAGAGAAAATAAAACGTTTCATGTTTCATGGGGAAAACAAAAATGGTTTTAGTAAACCGTGATTTTCGAATCAAACCCTGTACTTTATTTCTTATATCCTTGGCACTTACGAGTGTAGAAACATCTGCCACGAAACAATTTAAGAAACACAACGGGAAAAACAAAAACCTACATTCCTGCTAGAGCGGACATCATATATAATGTAATTAAAGCCATTAATTCAGCCTCGAATAATTGTGTGCAGATAATTATATTGTCTCTTAAGACAACTGTAATCTTCGATCTTACGGTTAGTTAAGCTGTACATCAATTATAGAAGAGGTTTGTACAATTTGCAGAAACTGTTTTGTTTGGTATAATATATTTTAGTTGTTAATTGTGAGATTGCTGTGTGGTCTTATATTTACATGACCACCCTATTGAGTAATTCATCATCTGCCTAGCCTTTTCCCAACTATATCGGGGTTGGCTTCTAATCTAACCGGATGCAGCTGAATACCAGTATTTTACATGGAGCGACTGCCTATCTGACCTCCACAACCCAGTTACTGGGTAATACGATACCCCTTGGTAAGACTGGTTGTCAGACTTTCGTGCTTCTGACTACCCGTAACGTAACGACTGTCAAAGATCCACGAATGACAGCCGGGACCAACGGCCTAACGGGCTTTCCGAGACACGGAGGGGTTTCGGTATGTAAAGATGGTCACCCATCCACAGACCAACCGCGGCAAGCGTAGCTAAACCTGATCGATCGACCTGTGCGGCTGTTATTATTTAACCACAAGGCCCCTTATATGTAGATAACCACCCTATTTTGTAATTATGAGTACCTACCTAATAACTTGGTAGCGGGTGGTATTGGCACAAGAAAAGAGGGCCATGTCCTAGAGGTCTACTTCCTAAGCACGCAATCCATCTATAGTATTGCCATCCGGCGTTTCTTACTCCGTATCACCAACAGTCATAAGATTATTGTGGAGTTTCTTGCCCATTCTTCTCCATACGAAAACTACCTTTTGGAATGCGCGACTAGAATCAATTCTATTTTAAGATAATTTTTGACGTTCAAAAGTGCCTTTTATGTGCCTATTTGAAATAAATGCTTTGGCTTTGACTTTGATTAGTTTGGGGCCCAAACTAAGAATGAATGACAACACGATTTAAAAATCGTCGTTACTTCTGATGTGTTTTTGCCCATCAGAAAAAGTAAATTAATCGGGAGTAGGGTTCACATCGAAGTGTCGAATAACTTTCAGACGTAAACCATCTGTGAAAGGAGTGTAGGTACTTACTACTGGTAGATGTTGGTTGACAGATGACTTTTATCGATATCTTCTTGTACGTAGGCATTACAACAACATGCCAGTAGGTATAATCATAATTATTTTGGCAAATTCTCGCCATTAATTACAGCAGCTGACCACCGTGATAATAAAATTACATAAAACGCAGTAGTTAATATAAAGCACAAAGGGAACATAATTTTAATTTGACATTTAATACTCAATCATTACTAAAGGTTATCTCTTTATTACAATATAGGAACGAGTAATAAAAACCATTCGTTGGTACCCAATTAAAGTCCAAATGATCTGATAACGGTAATAAGCCCTAACTTATTGGAGGAATAAAGGTGCATGTTCATTACACTGCACACTGGAACATACATATTTGGTCCATTGAAAACTAATGCAAACGAAAAAAATTAACAAAAAAAAATAAGCAAATAAACACAACAAACAAAACAATTAAAAAATAAATAAACTTTAAAATTACAAACTCGACATTAAACACGAGGCTTCTATGAAGAATTATGAAATTTAATGGAACGGGATGATGAATGATTTGAAAGTGAGGAAAATGGTGCAAATATGAGTACGCAAACGTATCTACTAGAGCGTGGTGTAAACACTAAGAAGATGAATTAAGATGTATACAGTTGACATGTCAAATATATACATCGTCGCTCGCATGACTAACTGTCCTATCTCATTTTTCACATTTTTTGGCTGATCTGACTCAGGACGACTACGCTCTTTTATTCGTGATTCTTTACACTTTTCACTTACCGTCGTACCTTAATGTTATTTGGATCTCAAAATATAACCATTTTGAAAGGCAACAAAATTTTAAGAAGCACGAATAGAGGAGTGTAGCTGTCCCAACCCAAATTAGCTAAAAAATGAGATAGGCCAGTTAGTCATGCGAGCGACGACATATGGTACGTTTTTAATGAAAAAAGAAACAGTATAATTACCTATTGTTTTTGTTTTATGGACTGCAGATGCGAGCATCATAAGTCTTAATTACTGATTTATTTTACTTTTGCAGTGTAACTTACAGTACTGGTAATGACTATGGACTAATAGCAACCACAATGCCATGCCATTTAGGCGTAATTTGAGTAAGCCACCACCCACCCTTTTGACAAATTAACCGAATAATCGAATAATTGATTGATTGCAACCATTCGCTAAAGTTTTTAATAAATCATCGATCTATCTAGTGAAAACCCAGCCTTATCGAAGTGTAGAAAGATAACAACCACTTTGTTTGACATTTTATAATAAATTATAAACAATACGAGTACTGTTAGGACACTCCTACGCATCAATTTGATCTCATAGGCGTATTTACGATATCAGCATTGTTTTATAGAGTTCCGTAAGGTATGAGGTGAAGCTTTAATAAACTTGGAGATTTATGAGCTTAAAATGTCGGGTAAGCAAATGGAATATGTCTGCTCCATTGAACGGAGTATTCCCCTTTGAGCACCTATTTTTAGAGCACCAAAGGTATTCCCATTTGAGCACCAATCAATATTTTACCGTGGTGCTCAAAGGGGAACAATCGTGCTTAGATCCTAAGTTGTCAAAATATAGAGCAAAATTGATACGATTGTCATGGCTGCTAATTTACCTACCTACATAATCTACCTATTTCTAACACATAATCAAATTAAACATGTATATGTATTCTTTACTGGGTATTTCATACGCTGGCGTGATGACTTACAGGCGTCTATGGGAGATTGGCCGGATAAGGCAACAGGGAAGAGTAGAAAGTTTTGGGGAGAACTTTGCCCAGCAGTGGGACAGGACAGTACATAAAGCATCTCACTCTTTCAAGCTTTTAATTAGAAGACAGTAACCCACTAATTGCTGTTTTTGAAACATATTTCCACTGCAGTTAGGAATGTTAGATAAAACAAAATAATTGTTACAGAATCCTCCCCGCTCCAATCAAGCTCATACTTAAGATTTTTTTAAACTAGATATTTGGATTAAGTACTTACTGCGTCTAAATCTTATCATTAATCTTAATTGCGGAATAACAATAAAATATTGCTCGGAGGTTGGTTCGATTTCGTTCTAAACTGGTTCTTATCTTGTGGAAATTAAGGTATAATTTTGATGTTTAGCCGAGATAATAATAGTTGTATCGATCGTTACATTACTGGCTCATAAGAAGTGTATCGTGGGAACTCTGTCGATGGATGAGTTATAGTCAAAAGATGGTCTGAGGATTGTCTTGAATTTTCTAATACCGGATACTATTTTAGTCTTTATTAGCTTTGATTGTGGAACGATAAAGGAGTCATTATGGCAGAACTTTCTTAAAGGTCAATTGAACTAATAAGTCCTAGAAACAACAGTAATAATATGTTTTTTTTTGCAAAGCATCCTACATAAATTTACCGCGTTATAGCCATTTTTGGACTTGTTCCTGACGGTTTATTCTGTGAAAATCTTACTCAGACTGGAGTGAGCTTGTAGTGAGTTGTCATTACAACTGATGCTAGGGATTCACACTATTGATAACTCACTTCATCTAACTTTTCACGGTGAGTTTTTTTACTGAATCGTTCAGCAGACCTTTTTGCCGGAGAAGGCACAACATAAGAAAAACGGTGAGACTTTTGCTTTTTAGCAATCGGACAAAATAGGTTAACCAAAAAAAAAAAGGCATTTCACTCTACTGACAAAAAATGAGAGTTGTGATTTGATTATACGGACAATTTATGTTGGTATCAATTTCCTTGACTTGACAAGGCCTTAGATAGGTTTTTTTTTGAACTGGATATCATAAATCATAGAGTAATTGAGTGTCAAAAAGTTTAGCAAAATAATTGATACTGTATTTAGTTTTGCCTTCGAGCGACGGCGACGTGGTGATATGATATATTTTTATTGATCATGGGGCACAGTTACATTAATATTTTGCAATTCCGTTCTTATTCTTCATATCCGGCTGCTTTCATTCGTTGTTGAGAAAATATGGAAGTGATAAGCTAGGGTTTCCTAAGACTGCGGTGGCCGCCACATAGCGTCCGCAATTTACCGTCCAATGACGTCAACGTCACTGAAACGTTATTTATGAAAGTAAGTTTGTGTGTTTACCTAGAGAGCGTTTTTGATACCGTATACAGGGTGGCAGGGACATCAAAATTTTCTACGCTTAGAGGTTTAGAATGATCTGCTAAATTCAAGACGTCCACTGCTGGACATAGGCCTCCCTCAGGCACCTCCACTTCGACCGGTTCTGTGCTTCCCGCATCCAGCGGATTCCTGCGGCCTTCACAAGGTCATCGTCCACCCTGTGGGAGGCCTTCCAACGCTACGTCTTCCGGTACGCGGTCGCCACTCTAGAACCTTTCAGCCCCATCGGCCATCTGTTCTGCGAGCAATGTCTCCTGCCTACTGCCACTTAAGTTTAGCAATTCATCGGAACATTACAACTCGGAACGTATAAACTTTAAATCCAATATTGAGGAAAATGTTCCGTGTTTATCAATAGAATTTTATCAGAGCTTATCGTGGTTTAACCCAGTATCAATTCCAAGGCAATAATCCGTAATTCAATGCATCATCATATCGTGCTCTGATTCATACTTCATTAAGTTCAGTAAGCTTCTTATCAATTCCAAGATCTACCTCAACATACGTCACAATTGCGCTAACATCTGCGTCGAACAAATTAAAAAGAGAATCGATTCCAAATGCAAAAACTGAATCATTGCAGTAACTACCCGGATATTATAGTAAATATGACGCATCGAACTTTAGGAAGAGTAATAACAACCGCACTGGTTGACCGAAAGGGTTAAGCTACATTGGTCACGGTCTATCGGTGTATGGGCGACCATCTTTACATACCGAGACCCCTCTGTGCCTCGGAAAGGACAATAAGCTGTTAGTCCCGGCTGTCATTCGTGGATCTTTCACGTCGTTACATGTCGTCTGGCAGTCAGATTCATCAAGAGGAATCGTATTACCAAGTAATGGGTTGTGAAGGTCAGATAGGCAGTCGCTCCATGTAAAATACTGATATTCAGCTGCATCCGGTTAGACTGGAAGCCAAATCAAAAATCAGCTGTTTAATACAAAAGTTCATTACCGACTTGACCAAAATTTATGAAACAGCTGCTTTTTTTTGTGATTTCAGAGTTGGTCCCATAGTGAAAGTTGTTCATATTCATGGGTAGAACGCCCTGTAAACATTTGGATAGTGATAAAAAAATCTTCCTGTAGATAAGTCTGAAATCGTCAACCCGTCTTGAGCAAGCGTTGTGGTCTTCCCTTCTCTGTTTGGGAAGAGGCCTTTGCCCTTTTTTTATGGATGGGAAATCATTAAATGACTCCTCCCGCTCTAGGTGGAGCAGAAGGGAGTGTCAGACTCTTACTGACTAAAACCCATCCGTGTTCCGGGGTCGCGGTAACCCTTTCGGACAATCCCGCACCCCCGGCGGGCTTCGGCCCTGGCAGGCCCCTTCCTTTTTGCTGACTTCTCTTTGAGGCACGCTTGGAACACGTACGCGCCGTCCGGCACGGGCCTGGTCCTGATCGGTCTTTGCCCTGCAGTGAGACAATAAGAGGCCCGTATAGGTATTATTACTACTGTATCTTTGACATTTAATCCGTAACGACATCTGACAAGCGCCTTTGAGCGGTCAAAACAGAGCCACAGATGCATTTAAGCGAAAAAATATGAATCTCTAGATAAGCTTTGATTCGTTTTGATAGTGTGCCGACGTCCTATTAATCACAATTTGGACATATTGACTGGCAATCATTAGGTATACATGTGTGGTAGCTAGTTTTCACACGGAGAGGCCGCCAAAATGGTCTTAGTACAGGTTGATGTTAATTGTGTGAGAAAGTGCTGTAATTTTGATAACTAAAAAGTGACTAACAACAAAATGAAATGGGACAATATTTTTCTAAAATAATCTCCTATAATTTTGATTTCACAAAATGAATCTACTGATGTGTTGGATTTTTCATTTTCGTTTTCATACTTTTATTACAGAGTTCGATTCTAAGCAGCTTTTTTTTGTCAGTGGTAATAATTTAGATTTCTGACATACCAGTATTCCTGTTAACCCCGACAAACATAACATGCTTATATTAAAAAAAAACCGGTCAAGTGCGTGTCGGACCACGCACAATGACGGGTTCCGTAGTTGGAATGATATTTATCACAAAAAAAATCACGTCTGTTGTATGGGAGCCCCCTTATATATTCATTTTATTCTGTTTTTAGTATTTGTTGTAATAGCGGCAACAGAAATACATCATCTGTGAAAATTTCTACTGTCTAGCTATCACGGTTCATGAGATATAGCCTGGTGACAGACAGACGGACAGTGAAGTCTTAGTAATAGGGTCCCGTTATTAACCTTTGGGTACGGAATCCTAATTACACTTTAAAAGTAAATCGAAAATAGAAATCAGATTTAAAACCTCTCGTTTGAGCTATTGCAGTTTATTAAATCACCCCAACTCTAACAAACATACCTCTTCTAAACCAATCTCATCAACCTGTATACCGGGCGCGGCTAACAATAAAACATAGTGATTAATTCATGTGCGCCGGCGCAGGCTAACGAGGAACTATTTGGGGTCAGACGGTACCATTTGTATCCGGACCCACCGGCGTGCTTTGTTACAAAAATTGAAAGTATTAGCCTATCTGGTTATTTCGCTAGACTTTAAATGTCACGTCTAAAGATCTTGTAGGATAATGTTAATAGATTTTTGTTGTAAATTGATTTTATTTTTATTTTTGACGGACGTTGGTCTAGTTTTCGCAAGACGGACTTGTCAGCATGGGGTCCTAGGTTCGATCCTCAGGTTGGGCTTAGTGTTACTTAGAGTGTATCAGAAGATTGTGGAAAAAAATTATGGGAGTGATACAGACTATCAAAATGAACAACTTTCTCCATGGGACCAAGATCTCAATCGTAAAAAAAAATATCAGCCGTCCCATGCATTTGGGTCAAATAGGTTTTGAAGTTATGTACAAGACAGTTGATAGGTAGGTTTTTCTCGATTACGATGTTGATCCCATGGTGAAAGTTGTTCAGTTCGATGGCCTGTATCACACCCTTAAAATTGACCACACCTTTCTAATACATCCTGTTTATTACCTACATTAGAAAATTGACGACGACGCCGCGGAAGTGGCGAAGTTTTGGGCCAAAAAGATTTGAAATACACTCGTGCCCGCGACACAACCAATCAAATCAGCCTATTGCAGTCCACTTCTAGACATAGGCCTCTCCCAGGCTGCGCCACAACACCCTGTCCTCCGCCTTCCGCATCTAGTCCGTCCCAGCCACTTTCTTTAGGTCGTCCGTCCATCTAGCTGGAGGGCGTCCCACACTACTCTTGCCGATACGCGGTCTTCACTCAAGGACTCGTCTGCTCCACTGGCCATCGGTCCTTCGACAAACATGGTCAGCGCACTGGCACTTCAGTTTGCTTACTCTGCAAGCTATGTCGGTAACTCCGGACAATTTCATAGCCCGCGACACGAAGTAGAAGAATTGCCCAATTCTCAGTAGCTGCTGTAGTCTGGATTTTTCCCTGTTTATGATGGCAATTGGCTCTAATATTACGTGGGACTTTAACATAACTTACGAATGCTTTAGATAATACAAGCGTATTGTCATGACATTGTAGCGGTATCTACAGCGAATACGGTATACGAACAAAAAAAAAAATCCTGCATCTCGCAAGCAGAGTTTACCGCGCAACTAGCATAGATACAACGGCCCGACATGAATCATCGGGTAGTTACTGTTGCCTGCCAGACACAACATCCGTCTGGTCGGAGGATCCTCCCTTTTCTATAGAGTATAAGTGAAGCTTACACCCTGTTCCTCGTACAACTATAACATCACATTGTTGGTTATTAAGTGCTTGCTGAGATTAAGCCGAATGATATTTAGATAGCTACAGAAGTGCTAGCCGAATCGTTAATGTAAAGAATTGACAGTAGATTAGATACGGCTAATTAAGGCTTTGAAAAGATTATGCGTTTAAAGGTTAGGCGAAAATGTTGGCAGTACCTGACATTTATCTTGATTGATAACACTAAGTGGCTACTTTTAGGTACATTTATTTAATAATACATAACGTGTAGGTCCACGACGCTATTCAAAAGCAAAGTGTTAGGTAAGGAGTAGCCAGTATGTCACAGTACTAGTATGTCGATGGCGGTCCGTACACGACGTGGTCTACTAACGCGATATCAACTAATCCTCCGTTAACCCGTTAAATCCCCCGTTAACTGCCCCGTTTAGTCTCGTGGTCGCAAGCGCGACTGCTGAGCGTGTGGTCCTGGGTTCGATTCCCGGGTCGGGTAAAGTGTTATTGAGTTTTTCTATTAGGAATTTCTTAGTAACAGTAACAGCCCCGGGTTTGGAAGTTGGCGGTGTGACACCCCCGTGCCTCGGAAAGCACGATAAGCCGTTCGTCCTGCGCTTGATCTTTCTCCGGTCGTGTCAGATTGCCGTCCCATCAGACTATGAGAGTGAGGGAAGAGGGAGTGGACCTGTGTCTGCGCACACACTTGTGCAATATAATATCTCCCGCGCCGAAGGCTAGTCTCCGTTGAGATTGGCCGCGGTGGCCGAAATACGGTCTGGAGGACTTTATCAACTAATTTGTGATTGGTTGAGTCGTGGTAGATGGGCTTAAATTCATAAAGCTGCTTGTCCATTTCAGCGGAGAGTAACGGAGAAGTGCAGTTCTAGCTAAACATAAACCAATACTTAGAATTCCACTAAATTCACTTTAGCCACACTGTTTTGCTCACCACCACCTCGCTCTTCTACGCGTACTCACTCCGCTCAAATGGACAGGTAGCCTAACACCCAGTTTCTGAATTACTAATATGAAGTTGAGAAATTGTCAAATTCTAATTTAACATTAGATACTTAAGGTTTTTAAAAAGCACACGAATTTCAAAATTTCTTTGCAATTAACGTAAGAAATGTTAAATTTCGCGGTCTACATTGAAATAATAATTTCAAGTAAAGTTGAAGTTGAGTTTGACGAGTCATATTTCTAATTCAGAAACCGGGTGTGAGAGTGGTAATACAAAATAGCTCACCATAGAATGTCCCAGGTATTCCGCCGCGTTGTCCGATATGTAAAGTAGTTTGCCGTTTTGTGTCATCATCATCAGGAACCCGTTTAGTGCCTGCGAAAGTGAAAAACAATTGAAATATTTTGAAACGTATTATAGAATAGAACAGAATACTATACTATAGTATTTAGTATAATCGATGTTATGAAGTTTTATTTCCATAAAAATATAATTTTAATATCCAAATTGAATTCAGCATTTTTGCTTGCTCCCTACAGTGGTCTTTGCACTTTATACGTACAGTCAGGGAAATTATTTGTTACCAAATTGACATTCTATATCAATTAGCCGTGTTATAACCACTTCATACAAATTTCAAAGAATAAACTTTTTTCATTTACGGATAATTTAAGTTGGTAGGCAATTTGATAGATAAACAATTTATTTCCCTGACTTTGCTTTGTTTTTATCGGTTTTTCCAGCACCCGCAGGTCTCCATGTTAGATGGGGCTTTGTCTATTCTGTTGTACTTACGTATTACAAAGCACTAACTACTAATTCTATTGTTCTATCCATCATCAGCATAATAATATAAGCTAAGTTACTACCTGAATCTTTCTCAATAGGTACCAATAAAAATAGCAACAAAAGTTCTTGAACTTCTGATAATTTATTTAGCAATAAAACAATTAAGGGTAACATTGTATTACATTGTTCAATATTCATGAGATAATCATTTTTTTCACGGAAAACAATCGTATAACGATTATATTTGTAATTATTTAATCGATTTGCGAATTTCAATGTTTTATTCTTTTTAAATTCGCATCTGCTCAGACTCATTCGTTTGTAATTTAAATGTTACTTTGTTTCTATTTCTTTATGTTTCGGGACTTTTTTCTTTGACGTATATCTTTCCATCATGGTATATGAATATAAATTACCCGCGCTAATAATTCGTTTTTGCTTAGCGTTCTTTCTTATGTTTTTGTTTTTCGCCGTGATGTTATATCGCTTATAGCCTATCTCAAGAATTAATCTATCAAACGCAAAAATATTTTTTAAATCCGACTGGTGGTTCCGGAGATTAGCGCGTTCAAACAAACAAACTCATCAGCTTTATTATTAGTATATACTCGTAGATATACAGGGTGTTACAGAAAGGGTATATCAGTACAAACGGGTTGAAGAGTGTATCTGGTCTAGAATCTCTGTACAAAATTTCAGCTCAAAAGCAGTAACTTTGAAAATGCTTAATATTTTTTTATTTCGATAGTTTATTAAATTGAAATCATAACAAACGTGTCACCGCACTCCGAGGGTCATTATCCATTATCTGTAGTGTGTCTGTGCGCCTAGTAGGTACACGTACATCACGCCGCCGCGCGTCAGTGCAGGGCCGTGATGTGTGAAATAAAAAAACATTAAGCATTCTCAGAGTTAATGCTTTTGAGCTGAAATTTTGTACAGAAATTCTAGACCAGATACACTCTTCACCCCGTTTGTATTGCTATACCCTTTCCGTAACACTCTGTATACATATCTTATTATAGGACTTAGCATAACCAATTTAGAACATGGCTGATGGCTAGAAATATGCTGCGTGATCTTTACGATTATCTAGCTAAAGAGCATTTAAACATTCATAGCATTTAACCTAGGACTTTATCTAAGACCTATTAATAGATTGATCTCATTTGTGTACAACATATATACCTATAAAATATGAAAACATACCACATTGTGTTCACCGTTCTAATTTACATTACCGTTTAAACCGCGATACACCTGAGTTATGAATCGCATAAATTAAATCTTGGACAATCGACTTGCGATCGCGCGTTACACTAATATCGCGTATAATTCCAATATCGCGCATATTCCAATATTGAGAATTATGCCAATATCGCGCATAACGCCATTATCGCGTGTTTGTCACATAAACTTAGTAAAACTGCGTTTGTCCGCAAAGGCGATTCTTTTTTGTTTAATAAAATAAAAGAGAATCGCCTAATCGTTCTAAATATGGAACGATTAGATTAGATAAAGATTAGTACATTGATTTGATTATTTAGTCATATGGCCGGTGGAAATCTCATGGATAGGCATGTGTTTGGACACAGGGAAAGCTGTTGACTGCTCGTCGCTTTTAGGATGTTTGAAAATTACTGGTGAAAGAATTAATTGCATCTAATGTGGAAGCCTTAGAGGAGGCATTTGTCGAAAGGCGAGCTGTTATGAGGGGAGACCAACCGAATACCGAGAATATGGGTTAGGTTAGGTTAATTAGTTTTCTTACCTCTATGATCAACTTTCAAATAATTGTTTTGTCAAATATTCAATATACAGGAAGATTATTTTATCACCATCCAAAAAAAAGTCAGCTGTTTCATACAATTTGGTCAAGTAGGCATTGAACTTTTGTATGAAACAGCTGATTTTTTTTTCGTGATTTCAGAGTTGGTCCCATAGTGAAAGTTGTTCATATTCATGGGTAGAACACCTTGTAAAAATTTGGATGGTGATAAAAAAATCTTCCTGTATAATACAATAATTTCTTATTTTATTTTCATGTAAATAATATGGCCTGGCTAGTATCAACTGCCAATGCGATGGAAACAAGATGCATTTTTTTAAATTTGTAAAGCGAGTAAGAAGAGTTGCTAAGATTTATAATACACTAGCTGCGCCCCGCGGTTTCTCCCGCATAAGTGTCGATCCCATGGGAATATCGGGATAAAAATTATCCTATGTCCTTTCCCGGGACTGAAACTATCTCTATACTAAATTTCATCTAAATCGGTTCAGCGGTTTAGGCGTGAAAAGGTAACATACAGACAGACAGACAGAGATACCTACTTTCGAATTTATAATATTATAAGTATATAAGTATGGATAGATGGATGGCAGAAACCACTTGTAACTCACCTAGACTCGTAGGAAAACGGTTTCGACATGACATAACATGTCCAATAAATACGTCAGCTGTTGTAGTTAATTTAGAGAGGTCAGTAGGAACCATAATTACCATGTATGTATCGATTGATATTGAAACATGTGATAAATGAGCCCACATTTCGCTTTCATAAGTAGGTTAACAATTATTAATAGTACATCTGACCTTACCAAACATACGAGTGAACACACAAATAAAAAAGTTTATAATGAATACGTACCGACTAATATGAAAAATAGCTTCCAACTTATGATTAAAACCCCCAGAATTAAACATAATGAGTGGTTGCCACTGACCACACCCCACTAATACAGCCTTACGCAATGATTCAAATGTATTTTGTGTCCCTTTCCCACTTGAGAAAACTCTAAAAGAGTAAAAGAGATGGAAGGTTCGGGTACTTTGAAAAGAACTGAGAATTTGTAAATGTGAAATTACGTGGCGTGGGAAACGAAGTTTGGAAGAGGTTTTAATTAATTAAGTTAGGGGTTATGGCAGGGTTTGGTTTTGCGTGTATCGGTATGATGTGGTTTACCAGGAACAGCATTCGTTTGAACCTTTCAAGGCCGTTAGCAGAACAGATTATATGATTATACACTGCACTTTTTCTTTTCGTGTGTTCCATTTGCAATGGTAGGTACTAATATGGCTCATGTCTATTCCATAAAAGTACATATAACATTATAATGTTGTATTATTTTCGTGACCCAAAGGCTGGCTTTTACCTTGGCCAGAGGCTACGCATTGTCATACAACGTGGTAATGCCGCCAGTCTCTTGGGTACATTACCAGTCGACAGCGATGCGGATAAATTTTTCGACGCTATACATATTTTACTTTGTGTATAGTTTTGGTTAACTTAGGATTTAATTTTGTTAATTTTATTAATTAATTATGTACTTATTAGATTAATAAATTTCACATTATTTCCAATAGCTACTGTTTTCTTCCAAAACTTGCATATTCCCTATGGGCACTGTTCAAAATCATGATTAGACTCGACCACCTGATGTTTGATAGATTCCACCTAAGTAAAGTATATTCAGTCGGCCATTTCATACAGATTTAATCGAACAGTCCATGGCGCAAGTATGTACAAAAGTATTGTTTGTAACGAAACGTTAAAGTATACTGACCTTAGAAAATCCGAAGTTGAGTGCGGTGGACGGTTGGTGGTTGATGTCAAAGCGTTTGAAAACTGTGAACAAAAATTAAACAATTGAGTAATGAAACAAAATGCGATCGTCTAGTGTCAAACAGCTGAAAATCGAAATGTGTCAGTAAGAATGTCACAAGCCAAGCCTTATTGCAATGAAAACGTTTGCATTAGCTAGGAGCGGTTTCGCACTACATCCGATCCGAATCTGAATTAAAGATCCGACTTCAATCCGAATCGGGAATGTTCTAAATTCGGACGGATAGAATACAGATCTAGTGCGCAACCCCTCAAACAAATAGGACTATGGTCACTTCGGACCGGCATTTCTCGGATTCGGATCAGATGTAGCGCGGAACCGCTCTAACTGTATAAAGTATCATTTGGTTACGCTGCTGTAGGAACATTTTGTAACACAGACTATAAAGAGAAATCTTCAACTATTATGGATATGAGTTGTGATCGTTTAGTAAAATGTAACCCACCTAGATACAATTGCACATTATTACAGATAAAACAGTTAATATGAGTATAATGTTTCGTTCAATCTGCCGACAAGAAATTGTAACGACACATACAATATGAAATGCTTGAGTTAAGGGTACCTGCACACTTATGAACGGCAAAAAGGTGAATCAGGTAAATAAATAAATAATAACTAAGTATTTGAGATAAGTGGTAATTTGGAAAGTCATACTTATGTATAGACCTCCCTTATCTGCTTGATTCTTACCAAGCTATCTGAATAATTTTCGGTATGAAAGTTTAAGAAAAAAAATTGTGTAACTCTTGTTTTCGAATGTTAATTAAGAACAACTCCCGGTTTAACTTTGTGTTTCCTTTGTTAATTAATTTTTGTGGTAACTCCGCAAATTAATGTAACCGAAACTTTCAGTTTGAGCGTTTCATATTCAAATATTTACGTTTTCGCCTTAAAACATTTTAGAACCTATGTGAATCTGCCCTTACATCGACACACGAGTAATATACGAACAATCGATAATTCGGAGCGGTCTCTACACCGCTGATACACATCTCTATTGAGACTCGATGTCGACTATTGTACTCGACGAGCGCTCTCTATCACTCGCATAACTATTGAGAAACCTTTCTCTTGACATGAAAAATTACGACATTATAAAAATGATATTTTAACTAGCGTAAATGTCGCTTGAAAAACTGGAGCAAGCCATTTAGCGTCATAAAAAACTTAATAAATTTCAAGCTTAATAACAATAACACTTTTTATCTTGATTCATTAAACCATTAGCATTACGCATCATAATCCGTAACATAATTAATCGACAACAAAAAAAAGATAGCCCGTCACAAAGTTGTGACACTACCGTCCAAATTCAAATCGATGTCATTGCGCACTTACGGGACAAACAGTATTCGTAATTAATCGATAGTATCGATCCATACTTTCTCGTCCGGCGGCCAGGAAGCATCGATAAACAATAAGCGGGCGACCACCCGATTATATCGATACGTTATCTGCGGAATAATTCCCGTCTCTAATGGGCCCGCCTCAACGTTAGGGATTTACACTTTCTAAAGTATCTCAAAAGGGTTTCAGTGGAGGATGGATTAGAATATTGATAAGTTATATGGCGAGCCTTGTCTCACACCGTTCGACTGGCGATTGTTTTAATTGCGTGGCTAATAATTAGAGCGGTTCTGGTTCTGATTGATGTTTGGTTAGAGATTCGAATAAAAGAGGTGTATTTTAGGTGTTTCATAACCTGTTTTCGCGGAGGTGCTTTTACTCCAAATAGGTTTGTTCTTATGGGATTCCATTTTTTTGCATAATGTTATTTTCCTAATATACTTTGGCATAACTATTTTGGTATAATTTGTTTTGCCATAAAAATACTTTGCCATACAGTTTATGTTGGCATAATTATCTTGAAGGCTAATTTGTTTTGGCATAAATTTAATTCGCATAATACTAAACGACGTCAGGAGCACCCCGAGATTCGGTTTGGTTAGGTTCCATTAAACCCTGGAAACAGAAATAGGAACCCCGCGCAGCGGGGCTCCGTCGACTTGACTTCGTTAGAAATAAAACGAGCATGCTAAATTTATGCTTAAGAATGTTATGCTTAATCATTATTTCGATACGAGAAATTATGCTTAAAAAATTATGTGTAAGCTGTTATGCGTAAATAATGTTATGCGAAGACATAATTAGGAGAAACAAAAGTATGCCAAGTTATATTAGGTCTTAAAATTTTATAGGGAACCAGTTCTTACAAGCAAACTCATACCGTCTTATTACACAACGAATTCTAGGCTAAATATTTGAGCCGTTTTGAGTTCAGCAAAGTTCGTATTCTCAGAAAATACTTACAATTTTGCCCAAAATAACTATTATAAACAGAGAACAGAACCCTTATTGAAACATTTTTAATTTAAGAAAACCCAGAAATTCTCATACAATTCAATGCATAGGCACATCTGAGTCGTCACAAGATATTCGTCGGGCAGAATTCCTGAACCATTAGATAAACATCAGAGCTTGCCGCGAACGTTTGTATACTTTGTATACATTACGTTTTAATAATGCATTCCCCACCGTTACGTGGCTGTGAACTACGATATGTATGCGAAAATTGTTGTTTATGATGTATTTGTGTACGGTAGGTTATAATGGTGGAGGTGGACCTGAGTTATTTTGTGTTTGAGTTGAATAAAATGTCTATGGTTTGTGTTTTGTTTTTTTGACTGTGCTGTGAGTTTAAAGGGGCATTTATTGGAATACAATTTTCGATATCCGTTGTATTATAAATTCCTTAATCTATGCCCAATCGTGACCAATTATAAGCATAATCAGCCTATAATGTTCCCACTGCTGGGACACAGGCCTCCTCTCTTCGAGAGGAGAGGCTATAATCTACCACGCGAGCCCAGTGCGTGTTGGTAGATGTCACATGTCGTCGGATTTTTGGTTCTAGGACATGCCGGTTTCCTCACGATGTTTTCCTTTACCATTTTGAGAACAACGGTGATGAAATTATTTAACACAAAGTAAAGCGCCTGCCTAGGTTCGAACCCAGGACCGTAAGTCGCGGTCGTTCCCTCTGAGCCACTACTGATCTAAAAATTATTAGCTTAGATGATAATGATATTTTTTATTGTAATTACAAAGTTTGTGTATTGTCTATTATACTTACAACATTTTTAATTTCAGCTGTAGGAACAATAGTTCTGTTAGGTAGATCGTCAATATTCATTATAGATCCTGACATCTTTGAAAGTTGATTTCAATAGCTCTGAATCATTGAAGTATCTTATAAATTGTTTCACATGACAGGAAATGGTTTCAAATAAGCCACAGATTCAAAAGCTAAAACGCCTGCATCCAATAGATTTCATCACTAATTAAAGCGGTTGCACAAAATCCATTGACTTTCAACGCGTGCGCAAGCTTGTATTGCTTACATCCATCTTCAACTTTCGTCGCGTTTGCTGATAAATACAAACACTTAGGTAATTGAAACATACTCAATCAATTACTGATTCCCTCATATCTAGTACACGTGTACTGACGATAGTGTAAGGCCTTGAAGTATGAATGAGACAAGCTACAGACCAACTTGCACAATCCATACTTAATAAATTATAAATGCGAAAGTAACTCTGTCAGTCTGTCTGTTCACGCCTTAACGGCTGAGCGGGTTTAGATGAAATTTTGTTGGCATATGGATAGACCATGACCTGAGGTAGGATAACCTAACCATTGTAATCTATACTACTACTTATTTTATTCTATAAAGAATAGTGTATATAGATTTTTCATCCCAGTAGTAGGATCCCGTGGGATAAGACCTTCACGCGGGCGAAGTTGCGGTCAAAAGCTGGTATCTCATAAATCGTCATTCAGTGCAGTACAAAAGTTTTTCACAAAGTGGAGCATAGAGATTAGGGATGGTAAGTGACAGCATCATGAATATAATTTTCACTGCACTCTTATTTCATAAGACAATCGCTCAGATCAACACAATATTGTAGAATTGGTTTAATGACAGCGATTGTGATTGAAAATATGTAATTAGGCTGCTGAATACCAATATATTTTGATCACCAATGCCATTGCCAAGTGTGGTGATTATAAAAGTGTTACGACCAATTAATTAAACATACGATAAATTAAGCATACGATCAATAGGGATATATTAAACATGTTTAGCATGGTACATTTGATAAATGAGCTGTTTGTTTTCTATTAATAAAATTAAATTTTATTCGAGAACATCCATCGGTTTCTTACTAAACTTCAACTATATCCGACGGTCCTGCATACTTAACTGTTTTGTTGACTGTACATGTGTGCGTGAATCAGTAACTACACGCATTCTTAACGACAGCCATTAGCGCTCTACATCTCTTACATACTCAACCTCTAAAGTAAACACTTGCTAAACGTCTAAGAACAAGACTGATGACTCCGTAGTCGCACTAATGCGTGCGATTGCGGCCCGAATGGCGCACTGCATCAATGTTACGAGCTGATAGTTTGACTCTACTCGGGCTAAAATTAAGTGTATTGGAGTTATAACTCAGTGCTGTGCACAGAGGGCAAAGGTTGAGGCTAATTGGAGATTTGTTGAGCTTTTGACAGATTTGTATTTGAGTGACGGCTGGTTGTTATCAAAAATGCTTGAGAATAAGGCATTTTGAGAAATAGGCATTTTGAGAGTAAGGCATTTTGAGAATTAGGCATTTTGAGAATTAGTCCATTAAAGACTCAGTTGCATTTTGAGAAGTGGGCATTTTGCGCCTAAATCGAAAAAAAAAACCCTAAGTGATTGACTAAATATTTTATTTATTTGTGCACAATTTATTACCTCAAGTATACTGTTGACATAAAAATATATAAGGTCTCATTAAAATAGATGGACAAACTTTTAGAAATCATTCAGACCACCAAAATAAGGACGATGGTAAAAAAAATATATGAGGAAAACGCATTAAATACTTTAAAGAAAAATAATTAGCTAACGAAAATACACTAATGTGCCGGCTATTTATTATTTTAGGCCAAAATAAAATTACTTTAATCAGTGTTTTTTTTTGCTTGGATATCGTTGTTTAGACGTACTGAGCACTGTGTTAAAATTTGTCTACCTATTTTAATGGGACCCTGTATAAGGGCGCCGGTAACAGTCATAATACCTACTCCCCGTACTAGATGGTACTGTATTACAGTGGGGTATTATATTCAAACCATCCCAAATTCGATATTTCCTAAATTCGATACTTACATTGAGGTCACTGCTTACAGAAAAAAAAATGCAAATGTAAACAAAAAATAATGAATATTCAATTCACAAAAACATTGCTTATTAAAAGACGAGCAATATTTATACCACAACTACAATCACTCACCGAAAATAATAAATAGCATTCCTCACTAAATACCCAATTTCCATATCACTTAAACACATTCAAATTAGCTTCATAATCAACAATATTAATGCACAACACTTAATAAAACGCTTCATAAAAAAAACTAATACAAAAATTCACCTAATATCAATATAATAACTGCGGAGCCTCAGGCAGTCGAGCGAAGTCAAATGGCTTCCTAACTGATTCAAATGAAGAACATTTGTTAAGAAGAAGTCTCACAAATTGTTTCGTTACATTAACTTAATGTTAACACGGAAAGCTCCGGTGTTGGTAATTAAATATTGTGGACGTGGGCTGGGTGTAGGATTTTCTAGGGTTAAGTTAGATTTTCTAAGGAATTTGTATTTCTTGGTGAACAGGTGAACTACACGCAATATTTTGAGGTCGAAAAGTTTAGTAGTCCGTGTATTATTTCGTCGTGTTTAAGCGAGTGAGTAGGCGTCATTAAAACCCGTGTTTCTACAGTTAATTTAAATGTCTAAGTTTCGTTTTGTTTTCAGTGAAATATACTTTAACATGAGTACTTTACACCGGCGATTTATAACCCTTCAAATGGGTACCGTGTTTTGGAATAAACGAAATTAATACGATTTGGACTATTTCCCAGAAAAAGATGGCAGGATGAGCTGGATTCCTTCTTAAAAGATTGGCCCACAATCGCAGTAGACCGGGAGAAGTGGAAAGGGGTAGGGAGGCATTTGCCCTACAGTGGGACAACACGGGCTTATAATAATACTACGATTTGTGATAAGTTATATGATGTCGCAACGTTAACAAAAGACAGTGGACTTTGGATTGCCATCGTGGTGAAAGCATTAGCCAATCAGCGTGGATAACTCGCTGATTGCCCATGGTGCGCCGGACGTATAGAGGTTCTGTAGATACGTCGCTCGGGGAGGCTCCTTTCATGCACTCCGGACCGAAGCAAGGAAAACCTGTTCAGGTGGAGATTCATAGACGACTTCGGCTTGGAGTGTAAATGTGATGCTGTTCCACAAACGACAGGACACTTAACATTGTGTCCTGCGTGTCCTGTCAGCTGCACGCTACAGGAACTGGTGGACTCTGGTGATGGCGCCAAACAAGTAGCCGAATTCTGGGCCGAGTTCATTTAGATTGCTATCGCACGCTAAGAAGAAGAACAAAAGACAGGAATACAAGCTGGCAATAACTTTACCCAGAAAAATCGAAATTATAGGTCTTGGTAGGTATAAATTAAGATAATTCCAAAACTTTTTCAGGCCATGTAAACTCAAAAGTGAGAGTTAGTGAGAGTTCTAAGTGGGCCTAACAAATTAATGCAAATGAACTAATAATTCCCCATGGAATTCCCACAACATTCAATAGGACGTTATGGTGTCCATAAATAATGGCTGAGCACGTGCCCAGCGCCATAATCGTTACTGTAATTAATTAGCAGCGCGGCGAGCGATCTGCGCGCGCGCACGCCGCCTAATCAATTCTAATGTGAAGCGCATTTGTTTATACGGAACTGTGTTTTTTTGGGTTTTTGACTATTTAAAAGCAGCCTAGATCCAAGCATTAGGTGATTAATGGTGAGGTAATTTAAAAGATCTTAAGTCCAGCCTGCAAGTTACAATTAGTTAGGTATCTATACTAATATTATAAAGAGGTAAAATTTGTTTGTTTGTTTGTATGTAGGGGGTAATCTCCGGAAATACTAGTCAGATTTAAAATAAATCTTTTTGCATCTGATAGCCAAATTCCTGAGGAAGGTTATAGGTTATTTATCATCACGCTAAGACCCTTAGGAGCCGAGCAAAAGGAAAAAAAAGTTATATAGAACGCTAAGCAAAAACGAAGCACGGGCGAGCGATGGGTCGGGGACAGAAATTTCACGCGGACGAAGTCGCGGGCAGAAGCTAGTAACTTATAAGTTGCGGTAGAGACATGAAACTGAAAAGTTACTGATGTGCTCTGACAAAAACGCATATACAGGTTCTAATGGAAATCGGCGCGCAAACTGTCACTATGAATTCAATATTGATTCTAGACCCACAAGAGTCGAAATTAATCGTCGTTTATTGTATTCAATTCAAAAGTGCCTGTAATGGTTTAATTGAAATAAATGCTTTGAGTTTTTTTTTTTTTGAGTTTTGTAAAAGAAAACTATGTTCATGTTGACCATGTAGATATTAGACTGTT
Organism: Amphipoea lucens; assembly: GCA_947508005.1. Taxonomy (NCBI): domain Eukaryota; kingdom Metazoa; phylum Arthropoda; class Insecta; order Lepidoptera; family Noctuidae; genus Amphipoea; species Amphipoea lucens. Next base: position 11,878,860 of record OX382378.1, on the reverse strand, counting down.
GTATGAGACAGATGATTTTGGTAAGTATTTGCGCCTTGATGTGCATTTCATCGAGTATAGGTAATTAATTAAAAACTTTATGGGTATAATAGCCAAAGAGTTTCAACCAAAAACAAAAGTCAAAGCTAAAGCCAATGTTTTAGTTTCTGTCAAAGAGTTTTGTGCACCGCTCTGTAAATAAAAAAAACCATATGAATGATTTTTAGTGATTAAAGTTAATTACTAGAGACAACAGTAACTATTCAAATAAAATAAAAAATGTCTCTTTAAAAATCAGGCAACAAAACTCTTTATTAAAATCTACATTTCTATAAAGGTCGAAATAAAACTTATATACCTTGTAATAAAATACAAAAAATATGAAAGCAAAAAAAATATTTCAATACCACCATTGCTGAATAAAAGCATTCTAACGCGGTCTAAAGTGGGTTTATTTAAAAGCCAGTCTGCAGGTGGTTAGCTAAATTGAGATGTTCGTTAGCTCCTAATGGTATGTATCTCGTCAATCGCGGCCTGTTATTTCTGTCGCCCAAGAACTGCCCTCCTGGTCACTGATCTGGCTTTTTAATAAACTCACGTGGATTATATATTGTGGTGGTATTGTCAGTTGGACGTTTTGTTGGGATTTCTCTGGGTGGTTAAGGAGAAATGTTACGATAAAAATGGCGACAAAAATTTGAATGCAATGATGTCAAAGCAAAGTTCAGAAAAAAAATATTCCTGTGGGTATAATCATACACTACTTAACTAAAGCACAGTATAATCAAATCCACGGATATTTTAACACAGGAATTGAATGACAGATGATCTATATCGTTATTTATTTTAAAGTTCCCATCAGAAATTTGGAACAGCTGGGACAGACTGGCGTTGATCAGCATGACATGTTAAACCGACATAACACAAAACTGACGAAATATACATACCCCCTTATTCATATAACTTATCAAACCTATTTTAGTTAAAATGGGGTTTGTCTCTTTCTTACACACAGAAATGACAACGTGACAGATAAAGATAAATGTTCTATAAACTTATTTTAGCTAAAATAGAGATAAAATAGGATTATGAATAAGGGGGTTAGTATAAAAATATTTCTTCTTTTTACAAGCATAGCTGATCGAGTAAGCCCTTGAAGCTCAGCTAAGTGCTGTTTCACTGAAATACCTATAAGGCTATCAAACATATAGATGAGGGGCAATTCTCATAAATTCTCAATTTTCGTTCACAAAACGTAGGGAAATTAGAGGAGGGGGGAGGGGGAAATGGAGGGGGGGATTATTAAGAGGAGGGATTAGGGGTTTTTGTCGCCGAGATGAGACTGTGATAAAATTTTGAACGTTTTAAATTACGAGAATTGGCCTTCTGTAGTTGGGACTGCACCACGTATCACCCCACTTATACAAATCCTATAGACAATTACTACTGATCAAAATACATACCCCTTACTAACTAACGTATTATATCGGATGAATAGTTACACACCGATTTCTCTCTTTCAGTCATCAGTAATTTGACTTTCGAAAGAAGAAGACAAAGCGTTGTGTAACTATTCAGACGTTATACAACGTTTATTAATAAGACGGATAGTTATTAACTATGCTTGGTAAAAAGGCCATTACTTTTCTTTTGGACAAACATGGCTGTCGCTGTAAGGCCACAAGCAATCCCCTCTAGAAGGCCTATAAAACTGTCTCACGAAACTTTTCAAAACATTAGTCCCCTACCAAAAGTGATAGGCGGAACAGTTGGGACTGCACCAGTACCACCCCACTTATGCAAATCCTACAGTCAATTACTACAGAGGAAATTGTTGCGGTCCTCGCAGAGTCGTGCGATGCCTTTTCGGGTTGCTCTCGAGTAAGTCTATTGTCTGTCAGTCGGAGGGTGTCGACACTGGTGGCTTAATTAGTATGTGTGGGATATGTGGGGCTAACTGTATCTTGCGATAGTTTGAATGTTAAGGAGCTAAATACTTAAGTATATATTTATTTTGTTTGAATAATACATATATCCTTAATTAACAAAAATAACAAAATTAAAATCTAACTTAACTAAAACTACAGGGTGAAATTGAACACATGCGACGATTCGAAATGGGAGATTGTACTCATTATTATGAACAACTTTTACTATGGGACCAAACCTGAAATCGCGAAAAAAAAAAAATCAGCTCTTCCCTACATTTATGTTCGCATAACTCATCAAAATGTAAGGAACAACTTATTTTTTTTTCGCGATTTCAGGTTGGTCCCATAGTAAAAGTTGTTCATAATAATGAGTACAATCTCCCATTTCGATTTGTCGCATGTGTTCAATTTCACCCTGTATATTCAAACTAAAATATAGCGTCGAAAAATTCATCCGCATCGCTGTCGACTGGTAATGTACACAAGAGATTGGCGGCATTACCACGTTGTATGGCAATGCTTAGCCTTTGGCTAAGGTAAAAGCCAGCCCTTGGGTAAAAGAGGCTTGGTTTTAGAGACTAACTGGCGCACCGTTTGATGTCAAAGGGGATGATGTAAAGATTTTTTTTGTAATTTTAATATTTTTGAATAAACTAGTTTTTGCTTGCGGCTTTGCTCTCTTGTCTTTTGTTTTATCGTGAATAAAAGTAACCTATGTCACTATCCGGGATACATTAATCTTCGGGCAAAAAATACGTCGTTTTGTTGCTTGGTTGCTGCGTAAAAGAAGGAAAAAAAATGATAGACATTGCAAACAGCCCATAGAATAAATAAAAAACTTACGAATTAACTATGGTGCAATTAATGTTAAAACGCCTAATGTTGACAACACTTAGATCAATCAAATAACCCATGAAACCAACACCAGCTGTCAACATTACGTAACATTAAACGCATCCTAAGGTCACCTTCACACCGGCTGTCTAAGTCGCAATTAACGTTTCAAACGCGTCAAACAAATTGGCTTGTCATGCCAACAGGCCCGTGTGAGGGGGCCGTTACTTCAGGCACAAATTGACGGCTCTTTGAAAGTTTGATGGGTACGTAAACTGTGGGAGAAATTGTTGGTAATTAGAGTAGCCTGGGATTCCTTGTAGCTGTGGGTATTACATTATATTTGAATGTTGAAGTGTTCTACGGAATGTATGCCTAGTAATGATGATTAAACTAGAATATTAGCATGTATCTTTGTAGCATGCGATATCAAATGGCTTCTCAGAAGGACTCAAACTCCAAGCATTTATTTCAATTAAACCATTTACAACTGTCAAAGAGTCGGTCATTTGAAGCTAGTTGCCCATTCCAAAACGTAGATCTCTATGGAGAAGAACGGGGAATAGACTCCACGGACACTCTTTTAATAAAGCAAAATATTACAAAATGCTGGGTACATTTTTCTTGTTATTTCTATATGTGAGAACAACGTACAAAAAAAAGCAGTTCAAAATATAAAATTAAAAATAAGCCCTGGCAGTAAAGAGATGACCAGTCTCAAGCGACAGCGTCCATTCACGAACATGACTCCATCCAGCTCAACCACTTTTTAGGGAATTGAAACGGATGATCATCATCATCTGCCTAACCTTTTCCCAATATGTTGGGGTCAGTTTCCAGTCTAATAACTGGATGCAGCTGAATACTAAACATGAGGTGACGATATAATTATACGATGATAATAAAAGTAAAGTCGTTTCAAAACAAAAAAAGTATGAAGTAGGGATCTATTCTATTAAGAGTCGAGTTAAGCCGCTATAACAGTAAATACATCTTAATTTACCGAAATAAATTAATTACCTCACTAACTAATTGATTCTAATTTTTTTTTTCAAAAGTATTAGATCACTATTCAAACCTGCTCTTACTATGTCAAGGAACATTAATTACTACGAAACGCGTTGAGAGCATAATTAATCTTCACACGTGTTAATATATCATTTTATCCGTAAACGAATAATTATTTAATCTCCTTGACATTTCACTATTTTCAATAAAAATAAACATTTCCGATAAATGCTCCATCAAATAAACAAAATTAAGCAAAACATACGTGGGTACGTGTTATTTTTAATCGATATAATATATTCGAATCGATAGGCCGCATAAATATAGGTCATTCGATTTATAAATCAAACTCGAAATCGATTTCAACAAGTGGCTATTAATTAAGTTGTAGTTAGATTAGAAATTAGATAGAGCAACAGTTGGGCGGCGACGTCGGTTAATATATGGGATCTATTATTAAAATTATCTATAGATACGTTAAATACGCTGCAATCGTCGAAAATGGAGGTGTGAAGTGGTGAAACTTGATGCCACTCAGTATTTTTCTAAACATATAATTATGTGTTTTATAAATTGCCTTGTATCTTCGGGAAAACTAACTGTTTATTAAGATATTACGTAATACAACCACCTGTTTATATTTAATTTATATTAAGTATAGGTGTCGTTATACAAGGTTATTTTGGACATGACAACATTAATTTTTACTTTTCAATTATTTGCACCTTTATTATACGGCGCGTTGATGTCTTTTGTATGGGCGGGAAGGAGTTTTTGACCCTTGTTCTCTGTATACCTATAACGCAGTGTACCCAAGTCGCGTTATGCCTAGACCAAACGAGATGTGGGCGTATTGTGATTTAGATCAATTCTGTTTTAGTTCAATAGCGAGATAGGCTTAGTGAGACTAACTGAATAAAATGTTGAATAAAGCCCCTATGTACACGGTGCAATTTTATTGCTTCTAGTATACCACAAAATTGAAGCAACTATTGACTGGCACCGTCTCAACAATACGTATAATTGTTGCACGCTACGGGCAAGTTATTGCCGTGTAAATAGCTTGTACAATAAAATCGCATTCAACTCTGGCATGAACATTCTATTATTCAAAGTTTGAAAAAATCTTGAGAAGACGTTTAATAAAATTGAATGAAATATTTAGCAGTACGAATACTTGAATCAATTGTACACGGACGTGCAACTCTGTGTAGACGAGGCAAAACTTGGATGTAATTCTTGAATGGCAATTATTGAACGTGCTTTGTGGCATGCGATTGTTACTCTGGAACGTTCCAAAAACTTGCACCGTGTACAGTCATCAAAAGAGATAAGTATGCAGGATCGTCGGATATAGTTGAAGTTTAATAAGAAACCGATGGATGTTCTCGGATAAAATTTTATTTTATTAGTAGAAAACAAGCAGCTCATTTATCAAATTAACTTGCAGTCTGCAACATCCATCGGTTTATTACTAAACTTCAACTATATCCGACTATCTTGCATACTTATCTCTTTTGTTGACTGTTTATGAGGCTTAAATCTTCGTTAATTTATTTATGTATTTATTGATCCGTGTTCCGGACGATATACATAAACTTCGACCAGATGTTCAGACCATGGTAATAAGCATTTTTCATTATGAACACATTAATGAATTCTTATTTTTTATTTTTTTTTAATTCTCATACAAACTAAATACCTTGACGTAAATCACCCAATATGCATGCCTCTTTATCCGAATTGACAACGACACGTGTTTTCATTCATAAGACTTGGCGGGCTGAAACTTGTCAAAACTAAGTTAAGACCCTTTCCTAATGCATAGCTCAATTAAATTAAATTACAATTATATCTTTGTAACGAAACCTTTTTATGTACTACTTCCTTTGTTAGATTTAATTTGTAAAAGCCCATAGAAGCGTTTGACAAAGTTTATGGATAACGTGAAGAACACGGTGTATAACATCGTTTCAATGTTCAAACAAATTAATACAAGCAAACATACAAGCCAAGTGCGTAAATTTTAAGCAATATAAACAGCACGAAAAAACAATAATATATTTAAAAAAAATACAGTAGTACAGAAATGACGCATAATTACACAATTTTAACACGAATCAATAAAATACTAACATCGCAATTACCTTCAAATTATTCAAACACACAACATTTAATCAGTAGTACTTAATTTTTAAATAAATCACACGCATTCCGTCGTGATAAGCTGTCAACATTGACAAATAAAAGTTGCGAAGTAAACATGAATGAAATATGAGATTTTATTTTCATTAATCCATCGATCAATAGTTTGAAACAGCGAGTTTGATGATTAAGTCATCAATTTTAATTATAAGTATTATATTGGCAATAGTATTGACAAGACCGCGTCGTGTATGTGTACATTTACATTGTATACAAGTTTGAACAAACGGAGATTGATTCAATGTTATACAAGTGTCGCAATGTTATTTGCGAAGTGTTAACCGGCATTATGAGAAGGCTTTTGTTTAACTTATCACCAGATAAAGTAAAATATAACATAAAAAAAAACACTTTTTACTGCCAAAAATAGTAAATGACCACCAAAATAAAGGTAAAGGTATTTTTTTTTTAACATATGGATTTTTAATCTGAAATAAATGTGTTATTATTATTATTTGTATTCTCATTTGCTCGCTCTTGCATCCTAAGTCGACGGATTTCTGTGTAAAGGGTTTAAAGTAATCTAACCAAACCTAACCTCGGGGTACCCAGCTAGAACTATTGTAATTTTAGACTTAATTTTTTGGTGTTCAATATATTTTTTTGGTGATCATATTTAACCCCTTATGAGATTGCGATGGTTTTATGTGTTAAGCCATTCAGCTTTCATGTTAGTTCCGAGGCATCTTATTTAAAGTAACACAAATTGTTTGATCAAACAGTTTTATTGGGTAAAAAACGAAAACACTGGTCATCAAGTTAGCACCATGGAGAAAATTAAAATAGTTTTTTCGATCCATATCTATACTAATAGTAAAGCTGAAGAATTTGTTTTTTTGAACGCACTTATCTCAGGAACTAGTACGTGGATTTAATTTTTTTTTTTGCATTTGATAGACCAATTCTTGAGGAAGGCTTTATGCAATTTAACATCACGCTAAGACCCTTAGGAGCTGAGCAAAACTAAAAAGTCAGAAAGAACGCTTAGCGTAAACGAAGTAATGCGAAGATGCTATAGCGATGCGACTGGGTGGGTCGGGGGAACAAGAAATAAATTTGATGCGGACGAAGTCGCGGGGAAAAGCTATTAATATTATAAATGCGTAAGTAACTCTGTTTGTCTGTATTGTTACCTTTTCACGCCAAAACGGCTGAACGGATTTCGATGAAATTTGGCACACGGGTGACCAGAAGGCCAATTCTCGTAACTAAAAACATTCAAAATATAGTCGCAGTCTCAACTCAGCGACAATCAAATGTCAAAAACTTATCAAAATGTAGGGAAATTAGAGGTATTTTTGACAGATTGAGACTGAGATCAGACTGTGAACGTTCTTAAAATTACTAGAATTGCCCTTCTGGACTTAGCTTATATAGTGCTTGGATATTATTCTACGGGAATTTACAACCAGAATAAAAAGGAACTTTTCATCCCAACCCCCACGTAGGTGCAGCCGCGGAAAAAAATCTAGTGTTCAATAAACCACCATTTATTCGGACATGTCGTTTAAAAAAATAAATGATATGTCGTCACTATCATGCTTGTTAGTACACCGTTCACCAAGACATACCTAGCTATGATGCTGGCTATAATTTTAGCCGTATTTCATATAAATGAAGCATCATCAAATGACTAATCCATTTAAGTCTTTAAGTAAATGATAGATTAGCTACAAGTGGACGTAAACATATGATCCTCTAATTGAAAGCAAACACGGCCAACCTACGTCAATCAATCAATACTGTAATTACTTCGATCTGCAATTTTATGCCTTCAATATTTTCTAACACTAGATTTATGAGTGTCGTAGGCATGTTAACTTGTTTATTTTTAAGTTCCACGGTTCTTATAGCATTAAAAAATTTGGAAAATCCAAAAGTGCACGACTCATAAATACTCATAGATATTATATTAATTAGTTTTTTATTAATTATGATTAAACTACTTTGAATAAAAGAGCCATTTTCAATAGGGTTCCTCCTATAGGTGAAAAGATTCTATTAAAAAAAAAAAAAAACTCAATTAATTGTTTTTTTTTTTGCAAGCTACTATGTTTTTAGGTTTCACACTTGATTGACGGGAAATTTTTTAGAAATATTTTGATATTTTTTTCGTTTCTGCTGCATTAAATCAATTTTTATAAAGTACAGTATTAATCTCCATTATCTATACAATGGTAGATATATAAATTAAGCAGGTTCTGTGTACTATAGGAGTATAACAATAGAAGCAGTTGCAGAAAGGAGACAAAAAAAATCGATCGTAAAGCACTCTCTAATGATTCGCATTATGAGTCGTGCAATATCTGTATAATTACTAGATCACTTAATTTTTTTTGTTTTTTATCACACTAATATTATAAAGGCGAAAGTTTGTGAGTGTGTGTGTGTGTGTGTGTGTTTATATGTTTGTTACTTCTTTACGCTCAAACGGCTGGACCAATTTTGATGAAATTTGGTATAGAGATAGCTTGAGTCCCGGGGAAGGACATAGGATACTTTTTATCCCAATATTCCCACGGGATCGAGACTTATGCGGGTGAAACCGCGGGGCGCAGCTAGTAAAGACATCATAATCATTACGTCTATGTTCGTAAGAGGTGTATCTCTACATTTCGCAAAAAATATACGGGTAATTATATGATTTAGTCTCAAGTATTCTTCTTTTCCAGTCGATAACAAAGATAAAAAATATTATATTATGTTAGATGAGTTGGAGTCTCGAGTAATGATAGTGTTTCGACCACTAACAAACAAAATTATATGAAAAATACTTATACCATCTGTTCGGACTGCAGTGAGCCCTATATCCACGCGCTTCACTTACTAAGCCTAAAGGTCAATTCCCGTAATTTAAAACGTTCAAAATCTAGTCGCAGTCTCATTTCGGCAACAAACAAATGTCAAAAAGTTTTCAAAATGTCGGGAAATTAGAAGTATTTTTTGACAGATTGAGACTGAGACCAGCTGTGAACGTTCTTAAAATTAAGAGAATTGCCCCTCACTGTGAACGTTCTTAAAATTACGAGAATTGCCCCTCTGAATCTTGTGTCCAAAACATCCGTTAGCATAGATCCTAGTCTCCTTAGTTCCGTCTCGGCACTCGAGTCCGGTGTGAAGGTACAAAACTGATGAAATCATCACCACTACCGGTTGTTGTGACCTTTTGCTCCGTAACTAAATAATATTCTTTTTTTATTATTAAAACAATTGAAAGTGAGTTCGGTACTTGAATTTAAGGTCATGTATGGATGTAAGTGATGGACGAGACTTTTTGTTTTGAGTGCTGTATTGTTTGTAGATGTTAATTTGCGGCTATAATTATTTGGGAATTGTGTGTGGATTCAAATAATTCGAGTTTTAACTAAGTGCACTATCCTTAAGGCTGGCCGCATACGTCCGGTTTCCTGATTCGGAATGAGACCCTGAATGCACGCATTTTATACAAAATCTTCTCTTTAGCGCACACGTTCTTATATTTTCCGTTAGGGTTTCCGAACGGAAGAAACCGGACGTATGCGGCCGGTCGTAAGATGATCATTATTATGATGGGATTTCTATTAAGGGGTTCATGAGAAATGTAAAATTCGTCTAGAACTAAGAAAAACACTGGTGAAGAGCGAGTCAGGCGCACACTATATATTTTTTTATCTTTGAATAGCAGTCTGCGCGCGTCATTGAAAGACCTAAAATGATGTCAAAATTCAAACTTCTACGTTGCACAGATCTCGTGAAAAACCTTTGTGACAGACGAACAAGACTGTGAGATTTGTAAAGTGTTCGGAATCATAAAAAGAGAAACAGCGAACAGTTGATTCGAGAAAGTTGAATCTGCCAGTTTGGGTCAGAAAGTTATCGTCATGAAATTTATTATTCGACTAACATAGTCAGTCTTTAATCAAATTTAAAAAATTACACAACCCAAATCAATATTAATTAACTTATATAACTCCCTTATTCAATAGCTACCAATTCAGATTATAGAACAACAGTCCAACTCTCATGAATCGATACTCAAAACAATGCATTTCGATACTTGATTGATAAACTTTTAACTCGAAACAAAAAGGTATTAATGTTCCTCGTATACACCCCACGTCAAACGTCTTTCAACGATTCGAATCGCCCATTGTATCGATTAAACGCGTGTTGTAATCGATTGTATCAATCGATATTAATAAAAAATCATTGTTATTATTTCCGACCTTACCCAAGGCGTTAATTGTTGCTGGAATTGACAATTAATTTAATTAAGAATGTTGTAAATATGTGTTGTATAAGTTTTGGGCTCCTTGAGAGGTCGCGTTGTTAAGTGAACCAGTTATATATAACCCCCCGCCCCCTATTGTTGGATTAATGGGTGCACGCGAAATGTTGGATGTGTAACGTGACTTAGACAAGTGTAACATCGAATAACACGTCCCCGTAAGTTTACTAATACGAGACACTTAACAGCGAATGCACGCTACCATGAAAAACTTAACGCCGTAGCCATGCGATCTTGGGTTTTATTGCAGTGTTGATTGACCCTACCAAGTAATTGAGTTATTTAATGTTTTATAAATCAAATATTACAATACCATCGATGCGTGTGCAAACTATGATTCAGCGTTTTATGATAAATCTTAAATATGATCTTTATGATATTACAAATGCATCATCATCATACGTGTTGTTAATACTTCTTTAGAAATATTGACATCTACTGTAAATTAATAAATAAACAGTAATACAGAAGCTTGTAGATAACCCAAACTTCTTCTTCTTCTTCATATTTAGTGCACTTGCAGAGCTTTGTCAGACTACAATAAGTTAGTTTACTCACAGTCAAGGACTCCTATGCACATTCTATAGGTGCACAAAATACTCGAGTATGTCTTTTGGAAAAAACTTCTTAAAAGATAACAAGACAGCCTTGCACTGGCAAGCACAACTCTTAATCCCCACTTTGATCTCACACCTGGACATGAGTTGACTACACCACCCGAAAAATAGAAAAGTGGAGAAACTAGGTGAAGCACGGGTCCGACCCCAAATTATGAAATGTTTCGCTTTACATAGGGAACAAGGTGAAATAAGCCTCTGACGGCAATATCGGAAAGAACCGTGTCTTTTGGGCAGGAGTGTGGTTTTAGCCGGTAAGAGTCCGGCACTGCCCAGACTGCGTCATCAGTGAGACAGTCTGGGCGTAAATGAGGATTTCCCACGCCCGCCAAAACAAAAAAAAAAAAAAAACCGAGTGTGCTTATGACCACACGACTGAAGTGAAACTTCAAACGTATTTGGCTATGAGAGGAAGAGAGAAAGAAAATGTGCGCGCGCACTGCATTCTCTTGCTTATATTCCCCCCTCAATTCCCGTTCGCCTCGCCCGATCACACTTTTCGCAACGCGTTCGCCAGCTTACTCCCCAATTCAAGCGTGCGTAAAGAAGTTTCACTTAAAAAAAAAAAGAATGACAGCCGGGACCAACGGCTTAACGTGCTTCCCGAGTCACGGAGGAGTATCGGTACGTAAAGATGGTCACCAATCCACAGATCAACCGCGGCAAGCGTAGCTTAACCTGATCGATCGGCCTTAGCGGCTGGCCCCTTAAATATTTATACCCCTTACATATTTACCTTACATATCAGCGATTCCCATTATCAATTCAAGGTTTCCATACAGTCATAAGAAACAAGTAACAACATTTATTAAAATAATATTCAATTGTGAGGTTGGTACTTAATGATAGTGAACAAATGTTGCCATAAATCTCGGGGCGTATGGTATGAATAGGACCCAGATTGCTAAGAACCTTGACCCACAAGTATGGCTTGCCGTCTGGCGTTGCTTGTCAAAACCGGCTTTGATGTTAGGCCTTTTTAGTTGTAGTGAAATTGTGTGTGGTTGATGAAATGGTTTTTTTTTTATTGAGTGCTTGATAACTGAGGATTCTGTGTTTAAGAAGGGAGATTGTAGATCTGAAAATCCACTAGAGTAAAAAAATAATAAACCGGATGACCGAATTAATTTGAAGTCATCATAAAGTTTCTTAATTATATGTATATCTTTTTTTTTCATAAATAAAAGATTTTAGCAGTTTTTTTCAGCAAATAATAATACGCTGAAATAGTTTCCAGAAGAAAAAAAAAATGTCTTAGATTTTGCACGTAAAATTCAGTGATTGTTTTAACTTCCTGAAATCAACTCAAAATCATTTAGTCAAATCCAGAACTGAATCTATTAATTTCAAACGAATAAATTATAGAATTGAAATAAATTAATATGAAAGATTTAACAGATACGGTAGGCAATAAATATATAAGCTCTTGAAATAAATTGCCCGGGGCAGTATTGTATTGTGAATCATCACCTGAGTATTAGCAATATAGTGTGCGTATGTTACTTATTAAATGAGTACAATGATAAAATAAATTCTACGTTCTAAAGCTATGGTTGCTTCTCTATATAAATGACTAGCTGTGCCCCGCGGTTTCACCCGCGATAAAAGTATTATAGTTCTTTTTTATTGATTCCCTTTACAATTTTCCACCCCCCTTTTTACACCCTTCAGGGATAATTTCGGAAATAAAAACTATTCTACATCCTTCCCCACAACTCAAACTATCTCCATAGAAAGGTTATTGATTCCCCGTACAAACTTCCACCCCCCTTTTCACCCCCATTAAGAATGATTTCTGAGATAAAAACTATCTTATGTCCTTCCTCGGGATGCAATCTATCTCTCTGCCAAATTTCATCTAAATCCGTTCAGTGGTTTTGACGTGAAAAGGTAACATACAGACAGACAGAATTGATATGAGAAGAGAGATGTATTTTGTCCAGTGTGAAAATTATAGGCTGGTAAGAAAAATTATACACTCAGGGCCTGCGCCCATTGGCGGCACGGCACGGCAAGGGATTTTTATGCGACAAATAAAAATATAACTTAATAGTATGATGATAAAATTTAAATTTCAATGACACGGCATGTCTAAGGATACCCTAGCTTTGTTTTTGCACCTACGATGATTATCATTGAAATTTCAATTTTACTGTCATACAATTAAGTTACATTTTTATTCATCACATAAAAAATCCTTGCCGTGCCGTGCCGACAGTGGGCGAAGGCGCTTAGGGGTTTATTGACAAACGTTACTTAAAGATAAGAGACGTGTCAACGTCAAAAATCTATGGTTAAACAGTCGCTAATTATTACTTAACTTTAAGCAACGTTTATGAATAAAGGGGTAATTTAAGTACCTGGTACTAGTTGACAGGCCTACATAGACCTGTCATACCTATTAGCTCTAATTCGAAAACATTGTAAAAGCCAATTATTTTTAAAAGAGTGTCTTGGAAGTTTCTTGCCGGCTCTTCTCCATAGGAAATGATTAATTGGAATCGTGCATCTAGCTTTTAACGTTTCATAAGTGCCCATGTAGGTTTATATGAAATACAATATTTTGACTGACCAAAAGTTTTTGTCAGGCAATTTCAATTTGTCATTTCACATTCAAATTAGAACCTCTCGGTTCGACTGCGTGTAAGACCAGAAACAGTCTTGCGTCACGCTAAACCACGTAATGCAAATTAATCGCGCTTGTTGGCAATAGATCTTGTGAAGCTAATCAGTCAATTGATTAATACGCACGTGTAGACAGATATTGTTTTTGCCGCTTTTTATACTAAAACCCCCACGTTAGGAATTTTTTGACAGTTATTGTTTTCACAAAGTGAAGGGTGAGCGTTTTGGGGGATGTCTTATTAAATGTAATTTTGACGTTCGAAAAGTGCTGACTCTCAGCTTAATTTGAATAAATAACTTTTGATTTTGACAGTTTTGTAACATTGCTTACATCCTTAAATCATATTAATCATCATGCATAAATACCTAGTCAACATGTTTTTTTCTGTGTCTCGCGACTAGTGTGCACACAGTCTAAGCAAGACTGACGCAAATTAAATTAAACACTAATTCAACTCAACAAAACCACTAATTATATTTAGGCAACACCTATATCTATTAGCGATCCTATCCACCTGTACACATAACAGGTTCCATGCAATTTTCTGCCTGTTTTAAAATTCAAATCATATGGTAATGTGACATAGCACGGCGGGCACTAATTGGATTAACGTTCGAACTACTTATATACTTCTTGTTGTTATGTATATGTGGTGTTAAGTAGTCATAACGTTAAGTGTTAATGTTGTTTATATTGTGGTTTAATTACTTTTTGAATATGTTCTGATATGTGACGTCATTTTCAGGTTTTATTAATATTTTGGGTAAAATATTTTGGTCAGGCAATCGATCCATGTAAAATACTGGTGTTCATCTGCATCCGGTTAGACTGGAAGCCGATCTCAACATAGTTGGGACAAGGCTAGGCAGATGATGATGAATATTTTGTGTAAATATTTTTAGATTATTGAATCCAATTTTACTACACAGATGAATCAATATACAGGATGGAATTAAATTAGTTAACGAAACCCCGCGGACGTGTTGGGTATGGATATCTAAGCATGATAAATTTCCAATTTTCAGCTAAAGCATTAAGGCTGCGTTGCCACCAGAAATGAGCGAGGATGCGCAGCGAGGGATGTGCGTAAAACTAACCAATAACAACACTAGCTTAGCTCAAGCTATGAAAATGAAGCGATGTTATTCGTTAGTTTCACACACATCCCTCGCTACGCATCCTCGCTCATTTCTGGTAGAAACGCAGCCTTAATGATACAGTTTTGTTTATTTTTAATAAGTTTCTTTGTGCATTAAGGTAAATAAACATCTTTTACGCAGTGCCTGAGCGAAGCATCTCAAAAAGCTTCAGGAAACCACAAATATATACTATAAGGAGTTCTTAAGACATCTCCTCGGCTATGCGAATTTGTCTTGAACGTGTAAACAACTACCGTCTCCCATACAGTGTGTTATTTTTTGATAAAACCTATCAAGGCTACAATGTTTTTGAAGTGAAAACTTCTTTAGGCGCGTTGGGAATTTCTTGAGATAGGAAAAACCATTGAACTCGCGACACTGTTACCGTAACCGACATCTCTGTATAAAAGTATGTACATATATTGTGTGTGTACGTACATAGATACACATGCATGTTGGCATTTTTTGAGATGGAAAAAAACCATTGAACTCGCGACACGGTTACCGCTACCGTAACCGACACCAAATAAATATTTCGAAATACTTCCTGCGTTTCAAAAAATACACACGTAATTGTTCAAGTTTTCACTTTTGTTGGCACTCCCGGAGTGCCACAATTTTTTTTTTTATAAGCCGAGCTACTTAACACAAACACAACATAAAAAAAAAGACGGGTTGCACTCCGGGAGTGCCGGCAGAAGTGAAAACTTGAATATTAACGTTGAAATAAATCAATTATGAATTGAATTAATATAACTAATTTTTTTTCACTAGTTCTGCGTCACTTTTTTCATTAATAGATGCACTTTGTTCAATTTCCATATTTTAAACACTTTATATACACGAATTTTACGAATACACAGCAGTGTGGCTACTACACAGACGGTCGAGCCATCAGCTGTCCATCCATCCATCCACATCCACGTCCACCATCACCGTCACCGTCACCGTCACCGTCACCGTCACCGTCACCGTCACCGTCACCGTCACCGTCACCGTCACCGTCACCGTCACCGTCACCGTCACCGTCACCGTCACCGTCACCGTCACCGTCACCGTCACCGTCACCGTCACCGTCACCGTCCCCGTCACCGTCACCGTCTGTCCGTCCGTCTGTCCGTCCGTCCGTCCAGCCATCCATCCATCCATTATCGTGTCTCACTTGGTTCACTTCGGTTGGCGCCGCCGCCGTAGAAAGAGGGGGGGGGGGGGAAATCTCTCCTGACGGTCACGTGTCCTGACGCGAGTTTAACATTTTTTCCCCATACAAAAAGTGTGCAACGCCGCTAAAGAATTTTTCACTTCAAAAATAAAACGTAGGTAAACGTTCCCGCACTAGCCATACCTAGAACAAGTACCTACCACCGCAATGTACTACCTACTCCCAGTAATTATTTCTAATTATAGTGCAATTGTACACACAAACGAACAAACAATTGCGATACGTCGATAATAGGCCGCTAAGTGTCGGTGTTGCCGCTCCCTTGCGCCCGCGCACCGAGTAATCATACGTTGATGCACGGACGCTTATCACGATTACCTTAGCTTCAATCTTTGTAGGTTACACGGGATTGGCTTAGATTTTAAACAGAGATAAGTTTGCTTTTTTAATTGTGAGGGGTAATTGAATCGTTTGTATTTTGATTTTGAGGAGCTTTTGAATTAAGATTTTCATCGCAAGCGCAGAATTTATGCTCGAACTATGTAGGTAAGTATGCCACTCCCGCGTCGTAAGTACGGTGATGTAAATATTACAAAAGTACAAACCTCACTACCTTATGATATATTGATTGGCCATATAGAGTTGGTTTATTATCTTATTACTTCCTGAATACCGGGTCCGGCAAAGTGTTATTGTGTTTTTCCATTAGGAATTTTTTAGTAACAGCTCGGAGTTTGGAAGTTGGCGGTGTGATGGCCCCGTGCCTCGGAAAGCACGTTAAGCCGTTGGTCCTGCGCCTGATCTCTCTACGGTCGTGTCGGATTGCTGTCCCATCGGACTATGAGAGTGAGGGAAGAGGGAGTGCACCTGTGTCTGCACGCACACTTGTGCACTATAATATCTCCCGCGCCAAAGACTAGTCTCCGTTGAGATTGGCCGCCGTGGCCGAAATACGATCTGGAGGACTTTTTTACTTCCTGAATCCATCATTTCAAAAACCTACTATATATTTAAACATACCTATCTAGGAAAGTCTTACGGAAAACCGTTACTCTGTTATTATTTCGCATCCTGATTCCGCACGGAAACAAAAATAATAACTATAATATTCATAAGCTTTCGAGTCGAACATAGATTATAATTTTAATAAATAAATCAAAATTCTCACACCAATAATCAAAACATGCAATGAAATTATCAACGCGTTGATCAAGGAACATTTTTTTAATTTACTAACATTTTTGTTGATGTACAGTCAACAAAAGAGATTAGTATGCAGGATCGTCGGATATAGTTAAAGTTTAGTAAGAAACCAATGGATATTGTCGGCTGAAATTTAATTTGATAAACGAGCTGTTTGTTTTCTATTAATAAAATTAAATTTTATTCTAGAACATCCATCGGTTTCTCATTAAACTTCAACTACGTCCGACGATCCTGCATACTTATCTCTTTTGTTGACTGTACGTTGAGAAATATGTATTTGCTCGTGTTTGATTGAAGCCCAATAAAGTTTGGAGGTTACCTGTTATCTGATCGAATACTACCTATTTGATCATCAACACTTGCTTGTAATGATTAATATGTTAGAATAATAAATGTTAAGTACCCACCTGACGGGAATCTAGATAAAATATTTTACGTTTGATTTTATGAAATGACCGATTGACTGGCGTAATTACAGAAATAATTAAAAAGTCATCGTGTCTCGCGTGGATCCACGTCCTAGCGTTTAATACGAAGGGTTTGTTTGTCTGTCTGTCACAATTATAAAACACTTGTTTCAGCCCGCGACGTTGTCTGCGTGTCTATAGTTACAAACCATAAAACATAGCCTATGACACTCAGAGATGACGTGGTTTCCCATCAGTGAAATAATTTTCGGAACCGTTTCAGTAGTTCCGAAGTTTCACCTTTAAATATAAACTTAAAAATCTTACTTTCTTATAATATTGGTATAGATTTGATGCCGCTAGAAGTGTATAAATACTTCGATAGAAAGAGGAAATTTTGCGAAACCAAAAAACGCTCTCGTATAGGTTATACGAGAGCGTTTGTTGGTTTTGCAGAATTTAAAATAACCCCTTACTAATAAACGTTGTATAGCGTCTGTATAGTTACACAACGCTTTGTCTTCTTCTTTCGAAAGTCAAATTACTGACGACTGAAAGAGAGAAGTCGGTGTGTAACTATTCGACTAATTTAATACGTTTATTAGTAAGGGAGTAACCTAATAATCCAGACATGATATAACTAGTGTTGTTATTTGAATTAGACCCAATTATGCAGGTACTGTGAATATTATTACATTCGTTTTTTTTGAGGCACAAAAAACCACTGTAGCCTCGAGCAAATGCTACTGCTACTCAAAAATATGTATGGATCGTGTACTGTATGGTACACTACAATAATATGTTTTGTATATTATTTCGATCACAAAGATATATACAACACAAAAGCTATGATTACTCGATTATTTGAATGAATCGATGTAATTTTTGTGAACAAAAGTGATAATTTCGTACAAATTCATCGACAAGGTCGTCACGAGACGAATCGCAAATTGCTGGCACATAATATTTATTATAATCATTGCTATGTGGAAGAAACGTTTCATTTGTGGCCCTGGCCATAGTGTTGGTCAGGGTTTGTTTAGATCTCTCTGAGTACTTTGAAAATTGACAACCTCTTGACACAGTATTCAAGTCTTGTACCATTATGTCAACCTGATTGTCTTAGAGGCGGTTATTACAAACGATTGGTTAACGTAACGTACTTACGTCAAATAATAACGAGTACGTAATCGTTATTATTTGACGTAAGTCAAGGCCATAATTTTGTAATTGTAAATTGAAACCACGTTTTTAGGGTTCCGTAGTCAACTAGGAACCCTTATAGTTTCGCCATGTCTGTCTGTCCGTCCGTCCGTCTGTCCGTCCTCGCTTAATCTCTGTGACCGTTAGCACTAGAAAGCTGAAATTTGGTACCAATATGTATATCAATCACGCCGACAAAGTGGTAAAATAAAAATTGGAAAAAAATGTTTTAGTAGGGTAGCCCCCCTGTATGTAAAGTGAAAAGTGATTTTTTTTTTAATTTCAAGCCTAACGTGTGATATGTTGTTGGAAAGGTATTTAAAAATGAATAGGGGTTTACTAAAATCATATTTTGATAATGTCAATAATTTCGGAAATAATCGCTCCAAAATTAAAAAACAATGTGTCCCCCCCCCCCCCCCCCTCTAACTTTTGAACCATAAGTTTAGAAAATATGAAAAAAATCTGAAAAGTAGAACTTTATAAGGACTTTCTAGGAAAATTATTTTGAACTTGATAGAAAGAACAGTTTTTGTACAAAAAAGACAAAAAGTTGTACAAAATCATTTCTGGACTAAGTTCGTAGTATAATCGTATATGCAAGCATTTTTTTTAACTTCGTTTACATATTTTATTATCCTGAACGTATCTTTTTTCAAACAAAAAAAGAATTATTAAAATCGGTTCTCGCAATCCAAAATTACCACCGAAAACTTCTGGCACGTCTATGTATTAATTAGTAACCCAATTCCCCGAGAGATGGCGCTGTAGGTACTTATTACATTGGGTCGGCGGGGCAATTGCGTAACAGTTTATTAATCGGAATCGGTTTCATTTTGACAGTTCAACAACATTCATTGCGTTATTTACGTGTTCAGCAGACAAATTTTTCGAACTTATGAAGCAATGGATTAGCAATTGGCTTCGAAATGATTCTGATTCCGATTGATAGTGTGTTACGCAATTAGGGTACGGGTATTATCGCATTGTACGTGGGAACACTTATTGTGACGGACGGGAAACTACGGAACCCTACACTGAGCGTGGCCCGACACGCTCTTGGCCGGTTTTTTTGGAATGATGATAGTTAGCGCCATTTTTTTTTACGTATACGCGTGCGTCAAGTGGACGTGAAACAACCCGCCCTTATGGATTTGTATTTTGTATTAGCATTAAAACTTAAGTGCATTAAAAAAAAAACAATAAAGAGTAGCGATCATAGAGTTCCAAGACTTTATCATCAATTTCAAACTGCTTTAGAAACCAAGACGTCTTTTGAATTGGTGACTTCTACTCAAAGGTTCCAACAAATTGATCAGTACGACCCAAGCTTGCCAAACCAATGGTGTTGGTGCTTGTTTCTGGACATGGATATTGTTGAAGAGAAGTGTAATACTGTTACTGTTAGCCTGCATCATCCCACTATTGGACAAAAGCCTCTCCCCATGACCTCTAGCTCTTTCGATCAAGGGCTAAAGCGGACCACTGGTCGGTTGTTTTCTCCAGATCATCCCGCCATCTTCTACAGGGTCTGCCATAAAAGTAGAATAGGCATTTTTTATATTACTCCAAATTTAACTTCCTGTAAAATAAGCTTATATACGGCCATGCCCCTTGACTTCTAACAACTAATAACGATATTAATATACACAAAATATACCTACACAAAAAATGCTGTTAAAATTTTTCAAATAATGATTGATCGACAAGAGCATTCCAATCTGATCTCCCATTAAAAATAACCTTAGTTATAACACTTTAATACTGCATTAGCACGCAATGATATAAACATCGACAGTCCTTCATCAGACCATTATATTTAGCTTCCGACAGCGAACTATAACATGAGACAAACGATGTTTTAATACTTCTTTGAACATGAAAACAAATCATAATAAACTGCTTTTATTACATCAATATCGGAAGAAAATAAACCTTCGATTATGCGTTGGCTTGGTATCAATATGTCGTTGTTTTGTTGTATACTGTTTAGTGAAAAATGCTGGTTTGTTAATAGATTATGTGTAGGCAGCAGATGTGGTTCAAGTGGTAGATATGGTTTAAAGTAGTTACTATGATTGATCTGACTTTAATTATACGTAACTATACGATGGAACTTATTATTATTATCCTGTTATATGGTAAGGAGCAATTAAACGGCGGTAATACCAGTATATATATATATAGTAAAACAGAATACAAGGGTGAACACAGACAAAATTATGTGACGACCGGGTCGGCGTGCGGCCTGATGGCGCGTACGTGTTTGTCGGTTGCTAGCTCGCGTAATAGGTACTACTCTGTGATGTCCCACTGCAGGGCTAAGGCCTCCCTACTCTCTTTCCACTTTTCTCTATTCAAAACTGCTATGGACCAGTTCTAGAGATAAAGACCAGTGATAAAGCTTAAAAAAAAAAAAGAAACTCAAGAGTGATTTTGGAATTGGAATCATCTCATTAAGGAATTTCGGATGTGGCTGGTACGTACAGCGACATATCAAGCTATATATTGCCAGTAGGTATAAGCTGATTTCCCATTGTTCGAAAAGCCTATTCAGTGCGAGGTCAACTAAAACTGGAAATATTTAGCTTGATATGTTGTCGTGTGGACCTATTAATTTATTTGGCAACGGACCGATTCCAGTCCTCGTCATCCTTTACAATTTGTTAATAAAACAATGTTTCTCCAAGTGAATCACACTAATATTATAAAGGCGAAAGTTCGTGAATGTATGTATGTGTGCATATACGGTCCGTCCCACTAGTCCCATTGACCCAGTCCCATGATGGGACAAGTAAGATAAAATATGTTTGTTACTTCTTCACGCTCAAATGGCTGGACCAATTTTGATAAAATTTTGTATGGAGGTAGCCGACACCCTGGATTAACATATAGGCAACTTTTTATCCCGATATTCCCACGGGATCAACACGTATGCGGGTGAAGCCGCGGGGAGCAGCTAGTTCAATCATATTTCTTAGATTAGCGCATGCTTCCATCGAACGCTTTCCTGTCTTTTAAGAAATACCTACTAGTGTGGCTATTTAGTTGCATGCAACTTTGTGCAATAGGATATAGCGGAAAGTATTAAAAACATTACAATCTATGAAATGGAGTAGTCAAAATTATTTATTCTAGGATCACACACACAAATGTAATATTTCTGTCAAAAACTTTGGACAGCGTATTGATACCTTTTATTACTATATAAGACAAGCAATAATTAAAAGTAATTACGTCATACATATTAATACATAATGATAATCTTGATGAGGAAAAGCAGAGGTCAAGATGAAACTACAATAGCCCAAGGGTGCTGCGATCGGCAGTCAATAAGTGCAGTAACTGTTGATCGTGAGGTCACGGGTTCAATTATGTTCACTGAACTATTGTGATGAATCACTTGAGACAATAGAGCTTTTTTTAACTGATATTAAATGGTAGTGTTGAAATTTGTTGATAAAATATTAATGTTTATACAAACGTATATGTAGTTCATACAAACGTAATACCAAAATTGTAAAACAATTATTTATAATGTAGTGTGTATTTATTCAGATTGGATTACAGAATATCTCGGTTCCCAAATATATATTTTGAATGGACACTGATTTAAAGACGAGTTATGAGAAAAATACTACTGCTACTACTAACTATTTCTCTATTTAAATGTAGATTAAAAGAGCATTACCTTTCCTCTGTAGTGTGAGTATATATATATGTATATATATATGTTTATATATTTTAGCATTATGTATTTATTTAAGTATACTTATGTTACTTTTATTTTATTTTGCATTATGTGTGTAGGTTTATTTAATATTTTAGTTTTAGGCTTCACACATTCATATTACATTTCTTTTTTTTACTTCTCCTTTCACAGGTCTGCTGGAAGAAATTTCTTAAGAAATAAGCAGTACCTTTGTACTCAAATTATAATTATAACATTTCCTTATGTATTTTACTGTGTGTACATAAATAATAAAATAAATAAATAAATAAGCGTTTGCAAATGTCGTTTATAATGCGCACAGCAAAAGAGTGGAGCTCTCTACCTGCGTCTGTTTTTCCGAGCGCATACAACCCGAATCTCTTTAAAGTGAGAGTGAACAGACTTCTTCTGGGTAAGCTCGCTCCATCGTCGACTTTGTCTCTGTCACCTTTGACCTAGGCTAGAGTCAAGAGCACGCCCATTTCAAATAAAAAAAAAAATTAAAAATTCAAAGAAATGTGCCTTAGCGTGACGCGTCCTTAAACACTCAAATCTCGTCCAATTATCAAATCGCCACCTTATAAGTTTCACTTCAAAAACAAACGAATGTTTAGTTATAAGCGCGCTATTTCATTGTTTGAGCTAAGCCATTTTTATAATAGCTCCATATGTCTGGAGATTGTTAAAAACTATAATCAGTCTATCTAGGATTCTAGCAATCATAACAAAATCAATACTCATAACCCTTCAATGCAAACAAAACATCAAAAGAATCCGCGCAATTTCAAACCTAAAATTACAAGAGAACTCCTGTTTCATATCGGCATAACAAAACGCAAATAACCGATTCGCAAGCACTGCAAGTTAATTAGGCACAAGAAACGATCTCACATATCGATAGTTCCCAGGGAGGTATGCAAAAATTGTTGAGAAAATACCACAGGAGTGCGTGGTCGATAATTCGCGGGACGCACGCCGGTAATTTCTGCATTTAGGCCTATAAGACTGGGAATTGTAATTGTCTGGATTGGTGTTACGCACTGCTACTTGAGTCATATAGTAAGGTGGGAATAGTGAGGCGAATTTTTCCGGCAAATCTATCGATAAATCCTTACTGATATTATTTGCTTAGTTGTTCATTTTACTGTGCATGCTGTGTGGTCTCCTGTAATTGAAAGAGTACACCTACCAAATACTTTGTCTTCCATCTATACTAATATTATAAAGAGGTAAAATTTGTAAGTTTGTAAGTTTGTATGTAATGGGTAATCTCTGGAACTCATAATCCAATTCTAACAATTTTTGAACTGGCAGAAAGCTACATTATTCCTGAGTGCTATAGGCTATAAATTGTTTCTATAGCATGTATATTAACCGAGCTATCACAACTTTTGTCTAGCAAGTCGGAAAAAAATACCACATAAAACAGAATTATTTGCGTGCGCTGCCTAAACAGTTGCTTAAAATTAAAAACAATGTATGGCTACCTGGTTCGTCTTCATTATTTCTACAAAAAAGTCCGCGATACCATATCTCTATCTATACTAATATTATAAAGAGGTAAAATTTGTAAGTTTGTAAGTTTGTAAGTTTGTATGTAATGGGTAATCTCTGGAACTCATAATCCAATTCTAACAATTTTTGAACTGGCAGAAAGCTACATTATTCCTGAGTGCTATAGGCTATAAATTGTTTCTATAGCATGTATATTAACCGAGCTATCACAACTTTTGTCTAGCAAGTCGGAAAAAAATACCACATAAAACAGAATTATTTGCGTGCGCTGCCTAAACAGTTGCTTAAAATTAAAAACAATGTATGGCTACCTGGTTCGTCTTCATTATTTCTACAAAAAAGTCCGCGATACCATATCTCTATCTTTTATATTTTATCTTTTATACTTCCTTTATTGCATTAAAAAAATTTTTTTTCGGTATACTTACGTTTGGTTGATTATTTGAGCAACAAAATATTAATTCTTATGACAATAAATTATTTCAGTATCACAAGAACATCATACAGATAAGATTTGCCATTTACAGTATATCAATTGGTCATACAGTTTCGGAGATAATATAAAATTACTAAAACGCAAAATGCCCCTAGCATAACTTTCATTGTGCAGACGTTTTACCTATTTGCCCATAGATGGCGTTCTGCAATTACGTCATTTTTCTGAATCGCGGTGTTAAGACTTTCCGTGGATTGATGACCCTCTCGAATTTTTATGCCCACAGGCCCACTTTAGTTGGATTGGAGTTCCATACGAACGATTCGATTATGAGCACGGAGATTATGAGGTATCTATTAGATACCTCATATTCGAAAATATCGTAATTTCGTTGTACGTTTGTTTTCATTGTTTTGTATGTTCGTAGTTTCGTACTTCGTTCTATCGTAATAATCGATACGAGCTAAAGTTATTCGATATTACGATTGTTTTGTTTTGTAAAGGCGGACGGTGTTCGAGTCGCTCTCCCTTTGTTCGTAATTGTTTTCAAGTCTGTGCGTAGTTTGTCGAGAGCATGCCTAAAAGGAAATCTCAACTGTCCCGGCAGACATCACAGACAAGAGCCGCTCGACTGCTCGAGTACGCCGTACGGAAGAATCTGCCCCTGAAAATGAGCAGCGCCTCTCGAGAAATAGAGAAAATATTTCGCAAGCACGCGCTAGAGAATCTAGCTCCGAGCGCTCACAGGGCCTCGCTAGCCAAAATGTGAGGACGTCGCGGGCCCGTGCTCGAGAATCTAGCGCTGAACGTGCGCAGCGTCTATCTGAGTTAAGGCAGCATGTCTCTGAGACAAGGGATAGGGAGACTAGCGCTGAGCGCTCGCAGCGGCTCGCTAGGCAAAATGCCATAACATCACAGGCCCGCGCTCGAGAATCCAGCGATGAACGTGCACAGCGTCTATCTGTTTTAAGGCAGCATGTCTCTGAAACAAGGGATAGGGAGACTAGCGCTGAGCGCTCGCAGCGGCTCGCTAGGCAAAATGCCATAACATCGCAGGCCCGCGCTCGAGAATCCAGCGATGAACGTGCACAGCGTCTATCTGAGTTTCCAATAAAAACATCATTTGCCCTGACTATTAACAAGTCCCAGTGATAAACATTCTCTTTGGTTGGCTACGAAAAGAATGTTTTTCCCATGGGCAATTATATGTTGGTCTATCAAGAGTGGGATCATCCGAAAAGCAGATTATTCTGTTACCGGAAAATAAAACAACCTCAAACATTGTATATATAGAGAAGCTTTAAATTAAATAGATACCTAACTTAAATAAATAAAATAAGTAAAAGGCGACCAAGGGTTAAGTTACCTTGAGCAGAAAAGAGAACTTAGGTAATCTTTGAAGTTACTGATCTGATTCCAAACAATATTTTACTAATAAAATTAAATACAGTAATATCAATCGAGTGTTATCTTATGTTAAAACAAGAAATTTTCCGCGGACGAAGTCGCGGGCAGAAGCTAGTTAACTATATAATGTTTAGTGTATATCTTTTGTTGTAGATCCTCAAATAAATAAATACTTAAATAAATGCAAAAATGAGTTTGTTTGTTTGTTACGCTTTCATACTAAAACGGTTGAACGGATTTGGACGAAATTCGGCACATGGGTAGACCTTGGCCTGGGTAAGGACATAGACTAGTTTTCATCCTGGATCGCAGACCAAGCCTCGGGCAGTAGCTAGTAATTTATATGTAGATACATACATATTTGAGAGCTAGACCGAACAAAGTGTAACATTTTGACCATCACGACACATTTGCCATCATTTTTTTTTCTTTTAGTTACTCTGAAACGTTTTTAATTTATTCCCACGAGACCTCTCAACTTTTTATATGGCTTGAGATTGCTTTTAAAACGTTTTGAAAAAATATTGCCTTATGTATTTTTAGAGCCTAATACAGATATGGGGAACCATATTAAACGATTTAATTAATTATGCGCATTTTATTGTTAGAGCGTTTTTTTTCAGGAACAATAAAACTATCGACATACGGGAAGTTATTCTGAACGATCGAAAAATACACAAGGAAATCATTCTGGGTTTTTTATCCTGAGATTTATTTGAGTTTATGTTTATAGCCCATCATTGGCATAAAACTAGCTATCTATCGGTTGCCAATAAAAACAACAAAGTCTAAACTATGGAGGAGTCAAGAGAAGCGGGCTCAGCGAAATCATATGCAAAATGCGTTTCCCACGACCCGTGGACAATCGAACGTTTATCGAGTGGCCCGGACCCCTATTCTTTATCGATTATTACTTATCGATATTGCGTCATTTGAGTCGATTAACGAAATAAAAATCGACAGTAATGGCTCAAGTTAAAACAAAAAAATGAAACGAAAAATAGTCATTAATCCTTCGACACTGTAGCTATTTTCAGCCATAAATAATAATTAATGCAGCTGTTCAAATATCATTAAACTAAATACAGCAATAAGTAATAAATCATATCAAAATGCCCCAGAAATTGATTAATTAAAATCAATCTCACTTACGTCCGACTCGATACCGTTATCGTAAATCTATCGGTGTTTAAATGTTAAAGCTTTGACAAATTAAGCTATTCCATTTTATCTAAATCGTTTTCTTAATCGATATAAAAAAATATTGAAAGCACTTAAACTTGGAAGTTTAATAAAAAAAAAAAACTACTATAATTTGTGAAGATACAATTTGTTATTCTTAGATTTTAATATTCTCTCTAAAATACTGGTATTCAGCTGCGTCCGGTTAGACTGGAAGTTGAACATCTTGAAGAAATCGGCATGTCCTAGAACCAAAAATTCGAAGACATGTGACATCTACCAACCAGCACTGGGCCCGCGTGTGGATTACGGCCTACTCCTTCTCACAGAGAGGAGGCTTGTGTCCCAGCAGTGGGAACATTATAGGCTGATTATGTATATATTAAAAAAAAACACTAGAACGTCGATGAGATTTCAAGAATAATAAAATCTCATCATCGGCCTAGCCTTTTCCCAACTATGTTGGGGTCGACTTCCAGTCTAACCGAATGTAGCTGAATACCAGTATTTTACATGGCGCGACTGCCTATCTGACCTCCACAACCCCACTGGGTTATCAGTAACTACTGGGTAATACGATACCCCTTGGTACGACTAGTTGTCAGACTTTCGGGCTTTTGACTACCCGTAACGACTGTCAAAGATCCACGAATGACAGCCGGAACCAACGGCTTAACGTGCTTTCCGAGGAACGGAGGGGTCTCGGTATGTAAAGATGGTCACCCATCCACAGACCAACCGCGACAAGCGTGGCTTAACCTAATCGATCGACCTATGCGGCTGTTACTATTTAGCCACGGGCCTCTCACAGGAATAAATAATTGGATTAATAAAATGTTGAACTGCAATAAAATGTCTCTGTAGTGATATTATATTTTATGAGCAACCAGAGCTTTTACTCTTAAGATTAACGTCTTGATCGGATAGAATACTTCAATAAATATCACTCGATGCAAACGATTGGCTAGTAGACGATAAACCTTTTCGGCTAAGATTAAAGTGTCAAAGATGGTTGATTAAAATGACTTTGCTTATGTAGACACTGGCCATCTTACACAATATCTATAAATTATAGCCAATGTGTTGTTCTGATGTGTACGCTATATTACTGTGAAGTTTCACCAAAATCCGTTCAGTAATTTTTGCTTGACAGAGTAACAAACATCCATATATCCATCTACACAAAATTTCGCGTTTATAATAGTATAGTAGGATGCCTAGATGATTTCCGTGCCTCGGAAAGCACGTTAAGCAGTTGGTCACGGCTGTCAATCGTGAGTCTTTGGCAGTCATTACGTGTAGTCACAAGCCCGAAAGTCTGACAACCAGTCTTATCAAGGGGTATCGTATTACCCAGTAACTGGGTTGTGGAAGTCAGATAGGCAGTCGCTCCATGCAAAATACTGGTATTTAGCTGCAACCGGTTAGACTGGAAGCTGACCCCAACATAGTTGGGAAAAGGCTTGGCAGATGACGACTACTTTATGATGACAAACAATCTTTGCTTTTAACGGAATTTTAAAAATGTTGGACTGGCGAATGTGAGTATGATTGTATGTTAGAACCCGTTGTATTCTTGACCTCAAAGCACTCCTGTCCTATTACAAGCTTAACTAACTTACCTCTAAAATTTTTGTGGGATCAGGGTTTTCGGTGAAAGGATTCGTTTAAAACCTTCTATTTCTGACCGACTTCAAAAAAGGAGGTTCTGTATTTGACCCGTATGTATGTATGTTTGTATGTCCGCAATTTTCTCAAAAACTAATGAACCGATTTTGATAATTCTTTCACAAATGTGATCTGCATACTTTCAGGAAGGTTTTAGTGTATAATACATTAGGTAATTATTCTTATGTACGAAGTTATATGCGTAATGTACTGAATCTCCGGCATTTCTATGCGAATTTGATGATTCTTCTGGTCGGTGTCTTTAATGGTTCAATGCACTAGTGTTAAGTGAATTTGTGTGGGGTAAGTACAACTAAAAAGTGAAACATAAAAATTCTTTTTCAAAAAAAAACAACCTGCTTCAAAAAACCGTTACAAAGTGATAAATAACTTTAATATCGAAAGTCGGTGTCAAAAAACGAAAATGCGGAACCAACGACACCGACTTCCGAAATTAAAGTTATTTATCACTTTGTAATGTCTTTTTGAAGTCGGTTGTTTCTTTTGTAAAAAAAAGTTTTATTCATTATTGTCATCATACGTTTTAGTTTCATTTCTCCCTCTTGCCGTCATTCTACGTCTATGACTCCTAGTTCCACTCAAGTGTTGTCATGCCAATCGTCTATCAGCCCCATTACAATAATGTTGTCAGATGTTCAACCTCATATTCCCACTTTGCAAACAACACTACTCTAAGATGATTTGTATCTGCACAAAAAGTTTTTATCTTTTTCTGTCCCTTACAATTCATCTTAAAGCGTTTATGAGGCAGGAACAGGATGAGACCTGACATTTTTTGAGAATCCAGCTGTTAGTTATTTCTATATGTAAACCCACGTTACTTGTAGCCAAATCCAAACATCCCACGTTACTAGAAGACAAATTTAATAAACATCACTACATCGGTAAACAAATGCCGATCAGAATAGGGTTGTACTCAAAATCCATCTTCGTACTGAGTCCGGTAACTCGGCAGTCCCGGGGGAATCTCAGCGAAATGTGAGCAACGTCGGCTTACATGACAGTGAAGTACGTACGTATGATAGGAATTCATTGTACGAAAGGTTAAAGCTTATTTATTGAGGGTCATTTCGTAGCTACGCAACTTGAAATTCCTTGGTTGATTATTCTAAATGTTTTATGAAATATTCAGTAGCTGCATGTTTGGTGCATAACCTCCTCCTTTTTTGAAGTTGGTTAATAAGCATAGACTTTATTTTAATTTCAGCATAACAATAATAGAAGCTAATTTATTGTGTAACGAGTATGAGAAATGAAAAAATATTTACGGACATTTTTTTTTTGAATTTTTTGCTAATTTTTATCAATTAGTTAGGTACAATATAATATATTTTAAAAGGTTTTAAAAAAGCAATCGCAAAGCCTACTGATATATGCAGATTATTTTATACTGTGCATCGTATATGATGATGCACAATATAAAAAAAAATCTTCATTAATATACAAAAATTTAAAGCCTCAAACAAATAAATCCAGAAAGTTCTCAAATTCCATCGCCGTTAAAGCATGTGAACCGCGAACCTTAGCGTGCAGTACGGGCGTGACAGCCCGACTGGGGTTCGATTCCCTGCAGGCACCATTAGGACCAATAACCATCAGTCGGTAGCCGGTCCTCGGACCGCTAATTCAGACTAATTTTCCTATCAAAACCGAAACGCTATTGTTTTTTATGCCGACAGTAGCCAACCTAACTGTTACATCGTGAGAACTACGTTTTGTTACGTAATTGCATATTTTTATTTCTTTTTTTGCAGGTTTTTTTTTGTTGATATTTGCGTGTATGTTCGTGTGTGAAATTCGGCCTTGCCTTAACACGTAAATGAAGCTTGAAGGAGAGATTCTAAACGGTTAGCATATCGCGATAGTTACCTATAATGGTATAAGTGAATATAAATATATTCAAGGTAAGTTTCGTAATATATCTGACACTTCGGTAACCTTCGGTAACCTTCGGGTTGGGGAATTATTTTTTGTAAGTACTTATTTATGTGTTTTTTTTATCAACGTTTACGATATGCACAGGGCGTTTATAATACCATTTTCCAAGCTTTTTGTCAACCTAGTATTTTTCTGAGCTTTTTTTAAAGGCCATTCTTGTACAGACGCCAGCACATCAAGTTACTACAATCTGTCAAATCTCTTTAATAGATTTTCAAAATTATCGCTAAAGCATGGTTCAAAGTTAAGTGGGAAAAGTTTTGGGTAGCTTGATGTGCTGGCGTCTGTACTTAAGAAAACGTTCAAATTCAAGTCTCAATCTCATCTCAGCGTCAATTAATTTCAAAAACTTGGCAAAAATGCATGTAAGGTCCGGCCGCGCTAAATTTTCCAAAGATGTAAACAAAAATGGTTGCTCGAAATTGAATAAAATCTATATACAAGAACATTTATTTCTAGTAAGCTCGGAGATTTAGACGAAAACAAACATTACTTAAAATAAATGTTCTTGTATATCGATTTTATTCGATTTCGAGCGGCCATTGTTGTTTACATCTTTGGAAAATTTAGCGCGGCCGGACCTTAGATTGATTGTATTTTTGACAGATAGCAACTGAGATTAAAATGGCGAACGTTCGTAAAAATACTGGAATGGCCCCTTTGGTAGCCATAAATTCTTGAAAAATAATCAGCATAAGATATCGACTAAAGAACTGTTTAATCTTTAAATAAGTACTACAGACAAACCTGTCAACATTTGTCATTAGCTAGGTACCGCTTTTATGATAACAGATGGCATTGTGCCGAAACGTCACTATTTTACATCGCGGTGTTAAGATTCTCCTGCGAAACATGACCTCATCGGTACCTTTTGGAATAAATTGTCTTACTCTGGAGTTTTGGTTTTATTTGTATTGGTGATATTTTTGGGACATTGTACAAGTGGTCCTTCGAGCCGGATAAAGGATTGGTGTGCATTGTCATTATTGTGGAGTCAGGTTGAATGGTCAACCTGCTGCGAGTGTGGCGTCAGCACGGTCAGTGGTGAGCAGCATCGGCGGATCGTACAAGGTTGGCGCTTATGCGTATATGTACAAGGGTACACAACGGTCAGCGCTGGTGAAGCAAACAGTTCGTGTTGGCGTAAGCAGCAACTGCGGTACGGGGGGAGAGTACCCCGCATAGCATCACGACGAGCTACGTAAAAGTGAGTGATAGTGAAGTGATGTGATACAAGGATAAACTGTGAGTACTTTAAAATATCTAAGTGACTAAATTAATACATTGAGACTAGCAAATTTAGACCTTATTAACTTTGAAAATTTGAATTAACAATTTTGACTTAGAATAATTTCAAGAAAAAGTAAACTACGGGGAACCTATGCCCGATTTTACAGCAAAGTATATTAAGTTCAAAGACTTGTGATTTTTTACGTGTTGTCCACGAACTTAGTATAGCGTTCCAGAACATTCAATATGGAAGCTTTGAGTAATTTACAGTTTAATTTACATTCTACTATCAGTAAAGCAAGGTCTAATTTTAAGAAATCACCTAAGGAGCGAATAACCAGTTCATACATAGAAACTAGATTAGAAAATTTAGAAGC
Organism: Amphipoea lucens; assembly: GCA_947508005.1. Taxonomy (NCBI): domain Eukaryota; kingdom Metazoa; phylum Arthropoda; class Insecta; order Lepidoptera; family Noctuidae; genus Amphipoea; species Amphipoea lucens. Next base: position 11,846,790 of record OX382378.1, on the reverse strand, counting down.
TAACTGGTCAACGTTTTCCGGAACTCATATAAAAATTGTATCATCGGTTAAGTCTATTGAATTCGAAAAATCGGATTATTGCATAAAAAATGTATATGAGACCACGGAAGAATTATTTACTGATTATAAAGCAGAGTTGAAAGAAGCATTGAAGAAAATGGCATGTTCGGATAGTTTAGGTAAAGTGTCTGAATCTTCTGCGAAGGGTTCTAAAGAGGTATGTTTTGTAAAATTGCCAAAGATTGAGCTGCCTAAATTTACCGGAAGTTATTCTGAGTGGATTAGTTTTAGAGATTTATTTAAATCCTTAATACACAATAATAGCCTACTCGACGATGTTCAGAAATTGCATTATTTGAAATCGCATTTGTCTGGAGAGGCTGAAGGTCTTTTGCGGCACATTCCTATTACAAGTACTAATTATGCAACCTGTTGGAGAAAATTAGAGGATCGATATAATAATAAAAAATATTTAGCGAACTGTATAATTAAACGTTTCATGAGTCAAAAAAATATTGTAACCGAATCCTCCAGCGCAGTCAAGGAGTTATTAGATACTTCTAACGAATGTTTACATGCTTTGGAGAATTTAGGTATAATGGTTGAGCATTGGGATATTATAGTTATTTATATATTGAGTTTAAAACTAGACACTGAGTCACGTAAACAATGGGAGATGATAATTAGTGATTGTTCAGATGACTTGCCTACAATGAATCAATTCAAATCTTTCCTTGAACAAAGATTTCGGTCTTTAGAATTTTTAGATAACAAAGGTCAACGTCATCAGTCCAATCGTAATGTGTCAGTCAAATCTCTCCATGTGTCAACTACATCGTGTATATGTTGTCAAGATAATCACAAGCTTGCTAATTGTAAAAAGTTCGCCGGGCTCGATATGGATAAGCGTCGTAATTTTGTCCAAACCAATGGTTTATGCTACAACTGTCTAGGAACAAATCACTCCGTATATGCATGCCGCCAATCCACCAGATGTCATATATGTAAAAAGAAGCATCATAGTCTTCTTCATCTTAAGAATATCTCAAAATCAGATGGTGATGGCAACAAACCTGATCCAGTTGCAGAAAGCAGCGTTTCTGCTGATACCACTTCAACCCAGAGTAATTCCACTAATATTGTAAGTTGTTTTGTTAATGGTCATAGCCAAATATTATTGGCTACTGCGCTTATTGAAGCGGAATCAAAGAGCGGTACTGCTATAGTATTAAGATCCCTGTTAGACCAGGGGTCTCAGGCTTCCTTTGTGACGGAGTCCGCAGTCCAGCTCTTAGGTCTCAAAAGACTACCAACTAAAGGTTCAATTTCAGGTATAGGTGGTGATCAAGGCCAATCGATGATTTCATTAAATTCGATGGTTCTCATTAAGGTTAAATCACGCGTCGAACCTAGTTTTATTATCACTGTTAAAGCTTATGTTCTAAAGAAACTAACGGCTATTTTACCGGAAAGGAAGGTTAAGGCAAACGTTTTGACCACAATCTCGTCTTTGGCTTTAGCAGATCCTTCGTTCGATACTCCGAACAAGATTGATTTGCTTTTAGGCGCCGAAGTGTATGGCCAGATCTTGTTAGAAGGTTTAGTCAGAGGTCCACCTGGTCAGCTCATCGCACAAAGTACCAAACTAGGATGGATCTTGTCTGGTCAAGTTGGTGAAATCAACCAAAGCGAGACATGCCACAATACCGTAGTCACATTGCATTCTACTCATACAGATGAGAATGCACTCCTTAAAAAATTTTGGGAACTTGAATCTGAGCCCAAGAGCGATTACAATAAGGTTTACTTGACCCCAGAAGAACAGAAATGCGAAGATATATTTAAGGCCACGACTAAACGAGACGAATCTGGTCGCTATATTGTGCATATGCCTTTCAGGTCAAGCGATCCTGCTTGTAAATATGGTGCATCGAAAGACATCGCTCTCAAACGATTTTTAACCTTAGAAAAGCGATTTCTAAGGAATCCCGAATTCAAAGCTCAGTATTCAGCTGTTCTAAATGAGTATATCGCTCTTAATCATATGGATGTAGTACAGGATAAGGACAAAGAAGGTTCTGTGTACTTACCTCATCATGCTGTCATCCGTAATGAAAGAAGTACAACAAAGTTGCGCATCGTATTTGATGCATCATGTGTAGGCAGCAACGGGGTATCTCTTAATCACGATCTACTGGTGGGGCCTCGTCTACAACCTGAACTTCGTCATATTATCATGCGTTGGCGTTGTGAACCTATCTGTCTGGTAGCGGACATCGTCAAGATGTACAGACAGATTAAGGTATGCGATGATCACACAGATTTTCAGCGTATATTATGGCGTGAAAATCCAAATGACGAAATTCAAGTGTTACGTCATTTGCGAGTAACGTTTGGAACATCCTCGGCGCCTTACCTAGCAGTAAGATCATTGCAGCAGTTAGCTCAAGACGAAGGCGCTGAATTTCCTTTAGCAAAGAACCGTGTTGTTTCCGATTTCTATATGGATGACCTATTGACGGGATGTCAAACCATAGAAGAAGGAGTAGAAATATATAAGCAGACATCGGAGCTGCTTAAACGTGGGTGGTTCCAGCTCCAAAAATGGGCTAGTAACAACAGAGAATTATTAAAGTTAATTGAAGACGATGAACAAATATCACAAACACAAGGGAACATGGAACTAAAAACAGATGCAATTTCAAAAATATTAGGTTTGACGTGGGACAAAGACAATGACGAGTTCGTTTACACAATTCAGCTTAAAGATCCAGATTTACCAGTGACAAAACGTAAGGTTATTTCGGACATAGCGCGACTATACGATCCCCTTGGATGGTTAGCACCGACAATCATCACTGCGAAGGTGTTTATACAACGAATATGGATGACTGGGATCGAATGGGACGCAGAACTGCCTGCACCATTGCTGACAGAGTGGCTTGACTTCCGGAAGAGCCTTTGTAACCTTATTAAGTTTCGTCTGCCTCGTTGGATCAACTCTAGCAAGGAGGACAAGGTGTTGGAATTGCATGGCTTTTCAGATGCGTCCAATGTAGCATACGCCGCGGTAGTATACGTACGCATCATTGATAGAGATGGACATATTCACACAACTTTGGTGACTTCAAAAACTAAGGTTGCTCCTGTTAAGCAGGTATCCATCCCGCGATTAGAGCTTTGTGGAGCTGTCCTAGTAGCAAAACTTCTTCAAGAAGTCGCTTCGACTTTAGAAATTCCTAAACAGCATTTATATGCGTGGACAGACTCATCCGTCGTATTAGCGTGGTTAAGCAGCCACCCTAGTCGTTGGAAAACATTTATCGCAAATCGTGTTTCCGAAATACTTACCATTATGGATAGAAGTCAGTGGTCACATGTGTCGTCGTCGGAAAATCCAGCGGATTGCGCATCTCGAGGAGCAAGCCCTTCTGAGTGTAACAATATGCAACTCTGGAAAAAAGGTCCAGTATGGTTACAGAATGAAAAAATAGACTATAATAAAGGAAATATACAAGCAACTACGCTAGAAGAAAGAAAGATAAAAACAAAATGTCATGCAACTGCGGTAGAATACGATGATAGTCTATTTACTAGATTTTCTAAGTTCGGTAGATTAATAAGAGTTATAGCTTACTGTAGAAGATTTTTACGAATGAAGGAATTTGAACACAATAAAAATAAAATAACTACTTGGCTAACTACAAAAGAATTAAACGAAGCTGTACTTACCTGTATAAAGTTCTGCCAACTCCAGTCCTTTAGCGATGAAATAGAATCTGTAAAAAAAAACCGTAAACTAAATAAGGGTAGTAGACTTACCTCGTTGAGTCCTTTTCTTGATAATGACGGGATCTTAAGAGTAGGCGGTCGCTTGCACCGAGCTTCTATTCATGAGAATATGAAACACCCCATCTTAATCCCTCATAAATCACACTTCACTAATCTTTTAATTGCGGAGGCTCACGAGAGAACTTTGCATGGTGGGCCGCAATTGATGCTCAACTTCTTAAGATCCAAATACTGGATACTCAATGCAAGGACTCTCGTTAGGCAACATGTTCATAAGTGTGTAACTTGTATTCGATATTCAACACAAACACACCAACAAATGATGGGCCAGTTACCGACGGCCAGAGTGTCTTCTCTGAAGCCATTTCAATGCAGTGGCGTAGATTACGCAGGTCCAATCAGCATCGATATAAATGGACAGATTGCAAGCCTGAACCTGAGATTGGAGACGTGGTTCTAGTGAAGGAGGATAATCTCCCACCCGCTAGATGGCTATACGGAGTTATTACCAGTAAACATCCAGGTTTGGACAACATTACGCGCGTTGTAACCATACGGTGTAAGAATAATGAGATTAAAAGACCTGTATCTAAGTTAATTATGTTACCTGTAAACACTTAGCTATTGGTTACCATCTTATTAGTGCATTTTATATAACTATAGTTTTATTTACACAGCATACACGTTGTGAATTTCCATGTATTTTTTACTTGTTTGTACTGTTGTTTAATTTTTATTTTCATAAGGCAGGAACTTGTATAGTAGATATAAGACCCTAGGATTAGAGTATAGTGGATAGCCAAACAACCATCCAATAATTTAAGTTTATATTGTTATGTTAAGGTTGATGGACAGAGTCGTCCATGGTGGGCGGAATGTTTAATCTTTAAATAAGTACTACAGACAAACCTGTCAACATTTGTCATTAGCTAGGTACCGCTTTTATGATAACAGATGGCATTGTGCCGAAACGTCACTATTTTACATCGCGGTGTTAAGATTCTCCTGCGAAACATGACCTCATCGGTACCTTTTGTAATAAATTGTCTTACTCTGGAGTTTTGGTTTTATTTGTATTGGTGATATTTTTGGGACATTGTACAGTAATCTTTTATGACACCCGTTTTCAATGCTAATATTGTTATCCGGAACATTTCTCGAAAGGAATTTTACTCAATCATTTTCCTCAACAAACTCATAGGTGCACAACATGAGCACATAGCCCCATATGTTTTATACCTAGGCATGTACTTATGTGGTGAGTAAAGGATGCGCAAGAGCACGTTACGGGGAGTGGCTCGTTCATATTACGTATTAATTTAAACACGCTTCGTTAGCAATGCGAAGCGCATGTCGTGTGCCTACTTACATCAGTTCGGGACGCGTTCTGTTTTAGTTCTAATCGAAAAAGAGAGATGTGTTTTGTTGTTTTGTATGTGGGTGGCTTTCTTTAGCTTTTAGATGAGCCTGAAATCGTTTTTCGAATTGAGAGAAAAATAGGATTTCGCTCTATGTAAAATTATTGGGAGGGTATGTGTATTAGCTTCCTCTGAATCCGTTTAGCGCTTATCAAAATGCTCTTACGTCATCAGTAGTTTTAAGGACTAATAAAAGCATCAATAGTTCGACATAAACCGCCGGCTGTCGCTGAAAACCAGCGCTGGGGCTCTGTCCTGCATAGGGTCGATAGGGTCGGGGTTTTGAGCGATAGCCGTTTTCCGTGGATGTGACGCATGTATCCCCCTACCTTTTTATTTTTTGGGTTTATGTTGTTGCGTCATTTTCACCGCAAATAAACGTATTTTCTTTCTTTCTTTCATATATCTAGATCAGTGGTTACCAACCCGATGTTTAGCGTACTACCAAGCTCGCTCAATAGATATTTTTACAAGTTTTGGTTCCGTACCAAAAGGGCGTGAACGGGACCCTATTAACAACGTGCAACGCTTCGCTGTCCGTCCGTCTATGACAGGGCTGTATCATTTGAAACGTAAATGGCAGGCATTTGAAATTTCCAAGAGTATGTCCTACTATGGCGGCTATAAATTTTATGGTTGTACTGTGGTACGGAACCCTTCGTGTCTGACTCGCACTTGGCCGCTTTTTAAAATTTGCTTCTTCGTTTATGTTTCCAGTACCAAATCGCAGTCGTTTATTTTTTACATAGGAGATAGATTTGCAGTAGAATATAAAGGTAATTGAGGTAGTAGACGCGACGATGTACTATGCAGGTAAAGCAATAATCACATACCTTGTTGGAAGTAGTTGGACTTCCTCACGTAGACACAGACGAGAGCCATGAGTTGGAGTTGCGACAGTCGCTGTCTCGTGGACGGGGGGAGTGGCAGCAGGTCCCGAAGGTTGGCAATCTCTGCGTTTATGAGGTCGCGTCTCAGCTTGCTCGCGCCTTTCGTTGATTTGCCCTGGTCGAACCTGAGAGACGGAAAACGAATTAATTTGATTATCTGAAAAAAATTGCTGAAATGGGATTGGGCTCGTCATTTCGGCCGCATGTACAGCGACCGCTGGCCAATAGCGTCCACACGGTGGGTGCGTGACGATGGACGACGCCGCCGAGGCCGGCCCAGGAAAAGATAGCGACACGACCTATAGTAAAAGTGCGCAGTGTTGCACACCCCCACCCTATTTCAAGTTAAAAAAATATCAACTTTATTTCAATTAGTATTAAGTTGATTTCAGAGTGACTAGCACTATTGAAAAATTTATAAAAATGTTTGAAGTTGTAGCATAAACTGAACTTTATTGTGTAGGAATTAAAGTTATATTTCCATTAATTCATATTTGTTTACATTTTTGGCAAATCAATTGCGAACGCAGTTTAGACGCGTAACGCAAGGGTCGGATCGAGGTTGCGCTAGAAAAGGATGCATGGAAGGATTTGGGGGAGACTTTTGCTCAGCAGTGAAACAGTGTAGGTTAAGCAAAAAAAAAAAGGTAAAGAAAATTGAACAGTTACACAGGCGTATTAAGAAAAAAACTGCCAAGTGTGAGTCAGACTCGCGCACTGTGGTTACAGGACAGAGAGACGGCGTAGGTGTACGGCGTGGGCAACGTAGGAACTCTTTAGGTACGGGACCCATCCGTCTTAAATTGGATCTGTTTTTAACAAGGCACAAGACGCGGGGTGAGGAAACAAGCATGTTCTAGAACCAAAAACTCGAAGATATGTGACATCTACCAACCCGCACTGGGCCCGCGTGGTGGATTACGGCCCACTCCATCTCATAGAGAGGGAACATTATAAGCTGATTATGCTAAGATGTGATATCAGTGGCTAGTAAATAGGCTTCTAATCGACGTGTCTCCAGTTCTTCGTGGCAAGATCTCGAAAATATACAACATGTTTTTTTCTATATCCCATAACTCTCTCTCTCTCTCTACTCTCACTGTACTCATCATTATGAACAACTTTTATTATGGAACCAGCTAAGGAATCAGCTGTTCCCTACATTTTGATGAATTATGCGAACATACGAGTAAATGTAGGGAACAGCTGACTTTTTTTCGTGATTTCAGGTTCACTCCCATAGTAAAAGTTGTCCATAATGACGAATACAATGACCCCCTAGAGTTATGGGATATAAAAAAAAAACACAGGCCATATAAGCTTACACACATGCGATTGGTGTCAGTATTCTTTACTAGATAATCGTACTGATAATATATTATCGATGTTAACGTTTACTGACCTCTTTGAACTTGTTATAGTACTGAGCTTTAAGAATGAATGCCATTTATATCAACAATATTGACATATATATAAACCAAATGTTTTATAATTTGCCCAACCTATCGTCAATACTACTTGGTCTTTATGTCTAAATAGCTTTTGCCCGCAGCTTCGCTCGCATCATAATTCATCATACACGTGGCACCATCTATTATCATAATAACGTTATTGTTATTTTCCTCGGGAACAGCACTTTTTTTCGGGATGAAATGTACCCTATGTCCGTTTCTGTACATCTGACAACGTATATGCAAAATTTCAGAATGATCGGTTCAGTGGTTTGGAAAGTAATTTCGCACTTATAATAGATATAAGTTAGGACGACGGATAGTAATGTTCACAAATAATAAATTAAATCTTCTATAAAAGGTTGAAGTTTTTAGTTCTTAGCATACAAGCATTATCAGCCTATAATAACGTCCCCACTGTTGGGACACCGGCCTCATCTTTGTGTGAGGGAGTGGGTCGTAATCCACCACGCGGGCCCAGTACGGGTTGGTAGATGGATGTCGCATGTCTTCGAATTTTTGATCCTAGGACATGCTCGTTTCCTCACGATGTTTTCCTTCACCGTTTTTAATTTCAGTTTTGTGATTCACGCTTACACCTAACATAAAATACCTACCGCAATCTTCGCAAAAACTTAATTTTATCTCACTTAAAACCTCATAATACGTACGCCATAAAACTTCAAACAATTAAGCAGTTAAGTTAATACTCGAATAAAATTCGTTCCCCATTCATATCCTAGTAGAATCGTCATTCATATCGATTATTTGTATCGATATATAATTTTACGATTTTTATTGTCTTAGACATAAATGCGGAATATTTCCTAAAGTTACGATATCACCTTGAATCGTAATTGAAGTAATAGTACGGGTAATAGCCAAAGGTCAGAGTTATAGCTATTTTAATATACCACCTAGCTGGTATCTGTTTTTATTACTATTATTTTAGTTCTTATTAACTTTGAAATAGAGAGAAAAAACGGAGTGCCACAGGAAAAACAATCAACATCTAATGTCGAAAAGGGGGTTTTCCCATAAGGCCTTTGGTTTTGATTAGAGAATTTTTCATTTGTTTTATAAAAGGAGACTAGATGAATTAGATGTGACCAAAGAACCGATGGATTGCCTGTGTGAATGATGATATAATTAGGTAGGGGGTGACTACCGAGATGAGGACTAATAGAGAAGTATGGAAGAAAAATATATATTGCGCCAACCCCAAATAAATTAGGATAAGGGCAGGAGAATGATGATGAGGTTTTGATGAGGAGGTTTTGATGTAAGCAACAGTGTCAACTTCATCATCTGCCTAGCCTTTTCCCAACTATGTTGGGGTCGGCTTCCAGTTCAACCGGATGCAGCTGAGTACCAGTATTTTACATGGAGCGACTGCCTATCTGACCTCCACAACCCAGTTACTGGGTAATACGATACCCTTTGGTAAGACTGGTTGTCAGATTTTCGGGCTTTTGACGACCCGTATTGACTGTCACAGATGCACTAATGACAGCTGGGACCAACGGCTTAACGTGCTTTCCGAGTCATGGAGGGCTCTTGGTATGTAAAGATGGTCAAACCGCGGCAAGCGTAGCTTAACCTGATCGATCTACCCGCGCGGCTGATATTTCTTAGCCATAAGCCCCACAGTGTCAAGTTACTTCCAAAAAATATATAGCAATAAGGATCAATTTGCCTATAAGGAATCATACACATTCCATCCTAAGCAAACAACACTAAGCAAGGAATAAACTATAATTTATTTAGAGTGATCTGATGGATAAGCTACAGAACCCTCCTAAGCGTCCAGTTATCAATTACGTTATTATATCCATTCGTCAAGTTCAGTGGATCATTTCTACGTATTGGTTGAGCTAGTAGGAAAGAATAGAAATGGCATAAAAGAGGCGCCAACTACATACATGTACATTATGTAACTTGCAATGAAAAAATAAATTAAAGTTTCAGGGTTTTTTATAAAATTTATTTAAATAAAAGTAATACATTCTATATGGGCAAACTTTTATTGATACAATAACAATTTGGCTATGATTTCCGAAAATTGATTATAATAAAATACATCAATCAAAACACGTTCAAATTATACTTAATCATTCTATTCGAAAATGTTTTTATAGGCTGTCTTATAATATTTCATAACCTAAAATGATCTTTTTCCATCACAGACATATTATGCATTCATTCTCATAATTGTTGAATTTGCAATCATTTAAATGAAGATGATTACTTCTTAAATGGCGATTAATTGTTTTACATGCCAATCAATATTTCGAAATGATTTAAATGTCACCTTAATTACTGTTTGATGATTAAAAATTGATTAAATTTATTGAGTAAAGATTCTAAGCAAATCTTTACTCAATAAATTTAATCAATTTTTATTTTATGCGTATTATTTAAAAACATGATTGAATAAGTTGATAGATACTCCGTATGAAGTAGACATGTATTTTAAAATGAATCTAACGATCTTATTGAAGTAATTTGTTGAAATCTGAAAACAACAAGCATTTCTCCATAGCTGTGACAAAATATTAAACAATGATCAATACAAAATGTTAAGAATGGAAAAAAGATTAACATAAATATTATATTTATCATTTACCAAATGCAAAAATCTAATCAGATGTTAAACTAACTAGCATATAATAATTGTTCAGAATATTTTACTAGGCACTACGCAGAATTCCCCTGACAGGAGCCAATTCAAGCTATCAACACAACAGCCGCATTAGCCTCACTCCGTCTACTAAGCCTTACAGTTTAACCTATAACCTTCCAACCATAAGCTGTCCATCTGAATCCTCCATGGTCCTTGTTACACCCAATATAATGACGCAAACATTGCCCTTTACCATAGATTAATAATTTATAGAAAAGAAAATCTCCGAACGCATTTTAAATGTTTAGATCTTCTTCATCTCATGTCACTGGGACCATCGAGTGGTACGCTGATATGGGGCGTTTAAAATTTTCATCAGGTTAGTATCGCCGCTTGAGAGTTCTTCAAGAATTGTCAAAACTGAGAACCCTATTATCGCAAAATTAAGGTACAGAGACACACTTGTTGGCTTATTAGGCACAGCCAGCACGCAGCCGGGCGGCAAAATCGAATATACATTTTGCCGCCCGGCTATGCCGACTCGTACCGCACCATGCCGTCCTGAACAAGAGTGTAGCACGACTACAGCCTAGGTGAAGTAATAATCAAAGTCAAAGTCAAAACATTCAGTGAATCTTCGCAGGGTTGACTGGCATCAGCTGGATGAGAGTAGCCGAGGATCGGTTAAATGGCATGCGATTGGAAGCCCCTTTGCCAGCAGTGGACTATTATACCTACTGATGATTTTTTACTATACCTGCTAACGGGTTGGGTCTTTCGTGCTTTTTTTTTAAGATTTTTCCCACATCATCATCATTTTTTATATTTTTTTTTTCACACGTCATCATCTGCCTAGCCTTTTCCCAACTATGTTGGGGTCGGCTTCCAGTCTAACCGGATGCAGCTGAATACTAGTATTTTACATGGAGCGACTGCCTATCAGACCTCCACAAACCAGTTACTGGGTAATACGATACCCCTTGGTAAGACTGGTTGTCAGATTTTCGGGCTTCTGACGACCCGTAACGACTGTCAAAGATCCACGAATGACAGCCAGGACCAACGGCTTAACGTGCTTTCCGAGGCACAGAGGGATCTTGGTATGTAAAGATGGCCACCCATCTACGGACCAACCTCGGCAAGCGTAGCTTAACCTGGTCGATCGACCCGTGCGGCTGATATTACTTAGCCACAAGCCCTCTATCACATATCATCGTCATCAAACACTATATCACACATCAGGAGGAATGAAGCGGCGCGGCGGCGTCGGCGTCAGACACAAAGGAAAGAATATTAGTTCCGCTTCTATGCAGTTTCCTAATTCTACAACTTAACCTCCCAGTAACATGATATGTCACTTAACTCGTTAACTTGGAAGTTTCTGATTAAAATTATCCCGCACTTGGATGTATTTATGCAGTAATACAGCAAAACTGTTTATTGATGATGTCATTGCTGTTTAATTATGAACGAGCTTGTAAAGTTTTAATGTCTGTTAGTGATGGATTAAGGAAATGTGTGCTACTTCCTTATTTGGTGGTAATAGGAGCGTATGTACTTGAAACTGCAATTGTTTATAAAGTTTAATGTTTTCTTAGTTATTTTTCGATATGAAATATGTTTGAGGAAACAACAGATATATTATATTAATGATTGATTAATGACTATCCCCCTTACTAATAAACGTTGTATAGCGTCTGTATAGTTACACAACGCTTTGTCTTCTTCTTTCGAAAGTCAAATTACTGACGACTGAAAGAGAGAAATCGGTGTGTAACTGTAACTCATGTGATATAATACGTTTATTAAGTTAGGGGGAATAAATTGAAAGTTTCTATTTACAGTCTGGCCGTTCGTTCGAGAGAATGCGTTCCTGACCTGTCAGTACGACAGTTCTAGTAGCTAATAAAGATCAAATTCGCAAAACACGTATACGTTTGTATAAAACTAACAGGTATCAAGAACGCATTCTCTCGTCGGCTGCACTAATGGTATTTTGACAACTTTTGTTGCTAATTGGATTACGGAGCACATAATTATTTCACGGTTTTATATTTTGAAGAGAAAATGCAAGGAAAGCGTATCTGTAGAGACGGCGCGTACGTGTTCCACGCGCGCCTCAAAGAGATGTCAGCAAAAAGGAAGGGGCCTGGCAGGGCCGAAGCCTGTCGGGGGTGCGGGATTGTCCGAAAGGGTTACCGCTACCCCGGAATATAAAGGCCTAAGGAAGTAACAAGGATGGGTTTTAGTCAGTAAGAGTCTGACACTCCCTTCCGCTCCACCCAGAGCGGGAGGGGTCATTTGATGATTTCCCATCCATAAAAAAAAGCGTTTCTGTAGAATTACAATTTTATAAAAGTAAAACCTGTAAGATTTTTTAATTAGGTAAACCATTAAAAAAGCTTTCACCAAAAAGTTTGTAAGTAGGAACGCAATCTCTTACAAAATCTCCCATACGTCCCGTCATATAATTTTCAGATTTTAATGACAACAAAAAAAAATTAAGCATTTTGTTCAAGAGTCACGTTTTTTGCAATAATAAGATCAAACATATTTAAGTTTTGCTTTATTCCACTTGGTACGTTACCATATACGTTGGCATTCCATCAATTTAAACAAAAAGTTTTTTGAATATTTCGCGTTAAAAAGGAAGAGAAATCTTTTGTGATTTGAGTGAGGCGTTCAGTGTATGGCATAAAGGAGTGAAATCGATGAGGGAATGAGTGAGTGGATCTCTTATTAGCTAATATAGTACAGCACGCGATGCGCCGGCGCAGTACGGTTGATGTGTGCCGCTTGGGACTGGGGATTTACTGCATTTTGTTCTTGGTATGTTCTCACGTTCTGTTTTTGCGGAATAATAAAGTATTTATTTTCGCTGCTGTATTATTAATGTATTGTATTGCAACTAAGTATGATACTGAGCTAGTGATTATTTGATAAACTAATTTCGTTATTTCTTCTATTTATTGATTATTATGTTTTTTTTATTATTGGAAACAAACAGCTTCTCAGTGTATTAATACACGAATGGTAGAAACAACGAGCAGTGGTGGCTTAGTGGTAACAGGACTTACTTGGGTTCGTACCTAGCCAGGCACATTTCAATGATTTGTTTACAAATTAGTTATAGATGTTAGTATATATTAAGTAAGTGTAAGCGCATTTATCGCACTGGGATTATCTTGTAACGGTAGATGTAAGTAGATACATAATTAATTAAAAAAAGGAAAACATCGTGAGGAAACCGGCATGTCCTAAAATATAAATTCGAAGTTATGTGACATCCACCAACCCGCAATGGGCCCGCGTAGTGGGATTATGACCCACTCCCTCTTACACAGAGGAGGCCTGTGTTGCAGCAATGGGAACGTTAGATATAGGCTGATTATAGCCCCTGTTCCTTATATCCCTACTGATATATCTCCACGTCAGTCGACTATAATTACATCGTCACTCTCAGCAAAACAGTAAATTGATTTCAGAGCAGATCAGCAATACTTGTGATTACATTATTAAAATAGTGTAAATACATTTTTTTTTTTTGCAAAAATGATTTGCTTAACTTATTTTCAATAACTTTTTTCAGGCTGTCAGTCGCAAGCGCAACACACCTACGGCTCATGTGTATCGTGGGAACGCGATACATTACTGCCGTAACTGGAGAGGCTCCTAACTCCTAACCTATTTTATGTATAAGGCCATCCTCACCTCACGAACACTTTCCGTATTTTAACGAAAATTCCGTGAGCTCTGAACAAAGGGCCCAATTTATATGAACACACGAATTGGAATGCTGTTAGTTCAAAGTTATTGAATGGAAAGGTGGAATAAAGTTGGATGAAGCGGAATTCATGTAGATATCGTTTTAATAGGGGAAGGTGGAAATGTGAATGAGCTTAGAAAGTTTAGAAATTCAGCTGAAGTACAGACGCCAGCACATCAAGCTAACCAAAACTGTCAAATTTTCCCAATCAACTTTGAACCTTATGCTTTAGAGATAAAGTTGAAAATCTATTAAAGAAATTTGACAGATTGTAGTACCTTGATATGCTGGCGTCTGTACATAAGTTTCGTTGTGGAAAACTAAAGACGAAATCTATGGACGAGATCATTGTCCAATCGAAAACGTCTTTCGCTTAAATAAAAACTTGGAATAGACCAATATCTATAAAAAAGTAGAGTAAAGTATCTATATTTAATTAAATAATTCTATTTTTCCAGAGTCTTGCACCAGCCGGGGATTTGCACTTGTATTGTGTATACAGGGATAATCGTCGGTTGGTGTCTCATTTCAATTAGAGTGTTTAGCGGGCCTCTGCAAGTTGGCTTCGGCTCCTCGTGCTCCTTCCAAAGGTCCGAGATCCCAGAGTGCAGAGATTAAGTCAAAGACATTTAAAAAAACCCAGCCTATTATTATGTGTGTAGGGCAAAGACCTCTTTTCATACAGATATGAGAATGATCAAATTTTCTCAATTATATCTGGTAAATTGTTAAAGTTTACCTCCGTAGTACCGCATCAACAAACATAGGTACAAATAAATTCAACCGTTTAGACTTGCTTACGTTAAACTGCATCGAGTAACCAAGCGGACTTTCCATGTATCTACAAGTATGTACGTCCAAGTAATTTACTTTCTACTAAAAATTTTCACGCGAATTTTCATAATAAGTGACCGCAACAGCTTTCGGTATTGTGTAAGTATAATTTCCTGTGAAAACTTAGCCTGTTTTCCCACGCTGCGAGCCGTTACAAAGGCAGCTAATAATTTAGACAATTTTCCAATATCAGGCTTGGTGGGGGCCAAGTAAAAGGCAGAAGAGTCTTTAGAGTCTGATTTTTTGTAATATTGTTTGTTTATGTTGTTATTTGAATCATATTTATTACTTTACGGGTACTGACTTTATTTGAGTCATATTTATAGATAGCATAATAGCATAGCATAGTTTTTTTTTAACACGTACATTTCAGCAAGCGTTTTAAAGTCCGATTTTGCAGGCTGGTTAAATGGCGTACCACCCACCCATAAGCATTGAAGAAACAAAAAATAAAAATGTTCTTGTAAAGGTCCTAACCCTGTAAGGTCGTAATGAAGATGTATTAAAAATGTTACGGAAAAATTCAGTAATACAAAAATACTCATAAAAGAGATCAGGTTTTAATCCTACACAAACGACATGTGACACGTTTACATCACGGCACAGCAACAATTGGTTGAAAATTTTTCCATACTCGAAATCGCTCTACACTTCCACCTTGCACCAACCACCAAGGGTAGTCCATAGAAACCGCAACAGCGTATCGGTGGTACAGTACACGCCACTCGCATTACCTCGTAAGGACCATACCTCTATCTCATCCGTTCGCCCTATAAATTCTAATACCATGTTAGTGCATAGAAAGCTTTATTACTACTACATGTTTATGTTATCCTGGTACTATTTTCATAGATTTATTCAAAGTCAAAGTCAAAGTCAAAGCATTTATTTCAAATAGGCACATAAAAGGCACTTTTGAACGTCAAAAATTATCTTAAAATAGAATTGATTCTAGTCGCCCATTCCAAAAGGTAGTTTTCGTATGGAGAAGATTTTGATATTGATATTTATATGATAATGATATTTGGATATTGAATGTGTGTGTTTATTTTGTTGAGTTTGTGTGTGTTTTATATTATTGTGACAAATAAGGCGACATTTGTAATGTTTTTACGAAGTGAAATATTATTTTGGGCCTCAATCTGGCTTAATTTTTATGGACACTCGGCTCTTCGAGAGAAATATTAAGATGCCTAATGGTTGTACATACCTACTCGTACATACATAATCAGCCTATAATGCTCCCACTGCTGAGACACAGGCCTCCTCTCTTCGAGAAGGAGTGGGCTTGTAATCCACCACGCAAGCCCAGTGCGGGTTGGTAGATGTCACATGTCTTCGAATTTTTAGTTCTAAGACTGGCGGTGTGAGGGATCACGATGTTTTCCTTCACCGTTTTGAGAGCATTGGTGATGTAATACATAGTTTTTACAAAGTAAAGCGCCTGATTGGGTTCAAACCAGTCAGGCATTTTATTTAAAAAAAACCGAGTGTGCTTGTGACCACACGACTGAAGTGTTTTGGGTTCAAACGTATTTGGCTATGAGAGGAAGAGAGAAAGAAAATGTGCGCGCGCACTGCTTTCCCTTGTTTATATCCCCGTTCGCCTCGCCCGATCACACTTATCGTAACGATTACGTCACGCATTCGCCAGCTTACTCCCCAAGACAAGCGTGCGTAAAGAAGTTTCACTTCAAAAAATGGAGCGGCTGCCTATCTGTCCTCCACAATCCAATTACCTACTGGGTAATAAGATACCCCTGGATAAGACTGGTTGTCAGACTTTCGGTCTTCTCACGACCCGTAACGACGACTGTCAAAATACACGAATGACAGCCGGGACCAACAGCTTAACGTGCTTTCTAATTTACGAAGAGGTCTTGGTATATGGTCACTCATCCACTGTCCAACCGTGGCAAGCGTAGTTTATCGATCAGCCCGTGCGGTTTTTATTATTTAGCCACAAGCTTCTTAGACATAAATGTATGAAAGAAAAAGATATGCTGCGCAGACTCAAAAAATAAATTGGGTTCTTGCTGTAGGATGATGATGATGACAAATGTTAGGTGCTGTATACAAAGTCCATCAAACCTCGCTATACTGCCCGTTACATCACAGCGGCGGGCCCTATCAGAATACTAGCGCTGCGACATTTATTTTTTAATTAAATGTCGCAGCATCAAGCTGAGATAGGAGTCTTTTGGCCTCGTTTTGGATTTTCCGTTTCATTTTTCTTTTTGTTACTTACTTTTTTTAAATATGACTTGGTTTTTTGTTTTTACTGAATTTAGTTTAGTTTGTGATTCGCAATAAATACTTTTTCTTTCTTTCTTTCTATAATTTTATCCTCTAACATTACAAATACAACATCTTCAAATCAACTACTTACAAATAACATCCGTACTATTCAATAAACTTGACATGACATTGACACAACATACACCCGACATTGATTCACAATCTATCTGCCAAAGCCTTCCTAATACCCGGAATTGACAGATCACACGTTTAAACAAGTTTATAACAGTACCTAGGTCCAGTCATAATGGTCCTTGCCAAGAAATCTGTAGGGCCTAGAGGCTTAAGGTAATTTCCCTTCATATCACAAGCGACATATACATGCATAGGTTTATGCGTTATTACATGTGTTTTGTGACATTTGAAGGGCATAGGTTAAGTTTGCGTGAGTGTAGCTCTAGTCCAGTTTTGTTGGGGCAAAATGGATGGATCCATGGATAATCATCAAACATTATTTTATCGAAGAATAATATAATCCGAGCTGTGTATGTGGCTTTTGGCCAAGAACACTCATCTTAATTCTTAGTCAGTGAAATTAAAGCGAAATATCATCGCAGATTTGCGTCAAAGATGTTTTAAAGATCGAACCCGATCCGATAGGTACAAATGCGGACAGTGGCGGTTGACCACTTTTCAGCCTTATACCCTTAATAATTAGGTCGAAAAGTGGTCCACTGCCAATGCCCATAATGGGAAAATATCACCACGGAAATCCCAAGCGGAGTAGCGGGTTTTCTTAAAAATGAAAAAACAAGACTTTTGAGTTGGAGGGGTTAACAGTGCACAATCGATGAATGGCCAACCCAAATCGATGTTAATCTTTATAAAAAAGAGCAGCAAGTCCTTCTGTTTGATAGGTGAGACCTAACTGAGATGGCCAAATCACCTGCCAAGTGTAATGAGAATCATAAATTCCAATATAAATCTTGCATTCTCTCCCTAAATCATATCGAAAGCTTACAATAAACACGTTACTTCGATAGCACACACACTAAAATACAAACATGCACATTTCAAAGCGTGTGTGTGTTCTATGCTCGCTCAGTCAGGGCAACACAAGGCAGGTCTCTGACACGATAAGTGGATATTTTACAAACTATTACAAAGCTTGTACAGAATGTGGGTAGGTCATATTAAGCTGTGCTTGCTCCAGTTATGGCGGGAAAGTTGAAGTATTTAGTTACAAGCTTATTAGCGTTTTTAGAACATTAATCGGTTTTCACTGTCGGTTTTGTTGTCAATTTTATGCGGGATTTTCATTTTCTAATCTCGTTTGCAGTATCACTTTGGAGAAATCCAGAGTTTACTAAAAGTATTGTGTTTTCTTTACCAACACCAAATTGCTTTTAGCGCATGAAAATTACTGAAATCGACGCACAACCAATTGGAACTGTGCACCTAGCTTCTGACGTTTAAGTGTCCATGTAGGTTTATGTGAAATAAAATATTTTGATTTCTTTTTAACCTGTTTCCATCTGTACATGATTCTGGACCTCCTTGGGTTTATATTTTTCGTCGGTTATTAAAAATAATAATAGCTGCTCCATACATTTTAACTGCGTAGGTATTTCACTTTTGTAGGAAAAAAGCAGATTTTTTTAAATAACCGACGAAAAATGTCGTCGCTCCGCCACCATGTATATTTTTTTATGAAATACTATCATGCTTATCGCTAGGGACACACGAAAAATGTCAATATAAGAAAATATCTCTATTCAGAGAGACACCATTCACAGATTGTTTCAAAGGTACAGGTTGTAGAAAAAACCTTAATTAGCAAATAACACGGACACAGTTAGGGTCAAGCAGGTGACGAGGCGGTACTGGACACGTGTGTACGTGTCGTTATAATTAGCGAGTGCGAGTAGGGTACTAATGAGAGCTATTGTTTGGAGTCGACGACCTAGCACTTGACTGACTGGCTTAAGGTAATGAGTTAGGTGGGATACTGGGTGAGAAATGTTGCTTTTCGATCTTCAAAGGGCAAGTGTTATTGGGTTTTTCGATCAGAAATTTCTCAGTAGTAGCCCGGAGTCTGGATTCGAGCCCATTTGATGGCAATAGGCTGGTCCCGTGGGACTTGGGAGTTAAATGTAACTGGTGAAATGTTGGTGATGTATGTACATATACCTAACTAACCCGTTGGTTGGGTTGGTCGCCCCAAATTATCGAGTTGATCTCGTGGGGTACTGGGTTCGATTCCCGGGTCGGGCAAAATGTTATTGAGGTTTTCCATTAGGATTTTTTTAGTAACAGCCCAGAGTTTGGAAGTGGCGGTTTGATATCCCTGTGCCTCGTAAAGCACGTGGTCCTGCGCCCGATCTCTCTCCGGTCGTGTCGGATTGCCATCCCATTGGACTATGAGAGTGAGGGAAAAAGGAGTGCATCTGTTTCTGCGCGCACACTTGTGCACTATAATATCTCCCGCGCCGAAGACTAGTCTCCGTTGAGATTGGCCGCCGTGGCCGAAATACGGCCTGGAGGACTTTTATTTATTTAAATCTATGCCTCTGTATTCAGCTGTCCTTCCACAGGATCTAAGCTATTCTTCCTACGCTACTGTCTATATTGAAGACCAGTCATTAAGTGACTATTATTCATCGAAGGTATTAAGAAGGATTTATCACAGAGTATATATCCAAACTCATATTTAAATTCAATCTCGTCCTAATCAACGTTGATCCATAAAGTATTTGCGCTCATTATTCTCAGTTACTATCTGACAGATAGCCGGGCTTTAATCGAAGATTAAAATTATCTGTCAGCTAATGAACTGCAGTGAGCGGCGCCGGCGCAAATTATTTAGCACCCTCTAGCAACCATCGCTTATTCGATTATAATTGTTTTTCACGCCTATTTCGCGTTATTGAAATAAATCTTTTGTTTCATATTTATTATTGTTTTCGTGTGTTGATTGGTATTGTTTTGCATATGTGTTTTGTGTTTTGATTGTTTAAAGATTAATTGAAACTTAGTTACATACATAATTTGTTTACTGAGGATGCTACGAAGTTGATTATAAATATGAGGTAGAAATTGATCGTTCAAAGAAAGCAGGGTGATATTTTTGTTAAAAAGATCGAAATCGAAGTCTCGCTAAATCAGAAGGTATGTTTTTTGAGAAAACCAAAAATCAAGCTCTTGATTACTGTGAACACTTTTCTCTCTTTCTCATTTTAGGTTTTTATTTTATCTCTATCTGCAAAACTTACCCTGTAAAACTTACCCATTTTGAATGAATGTATTATTAAATTGGCCTATCACACTAATATTATAAAGGCGAAAGTTTGTGAGTGTGTGTGTGTGTGTGTGTTTATATGTTTGTTACTTCTTCACGCCTAAACTACTGAACCGATTTGGTTGAAATTTGGTATAGAGATAGTTTGAGTCCCGGAAAAGGACATAGGATAGTTTTTATCTCGATATTCCCACGGGATCGAGTCTTATGCGGATGAAACCGCGGGGCGCAGCTAGTAAATATATAAAGCGTCAAAAGCATTAAATGATTCATTAAATGATTCATTATGGGTGTAATTTATCTATGATATGTATGTATTTAGAAATATATAAGTATGTTTATCAGTTGTCTAGTACCCATAACACAAGCTCTGCTTAGCTTGGGACTAGATGGCGTTGTGTGATAGTTGTGGAATATTATTATTATTATTATTTAAGTAAAACACAATTCTAATAGCGTCACACTAGCAACAATAGGTGGGTACAGCACAAATCTTCCCACACCTTGAACACAAGCCCATAGTCAATGAACTGATTCGTAAGCCTGATGATAATCATCAACATTACGCGTAGAACTAAGCTCCTTTTGTGTACACTCGGCCTTGAATCACTGATGAGCAGGAAGCAAGGCCATCTCACACTGGGAAGTAATTAAGGAACATTATGTCACTAAATGAACAAATAAATCTAAACCTTATGTCAAAAACATACCTATATCATTTTGACATAAGTTTAGATTGTCTTTTGTTTAGTTTATTTTGGCAAGAAAGATAAAGTTCAGTTATAAGTCGAGTTAAGTATAAAGGCAATGAAAGTGAAATTAGTATTGATATTTGGACTTATACCTAGAGCTTGAATAAGTAATGAAAGTTACTGATTTAATGAATTAGATAAAGTTTGATTTAAGTGATAGCACTTAAATAGATACATAGGTAGATCCCGCATGTATGGCAACCAGAAAAACCGAAAAAAAAAACCGGTGCAGTGGCTTGGGTGAAACTTCCAAATGCCATAATAATTATAATAAAATCCATAGTGAACATGTCTTTCATTGTTACTGAAAAATAAAAGCCCAAAAACGGTCTGGTATCCGCCTCATCTCTTAACTTAACAAGGAACAATTTTTATATCCGTAACCATCATAGCTAGGAGACTAATCTGTCACCTTTTATGAATGTTGACATCTAAAGGTAGACATTAAATTTTAATTGGGTTAGTATTTATCGTGTTGTCTAACGATAGTGCAGTCTGTATAGTTTTTTTATAATAAAACCTCTTTGTTTAGTTAATGCATTATGTCTGAGAGCTAGATGTTCTGAATAGCTTGTTCTATGCAGTTTTTGAATTCGTTTTTGTTTTGATATTGGTATGACATGCTTCAGTTTTTGAATGAAACCTGTGAGTTGAGCATTTAGTTTATGGATTACCGCGACTGGCTTTTGTTTTTGTGTTATATATCTTTTGAATTTAACCGTGTTGGCTTTAGCAGAACACGACAAATATTTATTTATTAAATTAAAAGAATAGAAAAAGCAACGGTAGGAACGAGATTTGGGTGACAAGCCAAATGACAAGGATAAAAATGTGAACTATCTTCTTTTCCGTGGCTCGGACAGCACAATAAGCTTTCGTATAAGTTATTCTTGGATCTTTGACAGTCGTTACGGGTTGACAGAAGCCCGAAAGTTTGACAACCAATCTTACCAAGGGGTATCGTGTTATCCAGTAACTGGCTTGGGGAAGTCAGGCAGTCGCTCCATGTAAAATACTAGTATTAAGCTGCATCCGGGTAGACTGGAAGCCGACCCCAATATAGTTGAAAAAAGGCTAGGCAGATGATGACTTACGTATAACAAAACAGTATTATATCGAAACAAAATTAACTTATAAGCCTGATAGTTAAGACATAATATTATAATTGTCGTTAATGAAGTTTTATTGCAATGCTTAGTGTATATTTCTTAACAACGACTTAATAATTGCTCACATCTGTTAGGTCATAAAAGGTTAATGCTGTTTGATTTATAAATCAGGGTTCCTTACAGGTATTTAAATGTATATAATGTGCATACGAGTTATCCCTTACATAATTTGGCTTTTAGTATGTTTGCCTACTTAATAAGGCATTAGAGCTGCGTCAAAAAAATCTATGTAAAGTTTAAAAAGTAGGTGCTGTTCGAGTCAAAATCGCTGAAATCCTGTTTCTGTGGTACCTATACTCATGTTTAACTCCGCTTAACTCAGGCTGTTTGGTTTGCAACCACCCTCCCACTGGAGCCCGGCGTCAAGCAGCCTGCTGTGTTTCGTCGATGCCTGGGAGTTCCAGTACCTTAGACATCTTCTGGGCACGCTCGTTCCATCATAGACCTCACCCATCGCTTTCCATCAGGCGTGATCGAGGTCAAGAGCCGGCCCATTCAGCAATAAATAAAACTAAAAAATGATCAAGGATATAGCTAGATTTTCAGCTAATTTGCTAGTAAAAATAAATGGTAGGCCTACCTGTCTTCATCATGATTCTCCTGCCTTTGTCTGAATTTCTTTGAGCTCATCATCTTGGTATTCACCCCCTTCCTAGCCAAATCATCTTTCACACAGTCCATCCATCGTTTCTTTGGTCTTCCCCTACTCTAATACATCCACATATTTTAACTAAAAACTTCCCTCTCGACATTTGCCTCACTCCTCCGTATTACATGCCCATACCATGACAAGTTGACAACCGATTTCCTCAAAACTTTTCAGTCAATGGTGCCACTTTCAGACTAAGTATAATCATATATCTGTATAATCATCATCATCTGTCTAGCCTTTTCCCAACTATGTTGAATTTGGCCTCCAGTCTAACCGGATGAGAGCAGTGGTGGCCCAGTGGTATCAGCCGCGACTTACAAGTTGTAGGTCGTAGGTTCGAACCCCGACAGGCGCTTTACTTTGTGTAAATTATTTCATCACCACTGCTCTCAAAACGGTGAAGGAAAACATCGTGAGGAAACCGGCATGTCCTAGAACCAAAAATTCGAAGACATGTGACATCCACCAACCCGCACTGGGCCCGCGTGGTGGATTACGGCCCACTCCCTCTAACATAGAGGAGGCCTGTGTCCCAGCAGTGGGAACGTTATAGGCTGATTATGTAACCGGATACATCTGAATATCAGTATTTTACATGAAGCGAAAGCCTATCTGACCTCCACAACCCAGTTACTGGGAAGTACGATACCCCATAGGCCTACGTATATGTATAGGCAAATAAAACGGAGCCTGCAGCCTGCTAATCAATGGTCTCTATAGAATTGTCCTTCTCAAATTAACGACTTATGTATGTCTGGCGGTAAATCATCTTTTCAGCCGAAAAACGTCCAATGCTGGACATAGGCCTCCCCCAAGCACCTCCACTTCGACCGGTTCCGTGCTTCTCGCATCCAACGGGTTCATGTTCGGTTCATCCAGCAGTAAATACTACTAACAAAATAAATATTCAAATGAAACGATACCCCAATCTATAACCAATTAAAAACTTAAATAAACGTTCTTACAAAACTAACTTTCGCAAGCTTTACCTAACTTTAAAAGCTAGTCATACGTATCAGAATGACTGACAAAGCATTAGTGTATACTCCTCATGTTTTTTACACGTTAAATGTAACTAGTATCTAGATCGGATCAAAGGTTAGGCTGGTCGGTAATCGTGAGGTTGTATGATAGTAGGAAATGAAAGCGGCTAGATATTAGGGTAATTGAAATATTTTGAGTAGGAGTTATGTTTTGACATAGTTATTATGCATCATAATCATGAGTTACCTTGGGTAACCTGGAAGTCTTTAAACAGACTCCGAACTCAGGTTGGCTGAAGCAAGGAAAACCTGTTCAGGTGGAGATTTATAGACGACTCCGCTTTGGAGTGTAAATGTGGTGCTGTTCCACAAACGATGGGACACTTAATATCGTGCCCTGCGTGTCCTGTCAGCTGCACGTTACAGGAACTGATGGACGCTAGTGATGGCGCCAAACAAGTAGCCGAATTCTGGGCCGAGTACATTTAAATTGATATCGACACGCTAAGAAGAAGAAGCCTATAATGTTCCCACTGCTGCGACATAGGCCTCCTCTCTGTGAGAGGACCATAATTCACCACGCGGGCCCAGTGCGGTTTGGCGGATGTCATGTCACATCACATGACTTCGAGTTTTTCGTTCTAGGACATGCCGGTGTCGTCGCGATGTTTTTCTTCACCGTTTTGAAAACAGTGGTGATGAAATAATTTACATAAAGTAAATTGTCTGCTTGGGTTCAAACCCTCGACCTACAACTCGTATGTCGTGGCCGTTGTTACCACTGGTCTATGTTCTATGTTATTATGCATAACTATGTCAAAACATAACTCTTACTTTAATTATGCATAGTACCTTAACTTAACAATATATAAGAACTACTTGGTCAGTCAATGCTTAAGCTTGCCATAGATGCAAGTAAGTTTATTTAAACTTAGAGACAATGTTTGGAATTATTTAGCTTTGTCATTCCCGTCAATATTGAAACAATGGATTTGAAGACCAAAAATCGATGGATGGACTGTGTTAATGATTTATTTATTTATTTATTTATTTTATTAAGGAAAAACAAACAGTAACATATTACAGTGTTACAACAAGGCTTAAATACTAAACTGTGATAAATATGCTACCCACTACGTTTTCCACAGATTACTTTAAATACTTTATAACTAGAGAGACATATAGTATATCATATATATACATATATATGATGTAAACTAAAATTACAGTTAATTATAATTTAGATGCACAATATACAAAACTCACACATAATAAATACAAAACTCATACACAATATATAAAAACCGGGCCACAGTACATATGAACAGATATACATACATGATGATATGGTTAGAAAAGGTGTGACTACCGAGATGACGACTAATAGAGAAGTATGGAAGAAAAAGACATGTAGCACCGACCTCAAATAAATTGGGATAAGGATAGGAGAATGACGATGATAAAGAAAAAAAAAAAATGTCGTAGCTTTTCTGCAAAAGAAACTAAAAGCAGTTGCCTAAAAGTTTAAAAACTAAAACCCGACTACTGAAAAGGATGAAACAACCTTCCCGTGGTCGCATGCCGCTGTACTAAATAACCTTTGGTAGCATGCGACCACGGGAAGGTACTTTACACATACATACCGGTCACAAAATCATAACCCTCCTTTTTGCTTCGCCGTAGTCGGGTAAAAAGCGCTCACATCCCATGTCTCGGTTTTATAAGCAACTAGCTTCTGCCCGCGACCTCGTCCGCGTAAAATTTCACCCTCCCCTCATTCACCCTCTTAGGGGTAGAATTTCGAAAAACCCTTTCTTAGTGGATAACTAGTCTTCACAAAGAACACACCCTTCAAATTTCATGTCTCTAGGACCAGCGGTTTAGGCTGTGCGTTGATATATCAGTCAGTCAGGACTTTGAATGTTATGTTATAGACAATTGTTTTCTTCTTATTAAATATTCTTATCATGTATTCGTTGTTAATTTGATAAGAATCGCAAAGACACCGTGCATGACGACCGTGCTATTCTGTAGATTCGAAGTTTTTAAAGTAATTCATCGCGAATTCACTCATCGACATCGTTCGTATTTCGAAGTAGTGTTTAAACAATAGACGCTGACGATTGGTCCTGCATTTCATAGACCACATTTAATTAAAATACCATTTAAATTATCTGTCCACATTTAAATGCTCTGATTTAAACTCTCCACAGCCCCCGAGTGCAAAGTGCAGATATTATTAAAATATGAATCAGTTCCGCATACGGAATCTGATTTAATAGTCACTGTTATTGGATCCTTATAATTTATGGCCATTTGCCTTCGTGGGAACGACTGGGTACTTAGACCGCTATCACACCGCACTGTAATGTTATCTCGACTTGGCTTTTAAATTGCTCGCTTATCTACTTCGCCTTTGGTGCGAATATGAGATGTAGATTTTGGATTATTATAATTTCATTGTTTCTGGGATGTGGTTTTGCAATTTAGTCAGTATTTATTTTGTGGTTTAATAAACTTCGGAGAGTTAAAGCTATTTGTTTTGCAAGACTAATTAACCGGTTAAATGCCGTAATTACAGAAAAATTAAAAAGCTATTGTGTCTCGCGTGGATCCTCGTTCGAATACGAAGAGACGGGAATTTTGATAGTATTAGGAGCCCGTGTCTACTCAGTAAGACAGTGTCGGGGGTGGGGCTGTTCAATACCCACCCCTAGTTGAAGCAATACGCTGTGGTTTTCAAGCTATTGTGGAATTATGGAGCTCTGTGAAGCTGTATACCTATACGAAGAGACGGGAATTTTGATAGTATTTATTGTTATAGAAATTTATTAGTAAAACTACAGTGAATGTTACTTCAATGAGTTTGATCCCTGAACTAGGACATCCTGTAAGACAGGGGTAGATGACGATGGGATGTGCGGGGAGGGGGTGATTTATCGTTTATGTTATTGTAAAATAATGTTTCGGATAACGCGTTTTTTGTTGGATATGATTTCTGATAAAAGTTCGAAATCTTCTTTGAAACAAGCTTCTTCTGGGTAAGCTCGCTCTATCGTCGACTTTGTCTCTGTCACCTTGGACCTAGACTAGACTCAAGATCAAACCCATTTCAAATAAAAAAAAAAAAATCATTATCACTAGTAATAATATTACCCGTAATAGATTAGATCTACTGGGGTTGCAAGACTAATTAAAGGGTTTCTTTCGACAGGGGTAGATAGGGATGGGATGTGGAGGGGGTGGGGGGGGGGGTGATTTATAGTTTATGTTCTTAATAATGTTTAAGTAGATTATGCGTCTTTTGTTGAATATGGGCTAGGACAGCATTTTTTTTACAACTTCAAAAAAATGGCGGTTATTTGTTAAATAATTCCAAATCATTGTCACTAGTAATAGTTACCGATAACGGAATTAGATTTACGCAATTCCATTTCACATGATGACGGTGTATAGGAATGCCGCTTAGTATTTAATTATTGGTGAGACATCAAGTAATTAGGTGTCACATTTATGCAAATAAACACTTTAATGGCGATGCGTATTATCGCTACAAATAATGTATGGTCTGCAGAGGACGAACTGTTGTGATATGCAAAATATTGATTCGTGCAATGCTCGAACTATGCAAAGCGTCCGTCGTACAATTTTGTCACATTAATATATGTATTTTTTCAATGGCATGTTTTTGAACTTCAAATTATTGCTAGAGATTTTAGATTCTAAGTATTTTTTTTTTGTTTAATTACCTCATTTTGTCTCTCTTTTGTAGCTTGCTGTAATGATTACTATATACTCGTACATATGTATAATATACATATTATGTAACACGTACTGTTATAAGTCAACGATATATGGCGAGAATCGGAACAGTTTCTCCTAAACACAGGTTAGTTTGTAATTTATCTAGGAGAGCAGTACGGTATCCACTAACTAGATTAACAAAAATGCTTGTGCTTTATATTATATTACCTTGCATTTAATCTAGTCCTAGTTGAACAATAAATGTTTATTCTTATTAATTTACATCCTCTGAAAACAGCGACAAACCAATACTAATTTCCTTAATTAGTTCACATTAAAAACTGTATCAATTTACTCTAAACAAAAACCTATCGAGTCTAAAAGCCTCTAACTTCACACACTAAACAAAAACGGTCGGTAAAACAAAGCAGTATCCTCTCAATCCGCAACTAGAGCCTCTTAGCTAACCGTATCTATCAATTAAGGCCCAGGGAACGCGTGAGTGGACTTTTGATTGATCCATCAATAAGTACATAAATCCATTAAGGTAATACGCATGGCCTGTTAATTGTGTATTTTCTACGGCTGTCAGTCGAGATACATCGAAGTTCGGAGTGATTCGAACGTTCGAAACTGTTTTGAATAGTGCTCAGGGATTGGGCAATTAAAAAATCGTGAAAGTTTGGGTAATGGCGGATTAATGTAAAGTGGCCTGTTACAGGTGGGTGGCGCAATCATATTTTTACGCGTGTGTTACAGTTCAGGGTGGGCCAAATTTATTGGGCCATTTTTTGCTGATTTTGCTGCTGTTAATCTAAACTGCTCGAAAAATTGCGTACTGATTTAACGAGGTGAACTTTAAACCCTTTTATGCTATCAATTGATTTCTTATCTGTGCTGATTTGCTGGTTTTCCGGGATATCGACTATCGAAAAACCTTTTCAAACCGACGGACCGTGTTTATGATAAAATTTTGTAATAAATTGTTTTTTTTTTCTCCAATTTTACTTATTTCTGCGATATTTAATATGAATAGTAACTTTAGTTTTTTTTTATAATTAATTAGATTTTATTATATGATTCAAATAGGTATTTACATAATTTAAAAACCTAACAGTCTTAAAATAATAATATGTACAACTTTAGTTAGTTTAAAAATGATCAAGAAAGGGTGCAGTTTTTTTTTGTAAATTCATAATGGAATTGCGTTTATACCTAAACAAAGATATTAAACTATCTTAGGCGTGAATTATACAGAAACGGCGTAAGGTAAAGGCGCGGCGCAGGTCGCCTTCGTACATTTTGTATGAAAACGTTTTGAAGCGGCATTATGCCTGTGCAGCGCCTGCGCAGCACCTTACGCCGTTTCTGTATAATTCACGCCTAAGACTAACTACTATGTTAGATCATGTATCTTAGATGATATTTAAATCGTGAACAATAAGTTTCATGTTGTGGTATTGTGGTTAGATGCTACACTGATGTTCTGCGCATTTAATGTGGTAATTAATGAATGAATTCTTCATTTAATATATGAATATGCTAATCATTATACTGACATGACTACTACAGTGCCTACGAAGTGACGTTTGAAAATTATTTGTTTTTATTAAGATTTATGAATGCTTGCATCCTAGAAGTTATTTATTCAGGCTTTATTGTAGAAATACGCGTGATTGTGTTGATGGAGATTTTTACGTAGGTACTTTTAGCAGCAATATTTATTCAAGTACTTTAGTAAATTTATACCTTCTGCTCGCAATTTCGTCCGCATGAAATTTCTTGTTTCTCGGTATACTCCGTCACATCGCATCGCCTTTTTTTTTTTTGGTGAGCTGTGGAAATCCTCATGGACTTCCTCTATCGTGGGGGTGACAGAGGGGCATGCCGACTCTTACCGGCTAAAACCACCGCGGTGTTCAACCTCTACCTATGGCCGGGAGTGCGGGATTCGAGTAAACATTCACCGCTCCCCCGACTATTACCACAGAATACATCGCCTTTTTTTTTTTGGTGAGCTGTGTAAATCCTCATGGACTTCCTCTATCGTGGGGGTGACAGAGGAGCATGCCGACTCTTACCGGCTAAAACCACCGCGGTGTTCAACCTCTACCTATGGCCGGGGGTGCGGGATTCGAGTAAACATTCACCGCTCCCCCGACTATTACCACAGAATACTTAAAGTACTACGTACAGAAAGGCCACTCCCTTCCCCGCACTAACATCAGTTACCGCACCTCACCCCGCACTTCGAGGTTACCATCGCAGTTCTTTAACAAGAGTGCTCGCAAACACAAATGTCTCACGCATACATTCATACGTATACAAACGTCATTTTTTAATGTAGTAGTACTAGGTAATTATTTTGCGAGCGTTGTATGGAGTGTCCGGGGTGTGCTATTACTTAGTTTTAGCTTACCGTTCTTTCTGACTTTCTTTTTGTTCGGCTCCTAAATGTCCTATCGTGATGTTAAGTCGCTTATAGGCTTCCTCAAGAACATGGCTAACAAATGCAAAAAAAATCCAATCCAACTGGTAGTCCTAGAGATTAGCGCGTTCAAACAAGCAAACAAACTCTTTAGCTTTTTATTATTAGTATAGGTGTAGATAACATCAGAAATACTCAATATTATTTTTAAATTAACAAGGGTTATTTAAATCATAATTAATGACAACATACTAAAGGAGCTTATTAAGATAAAAGCAAAATTATTGGATTTTACAAGCTTTCCTAACTAATATTATACCTAATTATAACGGCGCAAATACTCCAATCTCTTTGGAACTTACTTATTTGAGCCGTTTGGGGTTGAAACACTAGGGCCATGGGGCCCGAGTGCCCACTTAGTATTCCAAGACATCGCCAAGCGGTTGGTCGACTCATCACGTGACCAGAGGGCTGGCCTATTTTTTGGCCAAAGAATCAGCATTGCCATACAACGCACTAAGGGGTATTTGACCCAAAAAGCTGGCCAAAACTATTTTTTTTCATTTTTGGTATTATTGTCACTTGGATGTATCGATTTGAACAAATCACGTTATTTTGTGGTATTTTAGATACAATTTGGGCCATTTCATGACGTTTTATTTAAAAAAAATTAAAAAAAATGTAATTATTAACTAAAAAATAATATTTACAAAAAATATAATATACAAAAGTCAGTCTGATAACAACTCCTACTCTTCTTCCTCTGAAGAATCATCTTTTGTATCAGAAGTTTCTTCGTTATCATTTTCGTCATCACTGTGAATGGGTTCTTCAGGCGGAATCATTAGTTCTCTAGCTTCTTGACTGAAATTATTGGCTTCTTTGCGTGGCTTGGGTCTGATACTACTAATGTATGGGTCAGAAGTTAGGAGCAATCGATTTAAAATGTCCAAATTGCAATGTTCCCTACAAAATTTCCTGAAGAAGTTCTGTCTATATCGTCGGAAATGTTTGTTTCGGGCCTCTGATGCCTCTTCTGACGAACATCCTATTGGCAATAAGGCATGCTATATTACAATGGGGCCGTGAGTCAATATTTTGTACACAGAGGGGTCATTGGGAATCAGGTATAAAGTTCTACGTACAGTCTTGCTGTTTTATCGCAATAAGTTTGAAACTTATTCAATTAAATTTTTTGCCCGCTTAATATGACCCTCAAAACTGTGGCGAACCTTTTGATGTCCTCAGTCATGAGAAATAATGCCTTTCCGACTTAAAACTTTCACGCCAGAAGTACCTGTTGGCAACAAAATGCAAAGTTTAGTACCATGGCTGCAATACAAAGTTTGTTTGGTACAATCCATAATTATTTGAAAAATCAATAAAAAATACTATAGGCGGATTTCGGCACCTAATTTTGATATAATTAGAAACAATACAAAACGTTCTATCAGATAAAGTAGAAAAAACAGCCGGGCAATGTCCGGCAGTATAACTTTTTTACCAGTATTTGTAATAAAAATAAAAAAAATCTGCATTTTTAAGGTAGTTGACAAAACTTAACAGTTTGAGAGTACCTGGCATTAAAAATCGAATTGATTGAAAGAAAAGAACTGTACATACCTGGTTGACTATCATCCTTTGCAGCCATCACTGAATAGAACTTGCTTTCGTATTTTAATATCGCTCACGAAAATGATATATTATTACAATAACTCTGTCGTAATGCACGTACATTTAGTAAAGCTCACAAATGACGACTAACTGGTGATCACCTGATAAGCCTACCGTAAACAAACTATCTGGGTAGTGTGCGTCAGGTCATCAGCTAACGAGATTCACATGTTTTTCTAAGAAATCTGTATTTTGTTTTTTTGTATTTTTGGCCAGCTTTTTGGGTCAAATACCCGTATGTGCAACGTGGCAATGCTGCCAGCCTTTTGGGCACGTTTCCCGTTGACAGTGATGCGGACGAATTTTTTGACGCCCTTTGATTATTTTCCCTCCCTTTTTATATACTTGTACATATTATTATTTTAAGATTGTTAGTTTTTTAAATTACATGGTTTTCATTATAACTAATATGAATGTGTGTTTGTTTGTAACGCTTTCACGCTAAAACGGCTGAACAGATTTGCATAAAATTTGGCACATGGGTAGACCATGACCTGTACCCTGATTGCGTAACTCACTATCAATCGGAATCTGAATAATTTTGAAGCAAATTGCTTATCCATTGCTTCATAAGTTCGAAAAATTTGTCTGCTGAAGACGTAAATAACGCAATGAATGTTGTTGAACTGTCAAAATGAAACCGATTCCGATTGATAATGTGTTACGCAATTGCCCCGTGGGACTAGGACATAAAATACTTTTTATCTCGATAGTTCATTCCCGTGGGATACTTTTCGACCTCTACGCGGGCGAAAAAGTGGGCATAAGCTAGTATTTTATAAACGTAATAATGTATGTACCGACCTGCCTATTTACTTTACAAGTACGGTATATTTGAAATAAACTGCATAATATATTCAACCACGACATTATAGCTTTATAATGAAAACCTATGCATGCATTTGTATAGACGAATGAAAATTACATGAATCGAACTGCAGTATTCTAAGCCAAGGTTTCGACTAGGCCACCATAAACTTTGTAGAAACATGTTTATTTATTCATTCGATAAAATCTATTTGTGTCTATGGTTTAACTAGGTATAGAATCTAAGTTTGACCTGGGTAATTTATTTTACTTTACATTTTAATTGTACCAATTAGTAACAGATCAGTTTTTTTACGTTGTAGTGTAGCTCAATTAATCAGAAAAGAAATGAGTTTCAATCGAGCCATCTCAGAGCCTGTCGCCTGGACACGCGTCACCGTGGCCGACTTGGAAATCTCTAAATAGACTTCGAACCAATATTATTAAAAAAATAATAGATAGATGAAGTCGACATTTCCTATTTGACTATCCCTGAGAAGAAATGGGGAAACAAACTCAATACAAGTGTCAAAGTATTTTAAAGTTCAGACATAAATCGTATTACCCAGTAACTGGGTTGTGGAGGTCAGATAGGTAATCGCTCCATGTAAAATACTGGTATTCAGCTGCATCCAGTTAGACTGGAAGCCGACCCCAACATAGTTGGGAAAAGGCTAAGCAGATGATGATGGTTCCAATATGCATGGGAAAATTCAATCAGAGATATCCAATAGTTTAGTCACTATGGCTAGTCAAAGTTTGAAAAAAAAAACCATAGTCAGCTTATCTTAAGGTTGTTAGAAAAAAATAGTTTTTTAATTTCAATGTTAATTGATAGTTCCTAAACTAGCTGCGCCCCGCGGTTTCACCCGCGTAAATGTCGATCCCGTGGGAATATCGGGATAAAAAGTAGCCTATATGTTAATCCAGGGCATCAGCTACCTTTATACAAAATTTTATCAAAATTGGTCTAGCCGTTTGAGCGTGAAGAAGTAACAAACATATAAACACACATACACACTCAAAAACTTTCGCCTTTATAATATTGGTGTGATGATACTCCTATGCATTAGCATTGCCTAAGTTTTTTCGTGTATTGACGTCTCCACATCGTATAGGTATATATTTTTTGGGCATAATAATCTCTTTATGATAGTAATATATTTGCTTATAGCAACATGAACATAGAAAACGAAACATACAGGTTTACTCCAACTTTCAATTCTTCACAAACTATAGAAATACTTAATTTCAACCTTGAATCAATCATTAATAAAGTTAAATTCTGTTTGCAATTACAAAACCATATACATATGCGGCCAAATTAATGGATTCATCTCTAAATCTCTATACCTCTAATTAAAACTGATGTACCGTTTCATTATACGCCGTAATGAGTTTAGTTCTAACACAATGGTTTAATTAGATCGAAGCTGTTCATTAACATACGATTGTGTCAAAACACTCAGTTCTGTCGTATCGGACTGTCAACTAAATGTCAAAGATGTGTCGGTGGGTTAGTGACGTCGGCCTGTTGTGTAATGTACAGGCGAGTGCTCAGGTTTGTCGTTGGTTTAAAAGAAGTTTGTATTTTGGCATTACGTTACTTGTCATTAATTAAAATTATTAACTTGAATTTCTGTGTGGGTTTGATTTTATATGAATTAAGATATTTGATTTTTTGTTATTTTAAGTAACTATGGAGACGAGTTAAAGCTAAGTTTATGTTTGCCTAGTCGAGAAGAATGTTTAAATGATATAACTAGCTTTTCAGTTAAGTTTTCTTTATAAGGTCAATTAAAAAAAAATGCTTCAATTACGATACTAGATCATTTGGAGAGAATTAAAACAATTTATACGAATAATAAGTTACCTTTTTATCAATTTTATCTTATTTAAATAAAAAAAATGTTTTTTTTTGTTCTTAACTCACTTCACTTTCAAGGGTACTATAAGGGGGCTATAGCGATAAAAAACTTATCTTCTAGAAAACTTCTCGTTTACCGCATCGGGACCTGTTAAATATATTTTACATAAAAACATTACAACCTCACAAATAAATATTATTAATACAAAACAATTTTCCCCTCGTGTACACTTGCGGCCAAACAAACCTGCACGCGTTGATCGGCTTACGTCGGCTATCAACTGGTACATCGACGTCTGTCCACGTGCCCGGATTAAATGGACCGTGTGACATGTGATTGTACACTTATTTGT
This sequence comes from Amphipoea lucens, assembly GCA_947508005.1. NCBI lineage: Eukaryota > Metazoa > Arthropoda > Insecta > Lepidoptera > Noctuidae > Amphipoea > Amphipoea lucens. The sequence goes on along the minus strand of OX382378.1, from coordinate 11,812,051 downwards.
ACACGAAGTGTATGATTAATGGTCCAGTGATACGCGTAACGGGATTGGGAAGTAATGATGGGACGATACCTTAGTTATACGTGTTGTATGTTCTTTGGTGAAGCGTTTAACATTAAACACAAAAAATGTTTTAGTTATCTATATATATAAAATACAAAGTCCTGACTGACAGACTGATATATCACCGCACAGCCTAAACCGCTGGTCCTAGAGACATGAAATTTGGAGGGTGCGTTCTTTGTGAAGAGTAGGTGTCCACTAAGAAAGGGTTTTTCGAAATTCCACCTCTAAGAGGGTGAATGGGGGGAGGGTGATATTCCACGCGGACGAAGTCGCGGGCAGAAGCTAGTAGAAGTCTAAGAGCAAAATCGGTTTTTTATATTGCCGAGTGCTCGATCACGCCTGGTAGAAAACGATGGATGAGGTCTATGATAGAACGAGCGTGTTCAGATGTCTGCTCACTCTTGCTTTGAAGGCAGACGGGTTAAATGTGGAACGCAACATATTCCTTTTGTAATTAATTAAGTCAAATGGTGAATAGATTGTCTGATTTTATTAATTATTTTATTTATTACTTCAAGCACATAAATGTACAGAGGCGGACTTAGTGCCATAGGCATTTTCTACCAGTCAACCTTTGGATGATGCAGAGACAAACAGTGGTAGATGCAATCATAAACATTGAGGAATAAATATTTTAAATATAAAGATACGCATAAACTTATTAAAACTATGAATATATCATATAACTAATTACATATAAATATAAGCACAAATAAATATACATAAATATATACTTACTAAAAATAAATAAGACAAACAATGAGAAAATATTACCGTATCTTTACCTACTCAGTTCGTTCGATGCCCAGGTCAGGTTCTATGTTCTATCTTAGAAGGTTTGGTTTCAGCATTTAGTCCTTCAAGTGGACCATTGTGCGTGGGCCATGGCGGCCGTCAGTGGTTATTCCAATTCCATTCTCAGGTCGGGTAAAGGGTTATTGGGTTTTTCTATTACGAATTTCTTAGTAAAAGGAGTATGGTAGTTAGCAGTGTGATACCCCCGTGGCTCGGAAAGCATGTTAAACCGTTGGTCCTGCGCCTGAGTTTCTCCGGTCGTTTCGGATTATGAGAGAGAGGGAAGAGAGAGTGCATCTTAGTCTGGGCACACGACTATATTATCTCCCGCGCGGAAGGCTAGTCTCCGTTGAGATTGGCCTCCATAACCGAAATACGGTTTAAAGGACTATTATTATTATTTTAACTGCACAAAGTTTCTAGTAGGTTCAAGATAGAAAAACCCCAATAAGGAAAAATATGAATAAAAATCTAACAAATTAGATAAGACTTCAAATAAATAACTGTGAACCGATATGGACTTATAAAAAAAATACAAAAGAAAACGTAATATAATAAATCACATAAATTGTCTGCTGCCATCAACTTTTTACCCCACTTTGTATAATGGTTGTCGTCCAATATGATTTTAGAATGCTTTAGATAAAATACCTGGTTGCCTTGACGTAGGGCAATAAGAGCAAGTCATCTTTCAGCCTAATATAAATAGCGAACATTAAATTAACGAGGCTGGTTGGAGTACACTGGCGGTCCTAAAAATCGGATTCATTTGGGCATGGGTCGCAATTTCGAACATCATTTGCATTGTTTTTGTTCATATAGCTATTTGGTCAAATAGTTATGACGTCTTCTGTCGATATTGTGGAGTAACAGATATGGTAACAGTAACAGACAACAATTTTGAACACAGTTATGTAAAATGACTAAATAGACTTTTCCATTTGCGCAAAACCAATTTATTAATTCTGTGAGTTTCGTTTTTCTTTCACATTCCATTTTCAACACCTTTACGTTATAATTAAGTATTTATCAACTGCATATATGTCAGTGAGGTTCTGTAAAAGATCCTAATAAAAATTTAATAAATGATAATAACTAAAGAAAGAAACAGAAAAATATTTTATTTGGGACACACACAGGAAATTCAATTAGTAAAAAGTATCATTTCAAACTAACAAAGTTACATTAAAAACAAAAAAAAAAAAGGAAATAAACCAAAAAAAAAACCTGTGCGAGGCCAAAACGGCTCCTATCTCAGCATAGCGCTGCGATATAACTATGACCAATATTCAGTGGTCCGCAGTGTACCCGTGCCCCGTGATTCCGTAATGGCCTTACGCGCATTACGTTATTTTGAGTGGCCAGTACTGGACAAAAAACACACCAAGACAATTCGAGTTATGCGCGGAACGCACCACGGGACCGCTTTAGTCAACTATTTGAAGGCTCACTATTTTTCATTAGATAGTTTCATATTAGAGCAGAGGTGGCCAAGTGGTAACGCGCGACTTACGTGTTGTGGGTTCGAATCCTGACAGGCGCTTTACTATGTGTAAATTATTACGTCATCACTGCTCTCAAAACGCAAGAAAACATCGTGACGAAACCGGCATGTCCTAGAACCAAAAATTAAAAGACATGTGATATCTACCAACCCACACTGGGCCCGCGTGATGGATTACAGACCACTCTCTCTCTCACAGAGAGGAGGCCTGTGTCCCAGCAGTGGGAACATTATAGGCTGTTTATGTTACGTTTTATAGCCTAATGTAGTAAAGTAGGTATGCATAGATATCCGATAGGTATGTCATTCATACATAGTTAAGAATTTGAATGAGAAAGCTGTGAACTTCTGCTAGTCCTTGAAAGATATGGTTTATGTGGTTTTCTTTTGGTCACATTTTAGGTCTGCGTTTTTTGCAAAAAGTTCCAAGTGAAAGTTTAATTCCAGTATTTTTATACGTTAATGTATTTGATACTGCAAAAAATACTTATCGTCTATCAGGCGCCTCTTAGTTTCGCTAAATATATACCAGGCGCCTCTTAGTTTCGCGTAAATATATGCTTACAATTATTTTTAATTGCAGACTCAATTTAATCAATATTTTGGGCCTAAAGTCATCTATGTTCCTATGGCGCCATTTTGGTCTTTTGTATCACTACACCTTTTGATTATCTGAATTTCATATTTAACGATTGCTAGAAATATAATTCATCGGTAAATTATTATATTATCGTTATAAATCACCCGTTTATTATTTAAATAATGCTGATGAATAAATACAAATCAAACAAACACATGGAAGTAATTAAGTATTGGACAAATATCGGGTTGAAATTATTATTCCATTGCGTTTGCTAATGGTAAGCTGGGGAGATAGTGACAGGTTGTTAGCTTGCGCCTACGCACGCTGTAACCCATTGGCCTTAGTTGACTCTTGTAACTTGAGCGAGATTATTATATTAAGGCAATGTCCTTATGTCGATATGTTTTGAAAGTGATCTATACTTCCACTTATTCTCTTGTATCGCTTACAAGTATAAAAATTGTTGTTGAGACAAGCTAGCTAGTCAATAAGGTTGGTTGTAGGGCGGTTAAAAGAACGTCAAATATAAAACACTGCAAAACTGTATCGAAGCACCAAACTTGCAGACAGAACTACTAAGAAATTAAAACCATTGCAGGCTGGTCAGTGGTAACGAGTTGTAGATCGTCGGTTCAAACTCAGACAGGGGTTTTACTTTGTGTAAATTATTTAATCACCACTGGTTTCAAAACGGTGAAGGAAATCATCGTGAGGAAACCAGCATGTTCTACAATCCAAAATTCGAAGACATGTGACATCTAACAACCCGCGTAGTGGATTACGGCCACTCCCTCTCTCCGAGAGGAGGCCCGTGTTCTAGCAGTGGGAAAATTATAAGCTGATTATGCAGTTCTTGAAGAGTTTAACCAGGCCACAGGCAAGAAAGGAGTATTAATAAGTAATCATTATAAACACCATCATTATCATTATTATCATCATCATTATAATTATAATATTATTATCAGGAAAATGTTGATAAAGTCTTTCCTGATCCCGAATAACTAAACGACTGATAGTGTGATGTCTCACTATTTACTGACGTTAGTTACAATAGCTTAGAAATTAACAGTCGGGACGTAATTGTCACATACCTACGTCAACAGGATTGGCGCCAATGATAAACAGACTATTTTAATACAAAAATATGGTAACATTTAAAAAAATATTATGTTATCACCCAATGACGTAGTGTGCATGCTAAATGGTTTGTGAGACTGTTATCACGTCATTAATCTGGCGAAACAGTTATTTAGATGGCTGATAGTGGAAAAGTTTTGCTTAGTTCTAAAACACGCTAAAAACTACATAGGAGATAATGCAGACTGATATACATTGGTTTAAAAAAACATAAGTAACGTACTAGTATACACTCAAAACCATAAATCGTTTCCTAAGATAGCGGTGAACGGTCACACAATAATGGCTGTTCAAATACACAGCGTTTTTTGACACCTTAATGTCAAATACTGGTTAAAGTGACAGATTATCATGACAGCCATTATGATATGACAGCCACCACCCTTCTAGGAAACCGTAACTTTAGGGGATCTGAAAGCTAATTCTCGTAATTTAAAATGCTAAAAATCTAGTCACAGTCTCATCTCGGCGACAAACAAATGTCAAAAACTTGTCAAAATATAGGAAAATTATAAGATTTTTTTTTCGACAGATTGAGACTGAGATCAGACTGTGAACGTTCTTAAGATTACGAGAATTGTCCCTCAGGAATCATGACATTTTTCAATGAAACTCTCTATACTTTAAGTGTCTGTCTGTATAATTTCAATAGGTCCATTTGATGGAAACATGGATAGCCATAAGTATTAGGCAAAGTATCAAACGACGCTATTTTTCTAAGTCCTGAAAATGAATAAAATACATATTTCGAAGTGAAAGAATGAGTTAAACAATTTCCATTACGTAGATAAGATAACACTACGTAAAAATCTAGGAACAAGTGTTAATTCAATCAAAACGACGTAAATAACGTCCATCAACGACAAAACTTTGTCAAAATTCACTCACTAACAGATCTAAATGAAATCACAATAAGATCTGAAGTAACCAGCTTGGTACATAGTGATATCGAATCACTTAACACACTACGTCACAAGCTAAAAGCTGAAGTGTAAACTAAGGAAAACGTCATTTTAGCACGTTATGAAAGAAAACGTAACTATAGTTATTGATATAGTAAGGAATATAATACACAATGTTTACGCAGTATATGTCAAAGTGTTATGAAATATTTTCAGGCTTGTAGATTCCATGGTGATAATAGTCGAAGAAGCGAGTTTTATGAACTCAGTAAAGAAGGAATGACGTTGAATTGACACAATTTTGAGCGATGACGAGGGGGTTCTGTTACTTAGTAATAGAATTGAAATACTTGGAAATGTGGTAGAGGTATTTATTACCTAAGAGGTAAGTTTTGATTATGAACGTAGAGGGCAGTAAGAAAAGAGGTGGATGAAAAAATAGATTGCTTTTTGAATAAAGGTTGACTCCGAAAAGAAGGGTGTAGAGACGTAGGTATGAAGGAAAAAGGCTTCGAATTCGTATATAGGTAGAATGCAAAGGCAAATGAAAGTATATGACGAGTACATTACACATAATTTTCTGCTTTTAACCATTCATAGTAGATGTGCCAACGAGTTCCTAAAATTATTTCATTTCACTAATGGATGCTAATTAAATTATTCTCGCATAACTGTCTTAAGTCATTGTCCCGCGTGATGATCACAAATTAGGTCAACCATGCGTGATGTACATGAACCAATCATGACATCACGATTTTTTGACAAGAACTTACAAGTACTGTGCGTAGTACATGTTACTCTAATTGGATGGGCGGCAGGACAATGTTTTTGAATGACAAGTTGAAATGGAAATTCACTGATTTCACCGTTTTCTTTTAACGGGTTTTGTTGTTCCCAAACTGACGTGATTTGGAATGTAATCATATCAGCTTATAGGTAACTCTCTCACTGCAGGAGATCTCATACAACAAAGGGAATGAGTATCATTATTATACCTGGAGTGTTAGAGTGACAAAAAACTGGTTTGATATAGGTTTTAACGATGCAATATTAGAACTACATTCAAAAAGGTACGCAGTCTAAACAAATTACTTTTGACAATTAGTCGGCTAATTCAGGTCTGATGTAAACACTGTCTCATTCACACCAGCGGGGTAGCTGCTGTCACTTATGTCATCTGTCAGTTACGAGGAATGGCGGGAAACAGACACAGTGAAGCAGGCTATATACGATGGCGCTTGGTATGGTAGTGAGCCAGTGAAGTGATATGTTCAACATAAATACGGAATCAACAAGGTCGTTAGTTTGTTTTTAAGATTCAGGTAAAAAATCCGCGGCGTATTTGCAAACCTGGGCTCCAATTCTCTATGGTAATTATTATTACCCTCGTAATCTTACCACGTGCAAACCACGTATGGTTGTCAAACGTGGTATTTTGACAGTTCAAACCACGCCAACTTCGCGTCTTTTCGCGCGGTTTCTTGCATTGTGTCACAAAGTATACGTTATTAGAAGATGTCATGATTAGCTAAGGAATTCACGTGGTTTCGAAATAAGAAATCATTAAGTGGTCATAGTGGATTGAGGTCCTGCGGGGGAATTGCGTAATACATTATCAATCGGAATCGGTTTCATTTTGACAGTTCAACAACATTCATTGCGTTATTTACGTGTTGAACACACAAATTTTTGGAACTTATGAAGCAATGAATTAGCAATTCGCTTCAAAATGATTCAGATTCCGATTGATAGTGTGTTACGCAATAAAATAGAATAGAATACTCTTTATTATGTACACCATATAAATTACGGACAATTAGGGTGCTGGCTGGATTTAAACTTACCTCGTGAACATGTTGGCTTGTGGAGTGCGTCAGATATGTAGGCACGCTCTGGTCGGCGTACCCGCGCGCCGTCACCGTTGTCATCATTGGCGACACGACGACCGCACCACTGCTCACCGGTACCTCACACCTGGAGAATAAAGATGGAGTCATTAGTGGATTATATTATTAATAGCAGTGCCCCAACGGATATGGAAAGCACTCAATAGGTTGCGCACCCAGGTAGGCCGCTGCAAACGCAACTTGGCGAAATGGGGATTATGGACCCTTTAAGATACCCAATGTAAGGGCGGTGCTGTTGGAACGTGACTCACTTGTTGGAATGTCCGAAGTGTCCATAAACCTGCACTTTTGAGAATCTAATGAACGGCGCTGACGCAGCTTTTAACGAGGCCCACTGGGTACAATTCATCTAAAAACCATCAGCACCATCGACTCGAAAAGAAGAAGAATTTAAATATAATAAGATTTTTCTTTTGTGAAAATAGCGTTATCTTCAATGAGACATTCGTGTTAGGTCTGTATCTGGGAGGTCAATCAATGGAAACTAATAGACGTCACCGAATAATGATGAATGATCGTAAATTGTTCAAGATTTCCAAGCCAGCCGGTAAACAACATAAGTTATTTTCATTTTTAAATGTCAGGTACGGTCAAAATAAAAATACGTAAATGATCGTCAAGGCTCAATTTGACGTGCCATCAGCATTGCTTACTATTAGAGTGATAGTACGAAGTGAGGTAAGTTTTGTCAAAATTTCCAAATACTGACCAATAGGTACACAGTTGCCCAAAAACACGATGCCCTTTTCTAATGACTGAGTGCGTACTGCACCAGATGGGACATGTAAATGGTACTTATTTCTAAAGATTTTTTACTTTTGCCACCTGGTATAGAAAACATTGTATTCTATTATATAAATTTATATAAAGGCAAATATCATAATAAAACAAAAATAACAGATGCGCTTACGCAAGCTCTAAGCTTGAAATGGAAATGGGCAGGACACGTGTAACGTGAGACAGACAACAGATGGACTAAACGGAGTACTCGATGGCGAGGACCAATACTTGGCCAGATAAAACTTGGAAGACCTTTTAAACGATGGGCTGACGATACAGTAAACAAAAGACTGGATGAGTAAAAGCGAAGGCAAAGAACTATGGAAGCAGTCGCAGGAGGCCTTTACTCAAAACGAGATTCATATTACTGGAAAAAAATAACTGTACTAACAATAATAAGTTTAAGTGAAACTACTAATACTACTAACAGCATTTGAATTGTAAAAATAAGGAAATATATGAAAATAAAGAAGGCTTTATTATTATTATTACATTATAAAGGCAAATATTACACAAGTTTACTATTGTAGATGTATACGTAACTAACGTTAAGTCTGCGTAAGCAAGTCGGGATTGGGAAATTAGAGTACCTTGTATTAACAACTGAAACTGTACTTTCAATGGCTACGTGTGACGTAGATATTACGTAATACATGACATGTGTAAAATATGGTATTGCTATGAGCTTTATCGATTATGTGCCATTAGTCAACAATTTCACGAATATTTTACGAGAAAATTGCTTCGTAAGATACTTCATTCATGAATATAACTGGTGAAATATAGGTTTACTATAGATACACACCTGCCAGACCCTTCGGGGTTTGCAGGCATGAAATTAAACTATGTTATGTGTTCTTCCATTACGTACAGTCACGTCTAAAAGTATGTATACACTTGGCTTTATTCAAAGGCGATTTTCTCCTTTATTTTTGAATGAAATTTTATGTTATTACGAAAATAGTATTTTCGAACCCATAGGTTTATGTTAAGTGTCGTATTTCAACGTTGCATTCGTTATTTCACGAAAAAATCGCAATTGAAAATTGCCAAGTGTATACATACTTTTAGACGTGACTGTACTTACTGAGGAGATTAAAGTATCTTCCTACAATCTACATATATCTACCTAAACAAACTATCTATAAGGCTTGCTGCCTCTAAATAAGCACAAACAACATCACAGACACACCTGCTCACCAAAAACTAGCTCCCATAAGAAAGATAACCAACAAACAGTTGACGACTCCTAATAAGGAAACGCACACGGAGTATAATAAAACAAAAAAGGTGCGCTAAACATTCTTCATTAGCGTTCCGACGCTGACTTACGCCAATCATTGGCAGGCGCCAGAAAACAGACACAAATGGGCATGGGAGGAGCGCTAATTATTGACAAAGTCAGACTTTTATGGCGTGCCAAACCGATCATGAAACACTAAGAACTTATCACCATTTTCGTCTCGACGAATCGGTGTGAAGTGGGCATTGGTTACTGTGTTTCAAATTTACATTTTTATGTTTTTTTTTTCTGTATTATCTGTGATTGATTGATTATGATTTAAATGTCATGTCGTTTGCGTAATGTGGTTTTGTAGTTGTGTTTTGGGCTAGGCTGTTAAAAGATCAGAGGTTAAGCCCACATTGGCTTGTGTCAACGCATGATTGATTTATTAATGTTGCTAAGGTATGCCTTTTGAAATTGATATTTAGCATAATGTGCGAACAGGTGTTCTTGGATATTAATGAGTTGAAATCTGTCATTGTCTACTGCACAATTTTATAAAGTTACCTCAAAAAAAAAAACTAGCTGCGCCCTGTGGTTTCACCTGCATAGGTCTCGATCCCGTGAGAATATCGGGATAGAAAGTGTGTCCTAATGCAGGTCATGGTTTACCCATGCTCCAAATTTCATTCTAATTTGTTCGACGGTTTTGGCGTGAATGCGTACAACAATAATTTTTTTTCTCTTTATAATATTAGTTCAGACAATGAACTTATGTGAATTTATTTCAAATAATTAGATATAAAAAAAAATTAAAACGTGGTACGTATAGGTATAAGGAAGCAATTTTCGACCCTTTTCGACTAACAACAGCATACATAATTGTAACAATAGGTACATACGCCAGCACATCAATCTACTACAATCTGTCAAATTTCTTTAATAGATTTTTAACTTTATCACTAAAGCATAAGGTTCAAAGTTGATTGGGAAAATTTGACAGTTTCGGGTTGCTTGATGTGCTGGCGTCTGTACGTATTTGATTCGCTCTTGGCATTCCATAGCTCATTAGTGACGCAACCCAATACAACCGAATAAGATCATATCGATATTGCCCACAAAATACCGTACTTGTCATAATCAGCAATTATACTAACGTTACCTTTTTAATGCATACCTTTTACGCACATTTTTCAACGTAAGCAAATTACAGTTTTCAAAGCACCTATAATTTTGGCCCGATGGCCGTAAGGACGTATATTAAAGTGATTACGTCCACTTTTGGACGAGTGATTGGACATATTTTAGTGTGTAATTTTTCGTGTTATTATTGGTAAAAGCAATGTAATCGGTATGAGTTAAATGGCTCGTTATGTAGATTTTGATAAATGGCCCTTTTTATGTGTTTTGTAACTGTTAATTTGTGTTGAGTAATGTAATGAGGCGGATTTTCTGGTGATAATAAAATTTAAATAAAGTAGGAAAACGTGCATAATCATGATCAGCCTAAAGTGTTCCCAACGCTGGGACACAGGCCTTCTTCCTGTGAGAGGGAGTGGGCCATATACCACCACGCGGGCCCAGTGCGGGTTGGCGGATATCGGACGTCTTTTAAATTACATTTAGATTAAGTGAAGTGTTCATAATCTACTTATATGAACATCTAGGTACTAACCGAAAACACTAATGGAAACAAACATAATAAGTAAAACAGTGATGCAAAAGAAACACTAAAAGTACCAAATGCACCGGTCGATGTCCACCAAACTCTGCATCAAAACCATCAAGTGAGTCACAAAGTCACAACACAAATTCCGCAGTGACAAAACCGCAGCTTCAAGAAATACATTAATGCATCCCATACCTATCCCAATCCCATGAGAAAGTTTATCATTTACCGAAAAACGAGAAAGAAAAACCCCACACACACTACTAAAGAAACAATATGAGAAACTGCAGATTCTGTATCCTAGCCACTTACAAATCGAATAAAACAAACACTGATATTCTATTATGGTGATCATCTATCCCTTTCGCTCTCGCAAAGACGAAGAGGGACGGAGTTACTGGTTGAAATGTCGTAGGTCATTAGGTCCTTACCATGTAAGGTCTGCAATATGCCAATATGGAAGCCAGCCGTGACTTTTGTATGTGGTTATATTGGGCCTAACAATAGGTTATTGGGCATAAGATTTAAACTAAATGCGTAGATGACCTGACCGGTTCAGATGACTTTGATAACGGCAGACATTGTTGGGAATTAATTGTTCGGGAGAAAGTTATTAGGCTCCTTGTTCTTTGAAATGGGATTGCTGTAAGGCTATATGGATTATAGTTAGGTAATGAGTATGACGTCATTGTCCTCTTCATCTTGTGTTTCATATTGAAACTGGTTTTCATTGGAAGGCTGTAACTATACTAAACGAATATAGAGCATGAACATGCATTCTTCGATGATCATTCGATGTTTGCAGAAAATAATACTTTTTGCTTTTAATAGCGATTTTTTTTAAGTCAGTTTGATATTTGACACACTAGAATACATACATATCGGTCATCAACTGAACAAATTCCGGAGTAAACTCAAGGAACTTATTACATTTCAGTATATTTACGCATAGAGGAATTTTGGTGTCAAAAACAGCAAACTTTAGTGGTCTCAACTAAAAACTATCTATCAAAGATCAGACTAATTTCCTCAACTAAACTAAACAGGAAAGTACATTTAAAGACTTTCTATTCTCTTTTTAGGGTATCATGTTTCAGGTTCGCAAACTTTCAACCGGAATGTCTCAGTCTGACCCCCGCTATTGTCTCCAAGCCTTTGTTTGCAATTGTAGTTTTAAATGTACTGGTCTCACTAATTTTATTTTATGTACTTGCCACGGGTTCACCTCCTTCAGTATGTACATATTTTAAGTTTGAATACTGGCTAAGCTCCTTATGGCTATTTACACTATCGGTGAATTTAGCCATACTCCTTTGTCTACTGATAAATTGATAAACAGATGTCCTGTGTGTGAAAATTTTGACGTTTTGAATAATTACTTCAAAGTTTTGGTGATCAATTCAGATTTGGAACGGGCTATACTCTCGATTCGAACTCCAAAACGGTATAAATATATAAAGCTTCTACATATATCAAATACTAGCTGCGCCCCGTGGTTTCACCCGCGCAAATGTCGATCCCGTGGGAATATTGGGATAAAAAGTAGCCTATATGTTAATCCAGGGTGTGAGCTACCTTCATACAAAATTTTATCAAAATTAGCCCAACTGTTTGAGCCTGAAGAAGTAACAAACATATAAACACACACACACACACACACACAAACTTTCGCTTTTATAATATTAGTGTGATTAGTGTGATGTATATCATAGCCTGTCTAAGCTAACAGAATTATTAAAAACGTTCAAAATCTAGTCGCAATCTCACCTCAGCGACGAACAATGTCGAAATCTTGTCAAAAATGTAGCGAAATTTGAGGTATTTTTGACAGATTAAGACTGAGATCAGACTATGAACGTTCTTAAAACTACGAGAATTCCCTCTGATGACAGATATAATCAATAGAGTCTCTGATTAGCAAGATCTTCTTCTTAGTGTTGTTGCCACGACAATTTTTCAAATTTTGTCGGCCCAAAACTTCGCCAGTTCCACGGCGTCGTCGGTGGCAGCGCAGAGGTCAGGCACACAAGGCGGAATAGGATCAAGTATACCCTGTGACACTGCTCCACATCCACACTCTGCTGCCGTTGCATTAGAAAAATAACAAAACTTCAGGACGAACGAAGAATAAATCGATTTTAGACCGGAGTCTGGATTCGTGCACGGTTGATGGCAATAGGGCGTTAAACATAGCTGGCGAAATATGGGTCTACACCCTTCAGGGATTAGAGGTTGCTGTTTTATTACGTATGACGATTTGAGGGGGTCCAAAAAAGTCATAGTTTTTCATACATGGGGGTTGGAAAGGTTCTAGATTGTTCTTACGTAAGATCACAAAAGTAATCAAAATTTGTTTTAAAAAATTTTGATACTTTTTCTTTGCAATTTTAGTAGATACTGATCTTACGTGAGATTCAAAAGGGGGATAGTTCATTCAAGTCTTATTTTTTCTTACATAGGGGGGAGGGGAGTAAGAAATTGGTTAAAATTGGCTTACGTATTAAGTGAACAGTCCCTTACAGGCGTGATTTTATGTTATATTTTTAGACAAGGCTAAGAGGATTGCACCCAATGAATACATTGCAAATAAAATTTGACCCAAAACCAAAGTTGACTGAACTGTCCCCAACCTGACCGTGTAATGAGCACACAAAAATTCAGAGTACAGCTACCAACGTTACAAAAATTAATAACCGTATAAGAAAACAGAGGTTTGTCATACAAAAGTCATCCAGAATGTCGATTCAAATTATGATAAGGCAGAGTGAATTAGTTCTGGTAGAACGTAATGGCTAGCGATTAGGTTATGTTGAAAGCATTGAGCTATGATGCTTGGATGTTTTTGGATATGACAAAAGTTATGGTATTTTTGGGAAATGAGTTTTGATTTCCTACCAGTACCATAGTAGATGGTCTAGTCTTAACTGATCGTTTGTAATGATTTGTCAAGAAATGTGTAAATTTGGATGGCTGTTGGAAAACAGACAGACCAAAGAAAAGATGAGTGGGTTGTGTGAAAAATAATATGTCTAGTAAAGAACTTAACTCTGTGAAGACGGTTAATAGAGATTTAATCTGTTAAGCTCCGCTAATGAGACACAATTGATTTTCTATTGTTTCGTCGTTAATGGGCGACGCGCGCTACTGGGCCGGTTAAAGAAGTTTACTTCTTTCGTCTTCTAACTTTATCGTCCTCCAGACATTATCCCGATTTTTAAATCAGGATAATGTCTGGAGGACGATGAGAATGTACGTGTCTGCTGTTAACTGCAGTATCTGGAAATATCATAAATAAGCAGATTGTGTTATTAGCCAGGTTCACTCTGACGCCAAATGCGAGATTGGAAGCAACGAAAAAAAAAGATACCAATAGACTCGCCATATCCAATAGAAGCAACCTGTTTCATACCTCCATGGTAACGTTTATAGAAGCGCAGTGAATGATGCGACGTATCTCGAATGGCCCACAAAACACCGCTTTGATAAGCTTGACGAACTATTTTGTTCCGAGTTCCAAAGTCGGTGCTTTTGGGCTAATAATAATGTACGCTGTTAACATTGAGTGTTTTATTGTTAAAAATTTAAAGGAAATGAAATAGAAATAAGTTTCATATGAAGAGGTGTTTTCTGCTTGTCAACAGTTGAGAGATGCAAAAGAATTTCTGGTAATTAAGAGTGAAAAGGAATAGTCTCAATCATGGAAAGTATGAAAAAAATGGCGTACAATGGTAGAAAACCTAGACTTAGGGTTGGGTGGATACGGATTGAAGAAAAGAGAGAATTTCTAATTCAAATTCAAATTTATTTATCAATAATCATAATTTTTACAAGAATAGATTGGATGGGGATCCCCAAACTAGGCATTTGCCTGTATCTTGGGGGTCAGGTAATACAGACGTAAGTGTATATGTAGAAGTTTACATAGCTACAAAGGGGTAATGGACAACGTTAGATACAAGTCTACCATCTTGGATCTAGTTTGGATGCTATTTAGGCAGTGAAGTTTATAGAGCCAAAGTTCTGCCTACTAGGATCAGCAGCCAAGTAAGTACGAGTATAATACGTATCTATACAATTCACTCCTCTAATAAGCTCAATAACATTAATACCTAACCATCACAAAACATTGCCTCTGCCACAAAATGAAAAAAAAAAAGAAAACATTTAAACAAAGACCACCTGCATCCAACCCTGTAAGTAAGTAACTGCTAAGTGGTGGTGTTAATTCGGCCGCTACTTACCACACTGCACCCTCCTGTAAACAGTCCTACTTGCTAATGTAAGTGTTAAGAATTTGGGTCCAAATATTTGTGAACCGTTTGGTTTTTGGTGGCGGGGGAAGAGAGGGGTAATGCAGGTGTGTTTGGTACTTTTATGATTAAAGCAAATAATCATTTCATTACGTGAAATTAAAACAAATCGGACACTATAAGCGAGCAAGGACGCATTATTGAAATAAAAATAGCTACAACAAATTAGTGATGTTGAATGGTGAGGAATATTTTTTTTGTGGTCTAAGTCCACCACATAATGGGTCCCTAAAAAGGTCCAACGGCATCGCGGAAGACCCAGTTGTAGATGGTTGGACGAACTTGACTATATGAGGGAGTTTAATGGAAAAAGGAAGGGGAGGCCTTTGCCCTACAGTGGGACCATACAGGCTCATATTTTTTTTTTTTTTTGCAAAATTGTCTACGAGTAGTAACAAAAAGTAAAAGGTAAATATGGAAAACTATTTTAAAACTAAATGTGAGGACATGGAGTAATTGGAATTGTCAATTTATTAAAAACGTCAAAAACGACTTGCTCTACATTGATGAAAAAGTAAGTAGAATTGAATCATCAGTCATACAGAAGTAAGACTAGGATAGGTAGTTTTTAATAAGGAAAACCAATACAGTTTTGTACAAGAAAATTCCAGATTAGGTAAAAATGGTACTAAGAAACGACGAAGTCTTGAAATAAAAAAAAAACAGCACTAGGAAAAACCATGTTTTTAAAACAACAATCTATTTAAAGTTTTTATTTTTAAAGCTTCAAAGAACCTTCTTACTCATTGAACACAAAGATGAGTAAGCCTACATCTTATTCGAATTTCGAATCCTGTTCCTGCACATTATTTCCCATGCACAGATAAATAATATATGCGGCGATGATCTAACTTCGATCAAGATTACAACCTCATTGGTATTAAATACAGTTAATTATAGCGATTGCTCATAATGACCAATAAACAAGTAGCTACAACATTTATTTTTTTCAACTAGTGAAATAAAATAATTCAACTAGTGAAATAAAATAATTCTCAATAGTGCCCAGTTTTTAATTGATCTGAGAAAATGCGGAGGGAATTAAGCTATTTTATATGGTTTTTAAAGTGTAGTAGCTTTTTCTCAGTAACGAGGTCGAGATTACTATTTTACTACTAACAAATCGTTGCGTTCTTTTTTCTCTGCAGCATTTTTGTTTTTGCTTCATTTTGTCTTGTTGTTTTATCCAGAAGCGTACTTTGCTTTTTCTTTATTATCAAGAACACTTAACGTTGCTCTAGCTAGTTATTACCGTGCAATATGGGTTTTTATTACACAAGCTTAATGTTCTTTATCTCCATATTTCATTGAACGAACACATATTTATCATTGCAACTCGTATGTAATTATTACAAAAATAGCTACTGACGTTCGATAGGCCGTCTCATTGTGATGCATCAGAGAAAAGAAATCACATGGATGCAACGTAACAAAAAAAAGTAAAATAAAAAAGTAAACGAGATGCGCCCGCGTACGCCAAGATCTCGGTCAGGCAGGAGCCGAGTTCTTTTGTTTCCAACCTCGAATCAGCCAGTGTCTCGAATCTAGATGCTGTTTTCGAATTGTTTTTTCTTTTTCCCCCTATGGCTTTTTCTTTATTGTCTCAGTGCAGGCTGACTAAAAAAAAGTAAAAATCCGGTGGCTTATGGCTCTCCATTGATATGCGACGTTCGAATTGAAATTTAAATATTTGCTCGCATCCGCGACGGGCTTCATCTTGGGTATTTTGTTTTTAAAAAGATCTTTGTGTTGCCATCTTAATATTTTATTATGTTATTCAAGAAATACCGCGAGTACGCATTTATGTATTTTTTTGTTTAAAATTTTTGTTTACTGATCGTCGCCTCAATAAATTGACGGCAAATACTGTATTTTTCTATATCTTTTGGATTTATTTTGGCTTTTAAATGAATTGGAACCGCAGTTGCAGTATTTCAATTAAATAGTAACTTCTTGAAGTACTTTAGTAGGTTAATTTTTGGGTTTTTTTTGGTTTTTTTTGGAAGCTAAGTTTTTGCTGATAAAAGTAGGTATTTGACTAAGCCATGAATCTCAACTAAATTTGAAATTAAATTAGATACGATACATAATTATAAAATTGCCAAGCTAAATTATTTCCCAAACAATCAAACGTAGTTAAAAGGCGTATTAACGAAACATACGTCAATCTCTTGTCATATATACTTAAGCTAAATGACAAGACTATTACATTAAACCTTCACTGCTACAACCGCACCTTTGTAAAACATAGTTCCTTTTAGAACATTACACACACATTCTCCGAATCACTTGAAATATTTTTTAGGGTTCCGTACACAAAAGATGCCAATAGGACCCTATTACTAAGGCGCCGCTGTCCGTCCGTCTGTCATAGGACTGCATCTTTTGAACCGTAATAGGTAGACAGTTGAAATTTTCACAGAGTGTGGACTATTATAGTAGCAAATAATAAAAATAAAATAAAGTTTAAAATTAAAGGGGTCCTCATAAATTAAACGTATTAAAGAAATATGTAGTGTTCTGTGTTAAATATTGAACGGTGGTACGGAACCCATCCGACTCGCACATGGTTGCTTTTTTTGACAGTTAATGAGTCACATTTGTCTTTAAAAGTTCATAATGTCGAACGATATGTCATATTGGAAATGTGACGTTTAGGAATGGGAGCACTATTGCAGTTACAAGGTTAACAATCGGTTCTTTAATGTCAGGTATAGAAATATGGCGTGACGTAGTGGAAGAAAAAATGGCGATCCGCGTTGGTTGATTTGGACCGAATTGCCCATTAATGTATGGCGCTGGAAGTGGTAGGTATTATAGTGTTGGCTGAATGTGAAAAATACTTTGTCCGCTAAAGGGCACATTTTTGGTTAGTTGAACTGGGCTATGCGTTGGTTATTTTTTTCCTAATATTTGTTCATCATCATCACCATTTCAGCCGAAAGACGTCCACTGCTGGACATAGGCCTCCCCCAAGCACCGCCACTTCGACCGGTTTTGTGCTTCTCGCATCCAACGAGCGCACTAATACTAATACTTGTTGGCACATTGAAATTGGCAACTTGCACTGGGGTACTTAAAAGGAAAATAAAGGAAATAAATATTTTGGTGGTTTTTGTAATAGGTATAAAAAGATTCTTTTTCTACTTTTTAAATTGACTATCTTTAAAAAGATAATCTTAGCTTACCGTATCGACTCCAGGGTACTAAATACCTAACTTATAAGTAAGGTACAGACGCCAGCACATCAAGCTACCCGAAACTGTCAAATTTTCTCAATCAACTTTTAACCTTATGCTTTAGAAAATAAAGTTGAAAATCTATTAAAGAAATTTGAAATATTGTAGTACACTGATGTAAGAAAAAACCCTGGTAAATCTTGTAATAATAACATAACATTACGCTTGTTATATTACCCGAAGGGTTAGGCAGAGGGTGTATCTATACGACACCTACATTTGGCCAGGTGTTTATGTCCCAAGTAATAGGGGGCGAGCCTATAGCCATCAACCAGGTACAAATCCAGACTCCGGGCTGCTACTGAGAAATTCCAGGTCGAAAAACCCAATAACACTGCCCAACCCTGGGATCTTTTCGTAATTTAGCTTTATATCTATAGGAAGATTTTTTATCATCATCCAAATTTTTACAGGTTGTTCTACCCATGAATATGAACAACTTTCACTATGGGACCAACTCTGACACGAAAAAAAATCAGCTGTTTATACAAATGTTCAATACATACTTGACCAAAATGTATGAAACACCAGTTTTTTATTTTCGTGATTTCAAAATTCTTCCTGTATTGTTCAACAGCAGTGCAACAGTTCAGTGCTTAAAAGCCCGCCTTTTCAACCAGTGTGTCCTGCCAACAATGACTTACGGTGCCGAGACATGGACGCTCACAAAGGAGACTGTCTGCCGCATGCGAGTAGCACAAAGTGCCATGGAGCGAGCCATGCTTGGCATAACCCTACTGGTCCAAGTGTGTAACACCGAAATCCGTAGTCGGTCGAAAGTCTACGACGTCGGGGACAGAGTGATGCGCCTCAAGTGGATTTGGGCAGGACATCTAGCTAGAAGAAGAGATCGCCGATGGAGTAAAGCTGTGACCAAATGGTGGCCAAGGTTGGGCCAAAGAAGCCAAGGCCGTCCAAAGCGCGTTGGGTTGATGATATCGTCAAAGTCGCGGGAAACACCTGGATGAAAAACGCACAGAACCGGGATATATGGCAGGAGAAAGGGGAGGCCTGTGGGTGGTTCCGGGCTGAACTGATGAAGATGATGATGATAGTTCAACATCGAAATAATGTAGGCCACATCTAGTATCTCTACGTCATTATCTCCGCATTTTCGGTGATACGTTTAAAGCCAATTAAAAAAAAGGCATGGTCAGTCATCGGAACGCCACAGATAACCGACAGCGCCCTCTGACCTGCGTTCCGTGAAATACAATTATGTACTTACATTTCTTTAGTCTACATTTTTTTTTTTTGTATTTAGGCAGGTAAGTATATCGATGTTCAATTTAATCCCAGACGAATCCGCCATAATCTGTCATGGTTTTTATGGTCCAAAATCCTTTATTTTATAGATATGGGTTGTTTTAACTGTTTGTAACAAAACATATTTAAATTTTTGACATGTAGCATGCAGCAAACTGAATTTACAATAGTTTGAAATATTATACCCTTTACTTAAAAACGTTACGTGAATAGCGACTGTTTAACCAAGCATTTTTGAAGTTTAAAGACGTTTATGAATAAACCCCTTTTTTTAATCTTCAATTATCTAGGGCTGTTTTCTTATATATTCAAGACGTCCATGGGCTCGTGTTTAATTTTATTTTTAAGGACAAGCTTATTACACTATTGCTGAAAACTGCAAAATAATTTACCGTAGCGACCAACCAAAAAAGCTCCAAGTACCTGAATCTTATCAGAAAATAATATTGGAGAAGAATCAAACGAATCTGAATATCTGTTTGTAGCTCGGACTAAACTTTTAATTGACACAAAAAAACCTAAGCGTGTCCTAATCCTGTGCTACAAGAATTTTAGAAGTCGAATTGACTTTAGTGCAAATAAAATTAGATGATCACGTCTTGCGATTCATAATGAAGCATTTCTAATAATTAAGATTTATTAAGACGTTAGTGTAGGTATCAAGCAAAAAAGTTCTTAAAAATATATCGTTGCAAATAAGACTAATATTTATTTTCTAATCGTCTAGCCATTCAATAAACATAAATTGATTTCACATAAGCACTTAGATATAAAGACATAAACATTTAAATCAATCGGACGCTAATGTTCTCTAAATATTATTTGTTTTCAATGACTTAATTTGCAACAAATCTTTCGCACACTTAACTTTTCAAATCAAAGATAAGATACGTTGAATTCACGTCCATTTTTAAACTGGTTTTCAAAGCGATCACGTTTGAATCCCTGAAAGAAGTAGACATGTATAGTGCAACCGTATTTTGACTGGTTAGTTTTTAAACCTAATTGGTCAAAAGCGAGCAGTGTTGAGCCAGTGGTAACGGTCGTGACTTACGAGTTTTAGGTCGTAGATTCGAACCCAGACGGGCGCTTTGCTTTGTGTAACGGTGAAGGAAAACATCGTGAGGAAACCGGCATGTCCTAGAACCAAAAATTCGAAGACACGTGACATGTATCCACCCTCACTGGGCCCGCGTGGTGGATTACGGCCCACTTCCTCTAATCGAGAGGAGACCTGTGTCCCAGCAGTGGAAACATTATAGGCTGATAATGCAATAATGGGCGAGCCTATTGCCTCTAACGGAGCAGAAATCCGTAGTCAATTAAAGAAAGAAAATGAAGAAAAATATAGGTATTTATTAGGTTGGCAAACCTGCTAAGCAAGCAGCAAGCAAACTACTGTGTGTGTGTGCTATTGCAGTGTGTAAAGCTGTAGTACTAATAGGAAAAACCAAACCCATTGCCTGGTAAGGGAATCAAACCCAGGACGCCTGCTGCGCTTGCGACCACTTAGACCAATGAGGCAGTTTTTATACAGGGTGTTCCGTAAGTCCACGTCAAGCCGGAATCGGGTAATAGGCCAAGTCATAATAGTTATCAGAAAAATATTTAAAAAAAATCTAAGTGGTGTATTTTTAAAATTATTGGCATTTAAATGTCAATTTTTGCCCAAACAAATATTAAAACCAAATTAATACTTTGCCAAACTTTCACTGACTGTGCTGAAAAAAAAAAGCACTATGCGAGTTTGGCAAGTAACATCAAAAGTTGGCGCATTTAATAAGCATTTTTTACTCCAAAGATTTTTTAATTTTTTTTTGTCTTTTACCCGATTCCGGGTTGACGTCGCCTTACGGGACACTCTGTATAACCTTTTTCTTAGTAATTAGAACCGGTTTTGTTTATAAATGATATTTGTTTTAGCTTTAAATAGTAACCCCAATATATTTTATACCTTTATTAGATACTTATGATGAACGTAGTTAACCAAACAAGTTAATGAGTAAGTAATAAAATAAATAAGTTGTAATAAACGTAAAAGGCTGTATAAACATACTTAATTCCATTTAGAGATTATGGCTCTTTTTGCAATGGATTAAGGATGATTTATTGGGTTGGCTGGAAATATAAGAATGTGTAGATTTCTGCGGTTTTCAAAACATAAATTATAAGTAAGATACATATTATATTATACAGAAGTGTTTACTCTATGGCCCCAATTATCCATACTAATATTATAAATGCGAAAGTGTGTCTGTCTGTCTGCCTGTTACCTCTTCACGCTTAAACCGCTGAACCGATTTAGATGAAATTTGGTATAGAGATAGTTTGAGTCCCGGGCAAGGACATAGAATACTTTTTATACCGATATTCCGACGGGATCGAAACTTATGCGGGTGAAACCGCGGGGCGCTGCTAGTTACCCATATTTGCCAAATAAATGTCTATTCTATTCATACCAATGGCACAGGCATGCAAATAATTTCATGAAATGCATCATAATACAAAATAGATGGAGAAGAAGGATGATTTAAAATGTAAGGTGTTAGGTGCATCGTCCTCACATGTTGTTATATAATTAATGTACCCATGCAAAATATTGTAAAACATTTTAAAAGAGTAACGGTGGAGTTTCTTGCCTATTCTTCTCCATACGATAACTACCTTTTGGAATGGGCGACTAGAATCAATTCTATTTTAAGGTAATTTTTGACGTTCAAAAGTGCCTTTTATGTGCCTATTTGAAATAAATGCTTTGACTTTGACTTTAAGGATCGTAGCAGGTGGCGATCTGAAGTTTCTCCCCATGGGAATAAAGTGTGACTTTATGTATGTATGCAGAAAAAGTTTTGAAGGTGTTTCAATAAAAAAATATTGCATACAAGTACCTATCATAGAAACACAATGTTCTTCAATAGCATGTTATGAAAAGAGCAGTTGTATGTACTGACAGAATTTGGGAGAGTAGACTTTGATCAGAAATAAGCCGCGAAAGGCTGAATGATTTTTTTACATACAAATTAGAATTAGTGGCAGAAATGGTACACGATTCACCAGATGTAACAGCAACCTAACAAAACCACATAGGTTGTGTCCTACACTTGAAGAAGTTGAAATTCTAATGTGCTGTAATTTTATTGCGCTCATTTCCTCCAAACTGGAATTCAATCATGCCAATTGCCAGTATTAGCTCTTCTAAATACTATCTAGTTACAAAAGGAGTATGTTCGAGCAGTTTGTGGTTGAAACACTAGAGCCATGGGCTGGCCTATTTCTTGGCCAAAGAACTAGCATTGCCATACAACGTGGCAATGCTGCCAGCCTTTTGGGCACTGTTCCTGTTGACAGCGATGCGGACGAATTCTTTGATGCCCTATGATTATTTTGTTTATTTTTTCATATAATTGTACATATTATTATAGTTTATATGTTAGCTTATATTATGTAAATATGTATACAAATATATTAAACTTTCTTTGTAGTTACAAAACGAATTGAAAGCATCTATTCTTGAAATTATGATATCCAGTCAATAGTTGCTAGTCTGTCGTCGATGCGTGTCGTTCGCGTGTTTGCACACTTAAGAGCGGTACTACTTTTCACTATAGTAAATAAAAAGGCAGTCAGACACTCCAAAAACATAATTGCAAATGCCACTCATTCTACATTAACTTTACGAGAACCAAAAAAATCACCTACAAAACTGGATGCGTCATTTGTTTGACCTATTAAATAACATAGCCACAAAAAACGAATCGAATGGACTAGTATTCGTACCTACGTATAGCTCTTTTGGACGTGAGTACCTACTGGTTTTTATGTCAATTAGGTAGGTAGGACCCCATTATCCTTGATGATGGTGTAAAAACATTCTGAATGCTGTCAGTAACTCAGTAAATCGTTCTGCGGTTGTTTTCGGATACTTTGTTGCTGAGTTTCGTAATTGCCTAATGTTTCTATTTATGGGATTTCGAAAATAGGTTCTATTACTTTTGTGACAGATTGGTTTTTTGTTTGGCAATCAAGCTGCTGACTTGTGACCCACCTGATGGTTAGTCGTCAGCGACGCCTATCTGGAGTACCAGAGGCATCGAAGTTGCGTAATTATTCAGAGACAATGTATTTCTTTATTCTTGTATGGCTGAAATATAATGACAAAAGGAGAATAAAGTTTGCAGATGAAGCTTCTAGGTACCGTAGAGGCTATCTATGGGGCCTAACCCTATAAAGTGTAGGCTGGCTATAATTTAGCGCGGGTTCCATTCTGACATTCAAGCAAGCTTAGAACGGAGCATCAAATATTTTATTAGGTTTTTTTTGTTTAGATAAATCAGTGCTCGTTTATTCGGGTAAATGCAAAGTCTTTCTGTCAATATAAATTAAAAAAAATCCTATCCGTGTTTAATTACTTTAGAAAGGGTTACCGCTACCCCGGAACATAAAGGGCTAAGGAAGGAACACTGGTGGGTTTTAGTCAGTAAGAGTCTGACACTCCCTTCTGCTCCATCCAGAGCCGGAGGAGTCATTTGATGATTTCCCATCCATAAAAAAAGGGGCTCTTCAAGCTCCTTACAGTAGGTACCTACATCTCACGATCCAAGACACAGGACAGAGTTTGCTAAGTTTAAATAGGTCTTGACAAATACGTTACTATTCGCCACAAAGGCAGTTAAGTTGACAAAAACACAACTTAGTAAAAAAAAGGAACAAGTGGGATTATTACAAAGCGGATTGATTACTCACTGACAGTAGATGCCACCATAGATGTTACGAGTTGCATTAAAAGACTCCCTGAGTCTAACCTACTCTTGGCCAAATTCGCAATGTCCGGATAGGAACTATCAGCTTTAAACTCGGTATTTGTTGGTATCTATGAAAATATGAACCACGTTTAAGTCAATCGAAACTTATCTAGATGTAGCAAGACAGGCCATATACTTCTAAAAACTACACAAAACAAAAGAAAAACGAAATTATACATTAAACACTTTTCAAAATAGCAAATGGATTACTCATTTTTTTTTTGCGTCCTGTCAAGTTATTCACGTTGGCGGCATATCAACCGTTGACGTCCTTTCACGCTGATTATAGTGAAAAGGTTAAGTGGTACTGCAATACTTTAATAGTCATATTAGGACATAGTCAACTTAAAAGCGGTAGAGTTAGGCATTTCGAGGGGCTTGTGGCTAAGTAATAACAGCCGCACGGGTCGATCGATCAAGTTAAGTTACGCTTGTCACGGTTGGTCCGTGGATAGATGACCATCTTTACATATCAAAACCCCTGTGTGCCTCGGAAAGCACGTTAAACACTTGGTCCCCGCTGTCATTCGTGGATCTTTGGCAGTCGTTACGGTTGCGAAGCCCGAAAGTCTAACAAACAGTCTTAACAAGGGTATCGTATTATAACCCAGTAATTGGGTTGTGGGGGTCAGATAGGCAGTCGCTTCATTTAAAATACTGGTACTCAGCTGCACCCGGTTAGACTGGAAGCGGACCACAACACTGTTGGGAAAAGGCTAGGCAGATGATGATGTCTGTATGGGCTTGCACAATTCTAAATAAATAAAATACAAACCGGATTCCGCCGTGAAAATCAAACGTTAGATGACAGGTAAACAGAAAAAGGAGGGAATCTTTATGGCATTAAAGGTCTGAAGAGGATACGACAAGCATGAGTTCAAGATCTTTGTTAAAAGTGGAAGCCTTGACCTAGTTTTTCTCTATACTTTAGAATAGAATACTTAAGTATGCGTACGTACGGTCTCCAAAGGAGATAAGTAACCAGGGTAGTCAGATATAGTTGAAGTTTAGTAAGAAACCAACGGATAATTTCGAGTAAAATTTAATTCAATTAATAGAAAACAAACAGTTCATTTATAAAATTAAATTTCATTCTAAAACATTTATCGGTTCTTAGTAAACTTCAACTATTTCCGACGACACTGGTTACTTATCTCTTTTGGTGATTGTACATACGTAGTATAATTACTATAGTTTAACTTCTACAACATATAAATTACAGATATAAATGTAGAAATTTTACAAAGGGTGACACAATTGCCGGTATTTACCTCGAAGCATACAAAGGAAGGATGGCATATATCTGGCAACGATCAAAATAATAAATATTGTGCCATTTTCTAATACTATTGTGTTTCGGCACGTTAGAGGCACAGCTCATGCTCTTGAAAAAATCACTGTCTTCCTTTGGAATAGAATATTTAACACAATAATGAAATATCTGGAAATGATCTTAAAAATCTGAAACATTTTTTTAACCTCTTAACATCTAAACTTCTTGATACAGATTCAGGAGCAGAATCTCGTTTGGAAAGTAAGAGTGTTAGTAGGATATTTATTTGTTTAACCGCTCAAGGACCGCGGGACACCGATCGGTGACCAAACAATAGAAAATCAATTGTGTCTCATTAGCGGAGCTTGACAGATTAAACTAACTTTTCGCAAACAAAAAAGGACTTACTGCCTTACAGCATTCTCTACCAGTCAACCAAGGGTGGTGAAGAGATTACAGGGGAGGTGATTTGGTTGAAAGGAACAATGATAAAAAAAAACATTAAAAATATATCATAATGAAATAAAATAGGTACACAAGTGCAAAAATAGGTTATAAACTTACCCCCTTATTCATAATCCTATTTTATCTCTATTTTAGCTAAAATAGGTTTATAGAACGTTTGTCTTTATCTGTCACGTTGTCATTTCTGTGTGTAAGAAAGAGACAAACCCCATTTTAACTAAAATAGGTTTGATAAGTTTTATGAATAAGGGGGTTAGAATATTAACATTCTATTGTGAAGAATATGGTGAAAAAGAGGTAAGATAATATAAAGTAACGTTTTGTTCCCTGACAGCCATTTCAACAGTGTAGCAAATAGCACAAAAGCACTAAACAGTTTTTGCACAGTAGGTAGTTGATTAAAAGCTAGTAAAAAAGGTTTCGCTGGATGCAGTTTTGTTTGTGATAAAAGAACATGAAAGATAGATACTCAAATACCATTATTGGACGTTGTTGTTGAATAATTGTTTTTCACAATACTGGCTAGCGAGAATCTGGGTAGGAAAAATGCTAGCGAGAGTATCTATGCCACCTAATAAACGCAAAGACAAGGTAGGTAGTTAGGTATAGCATACTATACTGTGGGTTCTATGAATATCTATAGCTGCAGAATATGATTATAATGAATCGTTAGGATGAAATGTATAAGCTGAGTAAACGAAAGAGAGATGCAATTATCATTGAAAACGTTTTCGACGATATCTTCGAAGATAGCTTAGTAGGTATGAAATAATAAGGAATATCAAGTCTATGAACCGAAAATGAATATGAGGTAAATAATGATAGCAATCAGTATCTTGAAATGTTCAGCTTTAAAAGTTTCTTCCGTTCAAGATTTCAGATGGTTAATATTCGCGCGTAAGCAAACATAACTTAATATTAAAGAAAAATATCAAAACAATGTCTTACCGAGCAAATCAAATGTATGAGCAATCCTTATGCAAGAGGAGTATATTCCAAATGTGCAAAAAAAAAATTTGGTACTAAAATCGAAATGAAAACACAAAATTTTCGGCAAACTGTACTGTTCACAACTACCTAATCAGTTCACACTTCAAACAAGTCAAAATCCACGCCCTTGGCACCACTGAACAAAATGAAGCGGACCTAGAGAATGTTTAGCACTGAATTCGAAACACTGTGTGTAAATATTTCTAAACCTTTGAAAAGTGTCTTTGAAAATGATTGTCACTTCACCCTTATTACACTCTATAAAAAAATCCTTTAGAAAAAATTAAGTCAGGTCAACGGCAAAAAAGTCGAAAGTCATCCGTTCCATTTTTAAAAGTCAATTTGCCAGTAACGTGTTCCGAGTTGGAAGTCGGAACTGACAGCGGTTGACAGGTCGCGTGGTTGCGCACGCGCGGTCGTGTGAGCGTGCTGTGCGCACGGGCATCGGCGCCACACTGCGTTCGCGCGCTTTTCGACCTATGAAACCTTCGCTCGCAGCCTCCAGCGAGTATAGGATGTATTAGAATTGTCGATGATTCTATAAGATTTTCTCACGGAAAGGACTCTCGATATGTAGATCGTTCTGTTGACGGCCTAACGGTTCAGAGCATCATCTCTGACTGATGTTGATGAGCCGACTTAAGTTTTGTTTTTAATTTTGACGGGTTAGAGTGGTTGGTTTATTTTTAAAGTGGGATTATTCTATCGTGTTATGAATGCGAGTTTTATGGTCCGTAGTGAATCGGAGCCGAGGCTTTTTGTGTTGTTAAAGTACTTCTGTCAATGAAAATGTATTGTATTTAGTTTTGTAACTCGTTCAAACGTTACGGACACGTGTTTCGGTTAAATGTTTGATCGATTTGTTGGTGATTTATAACTTTAAGGGAGATCATTTTTATTCATTAAGATTGTGTGTTTGACGTTTGTGCTTTTCGAAGTTATTAATAGGCGTGATAGAAAGGAAAGTGGAATTAGTTTTTAAAGGTGTATGATAGGGCTAATTTGAAATTAAGAGTATCCCAGTAACTGAGTAGTGGAGGTCAGATAGGCTGTCGCTCCATGTAAGATACTGTCTGCATCCGGTTAGAATGGAAGCCAACCCCAACATAGTTGGGAAAAGGCAACGCAGATTGATTTTCATTTTTGATAGGGTTTATTTGAAAAAAGACATGTTGTTTATGTCTTTTCTTTCGGTACTATCTAGGTACGGTATTATCTAGGTACGGGCCATAACAAAAGCTCAATTCCCGTAATTTTAAGAACGTTCACAGTCTGATCTCAGTCGCAATCTGTCAAAAAATACTTCTAATTTCCCTACATTTTGACAAGTTTTTGACATTTGTTTGTCGCTGAGATGAGACTGCGACTAGATTTTGAACG
Source organism: Amphipoea lucens (assembly GCA_947508005.1). Lineage (NCBI taxonomy): Eukaryota > Metazoa > Arthropoda > Insecta > Lepidoptera > Noctuidae > Amphipoea > Amphipoea lucens. The sequence continues at coordinate 11,783,761 of OX382378.1, read as the reverse complement.
TTTTAAATTATGAGAATTGGCCTTCAGATATTGTGTAAGCTAATGCGACCATTGACAGTAGTCATTTGTTTTTCCCGACAGGGATTTTGAAATTTTCTAAAAATCGAATCTAATTCAAGAATCGGAGGAATCCGATGGACACGAGAAGCACAGAACCGGTCGAAGTGGCGATGCTCGAGGGAGGCTTATGTCCAGCAGTGGACGTCTTTCGGTTGAAATGATGATTATGCTGAACGAAACTATAAAGAATACAGTAAACTGTGAAATATATGGAATGCTGTGGAAGCGCTGCGCGTCTCTTGTGCGCAGAATGCGGGCCATCTCCAATAACATTCTGAGTATGATAGCAAATAGGTTGGACTGTCCTTATGTTCGACACTGCTGTGATCTGTCACAGCAGTGTCGAACATAAGGACAATTACATATAGTGTTGCTCGTAAGAGACTACTGTAGTGAATATGAGTTAATTATTAATTATAATTGAATATGAATTTGATTTATCTAATTTGTGCGTCGATGTTGTACCTATTTACCTATATTGTATTTATTCGTTTGTATTTATTGATGTGTGATTTTATATTTATTATTCAATAATTTAAAGATGTTTTCTAATATGGGTTATATGGCACCTGATATAAATGAAAATGTATTTTTTTATTTAAAGCAATAAATTAATATGAATATTATTATGAACTACTTATAGGATTATTGATAGATCATATTTTAATTATATTTGGCAAAATATTGGCATTGCTTCAATATTGACATCAAGACAAGATCCTGCATGAATTTGTTAGTAAATTTTATAATATTATTCTGGTAATTAAATGCTATTTCTTTAGATGAATTACTTGACTCTACTAGACTATTTATGAAATTGGGAAAATACTATTTTTTTTTGTCGGTCGATCCCCAAAGGTGTTAATTAGTCTAATAATGTTAAACAACACTAACTTTATCGCTATTATAACCTTATTCTTTTCTGCCTACCCTATTTCCAAAACCTAAATACCTAAAACATACTAAAATAGTTAATTAATCAATTCCACGGAGTCAAAAGCCCGCTAAAAGCTTTCTAAGAAGAAAAGACATCAACGCTAAATCGAAATTACCAAAATATTTTTATACAAAATCTCTCCAATTTTCGAAACGATTTTGCCGATTTCGTATAAAACGATCATTAGCCATAATTTTGTATAAAACATAAAAACTACTTTTTCACGAACTATTGAAAAAAGTCGTGACAAAAATTCAATAAACACAGTTTCAGTAAGCAATAACTTTGATAGATGTCAAAACTTCACACCACGTGTAAATTATCACCCTGATAATAGATAGCCTTGATAATTTTACAAGCATTGCGTCATCAATGACTGTCAACATTCAATCGAAAAAAATACTGCGCGAGAGAGACAACACTAGCCCCGTTGTTCCGCCGCGTTGTCACCTCCGCTTCAAAGCGAACAGTCGTCACGGATCACTGCGAAAGCCAACCCATTGTAACGACACACCGGCAAACTATAACCGTCTCTTTCTCGCCCACGCAATTAGCTTGGGCGATATTTTTAGAAAGAGACGTAATCAAGTGCGTTTTTTGGACGAATTGTTTAGTTTTTTGTGAAATATAGATCAACTTTAAAATAATATGTCATTGACCCTGAGTTCCGGTAAAATGGCAGTGGTTGTAGAAATGAGAAAAAAAAGAGTTATACCTATGAGGTTCAGGTTTCTTCAAGCTAGGAAAAAAATGTTATTCACCTATATCTGGGTTCAATTTTAAATTTCTCATTTATATTCTTTGGAATATTCTGCGGTGTTTATTTAGAAGGTCTATAATAAAAAATGCAATTTCAGGGGCATACAAAATATTGTATAAATAGAAAAAACCAATTCAACATTTCAATATTTTTTTTATCGAACTAGATATTATATATTATAAAAGAAATATTGCGAATAGATTTTCAAAATAGAATGCTTATTTGAAAAATGTAGGCACTTATGGTGGCAAGAAGTATTTGCAGTTTAAAAATAAAATAAAAGTTTTATTTATTTATACAAGCCGGGGTACAACCGGGGTCACCCATTGTAAAGTTTCTATATTTATGTCTGTAATTTATATGGTGAACATAATAAAGAGTATTCTATTCTATTCTATTCTATCCTACATAAGCGAGGATTTAAAGCCTCAAGTATTTTACTTAGTAGTTCAAATAAGAAATATATTATAGGTAAAAACATTAGATCTCAATTAAAATTACGTGATTAATCTACATTGTTATGTCCTCAAGGAAAACCATGTATGTGTAATATTGATGGTTTTACCGCCATTATTAGAAAAAAAGATATGAATCCCTGACGACGCGTGTTCGCGGCAGCACCAACAGTATTCTCAATGTGTTCGCAGATCGGTGGAATTCCCTGATGTTGCAGAGGCGGATGCAGCTCCACGCTGAATATTAATTGTATATGAATCTGCGTCTGTACCAACTAACACTAGATTTTAAGTAAAATTGTTACTAACCCAATCGACTCCCTCTGAAATAAAATTTTCAATTCTATTATTATTAATGGTCTCGACTTACGAATTGTAGGTCGTGGGTTCGAACCCAGGCAGGCGCTTTAATTTGTGTAAATAATTTCATCACCACTGCTCTCAAAACGTTGAAGGAAAACACCGTGAGGAAACCGGCAAGTTCTAGAATCAAAAATTCGAGAAATGTGACATCTACCTACCCGCACTGGGCCCGTGAGGTAGATTATAGCCCACTCCCTCTCACTGAGAGGAGGCCTGTGTCCCAGCAGTGGGAACATTACAGACTGATTATGCTTATGTCATTAATGATAAATTACGAAGATAATGCTTAATTGATAACTATTCTACTGAAATAGATGATGAAAGTAATTTCCTAATCTATTAATTTTATGTCAATTTTTTTTATTTACCTGGCTGGTTGACACTTTCCGTGACCCAAGGGCTGGCTTTTACCTTGGCCAAAGTACCACGTGGTAATGCCGCCAGTCTCTTGGGTACATTACCAGTCCACAGCGATGCGGATGAATTATTCGACGCTATATTTTAGTTTGTGTATAGTTTTAGTTAAGTTAGGTTTTAATTTTGTTATTTTTGTAAATTAGGTAAAGTTCTTAAAAATAATAAATGGTTTCCTGTAACTGATCAAAAAAGATATAAATCGCATTAAAGAGCAATTCAAAGTTAAATGAACAAAGATAAAGTGAGTGTTAGTAAGTCCTGGATTCACACTAGTAAAAGATTACTGATCTTTTACTCACTCGTAGGAATGCTCCCTACCTTTGGCTTAGTACGATGAACAAATGTATCTACAGTGTGATCCTTTTCCTTTGGTTCAATGATTTTATTATGAAGAGTTTCTGTTTCTATAAAAATTAAGTACTTAAGTATCAATTAATCTGCCTCACCTTTTTTCAAATTTGTTAGTGTCGGTTTTCAGACTAACCGGATGCAGCTGAATACCAGTATTTTACGTAAAGTGACTGCCTATCCCCAAATAGGCAGTCGCTGCATTTTATATATATTTTTAAAATATTTCAAACTTTAATTTCACAAAAATAAAAATAACACTGTGCGTCTACTACCTTTACATTAAATAATAATAACTTTAAAACAAAAATAAAATTATTCGAAATAAGAGTAGTTTTTGTTTTGGTTCCGTACTTTTTTTTTGTAGTTATTCCTAGTTAGTAGTAGAATTTTATGTAGTACATCAGTTTACACGACCAAGAACCAAAAATCCATTGTTAACAAACATATTGTAAATAAGCACATGAATTAAACATCGAACACCTTTCCACCCAACAATTTATCTTACTGTTAGATCTCTCTAAACTCCTTACAAAATCAACAACACCCTATACACAATTGACCACCACAAAGGTCATTGGGTACTAGTGACCGGGGGATTCTCACGCCCGTTGCCATGGCAACCGATACCACAGCCATATCACCGTCGATATTGAGCGTAATTTGTAGCTTCGTGGTACAGAGAGATTTACTGCGGAGTAGATACTAGACGTTTACTGAGAAAAGTGGAGTAGGAACTAAATGGTAAAGGTTGGGTTATGTAAGTTGTTGGTGGTAGGCGGTGGTATCGAAAAATGTTGGGTGATGGTTTGGTGAGGTAACAGTAAACTTGTCGCTTTGATTTAAAAAAGGTGAGGCGCAGGTTCTATGACAGTATCATAGGAACATTTTCTGCTGCTACGTACCTACTTACGATTGTTATAGTTAGAGTTCTCCAGTGAGTTTTGACAACAGAAAATGATAAAATATGAAAAATTACAATAGCAGTGTATAATGAATGCATAGTGCCTGTGAATTCCTTTATGTAATTTTTTTATCACTCGTATTATTATAGAAGTCACAAAATTTTGAAGAAAATGAAAACTGGGTTTTATTATTTACTATCTGAAACAACTTCAATTTCCGCGTACAATTTCAATAAAATTATGAAAAATAGAACCCACATTACATAGAAGTTTAACCCGATTTTTGTTTAATACAACCTTAACAAATACATTCAAATAATTACGATTAAATGATGTGCTTTCTAGTTAGTTTCCAATGGCATTTTCATTGAAAATACTAGTCGGTACTGAAAATTACCTAAAAATATGAAGGCGAACCTATTTGAATTACATGTATAGTGCAGAAAGAAACTTACACATTAATTTGTAAAGGTACACCAACAGCTTATTATACATATTATACAAATAAAAGACAAAAGGACACAATCCTACAGAACCCGTCCGCAGTCCGTCAAAACTAGTAGTCTCAGAAATAGGTGATAACACAACAATAAAGTCAAAGCATTTATTTCAAATAAGCACTTTTTAACGTCAAAATTTATAACAAAATATTTGTATGGAATATAATGGACAAGGAAATCCACCGTTTCTCCTTTAAAATGTTTTACAATATTTTGTAAACATTCATTATATAATATAATTAATGTTGTTGTTGTTAATGTTGTGAAGACGATGCACCTAGAGTAAAATTAATATACGACAATAGGTAAAAGAATTAACAAAGAAGCCACGACAGATAAATTAATTATGTGATAGACACATAATGCTTACAATAAAGCTAAAGGCTCACAGAACAATTTCACAACCAATCAAAAACAAAACACTCAATAAAGCAAACAGACGAAAATTAACTCAATTAACGATGTTCATAATAAAAACCGCCCACATTATGCTACCATGAAATTAATTAAAATGGCTGCGGTGACGAGCACATTGCTGCCACCTAGCGGACTGTGACAATTACGTGCTTCGAACGCCTGGCGCGCCAGCTGGATTCCAACCAATTAGACACGAGAGAAAAACGAACGAAAAAAGTTTGAATTCAAACTATTCTCATTGACAGGTAATGCTGCTTCATTAGGCTGAATGTTTTTTTTTGCGGTTTTGGAAATGGAATGTATCAGATATGAAATGTGTACGAGACAAAATAGAGGGAAAATGTTAAAATTTAAACTCTTTACAACTATATTAATGTAGGTTAGCTATACGACTAGTAATTTATAATGAAGCCAGTTTTTAAAGAAAAAGAAGCAAAACTAAGCTGAACATAGTTTTCTTTGTACGTTTTAGCGAAAAGAGGTATTTTTTTGTTGTGTTTTTATGAAGACAGTTTTTAGAGAAAAAATAAATCAAGTAGAAATTTTTAACAACAACTAGAGTAAAACTAGGATGAACATAGTTTTCTTTGTGCATATGTTGTAGCCAAGAGGTATTTTCTATTGTGTTGTCTTTTACTATTTTTATTCATACAAGGGCTGGCTTTTACCTTGGCCAAAGGCTAAGCATTGCCATATAACGTGGTAATGTCGCCAGTCTCTTGGGTACATTACCAGTCGACAGTGATGCGGATGAATTTTTCGACGCTATATTTTAGTTTGTGTATATTTTAGTTAAGTTAGGTTTTGATTTTGTTATTTTTATTAATTACTTATTCATTTATTTCAGGCGACGCAGGCTCATATAAATAAGCTAGCAAGAGAGAGAGAGAGAGTTGAGTTGAGTTTGGCCATTGATACCATAATAAACAATAACTGGTCGATAATTTCAATGTGCTTTACATTATTATTATAAGTAAAAAAAAGAGGTAGATAAGTTACCTACTCAACATTCGATCTTCAAAAACGGTATAGTCATATTATTAGAAGACACGTGGAATTAGATATAATCAGCCTACCACGTTCCCACTGCTAGGACACACACCTCCTCTCTGTGAGAGGGAGTTGACCATAATCTATCACGCAGGTCCAGTGCGGGTTGGCGGATATCCCATGTCTTCGAAATTTTGGTTCTAGGATATGCCGGTTTTCTCACGAAGTTTTCCTTCACCGTTATGAGAGCAGTGGTGATGAAATTAAATAAGTACTTTTTTTTCTCATTTTTATTGCTGAATGGGCCCGCTCTTGAGCTCGATCACGCCTGATGGAAAGCGATGGATGAGGTCTATGATGGAACAGGCGTGTCCAGAAGATACACAAAGTATTATCCTGTTGTACCTGCCTGGGTTCAAACCGCGAAGAAAACTTGGTTTAAATAGCAAAGTTTTCTTCGTCTTGTCTCTTTTTCTCATCAAGATTTTAAGGTTTAATTACATTGCAGCTATACTTTTATATGACCAGGTACTAGCCAGTAACAGTATATATCTGAATCCTCTTGCAAAACTCTTGTTTACAGGAATGAGTACCCAATGCTTACGGTTGCAAAACGAATCATTAGTGATTACTTATGACTCGTAGATATTTAAGGTGAATGGGTAGTTGTAGCCCGCGAAATTCAATTTTTCTTACGTTTTTTGCAATTTTCAGGTCAGTGTCAGGTTGTATCTTGATCAAAATATGATTCGCGACTATAACCGGTACGTATTTACAGAATTATAATAATTAGAATCATTAATACATCTTTCTAAGTTAGATTTCTACCGTTAAGGACAAATCTCGTATGGAAAAGTGTTTATGGTAGAAACCTAACTTAAAGAGATATATTAATGATTCTAATGACTATGATTTTGTAAATACATGTCTATTATAGTCGCGAATCATATTTGGATCAAGATACAACCTGACACTGATCTGCAAATTGCAAAAAACGTAAGAAAATTTTAATTTCGCGGTCTACCATGGCACCTTAAAGCTTTAACTTTTGAGTTATTCATGTGCTAAGATCACTCAAACTATTTAACCGGTTAGGTATTTCTTGTATTTGCTCTTTTGAATCTTATTGCAAACTAGCTTCAGTCCGCGAACGCTCCGTAATTTTTTGTTTTAACATGAAATATATCATAAGTCGTGTCGTCGAGTCGTGTCACGTATCGTCGCCGTCATCGTGAGGTAACCGGCATGTCCTAGAACCAAAAATTCGAAGACATGTGATATCTACGAACCCGCACTGGGCATGCGTGGTGTATTACAGCCCACTCCCTCTCACAGAGAGGAGGCCGGTGTCCCAGCAGTGGGAACATTATAGGCTGATTATGTATGTGTTATGTATATCATAAGTAATACTTGGCAATACTGTAGCTTTTCATTAGTGAAAGAATTTTCGGAATCAGATCGATCAGTGGTTCCGAAGATTCCTGCACCAATTTTATACGTTTGTAATATTTGTAGTTATAAATTGTCTGTAACTACATCAGTAACATTTGGATCCTGATACACCAATGACTTTGCGTATCTTATTAGATTAATATTCCAATTTAATTTCAATGCTGTTACACACTTAGTACATTCACCTCTTGACATTAAATATAAAAGTTATTTATAAAAAATCATGTTCGAATTACAGTCAATAAGTACTTTAATAAACACTTCAATCACTCCAAAACTCTAGTAAAAGGGTTCACTTCCGACATTCTTAAAATACCAACGCGTTTTCTACTAAATTGATACGATGCGTCCAATCCGTGTTTGGAAGCAGACCAAATTACCCAGATCTCCCTTTCCCCCTTCTACTGCAAGAAAACGTTACCAAAGACGGGTAAATTAACTGTTATTGGAGGTCTTACAAAGCTGGTGGTTTCGAACTATAAAAAGGATGGTCAATTGAGATAGAGTAGAATGCTTTATAAGCCTTTACAAAAACTCTATGAAGGATTTTTTGAATACCTTTATGTGGGGAATAAAATGAAGACTGCAGCTGGCCCCACAAGCAATTGTATTAAAAAAAACTGTTATTAAAACACAAGCTAGGGCTTGCAAAGGCCTGTATTATTATAAGGCCACTTTTGCTGTTAGTTAGCATTTTGTCTAAGTTAACATATCATAACATCACGTCTTTTTTTACCGGGAACGTTAGGCAGAGGTGTACCTTTAGTACAGACGCCAGCACATCAAGCTACTACAATCTGTCAAATTTCCTTAATAGATTTTCAACTTTATCGCTAAAACATAAGGTTCCAAGTTGATTGGGAAAATTTTACAGTTTCGGGTAGCTTGATGTGCTGGCTTTTGTCTATCCACAGTCGTTAGTTATAGGGGGCTAGCCTTATTGCCATCGACATAAATCAAGACTGTACAGTCACGTCTAAAAGTATGTATACACTTGGCAATTTTCAATTGCGATTTTTTCGTGAAATAACGAATGCAACGTTGAAATACGACACTTAACATAAACCTATGGGTTCGAAAATACAATTTTCATAATAACATAAAATTTCATTCAAAAATAAAGGAGAAAATCGCCTTTGAATAAAGCCAAGTTTATATATATACATACTTTTAGACGTGACTGTACTGCTACTGAGAAATTCCTGATGAAAGTCTTCCTGACATGGGAGTCGTAACTAAAGGCCTCATGCTCAGCAGTAGCTCTTGCGACTACTAAATCAACAAGGAAGTGTTGCCTAAGTTATTGCTTAATAGTCCAGCACCCTAATTGTGTAACACACTAACAATCGGAATCTAAATAATTTTGAAGCAAATTGCTAATCCATTGCTTCATAAGTTCGAAAAAATTGTCTACTCAACACGTAAATAACGCAATGAATGTTGTTGAACCGTCAAAATGAAACCGATTTCTATTGATAATGTGTTACGCAATTGCCCCGCTGGTGCTAAAATCCTCATATCGTTCTAAATACAGGGTGAAATTGAAAACATGCGACAAATCGAAATGGGAGATTGTACTCATCATTATGATGTACAACCTTTACTATGGGACCAAACCTGAAATCGCGAAAAAAAAATCAGCTGCTTCCTACATTTTGACGAGTTACGCGAACATAAATGTAGGGAACAGCTGATTTTTTTTTCGCGATTACAGGTTTGGTCCCATAGTAAAAGTTCTTCATAATGATGAGTACAATCTCCCATTTCGATTTGTCGCATGTTTTCAATTTCACCCTGTATATGTAGTAAACTTGCATCAACTCGTATAGATAGTGCCATCCATGAAGACGCGGCCCACTCTTCTTACTAATCGCTAGTGGTTATCGCTAGTAAATTCCGCTAGTGTTTTAATTTTTTGATACACACTAATTACCCACTAATAAGTAATTACTGTGTATCGACAAAACTAAAACACTAGCGGAATGTTGCACACTTCTACTGTAAGCGATTAGGAAGAAGAGTGGGGCGCGTCTTCGTGGAAGACGCTATCTACAAAGATAAGTAATGACCGCTATAACGAAAGGTCAAAAGGGAAAATGATCATCCCTTGACAGATGGATCGGTGATAGCAGTCTTTTATCATTTGGCGACACGAATCCGTCTTCGCTTCTTCAGGGAATGGGCAGACCTATTTTCTTGATGTTACCTCTAACGGCCGAACCCAATACCCTATTGACAGATAGCTACTCATGGTAGCCAGTATAATTATCTTCTTCTTAGCGTGTCGTTTAGCGTTAGCGTTGTTTGGCGCCATCACCAGCGTCCATCAGTTCCTGTAACGTGCAGCTGACAGGACACGCAGGACACGATATTAAGTGTCCCATCGTTTGTGGAACAGTACCATATTTACACTCCACGTTTTATAATTATAACTGTCAGTATAATATAATCATACAGATCGCTACTGATATATATTATCGGGACGTTAAAACTAGAGAGAGAGGTTTTTCTACCTCCAGTATGCCAAAACTGATGGCTCCGAAGCTTAATACCAGAATCGCTAAATACCAGATTCGCAAATTACCAGACTCGCAAAACACCGGATTTGCCTTATACCAGATATCCAAAATACCAGAAACGCAAAATAACAGATTTTGTACAGTAGAAAACTTTAAACTGAAAAAAAAACTATGGATGTATGGATAGGTAATTGGGTTCAGCAGTAAGTCACCTTTCACGATACCCACAGATAAAAAAGGGCACCTAGACCACTTCTTGCCAGAGATCACATTACAAACGTATCTCTAAGTTACCCGTAAATTTCTCATTTATTTTCAAACGAGCCGTCCATCAAAATCTTTTCCTAAGAACATCTGCTACATCCATCAATTTCTACATTCTCCAACTTATATACTTACAGAATTATATTTCAATCCAATCTACAAGTAAAGTAATCGGGTAATCTCACACAAAACGTATTGTGCATCGGTGGCAGTAAAGGCACGCGCACACTGAATTATTTTATCCCGCACGCAAGTATTCGACGCACATTGCTCGGGGTACAATAAAACATATGAGATGGGGTAGGGTTGTGCCGAATTGAGAATGGGATTGTGTTTTTGAATTATTTTCCTGTTGTTTTTAATATTGATAATGAGTGAATGGTAGCGTGAAGGTTGATTGGGGAGAACGGAAGAAGAAAACATGTGTCGCCGACCCCATGTAACATCGGACAAGCGCAGGAAGATGACGCTAATGACTGAGCTTTTGAATTAGAAGAAAATATATAATACTAGCTGCGCCCCGCGGTTTCACCCGCATAAGTCTCGATCCCGTTGGAACATCGGGATAAAAAGTATCCTATGTCCTTTCCCGGTACTCAAACTATCTCTATACCTCATCTAAATCGGTTCAGCGGTTTAGGCGTGAAAAGGTAACATACAGACAGACAGAGCTACTTTCGAATTTATAATATTAAGTAGGTACTAGCTTCTGCCCGCGACTTCGTCCGCATGAAATTTCACCCTCCCCCCATTCACCTTCTTAGGGGTGGAATGTCGAAAAACCCTTTCTTAGTGGATACCTACTCCTCACTAAGAACACACCCACCAAATTTCATGTCTCTAGGACCAGCGGTTTAGGCTGTGTGTTGATATATCAGTGAGTTAGTCAGGACTTTATAATAACTTTAACTTATAAGGACTTTGAATTTTATGTGTATAGAAGATGGATAATATGGATTACATGATAAATTTTTTTTCGTGAATTCTTTTGTACCGTGTTGGGATTCGTGAATGATACAGATAGCAATGCAGTTGTAGAAGCTAAGATAATGTTTATTTGCCAAAAACAGTTCTTTAAATTTCCAAGACGCAAGTTAAGCATTTTGCTTATGAGCTTAACACCAGGTCGAGACTGTCTCGTGGAGTCTATGGGTAAAAACCATACCTATAGATATAATATAGATTGTAACTAGATTGTGTTGTATTGAGAAATACTTTTGACTAGCACTTTTTCTCAATGATATTACTTATGAGTATTTCCATGACTGCTATTACTTTCGAACTTTGAAACTACTGCACTTTTATCGTCTTGGAAGACTTGGTTGCAGTAGTTTTTGAAAATATTTGCAGAATCATCAACATCTACTACGTGGATCTCATCAATAAATTCTTGCGTCCCGGCTTGGAGGAGGCATTATGTCCAGCACGTCTTTCAACTGAGATCATGATGATTCTATCACAATAGAACACAAAGGGTTACTTTTTTGTAACATTATCCTCCTCAACCAATTATTCTTTCAATTCGACACTCTCGACTCCCGCGCACCCCTATACCTATGAATCGCATAGCGGCGCGTACGGACGGGGTAGCCTCGCGTTACGCAGACGATCCCACTTTCCATTTCCTCAGTATCACAATAGCGTTTTTATCGACGCATGTTTGGAAACAATGCAGCCTTCTCCAAGAATTTTATCATATGAGATTTTGTTTTTTAATTGTTTTTTTTTTGAGGATTGTTATGGGTAACTACGTACATAGGATGTAGGTACATGAATGTTTTTGTTTGGGTCTTTTGGTAAAAGGTCCTATATAATATTTTATATATTGCAAAAGAAATATTTTCTTGAAAAATATCAAAACTTTACAAGAACTCTTACCATTCTGCAGACTTTGCAATCTTCACAAAGAAATAAAAAAAATCACAAGAATATTAACATCACGCTTTGTTACTCCGAAGGGTTAGGCAGAGGCAGACCCATGGTAGGTACAGACGCCAGCACACCAAGCTACCCGAAACTGTCAAATTTTCCCAATCAATTTTGAACCTTATTCTTTAGAGATAAAGTTGAGAATTTATTAAAGAAATTTGACAAATTGTAGTAGCTTGATGTGCTAGCGTCGTACATTATAAGTTAGATTCATATTATTCAGTTAAAAACTAACAAAAACCTAAATAAAACTTTATCTTAATCTGTCAAGCTCCGCTAATGAGACACAATTGATTTTCTATTGTTTGTTCACCGATCGGTGTCCCGCGGTCCTTGACCGGACTACATACAATAGATACTCAAATAACATTTTCTAAGTCCTGCAATATTTTACTTAAAATATCTAACGCTCAATTCTCAGTAAAGCACATCATAAACACAACAAAACCATGATTTTAAGCGTTGGGCAGTTATTTCATCTATCGCGGACGGGGTCACATCCCGATTTTCTCTCCTGGGACCACTTGATAAGATCAAATTACTGATATTATGCAACGTAAGAACCACCTACGGATCAGCGAGTCTCGTCCTGGTGGAAATATACGGGAGGATAGAATGTCGAACGGAGCCTTTACCAAACTGAGGGCGAAATAGACCAAACTTTTATACCTAGAATAAGTCTTACCCTGAAAATAAATTTTGAGTTTTTGACAGTTTTTCCATACTAGAACTGTCAGACGTCAGTTTTATCCCACGGATAAAAGATATCTGAGGGGCAATTCTTTAATTTTAAGAACGTTCACAGTCTGATCTCAGTCTCAATCTGTCAAAAATACTTCTAATTTCCCTACATTTTTGACAAGTTTTTGACATTGAATGTCGCTGAGATGAGATTGTGACTAGTTTTTCCATTACCATTTTTTTTAACGTTTTTCATTACGGGAATTGGCCTTCTGACTTTGGTAAAATCAGCCCTTAATAAATAAAAAATGTTTGGAGTCACTTTTTAAAGCTACGGTTTTAGAATGACGTCACAAAAACGTTATTTATAAAAGTAAGTTGGTGTGTTTCCTGTTTGAGGGGCTTGTGGCTAAGTAATAACAGCTGTGCGGGTCGATCGATTAGGTTAAGCTACGCTTGCCACGGTTGGTCCGTGGATGGGTGACCATCTTTACATATCAAGACCCCTCCGTGCTTCGGAAAGCACGTTAAGCACTTGTTCCCAGCCGGGAACAAATTACAACTGCCAAAGATCCACGAATGACAGCCGTCATTCGTGGATCTTTGGCAGTCCTTACGGGTAGTCAGAAGCCCGAAAGTCTGACAACCAGTCTTACCAAGGAGTATCGCGTTACCCAGTACTTAACTGGGTTGTGGAGGTCACATAGGCAGTCGCTCCATGTAAAATACTGGTATTCAGCTGCATCTGGTTAGACTGGAAGCTGACCCCAACATAGTTGGGAACAGGCTAGGCAGATGATGAAGTTAGTGTGTTTCCTAAAGCTTTGGTTTCCTAGTAAAGCAGTTCCGTCATATTATAACGACTGTCATAAAAATCTAAAATTTTCTCCAGTATTTGACATTAAAAAAACGTCACAAAAAATGCTTTGTATTTGGGCAGCCGTTATTGTGTGATCGTTCACCGCTTTTTTAGTAAACCAAAGCTTTTGAGAGCATTTTTTGATACCAAAGCAAACCTAACCGACCGTAAATTCAAACCGCGGAGCCATAATTTTTATGACAGCTGTCAGTGCGACCGTTATGTTGTGACCACAGTACTGTTGTCGTAGGAAACCATAGTGAACAAGGAATTGCTTGTAGGAGACTCCGCAATTCTAAGTGACATTGTCTGATGAATAAAAGTCCTCCAGACCGTATTTCGGCCACGGTGGCCAATCGCAACGGAGACTTGCCTTCGGCGCGGGAGACATTATAGTGCACAAGTGTGCGCGCAGACACAGGTGCACTCCCTCTTCCCTCATTCTCATATTCCGATGGGACGGCAATCCGACACGACCGGAGAGAGATCAGGCGCAGGACCAATGGCTTAACGTGCTTTTCGAGGCACGGGGGTATCACACCGCCAACTTCCAAACTAGGCTGTTACTAAGAAATCCCTAATGGAAAAACTCAATAACACTTTGCCCGACCCGGGAATTGAACTCAGGACCCAACGCTCAGCAGTTGCGCTAGCGACCACGAGACCAACGGGGTAATTAGGTAGAGTCTGATAGCGAACATATCAACATGTTTTGTAATTATGCAAAATACATTAGAAAAGTTTAACATCAATCATACATTAGTTTTGGGTCAGCCAAAAATGTAATTAAAAATGTGAATAGGAATAAGTCACACTGGATGTTTAATATGAGACCAACACTTACTATTTCCTTAAAGCATATTCCTGTAAAGTCTATTCAAACTAATGTTTCAAATTAATAATATTATTGTTCAAATTAAACAAAAAATTTAATTTGAATTAAGTTGATTTTAGAGTGACTAGCACTATTGAAAAAGTTATAAAAATGTATGAAGTTGTAGCGTAAACTGAATTTTATTGTGTAGGGTGTATTTATTTCTCGATAAACTCGTATTTGTTTACATTTTTGGCAAATAAATCGCGAATACAGTTTAGTGTGTTTATGGCATGGTTGACTATTGTGAGAAAATGGTCTCATTTGTAAACTCTTGCAATCACTACATGAAAGACTAGGAAAAATTAAAGGACAATAATGTAAATGGAAAACGACACTATTATTAGTTAGAATGAAAACCAAGAGCATGCCATTCAAAAAAAAAAAAAAATGTCCGACTGGAGGAGTTTTGGAGGTGAGATAGTAAAAAGTAGTAGTAATGTAGTAGTTTGTAGTGGTGCCTGTAAAATACTGGTATTCAGCTGCATCTGGTAATACTTCAAGCCGACCCCAACATAGTCGGAAAAAGGCTAGGCAGATGATGATGATAATAGGTACCTTTCGCATTCCACAGCTGAACATAAGCCTCTCCCAGACTGCGCCACAACACCCAGGTCCACTCCAGGTCTCACCTGCTCCACCGGCCATCGGTCCTTTGATAACCATGGCCACTTCAGTTTGCTTAATCTGCAAGCTACGTCGGCTGTACAAAGTATTGCTCGACAATTTACTCAATAGTATCTTTTTCACGGAGGACAACCCAACCAGCTATTCTAAGCAACCGCTAAAGTAAAACCTCCAACAAAACACTATGGCCATTGAAATTTAGACGTAAGCGCATAAGTGAATCTTATTGCCAGTACGTAGTATCGCAAATTATAATATTTATACGCCATAACTCGTTGCTAACAGCCACGTGAGATATGATAATAATAGTGTTCGCTGGAATTTAATTTACTGCTGATATAGTCTTATTTATGTTACTCATGTATGGTAAAATAGTATAAGGTAATGTTTGTCATTTGTTTTGAATTGTGAGGTAAATTAACATACTTACCTCGTGTTCTAACCAAAGCGATCGGTCGTGGTTCATACGTCACTCATTTGTGCGGAAAACCGCAATGAGCCCTTTTGTCGGCGTGACCACACGTTCGGGTTCACCGAACAAAATTAAAGCGAAGTTCACGTGTTCGCTCAACGATTGATTTAGTTAGGACGCGGCTTTATGATATCAAGCAACGTGGCAGTGTTTTGGTTAGAAAGTAATATCGCTGATATTACGCAGAGTTTTAATTTGGTGTCTCCAGATGCCATACAGAGACCTATGCCATTAATCTATATTAGGTATCCCCTTGTGTGTCACTGCGTAGTGATCAATGACACATAAGGTACAAGTCATCTGCCTAGCCTTTTCCCAACTATATTGAGGTCGGCTTCCAGTCTAACCAGATGCAGCTTAATACCAGTATTTTACATGGAGCGACTGCCTATCTGACCTCCACAATCCAGTTATTGGGTAATACGATACCCCTTGGTAAGACTGGTTGTCAGACTTTTGGGCTTCTGACGACCCGTAACGACTGCCAAAGATCCACGAATGACAGCCGAGACCAACGGCTTAACGTGCTTTCTGAGGCAAGGAGGGGTCTTGGTATGTAAAGATAGTCACCCATCCACGGACCAACCGCGGCAAACGTAGCTTAACCTGATCGATCGAACCGTGCGGCTGTTATTTCTTAGCCACAGGCCCCTCCTAAAGTTAATTGTACCCTCAAAAACAAACATGCACATGCCTAATTAAAATATTTCCGCAAACAGTTGTGTCACTGCATTACCGACCCCATCAATCTAAATATTGAACGACTCGGGCATCGAATGTGTGCGGTCTCGTTACGCAGCTGTAATGAGTGCGCTTGCGTTCATTAGCGGCACAACACAGTGAACTCCTGCGCAGCGTCGCCTCTATGCATCTTGTATGAGACACCCGGTGAGGAGGGTATTCTGCACGGATTGCGAAAATGTATCTTTTTGCAGGGCTCTTTTGAATACAGTGATTTGAAAATTGCATATAAAAATGAATTACAAAAAAACTAAAAATAGTGTTATGGAATTTGGAAATACTTAGTAGGTAACTTACAAACAATCACCGCATTTCAAGCAACCCGCACTTGACCCCTTGATTTGGTTAGTTGAAAGATGAATTAAAAATCTTGTTTTTTTTTCATTAGTTATTGATACTCAATTAATTAAAATTGAACTATGAACACACGATGACATAATTATCAAGATATATATTTCCAGTATATGATACGTAGGCTTTTCGTAGGTACAATGGGAAGTTAGCTTATACTGGAAATGTATACCTATATGCTTAAATTAATTTATATTAATTATGATATAGAGAAAAACGAAGTAAAATCCGTCAAAAATTTTTATTTACCAATTTTTTTTTAAAGAAAAAGAAATAGAAGGAAATAGGAATAGAAGAAGAAATATGATTGAACTAGCTAATCCCTGCGGTTTCACCCGCATAAGTTTCGATCCCGTAGAAATATCGGGATAAAAAGTAGCCTATATGTTAATCTAGGGTGTCAGCTACCTCCATACAAAATTTTATCAATATTGGTTTGAGCGTGAAGAAGTAACAAACATATAAACACACACACTCACAAACTTTCGCCTTAATAGTATTAGTGTGATTAGTGTGATTTTTTTTTTGAAGTGCTTACTGAAATTTTTCCAGAACCACCCTGCATCGGTGTGAGCCAGTTAGTTTGGCGCGATGTATTGCGTATTGTGGAGCTACAAATTGATTGGACTCGTCACAGGACGCCGCCTTCGCGCCTGTCACTTCGTCACTCCATACCCGTACGATATAACAAAGTTACGCTTACCTGCACACAAACAATTGTACGCCTGTGAATTTAAAACTTGCTGAAAAGTTATGTATGAAAAAGGAGCGGAAATTGTCAGCCACTATCATAATATTTAACTTTTTATTTTTGTATAAATTAGGTCAAAAACATTATGGCGATGTAAGTGAATCGGCTGTAAAGAAAATGTTTGTATTATATCCCAATAAATAACTTAAACACTAATAGGTAAACTTACTTATATAAGTAGATGATAAAGATAAAAAAAACTTGAACAGAAAATTCAAACCATTCGAACACTTACATACGTAGAATAAAAATAATCAGATGGTGGCGCATTTTCTTATTACCTACCAATTCTGCAAAGTCAAAGTCAAAGCATTTATTTCAAACTAGCTGCGCCCCGCAGTTTCACCCGCATAAGTTTCGATCCCGTGGGAACATCGGGATAAAAAGTATCCTATGTCCTTTCCCGGGACACAAACTATCTCTGTACCAAATTTCATCTAAATCGCTTCAGCGGTTTAGGCGCAAAAAGGTAACATACAGACAGACAGACAGAGTTACTTTCGAATTTATAATATTAGTATAGATAGGCACATAAAAGGCACTTTGAAGGTCAAAAATTACAATAACATAAAATTGATTCCAGTCGCCCCTTCCATAAGGTAGTTTTCGCATGAAGAAGAATGGGCAAGAAACTCCACCGTTACTCTTTTAAAATGTTTTACAATACTTTGCAAACATTAATTATAATTATAATAAATCAAGGGCCTGATTCAGAAGGCAGTACTCCTTGATACGGCTCGTATTGTGAGGAGGTTCCTGTCTCTGGAGCCCTAACCACCGGTAGCTTGGACCCTGCTCCCGACACCGGCGGAATACTATTTTTTATATTTTTAAATGATTTTTATATGTATTTTTTATATTTTAAGAAATATTTAAAAATGTAAATTAATATGTACATAAATAAATTATAATAATATGTGAAGACGATGCACTTAAAATAAAATTACCTACTATACCACAATAGGTAAAATAATTAAAAACGAAACCATGGCATATAAATTAATAATCTGATAGATACACGGTGCTCAATATTTACAAACGTAAAGGATTTTCATTAAAAAAAAATAAATAACAAGTGATAAGTCAGGGTGTGATAAGTCATGCTACATATTACGTTACTGTTTTAGGCAATATCAATCAATAAATCTACCACTACATACTTTTCTTATCTAATAAAAATCTCCAGAAAACTCATAAACTTAATAAGTTTATAACATTGTGTTTTCGTAAGTAACATTGTAAGGAGATCACGTTTGCCCATGACAATGGTAGTGCATGCTTTCAATAAATAAAGACAAAAATCATCGGGATTGTTGTAGACGAAACAATATTTATGCGCGTCCTGCACGGGAACGAACCCGCGACCCCGGGCTACCGTGCCGGCGCTGGTGGTCTGAACGTACACGTGAATGTGCATCCATTGAGATATTATTGTAAATATTCGATATCCATTTATATTTCTTTAGCCAGAAACCATTTCATTACTGTATGAAGCCCTTCTATTTCTTTAATCATGAATGCATTGGAATCTCATTCCTTTGATTTATTGGATACCAAAAAATTACAAAAATTCATTCGTGTGTATAATAATTTAGTAGATAAGGTGCTCGTGGCTAAATGATAACAGCCACACGGGTAGCATGAACGTTAAGATACGACGCGGTCTGTTCGTAGATGGGTGACCACACATCGAGACCCCTTCATACATCGGAAAGCACGTTATGCAGTTCCGCTCCCAGCTGTCATTTGTAGGTCTTTGACAGTCGTTACGAAGCCCAAAAGTCTGATAACCAGTCTTACTAAGGGGTGTCGTGTTACTCAGCAACTGGGTTGAGGAGTTCAGATAGGCAGTCGCTCTTTTAAAATACAAGTATTCAGCTGCGTCCGGTTAGACTGGAAGCCGACCCCAGCATAGTTGGGAAAAGGCTAGGCAGATTGAGTATCATTTGGAAAATACTGGTCTTTCCGCTAAAGTGGCCAAATTGCCTGATAAATTGTCAATTCCCAACACTGTTGAGTGATTGGAACGCTGAAGTCACTCGCCTAAAACACCTTGAGTAAAATTCACGAATAAAACGCACGCAACTATAAAACCAGCTCAGTCAATTCTCTATTTGTATTGTAGACTATATCAACAGCAAGTGTACCTATCACAGGAAAGTAATGCATTATTTTTAATACCAAGCTTGGTTACTTCAATACGCGGGTCAGTTTTGACGTCTGTAAATAAGTATTACAATGAAGTTCCTGGTAAACAATAGACGGTTTCTTTTCTTCCTTTTTTTTGTGGATTGGAAATCATCAAATGACTACTCCCGCTCTGGGTGGAGCGGAAGGGAGTGTCAGACTCTTACTGACTAAAACCCACCCGTGTTTCTTCCTTAGCCCTTTATGGTCCGGGGCAGCGGTAACCCTTTCGGACAATCCTGCTGACCTTCTTTTCTTCCTTGAGTTGCATTAGGTTTTCCTTGTGTATAACATATACATCCACTGATCTAATATCCGTGTCTACACTTTGTTTCTCGACCAAAATAAGGTATTGATCTTAATCATTGAGGCAGGCTTTAGGTACGTATAGTGAGTTAGCATTGATGACCAAAATAACTTTTACCTTTGGTAACCATACGAATTGCTGGTGTTTACCACAGAGACAAGTGATAAATAGAAATAAAAATTTAAAAAAAGTATTTATCAGGACTCGCACAGAAATATTATAATTTTATATAACGTAAACTTAATATTATGAATTTATGACACATATAGAAAAAAAAAAAAACATCTTTATTAAATAGAAGAAAGACAGTAAAAAATAAAATTGGCACTCCGGGATTGCCGACAGAAGTGAAAACTCGAACAATTACGTGTGTATTTTTTGAATCGTCATATAAACAAAACACAAACAGAACATTTTGCCATCACTCACTGACATATCGGAAATACATTAAAACCGAAAACATCCCAAAGACAGCCGAAAACATCCGAATGTAGCGCGGTGTCGGTAACAGTGTCGCGAGTTCAATGTTTTTTTCATGTCAAAAAATGCCCAACGCGCCGTAAAAAGTTTTCACTTCAAAAATGTCCTGTACGCGGCCAAAAGGATCAAAAGGTAAAAGGCTCTCAGCATAGTGCTGCGATATTTAAAAATAAATAAAATGAAATTGTTTATTCTGTAAATAGGATAACATAATCATAAGCGGCAGGCTTTAGGTACCTACCTATAGTGAGTTAGCATTGTTGACCCAAAGAACCTTTACCTTTGGAAACCATACGAGAGCAGTGCTTAGTGAGCAGTGGTGGCCAAGTGGTAACGGCCGCGACTTACTAGTACTAGGTCGCAGGTTCGAACCCAGACAGGCGCTTTACTTTGTGTGAATTATTTCGTCACCACTGCTCTCAAAACGGTGAAAGAAAACATCGTGAGGAAACCGGCATGTCCCAGAACCAAAAATTCGAAGACATGTGACATCTGCCAAGCCGCACTGGGCCCGTGCCTACTCCCTCTCACCGAGAGGAGGCGTGTGTCCCAGCAGTGGGGCCATTATAGGCTGATTATGTGTATACGAGAAGTCGTAATAGTGACCGTACTGTAGACCTTTTAAAGACAATATCTGAGACAGTGTGTACCTGGGCAAGGCAGCAATACCCATCGTAAATAAATTATAGCAAATAAAGATCCCATCGAGACATTTATATTATTGTTTACCACAAACTAACATCACATAAATGACACGATATTGCTTAACTAATAATAAACATAAATAATACTATCAACAGCCTACTTAAGATAAAAAAATCATAATAATTGGCTCTAGCATCGAACTCACGATGTTAACACACGTTTTTGTCCGATAAACCGTGGGTCTTATCGTATCAGCCAATCAAAAGCCTTTACATCATTATAAATGTACAGTACAATGAAATAAATGTATATATTTATCTTAACTGACTTAATTACTGGGGATTATCGGTGGCCTACTATCTCATTAATGTTACAAATGCGATGTGTCTGTGTGTTTGTTATTAAAAATCTTCTGTACGTCTAATGCCCGGTTTCTGAGGTTTTAAAACGGAGTTTATCAAAGTCAAAGTCAAAGCATTTATTTCAAATAGGCACATAAAAGGTACTTTTGAATGTCAAAAATTACCTTAAAATAGAATTGATTCTAGTCGCCCTTTCCAAAAGGTAGTTTTCGTATGGAGAAGAATAGGCAAGAAACTCCACCGTTACTCTTTTAAAATGTTTTACAATATTTTGCATGGGTACATTAATTATATAATAATATGTGAGGACGATGCACCTAAAATAAAATTACTATACCACAATAGGTAAAAGATATATCCGTTCGATAGTGATTATTGGTTCGATATAGTGTTCCTGAACACGTCATTAAGGAAGAATGTAACTTAAAAGTCGAGTGAATTATTATCGAGGGTTTATTTGAGAACCTCAAAAACCGAGCATAAGGAAGGAATTCGTTTAAATAGTTATTATGTCGAATCAACAGCTATTGAAAGTTTAACCGGTCAAGCACCGCGCGTCTCCAATTGGAGACGAAACAATAGAAAATCAATTGTGTCTCATTAGCGGAGCTCGACAGATTAAACTCCGTTTAAGAATTCTTCAGAAACCGGGCATTAGTGCTCTTACAGACTTACGACAAGCATTAACGACAGAGGCAACTGCAATCGTCGACGGCTGCTGCTTGTACAGACGTCAGCACATCAAACTATTCGAAACTGTAGAATTTTCCCAATCAACTTTGAACTTTATTTTTTAGCGATAAAGTTGAAAATCTATTAAAGAAATTTGACAGATAGTAGTAGCTTGATGTGCTGGCGTCGTTACTTACCCCACAAAAATTCGTATAACACTAGGTACTTGCTATGTAAATATCAGTGACAGGAAGTTATTATGACATCATCAATATAAACTAAATGAAAAATATGTATTATTGAAGCTATCTCAAAAACTACCGAAGCAAAGTTAATAAAATTTGTGTAAAACTACCCCTGAGGCATACTCTATCCATTAAAATAATATTTCTTGAAATCGATCCACAATTTTCAGAGATATCGCGTAACATATATACAAAAAAAAATACAGTCGAATTGTAAGCCTCCTTTTTGAAGTTGGTTAAGAAGGTTTTTAGGAATATACCTACAGGGTGACAGGAACATTAACGCGTAAACTGAAACCTCGAATTCAGCACATGCTTCTAGACTAGCGTAGAAAGTTTAAGTAGGTTATTAAAAAAAAGATCGGCTGTTTAATAGAAAAGTGCAATACCTTCGCGGTCAAAATGTATGGAACAGCTTATTTTCGACCAGATCTGTACTTCTCGCATCCAACGGGTTCCTGCGGCCTTCACAAGACCATTTGGCATTTGGCTTCACAAGGGCATTTTAAAAAACAATACAAAAAAATATCCCGTACGACGCAAAAACTCAGCATGGTGCTCCGACATTTAAAAATAAATGGATTTTCATAATCTCAATAATTATTTTTGGAGTCAGATTTGCCTTCATTCCATTCAAGAATTGGCTACGAGAACAGTCGCAGCAAAAAGCTTGCTCTTATTTTTGCCTTGTTACCTCATGGGTAGGTACATCGATCGGTTTGTAAATAATAATGGTTTTGTGTCAGTTTTATAACTGGTATCGATAATTATTCACAATGATATCAATCGGCCAGTATCGGCAGCAGAAATCTATTGTGTTGTTCTATTAACATTTTCTTGCTATAAATGTGTATTCATGAGTGGGATTCGAGTAATACTGGATAAGGAAACGGTTTTAGATATTTACGTGTCTTAAAAATGATACAAAAGCGAATTATTCGTTAGTAGGTCCTCATTTTTTACACATTTTCATAAATATAAAAAAATACTGTAGATTTAAAATGAATTAAATGATAATTATCCTACATAATTTATAATAAGGAGTTATTTCAATTAAACCATTTACCTTAATTAACAAAAATAACAAAATTAAAACCTAACTTAACTAAAACTATACAAAAACTAAAATATAGCGTCGAAAAATTCATCCGCATCGCTGTCGACTGGTAATGTACCCAAGAGACTGGCGGCATTGCCACGTTGTATGGCAATGCTATATACATAATTGAGTTTATTAAAAGGACAAACAATCTCTTTACAGCTGAAAACATTTCAAGACACCAAAACAGGCAGCTTTGAATGACGTGACTGAAACGCTGTGACATACCGTCTATTCCAAAAGTATCCGATGAAATTGTAAACAAACCCTGTTTATGTTAAATTCGTATGCATTCACTCCCTAAAGAAAGAAAAGGAAGAAAGTTTATTTGCGGTAAACATGACGCAAAATAGAACATAAATAAAAAAATAAGAAAAGGTACAGGAATTTAGTAGCCCATTCATATGTATTTAGAAGGTTTCAACTTTATATCTCATCACTTTTTATAATTATTATTGTTTTAATAAAATTATTAAATGGAAAAAATATTAAGTAAAATTAATCTCAATTTGTTAAATGAAAAACAATTTTAAGTTAATTTAAAATAGAATATTAAGTAAAATGTATTCCGATCAAATCGAAGCAATCATTTTGTAATTGGCACTGCAAATTGGCACCCACAGTAACAATTTTTGATTAGTTTGTTTGTTTATATTTTCATTAGATACTTTTGGAACAGACCATACATAAATACTTACTACTTATGTGTCTTTTTAAATTCGGAAGTGCATATTACCGATCTATCTTTACTATAATCCTCGTCTAAAAGGCATTAACGTCCGGTGTTGAGGGGCATACGTGTATCGCAATGATTTACCGGAGCTAAGCCTTCAGCATTGCTAATTTATCGTCGTTTGTTTGTTTGTCACCAATATCACGGACGTGAGGGCGGAACAAACTCTATTGTATAATTTATACAACAAAAACCTATTAGTTACCCTTTGTATTGAAATTTTAGTAATTAAACGCACGATTCGTATGACTTAATTCTTGATATAGGCCATTTATTTGCAATATCCTTTTGGATTTTTATGGTTTTTGTGTCTCCCCTTTACAGACGCCGGCGCCGGTTCCGACAATACATACGTAATGGCAATAAAGTTATTAATTATTTATGATTGTTTTGATAACCATCATCAGCGGCGTCAAGTCTCTATTAGTATGTGTACTTACATCTACAAGGCCAATTCCTATAACATACCTATCGTTAACATTCCAAGTGCATTTGCACTCATAAAAATGCTATCTATGGCCTCCTCTCTTCAAGAGAGAGTGGACTATAATCCACCATGCGGGCCCAGTCCGTGTTGGTAGATGTCATATGTCTTCGTATTTTTGGACTGGACATGCCGGTTTCCTCACGATGTTTACCTTCACCGTTTTGATAGCAGTGGTAATGGAATTAAATACACATAGTAAAGTACCTGCCTGGGTTCGAACTCAGAGCCTACAAACTGGTAAGTTGGGGCCGATACCGATTGTGTTGCTGAAAATCGAATTGAATGGTGTGCAATGGAAGAGGCCTATGTCCAGCAGTGGACTGCTGATAATGATGATGATGCTATGCTTGACCTCTGCCCAACCCTTCGGAGAAACAAGGCGTGATGTTATCTAGAGACGCCAGCACATCATACTACCCGAAACTGTAAAATTTTCCCAATCAACTTTGAACCTTATGTTTAAGCAATAAAGTTGAAAATCTATTAAAGAAATTTGACAAATAGTAGTAGCTTGATATGCTGGCGTCTGTACATAAATATTCAATAAACTTCCCCGAAGACTAAGCCCTTGTAAGTTCCAAGATTTTGATGTGATGATGCTATAAATAAATCTTGATCACATAACAATGACGTTATAACTATGATGATCGTAATATTCTCGTAACCATCATCTTTGTGACGTTGTTTCTTTTCTCGTATCAATTGATTTACGCAAGTCATATTTCCGGAAATATAGTGACTGTGATTGAAAATCCAGAATGTGTTGTTGTTTCCTGGTTTTCGTTTTTCTTTAACAAACATCGCCTTTTTTCCTCATTTTTGTTTCATCATATTAATATAAAATATGAAATTATCTACTGTCTAGTGATGACTTATGCGGGTTTTACACAGGTGGCTATAGCCGTACGACTTTCGCAACTAGCGAAAATCGACTGTCTGAATGACAATTCGGTTAGGCCGCAGGTGACTTATATCGCAAGTTCCAAAGTAGAATAGGTTTATACTGTTGTCGCGCGGCAGGTGACTAAAATCGACCGTGATAATGCTTATTCATTATTATTATAGGCGCCATATCAATTTCCTTACTTGATTCACACTATCTAACAATCTTCGAAGAAACAATTTTATCGTCCATTTTTCCGAATAAAAGGAAAACCGACACCTATACATAAATTAAAATTAATTACGATATTATTCACGATGAAATTGCACGTTGATTTAATTGTTATTGGAAGTTATGATCAGTTGTATCGGGAAAACCTATTAATTTGTCTATTTTATTATGAATATGCATAAGGAGGTGTAAATTCATGGAATTGGTGAGATGGATCATATCATAGGGTAAAACAGTTCAGTCATCATCTTTGAAAGACTATGACGGACCGCATTAGTAAGCTATTGGTTTACCCAAGAATATGTCGGAAAAATAGTGTTACAATTTTCTACTTTGTTAACTTTTATTTTATGCTTTGTGTGCAAATCGCAACAAACATAAAAAAAACGGCCAATTGCGAGTCGGACTCACGCACCGAGGGTTCCGTACAAACCTGTTTAAAATATTTTTATTATATGATGTAACTAAAAATTTACGATTTTCGCAATTTTTCCTTTATCTGTGCTATAAGACGTTGCTATGTACCAAATTTCAAGATTCTGAGTTCACGGGAAGTACCCTGTAGGTTTTGATTCCCTTGCGAGTGTCGAAAATTTGCGGCATAAACGGCTGTATTTTTTTATTGCGTTGGCTTAGAAGTTTGATTTTTTCACAGTTCCAAGGGACAGTAAACTTGAGTATTTGATACAAATTCCAGCTTGATACCTCCACGCGTCCCTGAAAAAAAGGGTCTTGACAGACAGACAGTACGGACGGACGGACAACAAAGTGATCCTATAAGGATTCCGTTTTTTCCTTTCGAGGTACGAAACCCTAAAAATAGTTGGTGCGTTGGCGGTTTAAAAGAAGTGGTGACAAAAATTTTAAAGAGTATGTTTAGATGGTTTAGTCATGTTGAGAGGAGGGTGAACGGCGACTAACCAAAGAAGGAGACAAGGTAGATGACATCCAGAGGTGACGCCCTAGACATAATAGTGACCTTTTTGGTGATGACCTTCTGAAAGGTCAGGTGCATAGTACTCGCAGCCGGCCTGGGTGTATGACCAGAAGGCCGATTCTCGTAATTTAAAACTTTAAAAATTTAGTCGCAGTCTCATCTCGGCGACAAACAAATGTCAGAAACTTGTAAAAATGTTTCACAAACAATTTTGGGTATTCGAAAGGAAATTATAGAGTTTTATATGATCCCCTAGGGCATCGTAGTGGACATTGAGTGTCCTGTAGTCCCCTGGGGGACTGGTCTAGGGGATTTTAGTGGAACGAGCGGGAATTACAGGTATTTTTGGCAGATTGCGATAGATCAGATTGTGAACGTTCTTAAAATTATGAGAACTGCCCCTAAGATGACATGTATGGACTTACACGAAACAAAAGGAGTATTTACCCCATGGGAAGAAAGCGTGTTTATGTAGTTGGATACTTTAGTTATTCTTTCAGGGAACACAAAACTAGAACACCTGCAAACAATACGTTTACGAAACATAATCTTAAAATCGACTCTAATAAAACGTCGAAATTCAAACCGCGAACGCGAGCAAATAGTTCGCAAAGAAATAAACGACCACAGGCCAAGATCTCCCAGATTGAAACGTACCGGCATAAATACCCACGTGCCTTTAAAGGTACTACATAAAATACGCCTTAAGCCATAAATTATAAGAAACTTAAACACCCGATATAACCCCGAGCACTTCGCGTAAAAAAAAAATACTAAAACACAGTAATGAGCAACAAAACGACGCAATAAATTTAAAGTTAAAGAGGTGTTATAATTAATGTTTTCGAGTTAAAAGGATGACCGTAAACGGCCGGTTAATTTCTTAACCCTTTGTGCGGCCAATGTCATAATTTGTATGAAGACAAATATTATGTGCACACAAATAACTGTAGGCGATTGGAGGTCGTGTTTGTTTTTTTATTTATGTTACTTATGACTGCTCTTGGTTGATATTTGTTGTTTTATTACTAGCACTTTATGTTTTGGATCAAGAAATATATGGCAAACTAGCTTCCGCCCATGACTTCGCCCGTGTAGAAGTCGGAAATTATCCCACGGGAACATGCTACTGGACAAAAAGTAGCCTACGTTATTCCTTATAACATCAGCTATCTACCAGTGAAAGTCCCGTCAAAATCGATCAAGCCGCTTCGGAGATTAGCCGGAACAAACAGGCAGACAGACAACAAATTATTTATTGTTGTACCGTATATACTTTCATATGCATTTAGTAAAAAAGCTGTTATTTTGTCATTACAAACAGACACTTCAATTATATTTATTTGTATAGAGTATACAGGGTGTTACAGAAAGGGTATATCAATACAAACGGGTTGAAGAGTGTATCTGGTCTAGAATCTCTGTACAAAATTTCAGCTCAAAAGCAGTAACTTTGAAAATGCTTAATATTTTTTTTATTTCGATAGTTTATTAAATTGAAATCATAACAAACGTGTCACCGTACTACGAGGGTCATTATCCATTATCTGTAGTGTGTCTGTGCGCCTAGTATACGCACATCACGCCGCTGCGCGCCAGTGCAGCGCCGTGATGTCGAAATAATTTTTTTTAAGCATTTTCAAAGTTAATGCTTTTGAGCTGAAATTTTGTACAGAGATTCTAGACCAGATACACTCTTCAACCCGTTTGTATTGATATACCCTTTCCGTAACACCCTGTATATAACACAGTGCAATTAATTTATGTCGGTAACTTTATTAAGATTTATCTCTGACACGTTAAACTCACGATTAAAGCCACACTTCACACAATAGGTCCTTTCAACAGCTGTCAGTATAAACATGACCCTCACGCTTTTTCTTCACTAAATCGAAAACGCTTCACTTTACACAGATCTACAAGTAAATCTGAGCACAATAAAGTGCTTTGCACACCGGGACCATAAAATAGTGTGTCCCAACGTCTTAGTTAGCCATTTATTTATGTGTGGAACTGAAAAAGTAACTCCGTGGTCTTATGGACCGGGCTGTGAGTATTTCAAGTGTTAACTAAGGAACTCTCTATTCAAAGCTGGTGATTATTTATTGGTGGTTAGTATTGAACTTTATGTTTCTGTGTGCGATTAAAATTCTGTGTTCAATGCAAAGACTGAGTGTCTTTTGTGAGTGAGGGCGATATTTTCTTTTTGTTGGGAAGTTTGTCTTGGACATTTTCTGGATTAGTTGTTACCTTTAGTTATAGAATGTGTTAAATATCTTGTTTTTTATAAACTGGGTAAGCTCAGCCAGCTCAGCGCAGGTGAACTTTAGCCACAGACACGTGACCCGGAATACACCAATCAAACGAATCTGTTCAGGACTACGTCAAATCACAACGTGTTTTGATTGACCAACACTGCGTCAGACGGCATTACGAGTTTACGACACGACACATCACGGTAGATAATATGGATCTGGCTTTACGCAGATCTGTAATTGTTAGAGGTCTTTTTGCATATTTATTTGATCATCTTTCAATCTATTTTTAATCAGCAGTTTTCAGATCAAAGCAATTCATACAAATTGATTGCCCAATTCCTTGTTATTAGCAAACTTAATCAATTAATGTCTAGATTAATCTATAATCTCCCACACAAAAATCCTTACGACACTAATATCCTCTCATAAGACTACTCACACAAGCCTCAAGAGATAATCACTTCCATAGTGGCAATTTAAACGATAATTGTACACCACTATCAGATATCTCGAGAAATATCGCGAGATATATCGTTCAATCTGGACAGGGGCGGTGCAAATTGCAATGACAAACTTCGGAGGCAGTCCTGTTCTACTCGTAATTAAGTCTTACACCTGGGACAATTAATCAGTACTATGTTATGTCGTGCTGGTGTGATATACGACAGACGATATTAGTACTGTTTCCAGCTGTCGAAAATTTGGACTGATTTGCGGGGTTGACTCACAGACGTCATTGTATAGGTACAAATTTGCTGGGCTATCTGTAAATCGGACCTGTATTGTAGTTTTTGGTTAAAACATTGTATTCAATCACCTGCGAGTGCCCACTTAGTTTTTCGTGACATTGCCAAAAGGTTGATCGACTCTTCACGTGACGGCGGGCCTATTTTTTGGCCAAAGAATCAGCATTGCTATACAATCTGGAAAGGAAAGGTGCCCAAAATGCTGTCAGCTTTTTGGGCACCTTTCCTGTTGACAGCGATGCGGTTGAATTTTTTTTATATAATATGATTCTTTATTTTATTTTTTTATTTTATTTTTATTTTATTTATTTATTGGCCTATCTACAATTGCTACACTATTTATCCTTAAAATACAAGCAATATACAAGCATAGTGTACAATATGATGCGATAGACACATTCCCCCTCCATTCAAAGATACGAATGAAGTAGCGGGCTTATTCCTAAAGACCGCGTTTCCCATCAAAATTAAACACATAATATTTCATTACTCACATCAAGATAATAATATCAACGATCAAATTTTAACAATCTAGACTACATAACTTATTGTTATTTAGCACCAGAGGCTCTAAAATATGGTCCTAAAATGTAACGGAGCATTAAGCAACCGCACAAAGGCATTGTATGATAGATAAGCCTTTTAAGCTGAACTGTGGCCCGATAAAGGAAACTTAGGCTCTGCGTAGACCAGAGACAAAATCACATCACACTAATATTATAAAGGCGAAAGTTTGTGTGTGTGTTTATATGTTTGTTACTTCTTCACGCTCAAACGGCTAGACCAATTTTGATAAAATTTTGTATGAAGGTAGCTGAAACCCTGGATTAACATATAGGCTACTTTTTATCTCGATATTCCCACGGGATCAACATTTACGCGGGTGAAACCGCGGGACGCAGCTAGTTGTCTAAACAGACTTTCAATCGGTAAACACAATGATGGCGTTCACATTTCCAACACGTTAGTCCCATAGACAAGCTTGATAAAAACAAATCGGTGTTATAATCATACGATAGAAGTGAAAACTTACGACTGGAACCGAGTATTCACGATTCTGCTCCGGGTATACCCGATTCATCATCACCGACCCGAGCGAGACGGTTTAGTTTTGTTCACTGTTCAGAAAGAGCATAAAGTGCACCTAAAGGAGTTTTCATTTCAAAAAATCTGCTGAAAAAACTGTTTAATACTAGGCTACACTAAAAGTCAAAGTCAAATAATTTATTTCAAGTAGGCCATTAAAAGGCACGTCTACATTTACAAGAAAAATAGAATTGATTCTAGTTGCCCTTTTAGCTAGGGTTTCCTAAGGCTGCGGCCGCAACATAGCGTCCGCAATTTACCATTGAATGACGTCACTGAAACGTTATTTATGAAAGTACGTTCAAGTGTGAGAGCGTTTTTTGACACCGTAA
The DNA here is from genome assembly GCA_947508005.1 of Amphipoea lucens. Lineage (NCBI taxonomy): Eukaryota > Metazoa > Arthropoda > Insecta > Lepidoptera > Noctuidae > Amphipoea > Amphipoea lucens. The sequence goes on along the minus strand of OX382378.1, from coordinate 11,752,399 downwards.
AGTTAAAGCACCGCTCTCTTCTTCCTAGAACCAATGGTAGCTTTACAAATGGTACTGACTGGACTGTTCTGTCTAGGGCGAACCAAACTGTTTTAACTCAGGTGCAAACGCTGTCTTAGGTTCTGTCTGTGCTTAGACTTGTGCTCTAGGTAAAAGGTAGGAGAATTCGTAATATTTATTAGTAAGAGCTCTTACCTTTTTTAGATAATCTGCAGCGTCAATTGTTTCGAAGATATCAAGATGGTTGTAGGGAATGATTAAGTAGGGCATTATTACAGCTGTTTGTACCATGGTGGGTATGAAATATGTCGATTGTTTGATCACTATTCTATAAGTTTAAGGTTATTATTAATCGGCTGGAGGACACTGCACGAGACACAATAGAATTTACATTGTTATTATGTACTTCTCGGGGCGTTTAGTGTCCCGCAAAGTGTTAAATATGATGCAGTATGCTTGTATTCCTACTTCCGATTGAATTTTCCAACAATGGATGAGAAAACAATAAATTAATGATCACAGCTGCATCGAGAACTAAAACATCACACAAGTCAATTTTGCGCAGTTCTTAAATAGCCCTAATTAAATAAATATCAACATTATCAATTTCACTATTAGCACCGTTACGACCTGCCCTACGAAAAAAAATTAACACTATTGGTATCACTATTTGCACCGTTAGGACTTGCCCTACTTAAAAAAACGGGTTGCACTCCGGGAGTGCCGGCAGAAGTGAAAACTTGAATATTAACGTTGAAATAAATCAATTATTAATTGAATTAATATAATTGAGTTTTTTTAACTATTTCTGCGTCACTTTTTTCATTAATCGATGCACTTTGTTCAATGTCCATTTTTTGAAACACTTTATATACACGAATTTTACGAATACACAGCACTGTGGCTACTACACAGACGGTCGAGCCATCAGCTGTCCATCCATGTCCGCGTTCGCGTCCGCGTCCACCATCACCATCACATCACATCACCATCACTATCGCCATCGCCATCACCATCGTCATCGCCATCACCATCGCCATCACCATCGCCATCACCATCACCATCGCCATCACCATCACCATCGCCATCACCATCACCATCCATCCATTATCGTGTCTCACTTGATTCACTTTGGTTGGCGCCGCCAAAGAAAGAGATGGGGGGGGGGGGGAATCTCTCCTGACGGTCACGTGTCATGACGCGATGCCCTGACGCGAGTTTAACATTTTTTACCCATTACAAAAAGTGTTCAACGCCGCTAAAGAAGTTTTGACTTAAAAAAAAAGCATTATCAGTATCACTATTTGCAAATAACAAATCACTGGACTCATATTGAGCAAACCGCAACGTTCCCAAACGATCAGTTTTCCCAGCTATTGCTAGACACAAGTTAACCGTACCTCAACGTTATAGAGTTGTTTATCTAAATGCCAGGCATTCCTTATAAATATGGAGGCTTGGTCAGTGGCTCTCTAAATTAAGACATAAAACCTATATGCTTTGTCTGTGAAACGTGACCTAACTAGACCCATAACTAGGGAGGTACTAGCACGAACATAAAGACAATTCTAAGATGAAAATAATTAATTATCTAATCCTGGTTTTATTATACTTAAAGTAGTTAAAAGCGATTTATAAGTATCAATAATTGCTGTGAGATTATCAAGTTGATCATAAAGTTTTCTAACTTTCAGTGTTTGCTTTTTACCTATAAGTACAGGGTTATTGGAAAAACACCAACAACCTCTTAAGAGATCATTGTACCTACTCATAATTATGAACAACTTTTACTATGGGACCAAACCTGAAATCGCGAAAAAAAAACAGCTGTTTCCTACATTTCGACGAACATTAATGTAGGGAACAGCTGAATTTTTTTCGCAATTTCAGGTTTGGTCCCATAGTAAAATTTGTTCATAATGATGAGTATAATGACCTCTTAAGAGGTTGTTGGTGTTTTTTCAATTACCCTGTATATTAACATCCAACAGCCATCGACGAAGAAGAACAGTAGATTACTATTCTTCTTCGTCGATGGCACGACAGTATATTAAATTTTGTTGGCCCAAAACTTCGTCACTTCCACGGCATCGTCGGTGGCAGCGCAGAGGTCGCTATGGTTGTATTTTTTGGGACACAGAAGGGCAGAGGGCATGATAGGAGGTGGAACATAGTCTGCAACTACACCCTGCGTGCCGACAGGGGGACATCTAATTTTGAACATGGGGTTCTTTTGTGTATTTCAAAAGACGTTAAGCTCTGCGGTTCTTGGATGAGTTCTTGTAGTTCCCAATAAGGGATATATGTGTCAAAGAAATACACCAGTTCTGAAAAAAAAAAAGCAGCCAGTGTTTTGGCCAAGTCAAATTACCGGCTCTTTGACCTTTAGTCACCTCATAGTAAGGACTCTTTTTAAACAAAAAGTCTAAATCATGGAAACAAATCTTTGCTTTTGCATCTACCACCATTTGCAGGTCGTACACCTAATGTCAGTGTCAACATACTGCCGAGGGCCAATACCACTCGTATTCCTAGACAAAATATGCCAACCCTTGTCTTGTTGTACTCGACGATACAATACGTACGTTACACGGAGGTAGCCATTCTGAACGCTGCCGGCACAATTTTATGTCACTTTGACGATCTTATCAAATGTGCAAATGCGGCTACTCATACTAGCAGTCCAGGGGTCGCCAACATGTTTTGCCTCACAGTAATGTCAGTTTGAATATTACCACAAGTCCACAGCTATATTATTGAGATGCAGGTAATGTTGTAGGTCATTGTACTCGTAGATCGAGGATTGAAAGGTAAATGTCAAGTAAACAGGCGTGGTAGTGCAATGGAATGTGACTTATGAAGCCCAAACTTGTTATTTCCTACTGTCAATTACTTTTGTTCCTGTGTGAATGGATTGGGTTATTTCTCAGTGCACAGGTGATTTGTGGCAACAATAAATGAATAGTTATCAAGAAAAGATTGCTATTGCAGCTGTTTCTATGGTAGTCACACTAATATTATAAAGGCGAAAGTTTGTGAGTGTGTGTGTGTGTGTGTGTGTGTTTATATGTTTGTTACTTCTTCACGCTCAAACCGCTGAACCGATTTAGATGAAATTTGGTATAGAGATAGTTTGAGTCCCGGAAAAGGACATAGGATACTTTTTATCCCGATATTCCCACGGGATCGAGACTTATGCGGGTGAAACCGCGGGGCGCAGCTACTTGATTATAAAGGGTGAAACTCAAAGAAATTACAAGAGGGGTTATAAGTACAAAAATCTCCCAGCACTTCTTGGGGAGCCTGCCCATAACTATGAATACTTGCTGATATGTGTGTATTGACAGCACCAAAACAAAAGTCTCATTACATGATAAAGATTTTGTAAAACTTATTTCAGGGAGAAATATTTCTCCGACGACGACGTCCTAAAAAAACAGCAAAGAAACATCCAAAATGTTGTCAACCCCTCACCCCAAAGCGTACCATGTTATAATAATGAAACAGAGCATACCTCAACTGCATGCCAGACAAGGACACCTGTATAACAGTCTGTTTAATTAACACCGTACTTCACCGCTAGATGAAGTTGTTGCTCGCTTGAATAAAATAACGAGGCTTGCGTCATGTTGCCTTATATCGGAGAATTTCTTTTATTTTTGTAAAGGATTTTTGTTGCGAGTGTAAGGGTGATTATGGGAAGATGGGGCATGTTTGGAATGCCGATAATGGGAGTCGATTGTGGGTTTTTCTTTTGTTTTTAAATGGTGATTACAGTGCGCAAATTTTTGCGTGAGGTGATGAAGTTCTTGGCGTGTGGTCTACTCTAATAATTATTTAAGTAAGTGACGTAGGAGATGATGTCGCAGTTATTTTTTGTGAAATCAGATTAAAATTTACATTCTGTGTAAACTCGTGCCTATCTTCCCATGGGAGTAGCCATAAACTACAGAAACCTTATATTAATACTAGCTTCTGCCCGCGACTTCGTCCGCGTCTAATTTCACCCTCCACGCATTCACCCTCTTAGGGGTGAAATTTCGAAAAACCCTTTCTTAGTGAATACCTACTTTTCACATAGAACGCACCCTCCAAATTTCATGTCTCTAGGACCAGTAGTTTAGGCTGTACGTTGATATATCAGTCAGGACTTTGAATTTTGTTTATATAGATTTGTTGTAAAGTATTTTTTATCTCACTAAACGACGCGCTCTTTACTTGTGTTATAAACACACTGTGAATGTGTGTGTGTTAGCGTAGGAGCTCTCGGTACCCGGCCGAGACACGGGCGAAGTCAGAGATGTGTGTGTGTGTGTGTTTTACGTGCTGACGCTACTCGTCTTCACGCACACATTCACAGCGTGTTTGCACACTTGGTTACCACAAGCAAAATGCGCGTCGCTTCGTGAGATAAAAACACTGTTCCTATTACATTATTATCTACAGTTTCGTTAAAACAGTCGCTATAGGTCGCTTTACTTTCAATGCATGAAGAGCATGAATAGCATACGCATAATCAGCGTATAATGTTCCCACTGCTGGGACACAGGCCCCCTCTCTTCGAGAGGGAGTGGACTAAAATCTACCACGCGGGCCCAGTGCGGGTTGGTAGATGTTATATCATCAAATTTTTCTAGGACATGCCAGTTTCCTCCTTTTCCAGTGGTGATGAAACACAAAGTAAAGCGATTTATTCCCTTGACGTCGAGTCTCACCACGTCGAGTCGCCGCCACGTCTACTCCAAAAACTCCCCGCTTTTATTCCTGCCTCATCGAATCGTGAAAAAGTCTCTTTTACTACCGCGACGTCTACTTAACCATTTTTATTTGTACAGTCGTAAAAAAATACTCATAGCTGGTTATTTGGAATAAATAGATAGGATACATATATAATCCCATCAAAAAAGTACCTACATGAATGCTTACTAATATCTATTCTTATACATATAAGCAAATATCGAGATCAAGTTCTTAGATAAAATTCTGTAGAAGTTGTTCTAATTAATACAACAAAAACAGGGACTAGTTTTTTAACTCCACTCCAATCACTTTTGTTTTCGAACTAATTAAAAACCAATTCCTTTAATTACCCAAATCAACGAAACAAAAATACAGCAGCACATTTTAAAAAGCCTTAGTCGCAAAATGTCTACAATTCGACCATAATCCTTCGTACAGTGGCATTCAATTTAGTTAAACAATCGTTACCAGCCAGTGTGCAGTAAAATTTTATAGTACAGACCCACTTAACCTGTGACGTGTCGTCCCACGAAACAGTTGCACTTAGCCCTAATAGTCACGTCGTTATAGTAAATACTCAATGGCGGGATCGTTTTGTGGCTTACTTTTGTTCGAAGTAAATTGGGGTTGGTAAACTAATAACTGTTTTGGTCAGCATTCTGGACTTCGAAATTAATTTATTTTCGCAAGAGGATTTCATTCCATAGCCTATTTTTTTAATCGCCTAATTTTCTTTACTTAACTTCTATCTCTTCTGCTGTCCGTTTTTCCTTTTAATTTTGTATGACCCTCTGTGTTCGGCACTCTATAATTAATTATCTGCCCGAGGAATGTATTGAAAATAAAACATATTCTTGCTAAAAGAGTACAAAAAAAATGTTCTAATCCTTCTAATTATGATATTCGCACAGAATCTTAACATCGCGATTCAGCGAAACACCCAAATGGTACAACGCCATCTACCGAGCGTAGAGGAAGGTCGAGATCGAACATTGCGTCTGGTTTTAATGTAGTGTTTATCAAAACATGGACCAAAAACTAGATTATGGTACCAAGGACAAAAGTTGAACCAAAACCAAATCTGGTCGACGCGTGCTGACTATGAACTATTAGAAAATGGCAAGTCAGTAAACACTTTCAGCGAACTTTGGAAATGAAAGCAAAGACAATTATTATAAAAATAAAAAAAATGCAAAGTACATACGCCAGCACACCAGCTTGGTGTGCTACAATCTGTCAAATTTATTTAATAGATTTTCAACTTTATCGCTAAACTGTAAGGTTCAAAGTTGATTGAGAAAATTTGACAGTTTCGGGTAGCTTGACGTGCTGGCGGCTGTGCTTCTAGTGTAAAATAATCCATTATTCTTTTACAGATACCCGCAGTGGCAGAATTATCTAGAGTCAGCAGCAAAATTGAGAAACTCTGGTTAGAAGGCAATCCACTGTGTGAGGACTTAGATCCAGTGTCTTATGTTAAAACTCTAACTGTCAAGTTTCGATCGGCGGCTGTATCGATGCTACATCGCGTTTTGGCGACTCTCTGCGTTCGGACGCTGTATCGGAATCGCGCGTTTTAGCGATTGCTTCGATGCTGCATAGCGTTTTGGCGACTCTCTGCGTTCGGACGTGGTATCGGAATCACGCGTTTTAGCGACTGCTCCGATGCTGGCGCAAATGCCAAATCGCTGCGACCGGCATCCGAATGTGTGCAGAGTGTAGTGGTTAGCCGCTGTATCGAGCTTCCGAAAAGCGACTGAATCGCCGCGTTTGGCGTTTTTATGTGTGCGGTGTGGAATGCTTGGTCGCTGCATTTAGCTTCTAAAAAGCAGCTGAATCGCCGATCGCCGATGCAAAAAGTAGCGTGTGTGCTTTGGCCCTTACTCAATCCACACTTTTCACACAATAATGTAACAACTCACATTCCCAACACAAGGAAACGGTACAGTGATTCTTAACCTTAAAGCCCGCTAATCATGTTAGTTCTAACGAGAATGCTGAGAGCAGAGCAATAATAATCCGCAATTACTTCAAAACAAGACATTACGTAAGGCGGCTAATGAAAGTTTTGTAACTGTAGTCAATGGTGGTCATAACTCAATGGGGTAGGCGATCACACCACTACGTCTACGAAGCAATTCTGTGCTTGTGGTTTTGGATGTGGCCAGAACGACTGTGTGTTTTCCTAAATGTGATATTCCTACATTTTTTTGAGCATTGTTCTTTCCGACTGACGACTACCTCGTTGGTCTCAAGCGGCACTGCTGAGCATGAGGCCCTAGATTCGATTTCCAGGTTGGGCAAAGTGTTTATTTATTTATTTATTTATTACATTTGGGAAAACAAACAGTAGTATAATAAGTATAAACAGTGTTGTCTTAAAATTAAGCTTAACAAATATACTACCCACAACATTTTCCACAGATTACTGTAGCATATAAAAAACAAGAAACAAGCTGTTATGTAGCAGGGCTAACTATTGAGTCAGGCCTGCTACATGACAGAGAAAGATGTTAAAAAAAAAGATAAATTAAAAAAAAAGATAAAGATGAACAAAAAAAATCTATAGGTATAAGTTGTAACAAACAGAAAAAAAAATCAATAAAACAAAACAAAAAAAAAAAAAAAAAAAAAATCACGTGGGATACAGGTCCCTATCGTATTAACAATGATACCTACATTGTGTAAAACCTATGGAGCGTTTCTGGGTTTAAGTGGTTAAGTGTTTCTGGGCTTTCCCATCAGGAGTTTCTGTGTAGCAGGCCGGAGTCCGGATTTATGCCTAGTTGATGGCAATAGGCTCGCTTCTTATTAAATAAAATAAATAAAGTCCTGCAGACCGTATTTCGGCCACGGCGGCCAATCTCAACGAAGACTAGCCTTCGGGGCGGGAGATATTATAGTGCAAAAGTGTGCGCGCAGACACAGGAGCACTCCCTTTTCCCTCACTCTCATAGTCTGATGGGACGGCAATCCGACACGATCAGAGAGAGATCAGGCGCAGGACTAACGGCTTAACGTGCTTTCCGAGGTGAGGCTTATCCCGATGTGACACGGGATCGATACTTATGCGGGTGAAACCGTGGGGCGCTGCTAGTAATACATACGGAAAAGCTTGTGGTGGTAAGATTGCTCTCATCCATAGAAAATATTATATTGTGAACTGTTATGTGCGAATACAGATTTTCAAATCTGGCATTAGGTAGGCACCAAACCTTCTTTTTTAATGTTTTTTTCTTTTTAATACAGAGGCGTTACATCATTCTGAACTCGCCAAACTTTTGTTTAATGGCGAACATAACAGTGCACCACATTACTACATACCTAACTTATAATTATATTAGGTATACTGTTATGGTTTAATCCTTATACAATGTAATCTGCATTCGCGATTTATTTGCCAAAAATGTAAACAAATATGAGTTTATGGAAAAATAACTTTAAGCCCTACACAATAAAGTTCAGTTTACTCTACAACTTCAAACATTTTTATAACTTTTTCAATGGTGCTAGTCACTCTGAAATTAACTCAATTACCATTTAAATAAAGTTGATATTTGTTTAACTTGAAATAATATTAATTTGAAACATAAGTTTGAATAGACTTTATTTAAGATTATTTGTCCTAGCCTTATTCATAGGCAGACTAGTGTACTACGGTCTGTCTGTATTCCAATGGACAATATTCATATTTCGCAACGTTTTATTAATATTTCGATTATCATGTAATTTAAGGGCTCAGATTTTCTATCTTTCCGCCTTATTTATGGCCTCAAAGTTAGCTTGGCCTTTGACCAATTTACCCGGTAGTTCTACCCGTTGTGATACGCAAACAATAAGATGATGATATCTCAAGCCAGCAATTAAATGATTAGGATCGATTTAATTTATCTTACAATGAGAGAATTTGAATATCAATAGGTTGCACTTGGAATTGTTTCCGTATAATTTGTACTTATGTATTGTATATGCGTGGTTATCTAACTTTAACATTGGATGTCCTTTATTTGTAAGGAATCTAATAAATACTTCTTCAGAAGTTTTAATTTAGGTTGAGCTACGCTTGCCAGGGTTGGTCCGTGGATGGGAGACCATCTTTACATACCAAGACCCCTCCGTGCCTCGGAAAACATGTTAAGCCGTTGGTCCCGGCTGTCATACGTGGATCTTTGACAGTCGGTACGGGTCGTCAGAAGCCCGAAAATCTGACAACCAGTCTTCCATGGGGTATCGTATTACCCAGTAACTGGGTTGTGGAGGTCAGATAGGCAGTCGCTCCATGTAAAACACCGGTATTCAGCTGCATCCGGTTAGACTGGAAGCCGATCCCAACATAGTTGGGAAAAGGCTAGGCAGATGATGACTTCTTCAGAAATTTTGTTTTTCTATTGTCATCACGGACACGTTTGCCGCATGTCGAACGAGTCGTGGGCCAAATCTGCCACCATGTAGGTCCCAAAAAACGTCCGGTGACATCAAGGTAGACCCAGGAGAAGATGGCGGGATGACACCATTGGTTCAAACTAGCTCAAGCCAAAGAAGAGTGGAAAGGAGAAAAGGAGGCCATTGCACTACAGTGGGACAATACAGAATAAAAATAATAAAAAAAAACAGAATTGTCATGCTCAAAGTTTCGTATTTCAGGGCAGTTTGATTTTCTGTTTCAAACTAATACGAAGCACACTAAATCAAAAAAGTATTATCTCCAATACAATATATTCTAAAAAATTGACACAGTAACACAAGCATTTCTAACTCAAGAGAAAATAAATAAAAATCCTTACAAATGGTAGATCGATTGAAAAATGGAATTCTTCAATGCATCGTATGGGAAAAATAATGACAACAATTTGAAATGGGAATGTTTCTATCTCGTTGTTGTCGGCACGTATAGTGCGTGCGCGCAGCGGTAGCATCCTCAGTCTTTGTGCAACCGATCAGGGAAAGAAAAGCATCAGAAGTACCTATCTCTATATCACATTAGGACCTATCTTATTTTAAACGACTTTTTTCCCCAAAATTTGGTCGGACGATCCTCCCTTTTCTACGGAGGATGAGTGAACTGTACACCCTGTTCCTCACACCTCTATAATATATTTAGAAAAAGTTTCAACATAACCAAACCTTTTCCTATGAATCATGTATTCCTCCACAAAATAAAAACACTACCTTTCCTATACCTCTACGAAACCCTTTTTATTTCTTTATTTCCCCTGCTTACAGAACGATAAACAATATAAAGTGCATTACTGGAGCCCGTCATATTACAATAATAAGCAATTGTTGCTCTTGTCGGCACTGATACGCTTACCGTGATTGTATTGTGATTGTAAACCTAGGGCGTTCTGCCAGTGGCAGCGAAGCTGTTTGTTATAGTATTGTCTTCGAGCTACACTACGAGTTAATACGAGTCTTTCTGTTTACAAATCAAATCTTTCATCATGACTAAAAGTGCGCATTGCTGGACACCCCCACCCTATTTCAAGTTAAACAAATATCAACTTTATTTCAATGACTATTAAGTTGATTTCAGAGTGCCTAGCACTATTGAAAAAGTTATAAAAATGTTTGAAGTTGTAGCGTAAACTGAACTTTATTGTGTAGGAAATAAAGTTCTTTTTCCATTAATTCATATTTGTTTACATTTTTGGCAAACAAATCGCGAACGCAGATTAGTTGTATTGATTAATCTGAAAGCGGCACCAGTAATTTAACTGAAAATTTGTGTGGAAGTCATGTGGTTGTCATGGTATAGGCATGTGTTACGGAGGAATGAGTGAAATGTCGCGAGGAAAGTTTTGAGTAAGTATGTCGATGTCGAATGTCGCTAAGACCAAAGAAACGATGGATGGACTGTGTGAATGATGATATCGTCAGAAAGGGGGTGACTACTGAGATGACGATTAATAGGAAAGTATGGAAGAAAACGACATGCTGTGTCTCTTATTCGATTCCTGGTTTGGAGAAAAGCTGAGTTTGAAGACGAACTAGCAGAGGATCAAACCGAGGGGTTCAGGGGATCAAACCGTGATAAATCGTTTTGAGTTATGTAGGGCAAAATTAATTGTTTTTATGACTTTTCAACCGGGACGAATTCCTGTGTTTAGTTTATTGTTTCTTATTGGGTCTGAAGTGTGGACACGTCCATACGTCTTGAAAATCTACAACATGTTACTCTTGGACCTAGCCATAAGGCTTTACCTAAATACTTAAGTTTCAACACCATTTTGCGCTACGTCTATCCCGAAGCGAAATAAGCGTTAAAGCATACGTGTTACACAACACATGCTTATCAATCGGTAAACATAGGTAATATAATAATAAAGCAATATCTTTAGCCTCGCTCGTTACTGGATGGGTTCCCTAAATGGCGTAGAATTGACTTTATGATATGAAACAATTTAGTTAACAATCCGCAAGTATGACTACGTTTACCAATAAAATATTGTATTACTTGATTACTTGGCTTCTTTGTAAATGTTGCAAAAATTGTTGGCAGTTTTTTATCAATGTCTTTTCATATTCAAGTTACAGGGGAAAGCTTGTCGATCGAAATTTCGCTAATGGATGAAGTTTGAAGAGGAGCTCGTGGCTAAATGATAACAGCAACACAATTCGATCGATCAAGATGAAGCTGCGCTTGCCGCGGTTGGTCCGTGGATGGGTGACCGTCCTTTACATATCGAGATCCCTCCGTGCCACGGAAAGCACGTTAAGCCTTTGCACCTGGCTGTCATTCGTAGGTCTTTGACAGTCGTTACGGGTTGTCAGAAGCCCAAAAGTCTGACAACCAGTCTTACCGAGGGGTATCGTATAACCCAGTAACTGGGTCGTCTCATTTGGCATTATCAGTCATCATTTTCCTACCCTTATCCCAATTTATTTGGGGTCGGCGCAACTTGTCTTTTTCTTCCATATTTCTCTATTATTCTTCCATATTTCTCTACTAGCAGCGCCCCGCGGTTTCACCCGCATGGTGTCGATCCCGTGGGAATATCGGAATAAAAACGATCCTATGTCCTTTCTTGGGACTCAAACTATCTCTTTACCAAATTTTATTTAAATCGGCTCAGCGGTTTAAGCGTGAAGAGGTAACAGAGAGACACACTTTCGCATTTATAATATAAGTATGGATTTAGTCGTCATCTCGGTGGTCATAATTTAGTTTTAATAGAAACAACAAAAATAGCATAATGCTAGAAAAAATACAGCGGATTTGCATTGGACACATGTGCACTCATTCTTCCCTCACTCTCATATTCCGATGGGACGGCAATTCGGCACGACCGGAGAGAGATCAGGCGCAGGACCAACGGCTTTCGGCTAACCGCCAACTTCCAAACTCTGGGCTGTTAATAAGAAATTCCTAATGGAAAAACCCAATAACACTTTGCCCGACCTGGATATCGAATCCAAGACAGTGGCGCTTGCCACCACGAGACCAACGGGGCATATGCATTACCAACGGGCAACGAATATGTTCCTCAAACTCCTATCACAGATCACAATATAATTTCATTACCCGTTAACTTCAAAACAGCCTCTAAAATTACCACTCTCCACCATTACTCGCTGCACACATTATCATACATTCGCCAAGCGCCTAAGTGCGGCCACATCAAGTGAGGGCAACAAAAGCGGCCGGGAAGTCGGTGTACTCCCCGATTATAGGGAAAGTCGCAAGCACCTCGTTAGGCTGTAACATAATAATCGCAATTTGCTATTACCTACAGGCCACACGTAATATGAGCGTCCTGACAGGCACTTGGGATGAGTAACCGTGAAAATAATAAGCTGAACGATAGTGTTTTATAAGAGGTATGGGCTTGTTGTGATGTAGCTTTGTTGCCAGTACAGGTACATATAGGTACCTAGGTTACTATACGATAGTCAGTATAACCAGCTGCATTCATTGAGTACCTGCCAGGCCATTAAAGTGCGAAATTGCCACAAAAATGGTATTTGCTACATTTATGTTCTGTGTACATCTTAATGGCTTTACACGACTAATCTGTATAGCTGCTTCAACCCTTGAAGATTCGGGCTCCAGCAGACAGGTGCGACGCGACTCTACTGTAGAACAATTTCCATTAAGTTTTCATAGAAATTGTTCTACTAGAACCACGTCGCGCAGTCTCGTCGCGCTTGTTTGCCTTAGGACCCTTTATTCTCAGATTAAAAAAAAAAATTGCCAATGAAAGGCCTAACAACTCCGTTTGCCAATCAAAATATTGCTCTGCTATATTGGTATTTTTAGTCCATTGAGTTCATAACTTCTCTCGAAACGGTGAAGAAAAACATCATAAGAAAACCGGGACAAATATAGTTTGTCCTAGAACCAAAAATTTGAAGACATGTGACATCTACCAACCCGCACTGGGCCCGCGGGGTGGAATAGCCGACTCCCTCTCGAAGAGAGTAGGCCTGTGTCCCAGCAATCGGAACATTGTCGGCTGATTATGTATCAGTTCATACAATCCCATTTCGTTTACAAAAATAAACATTGAGCTAACAACAAAACACAATCTTTAAACACAACAACAAATCTATATAAAAAAAAGTAGGTGCTCATACCTATCGCTTTAATTCTTAGCCTATAACAATACATCATACAGACGCACAGAGTGTCAGGTCGCGAGGTTGTTACGGCAAAAATAAACAAATCCACACAGTGTTACAGTTCAGGGAATGCGAAAATAAACAGCGATATGTGCTCTTCAAACACCTGACAGTCCCATTACCGCGAACTATCACTGCACACTGGGCACAGGCAAATATTGAAGAAAAAATTACTACTATCACAAACTATTGTACTACTAGGACGGACTACGGTTTGTTGTTCGAGGTCCTGAGGTCCTTTTGTGACCAGTCAATCTGTGTAGCCTTTTCCCAACAATGGGAACGTATGCACCTGAAATGATGATGATGATGACACGGAAAACGGTGAAAGAAAACATCGTAACGAAACCGGCATGTCCTAGAACCAAAAATTGTAAGACGTGTGACATCTACCAAGCCGCATTGGGCCTGCGTGGTGGATAACTGCCCACTCTCTCTCACAGAGAGGAGGCCTGTGTCCCAGCAGTGGGAAAATTATAGGCTGATTATGTTATGCTGATGATTATGATGAATGATGGTTGAGGTCAGCTCAATTATTTGTAACGATAAGTGAGTTGCTTTTTACCTAATCTATCTCATATATTTCTGACCTTAGCATAATCTGTCTATAATATTCCACAAGCGGTTGTCATCTACCACGCGAGCCCAATGCGGGTTGGTAGATGTCACACGTCTTCGAATTTTTCGTTCTAGGACATGCCGGTTTCCTCACGATAAAATCCTTCACCGTTTTGAGAGCAGTGGTGATGAAATCATTTACACAAAGTAAAGCGCCTACCTGGGGTCAAACTCACGATCTATGTCTCGTAAGTCGAGGCCGTTACCTCTGAGCCACCACTGCTCTTAAATGCTCAGAATTATAAACTAAATAAACTTCTATTTTGCCCAGCTCCCCGTCAATCGCCCCACTGGGTATCACCTCTCACCGCACGAGGCGCCGCGGCGCTGACACGCAATTAAATAATGCTCCAAGTGTTCACACTAAATTCAATATCTCGCAGCCAACTCTTTTAGATCTACGAGCGTTATGATTCTGTTACCACTACCCTGAGCCATAAATTCTCACTGGGGCTATATTTCCCATTATTACGGTTCTCAAAGTTCGAGAGCAACTTCTTAGTTTTGGTAATAGAGTTTAAATAAAACAATGACTTATGTCTCATTTCCAAGCATTTCCATATTGTGGCATATTTTAATTCAAACTTGGTTGAGAAATATTTACTTCGAAAACAATATAGGAACTTTTTTCGGGTGAATGCATCAAGAAATCGAGAATGTCTAACGGAATATCTACTTATCGGTAAACGAACGCGTCCTACATTAAAACCTTTTACATAATCAGCCTATAATGTTCCCACCGCTGGGACATAGGCCTCCTCTACGTGAGAGGGAGTGGGCCATAATTCACCTCGCGGGCCCAGTGAGGGTGTGTGGATGTCACCTGTCTTCGATTTTTTGGTTCTAGGACACGCCGGTTTCCTTATGTCTTCTCACATTAAAACCTCGTAAAAAGAGATTAATTTTTAGACAGTAGAATGCCAATAAATCTAAGACTCTACAGGGTTATTGGAAAAACACCAACAACCTCTTAAGAGGTCATTGTACTCATCATTATGAACAACTTTTACTATGGGACCAAACCTGAAATAACGAAAAAATATCTGCCGTTCCCTACATTTTGACGAGTTATACGAACATAAATGTAGGGAACAGCTGATTCTTTTTTCGCGATTTCAGGTTTGGTCCCATAGTAAAAGTTGTTCATAATGATGAGTACAATGACCTCTTAAGAGGTTGTTGGTGTTTTTCCAATAACCCTGTATAACGAATACTTTACTCCCAGTTACGAGCAAATAAACAAACGCACGAGAACAAATAGTACGTAATTATTGAGCGCAATTTAAGAACAGTTGTATGTAACAAAACACGGTTTGTTACCTCCGACAGTTCCCACAGGATACCTAATAGGTTGTCTGTTCAACAAAATATTATGTTCGTACTGTATTTTTGCATCACTTTATATGCAGATAAAATTACAACGGAAAATATCCCGTGAATGTTGGAACAATCGATCCGAGAAACCGATCAATAGTGATGTTTCTATTTGTCGTTATTAATGGTGTAAGATGATATTTTATTCGCCGGTTTCATTACGGTTTATTAACGTGAATGGAATGAGGTTTTATTTACTTATTAAGAGGACTACATGACCTAAAGCGTGGTCACTAGCGGACTGCCTAAAAAAGAAAAAGAAGCGCGATGACACAACCCTGGTAATTTATTGCAAAATATGAAGCAATTATCTATAAAAAAAACACTATTGATTGGGCTAAAAAAATAAAACACTAGTACTTTACTATGTTGCTTGTAAAATAATCTGACAAACAGAATGAGTGTATGTATATCAGTATGGTTTTTATTGTAAACGGAAAGTTTTTCGATTTATCTTCATGATTTTTTTTCTATCTTATCAAATTAGTTGTATTATTATGTTTTCAACACCTACCTGTTTCTTTGTCGATTATGATTGTTGGTCGCATGGAGAAAGTTGTTCAGTTTCATGGTCTCTGTATACCACACCCTTAAATTTTCCTACACTTCTCTGATAGAAAGAAAAGAAGGAAAATACATTTATTTAGCACGGACTAAAAGACACACAATACATCAGATAAAAAAAACAAAATAAAGATCAAATAAAAAGCGTAAAGTCCGATGTAAGTAATTAGCAGGAAAGTGTGCCTCACGGCTGCGCCAAAAAGGCCCAGTTCAGCAATAATGCCAGACAACTGGTGCCTGACGCTGGTTTTCAACTGGACATGCTGTAGGTATAGTAAAAACGATTAAATGGTTGCAAGCTACAATAAATCATAGTAAACCAATTTATCAGCTTCAAGATTTCCGTAAGCTAGTGTTATTTAATTTATTAAAACACCTAAAGAGTTTGTTTTATAAAGAAACAGTGAGAATCAATACTAATCTATTATGATTTCGGAAGACTAGTACCTCACTAGAAGTGGGTCGTTGCGAGAAGATCTAAAAGAAGGCAAAAAACCGGCCAAGTGCGAGTCGGACTCGCCCATGAAGGGTTCCGTAGCAGCAAGTAACATAATATAAAAGTTCTTGTAGTTCGTTGTAACTTTGTGAAAGGTGAATTGCGGTTTTCGATTTATGACGTATTAAAAAAAAACTACTTACTAGATCTCGTTCAAACCAATTTTCGGTGGAAGTTTACATGGTAATGTACATTATATATATTTTTTTAATTTTATCATTCTCTTATTTTAGAAGTTAGAGGGGGGGGGACACACACATTTTACCACTTTGGAAGTGTCTCTCGCGCAAACTATTCAGTTCAGAAAAAAATGATATTAGAAGCCTCAATATCATTTTTGAAGATCTATCCATAGATACCCCACACGTACAGGTTTGATGAAAAAAAATTTTTGGAGTTTCAGTTGTAAGTATGGGGAACCCCAAAATTTATTGTTTTTTTTTTCTATTTTTGTGTGAAAATCTTACTGCGGTTCACAGAATACATCTACTTACCAAGTTTCAACAGTATAGTTCTTATAGTTTCGGAAAAAAGTGGCTGTGACATACGGACGGACGGACAGACAGACAGACATGACGAATCCATAAGGGTTCCGTTTTTTGCCATTTGGCTACGGAACCCTAAAAAGTACAATTTATTCCAAAGGAATATCAACTTTATTTCAATGAAGATTAAGTTGATTTCAGAGTGACTAGCACTATTGAAAAAGTTATAAAAACGTTTGAAGTTGTAGCATAAACTGAACTTTATTTTGTAGGAATTAAAGTCATTTTTCCTTTAATTCATATTTGTTTACATTTTTGGCAAATAAATCGCGATCGCAGATTAGAAGTTTTTGCATATAGAGCGGTATTTCATTAAGAGAGTTAAAATAATGGAAGATTCGCAAATATCTTAAACTTTTGATGTTGAAGAGTTATAAAACAACTGAAGCTTTCAGAATACAACGGGTCGATATTATAGCAGCAACTAGCTTCATCTTTTTGACTGACCGAACCTTTGACAATTGAAAAGTGCCTGTGATTGGTTTATCCTAACTTTAATATTATAAATACGAAGGTAAGCTTGTTTGTTTGTTTGTTACCTTTTCACGCCTAAACCACTAAACCGATCATCCTGAAATTTTGCGTAAACGTTGTCAGGTGTACAGAAACGGACATAGGGTACCTTCCATCTCGAAAATAAAGTGCTGTTCCCGAGGAAAACAACAATAACGTTATTATGATAATAGATGGCGCCACGTGTCTATTGAACTTTGTCACATTATTTAATTCTGAGGCGGTACGAAGTTCGCCGGGTCAGGTAGTTTGAAATAAATGCTTTGAGTTTGAGTTTAAATTCGCAGTAAGTTTTATAAACTTGCCCAAATTGCAGCCGTTAAATAAATAACGAGAGAGAGTTTACGAAATGACAGTTTATTTGACAAATCATAGCCGTGACAAAAATTAAATCAACTGTCAAAATTCGCGCCAAATTTCTCAATTTTGACAAGCACAGATAAACAATCAATCAGTCTTATCTTCTCGATTCATAAATTACGTTATTTACTTTTCGATTTAACCTGCATTAACGGCACTAGCACTACCAACATTAGTTTAGTTCAAATGACACGGGCGCATAACTCACGTCATACCGACCATTACTGTAACTCAAAATGGCGGCCAACTATCAAAGAGAAAGCTCGCGAGCTCTCACATCATTCTCTATGGTCTAGTCTATGGCTTGCGAAACTGAGTGCAGATTAAAAAGGGTGTAGTAAATGAGGCTTTATTGTAAATTATTTAGGGATGATATTACTTTGATGTGAGGTTTAATTTTGATCGTTTTAGTGGATCCACATATTGGGACCAATATTGGGGTAAATGCGGTCTGCAGTAAACTATCATCATTATACCACGTCTAAAAGGTGAAAAAGTGCTGAAAAAAGACTAAGAACGTATCTTTTGGTTTCTTTTGCTTTTCCCTAATTATTCTGATGAATAACAATGGTATTATTGTCAAAACACCTCCTGAAAATTAATAACCTGGTAATTAAATCCCTGAAAAATTAAAAAAAATGTCCCTACACCAAGAAATAACAAAAGTCCGCTTCAATTTTCTTTTTCATTTCAGTAGTCAAAATATGGAATGAGGAGCCAATGTATGGCCCAACACCATGACCCATCAATACCAAAGTTGGCCCCAACATCTTACCTAGTGTGACAGGACTAAATTTATCAATTTACGAAGATTGTTCGTTGCTATTAACACGTTAAGTTCGTGTCTCGAGGCGATATCGTTGCTAAATATTAAATTATTGAAGTTTCTCGCACAGATAACACATGGTTCACCGTCGTAATGGCTTCGTGATTTAACGAACTTCTTACTTTGTGGGCGATGTTAATCAATATATTGTACTCACTAAGAGGGATTGCGTTTGTTGCATATAGTGACGTGGGTACCAACTTACACAAAATTGCATAAAGTTGGAGGAGAAAGGTGAAATATGATTCAGATTCTGTTCTGAATTTGAAATTGAAAAAAAAATGAATTATGCTTTTTTGCATATGGGCATTGAGTTAAATAACCATATGGGAAAAACAAAATTGATTATTGAGTTCTAAGGTGTGGGAGCAGTAGTGGCTCAATGGTAGCGGTCGTGACTTACGAGGTGTAGATGGTAGGTTACAACTTACTTTGTGTAAATTATTTCACCACCACTGCTCTCAAAACGGTGAAGGAAAACATCGTGAGGAAACCATACATGTCTTAGAACCAAAAATTCGAAGACATGTGACATCTACCAACCCGCACTGGGCCCGCGAGGATTATAGCCCACTCTTTCTCACAGAGAGAAGGCCTGTGTTCCATCAATGGGAACGTTATATGTTAATTATGCTTATGCTAAAAGGTATAGACAGAAATAAAGGTAGGTACATGATTCACTGTATATATTCATCACATTTTATATTATAATCAATAATTCCATGTACATTAGAGTTTTCAAATAATTACAACATTTATAATAGTATAATCTGTGACTTTCATTAATAGTTTTATAACACGCCGAATTCGTAAAATTTGAAAATAATAATGTAACTATCTTACACTACAACATCCGAATTATTAAATTAATAATTGTGTTATTAAATATGAATATATTTTAATTGTTTAAAAATGTAACTTGTCGAATAATAAATATTTAAACTTTGAAATAACGTTGCGGACTGCAACTATCAAGGAATATTAAATGTTAATGAATATTAATCATTATAATTTGCAAACAAGATTTGGTGCTATTCAAAGGTTACGTAGTAGACCACAATTCCATAACATTTAATGTTTTTCCTCGTAATCTACGACATAAACCAAGATCAGCATCACCACCCATTGGGGCATTGAGATCTTATCATGAAGAATTTGTATACACTTTATAAGGAATGCTATAAGATATCCTATGAGATACACTATGAAATAGATAGAATATAATTTTCTACTGTGTGTATAATAGAATTTTGTCTCATGTCTTCCCTCTTAAGTCTTGTAGTTAAGTAACTATATTTAACTACATTGAAAAGACAAGCGATTAGCACAACACCGAATAGTCAAATAATTATAATTATATAATTCAATTCTCATTTAATTATCACACTCGTTTTTTTTTATAAAAGAACTAATATTGTCAGTGGCACCTTTGATTTGTAACTGCTTACAATTTCACATTGTACCTACAGAGAAAATACAACCTCATATCCCTTAACCAACTGCATGTACTCTAAGTAATTATAGTATAGGTCTTTACTTTAGGAATGCAAATAATTAGCCCGTTAATAAAGCACATAATTGCGTAATTAAAACATGGCACTCCAAAACTGTAAGCACTTACAGCTTTCATACATCTTCAGCCTAAAATACATTAAAATTGACGTTGCTGTAAATAATTTTGAATATAATCGCTGTCCTAGAAATTAATTTCTAAATGTATAGCATTCGTAAATCATCATTTTCTCTTTAATTGACTCTTTTAAGCCGCTAAAATATAATAATTTGTGTAAATTGCAAATAATTGACTTCTAAGACGCTATGAATACTATTGGACATTCAAAATAATTGTAATTAATTTACAATAATTCTAGTCATAAGATTTGTTAAACTATAAAATAAGCAAAAATAATTTATTTTTATTATAATACTTTTCTTACTAGTGTCAATTCAATTCCGTATTTCTACCATCGCTGTTATATTTGGTGTTATACAAAGAGGAAACAATGAATTATTAGTGTTAAGAATATAGATAAATATTATGTGTTATAGAACTATTTTACAATATCAGAAAGATTCCACTACATTTGGAAGAATCCAATAAGTCCTTTATGAGCTTTTGGCCGATAGAGGTAATTATAGTTACAGTATACATATAATATATATATTTAGTACCTAAATAAGTTAAAATGAGCAAATAGATAACATACAAGGAATCAGGACTCTAAATAGTAAATATCTACAAGGCACGCAAATAAATTTTTAGACAGCCATGGTGTTATTTTTTTTATTATAGTGTCATAGGTTTTTCCAATATGAAAAAGAAAGAATTTTCTTTTTCAATAAAATATCTGTTATCTAAACCTTTTATATGAATAGATTGTAACTTGTACATATATATATTCACTTAATTCACTGTTATATTTTTACACCTATGTGAATCATAACTGGATTTTAACCGATTAATTATTTTGTTGACCGAATAATTATAATCTAATTTACCTTAAAATTTTGAATAATTGTATTATTCAAAAAACAGCCGAATGTTTTGTTTAATATTTCGCTCCTTTTAAGTTAAGAGCCACAATTTTAAACATACTTTCATAATAGATAAATAAAAGAATATTATATTATAAATCAGCTTCTCATTTGAAGTGGAACCCAACGGATGCGACGAGTGAATTAATTACATATATTTTCCTGGAAACAACAATTATATTAGTACTTTTACACTTAAACAAAAATTCCTATACTCACACCAAGTGCATAATTATCCCATTTGTTTTTTCAATTTCACATAATTTATGTAAAATCTCTGAAAACATTATACACCTAATTTTGATAGTTAATTTGATAGTGCACGACATTAAATTCTCGAATAAAAACTTCCAATCACGCAAATGTGTGTGGTAAAGTACAGTATGCAATACACTTGATGTGAAGTGTATTTCTGTGAGTAATTTCAGTCAAAGTATCATGCTGCATCAAAAATGATATAAAAATACAAACATGTGGTGTCATAATCGAAACAATCCAAGTGTCAAAGTTTGAAAAATTCAAAATGGCTGATCTACTTCTATTTTCGCTCATTAAATATGTTAAATTGAAAAATTTCAAATGTGAAAGTGGGTTTGATAATTTTAAAATGGCGGATCTATTTCTAATTTCGTTCAATGTAGGTGTGGGGAACTTTGAATTGTATTGTGAGGACAGTGAGGTGAAAACGCCATGTGAGGATTTTGTTCCCTTAGTTATAATGAATACAAAATAATGTGTAGAAGCGTCCAAGATGTGGGTACTAGAATGGGAAGCTCCGTATTTTTAAACAATATTTTAAAACACAAAAGACATACAATGATAATAATTTTTGACAAGGCTTCGCGTTCCAGAGGCATTTGGCACAACGTCGCGTAAACGCTGGACAAACGCAGATACGAAGGAACCTCTAATATTAAAACACAATACTTCCCTGGTCTCTTTAATTGAAGCAACCATGATGTGGCATACATCATTGCAGCTTCATCAAAATACGACTATACTTAAAATTAACGACTTACCATACATTCTACTTCTACAATACAAGCTCTAAAATGCAAAAGATAAGAAAGAAGACAAGTTTAAAAGAAGAACAATCTAGTACTCACAATGGTTAGTATTTGCTGTCACAGTGCCATTGGTGGCCGCGACCGGCGCCGCTGCCGCTATTGGCGACGGGTTTCGGTACCGAACTAACCAAACATTTCTTTAATGTTATCACCTGCAAACAGCCGTAAGCAAAACATATGCCACGAAGCGACTAGCCTCTACACTACCCGTGGTTTATTCATACGTGCTTCTTTGAGGGGAGATTACCTATACGAGCTAGTACTTTGTGCAACTTTTTTTCATACACCATTTTTTTCATTGTGTAAAGTGGTAAATTACAAGAACTAGTATTTTCATGTGCATATCTTTTTTTAAAAGAATCTGGTCGGTATGTGCAGTAGAAACTACTAATAAACTAAGTCTTTTCTATTCATAAATCTTTTCACACATTTTTTTTTCATTATGTTTACTGGGATATAAAATTAATTACATCTTTGTGCGAGTCTATCATTACGTCTATTGGAATTCCTTTTACTTGCACAGTGAGTAAAACTTAGTGCATATTGGACACCAAGTGGAACGGCTTAAAAATGTTGAGGTTAGTGCTGTAGTGCAGTCATGATTAAAATGTAGGCTGAACGGTTGACTTTTACTAATCTGATAGGTACATGCTCAACTTTGGCTTTGACTTACGATTCGATCGATGCCGATGGCATATAAAGTCAAATGCTAAGGCACATTATCAACTCAATAAAACAGTCTTACGTAAAATAACATGGTCATCAGTCTCAATAAAAGTAATAAACATAACAACAAAAAAGTAGAGTCAGCTGCTCTCGTGTAAAAATCTGTGCAGCATGCTGATTTTTGTGTTTTTTTTTTTTTATATTGACTAATTTCGGCTCCATGGATTTTTGTCCATAGAACACATGTGGGGTATGTTATAACAGGAAACATTTAGAAAGATAACGAAGAAGCTAGGGAGACAGTTATAGAATTTGGAAGGTAAAGTAATAAGCCAATTGCGCTAAGTTCAGTACAATTCTAACACATTCATGACATTCAGACGATCAAGGAAGGGTCAGATGCAAACTAACAGTTTAGTAGCCAATCATAAGTGTTTGCACGTTGCTAGTGGGGTGAGATGAAACTTGACTGTTTTTCTGGTTACGTTAGGATTTTTCAATAGGGTCTATCTACACAATTGTGTATAACAAGTCTATCTACATTTTAGTCTTTCTCCCAGAGAATATGCTTGTTCATGAGGTTCATGAAGCAAGTCTTCGTGCATATATTAGCTAAAAGAAAAACAGAAGTTAACCTTTTTGCTCTCCTTTACAAACAGTTTATGTTTATATCAATTACATTAATCTTGTTGCTAACAATACTTTTTCCCAAAATCATCTGCTGTTCATTTTATAAATTGAAGACGCGATCAGTTAAATTCGCGGATTCATATGATGTCTACCAACCCACTGTAGAACAGCATGGTGGTTTATTAATGTCCCGCGTCTTCTCACAGAGAGGAGACCAGTGAGGATTTTATTTCTGATTTTAATGCGTAGGTTTCACAATGTACGATTGTTGCTGCCGTTGTACAACTATAGTTTCTTTAGGTACAGCGACTGAATCTTTTACCAGTTTAGCAATTCGTTCATCTGCTTCAATGTTTAGTTCGCCTGCAACTTTCACTTTAAAATTGCTATGAGCGACCTCCTAATCTTCGGGATTCCTAACTTTACATCGGTCAAGTCTCATCCCTCCCCACGTCACACATATAACATTCCAAGTCACACAGCTAAGCTTCACTTGACAACATCGACTGTGAGCTAGTTATTTGCTGATACTTACCAAATAGTAGGCCTATTATAACGATTCCGATCACTCCCATTATTATCATCATCTGTAATGTGAAAATTGAATTTTAATCTGTGTGTATCTTCATTAAATCTGTAGCCATAAATCTTTTTAATGTCTATGGATTCCTTAAAATGGCCGTAACCTAACTTTTGATTAAGAGCTGATTTTTCAATAGTCAGATACCTATCTCTTAACTGTAGGATAAATATTACCGTTTCACAGCTTTTGTATAGAAATTATGTCAAACTGTCATGTTTGTTCTTTCGATAAAAGTTATATGACTATTGCAAAATCAGCCCTTAGTATAATTATGATTGATTTATCCTTGATAAAAAAAAAATATTTTATGAGATGAGAGATTACCTTAAGATTTTGTAACCAGAACTTGTTCTTCAAACTCTTGGCCTGCTGCTCGAACTGCGACGCCCCGTATTGCAGCGCATCTGTTAACATTATTTAAAATACATATTACTATAACCATTGATCTTAGATTACACTGTCCAGTTAAATTATTATGTTTAACTATTGTGCCTACTTCGCGGAAAGATGAAGTTTAGATCGGTGTTTGATTACATCTACAAATAGGTGGTTTATCCACTAGAAGCTAAAACAATACCACCTTCTCGCTCGTACGATGTCACTTTTTCGAACAGTCATTCAAAATTTTATGACACATTCGGTCTCATTCACAAATGTTCCTCGTGTCATGTCCTCGTAAAATGTGAACAGGAACTTTTGGTATTACGGTTCTCATACCAACTATATATCTAAGACTTAATGCGAACACTACGCGGGACCCATTTTCCCATAAAAGTTAAAAATATTAATTTTACCTGCTCTGTCATCAAGTTCTGATAGCTTCACATCTCGATCGAGCACCTTGTCCATGTTCGTCTTCATAATGTCCACCACCTGGATAACAAACCGTGAAAAAAACATTGAGTTCTAAGAATTTATTTTATTATTTATGTACACACAGTAAAATACATAGGGATATGACATAATTATAATTTGAGTACAAAGGTACTGCTTATTTCTTAGGCCGGATTCAGTGCTCTCCTGACGGCCAGGACTGACGTCGGTCTGCCGTAGCTACCGCCATAAAAACCATGCGTGCATTCAGAGCAGTACTGACCGCGTTTGCATACAGACGCATAGTGCGTGCGTACGCACTGACCGTCAGTCCCGACCGTCAGGAGAGCACTGAATACGGCCTTTAGAAATTTATTTTTTCTTCTTTGTATTTATCCTCTTCTTTTTGCCCGTGTCCTATGTTACTTGGGATCGGCGCAACATGTTTATATCTTCCGTTCTCCTCTCAACCGTCATCTTTCACTCACTACTTTTTCTTTCATAACAACCCTTACACAATACATCAACATTAATTATTTATACTTCGACAGAGAAAAGACCTTCATAAACAGAGAAGGAAGGACCGTTATTCATCACGCTTGCCTACTGCAAGTTGGCGACTAAAAACCATGAAGGTTTCATTGCCTCCATGATTTTACCAATAATTTCCATCTCAAGGACTTTCTCGCTAGTAGTCTTTGGTATTTCAGCTTAATAACTTATCCGTTATAGTGGTGATGATTAGCGCTTACGAAGACACTGAAATTAATCCTTATTTAATGAAAGCCTACCAGTAGCATGGACTGCCCAATTTTTATCTTTCATCCTCCTTCCTTGAAATATTATTTCATGTCAACGCACCTCATCGACCTGCGCCTGAGTCTGCTGCAACCGCCTCTGCGCGGCGATCTGCTGCGGGGTTCGGGGTCCTCCGATAATCTCTCCATCGGGTCCTGTCTCTCCTTCTGGTGGCGCGAGCCCAGGTTGAGCGGGACCAGCTTCGGCAGCCCTAGAAAGTATGACAATTTAAAATATTAATATTTAGTTATTTATGTTATTTTCTGTTCTTCCTTTCAGTTGACAATAAATCTTTCTTCTATCTTGTTATTATTCTATTCTAAGGTATCCATTCAGTTTTGCAACCAGTTTCTTGAATTTGAAAGAGGTCCTTAAAAGATGTAAAGGTCACGAGGATTTTTCTAAGCTACGCTTCTAAGCAAATCCAACATTGCAGTTTGTTAAAGTTTGCATCCGAACAAAATCGAAAAAATAGCAGGTAAATCGATTCAATCAATCAATAGTCACTCATTCAAATTAGGCTGAGAACTAGCATTCTTTGAACGTCAAAATTACATAAGATAGTCTCCCAAAATGTCGCCCTTCACTACTTCCTAGTGTTTTCGCTGGGAAGAAGTGGCGCAACAACCTCCCCAGCAGCACAGCTGTCTGTTCAGTTAGAAAAACTTGCTTGTATACAATAGTAGGTACGTAAATTAATTAACATTACGAGACACATAACATTAAAATAAATTAATTGCCATAATATGTCAGCTAGCTACGCCAATCACACTATTATTATAAAGGCGAAAGTTTGTGAGTGTGTGTGTGAGGGTGTGTTTATATGTTTGTTACTTCTTCACGCCCGAACGATTGGACCAATTTTGATAAAATTTTGTATGGAGGTAGCTGACACCCTGGATTAACATATAGGCTACTTTTTATTCCGATATTCTTACGGGATCTACATCTTCGCGGGCGAAACCGCGGGGCGCAGCTAGTATACCAATAATTAATCCATCTTTACTAAAACAGTCGTACAGTAAAGTAAATAAGTTACAATTCCAATTTCCACGAATTGTTTCACTCCTCAAAAATCTACTAAATATCGACTCATGTTTACTAGCGGATCGAGTTTTACCTTCTACTGTTCTATATTTCAAAAAACAATTCTGGCACAAAAATAACTGACGCCTGCCAAGTCTCCACCGAAACCAATTTTTCCTAAATTGATTTCAACGGGAGGTAAAAAACAAGTCAGTAAATAATCCTCCATAGAGCAGTGGTGGCCCAGTGGTATCAGCCGCGACTTACAAGTTGTAGGTCGTAGGTTCGAACCCCGACAGGCGCTTTACTTTGTGTAGATTATTTCATCACCACTGCTCTCAAAACGGTGAAGGAAAACATCGTGAGGAAACCGGCATGTCCTAGAACCAAAAATTCGAAGACATGTGACATCCACCAACCCGCACTGGGCCCGCGTGGTGTATTACGGCCCACTCCCTCTCACAGACATGAGGCCTGTGTCCCAGCAGTGGGAACGTTATAGGCTGATTATGTTTTGTTTTATGTAAATAATCCTTATTCTATACCCAATGAGAAATCACGTAAATATAATAATAAAAAAAATGAGTATGAAAAAGCTTCGTATTATATCGGAACAACTCGTTCATCTTCGTCAACTACACGAGGCACTTACAGTAACAGACACGAGCGTGTAAGATAATATTTCAAGGTAATTTAGAGGGTTGAAAACTTGCCAAATGTTAACTTTGCCGAGAGCTTTATGCTCTATGGTTTATCTTACGTAAATACTCCGCAGTGAGAAACTAGGGTATACAACTATTGCGGAAAACGTTGATTTAGAAATAGGTAAATGGAGAATTAAATTTGCTTGGATTGTTATAATGTTTTGTGTAAATTATTTCATAACTACTGCTCTCAAAACAGCGTAGGAAAACATTGTGAGGAAACAAGCATGTCCTAGAACTAAAAATTCGAAGACATGTGACATCTACCAACCCGTACTGGACCCGCGTGGTGGATTACGGCCTACTCCCACTCAGAGAATGCCTGTGTTCCAGCATAGGCTGATTAAGCCACACACATACAATATTCGTGTTAATAATTTAGTTTATCATATTTCTGCCCGGACACCGATCGGTTTGGGATCGGTGCAGTAAGTAATTTTCTTCTATAAATGCGTATATTTTCATATTCAATAGTTATCACACTATTTACTTTCTTTTTACACAAACCACTCTTCGTTTCTCATAGCCATCCTCACACGTATTTAACCATTTAGAAGTCAGGTGTTTATTCATAATTAATTAATTATTCCTCAAATGAAAAGCCATCTATCTATATATATAAAATTCAAAATCCTGAGACTGATCCTACATCAACGCACAACCTAAACTTCTGGTCCTACAGACATGAAATTTAGAGGGTGTGTTCTTTGTGAAAGGTGGGTATCCACTAAAAAAGGGATTTTCGAAATTCCACCCCTTTTTTTTTTTTTTTTGGGGAGGGTGAAATTTCACGCGGACGAAGTCGCGGGCAGAAGCTATATTGTATATCACAGAAGTTGCTTTCCAATGATTATAAGGATATTTAATAAACTACCAAAATCGTATACGAAACTGTCAATAAATCGATTTAGATAAGCGTAGTTCAACTGGCTTACAGAAAAATCATTCTATTCTGTGAATGAGTATTTAGACTTTAAAGATTCACACTGCGATCTTACTGTTATAATTTGGCAAATATTTGACATTTTATATAATTTAATAACTGATTTACTGGTACCAATTTCATTAGCTTCATTTATTTCATAATTTTGCATGCTAGTTTTAGCGAATTGTTTTAGAAACTGTTAAAAAACCCGACCATCTGTCATGTACTACAATATTCTTGAAAATAAATTACATTTCATAAAACATATCTATTAGATATTATTGCAGACCAACATGAAAATTTTCATGTCAAGTTCGTAAAGTTGCGACCCTAAGCGCGGTAACCACTGCGGTACTAAAATCTTAACTACTGTTGTCGCACGGCTACCTTGTTTCTACGGAATAATTAATATCATGTAATTTATCTTCCAACCTTGTCGTCAACCACGCTACAAATTAATTAAAAGAAAATTATGTTTTTTAGGGTTCCGTACCCCGGATGGAAAAACGGAATCCTTATAAAATCACTTCGTGGTCGGCCTATCTGTCCGTCGGTCAAGACCCTTTTTCTCAGGAACGCGTGGAGTTAACAAGTTGAAATTAATATCAAATACTCAAGACTACAATCCTTGAAGCAGTGAAAAAATCAAACTTCTAAGTCAACGCAATAAAAAAATACGGGCGTTTATGTTCCGGAATCAAAACCTATAGAGTTATTCTCGATATCCGTGATAATTCCCGTCGACCTAGAATCATGAAATTTGGCAAGAAGTAATTTCATGAAGCACAAGTAAAGGAAAAAAATCCGAAAAACGTAAATTTTTAGTTACATTACAAAAAAAAATCCCCGTGATATACTATTTACATACCTACGAAACCCTCGGTGCGCGAGTCCGACTTGCGCTTGACTGTTTTTTTTTTTATAAAAAGCTGTTTGTTTTAACAGTAAAACATCAGATTCAGATTGTTAAACATCAAAATGAATAAAGCAACAGTGCTTTGTTAATTTTGTTGTTTTACAATCTTGAATACCTACAAAAAAAAATACCTATTAAAATAACGTTTCTATCTGACAGCGGTGTGGACGAGTACTTCGACGCCTACGTTACGTTTTGTCTTAGTATTTATTTGTATAGTAAGTTAGTTAGGCTTTTAATTTGATAAACGAAATATTGTTTGTAAGAATTTTAATGTATATGAAATAAATATCTTGAATTAGCCATTATAGTAAGAAAATTAATAGATCACACTAATCACACTATCACACTAATCACACTATCACACTAATATTATAAAGGCGAAAGTTTGTTAGTGTGTGTGTGTGTTTATATATTTGTTACTTCTTCACGCTCAAAAGGCTGAACCAATTTTGATAAAATTTAGTTTGGAGGTAGCTGACATCCTGGATTAACATATAGGCTACTTTTTATCCCAATATTCCCACGGGATCGACACTTATGCGGGTGAAACCGCTGGGCGCAGCTAGTCACACTAATATTATAAAGGCGAAAGTTTGTGTGTTTGTACGTTTGTTACTTCTTCACGCACATACGGCTGAACGGATTTGGATCAAATTTGGCACACAGATAGTTTATAACCAGGATTAACATATAGGATACTTTTTATCCCGATATTCCTACGGGATCGACACTTATGCCGGTGAAACCATGGGACGGAGCTAGTAACACTATAAAACCTCAACCTTGTGATTCAACAAAGTTTTTATCTTTAACGATAAAGTTATTGAAGTCAAAGCTTGATAACATTGTTCTACTTGAAAGTACCTTCAACTTAGTTCGTGTCTTAATCAGTTTTTACTGTTTTCTTGGTGCAAGCAAAAATAGTTTCAGTATTTGCAGAAACTTATGTCAAGTCGTCATGTCAAATTAGTATGAACCTTCTCTACAATGTAGAATATTCATCAAGATTCCAATTCAACGCGTCAAAAAAAAAAAGTCGGGAATGTTTTCATCTAAATATGTTCGAGGAAAAATACGAAAAGCACGCTAATTACGAGTATAATCAAACTCATTTGTTCTAACCAAGAGGGAAAATATATCCTATTAAATTCAATTAATTCATCTTAGTATTTTGTTCACAAATTATTTGAGAAATTCTGGAAAGGGACGTTGATACTTGGGGTCAACGTTTCTTTAAAAGTCCAGACTTAGGTAACACAAAACGATTTCTTGCACCAAAAAATGTTGGAAAGGTTTGGACTGCCCTTTGAGACAAATGCCAAAGCCAGCCTAAACGGTACGTTAAGCTAAAAAACAATCTGCCTTGCTGAATTATACATCAGTTCCTACAATATACGTTACTCGCACTTGGTTCCAAACGTTTTCAACCTTGAAACTGTATCGATCTTAAAACGATGTTCTATGCATAATACTGACTTAAGTACTTAAATTATTATTATACATGCGAAAGTCACTCAGTCTGTCTGTCTTGTACCTCTTCTACGACTAAACCTTATTGTTATGATAGTTAAAGCCTAATCAAATTTATGTTTCAAATTGATGTTATTTCAAGTTACAGAAGTAAATGTTTGGAGTTATAGCGTGAACTGCACTTTATTGTATAGGAATTAAAGTTACTTTTCCATAAACTCATATTTGTTTACACATTTGGCAAATAAGTCGCGAATGCAGTATATGTAAGTTACTCTGTCTGTCTGTTACCTCTTTACGACGAAACCACTGAAACAATCGTTATGAAAGAAAGATAGGCAGCCTGGAACCAGCTAGAGAAGAATACAGACTACTTTTTATCCTGGATAAAAATTATGAAATACAAAATACACTTAAAAATAAGGTGAATGTGACATGGTAGACCGTTTTCTTACGTTTTTTGCAATTTGCAGATCAGTGTCAGGTTGTATCTTGATCCAAATATGATTCGCGACTATAATAGACATGTATTTACAGAATCATAGTCATTAGAATCATTAATATATCTCATTAAGTTAGATTTCTACATAAACACTTTTCCATACGAGATTTGTTCTTAACGGTAGAAATCTAACTTAGAAAGATGTATTAATGATTCTTATTATTATAATTCTGTAAATACGTACCGGTTATAGTCGCGAATCATATTTTGATCAAGATACAATCTGACACTGACCTGAAAATTGCAAAAAAACGTAAGAAAAATTGGATTTCGCTGGCTACAACTACGCATTCACCTTAAAGCATGTATTTTAATTAAATCTTATAATATAGGCGAAACAGAGCAGTAATGGCCTAGTGGCATCTTCCCCGACTTACGAGTTGTAGGTCGAGGGTTCGAACTCAGGCAGGCGCTTGACTTTGTGTATATCTTTTCATCACCACTGCTCGCAAAAGGATGAAGCAAAACGTCGTGAGGAAACCGGCATGTCCTAAAACCAAACGATGAAGCAAAACGTCATGAGGAAACCGGCATGTCCTAAAACCAAAAATTCGAAGATAGGTATATGACATCTTCCAACCCGCACTGAGCCCGCGTGGTAGATTACAGCCCACTGCCTCTCGAAGTGAAGACGCCGGTGTCCCAGCAGTGGGAACAAAGGCTGATTATGCAATACACAGGTACTTCTGAATTGTCAAAGAGTCGATCAGTTAGTCAGAAAGTTGAAGCTAGTTGCAGACGAAATCGCAAACATCAGCTAGTTTAACATAATAGCTAGTTTGGTGACATATCAATCGATAGGCAAAAATGGCAGTATGCCAGACGGCGACGTCATCGTCATGGCAATTGGGGTTGGTGCTAATGGTACCTACGGAATTTTGTATCGAATGCCGTGGTTGTTTGCGTGGCAATTAGTTTAATTGACGTGGATGAAATGCTTTTAACACGTCAAAATGGGGCTACGTTTTATATAGTTAAGTAGTGTTATGTTTACAAAAGCTACTCAGTTAGAAAGTACCCAGAAGTGCCTACTGGGTTTTGCTTAATTTGTGAATACATATACAGTCATGACATTAAAAAAGGTTGGCATTCGCTAAACCACTGCTGTCGCATTTATCTATAATACTGGCAGCGCCCCGCAGTTTCAACTGCATAAGTTTCGATTCCGTGGGAATATAGGGATAAAATCTATCCTATGCCATTTCCGGGGACTCAAACTATCTCTATACCAAATTTCATCTAAATCGGTTCAGCGGTTTAAGCGTGAAGAGATAACAGACAGACAGACACACTTTTGCATTTATAATATTAGTATGGATTCGACCAGTGGTGGCCCACTGGTAACAACCGTGACTTACTAGTTGTAGGTCGTAAGTTCGAACCCAGACAGGCACTATACTTTCTGTAAATTATTTCATCACTACTGCTCTCAAAAAGATGAAGGAAAACATCTTGAGGAAACCTGCATGTCCTAGAACCGAAAATTCGAAGACATGTGACTAACTGCACTGGGCTCGCGTGGTGGATTACGGCCCACTCGCTCTCACCGAGAGAATGAGAATTATAGTCTGATTAGATATCCAGCAATTAATCTCTACCAATGGCTGAACTTAGAATTTCTCATAGACCGCCACCGTAACCGACGACGGTAGGGTGAACTGTCTTAATCACCAATCTTTGCAGACAGACGAATGCTCCAAGTATATCGTTATGACCTTGTAGGAAAACCCCACTTTTCTTGATCGCTCATACACTCTTTACGACACCCATTTCATTCCATAATCTGCCCGAGTTCACAGACAGGTACACTTGAGTAAATGTGGAAAACATTTTCTTTTTCTTCCCAAGTAGGTACAAAAACACTCGAAATGCGGATAACATTTTTTTCCACACAGCCATTTTAGAAAAGATTTACCAAATATTTATGCCCTACTGGAAGGAAGTACCCACTCTACCAAGTCCATAAAAGTACAATGAGTGTGAAAAGTGCCATACGATAAATTTTAATAAGACTGACTCTGAGAAACTTGGTCGTTACTACAAGCTAATCAAAATGTAAGCAACTTTTATGATCGAAGAGTTTACGAAGGAAAGTCGAACTTTATCTTTTACAGGGATGAAGGCAAACTGATTTGGTATTTTTAATTAAAATTATTAATTTGGGGATAAGATTTCTTGGATGAAGAAGGTAATTACATTGCTTCAGTTTTGGTAGGTTTTTTTTTGATAGATTATATCGTCTAAATCATAGATTCTCAACGTGGGCGATAATGCCCACTCGTGGGCGTTTGAGATTTTCAGGGGGACAGTAGCCAGAGAATATTATATACCTATCCTATCTTACGGAAAAAAAAACTTGGGGGGGGGGGCTGTAGCAAAAAATAAATACGTATATACCTACTCAAAGTGGGCGGTAGGCCAAATAAGGTTGAGAACCTATGACCTAAATCTTATTGGCTCCAAGCCAATAAAAAGGTTTGCGGAGTCAGTTTATGCAATTTTACAAAATTATTTTGTAGGTATAATAGCAAGATTTCCATATCGTCAATAACAAATTCAAAACTATTGGATCTAGTTTTCATACTTAATATACCTTCTATCAAAGCAAACACACATTTTACAGCTAGAAAACTGTTCCAACATATAAAATATCAACTGTTCATTCACTAAAAACATTAAAATCAATATCAGTGATCATAGAAGTTTAGTTCCAAAACGGTAACATTAAATACTGCGACATTGTAGATACTTTGCGGAATGTACAGGCACTCCGTTTGTTCGCTATTACATTTAGCTATAACTTGAAAACTGTTGCTTCGAAAACACGCTAAGCATTTCATTAGTAGATAAGTAAGATAGGTGCCTAATGTAAGTACGTATGTCGTTTAGTACATTGGTTCACTGCAACTGATATTGAACAAAAACATATTATGTTAAAAAAAAATAACATAGGTACTTAATGAGTAAAATAAATCTACTTTGGTCGTTACTACCAGGCTTTACCTTACTGAAATATTCACGGAATTCAAAATATATGTATAAAATTTAAAATAATTTTTAAGCAAATCTGAGATGACGTCAAAACCGCAATTTTCACAAACAACACCGCAGGCGTAAGAAAAAAAAAAACAACTGAAAATCAACCTTCTAAAAATTAAATTTAAAGTTCAACTTACATGTTCTCGTCTTCACACTCACTTCAATTCAACGAATCAATTAAATAATAACGCGTTTAATTCAATTATTTCAGCGCTAGCTTTCAGCGTTCAGGCGAGCTTTCAGCAGCGGTGTTGGCGCAAAGTGCGACTGGTATCGGCCGCAGTAACGTCGCCAACAGAACACTTTAGAACCAGCTTTTTGGCATGATAGCTATTTTTGCCTTTTTGGTTATATTAAAGATGTGGTGTTTGTCTTTAAAAGTAGAGGTATCGACGTTTCTGTAAGATTTTTTAATGTTCTCGTGTATTTTCCGTGGATAAAGGTTGCAACGAATAAAAATAAAAATTTTGAGGAAATCTGGATCGTTCTTGTTTTAAAATAATTGTGTTTAGTACCATTTTGTTTTTTGTGTAGTAGTTACCCCTCATACTATAATGCTAAATTAAAGTTAAAAAAAAAAAAAAACTTGATGCATTTTTCTTTACTAACATTTACCTACATTTTTCTGAAAGCCTTATGATTTATAACACTTTATGCTTTGTTTCAAATTATTTGGCTATTAGTCTAGTTAACAAGGTTTTAAGAAATTGCATAATCAGCCTATAATGTTCCCACTGCTGGGACACAGGCCTCCTCTCGGTGAGAGAGAGTGGGCCTACACGCGGGCTCAGTGCAGGTTGGTGTTTCAAGAAAAAAAACCTGCAAGGAATATTTTATGACATAGCCACAAATAAGTATTATTTATTAATAGTGAGCCACCAGACATATTTTTATGTAAACTCGAGCCTTAGTTAACGTACAGTATATACATATCCACGTATTGAACAGAACTCATTTATCTCAAAGAAAATATCTACAAGCAACTTTTGTCTCCACCAGTACTTCACCAGAGCTTTCCTCCACGCATGCGCGAGCCACTGCGTGTGTGCACCCCCATCGATTTCTCCCACTTGTGGGGTAGGTCCGGGCCCCGTTGCACGTGTCGCATTCACCACCCTATCAATGGACCACCCCATACTTAGATACCTATAGCATGCCGGCTACATTGATGCGAAGATCATTGATGAATATGACCTGACCTTTACTTATCAACAACTAGATACTGCGTAGTATACAGGGTGTTACGAAAAGGGTATATCAATACAAACGGGTTGAAGAGTGTATCTGGTCTAGAATCTCTGTACAAAATTTCAGCTCAAAAGCAGTAACTTGAAAATGCTTAATATTTTTTTATTTCGATAGTTTATTAAATTGAAATCATAACAAACGTGTCACCGCACTACGAGGGTCATTATCCATTATCTGTAGTGTGTCTGTGCGCCTAGTACACGCACATCACGCCGCCGCGCGCCAGTGCAGCGCCGTGATATCGAAATAAAAAAATATTAAGCATTTTCAAAGTTAATGCTTTTGAGCTGAAATTTTGTACAGAGATTCTAGACCCAGATACACTCTTCAACCCGTTTGTATTGATATACCCTTTCTGTAACACCCTGTATACAACTGCTGTTTACAGGGTGTCTGACATATGACCGTTATCCTCGCATTCTGTGCATCAAACTAAGTAACATTGCGAAAAATATTGCTGGGTAACGACTTTTATTCTTGGTGTGAAAGTAATCGTTGTGAGTTACGTCATAATCATAACATTTAAAACTTGTTCTTGTAAAAAAACGTTAAAAAAAAGTTGGAACTTTGACCTTCAATATTTCCGTAACCAGAAGCACAGAATACTTAACAGAAGGTTCCTAGGTCTGGTTCAGTACCCAAAGATTATCACAAACGCAGGAAAAATAAGTGACTAGCGGCTTCGTTGAGCGGCTTTTTACACCCATTAGGTACGTAGATAATATATGGTATGTTGTAGTTGGGTTAATGAATTGGAAAGAAAGTGCACTAATGCTTATAAGGTTTTAGGGTGTGCGAAAATCACTGAGGGAGAGTACGCTGTAGTAAATGTTTACGTATTAGCCCCTTCCTTACTAATGAATGCTTTATTACTTTGTGTCAAGGTCAATGTTTCGTTGCATGCTTCGTATTTTTAGGAGTCTTTCTGTAGGTAGCAATTATATCACTTTTCTCACATTTGGAAGTGCTGAGGCCAAGTGGTAACGGCCGCGACTTACGAGTTGTTGGTTGTAGGTTCGAACCCAGACAGGCGCTTTACTTTCTGTCAATTATTTCATCACCACTGCTCTCAAAACGGTGAAGGAAAACATCGTGAGGAAACCGGCATGTCCTAGAACCAAAAATTCAAAGACATGTGACATCTGCCAACCCGCACTGGGTCCGCGTGGTGGATTACGGCCCACTCAACATTATAGGCTGATTTTGTTATGTTATCTACAAATGTAAAATAATATGAGTTGGAATGAATGAATAAAATAATAATAACTTAAGACCATATTTGTTGGTAATAATTTGCTTACATAATATGCTTGCTTTTCTGTACTGATTGCGTTTTGTTTATTTACAAAAAAGGGACCTTGTTTGTTGTCCTTTATACATAAAACCCGTCCCAACATTTACGAAACTTAAACATGGAGAGCGGTCGTCCATTTTGTGTTAAAAGCGGCTGTTACCTGGATAAGGTTTTATGTAGCCAGCCTAGATTTCTAGGTCAAGGTTTTTCATAACAATTTTGTGCTAACAATAAAATTTGCTGAAAGCTGCGTCGTTACCCGTGGTGGCTTAATTTTCCGCCCTCGCGACTTCCAATTGATTTCGAAGCTTTGCATCACAGTTCATAAAAATAATCTTCAGAATAAAGCTAGCCTTTAGCTTAGTTTATTTAATCTGTCAAGCTCCGCTAATGAGACACAATTGATTTTCTATTGTTTCGTCGCCAATGGGCGAGGCGCGCTGCTTGACCGGTTAACATTCGTTATTTTGATTTTCGTTGAGTTTTCATGTCACAGCTAGGTTATCAGATTACTCGTAATTATAATAATATCTTATATTTATTCAAAAAACATAAACTTTGACAATAATTTATGTTAACAGAGAGGTCATCATCATCTGCCTAGCCCTTTGCCAACTATGTTGGGGTCGGCTTCCAGTCTAACCGAATGGAGCTGAGTACCAGTATTTTACATGGAGCGACATGCCTATCTAACCGCCACAACCCAGTTACTGGGTAATACGGTACCCCTTGGTAAGACTGGTTGTCAGATTTTCGGGCTTCTGACGACCCGTAGCGACTGTCAAAAATCCACGAATGACAGCCAGAACCAACAGCTTAACGTGCTTTTCGGGACACGGAGGGTCTTGGTATGTAAATATGGTCACCCATCCACGGACCAACCGCGGCAAGCGTAGCTTAACCTGATCGATCGACCCGTGCAGCTGATATTACTTAGCCACAAGCCCCTATACAATATAAATAGATTTTACAGAAGTTGGATACAAAAGGTAGGCAGTACGGTCGAAAGTCCTATAAGAATTAAGTACCCTGCCACCCAAACTAGGAAAATCCTGTATCTTGGGAGGCAGTGAATTTAATTGAAACCACTTATCCACATTACGAATTTTAACTATACGCAATTAAATTAAAATAATTAATAACAATTTAAATGCTAGCCGTGGAACCTATTTCAACATCTTTTTTTAAAGTCTATTTTGACGTTCAAAAGTGCCTTTTATGCGCCTATTTGAAATAAATGCTTTGACTTTGACATTCAACTTAATTTCTGATTATTTGGTAACAATAAAATACCATAAAGTTTGTGTGAAATTGTTGATACCATCGACTCGCGCGTGTCTAGTGCCACATTATCAAGAGTGGTTTATTTGGGTGTGTAATATATGACATAATAACAGATAGGTAGTATAATATCACTTGAAATAACGTTCATATGATATAATTTTCATATGCTATAAAAACGTTTAAACTAATTTCATTTTCGTGTCATTTTTTACACTATTTATTTTGCTTGAAAAAAACAGTTTTCTATTATTAGTAAAATTGATTATTTCATTATTTTAACAGACTGATAACAACTTGTGATAACCGCTGTATTATTAAATGTCGCCAAGAAGAAAAAAAAAAGAAAATCGCCAAGAGTTTGTAGTCACAAGCTAATTATTTTTGATTTATTTCCGTTGGATCCCGCTTTTGAATTTTGGCGTTGGATCCCGCAAAACATTATTATGTATTTCCGTTGGATCCCGAATTTAAAAAATGCAAGATAATTACGTTTTATTGTCGTTGAATCCCGAAAAGTATTTCCGTTGGATCCCGAATGCTTAAAAAAATCTGAATACGGGTACTTTCAACAACAAAATTCTTTATAATAAAATGAGGGGTTCACTAATGTTTTACCAAAACTCCATTGAAAATTTTAGTTTACAACCAACGTTTCGTATACTATTTATGTCACAAACAACTCATTTTCTATATAATCTAGTCGTTTCTGGCACTCGCCGGCCGCTGCCGCGGCACCGCTCGCTTCGCTCGCTCGGCTCGTGCGTAGGGGTCGCAGTTTTAACCTAACCTAACATTGTTTTTTTTTTAATAATTAACCTAATCTAACTAGTTCGGTTCCGGGTAACCCACTAAAAAATAATCTCTTTTTAGTGTTTGATAAAGGTAAATCACTTTTCTTCTGAAATGTACACATGTTGTTATAATATGGGATTCAACGGAAATAGCAAACGGGATCCATCGTTAATACCTAAAAAATGGGATTCAAAAGTGGGATCCAACGAAAATAAACGTTATTTTTTATTCACAGTATATTTTCACCTACTCGTACCTACCACGCATTGTTCAAGTTGTTTCAGCACCAGTAAATGGTCACAAAGCTAGTTTTTATAACACATTATTAATTAGCTGTATGACCCGGTTTGAAAAGTCTACCCGACTGACCTGCCCGTGTAAAGTTATGAGGTTAGCTAGACGCTTTGAAAGCTTTTCTTAGTAGTTTACTGAGTGAGTACTGAAGTAGCTGAAAATAAATGTAAATAGAATTGTTCATAGAATTCCAGAAATTAAAAGGTCTTAGGCAGTTGTCACAAAAAGGGGTAAAAGAAAATATAGGAAGTTTAACTTTAAGACTTGTTTCTAGCCTAAGGCGTTGGGTACACTCTAGGTGGACGTGGTGATCTATGATGTATTGTAAAGGCTGGCGCAGATTGGGGCGGGCGCACCGTTTTGCAAAAATCCTCCTAAATAATTTTAGTATATTTAGAACCGTCGCAATACTAAAGTCGGGCCGCACTTTTTTGTATTGAAATGTGATGCGACTATAATGTGCGCTTAGCTTTAACCCTTCGTATGCTTAAACGTGGATACATGTGAGACACAACGGCTTTTTAATTGTGTCTGTAATTACGGCAGTGAAGTTCAGTACTGTCATTTCTGCAGAGGCATAAGTTTATTTTTGTTACGTTACCTGTCGTGGCTTAATAATAACAGTCGATTTTTAAGGTTGTCGAGGTTGCTCCGTGGATGGGTGACCATCCATATCATACCTCAGCATCCGAAGCACAGAAGGGTCTCAACCTTTCTGTGCTTCGGAAAGCACGTTAACCAGTTGGACCCGGCTGTCATTCGTAGATCTTTGACACTTGTAACTGGTAGACAGAAGCTCGAAAGTCTGAGAACCAGTCTTGCCAAGGACTATCGTGTTATCTATTAACTGGGTTGTGGGGTCAGACAGGCAGCCGCTCTATTTAAAAAACTGGTATCCAGCTACATCCAGTTAGACTGG
Source organism: Amphipoea lucens (assembly GCA_947508005.1). Classification (NCBI taxonomy): domain Eukaryota; kingdom Metazoa; phylum Arthropoda; class Insecta; order Lepidoptera; family Noctuidae; genus Amphipoea; species Amphipoea lucens. The sequence continues at coordinate 11,712,236 of OX382378.1, read as the reverse complement.
GAGCCGACCCTAACAGAGTTGGGAAACAGCTAGGCAGATTGATTTACAATGGTAAATTATCTGTGTTTATCACAGTGTCATCTACCAACGCGCAACGTTTGAAATCCAGCACCCACACACCCATAGGTTTATCAAATAAAATAATGGCTACATCTTCACCTGGACAGGTTGTTTCCTAACCAGGTCCATACCATCTTGGATGCCACCTAGATGCTGCGGACGTAACTATGCGTTTAAGCGCACCGCGTGTGTACCCACAATAAAACAATAGTATGCTTAGCAATAACACGAACGAAACTTGTGGAATGGACACGGTGACGTCACCAATGATTTTGGGATGGTTCTTATTGAGTTTTTGTTGTAATAAACTCAAACTCAAAGCATTTAATTCAATGAAACCAATTACAGGCACTTTTGAATTGTCAAAGGGTCGGTCAGTCAGAAAGATGAAGCTAGTTGCCCATTCCAAAGCGTAGGTACCTATGGAGAAGAACGGGCAAGAAACTCCATGGACACTCTTTTAAAGTGTGGAACTCTCTGCCGGCATCTGTGTTCCCTCCCACATTTAACCCGTCTGCCTTCAAATCAAGAGTGAACAGGCATCTTCTGGGCACGCTCGATCCATCATAGACCTCATCTATCGCTTTCCATCAGGCGTGATCGGGGTCAAGAGTGCGCCCATTTAGCAATAAAAAAAAAAAAAACAAAATAATATGGTTACAAAGTCTTGGTTACATCGTTCATGTTAAAAATTATACATGTGATAACGATGCAGAACGTTAAAAGCGTCCATAATGAAAAGATAAGAAAAAACAACAATTCAAATATTAAATTAAATAAAAATAAGCCATGGCAGCAAAGAGATGACCAGTCCCTACTGACGGCGCCCGTTCACGAACATGACGCATGTATTAGCACCATTCAGTTCAACCATTTTGAAGGGAGCTGAATGAAATAAAGCTGACGAAGGGTATCTGTATGCAATTTGTATTACTTAGTTAAATATTTTGTTGTGTTTCATGCTTTTTGTTTGTTTGGTTTTCAAGATCAGCAGCTAGCTTAATACTTAGGTCACATATTAAGTCATGGAAAACGTGACCCAAAAGCATGAGAAGATTTTTGATCTCCCTTTTATGTCGCCCTTGGATTAATTAAACCATTTACATGTAATTCACAGTTATTATAATTAGACAAACAGCAGCAACTCAATTTTTTTTTCACAAATCCAGCGGTGGAAAAGAGGTTTCCTTCACCAACCTCATCCATCCAAATCCAACGCATGATAAATACATTAAATATAAATTTTATAAGCCCATTAAAATTAGGGCGGTCGGGCCGCGAGCAAATTGTTGTGAGCGTCGGCGCGGCGCACAAAGAGCGCCGGCTAATCAATTGCTTTGGACCAACTCTTGCGCACCACACACAAACAGAAACGATGGTAAGTCGGGAATTGTTGATTCTGTTTGCGCAGAGTGATTTGCCTATCTAGTTGAGAAAAAAGAAATAAAAGCAGGATAAAGTACCTAATTCTTTGATAATTTTAATTTATTCAAATAGCTTCCTCATTTTCTTAGAAAAAAAAAATATTGCAAAAGCAAACTAAGTAATTGACAAACACCGAAGAAGGCTATTTTTGCGGCGGGAAAAATAAAATCCGGTGAATTATCTAAAACTGTAGATATTATGTTATAGTGATGGATGGAAATTGAACCATAACAACCTACTTTGTTAACACTATACCAGCGGGGTAATTGCGTATCACACTATCAGTAGCAATGGGTTTCATTTTGACAGTTCAACAACTTTCATTGCGTTATTTACGTTGTTGAGTAGACACATTTTTCGAACATATGAAGCAATGGATTAGCAATATCCTTCAAAATGGTTCAAATTGAGATTGAAAGTGTGTTACACAATTAGGGTACAACCCTTCTAAAAACCTCAAAATCCATACTTACACTACTTCCCTTTCTCCACCTTCATACTCGGTTCCCCAGTGCCGACTCTTCATTTATTTTATTAGCCGACTCCGCGAGGCATCGTAAGTCATTCGTCTAATGCATTTATTTATTTCAGCCGTATCTTTAATTACGTGGACTTAAGAATTAACGAGCGTCAATCCGTGGGACTGCACAGTGCGATATTGTTTATGAATTAATATTTGCATAAGAGGAAGATGTATGTTCAGTTCTGGAAGGATATAGAGAGAAAGGAATATCATTTGATATTTTAATTAGTTATTATTGTCTTGTTTTTTATCAGACAACTATTGTCCATAGCTATGAACAAAACTGTATAGTCGATGGAAAAATTATTTCCTACTTACTTTTTACCTATTTGGCATCGCAAAAATAACCACATAACATAACTTATTGTGTGACATTATGGGGACTTTTTTAATGTGATGTCACCCAATGTGGTGTGGGAAAAGAGTTCCAGGAAGGACTTGGGAAAGACCTTTGTCTGGCATTGAGACAATATGGGCTAAGAAAAAGAATGTCACACAAAATTGCATGATCCACATAAGTAGGTACCTAAAATATCCTGAAACAAAATTATATCTAATATTTCAAAAACATAAGACGAATGTTTGTCTTGCTATGTAAGGAAAATTCCTGATAATATGCACAATATTAAAACCTAATTAAACTTTTCTGAACAATGTATTAAACCGATAAGTATTGACATAATATTTCAAAAACAGACGTATGTTTGTCTTCCTATGCGAGGAAAATTCCTGAAAATATGCACAATATTAAAACCTCATTAAAGTTTTCTGAGCAATGTGTTAAACCAATATGTATTCATTAGAACGATACCGTATTAAATCGAAACAGCTACCGTTTACTTTGCCCCCCATCGGGGGTGCAACCCCACTTGAAACTCCGCCACTGAATATCCCTAGCTGCACTCTTAATTAAAAGCATTTGCTTACGTGTGGACGAAGTAAACAGTATCGTTTCAGCTACGGGTTCCACCCCGTTAACGATTTAGTGAATAAACTAGTGGTTGTTTAGATTTGCAGTTTGTAGAGGAATAGGATATTTTACTCTATATGAGAAAAAATCTAAAAATATATTATTGAGATAGCTTCGGCAAAATGAGGTCGGAAAACGTTAGTTTTAGTTCATGAAATACCAAAGTAAATTTTAAAATTCAATTCAAAAGTTTCAGCTTTTTTAATCTGTTTCATAACACCATTAAATAGTAGTCGCCATGTTATTAGTTTATTACGTCCTACGGCTATATAAACTTAGAAGTGTCAACTGTCAACTATTATTTATTTATCAACTAACTGCATTTGTTTACACAGGAAGTTACGGAAAGGGTATATATCAATACAAACGGGTTGAAGAGTGTATCTGGTCTAGAATCTCTGTACAAAATTTCAGCTTAAAAGCATTAACTTTGAAAATGCTTAACATTTTTTTATTTCGACATCACGGCGCTGCACTGGCGCGCAGCGGCGTGATGTGCGTGTACTAGGCGCACAGACACACTACAGATAATGGATAATGACCCTCGTAGTGCGGCGACACGTTTGTTATGATTTCAATTTAATAAACTATCGAAATAAAACAGTATTAAGCATTTTCAAAGTTACTGCTTTTGAGCTGAAATTTTATACAGAGATTCTAAACCAGATACACTCTTCAACCCGTTTGTATTGATGTACCCTTTCTGTAACACCCTGTATAGCCAACTGACGTCATGACCACAGAGCAATAGGTATGGCGTCCACTGTGTACAGCGTTTTCGTCAAATTACGCGCGAAATTTTAAAATGCAAAATTATAATGCATTTTTATGGCATTTAACGATTGAATAAAAAATTTGTGAATTTTTTAGTGGTTCATTAGCACTATAGAATCTAATTGAGACACTTTTCAAAAATGGGTGTAATACCCTAATTAGGTTAGGTAATAACGAATTCCCGTTCGTCCCACGAGGGGGACGAAGTCGATGGGACGAACGGGAATACACGGGTTCAATGCGTACAGAAGTTTCGGCGACTCATCGGAATCAAGTGAAGTGCAATGTATTGGTTAAATGTTTACCCGATTACGGTAAAGCTTATGGAGGGTTATGATTTTGACAGGCTATGTACATATGTATGTTTATATGTACATATGTATGTTCATTTGTTCCTTCATAACTCATTCTCTGGTTATACGAAAATAGAATCCGATGTTATTTTGTTACTTTGTCGTGTTTATATCTGTTCTAGTTAGCGTTTTTGTAAAAAAAAAAAAAACTAGAAATATACATAGTTCACATATACCCAGGAATACACACAGTTCTTGTAGATTTTTTAAAATTGTTATGGCATTGATTTTTACATTCTGTGACTACTCACACAATTGTTAAAATTCTGGGCAAAATAATCTACTTTTACAATACGAGTATTTGTAAATATGTGAGCACCATCTAACTATGACATAGTAATTGATTTACCTGTCATTGCTTTATTTTTAATTTTTTTACCTTTTTTGGTACAGTAATTTTATTCTAGGTGCATCGTCTTCACATACAATTATATAATAAGTGTATACAAAATTAAAAGACATTGAACATTGAAAGATATTGTAAAACAGTTTCTTGCCCATTCTTCTCCATACAAAACTACCTTTAGGAAGGGGCAACTAGAATCAATTCTATTTTTTGTAAATCTTGACGTTTAAAAGTGCCTTTTATGTGCCTATTTGATATACATGATTCGACTTTTGACTTTGAATTTTTTTTTCACAAAATAAAATTGTTAGACGCGCTGCTATAAACTAAACCGGTTTAAACCAGATTCATTACTACTTCAGGCGGATGTCACACTACAACGCGACACGCGACTGGGCGCGTGCTGGGGGCCTTTTCATGTAAAAAATCACGCGCGCGGGCGCTTTTCGTTGTACTGTGTGATCCGCCATACGTAGGCGTCTACTTTTATTAGATCCGTAAATAAAAATTCCATAGTTCCTGAACTGACCTTTGCACTGGCGCTGAAAAGACACATTTGCGTATTAACGTACCAGCACAAAAATATTTTTACAGCGGATATTTGTATTACTTCTTAGCAAGAGTACAAATATTATAATGTATTTTTATAATAATTTATGTAGGTATATTTTTTGTTAACATTTACATAGACGTGATATATTATTAAAAGCCTTGACCATTACTCCACAATACACATAATATTCATACCTTCAGTCAGATCCTTAAAGCCAATATTACTTTGGTATGCGTATCCTTTTTACTGAATAAAGATCTACATATGTCAACAACGTTTCCAGCTTCGTACCCTCTAAGAACCTCTAGCCGGATCCAATTAGTTTGCGTTTGATTTTTTTCAGTTACAAGAAACTGTTATAATTGGTTCAAATACACACATCAAAAGTGTCTAGGGATCAACATATATTTTTGCAATAACTTTTCTCCTGATTGATATTAATTAAAATTTTCTTTAAGGATTCATCAAATAGTGTTTTCGTTTGTCACAGTAACGATAAACCAAGTCACCTTTGCATTAATAAAGAAATTTGCCATTTTCCTAATAAAGGGATTTTTGACATTTGAACCACTAACACAAAAGTTCGAAAAAAAGACTGAAATAACAGTTTTCTTTAAAATTTTATTGGGTAACTTAAACAATTAATAATCCGTGTTTCTACCGCGAACACTAACAACACAAGAACATCGGTTTGGCATACTCAAAATGAGTTCATCCAAATCACGCTGTGGAATGGCCGCCCATGTTCGTTGCAACAACAAAAAAAGGTCTTCTTGCGACTGGATACCCTCCATATTCGGCAGAGCTCTTCTCTGTAGCATATCCCATGCATGCTCAATCGGGTTCAAGTCTGGCGACTGAGCAGGCCAGGGCAGGACATTGATGTTAGCTGCGGCGAGAGTCTGTCTTACAACTCTTGCGGTGTGCGGTCGTGCATTATCATGCATTAACTGAAATAAGGGACCGATTTGCACTTGTAGAGGAACGATGACGTCTGATACAATCGTCTCAGCATAAATTTGAGCGTTGAGGTTGCCTCTGATCCGAATCAACTCAGTTCTTCCGCCGATCCAAATACCCGCCCATACCATGATGGTTCCACCACTATAAGGATGGACTTCCTGGCAGGATTTTAATCGCTGTTGGCGTCCAGGGGTTCTCCAGTGTCGTATACGTCTTGTATCCGGTCTCATACCAAAACGAGACTCATCAGAAAAGCACACGAAACGCCATTGTTCTTCTGCCCAATTTCTGTGTTCAAGAGCCCATTGATATCGAATCCTACGATTGTGCATTGCTATAGGTGGTACCCGTAGCGGTCTTCGGGAATGAAGGTTCACTTCATGCAAGCGGTTTCTGACTGTTTGGTCGCTAATTAAGTTCCCTGAAGAGTGATGAAGCCTCACGGCTAACATCATGGCGGTTATTGTTGGAGCTCTTCGAGTTAAGATTTGAATGTATCGGTCTTGTCTCCGTGTAGTGCAGCGATACCGTCCTCCATGGCGCTCAGCCACGGTACCAGTGCTTCGGTAACGTGTCCAAAGTCGACTGATAACACTCTGACTTGTATTCAGAGCTAAAGCCACAGTACGTTGCCGGGAACCAGCTTCTATCATTCCCACGGCTCTGAGCATTTCTTCCCTGCTTAAATGACGTCGCCGCTCCATAATAACGTTGGTTTTAATCAGTAGTAGGGAAACAGTAGCACTAATAATGTCTTCAATGCGTTGTATGTTTTTATAGGGAAAATATTGACAGCTGATTTTCATCTTTTACTCGAATTTGATTCACAGTTCCTGATTCAAATTATGAAATGCACCAAAAAGGATCCATATAAATTTATAAAATCATAAAGGAGAGGTCAAAAGTGGTACTAAATTCCGAAGATTTTTAAACGCTAATGTGATGTACCTTATTAGAAAGCTTATGTATTAAGCTACTCGATTATAGTTAAATATGATTTTTTCAGGCGCCCGTTTTTGTAAAAAAGTGAAAAATGTTTCAGAACAACGAAACGCACGTAGCCTTTATTTATTCATTTCTATGGAATATAATTATTTTAAATGTAGCTAAAGTTTCTGTTTCTATTAAATACTTTGAGATTTTATTATAATTTTAGCTGCAGCTCCATGAAATTGAGACAGAGAATATTGATTATCATGACAATGCAATATCAAAACGTGTCGAAAAAGGTCAAATCTGTAAATGTCAGAATGACGTTAAAATAACCACTAACCACTAAAACCACAACCACTGGTACAAGTCCATATGTAGAAAAATATTTCAACAAATGTATTAATGTTCTTAATTATAAAGTATAAGTATGTACATAGCCACTTATTTCTATGATTTATTATTCTTATGATATTATTCTTATATTATTCTTATGATAATTGACAATAAGAAATGACAATGACAGCCGCGCTGACTGACATTGTCATTGTCACGTCATTTGCCACAGGGCTGCCAACACTAAAATATAAATAATGTTTGTATTTAGTGATGCAAGCATTTTATTTTTCAACACTTGATTTAAAAAAAAACGGGGGGCTGTAAAAAAAAATTAAATACCCAAAGACGTCAAAATAATTACCTTCTTTCAGCTCATAAAGCTCAGAAGGCTGTTTAAATTTTCAATTATTTTAGTACCAAGCCCCATACATTTATTGAACGTCTCCTTTATTACAAAGCCACATCTCAATCTCAAGAAATCCGCATAAAAATGCTTGATCCCTAGACACTTTTGATGTGTGTATTTACGATAGACGAATTTAGACCGGTCCATGACCTATATAGCTTAAAGCAACACCGTTTTGAAAATGCGACAACTTTCAATTCAGTAATAAAAACTGATAAGTTTAATGAAATACATTAAACATACATTTTGAAACATAAACGTAGGGGCAATTTTCGTAATTTTAATGACGTTCACAATGTGAGGGGCAATTCTCGTAATTTTAAGAACGTTCACAGTCTGATCTCAGTCTCAATCTGTCAAAAATACGTCTAATTTCCCTTGACTTTGACAAGTTTTTGACATTTTGTTTGTTGCCGAGATGACATTGCGACAAGATTTTGAACGTTTTTAATCACGGGATTCGGCCATCAGATGCTACCTCGACTCAAACAAATTACAACACCCAAAGACCCATTAACATTCGCAACAACTGCCCACGGCACGGGTCGAAACATCGAGGTCGTCGCAGGTAGACCCGTACGGCGTACACCCGACATTCTATCTACAATTAGGCCACTTAACCCTGCAACTAGGCGCTGTAAACAAATCCGTGCTTTGTCCACCGAGTTAACACTGCACAGCTAAGTGCTGGTCGATCCTTGTTAACGTTTTAGGTTAACAAGACGACCGCGGTGTTTACGCCGACCCGTGTTGGTACAAGGAGGTAGCGCCTAGCTGCTGTGTTTGGGTTAGTTTAGAGGAGGGAGCGGTGGTGGGGGCGGGTCGGGTAGCGATTTGGTTATCATCTTTGCAAGGAATCCCTTCTTTTCGCATAATGTTCTTTTTCCTAATATACTTTGGCATAACTATTTTGGCATAATTTGTTTTGTCATAATAATACTTTGCCATGTTTTTTTTTGGCATGCAGTTTATGTTGGCATAATTATCTTGAAGGCTAATGTGTTTTGGCATAAATTTAATTCGCATAATACTAAACGACTTCAGGGGCACCCCGAGGTTCGGTTTGGTTAGGTTCCTTTAAACCCCGCAGACAGAAATAGGAGCCCCGCGCAGCGGGGCTCCGTCGACCTGACGTCGTTAGAGATAAAACGAGCATGCTAAATGTATGCTTTAGAATGTTATGCTTAATCATTATTATGATTAGAGAAATTATGCTTAAAAAAATATGCGTAAGCTGTTATGCGTAAATAATGTTATGAGAAAATAATTAGTAGAAACAAAAGTATGCCAAGTTATAATTAGGTCTTAAAATTTTATGCAAATGGATAGGGAACCATTTAAACCAATTACAGAAACTGTTCAATAATCAAGGAGTCGACAGTCAAGAAGATGAAGCCAGTTGCCCATTCCGAAGCGTAGTAGGTTCCAAAGAGGTTCCCTATCCATTTGCATAAAATTTGACTCCTTGATTCGACTCCTTGATTATTGAAAAGTTTCTGTAATTGGTTTAAATAAACAAAAATCCCCCGTCTAAAGGAAGAGTGGTAGCGATTTACATGATATAACATGCTCTTGGTCGTAGTACAGTTTATAATCCAGCTGTGGCCAACAATGTTGCCAATCAGCTCACCAAACAGCTCGGTCAGTGTGCTAAATAAGGAATTCTAAATTCTGTGAACGACTAAGAGAAGACCGATTTAATTTTTTTTTCTTTCAGCCCAGTTACTCCAATGCTGTATCAAAGACTGTATATATCGTAACGTAGAGCAGTGGTGGCCCAGTGGTAACGACCTTCACTGTCAACTGTAAGGTCGATAGTTGTAAGACAGCAATGTACAATTGATGATATACCAACTCCCAAACTAAGTCAAGCTTGTATTTTAGGAGTCAGGGGTCTAAGTTTAGAATCTTCTACTTTAGACCACACCTGAAAAACTGATGACGTCGATTACAAAACATTGTACTATACTGTGTACTTAGTCTGAAATTATCATAATAATAATATGCTAATTTAACGTCCTCTTTAAACTCAATTTAAATTTTATTATATTTTATTCCAACCTCTTACAAAATTAAACCAGAACTTCTTCGTTGAACCTGTTTAAATAATTGTGAATGCTACCGTAAGCTTCAATTTTGACATAACCTTTCCTTTTGACATTTAAATATTGACAGAACTGTAACCCCATCACAAGTCAAAATAGTATGTCAACAGGAACACTAACTATATAGCATTGTCTCTGTCCCACATGGTGTAAAAGAGAGGGAAGGTGGACTTGTCAAACTGAATTTAACACATGGAGAGCAATGTCACCCGTGGTCGGCTTTAAGTCAAAATTCGGCATTTTCCTCAAACCGCATTATCACATATATGGTAATAGGAACGGGTGCGCGCGCGCCGACATCTGAGCAAACAAACACACACTACAACACGGAACTGGAAACTGTATCAGAAGGTTTGTGGCGTACGTGCGTTTGTTACAAGTCTAGTATGTGTTCAGATCCACCTAAGAGGAATGTCCTATGATCGAAGGCTAATTCCTATAATGAAAAATGTTCAAAATGTAGTCGCAATCTCATCTCAGCGACAATCAATGTCAAAACTTGTGAAAAATGTAGGGAAATTAGAGGACTTTTTGACAGATCGAGACTGAGATCTGAACAGTAAATGTTCTTTTGAAATTACGAGAATTGCCCCTCAGCTCAAATCTTTTCAAGGATTTCATAAGATGTCAAAGAACCTACTTTAATACCTAATATTCTCAATCTCTCCGAAGTTTTACCACAGAAATAAAATCAATAAATCCCAAACCCCAGTAGAACAACATTTTGAAACCCTTTTAACTTTATCTCCGCCTAATCTCCTAAGATTAATAAATTTAGAAATGAAAATCAGTCACGTTTCTGCGTATTTTGTGCAAAATCTTTTAATTCTAACCTTTCGGCTAACCTTTAGAAAAAGGTTACAACAATAAATACAATGGCTATCAGAAACATTATGTTTTGTTTATCTTATCTTAAAACAGGGACTCGGTATTTGTGGTCAGTTTTAATGCGACAAATAGGCATAAGATTATTACTATAAAGCCTTCTGATTGTTTATTAGAAGGAAAACATTAGGAACTTTATTCTGAAGATTGTATTTCTTATCATGTTTTTACTCTATTTTTGAAGTGAAAACTTCTTTGGCGGCGTTGTACACTTTTTTGTAATGGGTAAAAAATGTTAAACTCGCATCAGGACGTCGCGTCAGGACACTTGACCTGATCGAAAATTCGTAAGACGGATTGAGAGTAGACAGCCGGCGCGGCGTAGGAGAGGAAGTATCCCCCTCTCTTTCTACGGCGCGGCGAAAATGTATGCCTGCTGTTTCGTTTAGGCGGCGCAGGGCGCTTGCGCGAATGTTCGTGTGTGTTTATGACGCACATCCATGGATGGTGACAGCTGATGGCTTGACCATCTGTGTAGTGGCCAAACTGCTGTGTATTCGTAAAAATCGTATATATAAAGTGTTTAAAATATGGAAATTGAACAAAGTGCATCTAGTAATGAAAAATATCAAAAATGCACAACATTAATATTCAAGTTTTCACTTCTGCCGGCACTCCCGGAGTGCAACCCGTCTTTTTTTTTTGTCGTCGCATATTATGACCCTTTAATAAAAACGTGTTACTTCAGTGGCTGAACCAAAGAAGATAAACCTCTGACACGACCCCTACAATTTTCTATATTTGTGTCGAAAATATAAAATTTTCCCGTCTTCAGGAAAATTTGTGTTTTTATTAACACAATCATGTTTTTTCAAAAGTGTTCGTAGATAATATTATAATAAGTCAAAATTATGTGTGTTTTTTTTCCTTATTTAATTCTTCAATGATCTTATATAAATTCCATTTCTTTCGGCCCAATAGGATATAGAGATATATAGAGATTTGTTTATTCGAGATCGCATGGCTACGGCGTTGAGTTTTTTGTAGTAGCGTGTGTTTCGTATTAGTAAACTTACGGGGACGTGTTTTTCGATGTTACACTTTTATAAGCCAACCGGCACTAAGCCCGCGTGGTGGATTACGGCCCACTCCCTCTCACTAAGAGGAGGCCTGTGTCCCAGCAGTGGGAACATTATAGACTGATTATGTAACACACTCGGTGCAGGTACATTATTCAGTTTTTTTCCAATTAAAGTCGTTCTTTAAACTACTCTGTATGGTCCAATTTGCCCTTAGTAGATACAAAGGGCAAATTCGTCCAGAATTTTATACCTACAAGTCTTGTTAATTTGAATTGTGAATTTGATTTGTCTTGCTGTCCTGCGAATTTGAATTTATCAGACGTTAACAATCCACTGATAAAAGACAGACGTTGATAAAATCAGCCATCAACGAGATAAATTCCAAATTATCTGACCGAAAGTCTAGAAAGCCAACTACTAACCTACTAGCAGTAAAGTTTACACGCACAACAGATACTGTTAAAGCTACAATAAGCCTTACGCTTCCTGATAATAAAGCTGAAAAGCTGCCGGTGTCACCTCGGTCGTACAGGTCGCGAAGGTCACAAGATATAACCAATGTTATAGCTGCCCTGAGTCGAGCTGACATACCGCATCGTAACTGCCCGAGACGATTGCTAAATTATAGATTTTAGTTGGAGACCCTACCGTGGGTTCTCGATTGAAGATAGGAACGGTTTGAATTGAGCTTTTGGGATTAAAAACTCACTTATTTTATAAACAATATTACTTGCAGAAGTATGGAACAGAGGGGACGCCGTAGAAGAAAGTTACCTTCTTGATGATGTTCTGCAGAAAGATCAGGAGCGTAGAACTCGCAACCGAGGTTCGTGTAGGTATGATCGTTCAGATGAACGAACGTAAACTAAGAGAAAGAAATATGTAAGGATGGTAGTAGGTATCATACTGTAGTTTCTGCTTATCCCCTTGGGAATAATGTGTGATTTTATGTGTGTAAGCAAAGTATAATAATAATAATATATTTATTTGCGTAAAACATGGTATAAAAAGGTCTTACAGTACAAAAATAATGCAGCCATGTTTTGCCAAGATTAAACATAGCATGCAAATCTTTATAATGACAATTTCCTTAACAAAATTATTATTATATTACAACAACGCTATTTTTGTTCTAGGAATTGTTTTATACTATAGAAGTTGTTATCAATTAACCATTCATACAATTATTCTTAAAAGTTTATCTCGAGTTTAACATTTTCAGATTACTAGGTAATTTGTTATAAATTCGCACACACATAGTTAAGCAGCATTTATTTTACTTAGCAAGCCTGGGAGCACTGTTGAGTACGAGTCTGTGAGGATCTCGTCGGCTTCGAGGATTTACATCGTTTGCTGTTTTAAATAACTCCTTATGTTTCCATACAAACATGCATATTTCATTAATATATAGACAAGGTAGCGGTAACAAGCCAAGTTTCTTAAATACTAGCTGACATGATTCCTCAAAATGAAGTCCGTATAGAGCCCTGATGCATTATTTTTGAACAATAAATGTTCTATTCTGGTCGGTACTGTTACCCCATATTATAGCCATTTAACTTTGTCCTCGAAATATTTGAAAAGCTTCAACTTGGCAATTGTTTTCCTCTTTTCAAATGTTAATTATTAGTTTTATACAGAGCTGAACATTAGTATAATAAGTAGGAGCACGGCAGCTGTTATGGCACATTTAGTTTTTAAAAAAGTGTGACTTTGTAGAGTAAACCGCTCCAAAAACTTTTTTTCGCCTCTGTTTTTCACACCTGTGACATCATCTGCCCAGCCTTTTCCCAACTATGTTGGGGTCGGCTTCCAGTCTAACCATATGTAGCTAAATACCAGTACTTTCCATGGAGCGACTGCCTATCTCACCTGCACAACCCAGTTACTGGGTAATACGATACCCCTTTGTAAGACAGGTTGTCAGACTTTCGGGCTACTGACGACCCATAACGACTGTCAAAGATCCACGAATGGCAGTCGGGACCAACGGCTTTACGTGTTTTTCGAGGGGTCTTGGTATATGAAGATGGTCACCCATCCACCGACCAACCGCGGCAAGCGTAGCTTAACCTGATCAATCGACCCGTGCGGCTGTTATTACTAGACCACAAGGCCCTCACACCTGTAATCATGCCGATTTTATTAATCTGAAATGAAGTAGGTATATTATTGTTTTTGTAGGTAGTTTCTGTGAATATTTGTTTCTCCTTAATCTTGCTGATTTTTCTTAACAGGGCTAGCCTAACCTATTCTCACGTACTTTCCACCATACTTAGTAACACTCATAGTAAGACCGCTTGCTTCGCTCATGCGTCTTCATAAAGATAACAGCGGAGTGCTCTTGCGCACATCCCATTACGCGTGCCCACAATGCTCAATTAATAACTCGGCAGATATCGGCTGTCTTCGGTTATGTTCGGGACGTCGGAGCCACTCATTGTACACTGCTGATAAAATTGAAGAGTTAATTGGATCTTGAAGAAGTGTTGTGATTGGAGGAGAGTTTTAAGTGGCCGTTAGGCAAAAGAAGTGGTAAAATAGGTATATTTTTAAATATTTATTTATTTAAGCGGAAGCGCCATGGAAGCCCGTGAAATTTTATTTTTCTTACTTTTTTGCAATTTGCAGTATGTTGAACAAAATATAAGTACCTAACTAATTGCGCCCCGCGGTTTCACCCGCATAAGTGTCGGTCCCGTGGGAATATCCGGATAAAAACTGTTCTATGTCCATCCCCGGGATTCTAACCATCTCTATACCAAATTTCATCTAAATCGGTTCAGTGGTTTAGGCGTGAAAAGGTAACATACAAACAGACAGAGTTACTTTCGAATTTATAATATTAGTATGGATTTACGACAGCAACAAGTATGTATTTACAGAATTATAATCATCAATAGGGGGAAGGTGCTATGAAAGGGACAAGTTTTGAATGGGACAAGTTCAATAAATCCCACTAGGAGCACAGTTGTCCATTTTCCTTTTTTATATTTTGGGAACACTGATCCATAGGGTACATTGACGTAACTGACACTTAGCTGTCAATTTTCATAAAATGGTGAAGCGTTGTTGAAATATATCGTGATGAAAAGTATTTTATTATGTGTTTTTTATGGTCGTGTTTTACATAAATGTAGTAATATTTGAAAGTGACTATACAGTAAACTAATCAGTGGTTTATTATGTATCTAACAGGTAAGTGCACTATTACGCAATCTTTCTTTATAACTTTTTTTGGTGTGGGGTCACTTTTACAAAAAGCATGACAGTTTTGTTTGGGACACTCTAATAGGTCTTGAATGGGACGTCCCTTTCATAACCGTCCCTTTCATTACGAGATTATCTGAGTGATGCTTGGTGGCAGTTTTTGCTTTTGAATGTTATTATCTAAGTAGTGTTGCTATAAAATTGCTTGCTAATTTTGTTCCAGGTCGATTTTGTCTGATTGTGATAATGAACCATTACATAAACTTAGAAAATCATCGAACACTATAGAAGATATGGGCGTGTCTGTAAGCAGAAATTTTCTACAAGTAAGGAGGATTGGTTTCAATGCAAAGTTTGTCTAAAATTAAAAAGGCGGCGTTAAAGACATTTTAAATATTTTTATAACTTGTGCCACTACATTTATTACATATTTTCTATTTTTGCTACTTAATTTAAAGGTGTTTAATTGATTGCATCAAACCTATCTAAAATGATTAAATTGTTCCAAATAATAATTAATACTTCATAATGTAGCGAAATGAAACATAGACACTTCACTCACAAACACGTTTAATTTTTGTATGTAAAAAAAAATCGAAAAAACAAATATGAAAAAAATATAAAAGTACAAAAAAAGAAAAACTAAATATGAAAACTTGTCACATTTAAATACTTAATAGGAAACTATTGCATAATATTTTAAATTTAGGTTTTAAATGCTACGTAACGAATTATGAGTCGGTTGCAACCAGATCCGTAAAACGAAGACGTAACTTTAACTTTTAACTAAAGATTGAAATAACGCGGTATTAAAATATTTAAAATTAACAGATTTTAAGAATAAAAAAAAGGCCAAATCTACTACGGAAAATAAAAAAAAACTTAAAAATCTCCCATATCTTATCCAAAACCTTCGCGGTGACGTAGAAGCTCTGCCAGTTGCTCCAATACCTCACTTGCTGACCTCTGAGATATGAAGAGGATGTCCGCAGCGCAGCGCGGAGCCGCAGATAAAAGTTAGTATGTAGGTGGGTGGATGGAGCCGAATAAATCGGCTTGCAGAAAATTCGGACTTCTATCTGGGGCAAAAATTATCACCATAAGAATCCCGAGTTGCAAACAGATCTCATAAAACCCCAAAAAAACGTACAATTATACATACCAGTCAAAAGGATTCAATCCAGTCAATAGGAATATACGTAGTCTTCCGTCGAAGAAGTGGGGAAACCTTTAGCACAGAACGGATGGGATTATTATATTGAAATATGACGAAAGGCTATGAAAGGCCAAAAAGATAAAAAAAATACATACCCCGAATCAAATAATAGACATGCACGATCCAATTAAGATTTGTTGATTTCAATATTAAATTTGGGTGTTGGTTCTCAAAAAATTCCGGACGTCGTATCAGAGAGTATGTAGACAAGTGAAGTATGTCACCAGGAAAAAAACCTCATGACACGTAAAAGAAATTATTTCAAAATTATTATGAAAATAAAGGTTTTTGATAGGGCCAGTACAAAAAGAGGTTGATTATAATGTTGAAGAAGGACGAATGGCGAAAATAATCATCATGCAGTAACTACTAATGCTGCAGTACCTCCTTTCCAAAAAAAAAAAAAAAAAAAATATAGGTAAGTGAGAGAAGAGAAAAATTCTAAATATAATCGATGAGTAAGAACCCAATAAAAATTAACCTAACTTAGCCTAAACAATAAGTCCAAATGATAAGTAATCTAAATTAAACCTAAATGAACGACATCGAAGTGCAGCAGATACTGAATAAATACGAAATCCGGACTTCAATCTAAACGTTATCAGTGCGAACTCCAGACGCGTCGACTAAAATCTAGGAAATAACAAGAAAACTAGAAACTAATAAGACTAACTAACTTATTATCTAAGACTTAAGACCTAAGTAAAAAAGGAGGAACCTCAAAGAAATATAATTAAAGAGCAAAAGTTAAATAAAGAACAAAGACGACGAAAGAGAAGACTTAAAATAATGAAAGAAACGACATAAAACAACCAAAGGACTTAAGCCAAACAAAGGCTTTTAGTCAAAGACAGAACTTTAAAAAATAATAAGAAACTTACGCATGTTTCTTATAAAAAGAAAAGAGTCATCGATAATTATAACGATTAACAGAAAGGAAATAAAAATAATATTTTAAACAATATATTATTGTGATGTTATCGATAAAAATACGTCGACAGTGTCCCGACACTAAAGTACAACTATCGATAAGTGTTAATCGACCGTTTCCCAACACTAGAGCTATTATGTCAGACGTCACAACATGACATGTGCATGTAATGACATCTACGGGCGTAGCCTGAACTATAAAGCATTGACACATAAGAAAAGGTAGCTAACAAATTGTTTCGCTCAGGAAAAACTAGATGTCGCTGTTAACGTTTTTTGAAACTAGTAATTATGAATGAGCTTATTTATTTAAGTAAATATAAAGGGAATTTAATTTAAAGGGGTCAAACTAAACGTAAACATAACATTCCGAATGGGAATAAGTTAACGAGATTACGAGTTTAGAAATTGCCAAGAAATTATTTAAGAATATCTTTGATATGATATCTTCCAGAGTGGACAGAATCAATATCATGAAGTTCATAAGTGGTCCTAGAAATAACCCTAGTCACACGGCATTTAATAAAACGAGGAGCAAGCTTTCCCGAAAAATAATCATCGCCTGAAGATCTGGAAAAATTTCTTCTCCATACAGTATCACCAACATTCAGCGTGACGGCTGAACGATGCATATTATAAGCTCGTGAATTACGGAGGAAAGCCATAGAAAGATTATCAGCAACTTTCGCATAAACCTCTGTTAAGGACGATAAGTTCGATGCGTGCTGGGCCCGACTCTCAGCTAAATTTACGCTTTGAGTCTGACTATTAGCACGAGTAGGAACCATGAGAACTTCTCTACCAAACATAAGGAAGTTCGGTGAGAAACCTGTAGCTAAATTAATACAAGAGTTGAGATAAAGTTTAACTTTATGCAACATTTTAGACCAATTTCTTTGATTCTCACCAACCAAGATACCTAAACATGTAACCACGCTTTGATTATAACGCTCGACAGTATTTGCCTGAGGAGTATAATAGGGAGTATAGGTCGGTGATTCGATGTGAAATGATCTAAGAAAGTTTAAAAACTGATTACTGCGAAAAACAGTTGCGTTATCGCAGAGGATACTACGCGGAACTCCGAAATTGAAAAATATTTCCGACTCTAGAGCTTTAATAACAGAACAAGCATTAACTTTCTTAAGGGGTATAAGCCAAACGTACTTTGAGAAAACGTCAACCATAGATAGAATATACTTATAACCATAG
The DNA here is from genome assembly GCA_947508005.1 of Amphipoea lucens. Classification (NCBI taxonomy): domain Eukaryota; kingdom Metazoa; phylum Arthropoda; class Insecta; order Lepidoptera; family Noctuidae; genus Amphipoea; species Amphipoea lucens. The sequence continues at coordinate 11,694,014 of OX382378.1, read as the reverse complement.
TAAGCAACGGGCAAGGGACCAATGACATCGATAGAGATTACCTGTAGAGGCATGGAAACATCCTTCGGATAGCTCATCTGACCACGAGGTTGAGTATTCGCTATTTTATAAGCTTTGCACACCTCACATAGCTTTAAGGTCTCTGTCACGTCACGAAACATGTTCGGCCAGTAGAAGGTCTCTTTTAACTTAAGATATGACTTGGTAACGCCAGGATGAATAGATGGGAAACTATTGTGTACCTCCCAAATAGCGAGTGGAACCTTCTCTGCCGGTAATACTACACGCCATGGATCTGAAGATAAGGGACTGGTGATAGGCATGCGTCTTAAAAGTACACCGTTCTGTATAGCGTAAGCAGGAAACATTTGGGGTGAATCACGTGCCCCTAAATAAACCTTTTTATACCATCTATCGGTGGTGTGCTCTGGACCTTGATCGAAAGAAATAGGACTTGCATATACCCTAGATAGTGCATCTGGAACGACGTGTTGTGAACCTTTGCGGTGAACGATGTCAAAGGTATATTGAGAAATAACAGTAGCCCATCTAGCTAAACGACCAGAGGGATTATTTAAAGTAAGAAGCCATTTTAAGGCCATATGATCGGTTATAACAGTAAACTTTATTCCATCTAAATAACAACGGAAATGCTTAATAGAGTCAAGAACAGCCAAAAGTTCACGTTCGGTGGTACTATAATTGCGTTCTGCTTTGGAAAAAAGCCGAGAGTAATAAGCAATAGGATGCTCAATATTATCAATATTTTGTGAAAGTACCGAACCAAGACCTACAGCTGAAGCATCACACTGTAAAATGAACGGCTTAGAGAAATCAGGACAAGCCATTACAGGTGTGTTCATTAGCGCCTCCTTCAGTTTAATAAAAGCATGCTCGGCGTCGTCACCCCAACTGATAGGATCACGACCTTTCCTTTTTCCTAAAAGGGAAGTGAGTGGAGAAATTATAGAAGAAAAACCTTCAACGAAACGTCTATAATAGGAACACATACCGATGAAACCGCGCAGAGACTTTGCGGTGGTCGGAGTAGGATAATCCCTTATAGCATCGAGTTTACTAGAATCAGTCTGTAGACCCTTTTCGTTTACAATGTACCCCAAATACTTTAATTCACTCTTACAGAACTCACATTTGTTTAAGTTAATTGACAAACCAGCTTCTTTGAGGCGGTTTCGAACCTTTCTGAGGAGAGCGAGATGACTATTAAAGTCTTTAGAAATCAAAATTAAATCGTCAACATAACCAAAGACGCAGTCATCACTAGTTGAGGTAAATTCGAAATTAACAATCATATCTGTAAGACGTTGCATCTCAGATGCCGCATTAGTGAGACCAAATGGCATCCTAACAAATTCAAATAAACCACGTTGAGGGACTATAAAAGCTGTCTTTTCACAACTCTCTTTATCCGCAAGAGGGATCTGCCAAAAAGCACTTCTAAAATCGAGCGAACTAATGTATCTAGCACCACGAAGATTATCAAGTATATCCTGTATGCGGGGGAGAGGATAAGAATCCTTGATGGTAACGCTGTTTAATTTCCTGCTATCGACGCAGAAGCGAACAGAACCATCTTTCTTAGTGACCATTACCACCGGACTAGCCCACGGAGAACGGGAGGGACGAATTACTCCGACCTCTAACATCTTATCTATCTCTTCGTTGAGAATCTTTAACTTAACAGGAGAAAGAGGGTAAAACCTCTGTCTTATTGGCTGTCCAGTTGTAATTATTTTGTGTGAGAGCCAAGTAGTCCTACCAAGACCAATCTTGTCTGACGAGATTTCCTCAAACTCATCGATCACCAGTTGTAAACCTTGCTCTTGGTCAGGTGTTAGAACGTTGCGAGGATGTATATAACGTACCTCACTTAAACAGGAAGGTTGGGAAAGGGAATGATTTACAGAAGAAAGGAACATGTTACCTTTAATATTTTTATTGAAAGCCCTACTAAAAACTGAAGTTAAACCAAATTTGTTCCAAAATTCAATCCCCAAAATAACTGAAGAAGACATACATCGAGCCACTAAAAACTCATGGTCAAAGGTCGTACCATTGAAATTAACTGGAAGATAAACAGTACCTAGAATATCGATTGGCGAGTTATTAGCAGAAATAACACGAGAATGCGAATTATTTGACTTCAATGGGATACCAAGATCCTGAATCAAGCTATCACTAATAAGAGACATTTGAGCGCCAGAGTCAAGAAGAGCCTTAACCACCCGATCACGTAATAATATTTCAATAAAAGGTCGGTTATCTGATGAATTAGATTTAATCACCGGTGACACTGTACGGAGAGAGACGTGCCGCCGGCAAGTTATACATTTTTTGGATTACACTTAGGGCAATCACGAGAAATAAAGCCAGGGGTACGGCATTTAAAACATAATATACCAGGGAAATCTGGGCAAAAACGATAGGAATGTCCGGTTTTATTACATTTCCAACATTGTTGAGTTTGCTCACAATTTGAACAAAGTTGGATACCGTTATGACTAGGTTGGGTTTGGTTAAGAACCGGGCCTGGTTGGGATGATCTAACTAAACTTGAAACAGTTTTCACAGATTTTTGTAAATAACTCTCAAAATGAGTTACAGTTTCGATTAGTGTATTGAAATCGGTAAATCTATGAATTGATAAACAGGGGAAATATCTATGATGCATATTATGTGTTACGATATCTAACAGATTAGATTCATCAATAGGTTTGTGTAGCGTTTGGTTCAAATAAGATACGCGAATAACAAATTCCCTCACTGATTGATCAGCCTTTTGTTTCAGGTTTCTGACCTCTTGCTCTGTTTTGAAATCGAAGTCAACCGTACCAAATGTACTCAAAAAGGCCTGCTTAACCTCGAGATAAGTCAAGCCAGGTCGACGAATTGATCTAAAATATTGTAGGGCAATTCCTGATAAAACTTCATGGAAGCGTTTTAAGAGGTAACCATCGGAAATATCATCTGCTTCTTTATGTTCTTCAAGACTCGTGAAAAATTCACGAACGCATGAATCGCCAGAATAACTAAGCCTCCACTTCATGAGAGAAAACTGTTTTTTAAATAATTGTTGATCTTCGGATCTCTTCGGGGAAAGAGCCATTGATGGAGAAGAGGAACAAGATGGCCTAGGAGGTATAGGAGGAGGTCTTGAGATAATAGGACTCATACGTCGCGGCGTCTCGCGAATAGAATACTCTTCCTCTGCCATGATAGTATGCCAAAAAGGACAGAACAAAACTAAATAGGCAAATGTGCTAAGGAAGACGACTACTACTTACGGTGTCTGTAGTGTGTCTGTGTACTTAGGAAGAGCTAGAAATTCAGTGATTAGTCTGATAGGGAACTGAACGGCAAAAAATCAGCAAAAAGAAAAAATTGTTGAGAATAAAAAGCAATCAGACCCTAACAAACTAACACTAAACGATAAGCAAGGCTGCAAACCAAAGCAGTTAGGCAACCAAAATAATCTAACCTTAAACTGCTATAGTAAAGAAAAAACCAGCAAATATACGGGTCACATTCCACGTTATAGGAAAGTGTCAGGCATCGGGTAATATGGTTGATATAGGAATGGTACAACAACGTGACTTCACAGGAACAGCTGGGCTAAGAATTCAAAGCAAAAACAAATAGAAACTAGGGGACCAACTGTACCAAAAAAGACAACGTACAGCTGGGCTAGAATCAAAAAAGACAAATAGAATCTAGCAATCAGCCGTGCAAAAAAAAGCTTACCTTAGTCACGAAGTCTACAACATTCACACACCAATCACACACTACAGGATGCTAACTACTTCTAACTAAGGAGTGGAATAAAACCCAGGAAAATATATGTATTTAAAGGGAAGAAATAAAAGCGTTTTATATGTTTTAAGGTTCTACAAAGTTATTATTATTTTATATTGCATCACAACACAGCACATTACAGTAAAGCAATCAATCAGCAATGGAAGGGTTAGCAGAAGTTGTCAATCACAGCATAATCCCTGGTAACTATGGCAACAAAACAATCTTGTTTGACGGAACGAGAAAAAAATTCCTCTATTCTGGTACCTGTAAAAATGAATACAGAAATGAAAGATTAAATTTGCTCAGAAAGAGCAATCACCCTCACGACAGCAAAAAAAAAAATAATTTAGTAATTAGAATCAATAAAAGTGCTTACTTTTACTTCGGGCGCCATTTTGTGGCGAAATGAAACATAGACACTTCACTCACAAACACGTTTAATTTTTGTATGTAAAAAAAAATCGAAAAAACAAATATGAAAAAAATATAAAAGTACAAAAAAAGAAAAACTAAATATGAAAACTTGTCACATTTAAATACTTAATAGGAAACTATTGCATAATATTTTAAATTTAGGTTTTAAATGCTACGTAACGAATTATGAGTCGGTTGCAACCAGATCCGTAAAACGAAGACGTAACTTTAACTTTTAACTAAAGATTGAAATAACGCGGTATTAAAATATTTAAAATTAACAGATTTTAAGAATAAAAAAAAGGCCAAATCTACTACGGAAAATAAAAAAAAACTTAAAAATCTCCCATATCTTATCCAAAACCTTCGCGGTGACGTAGAAGCTCTGCCAGTTGCTCCAATACCTCACTTGCTGACCTCTGAGATAAGAAGAGGATGTCCGCAGCGCAGCGCGGAGCCGCAGATAAAAGTTAGTATGTAGGTGGGTGGATGGAGCCGAATAAATCGGCTTGCAGAAAATTCGGACTTCTATCTGGGGCAAAAATTATCACCATAAGAATCCCGAGTTGCAAACAGATCTCATAAAACCCCAAAAAAACGTACAATTATACATACCAGTCAAAAGGATTCAATCCAGTCAATAGGAATATACGTAGTCTTCCGTCGAAGAAGTGGGGAAACCTTTAGCACAGAACGGATGGGATTATTATATTGAAATATGACGAAAGGCTATGAAAGGCCAAAAAGATAAAAAAAATACATACCCCGAATCAAATAATAGACATGCACGATCCAATTAAGATTTGTTGATTTCAATATTAAATTTGGGTGTTGGTTCTCAAAAAATTCCGGACGTCGTATCAGAGAGTATGTAGACAAGTGAAGTATGTCACCAGGAAAAAAACCTCATGACACGTAAAAGAAATTATTTCAAAATTATTATGAAAATAAAGGTTTTTGATAGGGCCAGTACAAAAAGAGGTTGATTATAATGTTGAAGAAGGACGAATGGCGAAAATAATCATCATGCAGTAACTACTAATGCTGCAATAAGCATACAGAACACTGATTATAAGATATAAAGATTTACAATAATAAATAAGATTTGTTGAAATATAAGTTTTATTTTATATGTCCCTTTCATAACTTACGATGTCCCATTCATGGCCACCCTGTTATGAATGGGACATATCGACATGTTTTTTAAATTGATTTTAATTTCCAAATTGTTCGATTTACTAATGTTTTTTATTTATTTTTTTAAACTTTAATAAATACTTTATGATATAAATGTAAACTTTTTTATGTATCTCTCATAAACTGCCCTAAATCAGTCATTAAAGAATTTTGTCCCCTTCATAGCACCTCTCCCCTACAACCTTCTAAGCTCATATAACCCTGTTGATTGAAATTTCATGAAAAGTCCCGAAAACACTAAAATTGCGAAAAAAAATCAGCTGTTCTTTACATTCTCTTTAGAACAAAAACGTATGGAGAAACAGATTCTTTTCAGTTATTTCCTTGTATAGCTGGCGACAGTTCAGTATCTTTTAGCTAAAAAGATAACTGATCTGAAATGCAATTAAATATATAACAAGTATTTGCAATATTTAAATCACATTAATGTTCAAAATAATAATGACAACATTAAATAAACTTGCTTAGAGAGACCACCTGCAAAGCGACGCGTGCGCATCGAATAACTCATTTATAAAGCGGATGTTTTAAACTGTTCATTAAACTAGTCTTGGAATAAAGGAAGAGGATAATGAGTTCAATGAAATTATTCGGTATCATCAAAGGAATAGTAATCTTATTTAATTTTATTATTCTCGTATGATTTCTCACTCGAAGTTCAATGCAATGAAGAAAAAAATTTGTTCAGTCAAAATATGGACCGTCGACGTATGGACACAAATTTCTATCAATAAAATAGCAAAAGGCAATTCCAATAATTAAAAACGTTCAAAATCTAGTCACAATCTCATCTCAGCGACAATCAATGGCAAAAACTTGTCAAAAATTTAGAGATTTTAGAGGTATTTTTAACAGATTAAGACTAACCAGTAAAAGACAAAAGAAATGATAGAAAAATGGTTTATTCTGCACAAAGAAAAGGCAACGACATAAAATATCACATACAGAGTAGTCAAAAGCCTCGTACTCAAGCATATAAAAAGTTGTCAATTTTGTTGTCCATTGCTTGATGATGATGATGTAACTTCTTAAAATTACGAGAACTGACAGTCAGATTTCTCACAATAAAAAAAAAAACTAAATAAAGTTTATTAATTAATTACAATAATTAATATCAGACTAATTATTTGACCATAATTGTAAGTAACAAAGGTCTTAAAACTATGTTAGTTAATACTAAAATCAAATCATCATAATGTTTAAAATTCAAATAACAAAATCATAATATTTTTTAATCTTTTGCGTGTTTCCCTAATTGCGTAACACACTATCAATCTCAATCTGAATCATTTTGAAGGATATTGCTAATCCATTGATTCATATGTTCGAAAAACTTGTCTGCTCGACAACATAAATAACGCAATGAATGTTCTTCAACTGTCAAAATGAAAGCCATTGCTACGGATAATGTGTTACGCAATTACCCCGCCGGTTTGAAAACAGACTTACCGCTAAAGTCTAACTCAAGTCAATAACCTCATGTCATAAAATTTTAGATAAGTTTTGTTGGAAAACTTCTGACTACAATATCTTTTTCGTGCCGTATCTTCATCTTACCTAAATATATTCCTAACCAGCGGGGTAATTGAGTATCTAACATATTATCAGCAGCAATAGCTTTTTGACAGTTCAACCACATTCATTGCGTTTTTAACGTTGTTGAGCAGATTTTTCACAAATTTTTCGAACATATGAAGCAATGGACTAGGTATTTATTAATATTAAAAAAATTAGAATTCGTTTTCTATTAAAATATCTAACTGCCAATACAGTCAAATGTAAAAAATAAGTGGAAAAATATTTTTCTAAGGACCCATTAGACTGAGAACTCGGTCCACTTATAATAACTTGCATAAGATATTTGTACAAGTAATTCTTAGAATATGTAACAGACGCGTAGGCTGTGACGTCAAACATTTCAAGTTTGCTTTCGTACCGTTGTTTGCGCTTGCGCACCGCTCCTGTTTGAAGACGATTTTGTTGGAAAATAACTATAATAATTATCACGTTTATTTAAAAGATCACCTTTTTCAGCAATTCTGGTATAATTTCTTACGATTTTTTAATAAATAATTTATTTAGGAAGATAAAAATATATACACTGGATAGACTTCTAATACTAAATAAACTATTAAAATAAAAATATAATATTCTAATCTAACTAAAACTCACCCCTTGTAAGATATGCGCGTTCAAACAAACAAAATGTTCAGCTTTATTATTAGTTCCCGCGGTTTCACCCGCATAAGTGTCGATCCCTTGGGAATATCGGGATAAAAAGTAGCCTAATGTGTCAGCTACATCCATACACAAGTTTATCAAAATTGGTCCAACCGTTTGAGCGTGATGAAGTAATAAACATATAAACATACACACACTCACAAACTTTCGCCTTTATAATATTAGTGTGATGTGATAATGTTTTTGCGTTCTCGTAGGTGGTTCAAAATGCTCTATTTTATTAATACCCGTAGATGTTTGCGAAGTTAGCCGTAGCAGAAACGAAGGCGTGTGTCTCGAGTATTTTCACATGTCAAGTTTGCCTTTGTACCGTTGTTTGCGTTTGTGCACCAACAAGCCACCGCTCCTGTCACCTCCTGCCGTTTGTTCACATATAGTTACTTTGTAAAAGTAAATCTTTGTTATAGAATAAACAAAATGTTTTCTTGCGCTTACGAAATAAAAGTTTTAACTTTACACAATGATTTTAATATTTACATAACTCTTAATCGTTTTTGATGGCAAATAATTGACGAGACAAAAGTGAAAAACTGAATTTTCACCATTGATAAAATTATAGCCAACCTTTCATTCGTGGATCTTTGACAGTCGTTACGGGGCCTCAGAAGCCGGAAAGTCTTACAACCAGTCTTACCAAGGGGTATCGTCAGATAGGCAGTCGCTCCATGTGCGCTTTTGCGGTGGTAGGGCTAACGCCCGCCTGGTTAGCGACCACCATCCCACCAGACTCCGGCGTCAAGCAGCCTGCTGTATTTCGTCGATGCGTTGGAGTTCCAGTGCCTTAGGCATCTTCAGGGCACGCTCGTTCCATCATAAACCTCATGCTTCGCTTTCTATCAGACGTGATCGAGGACAAGAGCAATAAAAAAAAAGTGCTGCATCCGATTGACTGGAAGCCGACCCTAACATAGTTGGAAAAAGGCTTGACATAATTATGATGACAGTTAAAAGATTTTCTCCTACCGAAAACTTATGCGTAGTTCTTATTCCTTGCTCAATTACGTATTATTTATTTATGTAACTAATCTAAATAAGTGTACATAAACTAAAACGTAGGTTCTGCGGCAGCCGCCGCCTCGTATTTACACACGTCCATCTTCACGTGTCGGTATTCTGCAAATATTGAAAATTAGATGATTTACGTTTTCATGTTTTCAATACTTCAATTAAAATGCGTGTTGTTATGTGAGCAGTTTTAAAACGTGTAAGAAATATCTGTGAGTCAATTAAATCTACAGTCGAATGTGAGATATAGTCCAATAGTGGCACAGTCGGATCGCGAAATGGGCAATGTGAGATATAGTTCAATAGCGACATAGTCGTATCGCGAAATGGGCAATGTGAGATATAGTTCAATAGCGACATAGTCGTATCGCGAAATGGGCAATATTAGATATAGTTCAATAGCGACATAGTCGTATCGCGAAATGGGCAATGTTAGATATAGTTCAATAGCGACATAGTCGTATCGCGAAGTGGGCAATGTTAGATATAGTTCAATAGCGACATAGTCGTATCGCGAAATGGGCAATGTGAGATATAGTTCAATAGCGACATAGTCGTATCGCGAAATGGGCAATGTTAGATATAGTTCAACAGCGACATAGTCGTATCGCGAAATGAGCAATGTGAGATATAACCGAAACGCTTATTTGAAATGACGTTTAGGCATAACGCGACTTAGGGACACTGCGTTATAGGTATACAGCGAGCAAAGGATTCGAAACGCTTTCATCACTTAGGTAAAGCAATTCATTTGGTTACCAAATTGCGCTGTGATAGTTTGGTAAGCAGCTGTTGGTGTCTCAGCACGTTACCCAGTATAAGGTCGCTGGATTATCTAACTGATACACATCCCAGTGCGATTAGTTAACAAACATTTAGCGTTTTTCATATCTACCTTCAAAGGAGGAAGTTAGATGGATAAAAGGTAGATATTTAGCCAAAAACGGCAGACATTTCGCCACTAGGCGGCGACCAACATATCCTCATGTTCCTATATAGGTACAAAATTGTTCTATTACTTCTACTATTAGTTCTGACTAGCGTTGAAAAAAGCAGGAAAAATTCCCGTTTCTTTCCAATTCCGTTGTTTTTTTCAATGTTTCATTCGAAAGTTTCATGAAAATTTGTCAGTATATATTTCATGTTTTTTATCAATAAAACCGAAAAAAACCGAAAAATATGAAAGAAACGGGAAACTTTCATGTTTTTTGAATTGAAAACTTCTTTAGCGGCGTTATGCGACGGACGTACGGACGGACGGACCAACAGACCCACCTACCGACCGACCGACCGACCGACCGACCGACAGACAGACAGACTTGTTTCGTATTTCACCTTTTAAAATATATTTCAATTTCAATAAAACTTGTTTTTTTCAACTTTTCAAAACATCAAGCGAAACATTCGAAAGAATCCTGTTTCTTTCCAAAGGATACCTTCCGTTAATTTTTCTATGTAACATGCGAAAAAAACGGAAAAAACCACAATTTGTTTTTTTTTTCGTGAAAAAAACAAATTGTTATTTTCGGCATTTTCAACGCTAGTTCTGACCATCTTGTCAAAATATTCTTGGTATAACTTACGTTTTTTCTCATCACAGTTGTATTCAAACAGGTCGCAGTTGTCGTTGAACATCCTGGTGATACCCAGGGAGTCCTGCCCGCAGATGGGCACGAAATCGTGCTGGCACTGGTCGGCCATCTTGCAGAAATTTATTACCTGTCACAAAAGTTACTTGTTCCAAATAAACTTATATTATTTAAAAAAAATGTTGTCATCTGGGACAAATGTCAATTGAGTTGATGAAGAAAATGGGGAGTATTCCTCAATGTTCACGATATTTTAAAGCTAGTTGATAACCTTTTAAACTTGCCATTAGGCTTCTAATAATTAACTAAGGTGGACCACACGCTACAACGCGACACGCGCAGATATCGCGCCCCTATGCGGAATTTTTTCCTACTAATTCAATAAAAACGCGCTTTCGCGCGGGGAATTTAGCTCCGTTTTCCGCGCCCCGTCGCTAAGCGCGTTGTAGTATGAGATCCGCCTAAGTACAGACGCCAGCACATCAAGCTACCCGAAACTCTCAAATTTTCCCAGTCAACCTTGAACCTTATGCTTTGGCAATAAAGTTGAAAATCTATTAAAAAAAATTAACAGATTGTAGTAGCTTCATGTGCTGACGTCTGTACAAAAACATTTTTCAGGTCGCTTAAACAATTTTCTTTGTTTCCCGCTGTGGCATGAAAACTCTCGACCCGGCGCCATTCGTTAGAGACTGTGTCAAGAGGCGCGGCATGTAAAGCTTTTATGAACTTTTTGTTTTTATTATTTTAGGAACAATACTATAGCGTTAATGAATAAGTAAATTGTAAATGTAGTAAATTGTAGGCATCAATTAATTTAATTATTTCATCACTACCTACTGTTCTCAAAACGGTGAAGTTAAAAATCGTGAGGAAACCGGCACGTTCTAGAACCAAAATTCGAAGACATGTGACATCTACCAACTCGCACTGGGCCCGCGTGGTGGATTACGGCCCACTCCCTCTCACCGAGAAGAGGCCTATGTCCCAGCAGTGGGAACATTATAGGCTGATTATGTAATTAATCTAAGAGTAAGTAGAATTAATGTTACCGGTTCTAGAGGAAAGAAGTAATCTTCAGCTTCTATTTCAACGTGCGACCACACCTCGGCTGCTAACGCAATAATTATTAAACCTGAAACAATTAATAAAACAAAATTCTGTATAACAAAGATTTTTCCAATAAAAATGGAATACTGCGTTATGAAGGAAGAAAGAAAGAAAATAAGGTAAATATGACGCAGAGAAAAAACACAAAAAAAGAACAAGTTTTACGGAAAATATGCGTCATATCCACGCAAAACGGCCATTGTTCATCATAATGCCCTATGCGAGACAGAGCTGTGCTGGTTTGGTTATGATTCAAAACGGCCATTGTTCATCATAATGCCCTATGCGAGACAGAGCTGTACTGGTTTGGTTATGATTCAAAACGGCCGTTGTTCATCATAATGCCCTATGCGAGACAGAGCTGTACTGGTTTGGTTATGATTCAAAACGGCCGTTGTTCATCATAATGCCCTATGCGAGACAGAGCTGTGCTGGTTTGGTTATGATTTAAATCAGAAAAGATGTTTCAAAACGACTTTTCAAAACGTCAAGAAAATCGTCAGAATAAATGAAAAAGCTATTGATGATGTACGAAACTGCGTCTAAAATTAATCAAATTAAATGGCTACTATCGCAGGCTTCCACTCCCTTTGACAGTAGAGGTGCATTTATAACAAAAAGAAAAATAATAACAAATGACTTACTAGTAAAAACTTTTCTAAATATCATAGTGTGCACGGTCACTTCGGCGAACGAACAACAATGATCTAGGTGAACAATAACCTCTTTTGTTTACGTTGGTTAAGCTAAACTATGGCTGTAGGACAGGAAATTATAACAAAACACACATAATATTGAAGCGTATGTTGAACGTGCATTATTTGGCAGGGGTGTTCAACATAACAACACAACACTGCAGGGCAAAGGCCTCCCTCTTTCCATTTCTTTCTGTTCAAAGCTGCTAAGGATCAGTTCTTGTTGAAGGAGTCCAGCTCATCCCGCCATCTCCAGCTGGGCCTGCCGCGATGTCCCATTGGGTCGTTGTGGCCCATTGGTCGTCTGACATGCGGCAGATGTGTCCAGCCCAATCCAATTATAGCGTGGCAGCTTTCCAAGTGACACAGTTATCTTTGCGATGGAACCGATGGTCGTATTCCTAACCCAGTCTGTTAGTTTGATACCCTGAACACTCCGTTCCATAGCCCTGGCAAATCTGGAGCGTGGACCTCTGCTGACTTGTCAAAGACCACATGTGAGGATGTTCAACATTAGGATCAAGAATGTTGGACTATTTTGTAGACTCTAGCTGAAAGCCTTTTCTGCCAAATCGTTCCATCTTCCTTACGTTCTCTCTTTACCTCTTCATTTCTTCTTTATACTGCTACTGCTGAGCACGTGGTTCTGGGTGAGATTTCCGGATAGGACAGTGTTATTGGGTTTGGATTTGTGCCCGGTTGACAGCAATAGACTGGTAAAATACTGGTATATTCAGCTACATCCGGTTAGACTGGAAGCCGACCCCAACATAGTTGGGAAAAGGCTAGGCAGATGATGATGATGATAGCAATAGACTCGTCAACTGTTACAGGGGACTTAAAAATAACTGATGAAATGTAGCTGAACTACTTGATGGTAGTGGTATAGGTGGTGGTGAGGGTGGTGGTGTAATGTAGGGCAGAATACCTCTACGTATCTCTTCGGAGAAAGCAGTCGTGATAACATGTTTTGTTCTTCTTCAAGCTTTCATTTGTTTTGTTGTGTTTTGTTCATCAGTATGTCTTGGCTCTGTAACTCCAGAATTGGACTCTCACACACGGAGATTAGTTGGTAAGACTTTATAAATAACTAGCTTCTGCTCGCGTTTTCATCTGCGTAAAATTTCTTCCCCCGACTCACCCTGTGGCATCGCGCTATTACTTCGTTTTGGCTTAACGTTTTAAAGCACTGTGTGACCTAAACTCGCACTTTAGTCACGCTTTTCTGTGACTTAAGTAGTTCCATCTTTACACAGAAAAGCGTGACTTATGTGCGGGTTTAGGTCACACGAGCTATAAAATAGTATTCGATACGTGTGACTTAAGTAGTCCATTATTGCACGCCGTGCATTAATGTACTATTTTGAAACCGTTGTGCACCCCTGACAATGGTAGTTCTAAAACCAACAAACATAAGGCTCTAACTAGTTTATGGTCCCATAACTATTACTGTGCGGATTGTTATCATTCAAGCATTCTTGCGTTACCGGAATGTGGGTAAAGATAACTGAAATATTTGTTTTTTGTAAGTAAAAGTCACATATTTTCCTATCTATTGCTGTATGTTGCCACACTTTTAGAAAAGAGTTGAAAATACAACAATGCGCTTTTCTAACGCGCTAGTGATGCACTCTGTTGGATTTTCAACCCTCACCTCAACGCTAAGAGTTGAAAATCCAGAACACTAAAGAAGTAGTACACTAGATTAGGTTCTTTTTATTAAATCTTGATTGGAATGCTTAACAAGTTGACTTCTACACATTTGTGCGTAACTGTTTCTTTTTTTGTTCCAGTCATCAATTAATAATGATCGGAACAAAAAAGCAATGGAGCCGGGATTGCATCTGATTATTTAAATACTAAATATTTTCATTACAGGTGTATTATTGCTTCTCAACAATATATTACGTGTCAGCTGCCATCTTCCCAACTACATGTCAACTCCATCGGTTTGTATTTTTACACCTTCACTTCATACCACCCTACCCTCTATCATCATCATCATCATGATACCATTAAGATATCGCGGCAGGCCCAGACGGAGATGGCTGGATGAGCTCGACTCTTTTAATATCTAAATATTGGTCCTTAGTATGACAGCCACACGGGTCGATCGATCAGGTAAAGCTACGCTTGCCGCGGTTGGTCCATGGAAAGGTGACCACCTTTACATACTCGTACCAAGACCTTTCCGTGCCTCGGAAAGTACGTTAAGCCGTTGGTCCCGGCTGTCATTCGTAGATTTTTGACAGTCGTTACGGGTCTTTAGAAGCCCGAAAGTCTGACAACCAGTCTTACTTAGTCTTAAGGGGTATCGTATTACCCAGTAACTGGGTTGTGGAGGTCAGATAGGCAGTCGCTCCATGTAAAGTACTGGTATTCAGCTGCATCCGGTTGGACTGGAAGCCGACCCCAACATAGTCGGGGAAAGGCTAGGCAGATGATGATCCTTGGCAATTTTGAACAGAGAGAGGTGGAAAGAGAGTATGGGAAGTATTTGCCCAGCAGTGGGACATGAAATGAGTGGGACTAAATATAAAATAAAAATTCATAAACATCTTCACTTATTCCGCAGAACAAAATTGAGCAATACTGTTTACAGTCGGAGAGTTGCATACACGACACGATTCAGATTTGTGGCAAGATGGGAGACGAGAAGAGAACCTTCCTGGACCTGTGTGACTTGCTGGAGTACGCCTGTGACACTAATCAGAGTATGTACTTCTACTAGGTACCTTCTTCTTCTTTGTTGTAGAGACTTCTTGTTGAAAGGTCTTCTTTAATGGTTCCCAATGTCATCATCTGCCTAGCCTTTTCCCAACTATATTGAGGTGGGCTTCCAGTCTAACCGGATGCAGCTGAATACCAGTATTTTACATGGAGCTACTGCCTATCTGACCTCCACAACTCAGTTACTGGGTAATACGATACCCCTTGTTAGACTGGTTGTCAGATTTTCGGCCTTCTGATGACCCGACTGTCAAAGATTCACGAATGGCAGCCGGGATCAACGGCTTAACGTGCTTTCCGAGGCACGGAGGGGTCTTGGTATGTAAAGATGGTCACCCATCCACGGACCAACCGCGGCAAGCGTAGCTTAACCTGAATAACAGATGCACAGGTCGATCTCCAAGGTTAAGCAACGTTGGCTGAAGTCGGTCCGTCGATGAGTGGCCATCCATTACATACCAAGGCCCCTTCGTGCCACGGAAAGCACGTTAAGCCGTTGGTCTCGGCTTTCATTTGTCGATCTTTCATAGTCCTTACGGGTAGTCAGAAGCTCGAAAGTCAGACAACAATTCTTAGGGGTTTCGTGTTACCCACTAACTGGTTTGTGGAGGTCAAATCCACTCCATTTAAAATACTGGTGTTATGCTGCATACAGTTAGACTGGTAGCCAGCCTCAACTAAGTCAAGAAAAGGCTAAGCAGAACTGTATGTAACTCAATGCCCCTTAACAGGTGTTGGGCCATAAAAAACGTGGTAGAATCTTGGTAGGTAGAATACAATGCAACCCAATGTCGCATTAATTGTTACTTCAATTTCCTTGTGAAGGCCTCAGGAATCTGCTGTATGCGGAAAGCACAGAACCGGTCGAAGTGGCGGTGCTTGGCGGAGGCTTATGACCAGCAGTGGACGTCTTTCGGCTGGAATGACGAACCTTTCAATAATTTCACAGCCGCCATTTCACCAACACAATCTATGTAGCTAACAAATAATTGTAATGCAGTTACAGTTTTAAATTCATACCCAGAAATGGTAATTTTGACGATTTTTTTTTCCTTAGCCTGTACTGTCCCACTGCTGGGCAAAGGCCTCCCCCATTTTCTTCCAAATTTCCTTATGATGCGCTTTCTCCGTCCAGTCGGTTAGGAAAGAGTCTAAATCGTCACGCCAGCGTTTCTTAGGCCTGCCTTGGTGACGACGCATAATTATTTATTATTCATTTTTTTATTTTTTATTATCATATTTTATTTTTCAGTTTACACACACGTTGAAGATATGGCAGACTGTCCTTTCACCAAAGATCCACGCTGAAAGATGAAATCATCAAAAAAGGAGTTTAAAATTAAAATAAAATCTATGCAAAAATATGTCAGCCTCTTGATTTAAATGGACTGATGAAGCCATTCGCCAATGAACACAACCGAGCATAACATAATATCACACCTGCTATCCAGAGTAGGTTAGGCAGAGGTTACCAATATATTGACGGTTAAGAATCAATAGTGTCTATCTCAATAAAGTTAACTTTACGGGAGATAAAAAAAAACATTTCTCGGCTTTCAATAGAAAGATACTTGAAATGTTTATATATGTAAAAATAGAAAAAATATGCTGGGATATAAATTTTGGGATAAGTGCCTTAGTAGGCCAAGCCAAATTAAACTTTAAATCTACCTGCATTAAAAACTGAAAAACGTAAAAAACTGAGATAGACACTATTGATTCTTAACCGTCGATATAGTACACACACATTTCGCCAGTCATGTTAAAGTCTCATGTAGGTAATAAGTGAGTCTATTGCCGTTAACCCGGCACAATCCGTGACGGAAAAACCCAAAAACACTTTGCCCGACTGGGAATCAAACCCAAGAACTCGTCCTCCAGGAAAGCAACCTAGCACAAATACATAATAGTGCGGTCACAATAACTCTGCACCTCGCTTATTCATTTATTAATTAAGGGGCTTACAGGACCTAAACGCAAAAAACGCAAGTTTTAGAAGCAATAAAAATATATGATCAACTACAGTAAACAAAACCAAAATAATATATGATATTCTTCAGGATATATGCTATACTCGTATGCTAGGTAGATAGTGTGCTGAAAACATAATTATAACTTATTTGGTACGATAGAAAAAAATCATGAAGATACCTGTCAAAAAGAATTTTTTTACAATAAAAACTATACTAATATGACCCTCCTTCTGGCGCAGTCGGGTAATAAATAAAATCATTATGATTTTTTGTCAGATTATTCTACAAGCAACATACTAAAACTCTAGTGTTTTAATTCGTAAATAGATAATTGCTTCATATTTTGTAATAAATTACCAGCGTTGTGTCATCGCGCTTCTCTTTCTTTTCTATGCAGTCGGACAGTGACCGCGCTTTAGGTCATGTAGTCCTCTTAATAAATATATATTCAATCACAAAATCCTTCAATCTAAACCTCATACATATACAGCAGCAGCACATGCGGCAGTCGGGTAAAAAAATCATATTCTATCATCATCATCAGCGATCATCAGCGTCATCGAGCGAGGTGCAGAGATAATGATTGTGACCAATTTATACATAGGTCGTTAAGGATTAGAATTATTCCTTTTAGACAGACCATTTTTTTTTCCTTAGATCCCTCCAAATACTATTTTCGGGCGATCTATGGCATAATGTCCGACCTAATCAACCTGTCATTGCAGTATGGGTGGGATACACAGCAGTACAACCATGGACTAAAATGAGATCATCATCATCAGTCTCCTGAATCAAGTCTATTACAGTACTAAAAAGCCCTGCAATCTCAATAAAACTCAGAATTACACCACAAATTATAAAATACCAGACTACACACTCAGACGTACAACTTTTTAAGAGAAAAAGAATCTTTACTTAAATATGTGTTTAAGTATCATTACTGTAATGTGCTTCGGCCTGACCTGAGATCGTTAGAGACGGTGAGATGTATGAAAGGTTACATGTGTGGGAGGGAGAGGGGTATAGCTCGAAGGTTGACCGGGTAACAGGTTGGAGCAGACAGAATAAGTATAGCGAATGCAGTAAGGTACGGGCGCATCGCCGCATCTAAGATACGATGGTACGAAAATAATCGGGGGTTAACAACTGGTTAAAAAAATTGCGTTGCGATTTTTTATGTGGGATTTGAATATGATGTAAATAAAATAAAACTAGGTGCTTTTATAATGTCATAGGAAGATCCTTCTATTTGGTTTCCAATTAGAATTACGAAAATGCCGATTAACGTGTTTTACATATTATTTCCCTTGAATGGTGTTGGCGGCCTTCTGCCAGTGTTGCCAACACTCAAGAACTATATTTTCATAAAATCAATTTCGGAGTATTAGTCCTTTTGGTTCAAAGTCGGTATGTGTTAGAAAAGCTCCAATCACTAAACTTATCCTGATAAAATGTCACCATATTTTTGCAATCGGTTTATTGCGCATAAACAACAGTTACAGTTTATGATAGCACTTCGCTATGGCTTAAATATTTTGAATCATCTTATTATTTTGTTCGTATCTAATTACAAAAAGAGAACTCATAAGGTTCCACACTGTTGAATGACACTGCCAAAAAATCTGGATAGGTGAGCAATCAAGAAAGAATTAAGAAATATTTGATTAATTACAAGTCTCAATAGCGCTAGCACTCACATCATTCGCAGGAAAACACGCGTTGCACACAGAAAACTTAATCTCAACCAATTAATATTAATAACTTCCTTCATATCATTTCTATAATTATAATCCAATAAAAATGTAATAGCGTATTTTATGTGAAAATTATAAAAAAAAAACGTTGTAACTCGATTTAAAAGTTAAAGTTACAGTGTAACCGGTCCGTCTTGCCCGTGAGAAAGCTACAATTTGAACAAGCCATAATTAGCGACTGGGGTATTAAATCACGGGCACTGGACGCCCCCTCCCCTCCCCGCGCCCCCTCGGCTGCGCGGGCGCCGGGCCCGTTCGCAACGATTCCATCGATTAGACCGATTTGAGGTCAAGTTTCAACAGGTGGAATTGTCGGGTCAAGGACATTTGGACAGACGGAAATTATATGTTTCCGTGATCTAGATTAAGGAAGGGTTGCGGAGGATGTGAAGGTGATTGTGAGAGATTAAGAAGATATTTTAAAGCCAATTATAAGTTTTTGTGGGAAGTCATTGATTGCTTTTCTAAGTTTAACCATGAGTCAGCTAATCAGTATAAGCACCGTAAGTTGTATCAGCGTTCTTCAAATGAAGCTTCACTGACCAGCGGCTATTGAACCTTTGGAAAATCCAGTGCTCTACCTATTTCCAATATTAAAAATCTCAACCTCTTTGATTCTCAATATTGGCAAAAAAATAATGACGTCTGGGTCAAAATTGATAGCATTCCTGTATTTCGTCGTTGTCAAACCAAAATCTGCTATCTGCCGTTTCTTGAGATTTCAAGAAAAAAAGAAGATGAAGATTTTGTCAAAATCTTGAAATCTCAAAAATCGGCACATAGCAGATTTTGGTTTGACAACGACGATTTGTAAAGAAAGGAGACACTGCGACCACTAAACAGATTCTAAGGAGACCTTACCTTAGCAGTGAACGTGTTACAATTTACAAAATGGTATTAAAATCCCTACTTGCGCCTTTGGGAGATATATGAAAACTGAACTGTTATAAAAATAATGGCATTGAAAATATGATTCTAGATAAACATGCAAAAGAAAGTAATTTGAATAATATATATGTAAATAAACAAGATAAACACAACAATCACAACACAGAATCCGTGAGATCGGTCAAAGTTGACTTATTAGAAAGCTGTCTTACTGCTGTGCAGACGACGATATATTTAAACTGAACAGGAACTTGTACATTATCTGCACATAGTATAACATCACGCTTGTTATTCACTGAAAGAGAAGGCAGAGATGCACCCACATTTGGCCAGATATTTAAGTCTCATGTAGAGTGTGGCCTTATAGCCAAAACAGAAGAGGAGGAAAACTGAAAGCGAAGCCCAATCAGATAGCAAGACTGAGACAGAATCAAAATGTAGTGTTAGTGACTAGATGTAGGGTTAAGAATTTGAATAATACTGTTATTTCGAGTGGTCGTTTTTAGTATTTTACAGAAACATATTTGTCGTAATAAATAGGACACATTTGGCATCATAACACATAATAAAGTTCTTATGACGGAGCAATACAGACCACGGCTTGCTCTTGTGAATTTATTTATAGAAAACTAGCTGTAGCTCGCGATTTCGTCTGCAATCCAGGATGGAAAGTAGCCTATGTCCTTCTCCAGCTCCAGGATAAAATTTAGGACATATGTAGAAACGTATGTGCTAAATTTTATACAAATACGTTTACGCGTTTTGGACAAATAAATAAACAAACTCACTTTTGTATTTATAGTATTAGTTAGGATCGCAATGATACTTTGCGCGACTCGGGGAACGAATCCAGAATCTCAAAACAGCAACAGTTCAGCAGTTAGGGTCGCGACTGTTAGACCAACGAGGCAGGAAAACATCACTATCTATAATATTTTCTTCCCAATATTAAAGTTCCTTTACTTGGCATTTTAAATTCTGCTGGCTTTTAAATATAAACTGGATCGCTGCGTTGCTGAAAAACCCTTTTACACCTTACGATCCGATCTGTCACACGAAGTCCTAACTTGTAAAGATTTCGTGCGAAATCGCTAAAATGATATTTTCGGCTGCTTTTTTTCGTTATTTCTATCGGGTTTCCGATTGCTCCTGATTCCTTATGTTCTTGTTGTTTCAATCAGTATTTCTAATAGCAACAGTTAAATCGGACGGACGGACCTCTTGTTCAGAGAAACTATTCATAATCATTTCAGCCATATTCTGCCCTACATTTTTTGTTTATTTTCTTCGATGTATCTATATCGGAAAGTGTGAAGGCCCCTATTGCTTTTGTTTGCGGAGCACGGGCAGGTAAACAGGACGAACGCACCGGCCGACAATCGCGCCATCTGCCACCACGCCCAGCGACCCCGCGACCGCTGCCAGGGTTGGCGCTTGCTGACCAGTGGGTGACCACGACAGTGGGGGATCAAGTGTGGAAACACTTGACCAGCAGACCTTCACGTATATTTTTTTATGTGTTTGGGAAGCAAAACAGAGATGGCTAGCGAAACTTATCACCAGCGCTGGGGCTTTGTCTCGCATAGGGTCATAGCATTATGCTAATCGATGGCCGTTTTGTGACTGATATTTTTCCACAACTTGTTATTTTTTATGTTTTTTCTCTGCGTCATGTTTGCTGCAAATAAACGTATTTTCTTTCTTTCGTTCTTATATTTTTTTTCAGGAATGGGTGTTACTGACTTCAAATCTAAATAGTAGGTACTGATACACTTAGGTATATTGAAGTCTATGAGAGTATAGACTTCAACATACCTAAGTGTTAGTAATCAGTAGGTACCATTCTGATTTGAAATCATTGGATTGCGATTTATTCATACAAACGTATGGATGTTAACAATTTTGAGGAAGGACTAGTTGAATGGACGTGTTATTACATTTATCATTTCGTGCAATCTAATATAAAGGCAGTACCAATATTGAACTCTCGATCAAATCACCATAAATAGACCAAGCGTGTGATTCAGTGTTGCAGAATCAGCTTTATTATTTTACTTGAACAAATTAAGGCTTTCGCTACATACAAAAATACTATATCTTCTTATAGAGTCATAAAGAAAATTTTACTCATATAATATCGCAGTGATGAATTGTTGCTGGTCCCATCAGCAACAACTAAAGTATCAGTACAGTTACCTAGACTCTTTCCAGAAAATGACAAAGCGATCAGAGTCGGTATTTCATTAAGTCATTAAAATAAATATTTAAACAGTAACCATAAAGGTAAAACACCAAACAGCTCATTAACAGCAAAAAAAACGCATTAACGAAAACAAAAAACAACACAACACGCAAGCCCTAACAAAAAAATTAAAATGGGAAATACACAATCCTATAATGAACAGAGAGCCAACATTAAGATGAATCATCTGAGCAGTAAAATTTGAATATTCCGTGAACCATCTATACCCTAAAATTGCTCTCAATCAAACCTTAGTAATCCTAATCCGAGCTTTGTAATCTTTCAATTTTGATTCAACAAATAAAATTATGAGTGTGGCAACCCTGTTGTTAAAAATGCATCTTAAGTGAGGTCCGTTTTACTTACCTTGTAACTAACGGCCTGGCTTTAAGATTATAAAATTATCCCCTACATAGTGATTGAGTCTGTCTGTCTATCAATAAAGGTCTATAAAAACTGGAATCAATTATCGAAGTACCGTATTGCTGGGTTTTTTAACCCGCTTACGTTTTTGAACTGTCGTTTCTTAAAAGAATATTAGGTAATAGTTTTAATGAATTAAATATATTTTTAAGTAATAAAATGAATTACCTAACGTGTTGACTGATTATCTAGCAAATACAAAAAAAAATAGGTGGAACAAGGTAAAAATAAATGTCAAACGTCCACTTGAATGCATATTTAGAATTCGGCTTCTATACCATCAGTTTCGGCCCATTATCCATGAAATAACATAAAATACTCAATGTGAAATATATTGAAGTCAGATTTCTTTAATTTACAAAATTAACGCAACCAAACTCAGGGTACAACCTTAGTCGTTTATAAAAGAGTTAAAAGCAAGCCGTGTTACGAAAAAAATAAACATTATGACTCAGAATGATCTTAACACTTTAAAAATCGGTGTCTGTAATTTTTAATAACAAAATTATAGGTTCACAACAAAGTTAGCTTAATAAACTGGTGATTATAAATAGTTTGTCTTAACGGTCACTTATTATGAAGCTTCTTTGGGTTCCTAATGCTAGGTTTGATACGAATTTAATTAAAATTATACCGTAACTCACTTTTAATGAAGGTTACTCATAATCACTTTCACGGTGACGCCGTGTAATCTTGGTTTAGATGATTAATTAACTAGATCAGTTTTGTAGATAGATAAATTAAAAATTTTAATTATAATTATTTGCGGATATAAAAAACTTTACAAATCTATTACTAACTAACCTAACTAACCCAGCGAACTTCGTTTCGCTCCAGAATCAATAAGAGCGAATGTATGAGAAAATTAATTAACTTAATTTTTTCCATGTTTTAATAATTATTCTGCTATTCGAGGCGCAGACAAATCCAACAAATCAAATATCAAAAAGCGATCCAGCCGTTCTTGAGTTATAAATGGTGTAACTAATCCGACTTTGTTTTATTTATATAGTAGATGAAAACGTAATCAATAAAGATTTCAATTCAAATGAGATTACACTAAAAGAAACTAACAAGTTTCTAATGCCTCCACAAATTAATTTTCCTAATTAAAATCTAACAAGAATTTACAATAACACAGCCAGAGAAATAAGAACAATTCCTTTAAAGCCTAATCTTGCAGTACGATGGCATCTTAACGACCTCTTTAGTAAAAAGAAATGACAAAATCGGAGCACCACCCTACGACACGGCCGGGGATTCCTGGTAAAACGGACGCACGGGTACAGTCAGGTGGCGCAGGCAATATTGAAGAAATAGGTGGGTTATATACAATAATGCACAAAAAGGAATAACATTTTCGAAATTGAGAATATTGCTTGAAATGGTGTACAAAAAGGAATATTAATACTTCGGAAAATGGTTGTGCTTTCAATTTTACACAAAAAGAAAAAAAATCAAACAGTAAACATTTATTAAATACAAATATTTCAGTTTACAACGTAAAAGTTGGTGTTGAGACTGATAAATGTTAAAATGATTACAATACTTACTGAAGGTCCACTAATGTAATATGTAATTATATAACATTTATTCCAAAATTTATGGAGATGGAAAGTTTTAAATGTATTTAAGTGCAAGAGAGGTTAAAAAAAAATATTAATAGGAAGTAAATATTTCTATGTTATAAGCTTAAAAGGTTGTTCTTGTATAACTTCTGCAAAAAATTATAATTAAAGAATTCATTTTTGAAAAAGTATTCATCGATACTTATGGCAAATAGAAAATGATAGATAAGCGCCCAAGTTGCCCTCCTACTATTTTCACCTCGAAAAGTTTCCAACTGTACCCACCAACTATGATAGTTATCATGTATCCTAATAACAGAGTCGGGACCTTTGTCTATTGTTTACATTAGGGTGGCTGACGGCTCGCTACGTGATTTCGGTGGTCATGCCGGCCCCTTTGCACAGACCTCCCTGCTGTTATTGTTAAATACGTCGTCATTCTGATATGGATACAGCGTGTTTAAGAAAGTGCTCGTTAATTAATTTGAAGATCATTTTTGATTTTTTCGTAAAAATTCGATCAGACTAAGTATGTTATAGTGTATGTTATTGTGTAGCATTCCAGACTACCAGTCTGATAATATGTAGATTAAGCTAAGTCTTGCAAATTATCAAATTATCAGTTATTATATTATGTCTTATATTATTATTAATTAGAGTATTCTATTCTATTATCCCAGTAGAATGTAAAAAGCGCTGTAAAGGCACCATAATCACTTTCAACATCGAAAATTATCTCATACAGATATTTGACTCCTGAATATTCTGTGAAAAATATTTGCTCCAAGAAACTGTAGGTACGTAAACATGAGAGACTAGTAGACAAAGTTATTTTTAGAGAAGTTTCTTTTTTTAACTATTGCAGCAAAGCGTTACTCAATAAGTCAATATCTATTTCCCAGTTTCTCTCACATTCCCCGAAAAAAGCCACCTCAAACACTTTCAACAAAACAGCCTGTACGTATAGGAAGGGTGCGCGCGCCGTTTGTCGGCGCAGACGCAGCACGTGGCGCAGTTTAGCCTGCGCGTGAGTCGCGCGCTAATGACACTGTGTCACTCGACTGCCGGCCGCCGAACGCGCCGGACGTTAGCTAATGTGCCGCCCTATTATTTATTGCGTATGAATTGGGTGACTTCTTTGAATTGAGAAGATTGACGCAGCAACACCAGAAGCAACTGGTTTAGACGGTTAATATTTCAACTATCAGTAAAGGTCGTCTTAAAGTTGTATGTAAGAGCAGTTTACGTACTTATCTCGTGCAATACTAGGTGCAATGCTGCTGAAAACCTTTCAAGCCGAAATACAGTGTACAGCAGCTTGTGGCTGCAGACATAGGAATGCTAGTTGTTTTTGCAGACATTTTTGAAGATTCATTTGGGGTATTAACGATTCGTATGAAATCGAAGGTACAGCAGCGGACAATGGCGGTCGACCACTTTTCACCCTTATGCCCTTGGTAATAAGGTTGAAAAGTGGTCCACCGCCAGTGACCGCGACATATACAGGGTCAAAATAAATTAGTTAGCGAATCCCCGCAGACGTAGCAATCGATTTATAAGGTCACATTAAAATAGAAGAACAAACTTTTAGAAATCATTCAGACCACCAAAATAAAGACGATGATAAAAAAATATATAAGGAAAACGCATTAAATACTTAAAAGAAAAATAATCAGCTAACGAAAATACACTAATGTGCCGGCAATTTATCATTTTAGGTAAAAATAAAATCAATTTAATCAGTGTTTTTTTTTGCTTGGATATCTTTGGTTAGACGTACTGAGCACTGTGTTAGGTCCATCTATTTTAATGGGGCGCTGTATAGAATAGAAAAGTATACTCTTTATTATCGTTTAGTTCACTCTCGGCCCCTCGACCCCTAATAAATAATGTGTCCACTGGACCCCTAACTATAGTTTACTCTCGACCCTTGGGGGTCGTATGACGTACACCATATTATAAATTACAAACATATAAGACAAAAAAAAATATATAATGAATTTTTGACGACTGTAGTTTGTGCATTTGATTGAAATACGAGTAAAAAAAAAAACAGTTTTTATTTCTGTTAACTCCACAGACGGCATGGGTGTCGATATATCTAGACACGATAACAAGAAAAACTGATTTTCTCAACCCATACTGCAAGTGACTACACTATCAGCGGTCAATGATCCCAAACAAAACTATCATCAAATCATCTGCCTAGCCTTTTCCCAACTATGTTGGGGTCGGCTTCCAGTCTAACTAGATGCAGCTGAGTACCAGTATTTTACATGGGGCGACTGCCTATCTGACCTCCACAACCCACTCGTACTGGTAATACGAAACCCCATGGTAAGACTTTTTGTCAAACTTTCGGGCTTCTGACGACCCGTAACGACTGTCAAAGATTCACGAATGACAGCCGGGACCAACGGCTTAACGTGCTTTCCGAGCCACGGAGGGGTCTTGGTATGTAAAGATGGTCACCCATCCACGGACCAACCGCGGCAAGTGTAGCTTAACCAACGACCCGTGCGGCTGTAATAACTTAGTTGCAAGCCCCTCTAAACTATCATCAAATATTTTTTATTTTGTTTTCTGTTTTTTACATGTTTAGATATCCATTACCTACCCATCACGTCTGGACCCTGTATATGAATTTCTACAAGTCAAAATTAATACACTTATAGACTCAATCATATTCGATACCTGTTATGATTCACAATTAGTCCTCAAACAGGTGGCATATGGCAGCCGAATATGGTCCATAAATCACCACCTGTCCTCAAATCACGATGTTTATCAGTATCACCTTTGATGTGCCGCTCACCGTCAAACAGTTTGGTTAGAGTCAAAACTCGTAACTGAACAAAACCTTTTAGTTAGTTTAACCAAGTTTAAAGGAGGGAAATTTATATTTTTGTAATTTAAACTTAGTTTACCAGTGCATCTGTTTTTGAAGTGAAAATTTTATTAGGCGCGTTGGACATTTTGTTGAGATGGGGAAAAAACCATTGAACTCGCGACACTGTTACAGTAACCGACACCTCTATATATAAGTATGACGATTAAAAAAATACACACGTAGGTAGTTGTTCAAGTTTTCACTTCTGTCGGCACTCCCGGAGTGCCACTGTTTTTTATAATTTTGATATTTTATGAGCTCGTCGAAAGTCCAGCCCATAATAATATAACCATTTTTTTTATATCGAGAGAAAAGCAATGACCTTAAAAACTTTTCAGTCTTGAATTTCAGGTACATCAAACGAGCGAAAGCAGCTGTCATCAGAACCGTTATGGAATCACTGAAAATAGCAAAAAAATAACATCACGCTTTGTTCCGTGTCTGGTTAGGCAGAGGTGTACCTATAGAACACCCATATTTCACCAGTTATGTTTAAGTCCAATGTCTACACAGAATATCTACATCACAATATCATAATTTTAGTTGGGTCGGCTCTGGAAGCCGACATAGTTAGGAATCTCTAACTTACCTAACTGGATACAGCTGATTCCAGTATTTTACATGGAGCTACTGCCTTGATTTGACCCTCACAACCCAATCACTGGGTTATTACCCAGTAATTGGGTTGTGGGGGTCACCCCCCTTACACCCTAGCCTTATAACCCTAGAATTTCGGACATCTGACTACCCGCAAAGACTGTCAAAGATCTACAAATGACAGCCGGCATGGAAGCATGGGGCGGTCTCGGAATGAAATGTGTGGTCCGACCTCAGAAAGCGTAGCTTAACCTTCAATCGACCCATGTGGCTGTTACTATTAAGCCACGAGCCCCATAAATCCAAACCAACAATTTACAATACAATTAACTTCCAAATCAAGAATGAATCACTCAACATCTCACAAATCAGCGTACATAATTTAATTACTCCCAAATGTTTTATTTTTAACCGCTCCGTTGTTAAGATTACGGTTATCTGCGTAACCCGCCGCCCGCGGGCGACCACTCATCTTCTAACTTTTGTTTTACTTTAACCACTGATGCAAACGCTGTGAGGTTTTAATTTTGATTGAGAGATTTTTAAGGCAGGTGAAATATTGGTGGAAGGAAAGCCACAAAAATATTGTAACTTGTTATTTGTACATGCTAAGTGGTGTTAAACTTTTCTATGGTTCTCTATTTATGTCTAACATAAAGCAATAACACACTCTCTAAGGGTAGTAAGAGTCCTATTTTGAAACAGTAATTCCTACTTCCGAAATTCTCTAAGAAAACTTATTCAGATCCTCATGGGCTTTTATTGATTTTGCTAGCTTCTGCCTGCGACTTCGTCCGCGTGAAATTTCACCCTCCCCTAATTCACCCTCTTAGGGGTGGAATTTCGAAAAACCCTTCCTTAGTGGATCCCTACTCTTCATAAAGAACACACCCTCCAGATTTCATTTCTCTAGGACCAGCGGTTTAGGCTGTGCGTTGATATATCAGTCAGGACTTTGAATTTTATATATATAATATTATAAATTATAGATTTATTTACTATAGATGTTTTATAGCCGATAGCCGCCGATAGCCGGCGATAGCCGTTTTGCGTAGATGTAAGTGATGTGACACATGTTTCCCCCTATCTTTTTTATTTTATTTTTTGTGTTTATGTTCTTTTTTGCGTCATTTTCACTGCAAATAAACGTATTTTCTTTCTTCTTTCTTTATGTAAAATACATAGGGGTTTTTCTACGCAACATTTTAAGTTCAGAACCAAAAATATACACTCTCAGTACATAAATAAATAATAATTAATTTATTGCTATTGAGAACACTGAATAGCTATAAATTAAATAATTCAAACCACAACCAAATACAACCTGAAACTAAACATGACACCAATTAATAAATGTTAACATAAAATTAACTTCGACTAACTAACTAGCGCTTAATGAATTTATACAGTAAATAGCACCCAGCTTCTAAATATAGCTGGCAAGCACTTGCTAACAACTACCCACACACGCGAATTAAAACGCCATATACCACCATAAAAACACGAGAATCCCAACGTCGTCATTAAATTGTAATTAACATTAGCGATCTAGATGCGCCTGCGCACCCCTCCTATACGGCAAATCTCCCAGCCACAAATCGACGCTTATTACGACAATATCAATAACTGTCATTGCGCCCAATCATTATAGTTTCGTCTCGTTTACGCGAAACAACAGTAATTACACCGCCATTACCTACATCTCTCTCGAACTCATTAATCTAAAGCGATGTAAGTAACGAACGACTCTTTCCATTTCTTTCGCGCGAAACAACGAACGATGCTGGAAAAACATACCTCACAAACATACAGCCGTCTCCCTCGCACTCGCCTCTTACCGCCCTCGAAATAAAACCTTCAAAAGAATATTTTTTTCTTAATTACACCACAGTTACATTTTCAAAATGACAAGACTAAAGTGTCTTGAAAATTTGAAATTGGAGCAGTCCCCACCACGCGTAGGGATTCGTTAGGCGCTCGCGCATGTTTTTTCAACGTAAAAAAGAAAAATAAGGCTCGCGGGAAAGAGAGGCTTAGTTGCTTTTTATAGTCGTTCTCCCGGTGCGCCGGCGCATGGAAGTATCGGAGCTTCAGCATCGAGCCTTAATCTCATTCTAATAAAAAGCTCACGCATAAATTGACGCGCTAACATTAGTTTTAAATTATAATAGTTTTATATTAGTGCTTTATGAAAATCCGTGTGTAATATACGGTTGTTGAATAATGACGAACACGTGCTGTTTATCGTTATTTTTATTGTCACAATTAACATTAATTTTGTGAAGTAAAGTGTGAAGGGTTGTTTTTATTGAGTTATCATTAGGACTTCAACGTTCGAGCTGTGTGGTCGTGTTTGCTTTATTTTTTATTATAATTTAAAATGAATTAATTAATTGTGCTTCGAGGTGTTTAAGTAGTTTTGTTTTGGAGACTTATTTTTAAGCAATCAAGATGTTTTTAAGGTAAGATTATTTCAATATTAGTGGATTTTGAAATTTCTTCATTTTGATTACATCAATAAAATAATAATACAAGATTCAGTACCAAATATCTGTAAAACTAAATAGTGTTTTTAAAATAATATAATATGTAAGGGTCTAAAATGTATCCATTTACCTACATCTTTTTAATTATTTAATTTAATCATTTTATTAACATATTACGGTTATTGCAATTTAACTCTAGTAAATTGTACAAATATAAGCATTTACAAGTTTTCAATACCAATAGATAACGCCTACTCATTATGAAAAATTCAAAATTTTCAGGCGTATTATATTTCAAAATTGTCGTAGCAAAATGCTACAGCGGACACAAATTCAGAAGTTTCTTCTGTTACCGACATGCTAATCATTTTTCGTCAACCATTGTTTCGTATAACTTCCGAAAACCTTCATACTATTATCGCCACTAAGCCTTTTACATTAGAGGTGTTTACAGCCTAAATAAATTTGCATATACGTACGAGTTTCGCTGCCGGTTGTACTGCCTATAGTTAGGTAATGTGACAGACTGGAAACCTTGTATGGTGATATATTTGAGTCTAAATATTACGTAGTAAGAGATCGTGATCCACCTTTTGACATATGAGTATATTTTTGGTAGTATATGACGTTTTCGTGATGTCAAGCACTTGCTTTAATTTTCAGAAAAGCATGCATGAAAAACGTTCTCAGTTTCCTATTTTGATCGATTTATAACTTAATCTTTTTTTTCCTTAGTCTGCTCTGTTCCGCTCCAGGGGCCTCATAAATTATAATAAACTATAAATATAACAACTACTACTATAATTATATTCTATATAATTATTTCTGTCACCAAGTGACATTGAACAAGTACATTATGTTTTTCAACTTGCCCTATGATTGAAGAAAACCACTTTTAGTCCACGACTACAAGTAGTGTCTATTCTTAACCCATCAAAAGCACGTCTTACTTTTGAAAGATTTTTACTTTTTATTGTAAAGTACCTACTCTATCCTAAAAAGTAACTATAATAATAATATATTGCAGCTAAGTAGGTATTTATGTAGTGTGCAAACATGCATAGGTTACCTTATTTGTTACTTACGTCTCTTCCTCAAATATAAAAGAAACCTGTTTCCACATTTCTTCTCAAGGAACAGTCAGATAGGAAACGCCGGCGCCATCTATTTTTATTTAAAAAAAAAGTGGCACTCCGGGAGTGCCGACAGAAGTGAAAACTTGAACAATTACGTGTGTATTTTTTGAATCGTCATTTAAACAAAACACGAATATAATGATATAATACTTTGCCATCACTCACTGAAATATCGGAAATACATTAAAACCGAGTACATCCCGAGGACAGCCGATAACATCCGAAGCGGTGTCGTTTACGGTAACAGTGGCGGAATTCAATTCAAGAAGTTTTCGCTTCAATATTTAAAAAAAAAACTTGTAAAAGTGTCTTAAAAGATCTAAAACAGAACTGAACCTTGTTTATATCCGTCTTCTCATCAACTTGATAAGTAATTTGTATCATTCTAACAAATCGTTAGAGGCCAGTGCAGACTCGAAGCCCCCATCAACCGTTACAATAAATGGTCATGGAGAATACTTCATCTTAATCGTCACAAAAGACAGATTAGTGTCATCACATTAGTTCCTTTAATCTTCTTGAGATTAAGTTGCCTTTTATGGCACTCACGGGTTCAAATGTGATGTCCAAACTATTCTTTACCTTTTTTGTAACTGAAGCTACGGTTTCCCTGGAAAGCGGCCATCATGAAAATCTGTCATTTTCACCAGTGTTTGACATTAAGATGTCAAAAAACGCTCTGCGTTTGGACAGACGTTATTGTGTGACCATTGTACGCTTTTTAAGAAACCAAAACTTTACATTGAATTGATGCAGTTAATTCTATAGGAGTTTATTTTTTCTTAAAATTGCAGTAAATTGCACTTTACATAATATTTTTCAGTGACTTATACTTGAAAACAAATTCAGAACCTTCCTTCCACTTTGTCATTCATATACAGTTAAAAGGAAACTGACAGTTCCTCATTCAATTAAAGAAGCGCTTGCTTGATTATTTTGTTTATGTGGCTGTGCATTCAGGAATTGCTTTTTATTGCTTAAAAAGTAATTGCGGCAAGCAGCAATTCTACTAAGGTAGTCCATTAGTACCTACTTACATGAAATAATCTAATCTGATTGGCCTGTATTGTCCCACTACAGGGCAAAGGCTTCCCTCTCCCTTTTCCACACAATTCTGTCTTTTGCGAGTGCCGGCCAGTCCCTACGGTAGGAGTCAAACTCGTCGCGCCATCTTCGTCTTCCATTAAATAAGTTTTTCATAAAAAAGTTTCTCTACCGAACCAGTGTATCAGATTAATACGCCTGAAACACAGGATTACCTAGTTCAGGCACAAATCATGGGTGAACTTGACATAGATTTAAGAAAAACTGTATTTAACGTTAGTCCTTATATTTTTGAAGTGAAAACTTCTTTAGGCGCGATAAGCATTTTTGAGATGGGAAAAAATCCATTGAATTGCCACTGTTACCGTAACCGACATCGCTTCGGATGTGTTCGGCTATCCTCGAGATGTACTCGGTTTTAATGTATTTCCGATATGTCAGTGAGTGATGGCAAAGTATTCTGTTTGTGTTTTGGTTTCACTTCTATCGGCACTCCCGGAGTGTTTTATTTTTTTTTAATATCCAGAAAAATACTATCCCACTGCTGGGCCAAGGCCTCTTCTCACAGACAAGGTATGAACATTGATCACTACGCTTATTCAAGACTGATTGACGATTTCAGACTTAGATAGATTCATTATAAGTCCGGGTTTCCTCCTATGTTTTCCTTCATCGATGTCAGTGATATCCACAAACTTATTAAAAGTACAGACGCCAGCACATCAAGCTACCCGAAACTGTCAAATTTTCCCAATCAACCTTGAAACTTTTGCTTAAGCGATAAAGTTGAAAATCTATTAAAGAAATTTGACAGATTGTAGTAGCTTGATGTGCTCTGTACATATACATACATTGAAAAAACACTTTAGTACTTGCCCGGATTTGAATCCACAACCTCGTCACTTGCCTACCTCACTGCAATTTGGTGCCTTATAAGGTTATCGAGCCACACACATCGACCTTCTAATTTCATGCTCAAAACACGCGCACACTATAAAATGGTGTTAAAAATGAATAGGAAAAACATAAATACTCGTAATTGAAGACAAGCACGCACTCAAAAACCTGTTAAAAAACAAGTTAACGTGTTCCTTCCTTGTTTTCAAAATTATTCGATTTTCAGACACGAATGTGTAGCGTAAATAAATGACTACCTATCACCTGAAAAACAGAGAGAAATGGCACTTCGAATTACCACCCAATTTTTTGCACTAAAATATTTCTGTGAAATCATGAACGTTAAGGAAATCGACGTTTTCTTATTTATATTTCTTTGAGAGTAAAAGAGACATGACTATGAAAAAGTCTCATGAAGAAAGCATTGATTGGGATTAAAATGTTTATATTTTTTGTGGAGAATTTTACGCTTAATAACTTGCTGCATTTAAAAAAGTTTCTCATGGTCCAGTAAAATAATTAAGTTAACTTAAGTTAGGAAAAAGGACGTAATCGTTTTTCTGTATATAATGATCATCATTACGAAGATTTCCAATAAACTTTTGGAAGGGATTATTGTTTGCTACTAATAAATAAATTTTATATTAATTTATTTATACTAAATAAATTTCATATTAATTTATTTATACTAAATAAATTTAAATAAAATAGTTATCTGTTATTAATAATTGTATTCCAATTTATCCTAATTTCTACCTAATTTTGTCTAGTTTTATGTAATATCATCTATTTTTTATCTAATTTTGACCAATTTTGTTTCACTTTATTTCATTTCATCTTTTTATTATGTGATTTTACCTAATTTTATGATCGTATGACATGTGTAATTACTAATATTGACTAACAACTCGTATGTATGGTGCAAACTGTCAATATAAGTTGGTTATTAATAAAAAAAATAAAAAAAACGATTGAAACTTGCATCCTAACAATCTTCATAACGCAGTGAATAAACCTAAGTACTAATAATAATAATTTCTTTATTTGTATAGAATGCAGGTGTTACAATAATGGTGTTAGTTTTAGATATATTCGCAGTACATTCTGCCTGTTGGCATACAAAAATATAGTGGTTAACTTACAGATAATTTAGAAACTAGGTACTTAAATTCAAAATGAGATCATGGATCAGCTAAGTCTAAAATTATTTACATAATAAATGAGATAAAGTAAATAGCAACATTAGTACCATTTATAAAATCGGTAACAGAGTAATACTGTAGAGATTATACCCTATTTGGTGCGACCTTTATGAATACTTTGAAAAGTAAATGACAGAAATACGAGACAAACATTGATTTATAAAACGTTTAAGATTAGAATATAAAACAAGTAGGCATCAGATTTGGCTGACAAGCCAAGGTACAAGGATAAAAATGTAAAAACGTAGAACCAGCTTCTAGGAATAATTATTGAACTAATATGACAAACAGTGGTTTTAATTAACTCGTCCCGGTACTGAAACCTCGTAAAGCTCTCACAGTACCTATCCTGTGGGTCAGACAGACTATAACGGAACTAACTGTATTGTTAGGGCATATTCGAAGATGCTGCTATCAACCTTCTTGAAATATAACACAAAACATTCCCATTATAACACATAACATAACACAAAACATTCCCCCTTACTAATAAACGTATTATATCAGGTAAATAGTTACACACCGATTTCTCTCTTTCAGTTGTCAGTAATTTGACTTTCGAAAGAAGAAGACATAGCGTTGTGTAACTATACAGATGCTATACAACGTTTATTAGTAAGGGGTATGCCTTTATTCGCGGAAGGGTTACGCAGAGGTGTACCTATACCCACATATCGCCAGGTATGATTAAGTCCCGGGCTATTGCCATCAACTGGGCACAAATCCAGACTCCGGGCTGCTACTTAGAAATTCCAATATTTCCAATATTTTGCAAAGGAAAAAATTATTCGCATTTCTAAGCGCTATTAGGTATTTTCCTTAATCTGACAAGCTCCGCTAATATAGACACAATTGATTTTCTATTGTTTCGTCGCCAATGGGCGACGCGCGCCGCTTGACCGGTTAAACACTGAATTAAATGTTCATCGGGCAAAGTTCAATCCATAAAATTAACGGAAAATTAAATTTAGGGAGTATCTACACAGTAACACACAGTGGTCAGGGGCAGGGCTGTTTTGCACCGCTTCATTATGTGCATTAAACTTATTGTGGTTACTAGGTTAGGTGAAATAAGTCCCAGCGGGGATTGTAATCGTGGTATTCAAGCCATTATACTGGTTTTTTTGATAAGGTCCTGCTAACTAATATTTATATGTGTAAATTCAGTATAGAACAAAGTTTCTCATAGTACCAAGAATATTTGCACGATAAATATTACACTGCCGACCAAGATTATCACACCACATTAGCAACCAGAGTTGTACAACACCAGATTTCCACTAATGTATTACGGAAGAATTTAAACGGTCAACTTACAGAATTCAGCGTGAAGCGTTCACGTCGTTACACGGCTCAGTATGTAAGGAATGCCGCTTTTTTGTGGCCAGACGTGTAAACGATTTTACAGATACATTCTTGATTCGATATATTTAAAAAATAGGGTCTCGTCTCCGGAAGTTTTGATGAGGTCATCTTGTTGTTAAGAAAAAAATAATGAGATGTACTTTATGTGTCGTCCCCTTTGAATTTTGTTTGGAAAAAATGTGTGGTTTGAAAAGATAAGAATAAAGTAAGTTACGCAATACTTCAAGTTATGAAAGTAGCAACAATCCCTAATTTATAACGAACTAATTGACCCGGCGAATTTCGTACCGTCACAGATTATCTCCATTTCTTTTTTCGTGAATTTTTCACATTTTTTAATAGTTATTCTGCTATTCGGGGTGGAGACAAAATCCAACGAATTAAATATCATAAAATTCACTTCAGCCGTTCTTGAGTTATAAGTAGTGTAACTAACCCGACTTTGTTTTATTTAGGTAAATAGATATTGACCGAAAAACGCCATTGTTGTGTTTGATTTAAAATGTGGCATATGTTTGCAACTTTACTTTTAGGTGCAATGCAAAAAAAACATGGGTGTTAAAAGTGCAAAAACTTTTGAATACCGATTTATCCTAAAAATAAACAAGACAGTAACCACAACCTCAATATTTTGATGCACATAACCCTTAACCTAACTTGTGACTAAATAATAACAGCCGCACAGGTTGATCGACCAGGTTAAGCTACGCTTGCCGCGGTTGGTCTGTGGATGGGTGACCATCTTTACATACCGAGACCCCTCCGTGCCTCGGAAAGCACGTAGCCGTTGGTCTCTTGGCTGTCATTCGCGGATCTTTGAGAGTCGTTACCGGTAGTCAGAAGCTCGAAAGTCTGACAACCAAACCAACCCAAGTCAGTCTTACCAAGGGGTATCATATTACCCAATAACTGGGTTGTGGAGATCAGATAGGCAGTCACTCCATGTAAAATACTGGTATTCAGCTGCATCTGGTTAGACTGGAAACCGGCCCCAACTGTTGGGAAAAGGCTAGGGAGATGATGATGATAATCCTTAGCCTAACGTCAGTAATTAAAATCTTAATAAGCCAAACGGCAGTATTTGCATTGGCTCTCAGAAATATTTAATTATGATAAGTTTTATCTATCTGATTTTACAACTTGGGGAGGCATATGTCCAGCAGTGGACGTCTTTCGGCTGAAATGATAATGATGATGATTTTACAACACCTACATTCAGCAGATCCCGGATCATACATCTGCAAATACCGGATCTATGTTTTATAAAACGTCGAATTGACGTCATCATCAAAACTCTGACATTGACATTACTAATTAAATTACCTAGAAATTTTAAATGCCAAGTTGCCAACGCATCGGACAACCTCAAACATATGACAAATACACCTAATCAAATGAACTCAACCGCATCGATTAATCATAACAATTCGCTATTACGCCAATCGATCATCGAAAACAAACAATCGATAAAAGTTCAATCGAATTAATAACACTGGCCGGTCGTTTCCCACAATCATATTTAACGATTGAAAAAAAAAACGTCTAATCACTTTGAGGCTTGAAAAAGGAATGAGGTATAAAAAGGACTCCCAGGTGAGATGAAAGGGCCGCGCATGCGCAGTGCGGTGCTGTGCGTCGGGTGCTCTAGCGCATGTTAACATGCCGCGGACGGACGGAAAGACACTTCCTTACGTTTTTTTTTTTTGTTTTGTGGGCAATTTATTTTGTTTGATTCAATTATGATGTAATAAGGTTATTTGTTTGGTTTACGCTGCTTTGTCAGCTGATTTGATTTTGTATACGACTAAAAATAGTTGTTTTTTTATTTTATGGTATGGCAATATTAATTAAAATGTTACACTTCACTAGAAACAACAGAGCCATTTCCCTCCTTAAACTTTTACATTAATAAATTTTCTGTAAGTCATTTTTGTTTTTTTATGATAGGTAGGTACTTTATTCTTTTCTCAGATCCTCACACTTCGTAAGCGGGTATTTTTAAGCCTTATTTTTCGTTTCATGTCTACCTATTTATTTTCAAACAAAAGAAACCTCAAAGATAAATAAAATAATTTCGCATAAACACCCTTTCCATTGAAAAACTCCGATTCTCAAAATCGTAGAGCAATAACTTTCTCATACCTACTCGATTCTCAAAGGATTCCCAATAATTCTCGTTTCAAGAAAAAATATGAATAAAACAGCACGGCTCCTGTTTCCAAAGCAATATATCAATACATCCTGCGCGTGCGACGATTACATAAACCTTTTAATACGATCCGCCACCCTACTTTAGTATCTCAATCGACTGTCCTTGTATTTCTTATGGCAATGAAGTGAGGTAATATATTCCTATAATTAAAAAAAAAAAAATGTTGTAAAAACATGTTAGTAAGATGATTATGCTTTGTCTCCATTTGCCTAGAATTTTCCCAACTATGTTGGGGTCGGCTTCCAGTCAAACCGGATGCAGCTGAATACCAGTGTTTTACATGGAGCGACTGCCTATCTGACCTCCATAACCCAGTTACTGGGTAATACGATACCCCTGTAAGACTGGTTGTCAGATTTTCGGGGTTCTAAAGACCCGTTACGACTGTCAAAGATCCACGAATGGCAGCCGGGACCAAAGGCTTAAGGTGCTTTCCAAGGCACGGAGGGGTCTTGGTATGTAAAGATGGTCACCCATCCAAGGACCAACCGCGGCGAGCGTTGCTTAACGAAAATTAACCAATGGTATCTAATTAAGTAGTTGGGTTTTTTCACCTATTCCCAAATTTCAAGCGCTATTGGAGCGAGTAATTTTAGAGTTTCTCTAAATATGTATAGAAATTAAATGGAAAGGACCTTTGTCCAAAATTATTCCATGGGCATCATCCCACTGCTGGGCAAAGGCCTCTCCCATGATTTTGGAGCTCTTTCAATCCAGGGCTAAAGTGACCACTGGTCGTTTGTTTTGTCCAGCTCGACCGTCGTGCACATTAAAAACAAATAAAAAAGTTACATCCAAATCCGTCGCAGCAATAAATCAATGAATCTCGCGCACGCGCCGATTACACAACACGTCTTTTGAGCCGTGTGTGTTTACGATGGTGGACCCTTAGCCCTTGAAAACACAAACGTAAAATTGCACGCGTGACGAATAAAAACAGTTGTGAAGTGCGTATCGTACCATGCACAGTCAAGGGTTCCGTAGTCAGGATGCATATTTTGCACATTCACAGTTTATTGATTTTATCGACCGCAAATTGTCACTTAAGAAACATCATAATCTTTTTAACTTTGGGATGCAATGATATCCCAAACGCTTGTGTGCAACGATCTAGTTTAATCGCTCGGTTACGTGTATTGGGAAGTGCCACCCCAAATTATTTTTGTGGTCATTCCACTACGCCTTTTTTTAGCGGTGCACAGAATATTCTTTCCCATTTTCATCGATATACATAGTAGGTACTAATAGTATCCGATTATAAAGGCGGACAGACAGACGGAAATGGCGAAATAAAGGCTCCGTTTTTGCCATTTGAATACGGAACCCTAAAAAGGAAAAAGAGTAACATAAACAAATTCTTTAGCAATAAATCAAATCATGCTGCGCGAGCGTCGATTATACAACATTATGCACCGTGAAATTATTATGTCAAGTTGTGTTGATAAGTAGATTTTATTGTAGTTTTGCGTTTAAAATTTTGTCCAGTACATAATGGCAGAACCCGGAAGCTTCTACAAACAAAATAAACAAATCAGACTATCGTTAAAATCATAGAGCATCGATGGCACCCTTATTATGATATGATATCCCTTCAAGTTAAACCGGAGCCTAGTAATCGTCACCTTATATTAAAAAAAAAACTTCAAAGGCAATCTGTCAAAACAATAAATCATAAATAATATCCTGCGTGCACGCCTCACAACGGACGATACAGCTAAACAACAAAAACTTTCAAAAAAAGAACCGTTTACAAAAAACGAGAAAAAGGACAAGCGAATCCGTCAGAACGATAAATCAAAGCTATCCTGCGCATATTACACAACCCGCGGCAAGATCGCTATGTTAATGCGCCAGTGACAAGAAGTACGGACACCTGTCCGGAACGGGGCATCCGCGCATTGTCTCACATCCTAGAACTTGGAATGCTTTCTATTTGAATCTTTTTCTTAGTAGATAGGAGGAAAAGTTGGGCTAGGTGTCGCGTTTTATTGTTTCCTGTATTTGCGAAGGTGTGAATCAGACCACCTTAGCATTTCTAATAAATATGGTTACAAACGCATGAGCATTGTGTGATTCAAGCATTTTAAAAGTGATCAACATGATCTTATATCTCCCAGTGCACTCTGCATATATTCAAGTGAGAAATTCAACTAACATCCCACACGTGCTGTGGTCCTGTGTCAGATTTTGAGATAAGTTGATTCATAACCGTCAATGAACTAAATCGAAGCCAAGGTAATGGATTTCTTTTTAAGAAAATGATACCAATAAAAATTTTACAGTTACAAAACGGTGTAAAGTTTTACACTAAACAAACATCTTAGTCTATTGCTACAAAAAATCGAGAGATCTGCTACAAGAGATCGTGCAAAAATACCGCAAAGCTACAGAGTTTCATTATTATTTTGACATATTTTAAGAACTGCACCAAGACAAATAGAAGAGAGAAAACTTTAAGAAAAGTTGGTAAAATATTTGAAAATATATAACCACCCTTCTCCATTGCGCAGATTCGAGCCAACAAAATCAACGAAAGGCGCAAGCAAGATGCGTCGTGACCTGATCAACGCAGAGATCTCCAACCTTCGAGACTTACTGCCGCTCCCCCCATCCACCAGGCAGAGGCTCTCACAGCTGCAACTCATGGCCCTCGTTTGCGTGTACGTCAGGAAGATGAACTACTTCCAACAAGGTAAATGAGAAAACTGGTACCGCTCTGAAATCTTGTTAGAGTTTACTAGACCAAGGTGCATCCGCATAAAATTATACTATTAAAATACCCACCTCTAAGAAAAGCCCGTAGCTCTCCATAGTCTTCTACGTATGCATTACAAACCATCTAATCTACATCAGGACTAACTGTGCAGGGTACAAAGCCAAAGGAACTTGAGTGAATTTTAATAACTATTGCACGTAATGAGCTCCTGTGATGTGCCTGTAATTACCAAGAGTAGATAGCATTACGTATTGCTGAAAATACACTAAGAAAAAAACGACATCGACTAATGCTTTAAAGGTCTTAGATTCAAATCTAGTTACACTATTATTCAATTAAGATTTTGATACCAGATAAGCGACAATTTAGATCAAGCTAGTTAAAATTCAAAACCACACTACTAGGCCTCTGTCAAGAGCATTTCATTGACAGTTGTCTACAAACCAGACAGCTGCTTTCAACCTTAGTCATACTAGAGCATGGGTTCTCAAACAGTGGGAGGCGATCCACTTGAGGGTGCAGAGTGACGGGGGGCGCCACACCTCTAACACAAAGTTTTATATTTATAAAAATGTAAGTTTTGACTTTACAATAAAATGTCTTAAAGCTAACAGCCTTGAGGTAACGGTAATCTGTATGACAAAATCAAAAGTCATTTATTCAAATTTGGCTGAGAATCAGCATTTTTCGAATGTCAAATGTAACCAATTAAGTTTCTTAAAGTTATCAATACGCTCATAAGGTAATCGTCATTGGCTCCTTATAGTTTTATCCTAAGAGACAAGGGGGCTTAGAGATTTCAGTTAAAAGTTGGAGGGTGCACATGGTAAAAGGTTGGGAACCACTGCCTACTAGAGAATGTGCAGAACTGCCCACGCGCATTTGTGATCGCATTATATAACAAACTGTAGGTCAGTGGATTAACTAGATCGATGACGTTCATTTTGATGCTGTGACTCATGAGAATAATAGCTAGGCTTGTGACTTATTAATATTTATTAACGTTGTTGTAATCAAGATGTTAATTGTTATTAACAGGGGTGGTTGGTTTGTTGCCAGGGTCACTGTTGAGGGTTGTATTTAGACAAACGCACATCCTACCAAAGACTATTTACACTATTTAATTAACAAAAGGCTTTACTTCAATATCACACTATCACACTAATAATCACACTATAAAGGCGAAAGTTTGTGAGTGTGTGTGTTTATATGTTTGTTACTTCTTCACGCTCAAATGGCTGGACCAATTTTGATAAAATTTTGTGTGGAGGTAGCTGACACCCTTTTTTTTATGGATGGGAAATCATCAAATGACCCCTCCCGCTCTGGGTGGAGCGAAGGGAGTGTCAGACTCTTACTGACTAAAACCCATCCGTGTTCCTTCCTTAGCCCTTTATGTTCCGGGGTAGCGGTAACCCTTTCGGACAATCCCGCACCCCCGGCAGGCTTCGGCCCTGGCAGGCCCCTTCCTTTATGCTGACATCTCCTTGAGGCGCGCGTGGAACACGTACGCGCCGTCCGGCAGTAGCTGACACCCTGGATTAACATATAGGCTACTTTTTATCCCGAAATTCCTACGGAATCGACACTTATGCGGGTAAAACCGCAGGACGCAGCAAGTATTAACATAAATTAACAAAATGGTCTCTCTCATCGAGAGGAAACCTGTATCTCAACAGCGGGAACATTATCGCTGATTACGCTATTATGCTAATAAAGTGGTCAGTCAGTGCGACCGTAGAAATACTGTCCTTAAAAATGATGAGGGGTTGCAAATGGTAAAATTCAACGCAATTTTGAAAACTTAATAAATCATAAAGCAAAATCTCTCAAATAAGTGTTTCTATTGAGTCATGCTCAGAGTCCTTTAACAGATTAATTCAAAAGACCCTGGAATCGTGTTAACAGAAATACCTATCATGAGTTTTTAATCTACAATATTACCGAAAAAGGTAGTTCTCATGCGTTGATGCGTTACAATAAAATTAATTATTTAGGTTGTGCTCAAGAATTTAGACAAGGACAAAGTCAATTTCTATTCCTATGTAACCTGTGAGTTACTTTTGGGTTGCAAGCAAAAAACATCGTTGGAATTTACCGTAAAATAGATTGACAGTCATTACGGGTAGTCACAAGCCCGAAAATCTGACAACCAGTCTTACCAAGGGGTATCGTGTTACCCAGTAACTGGGTTGTGGAGCTCAGACAGGCAGTCGCTCCATGTAAAATACTGGTATTCAGCTACATCTGGTAAGACTGGAAGCCAACTCCAACTTAGTTGGGAAAAGACTGTACCATTGATTGAAATTGACTAGGCAACTTACATTATCCTTTTCACTTAAAATTGCTAACAAGTGTAAAGGCTCCCGCAGAAAGCCGCACCGCGACGGTGCTGGTAGAACAGTTTCCATAGTAAGTTTTCATAGTAATTGTTCTAAAAGAGTCGCGTCGTGCTGTCGCGTCCCGCCTGTCTGCGGGAGCCTTAAGTGTATTCTTCATTTAGAAATAAAGATAATTAGATTCTTTTATTTAACACGATCTGATAAGATAGTTAACAAGATATATATAAAGATCACTTACCTGCCAATTCTGAGAATCAATTGGAGTAGAATCGCAAATGCCTCCACAGAAATAATAGACAATCAGCGGTCAGTACATGATGCATTGTGACTGGACTTTTTTCTTTTATTAGAGGCTTCACTAAATGATATCTTGAAAGAGTTGGATCCGCCTGTCTTGGACCAGACAAATCATTGACTAGGTTTTTTGTTTTCTTGTGTAGTTATAGTTCTGTCGTCTGTAGACATTCCTGATTTAAAGAACTAATTATTTACACTAGTTACTAAATTAAATGACTAACTAACTAACCATACAAATAAATATTAAAACAAAAGGACACTTAGGCGTCGAAGTACTCGTCCGCATAGGTGTTATCCGGCTGAACACTATTTTACATAGAGCGACTGCTTATTTGACCTCCACAAACCAATTACTGGGTAATAAATACGATACCCCTTGGTACAGTCAGCAGCAAAAGTCGATTAACACTGTCATTTTTACATGTTAATAAATTGACAACAATTTTATCTATAAACTGCTTTTTAGCTTCTTACATAATAGCAAAGAGTTTATATTCAACATTTTTTTCTTCTGCTGCAATTTTGAACAAATATTTTGCTCAATAACTAAAATTGAAAAAACTGAAGTGTTAATCGACTTTTGCTGCTGACCGTACGACTGGTTGTCAGACTTTCGGGCTTCTGACGACCTGTAACGACTGTCAATCAATTTTACGAACAAATAAAGAGCACGATATTCATTTGTTATTTCCTATCTTTTTTATTCTTAAATTATTTGTGTTCAAATTCAATAACAACGTCATCTTGATCTGATTACAATTTACGAGCACAAGCCACTACAATAATAACTGAACATTTATGAAGCATTATCTTAATTAATAAAGTAGTTAGAGATAAGTGATCAAGCACAAAACAGCTTTCTCTTAACTGTCCATTGTATTAGTCGTAAAATAGATAAATAATATTATTTTTATGTTCATCTGTTTAACATCTTAATATTTACAGTTTTTTTTTTCTGTGAGTCTCAAATACAGTGATTTATAATCACTTATTTTCGATTTACATAATTTACGGACCGTTATTGGATAAAATTAAGACTCTTGTATCTTCACCAATAATGAAGCAAAGAACTCATAGCTTTGCATAGTAGACCCTCCCATATGGAAGTAGCTATCACAGGTTAAAATTAGCATACTAATCTATCTATATGACCAGTTTGGCAATAAAAAATGCCACCATTGGTAAGCAAAACGATTCGTCTTTGTTTATAGGAAACAAGTACTAGTGCGTAGACAGCGACATCCCTCCGTTCAGTGATTTTGGATAGCTTTTGAATACGGTGACTTTTCGATTTTGGCAAGCTTTTTCTCGCGTATCGACGACTTTATAAGATTAGCACGTGACGTAGTAAAAATATAATAGCTAGTCAGCAGTGTGGTGATAGGCTTGACTACTGACGTTAAAATGTTACATTACTGAGGCTCTTCTTACGCTGAAAAGTTTCAACTCATCCTACTGAATATAATAAATGTAAGAGTTCGTGTGTTTTAATGTTTGGATGTTTGTTACTCAATCACGCAAAAACAGTTGAAGGGAATTGAAAGAAATTTGGCACATGGGTAAACCATGACCTGGATTAGGACATATGATACTTTTTATTCCTACGGGGTGAAACTGCGGGGCGCAGCTAGTTTTGAGGTTTCCGGACCCAAAGGGTGCCAACGGATTAATAAGCCCCCGCTGTCCGTCCGTCCATCCGTCTGCCTGTCAGCGGGCTGTACCTCATGAACCGTAATAGGTAGACAGTTGAAATTTTCAAATCAAATAAAATTAAAAATTAAAGGGGGGTCCATACAAGATACACGTTTTTCGGCGTTTTTTGCTTTGTGGTACAGACCGACTCGTACTTGACCGGTTTTTATAAAGACGCACCCATCTACGGTTTACATCACACACAGTTACTACCCCCGTTTCCCACCAAAGTCGTGCGTCTAGCTCCTCCTCATTTTCATGTAACGTTTCCTCCGGTAAATTCTCATGCCCCAAATCTTTGGACAAACTCATCACGTCTCATTTATCCTTGATCTCGGAACATCGTCTCCCCAACTTTTTGTTAGCTCACCTTCAGTCACGAAAAGGCATATTAAGACGTTTAAAATGCATTTAGTTCGCTATCTTATCTA
Organism: Amphipoea lucens; assembly: GCA_947508005.1. NCBI lineage: Eukaryota > Metazoa > Arthropoda > Insecta > Lepidoptera > Noctuidae > Amphipoea > Amphipoea lucens. Next base: position 11,649,062 of record OX382378.1, on the reverse strand, counting down.
TGGTTGCTATTACTTCACCCATAATACCCTCTTTCTTTCTGTTTTAGTGTTTAAAAGTCACGACTTTACCTACCAGTATCAAGAACAGCCGACTCCCACACCTAATATCGGATTTTCTAAGGTTTGTATATTTTTTACTAGTTCTAACTTTACGACTGTTTGCCGTGACATAAACAGTAACTAATGTTACAATGTTTTTCAGGCTATGAACGGTTTTATGATGATGATGACACAGAACGGAAAATTGTTATATATATCGGAAAATGCGGCGGAGTACTTAGGACATTCAATGGTACGTTTCACAAATTTAAATTTTCCAAACTTGGATTAGAGAGCAGTGGTGGCCTAGTGGTATCGGCCGCGACTTACGAGTTGTAGGTCGTGGATTCGAACCTAAGCAGGCATTATACTTTATGTAAATTATTTCATCACCACTGCTCTCAAAAAGGAAAACATCGTGAGGAAACCGGCATGTCCTAGAACCAAAAATTTGAAGGCAAGTGACAGCTACCAACCCGCATTGAGCCCGTGTGGTAGATTACAGCCTGTGTATCAGCAGTGGGAACATTTTAGGCTGATTATGTACGTATGTAAACTTGGATCTGGAACTTGAACAGTTTTGTAATTCGAAATTAATTTCCAGGAGGATCTACTAATACATGGAGACAGTGTGTACGATATAATAGATAGACAAGACCACCAAACAGTCCAAATGGAACTGAACAGGGGCGGGAACGGAGAGACTGAAAATGTACCAAAGAATAGACATTTCTTCTGTAGAATGAACGTGTCAAGGAATGCGAGAAGACAAATGAGGTTCGGTGACCAAAAAGTAAGTTTTATTATCATATTAAAAAAAAAACGTTAAAATTCATGTCGCAATCTCATCTCAGCGACAATCAATGCCAAAAACTTGTACAAAATGTATATAAATTGGTTGTATTTTTCACAAATTGAGACTGTAATTAGAATGCGAATGTTCTTAAAAATACGGGAATTGCCACTCTGATCTAGGTTTCTTCATCTTCACTTTTTAAGCTTATTCTTAGAGTTCGCTTTCTAACGAAATCTTAATAACTTTTAAAATATTATTTATCCTTCCATCATTTTATTTTTATCTCGACACTCCGTTATATTTTGTAAACATCCTTCAAACGCAGGTATACTTATCGAATTAAGCTAATTTGTGTTAACTTGCAGTTTGATATTTATTTTGACAATTTGCAACTAGATATTAACTCAGTCGTCAGTTAAGTTAGTGTTAGTTAGCAAAAAGTTAAGAATTCGTCGCTACTTTAACTAAATTGTTTTTTAAAATGCAAATGTCATTGCTCTATCTCTCTTGCAACAGTATCCGTGTGGTTATTGGGTGTCAAAATAATGACATTCCGAGTAAAAAACCGAATATTTTTAAGTGCTATTTGATTAGAATTGTGGCCTGTAATTGCTTTTGCAGATGCACCTGCAGATTTTGTAAACTGTTCAGAGGGACAAACAATTACGCAACGAACGAAGAACATTCTAATCTGTCTCAATCTGTCAAAATTTCTGTACCTAAGGATTTTGACATAGATTGTAACTGATATGAGGTTGTGGCTAGACTTTAAACGTTTTTAAATACGGATATTGGCTTTCAGATATTTCTAACAGTAACCGCTTTTCAGGTAGTCCTCGTCCGTGGCCACTACGTGTCGTACCTGCCACTGTGTAGCCGCAACGAGCCAGTGTTCCTCGCAGTGTGTACGCCACTGGCCATGCCCGAGACGCGCGAGTGCGTGGTGCATGGCGCCACTAACGTGTTCACCACCGTGCACGCCATGGATATGAAGATACTGCATATTGATGCCAAGTAAGTATAATGCAGAGCAGTGGTAGCCAAGGGGTAACGGCCGCGACTTACCTACGAGTTGTAGGTCATAGGTTCGATCACAGACAGGCGCTTTACTTTGTGTAAATAATTTCATCTCCACTGCTCTCAAAACGGTGAAGGAAAACATTGTGAGGAAACCAAAAATTCGAAGGCGTGTGACATCTGCCAACCCGCACTGGGCCCGCGTGGTGGAATACAATCAACTTCCTCTCACCGAGAGGAGGCCTGTGTCCCAGCAATGGGAAAATTATAGGCTGATTATGTTAAATACAATTTGGGCCTGCGTTATTCTAAAATTAGAGCATGCCTATCGAGTCCAATGAGGTCAAAAATAAGAAGGCCTTTTAAGGCAAGATTAAATAACAGGTGCAATAACTTCCACCATTGGTTAAATACCATTTTGGAATTCATTTCTGAACAGGCCATTATTTTTTATAGAAAAAGTGTTTTTTTGCACGCACAAACGCAATACCTTAGTACCTACTTATAATATCTATACAGAAAAATGTAAAATCAACCAGTACCATTAGGAGAACCAACAAAAAGTGCCAAACTACTCCTAATGACTAAAATCTTCGTTCTAAAAACTAAAAACATTTTGAATTAACAATCTGCCAACCGAGGTGACATCCAAAACCAGCCAGCCATGACATATCACAGATCTCCCAGGGACCAGACGTTCTCTGCTGGATATTCTAACATTCAACCCCACGCAAAGATACCTCTGATATTGCTAAAACAATTGCATGAGCAAAAAAGATCTGTACAATTTAGAGAAAAACTGTCCGAGAGGATGAGAAAAAATATCTCAGACGTCTGCGCGACTACGTTGTAGATAAACCAATTTATCGACTAACGGTAAATTTTAATCTACTTTGTGACTTAGATTAATTGATACTCTGTCTGTACGTACGGCCGGGTTCGAGCGAAATATTTTTAAAAGCACAGTTTTGATGCTAAATTAATAATCTGTACTTAATCGATTTTGAGTATTAACTCTGCTCGTTCAATTAGGTTTTTTTAATTAAGTAATCTTCTGATACAAAAGTTATTGAATTAATCAATTTGGGAATTGATGGTATACTTTTGATCTTTGGTTTCTATGTTTTATTTCAATGTAATAACTATTTTGTTTGTTGCAGCGGTGAATGGTACTTAGGATGGAAGAAATCTGAGTTAGCAGATGTTTCGTGGTACCAACTTATACACTGGGATAGTTTACGAGAAGCACAAAGCAAACATAGATTAGGTAAGTTTATTTAAATTTACTAAAATATGCAAAGTTGATCCAAAAAGTCGTTGCAAAAACCTGAAGCTAAAAGATTGCGTCATTAAAAGGTACAAGGTAAGGTGCTTTAGACCATCGAACTGAACAACTTTCACTATGGGACCAACTCCGAAATCAGGAAAAAAAAAAATAGCTGCTTCATATATTTTGGTCAAGTAGGTATTGAACTTTTGTATTAAACAGCTGATTTTTTTAAACACTGTTGTAATTTAATTTTAAAATTAATTTAAGTGGGTACATACATGGCCCACTCCAAAAGTCTGATAACCAGTCTTACCAAGACTCGTTCGAGTGGGTCCAGTTGACCAAAGACTCTACCAAGGGATATCGTGTTACCAGTAAGTTGTGGACGTCAGGTAGGCAGTCGTTCCTTGTAGAAGACTGGTATTCATCCGGTTAGACTGGAAGCCAACCCCAATATAGTTGGGAAAAGGCTAGGCAGATTGATATGGTCCGTTCCCTCTTCCAGAGAGGAGTCCTGTGTCCCATCAGTGGGAACGTTATAGGCTCATTATGCTGTGCTTTGCTGCATACATAACTGATAACGTCCTCCAGACCGAATTTCGACTATAGCGACCAATCTCAACAGAGACTAGCCTTCGGCGCAGGAGATATTTTAGTGCACAAGTGTGTGCGCCGACACAGGTGCTCTTCCATCACTCTCATAGTCCGATGGGACGGCGATCCGACACGACTGGAGAGAGATTAGGCGCAGAGCCAACGGCTTATCGTGCTTTCCAAGGCACGGTGGAATCACACAGCCAACTTCCAAACTCCGGGCTGTTACTATAAGAAATCCCCAATGGAAAAGCCCAATAACTCTTTGCCCGACCTGAGAATCGAACCCAGGACCCCACGCTCAGCTGTCGCGCTTGCAACCTCGAGACCAACGGGTCAGTCACACATAACTGATAGTTATGGTAGGAAATGTCAATCAATCAATCTATTCTCTCCTGAAATATTAAAGTTCCATTTTTCATCAGATCTTTTCACATGAACTAAGTCGAGCGCAAAAACTAGTAGTTTAAAATGATTGAATTAAAGTTCATCAATTGGTGACAGGCCAATTATAAGAAATCACGTTAGTTATAACTTTTTATACATGTTGCTAACCAATATAAAGAAATGTGTAGTTTAAAATTGTATGAGGTGTTCACATTTTGAAATTATCAATTTTGCTCGTCACTGAACATTTTTTTTTTTTTGGAACGAAGTCCTTTCTCGCACGTTATACTCTGTACAATTGAAGATTGACAGCCATTTGAGTTATAAACATAATATTGGTTTTTATCAAAACTTTGATTAGTTTCTTTATTTTGAAAATCTAGATACTCGTAATATTCTTCTAGATCGATAAATGAAATTAATAGTGTTTGAAAAATATTCATACTTGAATGTACGAAAACATTATTTATTTTAATGCTATGTATGACATCATTTCTCTAATTTATTTATCATTGTTTACAAAATCAGAATCGATTTGCAAAAGACAATAAAACCTACTGACACCTATGATTGGCAAAGGAAATCAACTATCAATAATAATTATTATAATTCATACTTTAAATTATTGGTCTCAGACTACAATACACCCATTATATTGACCAAAGTGCTTATTAATAAATAGTCCTATTAATAATTTAACAAGGTACAAGTACCTACAATAATATGCAAATCATAGGCTTAGTGGTGGAGAAAGACTGAAGCTGTGGCGAGACAGTGCTTCCTTACCCAAACCGTTGGTTCCACCCGCTGAGGACCTCCCACCTGGACATGAGTTACCTTGGGTAACCTGGAAGTCTTTAAACAGACTCCGGACCCAGGTTGGCCGGAGCAAGGAAAACCTGTTCAGGTGGAGATTTATAGACGACTCCGCCTTGGAGTGTAAATGTGGTGCTGTTCCACAAACGATGGGACACTTAATATCGTGCCCTGCGTGTCCTGTCAGCTGCACGTTACAGGAACTGATGGACGCTAGTGATGGCGCCAAACAAGTAGCCGAATTCTGGGCCGAGTACATTTAGATTGCTATCGACACGCTAAGAAGAAGACTGGTCGAAAGGGTGACTGCCGAGCATAGGTTCGATTCCTAGGTCGGGTAAAAGGTCAGCTGATGTTTTTTTTTTTTTTAATTTCTCATTAGCAACCCGGATTCTGGATTTTTGACCGATTGATGGCAAAGTGTTCGTCCCCTATTAAGACGGATTTACCTGGTTCAACTTAATTGCCAGTTGCGTGCAATAATTTGAGTATACTGCCAGTTGCGTGCAATAATTTGAGTATACTTATAATAAAAGCATTTTATAGTTGCGCTTTCCAAACAGTATAGACGATGCAAGTCATTTGTTGCTTTAATTTTATTGTATGCAACAGGCAAGAATATTGCATCGTCTAAATGGGACTGAATGTGGGTAAACTAATGAAATCTGGATGTACCTACTAGGTACCCATCTGCCAACCTCTTCGAGGAGAATAGGCGTGATGATATGTTATTTTATCATCATTTCAGCCGAAAGACCTCCACTGCTGGACATAGGCCTCTCCCAAGCACCTGCACTTCGACCGGTTTTGTGCTTCTCACATCCAACGAGTTCCTGCGGCCTTCACAGGGTCGTCGGTCCACCTTGTGGGAGGCCTTCCAACGCTACATCTTCCGTTACGCGGTCGCCACTCCAGAACCTTTCGGTCCCATTGGCCATCTGTTCTGCGAGCAATGTGCCCTGCCCACTGCCACTTTAGTTTGGCAATTCTTCGGGCTATGTCGGTTACCTTGGTTGTTATCTTATAGTTAAACTTTGTTGCAGTAACACAATCGGAACAGGACAAATGTTGCATACTGCTAGTGAAGTTGCAGCAACGAAACGGACAGTTTCTGTGGGTGCATATGGTGTTGCAAGTGAAGGATGCAACGGATACGCCTCGACAGTTTATTGTTGCAACCAATCAGATTTTAAGGTAAAGTTATTTAATGGTGTTTATTTTATTTAGGTACGAAACTTCTTTGAATAAACTTTTGTACCTATCTTGAAAGGCAGTAATTAACAATTTCAAATAATTATATTAATCAAAGTTGAACCTGATCAATCATAATTATTATATCATGTAATCATTCTAAAATATATTTGATAAGTAGCTAATTAACTAAGCAATATTCAGTTTAGTTTTTTTTTCTTGCATATAACATAATTACCACTCATCACGATAGAAAGTAACTGAAAACTTTTATTAGACTTCAATCGTTGCTTAATTAATTAAAATAAACCTAAGCGGTTAAACAAGTCTTACCAAGGGGTATCGTGTTACCTAGTAAATTGGTTGAACAATAAAAAAAAAATACTGTTATTCAGCTGCATCTGGTTAGACTGGAAGCTGACCCCAAATAGTTGGCAAAAAAAAAACAAAAGTCATTTATTCAAATTAGGCTGAGAATCACCACTTTTCGAACGTCAAAATTACTTAAGACAGTCCTCCGAAACGCCCCCCTTCAAAAACAGATTGATTTAAAAATAAGCGGATACCTAACTTCTTCCTTTGTTCTACAGTGAAGAAGAAGCAACTATAATGCTAGCCAACTCCTGGCTTTACCAATACTATGGTTACCAGAACCAGCCGTGTGGAATGCTGGACCCTCGCTGCCAAAAGTTCTTCAGACGCGACCAATGTTACCAAGAATACCAGGAGTATCCTTACGTTGAAAACCAGGAGATGGAGTACGCTGGATACCACGTGTCGTCGTATGTACAGCCGAAACCAGTCGAAGATTACAGCGGCTGTGAACGTGTGTACTCGGATCGGGGGCCTGTTGATTATTCTACCCATTCTCCTCAGTCTACGATTAGTGAAGAGAGGTAAGGATCTTTAATTAATAATTATTTTATGTTTTTGCTGTAGATAAAAAATACATATATGTAAGTAAGTAGATACGATTTTAATTTGTGGAACCCAAAATAAGTAATGGGACTTTGATAGTTGCAAGGATGTTATTTTTGTAAGAGAGGAAGTTGGGGCTGTTATATACATGCGCAAAATTTTTTTGCTTAAACATAAAAAAAAATATATTAATCACAGCTAATAAGACACGATTGATTTTCTATTGTAATGGGCCGATATCGTACCACGTCGGGATTGAGTGGTTAAGCTATTTGCTTTTTGAAAAATACAGGATTTTGGCAACTCAAAATCCTGTAATTTTATAAAAGTAAATTAGAAGATTTAATTTATTTTCACCTAACATATAAAATATTTTTTTATTAAGAATTAAAATGAACTAATAACATCATACATAATAACAACTCAAGCCGAACTAATTTAAAATAAACTATCGTAACTAATAGATGCCTCCTTGAAAAAGCATCATTGCCGACGACAACTAACAGAAATAGCACCAAAACTACGTAGTACCTATATCAATAATTTAATATGCTAAATGGACAATTTACAAAATATCAAAACCAAATAGTAGGACAAAATCTAAAAAGAACAAACAAACGAAGGTCGGTTCATACAATTTGTACCCGTCATGTCACACCAAGGAATATAAATAAGAAAATCATCACTCCGTCCGTCCGTCTGTCCGTCTGCGTAATTTGACACCTTTCATTACCATATTTATTGTAAACTTACCAACTATGATTTTACCATTACCAAACTGATATACCCACCTTATAAAGTCAAGAATAAAGTATATTTTTCAATAACTCCGAGTTGATTGATAGTAAATTATAAGGTGGTTAATATAAACCAAATATGAAAGGCTTAGGTTGAAATGGGTATAAGTCAGTAATAGTTTATTATTTTGATGTAGTTCGGTATTGGTTTTGACGCGCACAGCGTGTTTATATTTATGAAAGAAATTATTACTGAGTTCGTAATTGTCTTTATAGATGTTTATACGTCAGAACTTAGAATATTTTGTAGTAAGTATATTCTGAATTTTCAAATATTTAGTCAGGCTAATTGCACAAGTATTGAGAGATTTTGATGCACCTACAAACGGGGTGAATAGGAATGCAGGGGTGAATCAAGACGAAACTTTAAAATGCATTTTAACGTTGAAAAAATATAGTTTGTTGTCAATAAGGGCACGTAACCGTTAATTAAATTACAATAAACACATTAGGGTCCTTTTTGGCTACAAACTATATTATTTTAATGTTAAAATCCCTTTTAAAGTTTTGTCCCGATTCACCCCTGCATCCCTATTCACCCCGTTTGACGGTAATTTGGTATAGAAATAGCTTGAATACTCAAAAAGGACATTGATATACTTACATTAAAAAGTCCTTTATAAAAAGAAATCTACACTATATAATAAATAATATTATAATTTCTAAAGTAACTGTTTGTCTGTCCTTTTCACGCCTAAACCACTGAACGGATTTTGAATAAACTTGGCAAGGAGATCCTGAGAAAGGACATAGGTTACATTTTGTCTCAAAAGTAATTCTAAAGGGGTGATGTAGGGGATGAACGTTTGTATGGAAAACCCTGCATTTCTGAAATTAGGGATATGAAAATTAAAATGTAGGTATGCTTTTGGTAAAAAAAAAAAATTACGTGTTTCAGCGTTTTTGCATAATCAACCCCTAGGGAGGAAAAACAGCGGATAATTTTAAAATTCACATGCAATATTGAAATTTATTTGTGTACCCCTTTTTTAAGATATAAAGGTATTGGAAATTTCGTCATAGTCCGTACCTTGAGATAACATTTAGTCTTTATTTCTTTAAAATCGGTCCACCCGGGCAAAAGTTATTATAATTTAGTCATTAAATTACTTGGATAAATGGGATTTATTTATAAACGAGGATTAAAGTTAAGTGACATTTAAACGTCAAAATGATAAACAGTCGCTAATATCACTACTTAACTTTAAGCAACGTTTATGAATAAAGGGGCATGTAGGTATTACGTGGCAAATGGCGGCACTAGAGTATTTATATATTTCAATCTAAAGGTATTAAATGAATGAGACACAACTGATTTTAATTCTATTGTAATGTGCCACCAGTGGTACGCGCCGGGCCGGAGCGATTAATATTATTTTCAAGTTATATCTGTGTGTCTGTTACATTTTCACGCCTTAACGGCTTAACTGAGTTGGGTGAAAGGCATAAGTGGATAGGCCATGACCTGGGTTAGGAAGTAAGATATTTCTTATCACGGTAGTACGTTCCCGTGGGATAATTCCCGACCTCCACGCGACAAAGCCACGAACAAAAGCTAGTAATAAATTGAAAGAAACTATATTCTTACACTCGTCCAATTTTCACAAAGAAAATCCTCTGGAGTTACTTTGTTCAGAGGCATTTAGTCAGTGGTTTTTTTGAAGTGAAACTTCTTTACGCACGCTTGACTTGGGGAGTAAGCTGGCGAACGCGTTACGAAATGTGCGATCGGGCGAGGCGAACGGGAGTTGAGTGGGGGATATAAGCAAGAGAAAGCAGTGCGCGCGCACATTCTCTTTCTCTCTTCCTCTCATAGCCAAATACGTTTGAAGTTTCACTTCAGTCGTGTGGTCATAAGCACACTCGCTTTTTTTTTTAGTAGCCATTACTGTCCCACAATGGGCAAAAGCCTCCCTACTCTCTTTCTACGTCTCTCTGTCCAGAGCTGGAACTTTATTCAGTGCTTACCTCTGTTTTTTTTTTAAATTATATTTACCTACATAAACTTTTATAGCCCAACTTTTATAGCCCATTCATATTTTATGTTCTATGAAATATAGATAATATTATAATATTCAACGCTTCAAAGTTTAATATCAGAGATAAAAATATGTAATTTTGCATTAGCTCATTTATTAGTTGCTTGCTTGCTTACTAATACTTGAAATTAAGGTGCTAATTTGTATGATAATTTTAACAAGGAATCCTTATTTAAAACACATAATAATATAAAGCCACGTAAACCTCGGAGACAAAGTTGTGTAACATTGTATCAGCAACATGTTGGAAAACAATGTTGCTGGCCACATTATAATACTAGATACTAATTTTCCGTCATTATCATCAGTCTACAGCAGTCTATTGCTGGACTTAGACCTCTCCAATTGCACGGCATTAAACTCGATTCTCGGCAACTCATCCAGCTGCTACCAGCCACCCTGCGGAGATCGTCGCTCCACCTAGCCTGAGAGCGTCCTACTTTACGTTTACCGATTCGCGGTCTCCACTCAAGAACACGTCTACCCCAAAGGTCATCGGTTCTAAGGCTAATATAGCCAGCCCATTGCTACTTCAGCTTGCGTATTCTGTAAGCCATTTCGAAAAATTTGGTTCTCTGCCAGATCACCGAATGTTCCGTATTCATGGTAAACAAAAGCACATCTCTATTCTGAGAGGCAATTCTCGTAATTTTAAGAACGTTCACAGTCTGGTCTCAGTCTCAATCTGTCAAAAATACCTAAGTACATCTAAAATGAAGTCTTTGAGATCGATTGTCGCTGAGATGCGATTGAGACTAGATTTTGAACGTTTTTAATTACGGGAATTGGCCTTCTGTTCTCGCAACATTGAATGCTGCCGTTGTCGGGAACATTGTTGCGCGATTGTTTCACAACATTGTATGTAGTCCTTAAAGCTATCGTGAACAATGATATAGCACTCCTAAATCCGGCCACGTCGAAGTGTTGTGGGTCACCACAATAGGATCAAAGGGCCGGCTTAGTAGTTACGTGCTCATGTTAGGCTAGGAGCGGTTTTGGCCTTAGATAATATTTTTTTTTTGATTTACTTTCGATGCTTTTATGTTTGGGGAATAATAACTAGTGAGGTAACTGCGTTCAACAACATTCATTGCGTTATTTACGTTGTTACGCAGACAATTTTTTCGAAAATATGAAGCAATGGTTTAGCAATAGGCCTTAAAAGTGATTCAGATTGTGATTCATAGTGTATTACGCAATTAAGGCGCTGATAACAAGACTTCAGACCACAGACCTCCACAACTCCACAACCCGACTTCACAATACCAATGATGATGAGGAACCCTATAGAGGAGACTGTACCAAATCTAACCACCAATTTTATTTCCAGATCGCCTCACCACTACGACCCGCCACCAGATATAATCGTGAACAGCAATATGTACATGTATCCCCATCACGGCAAGAGGGAGTACTATGAACAGTATCCCAGGGTCAACTACCATGTGCAGGAGCCTTGTTCTAGTACTGTTATTGAAGGTAATTTCCTTTTTGTAATTAACTAGCGACTTGACAATACATTGATATTTATTTATTATAATATGTTAGTTAAATATTAATGGTGAAATCATAATCAACCTATAATGTTCCCACTGTTGGGACACAGGCCTCCGCTCAGTGAGCGGGAGTGGGCCGTAATCCACCACGCGGGCCCAGTGTGGGTGAATGGTGAAAACCACATCAAAATCCGTTACGTAGTTCAGAAAATAATACGGTCACAGATCATCATCATCGTCATTATTTTTTATTTTATTAATTTTGTGTTTTGTGTTTCACGAACTGTGTCCAAATAGACTTTTTTCTTTCTTTTTCTTTCTTTCTTTCTTTCTTTCTAGATAGCCACGAAAAGCGACTTTAATTTATAATGTGTTTTAGATATCTTCTATCTATCTAAATAAAACAAAGTCGGGTTAGTTACACCATTTATTACTCAAGAACGGCTGGACCAATTTTTGTGATCTTTGATTTGTTGGATTTATCTCCGCCTCGAATACCAGAATAACTATTAAAACATGGGAAAATTTACAAAAAAAAAATCAAGATAATAATTTTTCTCATACATTGATTCTGAGGCGTTACGAAGTTCGCCGGGTCAGCTATTTTGTTCATAAATGATGAAGACCTTGTTTCTTTTTCGTGTTTATTCAACAAAATAATAAGAAAAACCTTTTGATAAATAGAATTTTGTAAAAATAGTCACTCTATTTATTTAAAAAATGTTTATAAATGTCTTCCCGAGATCTTGTTATGTTATAAATTGTTATTCTTAGCTATAAATTGAGTATTCAGATTAATTTATAAACATTAATTAACAATTCCGAAATAAAACCTTTTTTTTAATGTAACTTGTCTAGACGTACGAAATAAAAATCAAAATTGAAAATATGTCGGGTTTCATCAGACCTTTTTAACAAAACTTTTTTCTTTCAATCACAGGTATGGAATACCCCAGTCCGAAGCGAATGCGGTTAGCCCCACCTCCCCTTACCCTAGAAGAAACAGACGGCATGGATCGGTGGAACCCCAGTCCACCCTGGTCGGATACCACGCTCAAAATTCCCGACTACACCCAACGGTTTACCTATAACCACATGGTTCCAATGCCCCCTGAAAGAGCTATGGTCACTTAATATTAAGATATTTTTTGTATGTAAAATTAAATAGGTACAAAAGTATTTTCGGAAAATTTTCACGACTTGAAAAGTTGATTTTCACTTTCAGTATTAATACATGGATAGTGAAATTGAATAGTTTAATTGATTTGTCAGAACCTTTAACTTTGTCAAGCGATAAGGATCTACAAAACGGTTTTTTTTGTAATAAACAATTGAAATTCCCAACACAATCTAGTAGATAAATAAAACTGATCTGTATAGCCATTCACAACCATCTGACAGGCTATCGTATTGAAAATGACACATTTTGATAACCTGTGTTGCCTTGCCCCCGACAGCAAACAGCTGTCGAAAGAATAGAGGCCGTTCATTTCATTAAACTGACAAAATTTTCGACTCCTATGATAACATTGATTGATATTTGATGCGGTCGGAATCGTATCGAGTAGTTGTGAATAGCTTTTGCTGGCAAGGAATCGAATCCGTCCTAAAGGCAATACGTAATATTGTTTGAAATATTTTTTTTTTTTTTTAAATAAATTTTAGGAACTTGAAAAAGTGAAATGTTTACTTTTGTTTCTTTATCAATATTGTTCTCGCGTTGCATGCAACCGACTATTAGTTGTAGTAATTTCTTCTTCCTATTTCGATGCATTTAAAATTGTTAGATATACTATTTTTCGGTTTGATAATATTTAGCTCAAATATAACGCTTCTTCCTCAAGTTAGCGGCCAACATATGGGTCAACATTTGGTGAATTTAATCCAACACTGAAGTTGTATGCAAAAGTTCATTAAATTACTAGATTCATAGTTGTAACTTTGTTGGCGTTGGTCGACCAACTTGAGGAGACAGGGCGAACATGTAACAGTATTTTATTTTTAATTAGTTTAAAAAAAATAATGTATAGTGTAAAACATAAGTATTGGAATATGGTTCCGTCCAAATATTTTTGCATTCCAAAGGAATAGTTAAGTTTATTTTTCGATGTAAATATTTCTTTATAAAAATAGTGGCATTTATGTAAATACTAAGTTTATTGTATTACAATTTTCTTTAGTGAAGAATAAGAGAAAAAAAGTTAAAATAAAGAAATTCATACAATTATACGTGTCTTTTATTTTTACTTTACCAAGATAAAACATAAGTAGGTATCAGAAAATAATATAGAGTGCATATCATTTCACTTTAAAAAATTACCTACGCGGTCAAAATGTATGAAATAGCAAATTTTTTACCTGTTCTATACATTTTGACCGCATGAGTAAATTTTTTACTTGGTGAATTGCACTTTTCTATGAAACAGCTGATTTAAAAATCAGCTCTCATCTTAGCCATATCAAGTCGCTTGCGCAGGTTAGAAGAGCCTGAGGCGCCATCTACAACGCCATATGTGAACACGCACGCATGTATGCACCACAATATGGACCTGTTCCTCATGTCTTTTTACACCTTTATCAAGCTGCACCAAGACAGCTGTAGACCCAGAACTGTACTTTTACCGAATACCTACGTTAAGGCTTTATACCTGAACCTTTCAATTTTTCACTGATAACCGTCCGCAACGTCAACCTAAACTCTGAATATGGTGACTGCCTAGAGAGCGGCGGTTGCTTTAGCATTGTTAAGAACCGTTATTTCAAGCCACCACTCATTATCAAATACTGTGATTTCGGGCAGAACCTACAGGGGCGCTTAACCAGAAAAGCGCCGAAAAATAAAGCTGAATGAACAGTCGAGTCCAATAGGTTTCATTCAACATCTTGGACCTGTAAATAAATTAATTAGAAACAAGAACTGTTTTATGCATGCAATTAAAGCAAGGCCTAATGTCCAGCAGTGGTCACGCCTGGCTGAGTTGATAGTAATTATTGCTACGTTACCATAGACATGTTCTTTATGTTCACTAACTTAAAGATTCAGCCGAAGTCTTGGACAAGAACTTTAGCTTCATCATCTTCAGCCAACCGCGGTATCAAAGTGAATACTTGGACTGTTGCCACGATTTCGTCAAATTACATTTTTACAACTACTCCGTACCAAGAAATCCTGCAACAAACATCCCAGATTACCATACCCACATAGCCACTACGACTAGATGCCATCGAGTACTGGGTAATCCATCCTATCATTTGTAATCCGTACCCAATGACGTGTTCCTACTAGCTACTATCAGAATGTCAGAATGTCATCCTTCCTAGAACAATGTAAAACAAGCTATACGCGGTTAAAATTTAAACTCAAAGGTAAAATATGTGGACAGTGTGCAAGTGTTCCTAATGCCACCCATTAGCTGTTTTAGTACTTGCATAAGTTACTTGAATTATATTTAAATGTCTAATGCGTGCGAATTACATTAGAGATACAAGCGTTGAAGTTCTTAATAGATGTAATGCGCTTAACAAACAACCAGTTTACTTTGAGCTTTGAAAGGGGTACTGCTACCCCCGTTGTGGTCCTGATTAGTTGAAAGGTGGGTGGAAGGGAAGGTCAGGTTATAATGGCGGCGCTATAGCTGTCAATCAGGCAAAAGCTAAGCCCGATAGTGTGTGGTACAAGTGATGAAATTGTGGAGATTTGTGGCATGTATTTACTTATTTTAATACTTGTAACACGCCCGATTTGAACTTACTGCGGCTCTGAAGTGCACTATTCGCTGTGCAGTACCTTACCTCTCACCCCCGCTGACACTTGAATGCGTTACTGTGTTGGCGTTTCTGCGTCAGGTCATTGTCGTGTCAGCGTCGTGGATTGAAATCAGACACCAGGCTCCTTATGATAACATGTGTAATATCGGTATTACAATATTTATTTCTTCACAATTTATAATATAGCGGTTATACTCGTAGTTTTGCGTGCGTTCGTTGACGGGTCACCAAGACAGTCACAGTCTATCCGTAGCGCGTCGCTAGCATCGCGTTGATGTCCCCGCGCACCACTCTCGTCGTCGGTTAGTGGCACTTGTCGCCAATAGATGGCGCTGTAGTCGTCAACACTGCAGTAACTCTCCTCATGTTCCGAGCCGCCATAAAGTTCGAATCGGGCTGTACGTATTATTTGGTGGTAGCTTATCGCTATCTAGATGTCATCATCGACAGTTGACTAACGTAATAATTTGCATTTAGTCAATTAAATTGTATCTAAATATCAGCGCTGCATAAACAGCACCCTAATTGCGTAACACACTATCAATCTCAAACTGAATCATTTTGAAGGATATTGCTAATCCATTGCTTCATAAGCTCGAAAATGTGTCGTCTCAACAACGCAAACAACGCAATGAATGTTGTTGAACTGTCAAAATGAAACCAATTGCTACTGGTAATGTGTTACGCAACTACCCCGCAGCACCCTAATTGCGTAACACAGTTTCAATCCCAATCTGAATCATTTTGAAGGATATTGCTAATCCATTGCTTCATAAGCTCGAAAATGTGTCATCTCAACAACGTAAACAACGCAATGAATGTTGTTGAACTGTCAAAATGATACCCATTGCTATTGATAGTGTCAATTATCATCATTATCCTAATCTATTTGGGGTCGGCGCAACAACATATATTTTTCTTCCATACTTCTCGATTAGTCGTCATCCCGGTAGTTATTTCCTTTCCAGCATCCTTCTATTGTCCATCTATCGTTTCTTTGGTCCTTCCCTACTTGTATAGCCATTGGTTATTAAAAAAATTCTGATCGCTCTGGATACAATATCTGCATTATTAACTCAATAAAAATATTGCTCTTGCATGGAGTCCGGAAAAAAGAATATGAAAACTAAATCGCTCTTCGCCTATATCTTTTACCCAAAAAGCTCGAGTAAAACTTTGATCCATTGTTATTTCAAGCCTGTCTGACTGCGTTCAGATGAATTATTGATGCCTAGGATATATACGTGATCCTATATCCCAGGCTAACCTGCACTATAACGGGGCACAGACCAGGGAGACACTTTATAGAAAAGAATGAAGAAAAAAGTTTTCACTCAATCTTTGAAGCAGTCGATTTAAAAACAATCGTTTTCGCAATTTTGACTGAAAAAGTTTTTATTGAAAAGGTTTCGGGTGCTCCATTTGTGTACCGCGGTATGTTATGATCGCATGAATATCAAGATGTGGGTAATATGTTCATATATAGAATTAATAATGGTTTAATGCGTCTCACTTTGTCGTGAATGGTGTTATTGCAAGATAGTAAGTAAAGTTTATCTAAACTACGTATAATAATATTATAAGGACAACGGATTTGATTTTTTTGTATGTTTCTTTGTTACGCCTTCACGTTAAAACGGCTGAACGGATTGGGATGAAATTTGGCACATGAGTAGACCATGACCTTTTTTTTTTTTTTTTTTTTTTTTTTTTTTTTTTATGGATGGGAAGAGAGAAGACCATGACCTGGATTAGGAGATAGGATACCTACTTATCCTAATACTCCCACGGAATCGAAACTTCTGTGGGTAAAACCGTTGGGTGCAGTTAGTGAGTAATATTACTGACCTACGTAAGAACTAGTTACATTGATTGGACAGTATGTTTGACTAATATTGAATTAAGTTGTTAAGAAAATATGAATTTGTAAAATCAACTCTATCTCATCTTTCTTTAACACTTTGAGGTACACTAAACGCCGATATATGAAATAACAATAAAACTTCTAATGTGTCTCGTTCAGAGTCCAGAAAAAAATTCTGGCAACATTGTACCTTTTTCTTTACCGACTTTATTTCATCACACTTTTCTCTACAAATTAAATTTAACAGTACAAAGAGCGAAACAAATTACATTTTCTTTCACTCAAACGTATTCAGAATCGAATTACTAACACTGAAGTCGTTTCCACTTCACACCCAAGCTTTTATGAATTCCCAAGAAAAACGTCCTTTGAAATACCAATTTTACAGTTACAGTGGTTAAAAACAAGCTTACAGATATTGCTTACTCAATAATGAAGACTGCTCATTGGTTCATTACTGCATAAAACATAGCATGCGAGAGAGGCCCACCGGTTCGCATTAGCCCACTCGTTAGTGGAAAACAAATTAATAAATTATGCCTTAGTAAGGTTTTCCGATCACACATCGCGTGGGAAATGCAAAGGCACTGGCTAATTTATTTAAACGGGCCGTAAACAATTGAAGTAGTGGAGGAGTGCAGTTGGCAACGATTTTGTAGGGTGTTGCTTCATAGTTGCGTGTTTTGGCTTTTTAGAATAGAATAGTTCTTTATTTGCACAGAAAGTAGGTACAAGTTACAGATGTTAAGTTTAAAATGATACTAAACTAACTACCCTTTTTTATGGATGGGGAATCATTAAATGACCCGTCCTGCTCTGGGTGGAGCGGAAGGGAGTGTCCGACTTTTACTGACTAAAACCCATTCGTGTTCCTGCCTAACCTTTATATTCCGGGGTAGCGGTAACCCTTTCGGACAATCCCGCACCCCCGGCATACTAACTACCCTAAGGCATGTGAACAGTTTTAGCTACTTATAATAATTTAACACATCCAATCAAATCAATTTATGATTACCATGTCAAGATGAAATTCCGTACATTAGGTATTTGAAATAGGCAATACAATACATAATGTCGAGTTTAATAAAATGGGATTATAAATTCGTCAAGTTCAAGGTCAATACAGTTAAATTAAAATATAAATAGTTTAGTACAAGTCAGGAATACAAAGATGTCATTTTATCAATTTAAATTCTTATCGGTCAGAAATTCGCCAATTGAGTAATAACATTTATTAATTAATAGATCTGTCAAATTCTTTTTGAAAAGTGGAAATGTTTGTTGTAAAACAACCGACTTCAAAAAAAACACTACAAAGTGATAAATAACTTTAATTTCGGAAGTCGGTGTCGTTGATTCCGCATTTTCGTTTTTTGACACCGACTTCCGAAATTAAAGTTATTTATCACTTTGTAGTGTTTTTTTTGAAGTCGGTTGTTTTTTTTTTTTTTGTAAAAAAGTTTTTATTTTTCACTTTTTAGTTGTACCTACCCCACAAAAAAGATCGTTAATGTAGACAATGTAGATAATTTTTTAGATTTTTGTTGATTTTTCAAAAACTACTCATCCGATTTCGATAAAATTTTCATGGGACCATTTGGGAAGTATACCCTTTCTAACAAAAAAAGAATTTTTCAAATCGGCAAACGACGGAGTTATGCGCGATCAAACAAAAAAAAAAAAAACAAAAAAAAAAATACAAACATTTGAATTGAGAACCTCCTCCTTTTTTAGAAGTCGGTTAAAAAGTGTGTGAAAATTGTAGCAATTTTACCAAAAAGCTAAGTTAATTATTCTCTAAAATTTACACTCAGTGTACTTACAATTTGGTCAGGGAATAAATTATGTTTTGCATTTTAAGGTTAATTTTTATTTCCCCTAAAATTATTAGGGGAATACCTTCCACATTAGCCCTGGATCGAAAGAGCTGGAAGTCATGGGCAGAGGTCTTTGCGCCCCGTTGTGGGATGATGCAGGCTAACAGTAACTATACCTAAAAAAGTTAAGGTTATTATAAATTGGTAGCAAGACTGTCGCACACAAAAGTTTCCCAGTCCACAACTTTCCTTAAACACATAACTGTCAGCACGCAAGTTCGACTTATTTGGAAGTTATATGAAGGTCAGAACAAATTTGTATGCACCTAAAAACGCTAATAAATAAACGAAATTGGCTGTATCCTAATCGTTTGCGACATTGAGTTCTTGATATGATTCGTACGTACCAAAAATATCAATACAAAGAATGTTTACACTGACAGAAAATTTATTTTTGGGAAAAATTTCCTTTGGGTTATGTGAATTTTACATCGTAAAGTCAACAATAAATAGCTTGTTAGTTATTAAGCCATAAGTCCTGAGCATTTAGCCAGAATTTTGAGAATATTTGTTCATTGCATTCAAAATAACTGGGATTTTTTGTCATAAATTGGACACATAAGTTCGCCCTCCGTTTCGTTGCATGGATTGAATGTAAAACTTATGCAAATTAAAACACTATTGGATTGATGTGAATCATTTGTTTGTTATTTAATCATTTATGTACACACATATAAACAGACAAGAAGAAAGGAAAAGAAAAATACGTACAAAGGTGATGCTGTGTGTGTGTTTGTTGTGATGAATTTGCAGAAATTGTCAATGGATAAAGAAAAATGTACCAATACAGGGTGAAATTGAAAACATGCGACAAATCGAAATAGGAGATTGTACTCGTCATTATGAACAACTTTTACTACGGAACCAAACCTGAAATCGCGAAAAAAAAGTCAGCTGTTCCCTACATTTATGTTCGCATAACTCGTCAAAATGCAGATAAAGAAAATGTAGGTACTTTATACACTGTCCTTGTAGAACTTAACAGTTTGAATCCTTTTAAACTACTAAATCTAATCGTCGCACTAAGTGAGCATATAAAAATAATCCATCATTATCTTTAATTGAACATCATTGGCATACGATGTTCTCAATCTATCATACTCTTGGCTGACAGGCTTCGAATTTTCAATTTTTAAGTTGTTATTTCAATTGAACGATAATACAGTAATTATGACTAAGTAAAAACCTAAATGTTTGCATGTCACATTATTAGGACTAAAGTGTTATGGATCTGAATAATTACATGTTAAGACCGAAATTGTATCAACACTTAATTTTGGCAAATAAATTGATTTGATTTGGTCTCTTTTTTTGTATTTTCTTAATTGATTTTCTCCGTATTTATTTTAGAATTATTTTTATAAATCTTAAATACCTACAATATACAAGCTAATACTGAAAAATATATATAAGTAACATTATATTCAAAAATATTTACCGCGGCAAGTCACCAAAATTGGAGCCACGAAATTATACAGGGTGAAATTGAAAACATGCGACAAATCGAAATGGGAGATTGTACTCATCATTATGAGCAACTTTTACTATGGGACCAAACCCGAAATCGCGAAAATAAAAACAGCTGTTCCCTACATTTATGTTCGCATAACTCGTCAAAATGTAGGGAACAGCTGATTTTTTTTTCGCGATTGCAGGTTTGGTCCCATAGTAAAAGTTGTTCTTAATGATAAGTACAATCTCCCATTTCGATTTGTTGCATGTTTTCAATTTCATCCTGTAGTATTGCCAAATCTACGTTACGTTATCTGACAGGCTAATAGAGACGCATGGAAGGAGAAGACTTTCTGCGAACCCTAATATATTGGTATAAGTTTGGGCAGCAGGATAATGATGATCTACGATAATAATATTTAGAACTTTTTAGCAAATATGGGGAATAACAAAAATGAAGTATGTGCCTACAACATAAAAACTTTTCCTATTGTGGGAAAGAATGGGCTACTAAATTCTATAGCATACATTTTCCCGTTCAACTATTATCGTGCAGACGCCAGCACATCAAGCTACTACAATCTATCAAATTTCTTTAATAGATTTTCAACTTTATCGCCAAAACATAAGGTTCAAAGTTGGTCGGGAAAAATTTGACAGTTTCGGATAGCTTGATGTGCTTTCGTCTGTACCTTGCAATATATGAAAATATTGTTCAATCGGTAATGAAATCCGTCATCATCATCATAATTTCAGCCTGAAATACCCACTACTGGGTATAAGTCTTCCCTTTTTTCTACCATACTTCCCGGTTCCGTGCATCCCTCATCCAGGTGTTTCCCGCGACTTTGATGATATCATCAACGCACTTTTGGACGGCCCGGATATGTCTAAACAATTTGTACGAGCTACGCTGTACATTGACCTTTGTGGTAGTTTGTACGTCACACATTTATTTATGCACATCAATATTGTTTAGCTGTGCATTCCTCCAACATAGTATTTAAGTAGAACAATTATGTAATTATATTCAGTAGCAATAAATCCATCAAGGGAAATCATTCGTCTACTCATTTACATAGCATAACATAACATACAAGTTTACCTACATAACAAATCTATAACATTTTCACTGTTGGGAGTTACGCCCCAACACAATTTAAAACAATGCTTTCAAAACGAGAGCCTTATTCATATTAAAACATTACATTAACTGCGCTATCCGTTTTAACCATAAAAAATTAGTAAAACCTTATCAGGCAACATTAGCTTCACCTTCATCCTTATCTTAGCCATAATCTAATAGTTATTATATCGAGGTGCCTTCAAAACGCCATAAACATCAATGTAAGACCGTCAGAACACTAGAGTGTATGATAACATAACATATCGCTTTATTTCCCTGGAAAGTTAGGCAGAGATGTATCTAATAATATGGACACTTAAATGTCTCACTGATGGTGGCACGTGTGTTGGATCATTCGGTTCCTTACAAAATGGTTGAGCTGGATGGTGCTGATCCACGCGTCATGTTCGTGACCGGGCGCCGGCGGTTGAGACTGGTCATCTCGTAACTGCCAGGGCTTATTTTTAATTGTTTCTTCATTTTATTTTTTTACATTGTTCTCACATATAGAAGCAACAAGAAGAATGTAGGTCCAGCATTTTGTAATATCTTGATTTAAAAAAGTGTGTCCTGCCCGTTCTTCTCCATAGAGATCTACGTTTTGGAATGGGCAACTAGCTTCAAAGGAGAATGGGCGTTATTATATGAGTTGCGTCCCAACCCTTGTAACAAGTTGCGACTAGTATAAACATGTTCATTTAGGCTTTTTTATGAATAATAATACAAGTTGTTATTACAATTACGTGCAGGTCAAAAGTATTGGGCTTCAAGTGGAAAAAAGGTTTTTGTATTAAATAATGCTTTAGGTAATAGGTAATACAGGCTGTTGTCCGCAACTCCACGTCAATGCGCGTATTTTGCGTACTAAATAATGCTTTAATCATAATATCAATCAATACTTTTTTACATTTTGTGTTACATATCCACATAATTATTACATTTATAATAATTGTACATTAATCACAGGCAGTAACAGTTACTTTAAGTCAGTTATTAATAAACGCACATTTGAAAATACATAAACAAAAAAAAAGATACAATTATCACTGAATAATTCCCTTATGTAGGAGTATGCCTCAAACAAATGCACATTGTACACATAGTGGTACTTGTGATATAATAATAGATTAATAAAGTAGTCTCTATATTCTATCGAAAATAAAAAAATGAAAACCTAACTTAACTAAAACTATACACAAACTAAAATATAGCGTCGAAAAATTCATCCGAATCGCTGTCGACTGGCAATGTACCCAAGAGACTGGCGGCATTACTTACTATTTGAAGGTGATTTACTTTTAATAATGGTTATTATCTATAATAATGTCGTCCAAAAATGTCGCGGGTAACAATATGTTTGGCTGGTGTCTTGCCCAGCCAAGGTACCAAATGATACTCATTATGTGAGCGCAAGTACCCACTGTTCTTTTTAGTCAAACATGAGCAATAATAATGTGCAATTGCATCTCTCGCCGTGTCTGCTCTACTTTTTATATATACGAATAATAAATCCTACCAGATACATGTCGCGATTTTATCCGCCCCCTCAAAAGAATACCTTCTGAAATATTTATATTATATCGCACAAGGTTAGGAATAGCTTATGCATATTTCGATTGTGTACATGCCATTTCTTACGTGTTCGCTCAAATAAGACCGGGCAAGCTTTATTTGGTAACTACCTAGAGAAATTAATAAAAGGTCTTATGTTAACACTGGAAACTGCAATAATTGATTGTCATCCGCAGTTATAGCGCGAAAAGAAGCTCGCTGTCGATTTATATTATTTTCGATGGCATAGTCACTTAGGCTGTTGGCCATATGCATCCTCCCATATAAAACTGCTGCTGCTTTTTCGCTGCTCCTGCGCTTACAACAAAAAAAAAACAATGGCAGTGCGCGGCGCAGGGTAGTAGAGGGGGTGCTGGGGGGTGTTGGGTCAGAGTAGGAGTAGGTAGTTATAAATAGCTTTAGTCCTTTTGTCATTAAAAGACTAATTAATTAAGTTGTATTAAATAAATAAAACTACTATAACACTTTCCCTGCACGAGATACAGAGTTATGCCCATACAAAAAAAAATAACACTCACTGAGATCTTCCATATGATATAGGTAGAAACATGTTACAACACTTGGGACGAAACCGCCCATTCTTCTTTCTGACTAACTGACCGACTTTTTGACAATTCAAAAGTTAGAGTTTGACTACACCCACATTTCGCCTGTTATGTTTAAGCTCAAGGGGCGAGCCTATAGCCACCATTCGGACACAGATCCAGACTCCGGACTGCTACTGAAAAATTCCAGATAGAAAACCCCAATACGAGTAACACTTTGTCCGACCTGAGGCTCGAACCGGAGTATCATTGTTGTCGAAGAAGCATGTCGTCAAAGTCGCATCGTTTCCTAATTAAGTCATGTCGGAACACTTTGTCAGAGTACAGTAGTGTCGTACTTAAGGTATTTCGAACAAAAGTATTGTCGAAATGAAGAGGTGTCGGAGTTCCATAGTGTCGAAATAAAATCTTGTCGTATTACAGTTTGTCGAAATTCAGTTGGTAAGTCACCCAGGATTAGCACTTGCGACCACTAGACCAACACAAGCCGTCAGATAAAAATGTATTAAAATGCGCTTTACGACATGGCCGGCGTTATGTACGATAAATATTCATGCAAATATAACCATACATCCTGGATTCTGCTTAAAAAGGAAAATATCAACGCGGACGGATTATGTGACACGTTGAATGGCGTTTTACAGATTAACTGGCACGGGTTGTGTGGCGGTGTTCATTGTGGAATATGTTAGGAAGTGGTGGGACTGCGGTTATGAATGATGAAGTGAGTGCGTTTTATAGGTAGTTAGATTTTTACTAGACTAGCAGCGCCCCGCGGTGTCACCCGCATAAGTGTCGATTCCGTGAAAATATCGAGATAAAAAATATCCTATGTTTTATTCTGATGTATAAGTTATATTACTGTAAAGTTTCATCAAAATCCGTTCAGTAGTTTTTGCGTGAAAGAGTAACAAACATCCTTACAAACTTTCACATTTATAGGTAATATTAGTAGGATTTACCGTGGAGTTTCTTGCCGGCTCTTCTCCATAGGAAACGTCCTATTGCAATTGGAATTGGTTTCATAAGTGCCCATGTAGGTTTTTGTGGAATAAAATATTTTGATTTTACTTTGAAAGTAGAAAATGATAAAAAATTATAGTAATTTTGGAAATGTTTTCTTAAAGGAATTATAAAATAACAGACATTAAAATAATGAAAATAAATATTTTTGGTTTTTGCACCCAGAGCTGCGCATACTGAACCTATAGTTAATTAAACTCAAAAGCATTACAGTTGAAATTGTATAATAATATGTAAGTGTGATAGGAAGTTCATTTCATGGATTTCTACTATTGATGAAAACCGTTTTTTTTTTTATTATTTGGACCTATCCTTTTACCCCAGTGGGTACCTGCCTTTTTTTTCACAACTTGAACAGGTTCCATCACAAAAATAAACGCTAAAATCAATTTTTTCTCACAAATTCGACTAAAAACGGCCAAAAACTCAAGCGAAATGTTCATAATTATTATAATTAGGGCGCAAAAATGCTGCCCCTCACCTCACATAGGTACTATCGATGCATACTAAGTGGATTACCGTCAAAGAAGACGATTCCTTTATTCGTGTTAATCGAAATGGAGCCGATATTGAAAACAATCGACAGGGTAGCGCACGACTCGACAGCTTTATTGTAGGGATGTGACTGTGTGCTTAAATGTCGACAAGTAATTAGAATTTATCGACTCGACACATTTTATCGCCAATTTGCCTGTTCACAAAAAAAACTTGTTGTAATACTATACACGAATTATTTCTTAATGCGTTACAACTTAAATCTCCATGTGAATGCAACTTGATTTAAAAATAAATTATTCTGTGCAGTCTAAAAAGTCGTATGAGGTCATTGTCTCTTTCTTTTTATACAAAGCAACCGATCGACCATTCTTTCATTCATTTGATTTTATTTATTTTTATTTACATAAGTAAAAAGAACAGACCATATACCCGCCCATACCGTATATAGAAGCACCAATAATTTAATTTCTCATTAATTTTTATACAAACTTTTTGTGTTTTCACGTATATTAGCTGGATCTAGGAAACAAGACAGAATCTCTAAGTTCTATCAAACAACTATCGATAAACCACCGACAACGCGACTCATCACTATTCATCCATACGCACGCACGATTTTCATGTCATTTGCCACGTGTTCAGAGCGTATACACGACTTTAGCTTACTCCCTGAATTAGAAATGATTGTAACAATATTATTCATTTTTACCCTTTCCAATTCTAATTGTTTAAGCGCACGCATTTTATAACACGTGCCAAGAAACGCAACTGAATTTAAATCGATTTAAATTTAGTGTTATCGATTAAAATACAAAGGGGTGTGATAACGGTTTGTCGATAATATCGATGTTTTGGTACCGTTAGGGACGTGAAACAATCGATGTTAGATGCGGTTTTCTTTGTGATAATCTAGTTCGGATGATGAAACGAAAGGAAGGATGAGTTTGATTTGTTGATAAGGATCACAAAGGGTTTTTGGTCCTCACCTCCGTTAAACAATGAGTTTTCATATTAATGTAACAATAAATAAACCGACATTATAACTGCTTACTTTTTTGTATCGAAGATATCCGGCCGTTCGTTTAGCTTTAGTATTTTAGTACCTACCAGCATTCGTAGTTTGAGTATTAATAAAATAACTAACCCATCTCCGTATATGTACGTAAAATAAACATCCATATAAATAATCGAAAAAGTTGCATAGTTTGCAATGAACCAAAATATGGCACCTTCATTATTATGAAGCAGATAATTACTTAAAAGAACCGTCTTATCTGTATACCTACACTAGCTTCTGCCCACGACTTCGTCCGCGTAAAATTTCTTGTTCCTCCGACCCACCCCGTCGCATCGCATAGCCTTCCCGCACTATTACTTAGTTTTCACTTAGCATTCTTTCTTACTTTTTGATGATACCTAAATAGCCTTCCTCAAAGATTGGGCTAAATTCAAAGAAATTTGTCAAATCCGACTGGTAGTTCCGGAGATTAGCGTGTTCAAACAAACAAACAAACACTTTAGCTGTATTATTAGTATATAGATTATAAGCAAATAAATGATTTATATTCTATTCTACAATATTTTTCGCGAGAAATATCGATAACTTAGCTTCGCAAAACACCGCACTCTTAAAGTTAGAACATAAAAGGGAAAATGTTCTCTACTTCCTGTTATATTTCATCCATATAGGTACATAACCACAGACAAAGGGACATTAAACTTTCATTAAAGACTCAGTAGAATGTTTTGCAAAAAAGAATAGATTAAGTTAAAAGATAAATAAAGCTAAACACGCGATGACGTTACTACTACAAAGTAATTTAGTTCATGAATGGGAGCAAAGTAACAAATCTTCACTTGATATTGTGAAACAACGACCTTCGTGTCGTTTGTTTGTCATAAAAAAAAAATCATTAGTTCGTGACGACTTTTTGCAAGTAGGTACGAGTAGTTCTTTACTTGATTGATTCAAAGTGTTGATGGAATGGATTTTAAAAGTACCAGACGTATTGCAGGGTACTATCTGCACTTGGTTGATATCCCGACCAGTCGTACTCAGCTTTTTTCCTCCATATTTGTTATGCGCACAGCCAAAGTGTGGGACTCTCTGCCAGCATCTGAGTTCCCTTCCACCTTAAACCCATCTGCCTTCAAAGCCAGAGTGAACAGGATCTTCTGGGCACGCTCGTTCCACCATAGACCTCATCCATCGCTTACCATCAGACGTGATCGCGGTCAAGAGCGCGCCTTTTCAGGAACAAAAACAAAACTTTTAAGGAAAACCTACTTCATTTAATTTTAGCAATAGTTGTGGCTGTTTTGTGGACTGGCCTATTTGCTGGCCAAAGAATCAGCATTGCCATACACCGTGGCAATGCTGCCAGCCTTTTGGGCGCTTTTCCTATTGACAGCGATGCCGACGAATTTTTTGATGCCCTTTGTACATATTATTATAATTTAAAAAAAATTGTAAATAAAGAATTTCCTAAATCATCTGCCTAGCCTTTTCCTAACTATGTTCAGATCGGCTACCAGTCTGACCAGATCTAGCTGAATACCAGTATTTTACATGGAGCGACTGCCTATATGACCTTCACAACCCAGTTATTGGGTAATACGATACCCCTTGGTAAGACTGGTTGTCAGACTTTCGGGCTTCTGACTACCCTTAACGACTGTCAAAGATCTACCTGAGGCACGGAGGGGTCTTGGTATGTACAGATGGTCACCCATCCATGGACCGACCGCGGCAAGCGTAGCTTAATTTAGCCACAAGCCCCTCTAATAAAGAACTTCCTAAATATTAAAAGTATTTTTTGGTTCACCATGAACATGAACATCGTAAAGTTTTACCGAGCAGTCCCCACCGCGGGCAACTACGAGTGGTCCATTGTAGAGATCGTGGGAACAACAGGTAGATTCGTGGGCTGTATGTAATCTAATCTGATATGGCATAATGTGACAGTTTCACCAAACGACACCAAAATGAGACACACGCCTGTTTCGCGGACAAACTTAGCAGTTCACTCATTTTCCTGCCATTTAGAATTAAGTAGTTGTGGTCTTTCATATCCATCGTGTTTTAGTATTTTTAACCTCTTAAATATTATAGATTTTACGGCTAATGTGAATAATGCAGGATCCATAACCGCTTATTTATTAGTGTGAAGTAAATGGTAGGTATTTGACGGATTTCCCAGCTTGTAGAACAGCTATTGGCTGCTAACTATTGCTAGCTGTTCTGGATAGATGAGTAGATGGTTGTCTAAGCTGTCTAATAGCAACCAGCGGGGTTGTTAAGGTGATATATTAAACAAAATGTGGTTTTTCTATTTCGTGTAACTTGTTAAGTATGTGGAATATTGACTTAACATTTTGGTATATCGTCATTGTCAAACCAAAATCTGCTATGTGCCGTTTTTTGAGATTTCAAGATTTTGACCACAGCTTATAGGTCACTGTAAACTGTGTTTGTAGGTCGGTAAATCTTGAAATCTCAAAAAACGGCACATAGCAGATTTTGGTTTGACAACGACGATATGTTTTTTTTAATATTGAGTCTAGTTACTAGACCAATTGAATCGTATATTCCTTTTACATGATAATAGACTCTAGTATCATAAAAGGAATACATGATTCAATGAATTTTTCTCATTGAAAAATTTTGCAAAGTTATAAGTATCTATTTTTTACTTTATTCGACACCAAGGCATAACGCTTAAGAGTTGTATAATGGAATTCGCTTTACAACATAAATGGGTTCAGTACCTATATGATTCTGAATCCCCCTGCGTTGAAATTTCTCGTCAGTCTTTTTTATTTTTTTATGGGTGAAAAAGCTGTTCCATATATTTTGTCCACGTGGGTATTGCAGTTTTCTATGAAACAGCTGATTTTTTTCTGTTAACCGACCAATAAGTATGAATTTTTAAGTTGTGTATAAAGACTCGTCAGACCCCACAGTCGAACCATTACTACGGTTTTGTGGGGCTTATTTTGTAAGTATATGCATGATGTGGATTCTAATAAATCATTTCTACTGGGGTTCTCGAATCGCTTACGATTACCAATTCAGCTTACTGAATTGGTTATACGAGTATTAATTTGCGCATCGACGTCCCTAACTCTGTATATTACAGAAGTGACTTCATAGCTACAAGCATAAGCATAATCAGTATATAATTTTCCTACTGCTGGAACACAGGTCTCCTCTCTATAAAAGGAAGCGGGCTATAATCCACTACGCAGGCTCAGTGCGGATTCACAGATGCCACATGTCTTCGAATTTTTGGTTCTAGGACGTGCCGGTTTCCTCATGATGTTTTCCTTCACCGTTTTAAGAGCAGTGGGTTCGAACCCACGACGTTAAATACAAACCGTAAATTATTCTTTTTCGTTTACCCATTCTAGTCTTGTTTCTAGTGTCCGCTTTTCCTGTTAAAACGTCACCTTTATCCCGTTAGTACGTAGAAGTTGAAATTCATGTGCATTTTCAATTCTAGCGTACACACGTTTACCGGCTAATTTAAGATGTTAATTTAGTCTGCTTTAACTGTTAATCAGGAATGAATGAGGATGGGTATTAAATTTCCTAATTATAATATACTATCTACGTACCTGCATCGTTCTCAGATATAATTATAAATTCAACTTTAATGATGTAACTAATATTTTTGTAACGATATAATTTAATTTATTGTTATTTGTTTATTAAATACAATCAAGATACAGTGTTTATAATTACTTACATATGTACACACAAACTAATATATATATATATTATATGTATACAAATAATAATAAAAAAAAGACAAGAGTTCATTGGGCATCAAAAAATTCGTCCGCATCGCTGTCAATGGGATAAGTGCGCAAAAGGCTGGCAGCATTGCCACATTGGATGGCAATGCTTTATTCTTTGGGCTAAAAATAGGCCAGCCCTAGAGTTTCAACCCCAAACGGCTCAAACATATAGCTCCCAATAAGGTTGTTATATTTGCGCCGTTTGAGGTTTTCTGCTCCTGCAGCAGCCGCCCTAGCACCGCCCGCCGTGCTAGGAAGATGGGATGGCGCGAGGGTGTCGACACATAATTTAATAGAGTGTCCATGGAGTTTCTTACCTGTTCTTCTCAGGTACCTAATACGCTTTGGGATGGGCAACTAGCCTGATATTTTCTGACTGACCAACTCCTTGAAAATTCAAAAGTGCCTGTAAATGGTTTATTTGAAATAAATGGTTTGAGATTGATCTTCTTCCATGTTCACTTTTAATTTTTCATTGTCAACTAGGGTCTCCGGCCGTCTACGGGGTTCGTTCTGTAGGTCAAAAATTCCAGAACAAAAAAGTTGGAACCAAAAAAAAAAATTCGAGTAAGCTTATGACCACACGACTGAAGTGAAACTTCAAACGTTTTTGGCTATGCGAGGAAGAGAGAAAGAAAATGTGCGCGCGCACTGCTTTCACTTGCTTATATCCCCCACTCAACTCCAGTTCGCCTCGCCCGATCACACTTTTTGTAACGCTTACGTCACGCGTTCGCCAGCTTACTCCCCAAGTCAAGCGTGCGTAAAGAAGTTTTACTTCAAAAACCATACCGTGTTTTCTTTTACAGTAGCTTCAGCTACTGGAACTACTCGTATTCGTAAATAATGCGATACTTATTTTAAGTTTTCCATATTGTGAACAGAACGATGTCCAAGAAAAATCAAATGGCGCGAAAACAAATGAATCGCCGAAATGTATGTACGCGCATAACTTCCGAACAACAGCACCAAATTGGGTAATTCTTTTTTTGCTGTGTTCGTTATTGCCAAGACAAGGTTTGTACGAAAGAAAATTACGGAAATTCGAAAAAAAGTATTGTACACGTGCGAAGCTGCGAAGGGCCGCTAGTTAGAAATAAATTTTAATTCCTAACCGAACGCCAGATATTTGAGATCTAAATGGTCAGTTCGACAAAACTTCAATTTCATATGTAAGAACTTAATATTAATTACGGTTGTACTATAGGTACCTACCTATTCAGTCCAAGCTATTGGAGGTATGAATGTAATTACTTAGGTACTTAGCTAGAACTGTTGTGCGGTTATGTGCTAGCTACATTGATACCCTCAAGAGCTTAACTAACGAGCGAGAGGTCATTAATTTTGACAGTGTCCATTCCACTATTGACACACATGAATCCAAGTAACAAAAAATATTATCCTTGTATTTTAGTTTGTTTTGGAGTCCTCGATTTTTTGGAAATAAAAATCTATTCCAAAAGCAACATTTGACTTTTGCCGATTTTCAGTTGGTATCCTTTAGAATTTTCGGCAGTATATATAACTAGCACTTAGTTGCATGCTTATAAAGTTTTTGTCAACAACTTGTCTAATTTTATCTAGTTTTGACCAATTTTGTTTCACTTTATTTCATTTCATCTTTGTATTATTTGATTTAACCTAATTTTATGATTGTATGACATGTGTAATTAGTAATTACTAATATTGACCAATAACTTTTATGTGTGGTGCAAACTGTCAATATGAGTTGGTTGTTAATAAATAAAATAAATAAAATTATATTCAATATTACACAATAAACCTATTATAAAAAAGGACGATTGACGACGATTTTCTTAAATCAGTACACACAGCGACATCTATCGGACATTACATACAACTAAAACGTAAAAGGTTATCTACAGAAACTTAGCAGGCTCTGTTCGGTACGGTGTTACTTGGTGCGATGTATCGAGCACAGCTTGCTGAAGTTAACTTAGTGAAGGCAAGAATGTAGAGATGGCACCACTAGTCTCGTTAAAGCCTCTTTATTAATTCGATTAATTTTTAGTTGCATTAAATTTCAGTTGCTTTTTTATGAATTCATCAAAAAAGCATAACAAGTGAGTTCGCTTTCGAATTGTGAGAGGTTTGAAGTTGACGCTACGATAAGGTTATTTTATCAAACTTTCGATAAATATGGGTACCGTACCGAATTTTAACGCGATATCGAAAGGTAAGTAGGTACAAAATACAAACTCCAGAAAATCGTTTAAAAAAAAAATTGTGTATCCGTAAACATACTTAACAGAATATCATTGAGAAACATTTTTGTCAAATTAACAGTAGGTACTCGTGATTTTTTTTTTTTTGCTTTGGACTAAAATATCATTTGTTCAACGTTCTGAAAGACTGAAGCAACTTTTGTCATGAAATTGATTGACAATAATTGACCTACGTTTTTCCGTAATTATTATCCATGTGTATCTACCTAATACAGAAACAAGAAATGTTTTTCATGGAACCAATGAGCGAATTCTTGTATAATTTGTGGCGGGTTTGAACAGATGCAATCTTCCAAGGCGGATCCCACTCGGATAGGTTAGTTTGGTAGGTAGGTACTCTGCTAGACTTGATATTGTGTTATGCAGTAATAAGATTTGCAAGATTAAGTAAATATTATGGAATCGATCTACTGATTTATTTAGGATGGCGAACGATTGATACATATAAAAACAACATGCAGTTTTAGCACTAAATTACTTTCACGAAAAACACATTAATCTGTCAAGAGCCGCTAATGAGACGTAGACACAATTGATTTTCTATTGTTTCGTCGCCGATCGGTGAACCGCGACGCTTGACCGGTTAAAGCATATTATCCAGTGCAATCTAACAATTTATGATAGCTTTGATGTGATCAATTGATCATGTGAGTTTGTTGGGGTTCAGAAATAAAATAACAAAATCATATTCAAGATTCAAAAGTGAATAGAAAAGTTAGCAGAAATGCCTATAGCGTCTTTTATTTTGGTGAACTGTGAAGGTTTCTGGCGCCGCAACTTAGGCTTACGTGTCGTTGTAGGTGGTTCCGTTAGATACCTAGTTATAGGTTGGCCGTAATATGCTGTTAGCGTCTCAACATATCTTATCTTTGGTTTGCATATCGCTGTACTCACTTGCACGTACGCTGAAAGGAAAGTTTAAAAATTAAGGTTGGTACAGTCACGTCTAAAAGTATGTACGAGCATACACTTGGCTTTATTCAAAGGCGATTTTCTCCTTTATTTTTGAATGAAATTTTGTTATTACGAAAATAGTATTTTCGAACCCATAGAATAGAATAGATTAGAATAGAATACTCTTTATTATGTACAACAAACAACAACAACAAAATAAACAACAAATCTCTTATGGAAAAGTTCTGAGGGAACAAATCTAACTTAAATATATATATTAATGCTTCTAATGACTATAATTCTGTAAATACATATCTATTATAGTCGCGAATCACATTTTGATCAAGATACAACCTGATACTGACCTGCGAATTGCAAAAAACGGAAGAAAATTTTAATTTCGCGGTCTACCACTGCGCATTTACCTTAAATTGTCCGTCGTCCTTCCCGGGACCAAACGGAAAAGACCAATGGCGTTCTATTATTGCGGATTCTCACTGAATTAATCTATTAAGAATTAATGTATATTTCTCTATGCCAATAGTTCTTTCTAATTCCATACTAACTAAAATACAATTTAACATACGACAACACTACGATCAGTCTAAACATTATTTTGTGTTTATTATATTTTTTCTATAGGCTGTTTATCGGTTTTTTCTGTGCCTTTAAGTAAATAAACGCGCGCCGCGCTAGCAATGCGCGCGCAGGTGTAGGAATGAACCATAGAGTAAGTAATGTTATGGAATGGACATTACTTACTCTATGGGTAAACCTGCTCGCGCACGCTAGCGCGGCGCGCGGAAAATCAAACCTAGCGCGCCATTTTCCATACAAGTTAATATTTAACAATACAAGTCTGTTTTTTTCCTCGCAAGTGTGTTGAATAACGTCGTATGAAACCACATGTACTATTTTGCCTGCTTTAATTATGTTCACGTGAAATAAAACTTTGCTAAGGCAAATAATTACAGAAGACGCACGTGGCCCTTATCATTATTATGCGGTATTTATTTTTTAAATATCGCAGCATTATGCTGAGATAGGAGTTGCTCAGCGTTGGCACCGACGCAGCACTAAGCTCAGCATTGACACCGACGCAGCACTGAGTTCAGCGTTGACACCGACGCAGCACTGAGCTCAGCGTTGGCACCGACGCAGCACTAAGCTCAGCGTTGACACCGACGCAGCACTGAGTTCAACGTTGTTACCGACGCAGCACTGAGTTCAGCGTTGACACCGACTCAGCGTTGACACCGACTCAGCGTTGACACCGACGCAGCACTGAGCTCAGCGTTGACACCGACGCGACACTTAGTTCAGCGTTGACACCGACGCAGCACTGAGTTCAGCGTTGACACCGACGCAGCACTGAGCTCAGCGTTGACACCGACGCAGCACTGAGTTCAGCGTTGACACCGACGCGACACTGAGTTCAGCGTTGACACCGACGCGACACTGAGTTCAGCGTTGACACCGACGCGATACTTAGTTCAGCGTTAACACTGAAGCGACACTTAGTTTAGCGTAGACACCAACGCAGCACTGAGTTCAGCGTTGACACCGACGCAGCACTGAGTTCAGCGTTGACACCGACGCGACACTTAGTTCACCGTTAAAACCTTTCACACATTAAATTTTAAAAAGACCGCAGATCTGTGGGGTAATTCTGTGGATGTTGCTAAGTCCATTATAAACATTATAGCACGTACTTTAGCTGTTATATTTAATAATTGTATTGACCGTGGTGAGTTTCCTGATCTTATGAAAAACAGTCAAATAATACCTTTGTTTGAATCGGGTAGTACAGTCACGTCTAAAAGTATGTATTCACTTGCCAATTTTCAATTGCGATTTTTTCGTGAAATAACGAATGCAACGTTGAAATACGACACTTAACATAAACCTATGGGTTTGAAAATACTATTTTCGTAATAACATAAAATTTCATTCAAAAATAAAGGAGAAAATCGCCTTTGAATAAAGCCAAGTGTATACATACTTTTAGACGTGACTGTACATCAGACCGCTCTAATTATAGACCTATTTCAGTACTACCTACCTTTAGTAAAATTTTTGAAAAACATATTTTAAATCAAATGCAAAGATTTTTTAATAAAAATAAATTACTTCATAACAATCATTTCGGTTTTACAAGGGGTCGTTCGACTACTGATGAACTTTTAGGACATATTTATAATCCATGGGAGGACAAATGCGATGCCTTGGGCGTCTTTTGCAATTTGTCCAAGGCATTCGATTATGTTCTTCATGAAACATTAATCGGGAAACTGCACTACTATGGAATCCGGAACGCCTGCTCTGGCTCTTCTTACTAAGAAGTAACGATACGTAGTCGATGTTAACGGAAAAAGGTCACCCGGATCTGTAGTAAGAATGGGGTCCCTCAGGGCTCAATTCTTGGCCCATTTTTATTTAATATTTATATAAATGACTTGCCTTACCTCGTAAGGGATAAACATGATATAGTGTTGTTTGCAAATGACACTTCACTGTCACCAGCTAGTTACTGACAATGTAAATAGCGCCCTCGCAATAGTACTTAACTGGTTTAATGTCAATAACCTACTTCTTAACGAAAAAAAACGAAACGTATTAAATTTACCCCACGTTAGACAAGTAGAAACTAGTATTCTCATAAAGGATGAAGAGTTGAAACCCGAAGATGCCACAGTATGCTTAGGCATAAAAAATATAAACTTTGGATGCCAAGCTTCAATGGGGCCCCCATATAGATAAATTGTCAAAAAAGCTTAGCTCTGCAGCATACGCCGTTAGGAAAATTCGTGATTTAACTAATTTAGAGACAGCCCGTTTAGTTTACTTCGGTTATTTTCATAATGTAATGTCAGACGGTATTCTCTTGTGGGGAAATGCCGCCGATATTCAGACAATTTTTATTTTTTTATTTTACAAAAAAGGGCAATTCGTTTCATTTATAAATTAAGTCCCAGACACTCCCTCAGAGATTTTGGAGAATGGGCGTTATTATATGAGTTGCGTCCCAACCCTTGTAACAAGTTGCGACTAGTATAAACATGTTCATTTAGGCTTTTTTATGAATAATAATCCAAGTTGTTATTACAATTGCGTGCAGGTTAAAAGTAATTGGGCTTCAAGTGAAAAAAAGGTTTTTGTATTAAATAATGCTTTAGGTAATAGGTAATACAGGCTGGTGTCCGCAACTCCATGTCAATGCGCGTATTTTGCGTACTAAATAATGCTTTAATCATAATATCAATCAATACTTTTTTACATTTTGTGTTACATATCCACATAATTATTCCATTTATAATAATTGTACATTAATCACAGTACCAGTTACTTTTAGTCAGTTATTAATAAACGCACATTTGAAAATACATAAACAAAAAAAAAAATGATACAATTATCACTGAATAATTCCCTTATGTAGCAGTATGCCGCAAACAAATGCGCATTGTACACATATTGGTACTTGTGATATAATAATAGATTAATTAAGTAGTCTCTATATTCTATCGAAAATAAAAAAATTAAAACCTAGCTATACCCGCTCAGCGGCGCTGGAACATCGAAATTCCCCAACGCTCCGCGGCGCACGCGATGACGTATCGCCACGCGCCAGATGGCCGCACTGAACAAAACATTTTTTTGTTTACTAGTTGGCGACGGGCGTAATCTCAAGTTATGTTTTTATTAGAGCATATGAATGTCCCTTTCGGGTGGTATTAAGTGATTGTTGACATTTCGTCTCTAATTTATTATATTCATTGGTAAATATTGACTATGGTTGAAAAAAAAAAAAAAAACATTTTGTGAACTTTAAACATTATTATTTCAAAAAGTAAATCGATACCATATATATTTTATGGCTTTTATTGGTGGAAGGGTTCTATCTTCATACGAAAAAAAATACAAACACACCTCATAGTAAAAAAATATTTATTTACGCCTTAAAGTTTTTCTGGAACAGATGTTACGTGTGACGTCGCAAATTCACAGACTGACTTTGACAAATAATTTCTTAACCACAAATACATTTTTGACGGCCAGTGTTGCATTTTTTAAGGCAGATATTCTCGATCGTTCAAATAGAAAAGAGAAAACCGATCCAAAACACAGTGGGTTAAAGGGAATAAGCAATAATATGACGACACAGTACTATCACCCCATATGGGGTGATGCGCCGCCAAGCCTGTCAAAATTGTTCCACCCATTTGGGGTGATGCGCCGACAAGCGGGTATACAAACTAAAATATAGCGTCGAAAAATTCATCCACATCGCTGACCCGGAACAACTACCTGTAGGCAATACAAATATTTGTTCCGTGCAGGAATCGAACCCGCGACACGCAGCGCAGTAGTCGATCGCTCAGCCACTGCGCCTACCGTGTCGTCATTTATAATATAAGTATGGAAGTATAATGTCTCCCCAGTTACCTCTAAGAAACCGATGGATTCATTGTTTCATTGCGACGGCGACGTGAAAAAAGCACAAACATAGTTCAGAAGCAAACAAGCACATAACAGACCTGTTCTATTCTCATATGCTCTGAAATATATTCAGCAAAACGCGGTCTTGCTTCTAATATAGTTCTTGAAACTTCATGTCGCACTCGCTGTCGAGTCAAAGACCGAGCACAGGTGACACACAAATGTTCCACAGTTCGTAATCGTAACAAACCAATCAAAAAACAATATCAAGTCCACAAAGTAAGCCGAAGTCGATAGTTGCAAACGTAGAAACACCAGAGGTCCTTTAGGAATGCGTAAGTCGTCAGTAAATAAACAGAGGAGCAACAATTTAAAATACGGTAGTACAGCACAGCTATAAAAAACTGAACGCATAAGTGCATATATACCACTACATAAATAATGGCATCTAGAAGCACCATAGATCAATGAAATTACGAATCGCTGACACAACTGACTTTAATTTTGACATGTAAAAAAGAGTAAAAAACTATATATATAAAAAATATAAAAACTTTAATAAAATAAAACTTAATAAAACTCATAAATATATATACTTATTACAAAAAGTTGCAACAACCATGCAACAACCGACAACCATCTCTTTCCAACATATAGCCTGTCTCTTAAAATATTTTTTGCTGCTCCTGCGCTCTTACAATAAAAAATACGATGGCAGTGCGCGGCACAGGGTAGTAGAGAGGGTGCTGGGGGGTGTTGGGTCAGAGTAAGAGTAGGTAGTTATAAATAACTTGAGTCCTTTTGTCATTAAAAGACTGACCCCCTTATTCATAAAACTTATCAAACCTATTTTAGTTAAAATGGGGTTTGTCTCTTTCTTACACACAGAAATGACAACGTGACAGATAAAGACAAACGTTCTATAAACCTATTTTAGCTAAAATAGAGATAAAATAGGATTATGAATAACAGGGTAATTAATTAAGTTGTATTTAATATTTTATTAAATAAATGAAACTACTATAACACTTTCCCTGCAAGAGATACAGAGTTATGCCCCTACAAAAAAAAATTACACTCACTGAGATCTTCCATATGATATGGTAGAAACATATTACAACACTTGGGATGAAACCGCCCACTCTTCAAAAGAGATTAATATAATGACTATGCCTTGTCATTACATTTATGATAATCTTTTGTATGCACATAAAAATATTAATCTGTTTAAAAAATGCAGTGATATCCATAGTATAAATACTAGGAACAAACACAAGTTTGTTGTCCCTACAACAAGGCTGAAGAAAATAGGTGGCTCGTTTAGATGCCAATGTATAGGTACTATATGTATAATAAACTTCCTAGCCACATTCAAGAACTAAGCCTTAATAAATTCAAATCTTTTATAAAGCAAAAACTATGCCAGAAAGCTTATTATACTGTAAAAGACTATATTGAAGACAAAAAGGCTTGGGATTGAGCTGCTCCAATAGGTTTAGACAGTGAATGTTGTTATTTTTTATTTTTTGTTATTTTGCACTTTATTTTTCTTAATATCTATTTACTTAAACAATGACATGTACATTTACTGTTTAAAGTATTATATTATTTTAATTATTGTGAAGGTGAGGACTATGTGGGTCATTGTTTCCGTTTTAGTTATGGTTTGTCAGTTTGAGTAGTTTATGCGGCCTACCCAAATGCCCTGTCTTTGGTATTGTTCGTCAAATCGTTGAGCTCGCTAGGTTCTGAGTTGAGTTGTACGGTTACTGACAAATGCGTGCACTGACTGGACAGGTCCACTCAATCTGTGTGGTTCTTTCCTCAAAAGACCATTTTAGACACCAATCTACATGGTCCTCAAAGATTATGTCCGAATTTTTTTCATATACACATTGACATTTATTATGAATTTTTTATATACAATGACATGAATATTTATTTTGTAAAGTATTTTTATTTTACTTAATTATTGTGAATGTGAGGACTATGTAGGTCATTTCTTTTTTCTGTTTTCCTTCTTAGTTAGTTTTAATCACGATCTGGCAGTTTAAGTAATTTACGCGGCCTACCCAAATGTCCTTTCTTTGGTATTGTTCGTCGAATTGTTGAGCTCCTCAAGTTCTGAGTTGAGCTGCACGATTTTTGATAAATGCGTGCACTGACTGGACAGGTCCACTCAATCTGTGTGGTTCTTTCCTCAAAAGACCATTTCAGACACCAATCTACATGGTCTTCACATGATCAGACCAAGATTTTGTCTGGACTTTAAAAGAGACCGTGACCTCTGAGTTTGTTTCGGCCTTTCTTCTCAGAGTAGTCAGATAGGAAACGCCGACCTCACCTAGCTTTAAAAAATATGATTGACGTGTAAAAGTGTTTGTACAATCCTACTTACAGAAAATAAATTATTTATCATTTATCGTTGACACCGACGCCATACTTAGTTCAGCGTTGACACCGACGCGACACTTAGTTCAGCGTTGACACCGACGCGACACTTAGTTCAGCGTTGACACCGACGCGACACTTAGTTCAGCGTTGACACCGACGCAGCACTGAGTTCAGCGTTGACACCGACGCGACACTTAGTTCAGCGTTGACACCGACGCGACACTTAGTTCAGCGTTGACACCGACGCAGCACTTAGTTCAGCGTTGACACCGACGCGACACTTAGTTCAGCGTTGACACCGACGCGACACTTAGTTCAGCGTTGACACCGACGCGACACTTAGTTCAGCGTTGACACCGACGCGACACTTAGTTCAGCGTTGACACCGACACGATCACGACACTGAGTTCAGGTGTGCTACCTGGCCCAGTAGTAACGTGCCACTTGCGGAGCGCGTATAACCTATCTACCTCTTTCAACTTAATATATTAATTAAGTACTTATAATAGTTTTTAAATAATAAATTTTACACTAACCTCCATGCCCCAGGCAGTTAACGCCCAATAACTGACATAGGTCGTGGAAACGAGCCATTCCTAAAATTGCGTCTCTTCCACATACCCAGCCGCCACCCGGATAGCAACCCAATTTTTTGTAGCAACTATATGCCGAATAAAGTTCTCTATACCTGGCCTGTAATAATAGAATCTCGTGTTAAATCATGAAAACACTTGACATAACAATTTAGCAATGAGGATGATGACCAGAGTACGGGCACGATAAGTCTGCGAGACGTTTCTTTTTGAAGTGCAAACTTCTTTAGGTGCGCTGGGCATTTTTTGAAAAAAACAATTGAATTCGCGCCACTGTTACCGTAACCGACACCGCTTTGGATGTGTTCGGCTGTCCTCGGGATGTACTCGGTTATAATGTATATCCGATATGTCAGTAAGTGATGGAAAAGTATTCTGTTTGTGTTTTGTTTTCACTTCTGTCGGCACTCCTGGAGTGCCACTGTTTTTTTTTTTTTGGATTGGATTCTTGCTGTTCAACCTGGGAGGTTGTCGTTTGTTAAACGGACTTGCATGGGTTGCTTCAATAAATTAAGGCCTCCAGCTAGGGTTTAAAAAGTAAAAAAAAAATACTAAGCGACTACATGCTAAGGGCACCCCCTGTGGGGTACGAATATAAGGCCAGAACGTAAGGGTGTGAAACTAATCGCGTATGGATTAGAAATCACTTTTTTACTAAGGTCTTCCAATCTATACAAGAGAGTACCTACGCAGATACTCGCGTATACTTCGTAGTGCGAGCGTCTTGAAAGTTGGCCCGAATACTTATTTTTCTAAATAAATGGTAAAGATCATAAACATACATTTTCGAAATTTTTACAGGGAAGTACGAATTTCACGCGGACGAAGTCGCGGGCAGAAGCTAGTCGTATATATGTCGTGGCCATATCGTAGAGATTTGCTCACTTCATGAAATGCTCGAGAATTTCATGAAATGGTCGCATTTTATGAAATGTATCACTGTCTATTGGCCACATCATGATGTGGCCTAACCAGATCAATGATTACTCAACGTTTGACGATGTAAACAGTTAAACGCACGACTACTTCATTATGTGGCCAAACGTTAGGGATCATATCGTAAAATAATTAGAATATCCACCGGTAGAGGCGTTGATGTCGGGTTTCCTCTATGGGTTCCCTACCCATTTGCATAAGATTTTAAGACTTGATATAAGTTGGCATAATTTTGTTTCTCCTAATTATATTTTCGCATAACAGCTTACGCATAATTTCTGTAATCATAACAATGATTAAGCATAATATTCTAAAGCATAATTTTGCATGCTAGTTTTATTTCCAACGACGTCAGGTCGACGGAGCCCCGCTGGGCGGGGCTCCTATTTCTGTCTGCAGGGTTTAAAGGAACCTAATCAAACCGAACCTCGGGTGCCCCTGACGTCGTTTAGTATTATGCGAACCCTAAACTAATGATACGGCCAAACGTCGAATGTCATTAAACGTTGACTTTTAAACGATATGGTCAATCTTAGCTGGCCATTTCATGATACACAACCATTTCACGACATGAACAAACACTTCATGAAATGATCAATTTTATGATCTGGCCACGACATACATATATACCCGAGCAGTTACATGCTCGCCATTTTGATTTGTTAACCTCCGTGTATATTATATTATATACTCCGTATATACTTCGTATGTACTCCGTATATTATAACCTCCGTAAAAGATTAGGTCATATCAAACATAGTCTAATTTCTTATTTTTTTTTTTTGGTAAATATAAACGGGATATTATTAATTGCACATCAAATAAATAATCACTTATCAATTTATTTCTCAGCAAATTAACCCCGACCGTAAGCGAGGTGCCACCCAGGGTATCAAGAACCTTGCTGACACAAAGGAGCGAGCGCAGGATAGCGCGAGCGGCGACATGGCTGACAGAAAACGAGAGACAATTCAATTACGAGCGAAGCGAGCGCGAGCGCGTTTAGCGAAGCGACGAGCCAGAACAAAATATTATTTTATTAAACTATATCTCAGCTCTTGTCAGGCGTAAGTGATGTAGTGTAGTTTGGAACCAGGATGCGCGCGTGTACACGTTACAAATTATACACAAGCAGTACGCAAAATTCGTGTATACGTTGTAATCGCAGATTTCAAAATAGCAATACAAAGTATACGCGAGCAGTCTCCTATGGCTGCGTTCTGGCCTTGTATAGAATGGAAAGAC
Organism: Amphipoea lucens; assembly: GCA_947508005.1. NCBI lineage: Eukaryota > Metazoa > Arthropoda > Insecta > Lepidoptera > Noctuidae > Amphipoea > Amphipoea lucens. The sequence continues at coordinate 11,606,432 of OX382378.1, read as the reverse complement.
GCGGTGTCACTGGGAGGGGGCAGCAAGGGACAGGCTGGATCGGAATTAGCGGCGCGGGCTGGCTCGAGCAAGGGTCCGGGCGGACATGTCTGCGCGCGACGTTTGACCTTTAAGACGATATCCCTGCTGGCACTTTTAAACACTTTCGGTATCATGATGACGATTATTTACTTTGGAAAACACGGAATACAGCGGTCTCTTGACACCTGACATGAACGTCAAGATAGCGGCAAACGATTATTTCCGATTTCGGCAACGATTATTACCACTGCATTCAAAACAGTGAAGGAAAACATCTTGGGGAAACCGACATGTCCTTGTTGAACCAACAATTCGAAATCATGTGAAATATGCACACCTACCCGCATTGGGCCCGTGTGGTGGATTACGGTCCACTCCTTCTCGCAGAGAGGAGGCCTGTGTCCCAAAAGTGGGAACATTATAGGCTGAATGATGTGAACTGCTGCATTGACGCATCCTTTAATAGAAGTTCTAACTCCAACCTTACCCGAGTTGTTACTTAGCAGAATCCTTATCAGGGTGCAGAAGAAAGTTACGTAGGTATACGGTACCCGAGCGTTGATATGACATCGAGCCTTAGAAAGAGACTGTTGTGATAGTCTCTCTTTCTTCTTTCTCCGACTAAATTTCTTGTCGCTGATATTAAAAGTGGGTATAGTTTAGAATTCAGGCGCTGCTGAAAAAAGCGACTTGCACCAATGAATCAGAACGCGACCAGAACGCCTTAACCGCATTCAAGAACTGTCAGTGTCATAATGATTGGGGAATATTGACACTGACAAAACTTGAACGTGGTTTAGACGTGCTGATCGCGTGTTTAGTTTAATTGGTGAAATCAGCCCTAAATCGCTAATCGCCGATGCTAACGGTAAGCGCACACGAGCCATTGGCCACAACTACCAGTTGCTGTCGCCTCTTGTTGCATACATTTTTTTGGGTGGGTAATATATCAAATATCTTATATCAAATAACTTCTCCCGCTCTGGGCGGAGCGAGAGGGCGTGTCTGACTAAAACCCACCCGTGTTCCTTCAGTTGCCTGTGCCAGGGGCCATGGTATCTCTTTCGAACAACCCGCGACCCCGGCAGGCATCGGTCCTGGTAGACCCCGTCAGTTAGTGCTGACATCTCTTTGAGGCGTGCGTGGAACACAACGCGCCGTCGACCCGGGCCTGGTCCTTACCGGACGGCGAGCTGCCCATTGCTCGCCGTCTGCAAGCCCGCGCCTACGGTGGCCGGGAATCGGCTATCGATTCCCGACGCCCAGGGCGTCTCCTGCGGCGACTAAGGGCGCGAGGGCGCAAAGATTGCCCCGCCTCACGCGCTCCGTCTCCTCCTTCGCGAGCATTACTGCTTCGCAGAAGGAGGCAACGGCTTCCCATGTACTCTCGCTCCGTACCATGGCCTGGACCAGGGCCGGACGCGAGAGATCGCCGCCGCCGATCGCCGCCGTGAGGACGTGGCGGTGTTCTGCCCAAGCTGGACAGGCCTCCACCGTATGCTCCACCGTGTCCTCCGGGCGATTCCTCCCGCCTTATCCGGAACAGGAACCTCCCGAAGCAGCCATGTCCGATGAGGACCTGCGTCAAGCGGAAGGTGAGGACGCCGTGACACCTCTCCAGCCACTCCTCAAAGAGGGGACTTATCGCCGCAGTTGTGGCTTGTCCAGTGTGTGCTGCCCTTATAATAATAATAATATTCAAGTATCTCGACTTGGCTCGCGAGGTTGTCGACATGTGGGATGTTGACTCAGCAATCATTGTGCCGATAGTCGTTACAGCCAATGGATTGATAGCCAAGAGCCTCGACCAACACCTGAGGAGGCTCTCGTTGGGCAGCTAGATCAAGGGCTTGATTCAGAAAACAGTACTCCTGGACACGGCTCGCACTGTCAGGAGGTTCCTCTCTCTGGAGCCCTGACCGCCGGTAGCTTGGACCCTGTTCCCGATACCGGTGGGCTACTATTTTTTATATTTTTAAATGTTTTTATATTTCTTTTATATTCTTATATTTAAAAATATAATTTATGTGTAAATAGACAAATAAAAGACATAATAATAATACTTTATTTCAGAACGTAGTTCCATATAAAATTATTAGTACTGCTTAAAAACTATGTTAGTACCTTAAAACTACTACAGAACATAACATAACATAATTACATAAAAAATTATTAGTACGGCTTAAAAACTATGTTAGTACCTTAAACCTACTTATTAATTATTTATTGCTTCATAATAAGTAACTAACTATATACAGTAGATACTAAAATAAATGACTAACTAACTTACAATACAAGTATATAAAAATAAAAAACAAAGGACAGTTATTAATTAATTTAACTGACATTACCATACCCTGACATTGAATATGATAGCACCAGAACTATGCACCCTATTCCAATGCCTCACAATAGGACACTCCACCTTCTCTATTATGGTGTTTAGAAGGCCATTGGGGCTGCCCCGCACACGACACATCAGGGAAGCTACTCTCTTGCGCACAATAGCCCTACAGCAGTAGGTATTGGCCTCCGCAAACATTCCCGACGCACTACAGTATCGCGGCAACCCCATCAGCATCCTTATAAGATATCCTTTTTACATCACTGATGTATAAATGAAACAAGTACAAGAAAACAAATTATTTATTTATTTTGCCAATTTCACTTGTAATTGTTTACATGTTGCGGCTCCAGCGGATTAACGTACAGGGTGATAAGTAGTTGTGGGATTAATGTGAATCACCTCGAATGTTTCGTTTGGATGCTCCTTGTCGTATTTGATTCTAGTGTCGCACACGACTTTTTCCACCGGGCGGAACCCTGAAATTAGTGCCATGTGTTACTAACTTTTGAAAATAATTAAACAGAAAGACTTTTCACCACCATAAATAAGGTCTTTGGTGAAAATAATAAAGTACGTATATTTCTTTTAGTATTGTATTGTACAGTACTACAATATTGAGATATGGCATCACAACGTTGTCTTAAAAAAACCGAGTGTGCTTATGACCACACGACTGAAGTGAAACTTCAAACGTATTTGGCTATGAGAGGAAGAGAGAAAGAAAATGTGCGCGCGCACTGCTTTCTTTTGCTTATATCCCCCATTCAACTCTCGTTCGCCTCGCCCGATCACACTTTTCGTAACGCTTACGTCACGCGTTCGCCAGCTTACTCCCCAAGTCAAGCGTGCGTAAAGAAGTTTCACTTCAAAAATCTGCGTTTGTGGATACCACCCGCGGATACGCACGTCGCCCTTTCCTTTCATTCACCATACCTAATGTACACAGCAAGATAGTATATGTGTGTGTATCGAGCGACATGCATCAATGGCAGAGGTCACGCTTTTAAAAAATACATTTTTATTACTCTCTTTGTTCTGTTTCATAGAACGTTTTATTGATTTCAATTAACAAAATTAAAACCTATTTTAACTATAAAAAACTATACACAAACTAAAATATAGCGTCGAAATATAAAAATAAATAAATTGAAAGTACTAACTTCCCATATACTTGCAGTTGGCTTTATACAGGAGGCACATATCTTCAAACTCGGCAAGCCAGGGTTTATATTGGTCATAGCCACACACTTTTGGACCCCCGTTGGTGCAACTCGTCAACTTGTTACAGTAGAACTGTGACTCAAGTTCAACTGAGGATTCATCTTCCTAAGGTAGAACATTCACAATCGACGTAAAACCAATGTAAGTCTTATCTCGGTAAAGTAAGGTATAAATTAGAATGATTGCCGAGAGGTTTCTATGAATTTTTTATACAATTTCTATGAAATTTTCATAGTTGTTCGACCAGAGTACGTCGCGTCTGTCTGCGGGAGCCTTTACATTACAATAACTTTGGTTTTACGTCATTCAAAGATACATACCGATGATTTACGCTCGAGAAATAAAAAAAAGAAATAAGTTTTTTTTTATTTTTATCAATTAACCCCCTTATTCATAAAACTTATCAAACCTATTTTAGTTAAAATGGGGTTTGTCTCTTTCTTACACACAGAAATGACAACGTGACAGATAAAGACAAACGTTCTATAAACCTATTTTAGCTAAAATAGAGATAAAATAGGATTATGAATAAGGGGGTAGATCTTTATAATCTTAAGTATCTGCAAAGTACCATCAAACCCTTTCTGAAAACTTATTTTGGCTTATTATTACTTAAACACACTTAACGGGACTTAAGTTACGCTCTAACATCACAATCACTAAAACTGGGTTCGGCGCACAACTATCTGTCTCGCTCTCACAAAAATGGCGAAGGAAACAATAAATTAAATTATAGTTTTCAACACTTAAACTATTTTGTACTTACGCGTGAAAAGTAATCCCGTGTGTTTTATTTTTCGTTCTTAATTAATTAGAAAATTTATTAAATACAAAAGAAAGCATTTTTAAGCGTATTTTAAAATAAAAACTGAAAATATTGAGTCTGTGGTCTGCGGGTGACTGAGTGTCACTGTGTCCACTGGACTTAGTTCAATAGGACCGCGAGCTGTGACCAAGTAACATATCTTCCTCTTTTAATGCCGGGGCCACACCAACGGGAAATGCCGTTGATTATCGCGATAATGGGCGTTAACCGTAGCCAGAACTTATCACGATAATTAACGGCGTTTTCCGTTGGTGTGGCTCGGGTATAAGTCTATGTCAGGGCTTATACTTAGTTAAGTACAAACCGCAAGAGTTAACATGAGACTCGAGCGGCCTCTACACACGCGTTGTTACCGCTATGAACATCGACGCCTCAGTACCGTGCGTTTACGTCATAGGGTTGTGTTTAGGAGCACTTGAAATGGAATTTTATAAAAAACTGCGACGTGGGCAGGGCAATCTTTACCCGAGGGTGCAAGGGGTGCTTGGCACCCGGGCGTGGGGTCTTAGAGGCGCAAGCTGGAGGGAAGCGCCAGAGTGGCCCGTGAAATTCAAAATTACTATTTCATGAAATACCCTCTAAGTTCATAAAACCCTATTGAATCAATCAATACATCAATACAGCACTGTAAGCCAATTGGAAGACAAAATATACAACCTGACACTGACCTGCAAATTGCAAAAAACGTAGGAAATAAGACGTAAAATTGAATTTCGCGGGCTACCTTGGTGCTTCTCCCTAAAAATTGGACTCCAATATCAAGTTCTTTTTTGCCAAAAAACAAAGAGCCTACGGCCCCCAGACTGTTTTTCGCACCCCGGCGCCCAATATAGTACTACTTTTACTAAGAGTAGTCATTTATAGCAGTTGTAAATTTTGAGATAGGGATGCCTGTCAGTCACGACTGAGGGACCACCTTTAATCGATTGTAACTTTTGAGTGGCTACTTTTACAAATTAAAGGCTGCATTTACAATTGTTTGAGAACTTTTACTAAAGGCTGATGCATTCAAAAGCTCAAAATTCAAATGTGGTCCTTCAATGGGAACGCAAGTAGTTAAGACGGCCCTGGACGTGGGTACGCTGTTTAAAAAAATGTTGTACCTATTCGATTTAAGTATTGTAAGTATACTCACATCAAACTGAGTTTCCACTTGATATAAAGTTGCAAGGAATACTGAAAACGAACCCATTAATTAATTAAATTAAATAAAAAAAAGAAAGCACATTAAATCGTTGGCCTAGGCTCCCATTTTGCCATTCCATGCAATTGCAGGCTGCCATTGCATGGTGAAGCCTGCCGGGGTTGCGGGATTGTCCGAAAGGGTTACCGCTACTCCGGAACATAAAGGGCTAAAGAAGGAACACGGGTTGGTTTTAGTCAGTAAGAGTCTGACACTCCCTTCCGCTCCACCCAGAGCAGGAGGGGTCAGTTGATGATTTCCAATCCAC